>OX421414.1:12622576-15122576 GCA_949126915.1 Musotima nitidalis
GTTTACATTATTGTAATTGCCATAATTAGCTTCCATATTCAAAAAATAAATATAAAGTTCATTAAACTTAACAATATCTGTCAACCTCCGGTTATATAGTATAGGGCTGTATGGCTTCACAAATAGTATGCTTAACTTTAATATATTCAAATCTGCTTTTGACAATAAATGAAGTACTAAATCAGAATAAATAATATCAATTGAGCTACCAACAAAATGAACATTATTCATATTCATAAAAATACTTTGGTACTTTTCAATAATTTCTGATGCTGTTTCTTTAACAACAGCTTTGTCAAACCTCACATTGATGCATAAGTTTTTTATTGAAGGACATGCTTTATACATATCATAAAAATCAAGTAAAGTTATATTAGTATAAGAAACGTCTAAAGTTTCAAGGCTTTTCATTCGTTTTAGTGCAGGTAAAATTGCCGTTTTACACAAGTCAACAACGTAGCGTAAATCTAAGTTGACTATATTGCGAGAGACATCTTTGAAAAATGAGGTTGTCATATATTGTACAGTTGCGAAAGGACTTAAAGCCACATTACAATTTTTTAAAACTCTGTGCATACGAATCACGTCTCTTGAAAATGTGCATGTATTGTAAAATATTTGTAAAGATTTTAAATCAAGTTTCTTGATTATTATAATCAAAATTTCAATTGGAAGTTCTGTTAGATGCATTTTGAGTTTTTAGAAATACTTAAATACTAGATATAGATTTTGTTTGTTTCATTATATCACTGATTGTTATTTTCCTATTCAATATTTGGTCATTGAGGTCATAAGGCAGGAGCAGTGGTTTGTGACTCTGAAATGAAAAAAGAATAACTTTAAGAAAAAAAGACAATGGACTAGGTACAATTGCACTGAGTTGTGCCAAAAGAGAACAGAACCAGTTCTGAGATATTTAAAATTAAAGTTTCTCTCATGTTTTCCTCTCCTGTCAAGTCCGGGGACTTCATTTATTTATCTATAACTTAAGGTCTAGGTTTCAGATGTAAATGAAACTTAGTTGCATGCTAATACAGCAGATTTCACATTAATGATGGTGAATGGATTTTTCAAATTTTTATTATTTACCACTCGGTACTGTATGCACTCAGGGTGAGATCTTTTTGCCTCGAGAGTTCTCTGTGGTTATTTTATTCAATGACTTCAGAATTTAAAAAAATTAAAAAATCATTTATTTCTTGTAAGGGGTACATAAACATGGCAAAATACAAAAATAGTAATAATCTTAAAAGCAACTAGAGTGAGCTCAGCTTATGCTGCACAGAGTAGGCTACTCCAATTACCACAATTTAATGGTTACACATTATTTTAAGCTACATCTATACTCAAAACATTATTTGAGTAAGCTCTAATTTCAGTTTCTGTTGAAAATTAGCTGTATATTATCTACTGCCAAAGAAAAACAAGTAAGAAAAGTAGGCACTTATCAGAAAAAGTAAAAACAAACCTTAGCTTGCATTTTCTTTTAACATGTTTCTAATAACAAGTCTCTCACAACTAAATCCACACCACAACCGGTTGGTCAAAATTGTATCAATGCAAGACAACAATACATACACAGACCAACGTTTCACAATCAGTCCTGCCAGCCTGCCACTTGTCAAGTTGTCAGCCAGCCATCAATCAGATAAACGCGTCAATCGCGTCATCATCAGTCAGTCAATCAAACCTTTTTTTTTCAAGAGTACAAAATAAGAAAGCATTTAATACTGTTATAAAGCCGCAACTCATTGACATATATTTTTCTTCACTAAGTAAAAGTAGTTTACTTAATCTTAGTAGACAGTAGTCATTGTTTTAAATTTGATAATCGTTTGCTCAAATAATAATTCTAAACAATCGCATAATATTAACATTTAATTTTTATGTATTTTTTTAAATTTTATAAACGTATTTATAATATGTTATTTGTTGATTTAGATTGTTATCAGATGTTGTATATGTTCAAAATCTCTTATAAAATTAAACCCATGCAAGCAGCTAATTGATATTTTGCAAGTAATTGCGAAGCTGGAATAAATAAATGCGTGCCAACTGCAATTCGATTCGAATAAATAAAACTTGAAGATGACATTAGCTGTCAATGTTTTCGCCATACATTCTTCCTAATTTCATGAATCCGAATTGCAGTTGTCGATTTAGTTAAGAATCTAACAGTGTTATTACAAAAAAATTAAAAAGATGTTGAACACGCGTTTAAAAAAACGGTATACCAAAACCTTGTCTATTGATTGCCATTAGGTAAACACTTCTTAGACAATCTAGAGCCAAACTTGAATAAATGAATATGAATTTGATATAATTTGAATTTGAATGACATAGTTTAAATTTAAACACGGACTGGCGCTTGTTTAGGACGCGTTTAACCTTCTTCTTCTTCTTTTAAATAATGGCTTCGTGCGGTTTGCACATTTAGCCAGTGTCAAGTTAGAGATATATTAATATCATAATATAAATTATAGTAAATGAGAATGAGTGCTGATAAAGATGACAAACACAAAGACAAAGACTTTTTATTTCACATAAAATATGGTACATAAGTGGTCTTGAAATTTAATACAGTCCGCATATTTCACCAGTAACTGGTATGCAAAAATATAATTAGATGATTCTAATAAAACAAACATAAATTTAATTTTCAAAATATTCACTCAGTGAATAAAAACATTTATCAACAAGCCATTTCTTTAAATGTACTTTGAATTTATTCCATGGCATCAGCTTAAGGTTATTGTCGAGCCTATTGCAGACTTTAATAGACATGACATAGCTGTTCTTGGCATAAGATGCAGTAGACATGATTGGCAGAGTCAGTTTATTCGGATACCTACTTGTAGACCTACGCTCTTTTTGATACAATTCGGGATGTGACCGAACAAAAACACAAATCTCGTATATATATAAGGATGCAACAGTTAATATTTTAAGGTTTTTAAACAAAGGCCTACAGGATGTCATGATGTCAACATTACAGATTGCTCTTATACAGGCTTTTTGGGAAATAAATGCTCGCTTTATATGACAGGAATTACCCCAAATAATAATTCCATATCTAAGTAACGATCCTACATAGCCATGATACGCTTGTATAGCAGATGCTAAATTGCTAACTTACTAGTCGCCATAAGGCATAAGTAAATGAGTGCATTTTATTACAAATCCCGTTTATATGTTTTTCCCAGTTGCATTTGTCGTCTAAAACTATACCAACAAATTTTATTTCATTATTTTCTAGAATTTTTTTATCTCTCACTGTTACAGTAAGGTGATGATAAATGGTAAATGAGATCCCCTCCCCCTAAGCCCCTTAAGTCCTCAGTAAAGATGTGGGACTATACTGAGATCTCACATGGACTCCTTGAGGGAATATGATAAGTGATGTTGCACTGCTTTGTTTGATTTACCAACACTTATGTATATTCACAAACACTTAACGGTTAATAATCCACCGTTATTACATATTAGTGTTAGAAATATCACAAATTTTAGAAAATAAAACAAAACTGCAGACATGACGCTTAACTTTCCCGCCAAGAAGTCGCGTTTAACCTTAAACCGTTGACAGTTTTGTGTATCGCTGCTGCTTTTTAGTAAAATAAACATCTTTAACCATGGATTTAAGTCTTACTGTATACTAAGATTAAGTAAAGGTGGGGATTATTTAAATTGAATTGCATTTAAATTGTAATATTTCTTCTTCTTCTTCTTCTTTTAAATAATGGCTTAGTGCGGTTTGCACATTTAGCCAGTGTCAAGTTAGAGATATATTAATATCATATAAATTATAGTAAATGAGAATGAGTGGTGATAAAGATGATAAATGGTAAATGAGATCCCCTCCCCCTAAGCCCCTTGAGTCCTCAGTAAAGATGTGGGACTATACTGAGATCTCACATGGACTCCTTGAGAGAAAATTTGAAAAGTGATATTGCACCGATTTGTTTGATTTACCAACACTCATGTATATTCACAAACACTTGACGGTTAATAATCCACCGTTATTACTCATTAATGTAAGAAATATCACAAATTTTAGAAAATAAAACAAAACTGCAGACATGACGCTTCACTTTCCCGCCAAGAAGTCCAATTGTAATATTTATTCACCTCCCTATTCCATAATAATAAATTGTTCCCATTGTTTTTTTTTATTTATTCAATTTATTTACAGATTTTTATTTATAAATATTTTAAAAGATGACAGCTGACAACTATGACGTTCTGTTTCATGCTCCATTACGCTTATGGTTTAGAAGTAAGTATTTTATATTCCTAACATGACCATTTGTTTACAAACTGAAAGTTGTTTAAAGACATGAAATAATTATTTCACTAAAATCACACATTATTTAATATGTGTAGTATTCATATTTTATAATAATGAACTCCGTTAAGTCGGACATGATTAGCTTAGCACGGAGTGTAAAAGAATGAATGAAAGCCTGTTGAATGAACGTATCGCTTAGAAGCGGTTTTAACGAAACGTTTCTAAACAGTGTTTTGTAATAGAAAAAGTTAAACATACCTTAAACATCGTTTCAATTTTTAGACACTGTTTAAATAAACGCATGTCTAAGGAGTTTTAAAGTATTTTTTGTAATAACACTATAAACGTTCTAAAACGAAAGAAATATCAATAATATTTTGTTTTGAAGATTTCTTCATAAGCAATAATTAAAAAAAAATTGGAAGGAAGTGACGTTAGCCCGTTTAGACATAGACAACATTATTGCGTGAAAAGAGAATTCAATTTAGTGATGTTCTTAAGTTACTAAGCAATTGAACAAGTCTATTAGTATAAAGTTCAAGTTTATGACTGGAAGCACTAACTGTATCATTTTCTTCTCTTCAAGCTAATGGTATTGGGGCCATAAAATGTTATTGATAGATGCAGCGCGGACATCATGATGCCTGTACATAACGAAAACATAAATGGGCAATGATAATGAGTAAAGATCTGTTATCCTACAACTGATAACAGATTTTGAATCTTTACATGCCCTATAACTATATTGAAGAAAAGAAAAATTTGAGGATACTGTTGAAACTTATATATTTAGATACAATAAACATATATTTATACAATGTCAATTTTAATTTTGACAAATGAAAATGTCAATAATACATTGTGCTCTATCGACTTTACGTGAAGAGCTCTTTCAGGAGTTTACAAATTTCATAGAATTAGAAGACTGAAATGTGCTTATTGGGTTCAGCGTTTTTCTATGCACCATCGGAAATTATTTTCCAGAAGAAAACCTTTTAGAAGAAGAGATTTACATCTTAGTTTACATCATTAACCTATAAAGAATTGGAATATATATTAAGAGAGACTGTTTCGATTATATACCGCAATTTTATGAAAACTGGAAGTGGTTGAAAGTGTTTAAAATGATTGCTTCACTAATGTGTAACTGTCCAAATTATTTTAATTAATTTTAAACAAAATGCTTGTACTTTGCAAATAAACCATAGCATTATTTCAGTTTTATTAGGGAACAGAGATTGTAGAATAAGTTTATTTTTTAAAGACATGGCACTAAAAATTTTTGACGTGACAACGTCTTATAAATTTGTTTGCCGGGTGACACTTCAAGAAACTGCGTTACGCTCTGCTCACGTTATGCGATCACAATGAGAGCGAGTGAGAGGCACGCGTCCCTTCCACTCGGGCATGGTTAGCCCGCCTAAGAGCGAGAGAGACAGACATAAAAAGTGAAAGGCACGCGTCCCTTCCACTCGAGCACAGTTAGCCCGCCTAAGAGCGAGAGATTCTTTGTATAAATTAATGTTTTAAATATAATTCTTTGTATAAATTAATGTTTTAAATATAATTCTTTGTATAAATAAATGTTTTAAATTGTTACTATTATTTCATCCTTCTTCCTACTATACGAATGAATATTCACATTAAAATTATTTTACCACTAAAAGTCGTTGTCACGTAAAACTTTTGCCCGTATACCGACTTTACAGGCAACCAATTTTTTTTAATTAAAATTTAAGTCACATGTTTTATGTCTTGCAGCTTCGCTCGATTTTAGCAGCGATTTTTTGATAGCTCTCAGTGCAAATGACCTTGCCCCACAAACCTTGGCGTACCTTATCACATGAAAACTGCGCCCAGAAACATGTTCTCGAGAAGACCTAATGTGCGCTAACGCTAACTGTGCGTAACGAAGCATAGATGTTAAGAATTGATTTGTCATCGACACGACATAAGAAGATATGGCATTGATCACTGCTCTAATCATTCTGCTATACATTTTAAAAGAATATGCAATAATATATTTAATTCTTTACTTTTATTAAAATAGTCTAAAATATTAACATTGAATTTGAATAAATATCACAATAAGACAAAAATCTAATATTCACACTCTATTATCATTTAGCTGGATTTGTCCTTTTACCTTAGTCGAAATAATATAAGACACAGACGGAGTTCAATTGATATATTTAAATTTCAGATACGTCACTATTTTTAGTTTTCAATTGGCAGCTGGCATACGGCAATATGGCCGTAGCTTTCGAGTTTCGCTGGTAGTGTCCGGTGCTCTCATCGTTTCCTACTCTAAGTAGTATTTCCGACTACTCATAAGTTTCATTTAGGATTTTTTGGTGGTTACTGTAACTTTTAACGTTGCTTTTTCATTATATTGTGCCGGGAAATCATCCTTTTTTCATTTTCATCGTCACCAGATTCATGCGACGACAAAATGGCGTCGCTTGACAAGATTTTCCTGAAAAATATATTTTTACATTTTATTCTTTTGCAATAAAAACAAATTATTTTTTTATACGTAAAATGTTCACTTAACTTGTTTTAAAAGATATAATTATTTTCCGTAAATTTCTTTTCATAACTTTATATGCGATCGCGTAGTTCATGATTTTACTACAAAATGCTCTTGGTAAGTGTTTTTAGCCTTTTTTGTTATTGTTTTGATTGTATTTTATAAAGTTTGTTTCTCCTGTGCCTCTATCAATTATATAAAGACTTTAGTGAGCTGGGTGTGGTCCTGGAACGTGGGATATTTTTAAGTCGCAATACTGATTTTTGGTCTTTCTATGATTGTTTACAATGTAAATTGTTAAATTTATGTATGAAAACATTCCTGTCCCACGACAAATAGTATTTGCTAGGTTTCTAGATTACGTAATCTTCATGTAGAGACCATGAAAATAAATTTCTGGGATGGACCCATTTTAGCAAATAAGCTTTGAAAACAGGTCTCCCTTATCATGAAGAAAGTTATTGAGGTTAGGTTCCTATATTCTGGATGGTAGGCCCTTCGAATCTTATGTTATCCTGGGAAATATTAACTTGGTGATGCCCATTTTAAGTGCAAAAGAAAGAGCTCTTTTTAATTAATATACTTATTTATTTATTGTTTTTTATATGTAAATAATAAAGAAAATTTTCCGAAAAACTATAAACTTACTAGTATGTAATATGTTTTGGTTCAAAAAATTATTTTAGGAATGTTGTTCATTTTATTGATTCCTTAATAAATGCAGTTTTTGAAGTACCAAACATGTAAAAACATTAAAAATTATTCTGACTTTCTGTTTACTTCAAATGGTTTATTTATAAATAGTATCTACAAGTGAAAAAAATCCAATACATTGTAGTAATATATTCTTTATTTCATTCTTTTTCATAGAATGAACATGCTCATGAGTCCGGCAGTGAGTCGGCTAGTGATAAAGGAGATACCAGTGGGTCTGCATCCGGTAGCGAAAGGTGGGTATAGGATTTATTCTCTAAACAAACTAGCAAAAGACTATATATAGATAATTGTAGTGATTAACTATTCTGATGTAATAATAATAATAATTATTATTATTACTCAAGATTACACACAAGTTTTATATTACATTATAACTTAATTATTATCAAAAATACTGAAGAAAAAAACAGTCAAAAGTGCTTGTTTTACAGTTTCAATCAGTCAGTTCCTAACAACTGGTTTATTATAATTCAAAATTCTCAGCTGTTTTAATAATGGAATAAGTATATCTTCTTAATGATAACTTGTCGTATAAGCATGCAGCTGCAACAATATTTTGTGCTTATTTTATTATAACTCGGCTTATTTAACTATTTGGCTTGGTATTATTTTTTAATTTAGTCTTCTAAAATACACATTATGATGTTTGATCATGATGGAACTTAACATTAGTGACCACTTACGTACCAACTTAACTTACAACCAATTTTTCAAATACCTTATCGAATTTTCCAATGGCTTTGGTGGTGCGCAGAACCTTCACAGTTCCTGGCCCGCTTCTTCTCATAGCAAGCATGAGTACTATGGTATTAGTAAACTGAATAGAAAAGATAATCTACTGAATATATGAGTGCTTTGTTTTTAGATTTTGCTTCTTTACTAATTGATATATTTTCTTTTCAGTGATAGTGGCTCCTCTTCTTCAGGGTCTAGATCTGGTGGTAGATCTGGGTCAGATAAATCATTTGCGGCAGATAGATCACAACACAGTGATGACTCCAAGTCACCGAAACATAGTAATGGCAATTCTTCTAAATCAGAACATCTATCTGACAGAGATACTTCAGATGATGATTCACCTCCTAAGGCAAAGTCTAGAAGCAGTCATGGAAGAATTAAGTCTGACTTATGGGAAGACAACCCTGATGTCTATGGTATCAGAAGATCTGCAAGATCCAGGAAAGAACCAGATAGGTTAAAACTAGCAGACAGTGATTCGAGTGAAAGAGGAAGGTCAAATAATAGAAAAAGTAGAAAAAAGAGGTATGTCTTATTGTCAAATTATATTGTGTCTTTTTTGTGATTAACACATTCTATAATGTTCTATTTGATTTTACTAGTGACTCTTGGAACTCAGATTCATCTGAAAGTGATAGTGACATAAAGGGTTCTCCACCACCTCCATCTAAAAGACCTGGCCAAAGAAACATACCTCAACGGAAAAAGAAGCCCACCAGGAGAAGACGATTCACAAGTGAAGAAGATGAGTCTACTGAAGGTTCAGATGAGGACAATCGAAGGTAAGGAATAGCTAGATTCCACTACCAAGCTTGTTTAAATTCCTGTTATGAAACAACCAATACTTATTATATATCCTGACTTTTAGACAAGCTACAAGGCGTACTGCAGGTGCTGCTGTTAGTTATAAGGAAGCAAGTGATGAGCAAACTGATTCTTCTGATCTTTTAGAAGTAGAAGGTGGGGATGGTGAAGGTGATGCAGAGCCAGAACCAGAAGAACACAGTGAGACTATTGAAAGAGTGTTAGGGCACCGAAGAGGGAAGAAAGGAGGTACTTGTGTATTCTTTATATAATATTGCAGTAAACTCTTTAACTGATAATTTGCCCTATTTTTAGCACTGCTCCGGCTCTGGCACTTTTAAACATTTTAAAGCAAAGTTTCTTTTTTTTTAAACTTCAAACTTACAGTAAATGCAGAAACAGTTCTTTTATCTTTGTCATTAAATGCAATGCATTTGATTTTTCGGACACCATAATTTCCAAACACAAACAATAAATTTAGTAAATTAAATTAATAACCTTTCAAACACAAGCAATAAATTTAGTAAATTAATAATATTTTATTATATAGGAATTTTATTTCAGGACAGTGTGTTTTATAAATACTTTTCTAGCTTAAATAATTACACATAATTGAAAATAAAGAATCTATTTTTTTTAAACTATCAGTGCTGCATAGGTCTAATTTTTTTGATGTTGTTATATTTGTTATGGTATAATTTGCATTTTGGTGCAAACATAATGTTAAATTTTAGCTAATATCTTCTTCTCATTATGCAGTCACTGGGAATGTGACTACCGTGTACTATGTAGAAGAAAATGGAGATCCTAATGAAGGATGTGATCCTAATGACGAAGAAACAACGGAACCTCAGTACCTGATAAAATGGAAAGGATGGTCCCACATTCACAATACATATGAGTCAGAATCAACGCTGAATGAACAAAAAGTCAAAGGACTCAAAAAGCTAGAGAATTTTATTAAAAAAGAAGCTGAGCTTTCATGGTGGAGATCGCAAGCTGGACCAGAAGACATTGATTACTTTGAATGTCAATCTGAGCTGCAGCAGGAATTGGTTAAAACATATAATTTCGTAGAAAGAATAATAGGTGCGTAGCGTAATATTTTTCTGTATATTTTATATGTAATCACAAAATCTTGGTTTTTTCGTTCTGATTTTTAACTCCAACTTTATATAAATCTTTTTGTGCAGCTGAACAAACCAGAGAATTGGAGGGTGGTGGTACAGCTCATGAATATTTTTGTAAATGGGAATCTTTGCCTTATGCGGATGCTACTTGGGAAGATTCATCTTTAATAGAAAGAAGATGGCCTGTAGAAGTAGAACATTTCAAACACAGAGAAGCTGCCAAAACTACTCCATCCAGACATTGCCCTGTTCTACGGAGAAGGCCAAAATTCCACCAACTTAAAGAACAACCAGAATACATGGGCAAAGATGAGGTTAGTGTGTATTAGAATACAATAGTTTGTGCTTTTCAGGTCAAAATTTACCAGTTAAATACAACTTCACTAAAGAAGTTAAATTAATACATTTTTCTTTGTTACAGACATATTTTTTAAGAGATTATCAAATGGATGGACTGAATTGGTTAGTACATTCCTGGTGTAAAGAAAATTCTGTCATTCTTGCAGATGAAATGGGCTTAGGGAAAACTATACAGGTATGTAGATAATGTAAGATGCTTCAAAGTTAGAATTTTGAATTTATGTTTATTATATATTTTAATTTTTTTTTTCATTCCAGACGATTTGCTTCCTGTACTACCTCTTTAAAACGCAACAGCTATATGGACCATTCCTTTGTGTTGTTCCTTTAAGTACTATGACAGCGTGGCAAAGAGAATTTCAGCAATGGGCTCCTGATATTAATGTGGTTACTTATATTGGCGATGTCATTAGTAGGGATATTGTAAGTTTGTATTTTATATAAATTTGTTACTGTGCGATTGGCGTTATTTCTATTAAAGTTTTTAAATTAATCTTTTATTTCTTCTACAGATTCGCCAATTCGAATGGAGCTTTGCCAGTTCAAAGAGGCTAAAATTTAATGCCATTTTAACTACATATGAAATCCTCCTAAAAGATAGACAGTTTCTTAGGTCATTTAGTTGGGCATGCTTACTGGTAGATGAAGCTCACAGATTAAAAAATGATGATTCATTGTTATATAAAGCTCTAAAAGAGTTTGATACCAACCAAAGGTTGCTAGTAACTGGTACTCCTTTACAAAATTCCTTAAAGGAGTTATGGGCACTTTTACATTTTATCATGCCAAACAAGTAAGTAATATACAAAAATTTTAATAAAATCTTAGCATGCCACGAAAGATGTGTGATGTAATAATAATATTTTTTTTAGATTTGAGACTTGGGAAGAATTTGAAAAAGATCATGAGGATGCAGCCACTAAAGGTTATGAAAAGTTACATAAACAGTTGGAGCCATTTATATTGAGACGGCAGAAAAAAGACGTGGAGAAGTCATTACCCGCTAAGGTAGAACAAATTTTGAGGGTGGAAATGACTTCAATACAGAAACAATATTACAAATGGATTTTAACAAAAAACTATAGTGCTTTACGAAAAGGCGTAAAAGGTTCAATAAATACATTTTTAAACATTGTTATTGAACTAAAGAAGTGTTGTAACCATGCACTCTTGACAAAACCAGAAGATTTTGAATCAAGAGCTTCGCTTGCTACAACAGATGCAGTAGAGGTATGTATATCAATATGTTATGGTGCAGTATTTTTAATGTTACTAATGCAGTGCCTAATGTTTTAGACTATAATCATTATAGTTCATATTTATTAAAATTATTTGACTTCTTGCAGAAACTACTGAGAGGGTCAGGAAAGTTACTATTACTAGATAAACTTTTATGCAGGCTAAAAGAGACAGGACATAGAGTACTAATATTTTCACAAATGGTGAGGATGTTGGACATACTGGCAGAATACTTACAAAGAAGACATTTTCCTTTTCAACGCCTTGATGGTAGTATAAAAGGAGAAATAAGAAAACAGGCTCTGGACCACTTTAATGCAGAGGGTTCTCAAGACTTCTGTTTTCTGTTATCTACAAGAGCTGGTGGTCTAGGTATTAACTTAGCCACTGCAGACACTGTTATTATATTTGATTCTGATTGGAATCCTCAAAACGATTTACAAGCTCAAGCTCGGGCGCATAGAATAGGACAAAAAAATCAGGTAAATTTAAAGTTTAAATAGATAGTAATATTATTTTGTAAGTGGATTAAATAATGTGTTATTATTTTTCTTTATGTTAGGTTAATATTTATCGATTAGTCACAGCAAGATCTGTTGAAGAAGATATTGTGGAAAGAGCCAAGAGAAAAATGGTCTTGGATCATCTAGTTATTCAAAGGATGGACACTACTGGAAGAACAGTACTTAATAAAAGAGAACCGTCAGCAACAACTGCAAACAATCCATTCAACAAGGAAGATTTAAATGCTATTTTAAAATTTGGAGCAGAAGAGTTGTTCAAAGATGATGATGAGAATGATGAGGATCCTGTCGTAAGTTTAAACTCAATGAGTGATTGAATGAAACTATAAAATGTTATGAAATGATTAATTTTAGGTGATTTGTTTCAGTGTGATATTGATGAGATTTTACAACGTGCTGAAACGAGAGATGAAGGACCTACTATGGTAGGAGATGAATTGCTCTCAGCATTCAAAGTTGCGAGTTTTGCATTTGATGAGGACAAAGCTGTTATGGAAGTAAAAAAAGAAAGCAATGGGGAAGAAGATATTAAAGATTGGGTAAGATATAGCAATATGCATTTTTCACGGCAGCGCGGAACACACATTCTTGCTGGATCAATGATCTGGAATAAGCATTTCTAAGACAATGAATGCATTTGGCTAAAAATTATCAACGGTAAAGCACTTGGGGGAGGCCTTTGGGGAGAACAATGAAATTCCTCTGGATTATATGTAAGCATGAGTGTTAATTTTTACTTATTGTTTATTATTTGTGCCAGAATTATGTTTATATTATAAATTGTGCCAGAAGGCTATTATAGTGTGAAAGATTTTATGAACGACAAGTCTGCCTGGAAGTGACATGAATTGCTCCTTTCTTTCTTAAGATCAGATGAGATATGTATGATCTTTAGATATTAGATTTTGTCAGTTTTAAGAACAGCGGTAATCTTAATATTTTATTTCGTCAATTGTATTTAGATCTTAAGACATAATTTGAAAAAAGCCAAGATGAGTTTCTTGAGGCATTCATTTCAATCTCGTTGCCTTTTGGAAGTCTCGTTAGAGTCACCGATAGACTGACTTACTGAAGGACAATCCCCTCCCTCCTTTAGAATCACGACAGGCTGACTGTCAGATCCCCCCCATAAGAGTCACCGAAAGACTGACAAATCTTGAGAAAAACCACAACAGATGTATAAACTGACAAACCTTGACAAATTCTGACAAAGTACCCATTTGCTTTTATTTCTTTATTATTGTACCGCTAATATCTCTTTCATTGTTGTTAAAAAAATATATCGAATTTCAATTTTGTGTGTGAATGTTTGACGAATCTAAATGATCATGTTGATCTTAAAGACAATAAAGTATATTTTATTTTATTCCGTCAGGATGACATCATTCCTGAAAATGTTCGAAAAACCATTGCAGAAGAGGAAAAAAATAAGGAAATGGAGGACCTATACTTACCCCCTCGAAGAAAGAATTTACAACAAAACAATGATGACTCAAGTAAGTTCTAATGACAGAATTTTAACAATTAATGTGTGTTTAGATTCAAGAATTCATAATATTCTGTTGGTATTAAATTATTGTTACTATATGCCAAAGCGTACTAGGCTTTATGATATAATTGTTTAAACTATGATCTATTTATTAAAATTAGTCTATACTTACTTATTACTTCTCGTAAATCGCTTGAAGGAAAGACAGAAGGCTTTATTAAAATTATCATTATAAAAGGCTTTTATTTACTATTTATATAATTTCAAAACTTGTTTATGGTGCATGTAGAAGGTGACTAGGCTTTATGATATAATTGTTTAAACTATGATCTATGTATTAATATTAGTCTATACTTACTTATTACTTCTCGTAAATCGCTTGAAGGAAAGACAGAAGGCTTTATTAAAATTATCATTATAAAAGGCTTTTATTTACTATTAATATAATTTCAAAACTTGTTTATGGTGCATGTAGAAGGTGACAGAAAACGTCGCGGTCGGTCTGGTGACGCTGGTGACGGTGACGGCGACGGTGGCAGCGATAGCTCAGACGGAGACGCTGATGGTGACGGAGACGCTAGCGCCGACGACGACAGGCCTAGGAAGCGTGGCCGGCCGCCAGCCTCGCATCGAGAGAAGATCAAGGGATTTACTGATCAGGAGGTGCGTACCATCATCATTCTCATGTCCTGCTCCTAGTTTGTGCGGCTCAGCATGCCTTGTATTAATTTAAACTCACATAAAAAACAATTACAGAAGGCGAACTTAATGCTAAAAGGCTCTTTTCTTTCGATTCACCTTGGTTATTTGTCATCGACTCATCGATTATTCTTTACACACTTAATTCATCTCTTTTTCGTTCGTCTTCTCTCCACCCGATAACATTCATGGCCATTATTTTTCTTGTCATATGATCTTCGTCTCTTTTTATTACATGTACAAATGTACATGGACCCTTGGAGAATTCTTTGAGTTTTTTAGTCAAAGGTGCTACTTTCATGCTACATCTCACAAAGTCATATTCAATATATTATGTCGTATCCCTTCTAGTTACTCCATTAAATATATATTTTTTTTAAATTACTGTTTTTTATGATATAATGCCAGCAAAATTAAATATAAATTTTCGAATACTTTTTGTACAGATACGCAGATTTGTTAAAAGTTACAAAAAGTTCTCTGCGCCTCTGAAACATCTGGACAGCATAGCATGTGATGCAGAGCTTCAAGAGAAGCCATTAGCAGAACTAAAAAGATTAGGTGAAATCTTAGAAGAGAGATGTAAAGCTGAACTAAATGATACTTCTGAAACACCCCGTAAGTTTTTTATACCACTATTATAATTACTTCAACTTGCAATTATATTATATAAACATATATATATATATATATATATATATATATATATATATATATATATATTATTATTGCTTCAGATTATACAGAGTAGAAAAATATCATCAATACATTGACTTTATGTTTTTATTTCCATAACCTGATAGCTGTTTGCCTACAGGTCTGCCATACTTTGAACATCTTGTTAAAGCCCAAGCTTTTTTAATTACAGATGAACAAAATGAAGGTCGTAAAAATATCAGGAAAAGTTTTAAACTTGGTGGAGTACCGGTTAACGCAAAAACGATGGCTGCATGTTTAGGCGAATTAGCACCTTTAGATGAATTTCTGCCACAAACCAAAGAAGAGAGGCTAAAATGGCAACTAGATTTCAGGTATTTATTTTTTGTATATTTTTTTTATATATTTTTTGTGTTAGCTGTTGACTTTTTTAAATTAATTTTACGCTATCAATTTTAGAACAAGGCCTGCTAATTTCGATTGTGAATGGGGTGTTGCTGATGATTCCAAATTACTTGCTGGCATTTATCAATATGGCATGGGCTCATGGGAAGCCATCAAAATGGATTCTTCATTTGAAATTGGTGATAAAATTTTAACAAATGAGGAGAAAAAGCCACAGGCTAAACATTTAACGTCTAGAGCAGAGTATTTACTTAAGCTAATCAAAAAGTTATTAGATCAAAAGAATGGAAAACAAAAGCAAAGAAAGCCGCGAATGAAACGTGGTACTAAGGAACCGGTAACTAAAGACATTGTTGAAGACGACGGTAGTTCAGGCGACGAAAACAAAAAAACTAATAATAAAACTGTTAAGAATGATAAAGATAAAGTAAGTTTTTTCTGATAATGGTGATGATTTCCACACTTAGTTACACTGGACAATTAAAAAATGGCTTTCTTTTTCAAAATTAACGTACGTGTTAGTAATTTGTTTACGTATATTTTTAGGGTAAATCGAAATTAGATGAAATATCAACACACGATGAAACTTCTAATGATAAAAAAGAAAATTTGAAAAAGCGAACAAGAAAAGATGGGAAGGATCGGGGAAAATCGGACAAAGTTAGAGGCCGTAAAAAGCCAGCAGGGCCTATGCACTTTACAGCAAATCATGAACCTAGGGCTCTAGAGGTATTGGGAGATCTGGATCCTGCTGTTTTTGAAGAGGTATTTCTTTTAAACATCTTGAAAGATTATATTTTCTATTATTTATGGAATTTCTACATTCACATTCTGTTTTCAGTGCAAAGAAAAAATGAGGCCTGTTAAAAAAGCGCTCAGAGCTCTTGACAACCCTGATCAAACATTGTCAGAGTCTGAACAAGTGACGAAGACTCGAACTTGTCTTGCTCAAATAGGTACGCAGATAGATATTTGTCTGGAGGCATATCCAGATCCAGAAAAAAAGGTAGAATGGAGAAGTAATCTCTGGTATTTTGTATCTAAATTTACAAATTTTGATGCAAAACAATTGTATAAATTGTATAAATATGGGCTGAAAAAATCTGAATCCAAACAGAAATCTGGAAAGCGCAAAGAAAATACAAAGGTAATTAAAATAAATAAATACCCTGTAATGTTGGCAGATGTAACTGACAATTATGCCAGTGTTCCAGACTACTAATTAAAAATTATAATTATTTCTTGTTTATAGGCTAAAACTAAGAATAATCACAATTCTAACAACCATATAGAACCAAACAAAAAGAATAAACATAAAGAAGATGGCGAAAAGAAAGAAAGGAAGTCAAAAACTAATCAAGTGAAAGCAGATAGCAAAGCTAACAGTAAAACTCCTCAGACATCAGGGACAAAGCGGAAACTGGAAGAAGGCGAATGTGACCCGGAACCCAGCGAAAATAAACGTCATGAGAGGTACTTATATGGCATCATTTCAATTGCTTCCATTAATCATCTAACATGATTCTTCCAAATTCTCTGTTCAACTCATCACTTTTATGCCTCGTCACCACGCCACCCTTGCCTTACCATAGTTTTTGCGTATGTGATATATAATGATGATTATAAGCAATATATTACTCAACTATAACTATGACCCCAGAAGAGGGTCGGGCTTGATAACCAAGCAGCAGCGCGGTTAACTAGCAACGGCGGTCTTATGATCCGCATCCCGCCTATCCATAGTATGTTATATGTATATCCATAGTATGTTATCATAGAATTAAGGAAGCGCTGTTTTACCATTAATATGTCCATGTACCATACCACCTATCGAGACACAGGCTTAATGCTAGAATCAGCGCCTCGCCTATGCAACAACTTTAAAAATCGCTCTGTTCCGATGCCACTTGTAAAGAGATGACGATATTTTTAAATATTGCTCTTGCTATTGTTGTTGGGTTTTTGCGATCTATCTCCGCTTTGTTACACTGCCGCAATTTAGTTTATAAGTAGCTCAGGGGTCAAGAAGGCCGCTGATGTAACATGAACGGAAACCCTCGTAGTTCATGGGAATATTAATGTGTTACACTTCTGGAATTATGGGCCTCCTCACACTTAACATCAAAGTTGTAAGACTTTCGTCATCTCCATTAATCGCTCCATATATGCTCACCACCATTATCGCTTGTCCATCTCAGCAGACATAAACACAAACATAAGGATCGCAAGGATAGAGATAGCAGGCTGAAGGAAGACGATTTGATGTACAGAGAGCGAAGCCGGTCTGATCGAGACAGGGATCGGGAGAGAGAGCGGGACCGGGACCGGGATCGTGATCGCGAGCGGGTCCGAGATCGTTCGCGAACGCGACGCGACAGCGGCGGCCAAGGCGGGCCGCGTGCTCGCGCGCCGTACTCCGTGCCGCATCCAGAGCATCCCTCGCATCCTGCGCATCCTGCCCACCCCAGCTGGAACGCGCCCGCCTACCCCGGTCCTCGTCAATATCGCGGCGATCGGACCGCAAGGCCGCACGACAAACGAAGGTAACTTGCGCTTCATTATATCTACTATATTTTGTAGAATTCTACATGCAGTAAAGTTTAGTTTCACAATTCCCAGTGGTCTCTCAAAAACAAAAGTTAAAGGAATTAACTGATTATATACCAAGCAGATTCAGTACTGATTAACGGAGGCAGGTGGATTACAGCGACTGCATTCATAATTTATTTCATTTGAATCTGACAATTTGGTAAACAAAACAATTTTAAGACGATGACTCCGTAATTGCTTACATTTGAGCATCTATCTTAATCACATTCCAAGGAGACATACATAATTCTTACTATAAGTTTTACAACAAATAACTTTTTATAATAGTTATTTATAAACATACTCGGACGACGAAAATTCATTATGTTGTCGAACTGAATTGATTATTTAAAAAAAATTAATTATTCTGCAAAAACAAATATATGAAAGCAAATATTAGTGAAAACTACGTGTATAATTAGCGATATTATGAATTTAAATGATTATTATTTTTAATATTAAGTTTTAGATTTTATTATGAAGAATGATCATTATGATATGAAATGATATGACAAATATTTTCGGACTTCCGAAGATAGGAGTTGAAAAGTTATCTAAGACAAAGCGCACCCTAATTGATGCGATGGTTATATTAGTTGAATATTTCCATTACACATTTGGACAAAATTGAATATATATACCATAAAAGAAATTCGATAGGTACATAAAAATTCTAGCATAATATAATGTTAACAATATAGGAGTTACCCTACGGTAGCAATTCAGGGATTGCTTCATAATTATTTTGTATTAATTTAAATACTTAGGATGAAGTACTATAATCTGTCACTGCCAAAAAATTTTTGGTTTACATAATTGTTGGATTTTATTGAAATACGTCGATTTAGTCTCGCAACAAGAGATTTCATTTATTTCAATTGATAGTGTTATGATACTTTGAAATAATGTATTAATATTTTTTGATAATTTTAATGTGTTATGCACCAGTGTATAAGTGAAATGTCTTAGAAAAATTACTCAATTTATCTGGAAATTTTTAAAAGTGAATCATCATAATAAATGAGTATTATTTTTATTAGTTTTTACTGTTGTAAACTTACATAAAAGAATTATATGTAACGGAGTTTTATTAATTAGCAGGTATGGAAGTTTCGGTGCAATGGCGGGGCCCTACAGCGGTTACTACGAAGGCGCCGCGATGGCGAGTGGCATGGGCTTCCCGCCAGTACGCACGTACCCGGAGGAGTGGCGCGGCTACGGCCAGTCAGACTACCAATACGACGATAGAGAATATGAACGTGAGGTCTATCGTAGAGACTATGACCGACGCGCGCCGCCAACCTAACTCATACCCGAAGCGTTCAGCTTCTTTGTAAATAATTGTAAACTAACTGTAAATATATGTTAGATCTCTTTTCCGTGAACACTGGTCTTACTATGAAACTGTGTAAAGTGTAAGTGACAATATAGTGCTGTGTTTTTATCTATGTGATAAGCGAAGCGCATCGATTCAAATAGACTTATGTAATAGTGACTTTGTTTAAGTGAGACTGTACAGTAAATTTATTTATTACCAAATCTGTCGATTGATTGTTAGTGTACAGGTTTTAGATGAATACCATGAATTTTTATATTGTTTCAATTTTGTTGCCGATTTTACCGGTTATAAATAATATTTTTTTATCTATAATCTGATTTTCTATTTATTTGATGCCTTATCGCGATATGTATAATTTACCAACATATAATTGACAGAAACACAGGTGATATAATTCTGTAGTAGATAGATGTACAAAAAATTAGTAGCAATTGTTAGTAGGTCTGCATTAAATTCAAAATCATGAGCAATTTAAAAAATTGTGTATAGCTTTAACAAAAAGGGCACATGTCACTGCAATTTAGCAGGGGACAGGAGAAGTGTTTTGATTTGTGCATTAATTTCTCATTCTATGTGCATTTCCGAGTCTTGGCAGGGCTCGTACAGTCCTATTTTTATACATTATGTAAAGTCTTTTTCTCTGTTACATGCGATTTAATGTAAAAGAGCGAATCGTCTTGAATGGTGTATGCCATGATAATAAACATATTAAAGTTGAGTAAATTTTGTATTATTTTATAAAAATCCACTGGTTAATGGTTTTGGCCTCATCAGCATATTTGATAAATTAAATAGTTAACAAAATAACAGAAAACTGATATAAGTCTGATTTATAGGTTTTCGAAGTATTTATGCTGATATTTTCTTAAGCTAAAATTTGTTGTAATTTACTTAAATAGCTAAAGTCTCGAGTCGCTAGTGAGAAGTACCTTTTTGCTGAGTTGAGCACACTAGCTTTTCTGATTCCAGCTTTATCTTTTATTCTAAATGATAATCATGACAATGATATTGGTATCATGGCTGAACAAACTGATTTAAGACTTGTCAAAGAACTTGTGTGAAGAATCGGAATAGGAAAGAGGTGACCCGGCAAAGAACAATAGCCCAATCGATTATCAAGCTGAAGTGTCAGTGGGCCAGTCAGATCTTTATGTAGAACACGGCCACATATAAATATGTCCGGTATAGACATGGGTAGTTCCTGAATGAATGACAATTGAAGTACCTATCTAGTTCATATGTATCACTCATTATGTAGACCACGGCCACATATAAATATGTCCGGTATAGACATGGGTAGTTCCTGAATGAATGACACAATTGAAGTACCTATCTAGTTCATATGTATCACTCATTCACTATTATATTATATTCACTGGTCCAAAGCAGGACTTCTTGGCGGGAAAGTGAAGCGTCATGTCTGCAGTTTTGTTTTATTTTCTAAAATTTGTGATATTTCTAACATTAATGTGTAACAACGGTGGATTATTAACCGTTAAGTGTTGGTGAACATACATGAGTGTTGGTAAATCAATCAAAACAGTGCAACATCACTTTTCAAATTTTCTCTCAAGGAGTCCATGTGAGATCTCAGTATAGTCCCACATCTTTACTGAGGACTCAAGGGGCTTAGGGGAGGGTATCTCATTTACCATTTATCATCTTTATCACCACTCATTCTCATTTACTATGAATTATATATTACTAATATATCACTTACTTGACACTGGCTGAATGTGCTAGACGCAGAAAGCCATTATTTAAAATAAAGAAAGTAGTCCAAAGCAGTTCATTTAGTTCACTAACTCAGTGATATGAGACGTGAATGAGAGTAAAACGTACGAATATATTTGTTAGTACTGCAAAAGCGAGACAGTCGCACGGTTCGGCTCGCGTGATGGTAAGGACCGGGCGGGGTCAAGCTAGTTTCGCGCCTATTTCGACATTAGGTGCGATTAGTTTGTAATATTTTCGGTTATAAATATCGGCCTATATCTTATAAATATTTTTATAGTAGCATTAGTAGTCATTAGATAAGATCTGTCTACCCACGATTCATAAATTGTGCAGTATGTAGTTAAACTGAATGCGGAACGGAATGAAACAGTGTGTGAGTTGAAAGTCTTGATATCTACTGAACTAAATCAGTAATACATATATTCAACTCCCACTGAACTATCACTTCAGGATCATAATATCAATGAACGATTTTGCGGTTGTCTAACCGATGATTATGATGGCCCGCTACGTAGCGGCTACACGTGTAGCCCAATGTAAAATCTTTTGACTCCATACATTTTTTGATTTAGTATCCTCCTCTCTCCGCTCCTTATTGGCAAAGTGGGACCCTAGTATCTTAAGGAAACTAGTGACAGTTTAGGTATGCGTGTATCTTAATGAAGCCCGAAAATTCAGTATTTCAGACAACATCTACCTCATTAACCCCGCGGGGGTGAATACCCCCATTTTAGGAACCTAGGACCTACAAACTGTATACTAGAGACAAAACGGATAGTTCTTATGCCAGTACAGGTAGGTACAGAATACTGAATATCCGGCGAATCTTGAAGCCGTATAGCCGAATATCCGGCCGAACATAGTCAAGTGGCGACTCGTCTCGTTAGGCCTCTGCCTCGAACCTTGCGGGCAGCGGGGCGGCGGGCGGCGGCGCGGGAGAGGCAGGATCAAATACGTAAAATCAAATGGACCGAACCTCGAATACAGCGGCGCGGCAGCGGCGGAGGGGCGGGCAACGAGCGGTGCACTCCAGTCAAGCGGTGACCGCCCGCGCGAGATATTATTATTTTAATATCACATTTTTAGACGTTCTCAAAAACGCTTCATCTAAACGGCTTCCACGTTATGACGTCACATGTTGCCATTTTGTATGGGTCGCATGAGCACTTAGTTCTATAGCTATATTAAATGTTGCGTTTAATTAAATGGTATTTTACCAAATTTTATAAATTGTGTGTGATTTCGGATTGTACTTATTTAAAAAAAAAATCCTTACTTCTGAAGTGGACTTGCCCATTCAACTTGGATGGCCTGTTAAGGTATCATATTAATTAATATAAAATAACATGCAAAATAAAGGAGCATACTCTTTTGTGGCCGTTAGCCAAGGATGAACTTATAAATTTAAATTTTTGTACTCATATTTAACTTAAATAATATTTTACTTTAATTTTGTACTTGAATTTGTACTTAATTTAACACGTCGTTATTTAAAACCACCCGGCATTTGCACGACATGTTATTTTTTCCTTACTCCCTCAGCTAAAAGACTTATGAAAGGGTTCGGAAGATCCAAAGAAACGTTTATGCCTAACTATAAAATGCAATAATTACTCCGTTTTAATTAATTCATTTAATATTGTTCTTTCTGTCGACTCGTTTTGGCAATTCAATTCCTTTAGTTTTCGTTTAAGCAGCATTTGCGCATGTGCGATTGTATGTTCATTCAAGGAGAGTTTTGATGACGGCAGTAACGTCCCGACGATGTCTGGGGTTGGAAAGTGCTTCAATGGATATGAATACATAATAATAGCGCAGCTCGACTCATAAAATGTATTGTGTGTGCCGTTTATTGCAATAGATAAATCAATTGCATACAATTTAGTGGTTCTCGAACTACGCTGCACAAACAAATAGGTGAGTAAGAATCTGGTTGCTCGTTCTTTGTCTCTTAATTCAATATAATTAAATTTAAATGACATCTGTGTGCTCATCGATCTAAATTCGGTTTAAAAATATTTATAGAGCTCAATGCAATGTCTAAATGTTATTTCTCCATTTTCCGTCAACCTGCATTACATTTTCGTGGTTTTCGTTGTGATGATCGTGATCTTCATTTTCATCAAAGTAGATAGGTATACACAGAATTGATGAGTACTGTAAGCTTATTTTATTACGTTATGCTTTGTTATACAGCTAACGTGATGATACGCTGTTGGTAATACCTGTCTAGGTCTTATCTATTTCAATGAAAGAAGAAATATGCACAATGTTTTTAAAAATCTGAGTTCCAATCGGAACTGAGAGCTATTAATATTTAAATTAGCCGCCCTTTTGACCGCTCATTTGTTATTGATACTTAGGCTTTCGGTAAAATTTTAATGATTGTTATTTTTGTGTTACGATATTAAACGTCTGGCTAAAGACTAAACCTTGACGAGTTTCTAGCCCTATTCATCGTTATTTTTTACGTAGACGTTTTTAAGAGCTCCATTGAGCCAAACTTAATAAACAATATTTACTTTAAACAGTGGAATGGTGTCGTACGATGTGTAATGGTGGTAGACGGCTGGAAAGGCGATCTGTCTGAACCATGGTGGACGGCCGCGTGGCGGTGTTCGCAGTCTTAGTGGTAACCGCAAATGCATGTTACCTATTTCCGAATGGTAAGATATATTTATTAATTAAACAACCTACCTACGAGCACCTGCCTACTTAATTGGTAAATATTATAAAGTCAGTTAAGAAAACTCTACAAAGAAACATCAGGCCGAATATGAAAAAAAAGATAAAGTATTTTATCAAAGAAGTACTTATATATTTTATAGTGAAAGATACAAAGGATTAACAGAGGTTAAAAATAAGACTTTTTAAAATTACTTTAACGTAGGAAAAATGCTCAACTTTGTGAAACTGTCGTAACTTTTATTTTGTATGATCCTTAATATTATCCTTATTAATCCGGCTTTGGTCACATGTCTTATCTAGTTATATTATTGTATGAGAACATGTAAATTATTTTTTCCTTTTTCCAGACATCCCAGACCCTTGTCACGGCGTGAGCTGTGGTCCTGGTGCCCTTTGTCGACCCACACCCGATGGCCAATACTACAACTGCGAATGCCCAACATCCTGCCCCTCGTACGGTGATCACGAGGGATCTCGCCCACTTTGCGCGAGTGATGCTCGCGACTATCCCGGCGACTGTGAAATGCGTCGCTCTGCTTGCGAGTCCAATACCAATATTACTTTCAAGTACTACGGCAAGTGTGGTGAGTTTCTGCAAGTTATATACTTTAAACCTAAACAACAATTAGTTATTATCACTTTGTTTGTTTCATTACAAACGGTGATCATATAACCCACAGAGATCAGACTTTTGATAGACCTATGTGCCATTTAATATTAAATAACTCAGTGATCCGCAAGGTCCTGGTTTCACTACTTATAATAATATTTATTCTTAAAGCAAAGTTCTTTCGTTCGAGGCTTTACTGGTTGACTTGAAAATTCTAAGAAAAGGATGCCACACACTTGCTTCCATGAATCCGCATTAAACAAAAATTCTCTTTGGATTTTCATAAAGATCATAAAAGTTGCCGCCAGTGTAGGGCACCCTTGTGGAGGTATGGCCTAAAACCACCTCACCTTTGTTTGTGGCTCATTCCCAGCAGTTGAACGTTATTGAGTTTTGATGATGATGATTACTTTACTTTCCATTGTAAGCAAGTTAAGGAAAATAACTATGTTTAGTTTGTTTTAAAAATTGGTTTTTAATCTTCACTTGCTCTTTGTTGATTATCTTACCAGTCTTATGCTATTCCCCTATGGGGTAGGCAGGGGCACATTATACGCCCACATTTCGCCAGTTTAATAAGTAGTTGGTTCCACGAAAAGGGTGGCGAGCATATAGCTGCTAATCAGAAATTAAAATTATTTAATTGTCACTAGATCCGTGTGCCGGAGTAAGCTGTCCAGACCCCGAGGTTTGCCAGCTGGACGAGCGCAGATCACCGTCGTGCCGTTGCGCTGAACCCTGTCCCCTCGAGTTCTCGCCAGTCTGCGCTTCTGACGGGAAGACTTACTCCAACGAGTGCCAAATGCACCGCGAATCTTGCCGCGCTAGGAAGCAGCTGAAAATCATATTTAAGGGCCAATGCAGCTCAGGTAAAATTTTGGCGAACAAAGTTTAGAATTTATGCTCTCTATCTATTATTGTTTTTACATACATACATAATGTTACGCCTCTTTCCCGTAGGGGTAGGCAGAGATCACATCTTTCCACTTGCTACGATATTGGCACACACTTTTAGCTTGATTCACACTCATTAACCTCCTCATACACGCCCGTCGGCTTAGGGTACTTTTGACCTGCCCTTTCTCTAAAATTTATTGAATTTGGTCATGGAAGGTCTTACGTGGTCTTCCCCTCCCAACACTTCCAATCACTTGTCCATCATAAATCACTTTCGTTAATCTACTTTCATTCATCCTTTCAACATGACCAAACCATCTAAGCATACCTTTCTCAATTTTTGCCACTATATTTTCTTTTACACCAGCTTCAACCCTTATCACTTCATTCCTAATCCTATCACTCAATTTCACACCTAGAATACTTCTGAGTGCTCTCATTTCTACTGCATTAATCTTACCCTCATGTCACTTCCGATTAAAATTTCACAATCTGTCACTTCACAGTCATTAAAATTTCACAGTCTTCTCTTTCAAAAACCATAACTTTCGACTTACTAACGTTTACTTTCATTCCTTTCGCTATCAAAGTGACTATCATCACCATCTCCTGCAACTCCTCAGCCGACGACACAAGCAAAACTTGGTCATCAGCATATAGAAGGCATTTGATGAGCGACTCGTTCATTCTCAACCTTTTAGCACACTCTTTCAAACCAGTAAGGCAATTGTCCAAAAATAGGTTGAACAGCCAGGGTGGCGCTACACATCCCTGTCTAACACCTTTACAGATGTTAAACCAGTCCGTGCACGTCCCATTAATCCTGACACAGGCGCTGGAACCCACATAAAGAGATTTCAACGCCTGTACCAGGACACTGCTCACTCCATTTTGAGACAATGCCGACCACAACTCATTCTTCGCCACTCTATCATAGGCCTTTTCCAAATCTACGAACGTGCAATAGATCTTATGGTGTTTCTCCAAGAACTTTTGGACTATGCGCCGTAAGGAAAAGATCTGATCCGTACATCCCATTCCTTTTCGAAATCCCGCTTGTACATCCCATATTTTGTCATCTGTCACTTTTATCACTCTTTTGATCAAAACTTTTGCATATAATCTTCCCACGGCACTTAAAAGGCTGATTCCCCAGTAGTTTTTACAGTCTTGCTGCGACCCTTTCCCTTTATAGAGTGGCACGATCACCGCCTTACACCAATTTCTCGATACTTGGCCACTCGTAAAACACAGGTTAAAAAGGCGGTGCAGCAGACCAGCTACCAGACCCTGTCTAGCCCGCAGCATTTCTAAGGAAATCCTATCATATCCTGCTGCTTTTCCTAATTTCATTCCTTTCATGCCACTCAAAATTTCATCTATGCTTATGCTATCATCCTGAACACTTTCAATCTCTTCATCCACTTCGTGACACGTTGGCTTAAGTGGTTAATCTGTTTCAAAGAGGCTTTCAAAATACTCCTTCCATCTCTTTAACACACCAGCATCGCCTTTCACTATACTTCCATCCAAACTCCTGAGTTTTGACAGCTCCGATTCTGCAGTTTTTCCCCGGGCTGTCTTTATGGATTTCCAGAAAACTTTTACGTTTGTCCTTGAATTATATGGTGCACTTGACTCATTAACGAGTCGAAAACTATGCCTGAGGTGTCATTTTGTAGAGTTCGTAGCGGAGTATCCAAAACTCAGAAAAATTATGTAATTTGATTTTTATATTTTTGAATTCGCGCATTTGCCCAGGTGCCCCGTTATACTACTAAATAATTTTAATCGGACCTTGCTTGCACCCATACATCATATCATGAAACTGCCCGTGCTGCGTGTTGCAGTGGAAAAGGCTTTGTCGTTAATTGATAACAGGTAGTGGGAAGAGGTTTCGATCTAACTCTCCCATGTATTTAGCGTGGCTCTCATACGACCCTTTCCAGGTGTTAACCCGTGCGCGGAAGTGGAATGCCGTCACGGCGCTGAGTGCCGGGTGGAGGGGGGCGGCGCCGTGTGTGCTTGCCCGCCGCCTTGCGAACCGGTATTGCGGCCCGTTTGCGGCTCGGACGCGCGCTCTCACGATAGCGAGTGCGAGTTGCGGCGAGCTGCGTGTCTGCTGGGGCGCGAACTGCGAGTTGTACATGCTGGCGCGTGTGGTCAGTATTTCTTTAATTTACTTAATACTTGATCATCTGAATTCTTCATTATAAAGAAGTTAGTCATGTATTCCAGAGAAATGTAATAACTTCTTCTTTTTAACCTTTTATCCTATACGCCTCATTTTACTTTATAATAAACAAATATAAACAGCATAAAAAATTGTCTAAATGTCAAATAGGTACATACATAACTATAAAAATATATTCATGCTGATATTTTTTGAACCACAGGATCAAACGGCGTGTGCGCCGGTCGTGTCTGTCCCCATGGCGGAGAGTGCGTTGCGACGGGCGCCCGCGGCGTGTGTCGCTGTCCACGTTGCTCCAACGAGTTTGCGCCCGTCTGCGGTTCGGACGGCATCTCGTATGGAAACCGATGCAAGCTGCAGCTAGAAGCTTGTCGTCATCGGCGCGACGTGCGGGTGCTTTATGATGGAGCTTGCAGTAAGTTTGAACTAGATTCGATGGTTCTGACCTGGGTGCTGTATAATGGCGCTTGCAGTAAATACGCTCGTAGCGGTTCTAGGCGGCGGTAAGTTGGTTTAATGGTGCTAGCACATCTGAAGGCGCGTGTCTCTGTCCACGTTGCCTTATCGAGTTCGCGCTCGTCTCCGGCTTGAACGGCATCTCGTATGGGCCGGTGCAAGCTGCCGCTTAAAGAGGAGTTTTTAACTCAGTTTGAAGTTTTAGCACTTGTAACTCGTGGCGGTGCTATGTGGTGGTGAGTTTGTTTGAACTGGTGCTAGCACATCTTCAGGCGTGCGCTGTGTCCTTACAATGTTTCGTTCTGTATGAATACGCCTGTAGTAATTGTTGGTATTCGCGATTTGATGTAAATATGCTTGAGAAGCTTTAAATAATTCTTGTTGTATGTAAGGAAGAGAAAAAAAAGTTTACAAGAAGTTTGTATCTACTAGGAGTAAAACTAGTTACCAAATCATAGCTTAGGCTAAGCTAGAGCTGTCAGCAGACAAAACATCTTTATGAAATTATTAAAATGCATTTTCTGTAACAGATGGATGCGAGAATAAGAAGTGCGAATTTTACGCTGTTTGTGAGAGTGACGGCGTTTCTGAAGCTAGCTGCGTTTGTCCGAAGCACTGCGAGGAAGGCACCGTAAGTTTCCACACTTGAGATTTACAGTTATATATATACTACATACATATATACACTTAGATATATACAATATATTATTAACGTTCCACTATTGGACTCCAGCATTTTTTTCAAAATACCACCTGAAAATCAAGTTTCTCACTGGTCTAACCAGATTATTGGCAAAATTTCAGTTATTATATGAAGCAACTACCATTTGACGCCCAGAACCCAAAGGGAAACATCATTCTATGGTGAAACTAGTTGTCAGATATAGAATATTAGAAAGCACTGACTTCCTTATAACGACTGCTTAACGTGCTTTCCAAGGCCCGGATCAAGCGATAATTACGCACATAACTTGGAAAAGATGCGCCACCGTGGTTTGAATCCTAGACCCTCTTAATTAGAAGTCCGATCCTGCCACTGGGCTATCGTCGCTGGTTACGTAACTAACTAAGAGTGTAAATTGTACTTTAAAAACACTTGATAATTGCAGGAAACTGAAGAAGTTTGCGGCAATGACAATCAGACTTACAGCAGTATGTGCGCGTTGCGAGACGTCGCTTGTCGCGAGAGTAGGAGGTTGTACATCAAACACATGGGTTCATGTGGTGAGATTTAATATTTATTTGTATTCGTTCCATTATTGACGGTTCAAGTTCCCCGTTTGCGACAAGGCTGCCTTTGCCTATATTGCAAAAAGGTGCTTATTTATTATTCTCGTGGGAAGGCTTATGTTTAGCTGAAGACTTCTTGTGCCTAGGATAATGATGATAACTTTTATAGTTTTTTTACTACCGCATAGATCAACAGCGATCGTATATAGTTTATTATAGTTATGTATCACAGCTCCCAGCCAATTTACAGTTTTATTCCAAAACAGAAATGTTATCGAACATATGAGTTTCTCCGTCACGTCAGGAACGAATGGTAATCGATTTTCATCTTTTAGAATCTTGCGCAGGCGTACAATGTCCAGCTGGGACTTGGTGCGCTCGAGGATCTTGCGCGTGCGCTACTCCGTGTGCGGACGCTGCTCGCGAGCCGGTGTGCGCAAATAATAAGCAGACGTACATGCACGAATGCGCGTTGCAGAAGATGGCGTGTGAAGCGCGCATGCGTGGAGAGCCGCCATTACATGTCGCATATTACGGCGAATGTGCCGATACTCAAGATGAAAACTCAACAGCAGGTAAATTTTCTAGATTTTTCTCTTTTCATCTTAATTCATCATCATCATCATCATCATGTTTCACTAAGCTCATTAATGTCACACTACTGAGCAGACATCTCACAGACCAATGTGAGAAGGCTCGGTTCATATTCCCCACAAGGACCACGGATTGGCGAAGGCAGGTGAGTGGCGTCTTGCTGTTGCTTTTCAGACCGCACAATACGGCCTCTAACATGGCTTAACGACTAGCACATAAATCGTGATAATAAATGATTGTTTATATCAAAAAAATAATTCTTTTATAATTACACCAATTAATTAGTTCCAAGATAAGTATTATTAATAACTTTTGTTCTGGATACTAAATAAAGAATATACGCACTTAAATACTTTTTCTTTGTAAACACATACTTAATATAATCAGGAAACACTCATACCAGAATCTATATTTATGTTCATGCCGACAGAGATTTGTCTTGTGTGGGAATCAAAAACACGACCTCAAAAGCAGAGCGCAGGTATACTGCCCTGCTGCAGGACTGTTCGAAAGGGTTACCGCGGCCTCGGGACGTAGCAGGCTCAAGAAGGAACATATATGGTTTTTAGTCAGTAAAAGTCTGACACACCCTCCCGCTCCACCCACAGCGGGAGAAGGTCATTAGATGATTTTCCATCCCAAAAAGAACAATAAAAAGTAGTGCCCTCCACTCCATAACGGTCGTCGTGATAATCGGGACCAATAGCTTAACGTAAAAACACGTAAGTACTTGATGTTAAATGCCTATAAACTGTCACCCCATATTAGGTAATTGATATTATGCCATTCGTCTTAAATGTACCAATAAAAATATTTGGTTTCATTTCAGGTGGTAATAAATCTGCAAAAATACTAGATAGTAACGATATCCGCAGCGGGGAAGAACCCGAGAGTTCGAGTGAGCCGGCTGGTAGCACTGCGGTGTGCGCACGAGTTCAATGCGCGTTCGAAGCTACCTGCGCAGTGGACGCTACTGGACAACCAAGGTTCCTATACTCATTGCATCATAAACTGTAAATCTGCCGCGATATTGTTGATTATTGCAGTTTTCAAGGAAAAAAGTGAATGACCTTCATGTAATGTTAAATTATTTTTTTTTCTTTGAAATACATAATGGCTTTGTGCGTTTAGCACATTCAGCCAGTGTCAAGTAAGAGATATATTGATAATATATAAAACATAGTAAATAACAAAGAGTGGTGATAAATGGTAAATGAGATTCTCTCCTCCAAAACCTCTTGAGTCCTCAGTAAAGATGTGGGACTATACTGAGATCTCACATGGACTTCTTGAAAAAAATTTAAAAGTAATGTTCTGTTCTGCACTGTTCTGTTTAATTTACCTACACTCATGTAGGCTTACAAACACTTAAAGATTAATAATCCACCGTTATTACACACTAATGTTCAAAATATCACAAATTTTAGAAAATGAAACAAAACTGCAGATATGCTCTGCACTTTCCCGCCAAGAAGTCGTTACAATGCTTATGTGTAATGCTTGCATGTTTATATAATGTTACATAAAACTACTCTACAGCCCATCAGATTTACAAGTAAATAGATAACCTGTTAACTGCTGTCTGAAGCATATTACTTTAAAGCTTTTTGTACCCATATAGTATATTTTAATTTCTAGTTATCTCTAGATAGGGGAAATTTTTTCAAGATCCCTTATGTCTATTTGAGTGACTATATATTACTTTATGCAACAAAAAAACCTTATTAGTGAGTATTAATAATTTTATCTTCAGTTCTTCATAATACTCGAATTTCTCTACTCTACTCAAATATTTGTTTCATGTATTATTTGTATCAGATGTGCATGTTTATTCGACTGCGCTGCGGCTGCGGCAGCGGCGGCAACCTCAGCCCCGGTCTGTGCGTCGGATCTCCGCTTATACCCAACATTATGCCATATGAAGCTAGAGGCTTGTAGACGTCAAGAAGACCTGCGATTGAGGCCACTCGCTTTGTGTCGAGGACTTGAGGTATAAATAACATCTTCTTTGCACCCAGCTTTCACACAACTTAGTCTGTAACCTTTAGCGCAAAACGTAAAAGATACCAAACACAGAGAATTTGAAAAAGACAGAGCTACTTTCGCATTAGTAGCTAGCAATTTTTCAATGCTTAAATGATTCGTTCACACCAATCCCAAGACGCTTAGAAAACTTAGAACTAACGGCGAGTACAGTCGCGCAGAGCACGCATAGTCCCAACGCATATGGACGCGGTACTCACAAAATGTTTACTATGTAGATAATAATTATTCTATGTCCTTATGTTGTATGTTTTATTTTCTATTTATTAATAAAACTAATTTTCCGAAAGCTGATAATTTTTTGTATAAAAATTATAAATGTAGATTGATGTGTTACTAGTTTCGACCATGTGGCGACGATGATCCCGTAGTGGACGCAGAAGGTCGTCCAGTGGACTGCGGCGGTGGACCTCGAAGGAAAGACTGTCCCGCCGGAAGCTACTGCCATCACACCACTAAGGCGGCTCGGTGTTGTAGGAAAGGTAATATTTAATCCGCGGCGCATAAATTGAATTACCTTGAATGCGTAGTAACATGTCATTGGGTCTCAATTAAAGTGTGGCGTGCCGCGTAACTATAGCAACGCTGCGACTCCGTTATCATGTGTACTTTCTCTCCCTTTGTTTCTTTTACTTATCTACGATTGCGTCATTTTTGTTCAGCTTACGTGCCGACGACTATTATACCGACTAGAAGTATATGCCGATGCCTTATTGCCAGGCGGTAGAAACCGATGTCTATTCTGTTACATTGGCGTTGTCTCATTGATACTATTATAATATCATATTTTTGTAAATTTATATAAACATAGATACCTATTTTGTTAACTTTACCAGATATAAGTAAAATTTGTGCTTAATACTAGGTTCCTTTTTTTGTAGAAAAAGGCCAGCCAGAAACAAAGGGTTGCCAAGAATCATGGCACGGTTGCTGCGCGGACGGAGTGACGTCAGCTCGCGGGCCCGGCGGGGCGGGGTGCCCGTCGCAGTGCGGCTGTCACCGGCTGGGGTCAGTGACCGAGCAGTGCGACGAGGCCGGCCAGTGCGAGTGTCGGCCGGGAGTCGGCGGCGGCAAGTGCGACCGCTGCGAACCTGGCTACTGGGGACTGCCGCGGATTGGAGCTGGTCACGCCGGTTGCATCCGTAAGTTTTATGTTACATAAAAAGATCCCAACAAGACCTCAGTAACTCGAGCCAGCCTTACCTGCAAGTAGCGTCTACCTGGCGATCTTGGTATTAACGGCAATAGGCTCATAGAATGCTTGTTTCTGCCTACCGTTTTGGGAAGTTTATGTAATTGCCTCTTTATCCGATGGACCGATGATATGGTCTAGACGGCGGGCAGTCGGAGGATGCAGTTTGATTGACGTGGGAATACAATTGGAGAGGCATATGTCTAGCAGTGTATTATGTAGTGTTTTGTTTAGTGTTTAGCATGGTTGATATGATGACGATGCAATAAATACGAGTCAGTCTGATTTTGTTCAATTAACCATGAGTATGCAAATATCAGTGTTGGGAGTCGTCTTCGGAAAATCCTACTTCTGCAAGGCGGCAGCCTCCAGTAGCCGAACTGGAGGCGGCCGCCGATCATATGACAGATGCTTATAGTTTGATCAGTGAAAGTATGCTCTTTTCGGTCCAGAATATTACAGTTGATTTATGTAGGATATGCCATAAATATGATATGTACTTACGGGCTTATACTTTTGATGTAAAATATAAATGATGATTACTTTCAGCATGCGGTTGTTCTGCTTTCGGATCAGTTCGTGAAGATTGTGAACAGATGACAGGCCGCTGCGTCTGCAAGCCAGATATACAAGGGCAGAAGTGCACTGTTTGCTCTAATCATGAACACACTCTCGGCCCGAATGGATGTTTTGATCGTGGGTATTTTCTTTTCGCAATTAAAATCTAACAAATTGTATTTGTAAATGTAAATACTTTTTTCTTCTTTACAGCGGAATCAACACAACTACCAGCGACGAATTGTGATCACATGACTTGTTACTTTGGAGCACACTGTATAATTCGCAGTGGCTTGGCAACTTGCGAGTGCATTGCTGGGGAGTGTCCGCCGACTGAAAGTCTTTCAGTGTGTGGGAGTGATGGAAGGACGTATCTCTCCGGGTGCCATCTCCGTGCTCACGCTTGTAGGAGCCAATCTGACATTGTAGTCCAAGCCTTCGGACCGTGTGCTGAGGAAACTCCGCACGTGAGGCGAGGTAGCCGATCCATCCTCACCCGTAAACATCAGGAGCACCCCAAACCCCTTGATACTCACCAACATTCATCCACAAACTCTCTCCAATACACAGACGCTTCAGTAGATACCAGTGATAGTGGCAAACCAGACAGTCCAGAGCCCGAGTTGACTTGCATCGACATTCTCCCGCCATTGGGGTACCGCTAACTGTTATACGCTAGAGTAACTGCACCAACTAAATTAAGTAGATTCCAAGGCACATATATGTAAGACTAAATTTTTAAAATAATTGATTCGCAGAAATGAGTGCTTTCGAGAAAAGTGTAAAGGAAAGGGAATGTGTAGTTAACACCAAGAATAAGCCAGACTTAGAAAATAATGTGAACGAGGGATTGACAAATGACGTAGAAGAAGATTACTTACTATATGAGGAATATTTAGATATGAATGAGTTGTATGAAGTGCCCTTGTTTGATGGAAAAGCGCATATGACGGCTAGAACTGGATTGACATCGAAACGATTCGATATTTGGGCGGAAGTCTCAGCAGTATGTGGGACAGGGGCGTTGGTTAGTGCATCTGGTACAAGAGATTATTTGTGGCTCGGCTTGGTGGGAGATAGAGCCGTGTTACGTTGGGATGCGGGTGGTGGGCCTTCGGTGCTGCGATCTGGTAAGGTAAAGTTGGACGGACAGTCGAAGATATCGGCGCGGCGGTATAAGAAAGATGCAATGCTGCGCGTGGGCGCCGCTACTACCAGGGGTTCTGGGCCCGGCCGCATGAGCTCACTAGATGTTGATCCTTACATCTATATAGGACACTCTCCAGAGAATATAACAAAGTAAGTATCATTTACTTTACTTACCAATATTGTTCATACCTGTAGCTTATATGTATAGATTGCAGAGATTCTACAAATTAGAAGAACTAATATGATCACTCAATTTGGTCACGCTTGTAGAAGTCAATTTGGCATATAGTCCAAGCTTTTGAAACGTGTGCTGAGAAAACTCCACTGCTATACTAAACATTAAAATGATAAAAATTCATACCTTTACTTGCAAAGGAGGTCAAAAAACTATTATTACTAATCGAAATGAAATTTTAACTTATTAAGCTTACTTTGCATATTTTATGCAGATTAACAGGCGTATCTCCACATGGTTTCGTTGGCTGCATCCACCGGCTGCGCGTGAGTGGCCATGACGTGATACCGCCTACTCGGGGACTGTCGATAAAAGGACACGGATTAAGACCATGTACACCTCATAATCTCGCTCGAGTAGTGTGTCCGTAAAGTTTCTATATAAAGTTCAAACATAAAAATACACCGTAACGTGTAAATGACCGTCCCTCAAGTGAAAAATTTCATGTAGGCAATGTCGCTCCCTATCTCTAAATAAATAGAAATTAAACGCGAGTATTAGCAAATTTATCAAACTAATTTTAGTTTGATTTACTCAACACATATGTCGGATAGATTGGAATAATCTAATCCCTCAAGAGTCGTTCATGTATACGTTAATTGACGGGTCATGTATAAAAATTAAATTAAAATACTGTACATGAACTATTTTCGATGTTAAACTATTATGGATGCTAAAGAAGTATTCCAAAACCCTTATTATATCAAGAAATTTGTTTACTTAAGGTCCATCATCATCACACCATCTGAACGTATTGTTTACAGGAGAAACAAGACGTTCAGATGGTGGTCAGTAAGACCCTTTATCAAAACATACACACCGTATTGAAAAAGGGTTAATAATAAAGAAGTAATGACATAAGAACTAAATCTCTAGGTGCAGCAAAAGTTCAATTTGAACACAGAATACTACTAATTCAATCTGCAACTAGATATCTGGTACCAAAGTTATACTTAACTACATTATGACTGTATTCTCGGTCAGAAATAAAAAGTACCGTCTATTAAACGATTGATAATTTAAAATACCTCATCAACTTCTTAAATGTGTAAAGTTTTATGTAAATAATAGTATACTTCGATAATATTATGTAATGTTGTTATGATCATATTTATCGTTAATCTTTTAATAGGTCAATCGCTTAACCAACGCTTATTTTGAGCTTGTTATAAGTAGATAAAAGTGACAATAGATATTGCAAGAATAAACAGACCTAATTATATTTGTGAATGTTTCAAAATATGTAGGAGTTATTTAAATATGTATCTGGTGCAGATTTTCTTGAAGTAACTATATATTATGTGAAACTGTTTGCAAAAAGTGCATTTTTTATAATAAGTAGGTTCTTGTAAAGTAACTTTACAACGCCTTGGGTGGCGCGTTTAAACTCTGTACTGAAACTATCGAACTTCAATGTGATATTCTGAAATCTTCTTCTAATAACTTTTGCATATCTATGTCTACGCCTTTTGTAATAAACTATCATTACAAATAAAATGTTACAGTCTTAATAATTTGTTTCTTTTTGCAAAACTGTTATAACAACAAGATGATACAGTGACGAGGCCCGAGGAATGAAAAAAATAAGATGGCTTATTCGTGCTGAGGGACTGAATGAGGAATTTATGATAGACAAGTGAATAGAAACGTTGAGAAGGAGAGACCGCCATTTCTTTAACATTGCTATCCATGATCAAATTCATATGGGGAGGTCAAAAACCTACGGTAGTGCACGAATAAGTTATTGAGTGTGTATGTATTGCGAGGATGGTAGCAAGTGAAAGGACCTCTGCCTACCACAACAGGAATAACATGTGACTCAAGCGCACCAATAGTTTGTAAGTATTATCAAAAATTCACAAATCTTCATGAAGATTCATGTTCGTACAAGCTAATCTCGGGGAGGTCATCTGTCCTGTGTTGAACAGTTGAGCTCTAATGATTCTATGATCGCTTTCAGCACCGGCTTGGTTGATGACGTCTACATCCAGAACCATACTTCTTTTGTTACATAAGATCTAGCCAATCTGGTTAAAAGTCCGACAGTCAATGCTCTTCCATGTCCGAAGTCTTTGAGGTTTTTTTTGAAAGAAGGTGTTCATCGCATACATCTTCTATTGTTGTAGATAGTTTAACAGTGCAGCGCCTCTCTGATTTCTGCAGTTGGTGCATACACTTGTACCACTCATCAAAGTGTAGCGAGAATTAAGCTGGAAAACGGCATATATCACTCGAATTGATACAGCTTTTACAACCAGCAAGTTCTTAGCCAGTGAAGTATCAAACGAAACCGACGCCGCCCATCGACCTATCGTCATGTCCCTTATAGTAGAACAGTTGGCCAGATGTTAATCTTAACAACTCTTCTCCCCTGCGCGGCGTCTCACTTGGTCCGACAATATCCCATTAAATTTTATTCAGAACTTCCGTTTCCAGTTCACAGTACCGTTCTTCAGAAAGCAGTGTCCTTACATTATAAGTCGCCAAGTAGATTGTTTTTAGACAGCCGTTCCGAACCCAGGGATTCTTCGCACCCTCTATTCTGCAGGTCTCCTGACTGCTGCCATAGTCAGATACAGATCCGCTGGGGACTGAGGGTTATTCTTTTTTCTAACTTTTCATCATGGAGGGTAAATAGCCTTTACAGAAGTAGTGGGGTTTTTTGACCGCCGCCCAATATATAATCGGCTTTGACCATTTCACAGCTAGTTGGGTCTTCTTCTAAGCCAATTCTCCTCCTATTTCACCCGGGCTTGGGACAGGCAACGGCAGAGTTTCCACCAAATCGGTCGTCAAAAACTATACTAGAGCGTATAATTAATGTGCACGTTATTTGAAATTTATTTAACAGTTCGCGTGCAAGAAAAAAATGTGTAGGTAATTAGAAAAAACAGCTAATATGCGTGTCGGATTCGAATGACAAGTTGATAGTAACCGAAAATAAGGCCCGCTACAAGCAGATTTAGGAGTATGACGCAAGAATCAGGTCTCGTTTCGCTCAACCGTACTTACAAAATGAACCATTAATACAATTATACAACTGTTGACATAATGTTATAGTATGTTATGTACTTAGACATCAGTAAATGTAAAAGAACATTTACGCAAAATAAGTTATATAATAATGCTGGGAGAACCCATTACGAATGATAAACCCAAAATAATAACAAGAACGTACTTAAAAGTGCCTTCATTGTGAGCTCAGTAAATCAAGAGATTTCACGTAGAAGCAGTTTAAAACAATTTAACGACTATCCTTCATTTATCCTCGAAATTTTGAAGCTCAATCTTTTATGAAGTTGACAGTGATAAGAGAGATTACAAAACCAACCGGGGCTAAGTAAGGGGAGATAAGAAAATAATGGGCGCTGACGAGAACTGAGAGAAATGAATGGGAATTTCTACTTTCTTTTATTACTTAACAGCAACGTATAAAAGCGTGATTTTTTTATCTAAGTTCCTGTTGGTACTTTTAGTAAAGGTTATGAATGGCGTGCGCGCTATTGCTATGATTTAAATGTGAAAATAGATTTCAGAACTTTGTAGAGGGATTAGTAAAACCGGTAAGTTAATGCTTGTCAATTACTTTAAAAACATTAACTTTATATGTATGGTGTTGAGACTCAATGCTCAAACGGTCGGATTTCGAAAGAAAATGGGATTCGTAGATCAGGATCTTTTCTTTACGGTGCAGTCGAAAAGTTGTAGGAGCAATATCTTACGAAAAGTGATCGTAATTAGACGAAGGTTATATTTTAGAGAAATATAGGTGGATTAAAAATCCGTCCAATCCAACTTGATTCATTGAAGCACGTTAATTAAATAAGGCGTGATATTATGTGTATCTTTTATAATAATATGTCAATGTTCTATAGTGAGATTAATTTTGAAAAAAAAATTGAAAGTGACATGAACATATTGAGTTATCTTTAAGGAAAATTTGGTAGTTAGGTACTTACCTTCGACTTTATCTAATTACTTGCCATTTCTTTAAAGCGAGCTGATGATAGATAATTTAGCTATCTACCAGCATAAGATATTAATTATTTTCAATTAAATATACTAACAAAGAACAAGAATTGCTGGTAGCTAAATATAAGAACTGTTTAAGAGAAATTAACGGAAAGTAGACTTTCTCTTATTGATAATGTTAAAAGGTGGTTGAAATATTAATCTTGGGATCTAATCGTATCTTATACTTTGCACAAATGACCTACAACAGGCCCGCCAACGCATTTTGCCATTTATTAATTAGTGCTCTAAATAATATGCGTGGAACTAATTTCTCAACGTTGTAGATCGTTTATCTTCACGTTTTCACACTTGCTGTAGGCCTGTCATGATTAATGTTCTGTACAATTAAAGTTACTTCGAGATACCTTTTGTGGAGTTGGTACCTACTCCGCATTACTGCATTCAATGTCTAAGAATGTACATTTCCTTTTATTCTTTGCAAAGGATAGGATGTTATTCAAGTCTGAGCGGATGTTATTCTGAATGCAGGATATTTCTATTGAGAGAATTTTACTATACTTACCTAGTTAGCTGCCAAGGTGTTGTTGGTAATTTCGCAAATACTTTAGTCCGGTTCGTATTAGATATATTTATATATCAAGATTCTTTACCTTTACCTCCTTTGAGGTATGGAGTGAAAGGCAAGGGGTCGCACAAAAGATCCGATTTAAGGGTTCATGGCGGCACAGGAAATCCGTGGCCCCCGTGAAATGATGATTATCTGTAATTCTATACCTAATTGTAAACTTGAATATTAAAGAATTAAAAAATAGCAGCAGATATTAATTTTAAAATGTGTTTTTTATTTCCAAACATCAAAACCGTTCAGTTCACCCATTCCGATGTGTACGTACATATCTAAATTTCGTATAAAATGTGATATGCCTTATAAAGTCGGGTAAATGAACTAGTGCAACATAAGTACTTTTGTAACCAAAAATAATAGATATTTAGGTAGATTTTCAGGGAACCCTCGATACTCGATAATCTATCGAGGGAAATACAAGCCACATTTATATAAAATACAGAAACAAAAACACAGCCATATAAAATTAGTTCTTTCATAATTTGATCGGCAACATCATGAAGTAAATAATTTCAAAAACTACTAATCCTTTTTTTCACATTCTTAACGTTTCGGTTCTTCCTTCATTATCATTATATCATCCGTGCCCTATTTCTATCCTCTGATCAGAAAACAATCTACGCGATAAGGGCACATTAAAGATTGATCCGAGCCATATGAGGGCTCGCTTAGATGGCATTAATTTAGAAACAACAGTGGAGTCGTTCGAGCCTCGCGCCGTAATACAGCTAAAAGCCTCTATTCATTCCGTCCTTCCAGACATCGTTTAACGTCTCACATTGATGGGCCGGGGAAACTGGGAGGCGGCTGGCAAATGTATCTAAATCTGTATTGTTTCACTTCGATATTTATGTTGATGAAAGATACAAATTAACAAGCTTTATACGAAATAAAGCTTTATACAAGCTTTTTTTTACTTTTTTATTTTTTATTTTTTGACGACCGATATGGCGTGGAGGTTAGTATACCTGCACTTCACTCGAGAGGTCGTGGGTTCGATTCCCACACAGGACAAATCTTTGTGTGCATGAACATGAATATTTGTTCTGGTCTGGGTGTTTTCCTATGTATGTTAAGTATGTATTTACAAAAAAAAAAGTATTTAAGTATGTTTATCCGTTCTTTAGTATCCATAGCACAAGTTCTTAGTGATACTTATCTTGAAACTGAAGAATTGGTGTGATTGTAAGAGAATATTATTTATAAATTTATTTATTTATAGGAACATTCTTATTAATCCTTAACAAAGCATGCAATTTAGGCAAATGCTTATAGGGTCGTCTGACCAATTGATCCATAGTTTATTTTGTGTAAGTTATAAAAAGTATTACTTAAACCATTATGGTTGCAAAAAATTGTTATTTGCACCCATTACTTCCCTACATCATAGGCTTTCAGTAGCGTGAATTGATAATAATAAAATAAATTAATGATACTTATCGGAACTATGTTTTAGATAAGCCTATAATATTATGCTCATCTACGGTTACTCAGGTGGCTAGCTACTTACTTAAGAGAAATTTATTTTTAGGTTTTGTCTTTTAAATCTAAAACACAATAAAATATTTATTGTCCTCTTGATGCAAAAGTAAAGCCCCTTCTTTACATAATAGAAAAACCATACAATTTGTATGCCTACTTTAGTAGGACTGGCACAAAGAAAAAACAAATACGTCTATACTGACGCACACATTCTCGCTTCAAGCGTGGAGTAGTGTAGGTACATACCACAGAACAGATAAAATACATATCTCTTATGTGGTATATAACATAGTGCTGTTTTATAAAGATAGGTCTTCGTTCAAAATATTTACTAATGTGCTCAGTAAATCAATTTAATACTTTAATATGGTTAAAGAAATAAACTAACAGTAGTAACCAAACAAAATAAGTTTTAAATGCATTTGTGACAAGTTTCTTAACTATAGAAACAAGACCAAAACTTGGTGAAGATTCCGCGAAAATGAATACTTCAATGAAACCAACGCTGAAACACGGCACGCGGCACTTTTATGGAACCGTGGACTTAAGAGCTATTAGAACAAACTTTTGCCTTTACTGAATCTTTAGTGCACTCTTAAAAATTTTGCAAATCCTATTTTTTTTTGTAAGTATATTTCTTACTTACTTACTAGTAATATACATAAAGACGACCCAGACCAGAACATATTCATGTTCATGCGTACGTCGATACGTCCTGTCTTTATGAAAGTGGTATGTTTCTTTTTTTCGGATGGAAAATCATCAAATGACCTTCAGGAGGAACGGGAGCGTGTATCAGACTTACTGACTAAAAACCTTCCATGTTTCTTCTCGAGCCTGCTACGTCCCGAGGCCGCGGTAATCCTTTCGGACAGCCCCGTAACATGTCAACTATTCTAATTCTGTTGAGGAGAGGTGACAGATTGTATCATAATTATCATAGCCGATTATCATCACACTGCTTGCGTGGGTCTCCCCAAGTTATTGTGAGAGGTATTTAGGTCATATTCCACTAACCAAGCGGACCAAGTCTATTCTTCCTACGTACATACATATACACGTTCACGCCTGTTTCCCCGAAAGGGTAGGCAGAGGCATATTATACGCCCATACTTCGCCAATTATATAGTCGGTCCCACATAATTAGGTGGCGAACCTATTGCCGCTTACTGGGCACTGTTATGTTCGCCGGAGCCTCGTCCGTTGATCGGCATGTGCACCACTTGCAGGTGAGGTTCGCTTGGGCTTATTAGGATCCTATACACCCTAATGGTCTTCCTGTACCATAATAATATGTTTTAAATAAAAGAAAACAGTTGTGATTTCCTCTTAGGGGTTATATCGTGAAATGTAGTCCCAGTTAAATTAGTACCGGTTTAAAATAAAGTTCGTCCGAAGTAGGGAAAATTCCCCCTAAATGGACAAAGTCTGAAACTCCTTAGTAGTCTTTCAGTAACAACTTAATGTTTAGAGGGTTATGTCCAGATTTTATCTTGCACTCGATAATAACTTTTTCAAAATATTTATAAGATATTCAGATTATTTTAAGAAAACAGTTATAGTAAATTGTTTTGTGTTGGCTTGGTATAATTTTTTCTATTATAATGTAAAGTTCTACAGCTTCTAAGTCTTGCATAAATATGAGAAACGTCATCATCTCCTTGCTTAATTTTACTTACTGCTGAGTATTGTTTACTCCTCCCCTGGTGATGTGTAAAACTCCAGTATTTGTTGGATACAATCACATTGTTGATAGCCTCATTTTTATGCCTCATAATTAAAAGCCTAGGCTCATACTAATTAACAATTTAGTATAAGTATATTTAGAGGATGGTTGGCGCAAAAGGCTAAAGTAGAAAAATTGTCGTATGAAGCAATGAAGCTTGCAAAATGACGCCGGGCTGGCCGGTAAGACGATCGTATTATTGTGGACAGCGCACAGGGTCGTCCGCAGGCTGTATGTTTATAATTTTTTTGTCATAATACTAATTAACATCTCTTTTGAGGAGCTTTTATGACACTCCATCTATCAGATCCGGAAAAACTTTAAAACTATTTATTTTTGGAATCTGTTCGACAGATCCTGTTGATTTTTTACTATCTGTCCCTTAGTCCTCCTCTACGTATGGGTACTACGTTAGCTTTCCACCGCACATAGAGAATGTGACGATTATATTTGAAGGTGTTATTTTTTGGCGTTCTTCAGGCCTTCAATGACTTCTAGGCTCTGATGAGATTTCTGAAGGACAAAGATGGTTGGAGTAACTAAAAAAACACACTTAGGCGAAAAAAAGTCGCTTTAGTCGTCGATTCGCGTAAAATATCTCTTCGCAAAGCAGACGAGCTAAAATGAAATTGAATATAACAATTTCTTGAAAAAAGGTTGTCCCTTCTTAAGGCCCTGGCTATTGGCTAAACAGTTGTAATTTATTATTTAAAGGTTCTGTACACGACTGGGCGGTGACGACGTCTCGCGTCACGACATATGCTCGTAAACCATGCTTTGTACAAACCTAAAGTTTTGAATCCAACTCCATTGTTTCATGCTTGCTTCGTAGCAGTATGTTTGAGGTAGTAAACAAAACAGCAAGCAATATGGTTAAGCTGTTTATTTTAAGTACTATTGTAATTTTATTTAATAGATTAGTATTCACCATTACAGGTATAAGATAAGGAACTGTAACACACTTTTGTCCATCTTAAATAAGAATATGAAAACATTCAGACTCGATATGCCCGGAATGCTTGTATGCTTTAATGATAAAATTTTGATAGCAATTATTTTAAATTAACAGATAATATCATCGCAATAATTTCTAAAAGACGTAAAAAGAAATGTTATAGTTGTAGAAATTATTTCGCTGTTTCTATTTTTGCTCTTAGTTTTTATGTTATTATTATTGATTTATTTTATTTTTAATGAATGTGTTTTAATTTTTTATCTTGTTTTTTTTAATATGCAATTCTAAAAAGAGGATAGTAAGATTTAAAGAGGAATATTATTATAGTATAATAATATATATATTATATATGATAGCTTTACGTGATATTTCAAGTGACAAAAACTTTTCATTGTCGCTCGGTATGCTCGCAATGCTTGTAAGAACAATGGAGTATCGCTGAGGTAAGTTCTTCATCGAGTTATCTCTTTTACGTAGATACTATATACAACATACAGCATAAGTTTTCCAACACAAAAATTTAATTCGTAGATTTTATCTTAGTTCATACATACATTTATGTTTATTTGCATTAAATATCAACACCTATCCTTATAGTGAATCATATGATTCCACTTGAGGTTGGGAATAATCTTTTATAGATATAAATTTTCCTTTCGACATGTCTTTTAATTTAATGTACGTATGTACTGTATAAATATTATGTGTGTGATATAGAATCTTTATGTACTTAAAAATATTATGTATGTACTTAATAAATCCATATTAGGCGTTTATTTTATATAATGTATGTCTTTACGTTACATTAGATATATAAGAGTTACTGTATGTAATCAATGTAGTAATTACGATCCTTTTGTCTCTTAATTATACAATGGATATTTTACAGAAACAAGAGATGACGCATAAATACATATTAGTGACATTTGTCCATTAATACGTAACCTTGTTATTACTAAATAGCTTTATAAAAAAAGCTTTATATTAAATTTTCTACTTTATTAGCATAACAGAATTTACAATGTTAAATCAGTAGAAGGGAGAATGTGTGGTGCGCGTTTAATATAAATTGCGATTTTCATGACATAACGTTTTCATAGAGAGCCAAGCAAGCATAGTTGGAATTTATCAAGCCTGTGGAATGTTTAATTACAGTAGTGACATGATACGTGGAGACAGTCGCCGTTAACGTGCAGGTAACTATCAATGCCTTGTATGTAGCTGACATAAGCCTACTCGAGCTCATTGGAAAATTGTACGCTCTTACATTTCTGTTGGAAATAATAGTTGTATGTAAGGTCTTCAAAATTAAAAATTTTTAGTACTAATTTTAAGGGTTTGTTCAGTTAGTCCGGTTAAATTAGACCAAAAAATCAGGGTGATGGTATATAAATTTACATACAGCTGAAAAATGTGAAATTTTTCGTTTAATATAATTAAAAATCCCATTTCAAAATTCGTTATCATTCCGGTCCTTGAAAAAAAAAATAACATGAGACATGTGGACAGAAATAATCAGGGGGCCAGTACCTGGATTTCAGCGTCTGAAACCCCGCCCGTGTGTGTCAGACAGCAGGGCGCCCTCCACAGTACCCTCATCGTTTTCGTGCCAGAAGTCAGTACTAAGAGCAGTCCTTTGTCCGGTAGGGAAACCCTCCTACCACGTCAACCAGGCCCTAATGGGCTTAACGAATACTTACTGTTTACAGTGACAATCGTGACCAATGGCTTACTAGGTGCGTTTCGAAAAATTCGAAGGGGCTTGATATTAAATGAAAATGGTCATCCATCCTAGGTCAAATGGTTATATATCCGTAACTCTGTGTTACTTCAGTCATCGCAGAGTTACGAATGCTTTATGACTTCAATCTAATTTATCACTAGCTGACCAAATTGCAAAAGCGCGACAGAATACTGGCAAAAAATTCATTCTGAAATTGAAAAAAGCGCGTGTAAAATGACGCAACTGGGTACGAACTTCCGATCTCATAGATTTCATTCCAAGCGGGGAATTAGCGCCAAAGCCACGACAATTATTTACGACGCTTCCGCAGCGGAATTATTGCCAGGCGCCGCAGCCTTTATGTTTATTCGCAGGTTATAATTCCCGAGCAGAGAGATTATTTGAGAACGTAAACGTAGGTGCGCTCGTATTTCACGAGCCCACTGCTGGCTAGCAATTGTAAAAGTAATCGCCGCACGCATATAATATTCAGATTTAGACAGGTACGTCGTTTGCGATGCACCAACAGAATGTAATAGCAGTGACTTGTTGCAGCCAACTCTGTGGCCTAAGGAACGGAATATCGCCCACGCTTCTCACCGCAGCTTTATTGCTTTACCAAGTAATACCTGAATGGCAGCTCTTGACTGAATTTCACTTTATTGAACCCGCAAAAGTCTGCAGTCTGTTCTAGCTGTAAATACGGCTGTGCTCGACATGGGCTAACTGTCAATTGTAACTAACGTATGCCGCTAAGCTCTCTCTTCCTAATGTACGTTCCCACAAGCTTTTACAAAAGCTACAATTGCAGGTTTAATAGTAGTATATTGTGGTGATTTTGATTGAAGTTGGATTTTAAGCATTAAGAAAACAGTGTTTTCCATAGACACATCACAATTCTTTCTACTGCTTCAAGCTTGCAACAAAGACAGGTGAAAATTTGCTTGAAATGTTACAGTTCATATTCAATTTTTAAAAATATGTCACTAATTCACTTGAATTACATTAAAGTGCTGGATTAAAAATATCTTTGTTTTTAATCCATCACTTGCTTACAATGGATTTACGCAAAGTAACGCCTGAATCAATAAATCATTTGAATTGTATTTATTCAATTTAAGAAATAACATCCGCGAATTATTTCTGTAGAAAAAAATATTCAGATCTTACAGCTACAGGTAATGTTCGACTTTTCTCCATCTCTTACGGAATCCTCGAATCTGTGTGAAGAACAGCCTTAAAAACATAGATAACGAAGCCTACGCTCACTTTGCGCTTGGAATCTCCCTTCGTTCGATGTGTAAAATACGGACCGTCAGTAACTATTAAACTGTGCAATAATTTCGCCTGTGCTGCTGTCATAAATATTGTCCAGAGATTTTCATATTAATTGCAAGCCCACTAGAGAGCCTTTGTACACTTGAATTTTAATTTTATGACCATTATACTCATAACGTCATAACCATCAATTTCATATGAAAGTTTGTTTTGACACGGCATAATGGAATGAAAGGAAATAAAGAATTACTTGTCAAGTCGTATACTGAAAACCTGAGGCTGTAGGTTCAAATCGTGGCTCGGGATTTGTAATACATTTTTGTGAAACAACTCTATTTTGTCCGACTTTCCAGAGGCCTCATACTTAAGCCTGCCTCTGAAATGTATTGCCTGGCTAGTTTAACATTATAAGCAGTGCATGTAATACGTTTAATAAAATTAACTCATAACCCAGTTTGCCTTCAGGTCAGCTTTATGCCATGTGTACCAAGTAAAGTAACATTTAAAATCTAAATAAATTTACTATAACTGAATGCAGGTTCAGGGAGATTAGTTAACCGTGCAGACTGTTCGCGTGACTAGGATCTAGATAAATGATTATTTTCAGGCAATGCCACTTAAGATTCTAAAGAGGATAAGATTATATCAACTCTGTGAGAAAGTTATAAATAAAAACATATTTCATAGTCTTTTAAAGCCTTCTATTGCGGTATAATAATAAATCTCGTTTGTACGTTGTATTAAGGTCTGAAAACTTGAAGTTGATTCGCGAATTATTTAACGGTAATTAAATAAGTAAAATTTGCTTCTACAAAGTTGAAGTCTAAAGGTGAACCCACATCGGAAATACTTTTACAGACCAACTTTATTCTATACGGATAAATAGTTAACTTTCTGTAACTTTTGCTATATTTCTACTTTTTCGCATCCTCTGTTGTTTGCAAACATTGCTCTACAAAAAGTAACATCGGTGTGGACGCACTATTATAATGTAGAAAGGCATTGACAACGATGACGCAAGAAACGAAATTGAATTTTGATGTTCCCACTAATGATTTTCTGCGGCGTGCAGAGAGGAGGTTGATTGACAAAAAAACATCGATCGTATGTAATGACTGTTTACCATAGCCGACCTTTTTACATAATAGTATAACTAATATGAAATTTTTAATTTAATTATAGTCAGCGGTACGTAAATTGAACAAAAAATTAAGGCTGTCTGCGCAGGTACAATCGATGACAAAAGATAGAAAGACACAGATGGTGACTGCGATTGTATGAGTGCAAGTGTGCCGTTGCCGCGTTGCTAAAATTAAACGCCACCTCCCATGCCTTACATCGATTCAGGCCTGATAATGTGTTACTGCATACAAGGCGCTGATCGCCCTAGGGCCAACCACCTTGGGGCTTGATCGTAGCCACCACCGGACTGATATCCCGGACTTTATCTGGCTGAATAGCCCACCTAAGGACGCGTCCGTAGCCACAGACACCGCCAAAGACCACGGCCATGGGGCAATGCCCTGGTCCCGAGCCGTAACCCTTCCACCCGGGGTTTGATTATCCAGTAACTAACTGCATCCAAGGTCACTGTTTGGAGCGGCGATAGCTCAGTGGCGAGACCCATAGCCTTCAAATTCATAGTCTCGGGTTCAAACTCTGGTGTCGAATTTATGTGCGTAATTATCGCTTGCTCCGTGCCTCGGAAAGCACGTTAAGCGATTGGTTCCGAACATCTATGGCAGTCGTATTAGGAAGTCAGAGCATTCTAACATCCTGCTGGTTTAACCATAGAATGATGTTTTCCTCTGGGTTGCGGAGGTCAGACGAATGTCGCTCCATGTAATAACAAAAATTCAGCCATATTGGTTAAACCAGTAAGCAGACCCTTGGCCCTATGCTTAAGTCGAGCGCAACCGGGATGATGCTAGAATATGATGATCCAAGGTCACTGTTCAATATATGCGCCGCGGATTACAACTATATTTGGTATGGAAACAGGAATCAGCCGTATCTGGGAATTGTAACTTATGACTTTTGTAAACATTTTGGTTAGCTAACCAAATGCGTGTTCATTTCATAGTTCAAGTTAGGCGGCAGCGTCTATTGTATAATGTAAGAGATCAATGTGGGCAGATTTTATTGGTCAAATAGATTTTGTTGCGCCAAAAGCGTTAGTTGGTAAAGTAATCTAGCTAGTTGCTGATACGTAGGTGGGTAAGAATATTTCAATGTATTAAGTAACTTTTATTTAAAGTTTCTGATGCTATTGATATGGCTCTTGGTAATATTTGTTCAATGGTCTTTATTATAGATATTTTCCGTATTTTTAAGAATCTAGAGTCGATTTCGTCCGCTATATACTCGTACACAGCAACAGTGTAAAAGATACCTTGAATTAATGAAAGATTTTCAGACATTTATTTTTGAGCTTTGCTTATCCCTGGTCTTGCACGAAGAAAATCTTTATGGCCACTAGTCATAATCTTATAATTGATAGTAAGCTACCATACAGATAAATATCATTTAAAATACAAATTAAAACTCTTGGGAACAGAAGAACATGTGCAGGACTGGATACAAGCACCTTATGTCTTTTTTCAAGATCCTAAAAAATATACTATTGTAAACTCGTCTTTACATAATGTTTATGAGTAACCTAAAACCCAAATATAAGTACGAATAAAAATAATCTTTGCTAATAGATTGCAATTCATTAATTGTTTCCTGATCTTCTAATAACTCCATATATGATTTTCTATAGATGAGCTGAGTCTTTTGAGTCGTGCAGAGGGTAGCCTACTTAGTATAAGTCCGCAGGCTTCAACGACTGTTAGAAAGAAAGAAAGAAAGAAAATATTTATTCAATACAAGTTGCAAGAAAAAGAATAACAGAAAATAAGTACAAAATAATAAAAACACAAATCAATAACAATAAGAACCCAAATGTAAAAAGTACTCAACTTGTATTGAAAAGGTGCTCACTCAGCAAATTGTCGAACATCACAGAGATGTCGCGACGCTGATCTTCCGTGGGCACCTTTTCAGAAGGTAATTTAAACGCACAATATTTCAAAGACATAAATAGTTTCTGTTGCAATATGTTAACACAATAAGGGTATTCAGAAAAAGAAAAATAAGATGTATATATATAGAGAAAAAATAAATGTGTATATGCAATTAAGTAAATTATATAAATTTAAATTAAGAAGAAAGACACAACACAAAGCTGTTAAAACTTTTGAGAGGTTAATAGATACAATTTGTATGTAGACTTGAATAAGCGGAATGATTGACTATTTCTTATCGGTGGAGGTATGTTGTTCCAACATTTCGTGGCAGTATATTGAAAACTACCACGAAATGCAGCTGTATTGTGTCTTGGAAATAATAAGCAAGAGGCATGTCTAACTTGCCGTTGTGAAAATTTTAATTTGGCATAAAGATAAAATGGCTTTTGTATTCTTACTACTTCAAAGAGTAAACAAGCGAAATGAAGTGACCGTCGAGATGCCATGTTCATAAGGTTTCCTCGATTAAGGTAAGGGCTCACGTGGGCACGGCGGGGAATAGCAAAACAGAATCGGGCACACGCGTTCTGTATGCGCTGTATTATCTTTTTGGTATAGCCGAAAAGACAGCTGCCTATAACAGTATCTGCGTAATTCAATTTTGATAAAATCAGTGATTCACAAATATTTATCCTAGTTTCTACACTTAAAAAATTGCGTATCTTATATAGTAGCTTCAGTCTATAAAAACAATTTTTTGCAACTTCTAAAACATGGTTATGAAAAGTGAGACTACTGTCAAAAAGAACACCAAGGTTACGAACCTCAGCAACTTGCTCGATGGATGTCCCTTCAATTTTTACTTCCGGTTTTTGACGTGATATGCAAGCTATTTGAAACTTAGATCCTAGAATAATAAATTTAGATTTGAGAGGATTTAAGGTTAAATTATTTTGATTAGCCCAATGGGCTATGCGAGAAAGATCATCATTAAGTTCCCGAATGGCTGTTGAAGGGTCATGCGGCTTAGAAGATGTATAAATTTGTAGATCGTCTGCGTACATATGATAATTGCAATTTTTAATGCAACTAGTTAGATCAGCACAATATAAAATAAAAAGAATCGGACCTAATATAGAGCCCTGTGGAACCCCCCGTTTTATTTTAGCTGATTCTGATAACAACGGAGTTCCTGTATTATCGTGCAACTCGACGCGCTGTGACCGACCAGTTAAGTAAGAGGAAAACCATTTAAGAGTTTGATCGTCAAAGCCGTAATATGACATTTTAGACAAAAGTAAGTTGTGATTAATAGATTCAAAGGCGCGAGAGAAATCTAACAGTGTTAATATCGAGCCATGTCCTATGTCTTGTTTATTCAAAATGTCATCAATTACATTCATTAACGCTGTCGATGTGCTATGACCAGTACGGAACCCAGATTGTTTAAGTGGTAAAATATTATTGGCCTCTAAATAATCTGTTAACTGTTTACATACTACTTTTTCTACAATTTTAGACATGAAAGGGAGTATACTTATGGGCCTAAGGTCTTTAAAGTCTGATGGATTATTATTCTTAGGAATAGGTCTTATTATGGATTCTTTCCATACGTCTGGAAAAATTCCCAATAATAAAGACTTATTTACAATTGTAGTTATTACTTCTAACGTATGAGGCAAGGTAAACATGATCATATCTCGGGTAATTCCATCAGCACCTTTTGCATTGGTCGTGATATTTAATAATATCTTAGCTATAGTATTTTCATCGACTGATTTTAAGGTAAATATAGAAGGACCATAACGATTTTGTTGAAAGTATGTTTGAACTGCAATAGAAACTTCATTATTTCCGGGGACATCGATAAAAAAGTTATTTATTAAATTTGGGTCTAAAAGAGGAGAAGGCAAATATGAATGATTATTTTTAAAATCTGCTACATTTGTTTTTATATTTTTCCATAATTTCTTTGGGCTATTTTTAAGTTGATTTATATTATGATTAAAAAATGAAACTTTTTCCGATTGCAAAGATTTGGTAACGTGGGTCTTTAACTCTTTATAATATTTTTTGTCTGACTCGAGACCAGAACTACGCGACTTTTTATAGGCCTCATCACGAATCTTCATCATTTCTCGTATATTAGATGTCAACCAGGGATGATTTTGACTCTTGATGAGAGTCTTAGTAACAGGGGCGAATATGTCATAAGTCTGAAGAATGCATGAATTAAACATCATTACTGATTTATTTAAATCATCCAAAATAAATAGTTCCCAATGTATAGACGAAATAAATGCATTGAAATCTTTTAAATTTATATCTTTTATTGGTCTGTAAGATATATACTTTGAGATATATTTTGGTTTCTTAATATTTAATTCACATGAAATAAAGGCATGACCCCCTAAACTAGGGACATGATCTATTGAAATATTTAATATATTAGTGGAACTGCAAACTAAATCAATTAGGGTTTCAGATTGTTCAGTGAAATGAGTTGGTTCTGTCACAAACTGTTCAAGGTTAAAATATTGTAAAAAAGCGAAAAGTCTGCGGAAATCCGAGGAATTCGGATTGAGAAAATTTATGTTGAAGTCTCCCAATAATACAACGTGATCATGCACCGGAAGTGCCGCGATGGATTCTGTTAATGCATCAATAAATGTATCGACATTTAACCAGGGCGGCCGGTAGGCAGTGCCTATAACCAACTTCAGGCCATTAAGAGTGACGTTTAACCACATTTGTTCCACTGACGATGTTTGGGGTGGTACAAATTGTCGCGCATTGATGCCGTTTCGGATATAGAAACCGACGCCACCTCCGCGAGAACGAATACTGATGGCCCTGGGAATGTGTCGGAGCCTGTAACCTGGCGGTGCAGGAGCACGTTTGTCTTCCCCTTTTCGTAACCATGTTTCATTGATTGCTACGATGTCAGCTAAATTACGCTTAAACACTACTAAAAATTCATCGTGTTTGGTGCCTAGTGAGCCAGCATTTAAAAAACCAAGTTTAAAATGTTTGATCTTGATAAAATGATAAACATAAGCAAAAGAAAAATAAATTATCTTTAAATTATTAAAATATTTCACATACAAAGTCAAATGACGCGCATTGAGAAATCTTTCAAGGTGTATTGTAAACAGGTACTGAAAATTATAGTAAATAATAGTTTTTTTTTCGTAGGTTTGCCCTATACTACAAGATTTAAAGGCTAAGAAACCCATTATACAAATTTTACAAAAAATTATACAAGATTTAAGATATAAATTAATATGGACGAAAATTAAAAAGTATACTGAGAAATATTGATGCCAATGGTACGTGCCATATTTACCTTCATAAATGTAAACTACTCTAACATGTTTATTTGTTTTAAACTGAGATCGATATAGATAAATAGAATAAAAAACAAGATTGTACAGGACAATATAACAAAAATTTAAATTAAAGTGAGCATGTATAATATTCAGTCTAATAGTATCTGTATTTAAAATGAAAATAATAATAATAAAACATGAGTTACATGAGACAGTAAGAATGTTAACCCAGTTATGAAATGCTTTTGTAACATTGAACAGTGTGAATAAAACATACAATAAAATAAATTTATAAGAATTTTTATAATAGAGTATCCGTTCATCGCTACTTGCTCGTGAGAAACAACAGTTTAAGTAAGAAGAAATATAGAAATATATGTAATATGTTAATTGGTATTTAGTATTCATAACAAAACATAACAAATTAAAAATAAATAAAGAAAATACACTTATTTGTGTTCTTAATGTTTTAGTAATAATGCAATAACAATCATTAAAATTAAGAAAAAGAAAAACAAACCCAAAACTTTTACTTTTATACAATAACTTAAAGCAAACGCAAAACGCACAACTCACATAACAATTACATAAAAATGTACAACAATCATTGTTAATTAGGAAAAAAACATAACATAACAATTTAAATTTATAGGAATACTTAATATTGTTTCCTAACTTATTATAAAATGAAAAACCAATAAACTTTAAATAATTAAACCAGTTTGATAATTCACATACAATAAAACTATAATAAGAATGTAATGATATAAACTCTAGCTTAGTTACTAACTGAGAGGGAACCAAAAACCTTGGTTAAATCTAACTCCGAGCGTAGGCGATGACGTGTCTTGCCGCTCTCTTGTCGTACAAAGATGTTGCCATCACGCGTCCAAACGTATTTCCAGCCCAGGCGGTTAGCAAGTTCCCGCGCTTTCTGGAAGAGCTGTCGGTTATTGCGCGTGAGACGTTCGTTTACATAAAAAGGGCGAGATGAAGCGGCAGCGGTCGATGTTGCCATGGGGCCGATATCGTCGGCGGTGAGACGGCGGCGCACGCGTGCTGCGTGTAGCAGCTCTTCACGCGTGGCACGCCGTGCCAGCCGCACGGCAATCGGCCGCGGCCGCGTGCCGGCGCCTGGCTCCCTCGGCGCGCCCGCGCGTTGTGCACTCACTATGTCCCGCTCGTCCAGTGTCACCCCGAGCTTGTTAGCAACGCAGAGAAACACATGAGTGGTGTTCTCATTGCTCGTTTCAGGATATCCAGCGATTTCCACGTCATTACAGAGCATGTCCTGGTTTCTATTTTCTAATTCAATTTTTAAATCCAGTATATTTCTTTCTAAATCACTGGCTTCACTTGTTTTTTGAGAATTTTCAAGAATTTCAACTCGGTTTTCCAGTGAAGCTATGCGAGAATTTTGTGCGACAATGGTGGTCCTCAAATCAGATATAGTGGACTGGAATACACTAACTTCCTCTCTCATAGCCCTCATTTCTTCCCAAAACAGTTTAAAGTCGGTTAACTCACCGATGGGGACAAGCTTTTCTAGATTAATTTCCTTAATAACTGGCTTTTCAGAGTTATTATCGGGCCGATCATTCGGAGAAGACTTTTTCCGTTGAGTGACATTTGACGGTCCAGGCGATTGGGGTAGAAGCAGGATTTCACTATCTGGGGTATTCGTTGTTTTAGTTGAATAGCAAGCAGAACATTTCCAGCAATCGCGACGTTTTTTATCATTTTTGTAAAATGTATTAAAACGCTGCGTACTCATGTTAGTGCATTCCAGGCCATAATAATTTTTACATGCAGAACAATGAAGCATGTTTTCATTTTTAGGAATTATATTCTTGCATCCATTACATTTTTTATGTTCAGAGGGAGAACTTTGATTAATGTTAGGCATTGTTAAATTTAGTGTATAACGTCCTCTTACGTAAAAGTACTGAATTAATGCCAACAGAAAAAAAAAATGTAGATATTTAAGTAGACGAGCAGCTATTAAAGTAGTCCAGCAAAAATCCAATAGATGCCGCCACGAGCGAACCAATAAAAAAGTTTTCTTTTATGGTTATAACAATTTATGTAATTAACACAGCTTTAACTTTTACACACGTTTTTCACAATTACTAGGTAAATAGTACCTGATGATTTTTACTCACTTTCAAATCATCACATTCCACAATACACAAAGCTTTACGGCACTTGATATTCGAATCTTAATTTCTCAAATATATCTTGAAATAGTCAAAACTTTGCACTGATTTCATTTACACTGACTAATTGCATAAAGATAATTAAAATCAAAACACTTCAGCTGATATTTACATAAGTTTCGATTAATAAAACATTATTTTGTGACAAGCAAGTAAGTGCACGCGTTAAGTTCGTTGACCTGTCCTAGTTAGGAAATAACAACTGAATATTGGTTACTTCAAAATTGTCGTACTTTCTTTATGAATTCGTTTTATCATCATATCAGCCTTACACAGCCCACTGCTGAACATTAGCCTCCCTATTAGATAATGTTCTGTTGGGTGTATTTGCCCATAATCACCACGCTGGGCAGGCGGGTTGGTGATCGCAGTTCAAGCCAGTACGCAGGATGACGCTGCTATTCATGATCCGGTAGGAGGCTGTGGCACTATTCTACCACACGTCATCATATTTTCATAATTTATTTTTACATAATTTATGTAGGGGAGAAATAATAAAACAACAGATGGTTTATTATGTAAAAAATACCATATTATATTGTATTATGGTTGCTTGTATATAATTATGAGGACCTGATATTAAATAAATGTTAGGTTCATTGACAATATATGTCGCGACTCCTCCTCAGGTCATGGGTTCGATTCTCACACAGGACTCCTTCATACTCATTTAGTCCTCTCTAATTTGAAACAAAATTAGGTGTTTTAAAATGTTATAAATTTACTGGGTGTTTAGGTATCCTACCAAGACCTAACCTCACCTGCAAGTACTGCATCTGCCGACCAACGGACTAGGCTCTGGCAAACATAACAGTGCCCGGTAAGCGGAAATAGGCTCGCCATCTATTACGTGGGACCAACTATATAATTGGCGAAGTGTGGGCGTGTAATATGCCTCTGCCTACCCTTCGGGGAAATAGGCGTGAATGTATGTATGTATGTATAAATTTACCTTATGAAGGCATTGTAAAGCTTTAAAGACAGTATAAATTTACGCACAACAAATTGATAAGCTATATAACGACACATGGAAATTAAACTTAAAGTATGTTTAACTGTTATTAAGTAGCTATGTACAATCCGTTATTCTAAGCCTGTTCCTTGCTATCTTAAGGACTAGAAGCGCTGGTAATTGCTGGCATTCGGCTGTTTTGAAACCCTTTTAGGATAAAGATACGTCCTGTGCATGTCTATTTGTTATATATTATAATAACTAACTATATATTAAAATATCTTCTTGAGCAAACGTTCTATGACATTAATGACTTTATGAAGTAATGACATTTTGTTTTATTTAAATTTTCATAATTATTGACTGCTTATTTTTATTAATTGCTTTTATATTTCTTGATTCATTTGTTATTGTCATTTTTTATTTTGACATTATTAATTCCTCATGATATTGTAATTTAATTTAATTTAATTTTAATAATTCCAATAATTATGTATGTTTTCTTTTCTGTGACGTGTGATGTTGTATTACCAATAAATGAGTGTTTGAGTATTTAACTAGTTAAAGGTCTATATGGTAGTTTAATATACAGTAATATCTTTATATATCCACGTCCAACTACTTATCCAAAAACGGCGCAAGTGATAAATTAGCATGGGTAGTATGCGTAATATGGTGCATGACGTGTCGTTTCGATGCGTTGGTTAACGCCGAGTAATAATTATTATCCTTTTATAACATAAAACATGTAAAATTATCCATTAAGTCCAACTTTGACCATTTTAATTTATATTTAGTTAGCTTTTACATCTATAGAACGGTCGTTTGTAGATACTATATTACATTTTATAGAGGCATTGTGGTGACAAATGGACTTTCTATAATGGATCTGGGGACAAATCAAGATGGTGTCCCGATAAAAGTCGCATCCAATCTGGTGTACTATTACAAAATGCGTGGTCTTATTTACGCGGTACCAATCAGTATGTAAATATATGGGGTGGGTGAATGCTCTGGAGTGTGTGGGTGCGAGCCAGCGCGGCGCGGCAGCCTTCGCCGCGTCCTGCCTTCATGCGCACGCTCATAGCACAACTCCACATCAATCTATTATAAGTGTTCACTCAAAATAATCAAAAAGTTTAAATACCATGCGTTTCCTTAGTTTCTTCATAGTGATACTTGTTGTTCAAATAAATAAAGTGCAGTTGGATCGTGAGAAGCACATGCGCTGTAAAAGTGTCGTACACGATAGAGTACTCCTGAAGCGTGCGACATTACTGTCCAAGTACGTGTTCACGGGCAAAGTGCATAGTGTAAATTACATGAATAGTACAAGAGTGTATAAAGTGAACATTCGTAGGGTTCTGAAAGGGGATTTAAATGAAATCGGAGTGGCTGTTGCGTTTGGGAAGCCAAACTCCTTGAGATTTAGTGATGCAACTGTTTTGGTGCAGTCTACCCGCGCTTTGTTATGCCCTCCATTGCGTATACGAACATATGCGATATTTTTGACGGAGAAGCAACGTGGTGAAGGGTTGTTGCGGCTCAATCTGGTAGTGGAACCTGTGTTGCTAACACTACGGAATATAGAAATCATTGAAGCTGCAGTTAAAGGTTAGGAATTCCATAATATACTAATCGGTGTTTTTTAATTTTTAGATATGAAAAGCATGCATGTAGCATGTTTGTGGCTTCTTAGGTTTGGAACTTTTCGTTCCAATTATCTTTATAATCGTGTGTTTGTTTTGTTCATATTGCATACAGGTAAACTATTGATATTACTGTATGTAGTATTGATTAGGTAACTAAATATAATTAATTAATGCTTCTAATGATTTTGTTCCACAATTACAATTTCTGAAAGTATCAACTCCTTTATGTTTTTAAAATATTATTGTTTAAAGAAGCTTATAGCACCTAGCTTACGAAGGCATATTTCATCAGGTCTCGATGAACCTTAATAATTTCTGATCCCAATTGACTGCTTGTGACTAGAATCTAGGTGAGAGCAGACATTTTCTCTCGAACTGGTTCCGCTGAAGTCGGACAACATTATTTGCTAGATAATGACGCGTCACATAGCAAATTGATTTGCATAGACGAGTTTTGATAGACTTTTGACTCCTCCTTCATACTTCATTTATTCGTAAAACAGGACATCACTATTACTATTTACCGTTAACGACTATGTATAAAGCTGTTCTGACTAATAGTACTTCAATGTTTTTAATGAGTACTTATGGATCTTAATATGTACTCCTACTGCACTTTCAGATAAGTACGTACTTACTAATTACCTATTTTCCTAAAAACATAGTAAGTCCTGAGAAACTTTATAGTAAATCCTTAAAAACATTGAAGTATATTTGTATGACTTTTCCATTTTAAGACAAAGTAAATCGCATGTCAGTTAAAAATATATAAACAAGAAAAGATAATTCGGAAAAAACAGGAGCTCTGTTTATTTTATGTAATTGTTTTAACGATTTTATTGTTTTGCGGCTCATGAAATATTGTTCACTGATAAGAAGTCTAATTATACTAATTATTGAACCCTATACTATATAAATAAACATAATACATAAATACTACATTAATATACAATAAATTAAGTACATAATACAGTATAAATAAAATATACTATATACATAATAAATTCCCAACGTCTGCACCACATTGCATAATTCTTATTGCTTAGTCAGTACAAGGTTTGTGCGAAATATTTTTGTAAGGATTATTCTCGAGCAGTCCTATCCTATCCTATCCTATCCATCTCTATAGCGAGTAGAGTCGTAGAATTGGTCCTCTTAGAAATATTGAGGGTCTGAAAATTCTGGCCCTGTTTGCGGAATAGTTGAGCTTTAAAGCTCGCATCGCCTTTGCAAACTAAACGATATTATGAAGATTGTAAACAAAACCTCTTTCTATCAAAAAGCTGAAGTCGCATTGTGAAGAAAGAACAGGCTGTGTCAATGTCAAAAACTTTCATTTTAACAAAAATGAGTTAGTTTGTAATTAGTACATACAACTGTGTATTAAGCCTTCGATGTTTAACAACAAATTTAGTCTCACTGTGACCACACGAATCCATGCAAAGCATTTAAAGCCTTTGGTATAAAATAGTAGCTACCATAAACCGCAATTTAAATCCGTACAATTGTATTTTATGTGGTACATATATTTAGGTGCGGTGACCTGTTCAAACTTAATTGTCAAAAGGGACCGGAACTGGCATTCACATTCACTTACACTTGAATTTTTTTATTTGTTTTGTTCCATATAAGTGAATTTAAGCTTCATGATTTCAGTGTAATCATATTTCTATTATTTTATATTTAAGTTAGACGTTTTCAAGTATGTACTATGTGATAGTTTATGAAATATAATTTGCAAGTGATGGACGACTAACGCTGAAACGAGAGTCATATCTCTAAGCGAGGGTCGTGAAGACAACGTTGTTCTGAGGCTCCTATCTTACCTGAAGATGCCCTGTATAAGGGCGAAACACGTGTCGTGTTGAATTGTTTCTCGATTTTTCGGGAAATTATAGTTGCGCGGGAATTGTTACAAAAATAATTTTAATCCCGAGCACGAGCCTCCTCTCACATACCAAGGTGCGAGGGTATTGGGTCATACTCCACCACGCTGACCCAGTGCGGATTGGCGAAGGCAGGTGTATGGCGTCCTGCTGTTGGAATTTTTCAAGCCACCCATTAGGTCTCTAGCATGGCTTAACGACTACCACATTTAGTGATAATCGGGACTAACGGCTTAACGTGCCTTCCGAAGCACGGAAGCGCTCGATACCAAATGCCACACAAACGGTCACCCATCCAAGGACTGACCTCTGTAAACTCTGCTGTGCTTTCGTGATCGTTTCCGACCACCGAGACCGAAGAGCTACGAGCATGTCATCGATACTATACTTTCTATCCACAGAAGGAGTAGCAAGCTGACGCTAGTGTTTCGACATCATCACATTGTCGTACTGTTATATTCACACCTAAATGTTTGCTTAATTTTACGGCACAATTCACATTAATGCGTAAACTTAACATAGATCGGAAATAAAGATTTCATAATAATATGTAAAACACATACAAAATTCATACATTGTCCCACGTAATATATTTAACAGAATCAGTAGTTTTTCTCATGTTGATATTACGGTACACCTAGTATTAATGATCACAATACACTAGTAGTATAGTTAATAGTATGTAAATAAACTTAATCGCCCATTACCGCGTGGGCGGGGCAGTGTCAGAGCTGTGAAACCGTGCCCACAGCGTGGTGCACGGTAGTGCCCGGCAATTTGTAGCAACTCCACTATTTCAATATTGTGATTATTAACGACGACCATCAGGTCACCCTGTGTTTACGCAAAGTAAGTTATGCAAAACACTTCCTACAAATATGTTATATATTCTGGTTTCATCGGACCACCTAGATAGATAGATGCTCCTATGTTCTATGTTGGTGGCTTTTGTTTCCGCTCTCAGTCATAGTATCTCCAGAATCAGATCAAGTTTACTAAATAATGATTTTATTAAGTATAATAATGTTCTATTTTTATGTTAGTGGTCACGGTTTCCGTACCTAGTCCTTGGTAGATAGTGGGCAATATTGCGTGAATCATTGCAGCCATCGTGCCTCTCTCCAGGTACTCCACTATTTTAATAAAGTGATTATTAACGGCGACCATCAGGTCATCCTGTGTGCAAAGGAAGTTATGCAAAACACTTCCTACAAATAAGTAATATCAACCACGTAGGAAATTAAGCGTCCAGTATTTCAGCTTATTTTCAGAACATGTATTTTTTTTAGAATCATGTTTTTATCGCATATAATAATGTTCTATGTTATATGTTAGTGGTCACGGTTTCTGTACTTACTTCTTGGTGGACCTTGGTGGATAGTGAACCATTGTGCATAAGCAATTGCGGCATCCTGCATTACTCCAGTCATTTCATAATTTCAATATTGATTTTTAACGACCACCACCCTGTGTTTACGCAAAGGAAGTTATGCAAAACACTTCGTACAAATAAGTTATAGCAATCACGTGGTAAATTAAGCATTATTAAAAGTCCAGGTTTTATCAGACCATCTAGAATCTAGATTGACTGATGCCTCTATGTTCTATGATTGTGTCTACGGTTTCCGCTCTCATTGTACCTTATTCCAGCCAGACCACCTCTATCCAGAAGATCAGGTCTCCTAGCTAGATGCTTTATCTAGTAAGTATAATAGTTTGTATTACTGAACTAACGTATTCAATTTTAGTTTAGGTATGTAAAGTGGACAAAAGGAAAGACGTAACAATTTAACATCTGTTGTCACCTTAATCCCTTCTAATAAGGTTCAAAATTTAAACTGATATGCTGCACTTTTCACATAGCGGGGCGTAATAGAATAGAATCTTGTTGAGTGTCAATGTGGGCGAAGGGCTAGCCACTACTTTTGACACGTTTCATCTAGAGATCTTTGTGCTAAAAGTGATTTTAGTATTATCAAATATAAAAAGGATCAATCCCTTGTTAAAGTTGTAGCAGATTTTTTTGCTTACTGCAAATGACATTTTTATGAAGGCGACTGTCCGCCGTGGTCAGGCTTGGCCATAGCACTTTTCGTGTTGAGTAAACCGCTCCGCCAGAATTACCGATGTCAAATCTCGTTCCAAAGTAATTTAAAGGAGGCGCTACCAACGCGCCGTCATATATAATGCAAATATGTTAGAGAATACAAATAATATGCTTACATGTATAATATAATGTAAGACAAATCATAAAGTGTAAACCCTTTTTACTCACTTCGTGAAGGTTTTATTTAATAGCCGATGACGAACTAACTTTACCTAAGCAAGCTATATGAGAAGTAATATTAAACCAATTTTCTAACAAGGTGGAAAACTGCTGCAGGGCCTTATGTGCCTTTCCACCATTTTAATAAAAAATATGAACGAATAAGAGTTTTCGCCTTTCAGGCATCTGTCAGACCTTTATCAGGCTTGGGTGTTAATATTGTTTTCGACACACTTGCTTGTATGGAATATTTCTAAGTATGCGTAATAAACCCATTTGGACACCAATAACCGCTCGAAAGAACTTCGAGAACCCGAGTACTTACTGAATACAAGCTTAGTGATTTAAGTCGGTGGAGTGTGAGTGATACGAGTACTTTTGTATTTAGTGGCGTTACAAATAGAATATACGAAATATCAGCACTTATTCTGGTTGCTGGTATTTATTACAAAAGATAAGTGTCTTGTTAAGCTGTATTTACCTGATAGTCGTTTTAAAAGACCTCTGTATACTTTATTCTTGCATAGGGATCCTACCAAGACCTGAGGAGCCCAAGCCAACCTCACCTGCAAGTAGTGCACCTGCCGATTAGCGGACGAGGCTCTGACGAACATAACAGTGCCCGGTAAGCGGCAATGGGCTCGCCAACTATTACGTGGGACCAACTATATAAATGGCGAAGTGTGGGCGTATGATATGTCTCTGCCTACCCCTTCGGGTAAACAGGCGTGAATGTATGTATGTATATTCTTCATAGCCCGAATAAAAAAAATATTAATTTCGAATTCGAAAAGTTTTCGGAGTTCCTTGGCAAGATAAAGCGTACTTCAGTTTTAAGCGACTGTGCTAAGTTGATGTGTTAACGGAGTTCTTTATTTCTGAAATAACTTTACTAGCCGTCTTGAGAGCTAACTTGACTTAACGACCAAAAATAAATATAGAACAAATAAATCTGGACCCCGTTGGTTTCATTTTTCGAAGCACAGGCGCACTCTACATCATGTATGACAATCAGCCATTCATCTGTGTGTAAATGGTGCTTAAATTTCTTGTTTTAGTTTTGTGTCACATAATAACTTATCTTTTTGCTTAACAATGTCAATAAAGTACGTGGTCATTGTACACGTGTTCGTAAGAAGGCTATGTAAATTTAAGTGTACAAATAAAGGTCTGTCTACTAAACTAAGTTCAGGCGTGTGAAGACCAACGCATTAAACTACACATAAAACTACAAATGACTGTAAAGTATTAGTGCATGCAGGAGATGTAATTTTGTAATTAGATAAATAAAATTAACATAATGTACAATAAACAAAATAAACTCCTTCCTCTGTCCTACTATGTTGTACGATATCATACCAATTGATACCATAATATTTATGTTACCATCTATTGTAACATTATGGAATAAATAAATAATAAATAAATAAATATTCTCTTACAATCACACCAATTATTTAGTTCCAAGATAAGTGTCATTAAGAACTTGTGTTATGGATACTAAATAACGGATAAACATACATAAATACTTTTTTTTTTTGTAAATACATACTTAAGATACATAGGAGAACACCCAGACCAGAACAAATATTCATGTTCATGCACACAATGATTTGTCCTGTGTGGGAATCGAACCCACGACCTCTCAAGTGAAGTGCAGGCGTACTGACCTCCACGCCATATCGGTCGTCGGAACGCAATAAAGTAGATAGATAGATAGAAAATTCTTTATTGTACACCAAATTAAAAATAAAACAAGAAAACAGTTGCAAAAGAAAAGTGATACATTTATTGGGTATTGGGTATTTAAAACGTCGTCGGGATAAAAACAGTTCATTAATTAATTTTTTATATAAATCCGTAAAATAGACTATATTTTTAAGCGATTTTAATGAAGGATTCCTACAAAAACTGTTACAATTTGAAAAGCGAAGCGAGGGCGTGCCGTTAGTTTAGAATAGTACTATTTATAAAAATAAGTTAATTATGGATTTTTTTACAATTAAATCAATTATTTAGTTCTAAGATAAATATAATTAAAAACTTGTGTCATGGATACTAAACATCAAATTAATTAATTTAATTTACATAAATATTTTTTTTTTGTAAATACATACTTAAAGTACGTAGAAAATCCCCCAGACCAGAATAAATATTCATGTTTATGCACACAAAGATTTATCCTGAGTAGGAATTATACATAAGGAATATAATAAATCACAAAAACTGTGTTTGTATTACTTAAAAAAATTATACCAGTAAAGGCGAAGTGTTGTCAGTTGTTTATGCAACAATCTTGGCGGAAGAGTAAGTGGGCTTCTAATCCGGGCGCCATATTTTATATTTTCGATATGATCCCAGTTTCCCAGCTTGCTCCCGGCGCAGTGGCTACATACCGCGGGAATATTAAATTTTCTGCTTCCATGTCTCCAGAAAGTTCGCTCACGTCCCGAAGTTACCGTTTACCTGTTCACCGCACCAGGAGATATTAATTTTATGAAAACCCCAACTAGAGTAGTAAACTTTTGTTAGCAAATGGAAGAATTTGTCTACTTTGCGCTATTTTCATAAAGTTTTAATCATAATGGAAACTTCTGTATGTTTTCGAGGCTTTTATCGTGAATACTTTGAACTTAACTTGAGTGAATGAATTTTATATGAATGGCCCAGTTTTTTATTTAAGTTTTTAAAAAGTTTTTCTATTAATTTATCATCATCAACATTACAGACCTTAATGGTCCCACTATTATTATGGTAATAATAATTGTCCCACTACTGATTACGGGCCTCCACCACGTGGCTTTAGTGTAGATTGGTAGAGGCAGGCGTGTGGTCCTTCTCGATTGTTTTAAGCCACTTACTAAGTCCTCCAGAATGGCTCAACACGATCACCTATCGTAATAATCGAGACCAAAGTTTTAACGTGCTACCTAAAAAACTACACCTTCCACATTAAAAATTGTACGTATTGGATAGTTGTAATGGAGTTCTCAGCACAAATATAGCATTTTACATGCACGCGTCTTATAAATATACCTAAGCGGCTGAGTCTTGTGTAGAAACTTAAGACACTCTTTACATCGTTAAAACATTTATTTGGACTCAACGCTTCTAGCTACAAGCTAAGCTAAGCGTACTATGATACTATATCGTCAAAGATGTTATTCGATAAACAGTAACGTATCCGTTTAAAATAAATTAAGTATCACTGTTTCAAAATAACAGACAATTGTATACCACGTGTCGAATAATATAGTTACTTTAGAATCTTGCTCGCATAGTTTATGGTCATTTATGAGTTATATAGAAATACAATTTCGTATATCAAAGGTTACCATTACTTACTTATTAGAAAATTTGCATTATATTACATAAAACATTGCTACTAATGCATTGAATAATGTCTTGGCCAAACATTTGGGTTTTCTGTGCATCAAATTAGGTCCCTACATATGAAATTCATGTTTTACATGGAAAAAGAAAAACTAATTATGTTTTACAATTTTTTCATTTAATCAAACAAAGTATGTACCGTTATTATTTATGCACTATGGCAATTTTATAGAGAGTTTATTGATTCCTTTGCTGAAAAAACTGCGGGAGCAAGGATTTACAAAATCTGTGAAGGCATTTTGGACTGCCTCATCTGAATTGTTTTTTTTTCTTAATAATAATTATTTAAATTCCGAAAAATGTGGTAATCAGTTGGAGCAAGGTCCGGGGTGTATGGTGGGTGACGGAGACAATTCTAGTTTTGCCGCCGTCTGTGTGTTTGTAAGTATGCTTCTAAGTTTTTTCACTTTTCCAATTGGTTTTAAATTATTCAAGATGGTTTTATCATTTACTGGGCCTTCCACGAGGTATGTTCTGGAGGTCAGATTATCAAGAGCGAAAGCGTTGGAACCAAAACGTACCGTGTTTTACAGTGGGTTCTGAGTAAACATTATTCATCCTTCGAGCTGTTTTTGCAACGCTCTTGCCACGATGGAACTAATATACAAAAATAATGCGATATTCGAGCACAGAACGATGTCAAAACAAAATTAAAGGGCGCGGATAACAAATTAATTATCACATTCAGAACATGAATAGACAAGCTTCGAAATTGAAATAAATTTGAATTTGGAATTTCTAAACAAACGCCAAATTATTGAGATCAATGAAAGATGAAACGCACATTTCATATGTAAAAGTCAGTAGGTATCTAATATTATGTGATGCATGAACAGTAATATATTACACGGGATGTATCATAAATTAGTAATAATATAAGGAAGCGTTAGTATTATATTTCAATATTATATACTGCAGTATATAATACTGTATACTGCTATATATTAATTAAATGCTCATTCTTTGAATGGCTATATTAATACTCACTGTATTGTTTTTCCCTAACGAGGTGAAGGTAATGTATCACAATTACAATAAAATGTTTCAAAAAGACTGTTTAATTATTGCGCGTTGATTGTAGCTCAGTTGTAATTTTGTTTGAAGCCAATGTTAAAGACAATCTAAGTACAACAATATAATTTACAATGTAATTCCATATTCTGATATATTTCGTAAAATTCGACATATTACGTCCAATATTTGTGCACATATATGCAGACAAATATTTATAATGAGACAGGTTTGAACCTATGATTTTGAAGATGGAGAGCAGTTATGCAAATGCCGTGTCTTCACTTTACAGTTCCTCCTTACAGTAATTAGTCTTTTACAACGAGGTTTGCCATATGTAAATGCAAAGTTGTGTTCCAAATGTTTAATCAAAATTACCTCTTATGTCAAAATATCCTTAGAAAGATTATGAGTGAGCACTGTTTGTTAAAATTGATCACTCATTTAAATTTTCCTCTAAGTCGATTAATATCAAACTAGCAAAGGCATAGAAAAATGTTTATTTTGGCGAAGCATGAAATAATTTTTAAAAATACTTTAGTAGATAAATCTATTATAGATATTACTTAATAACATTTTATTTGAATTGTTAATATTTTCCCCTTGAGCGCCCTTTATAAAAGAAGCTTGGGGCCTAAACAAAATTAGCTGTAGCTTAATAACGTGGTGAGTTAGAGATAGTTCATCTATACTTAAAGAACTTTGTCTTCTTTTCTCAAACATAATATAACATAAATGCAATTTTGTGGTTGATTGAGTGATTTTTGAATATATGTTTGGACGTTAAGCTGTAAGCGTACCTAAATAAGTAATAAAAGTTTCTTAAAGCCGCCCGGTTCTAAATCATGTATGATATATATATATGACAGGTATAAATCTATGAAAATTTACAACAATTTTCAGACACGTTTCATAATTGTTATTACCTCTCTCTGTTGTTGTAAAAGTAGGGGATAACAACCATAAACCATTTCTCTTTCAATAAAGGTTTGCTTGTGCTTCGCACGCGTTTACGACGATGTGGCCAACGAGTGAAACAATGAACTTTGACAATGACTTATTTGTCGAGTTATAAAAGAGCAGCAAGAACATTTATATTTACTTTGGTCTTGCTTGTTTCACACGTCTTTAGTGAACTATAAGACTACATAAAGTTATGTTATATGCTGTCGCACACACCTGTTTCTTGTTTTACTATCTGTTTAAATATTCTAGCATTAGCATTATCCCGGTTGCCCCAGACTTAAGCTTCGGGTCTGCTCACTGTTTCAACCCGATTTGACTGATTTCAGTTATTACGTGAACTTACTGCCGCCTGACCTCCGCAACCCAGTGGCAAACATTATTCTACGGTTATATCAGCTGTCAGACTGTTAGAAGGCACTGACTTCATAATAACGACTGCCATAGATGTTCATGACATCCGGTACCAACTTGCTTTCTGAGGCACCGCTTTAAGGATCCGCTATAAGTTCGCTATAGAATGAAGTAGAAGTAGGCCTTGGTGGGTCGTCAGTCTGACTGGAGACATTACTCTAAAGTACTGATGGATGGAGTCGACTCTTGTTGGAACGGAGAGTTCGTTTATGCAAACGTAGTGTAAGACGACCTGCGGCAAGATGGACTGATCACTTAAACAATGTGGCTGGTATAGAATAAATGAGGTTTGCAATTGACCGGGTTGGATGGCGCACTTTGAAGGAGGCTGATGTTCAGCAGTGCAATTAGCCGAGTAAATGATAAGGACCCTCTAAGGAGGAAAATCAAATAAACAAAAGCAAAGAGGAATTAATATTATCGCTGTTTCGTCTTCCGAAACAGTATTAAATGACTTCGAAGGTAAAACCGTGTTATTATGGGGTCTTCTTTCCGAATAACATTGAATTGAAAAAATATAAACGTCTTTAACATCGATATTCGTTTAGTGCTGATACTGATGCCAATAATGTATGCAAAGGAGTTAAAAAAGCAAATAAAATATATTTCAAAGAATTTTGCAAAAATATAATTGGTCTTGACTCTACTATATTTAACTTATATTATATAATATTACTAGGATACATAACATTCGGCATTTTCGATTAACAATAGAGTAAAACTATCATAAAAGCTTCGTGATAAAGCTAACTTCAATAAGAACTCCATAAATTAATAATTTTTCAACGTAATCCACACCTATACAAGCCAAATAACTGAATTAAACGCCGAGACATGCGTAGGCGCTGGGCGCTCATTACAATAGATCGAAATGGCTTGAGGAGGTGTTAAATGAAATCGTAAAGCATCTAACCATGTCATATATTAGTAATTGACTCGTTCGATTTATGCCATCGAAAGCCGGCATCGAATGTTCGATTCGGCTCGAATTTATCGCATATAAATCGATTCTCGGTAATTGTTTATGTGGGATTAATTGTTCGGCTGCTGAGCCAACGGCGCGATTCTCGTATATCACAGTTGACATGCAATTCAATTTAAAACAGAGAATCATACTTTTTAAAAAAAAGTTGCCATTTTTCCAAATCTACTGACTTTACTTGTACTACGGTCAACAGAATCATGTTGTTAAGTAACTATGAATTCATGAATTAACTCATTAATAATAGTATTACATTATTATAAAAATTAAAAATCTCTAAAGTGGCTAAGCAGGGTCCGATAGTTTTGGAGATTATAGTCAACTAACTTTTAAACCCACTAGTTAAGGGTATTATGGTCAATTAGCTTGGCTTTGTCCGTAGGTGAGCTTTTGAATAGTTTTCTTACAATTACATCAATTATTTAGACAAATATAAATACTAAATGAGCCCCTCATTTCCACATTCGGTGCTCATTCAGTATTTTTGATGCACAATATGATTAGGTTAGGTTGGAAACTTAATAAATTAGATTTACACGTATACACGCCATTATTTAAAGTCCAAAATATTCTTCAAATCACTTTAATTATTTAGTTTATGGACATTAACGCCTTGACAATCGTCAATACTTCATTAATTAAGTTTAATTGTCCACATATTAACTAAGCCCGACCAAGTTTAAAATAATAAGATGTAATTAAATCTAGGCTTTAGAAAGCTGTTAAAATATGGCATCGTTACTACTGCCTTGATACCGGTTAACATTTAACGTGACTTTTATCGTCAAATAAGTAACGATTACACTAATATTATAGGTATTTCTACCGTTAGTTATAAATTACTTTAACATATATTCGCTTGAGTTTATATGAAGTTGTGTGGAATGTTCGAGGATTTAATATTAAATTACCGCGCGTATTACGGCACGTATAGTGAGCGTAAATATATATTTACAAAATAGACTTTTTATTTTCCTTACTGGAGCGTATATTCAAAATAAACCAATATTTAAAAAAAAACGCCCTTAAGTTTATACCAGTTTGAAATAATTTTAAAAGAACAAATATATAAATCGACACGTGATTTATTTATTATTTCTTTAATTGTGATAATAACAACATGCGACATACATCTCTCACACGAATTTCTGTGAATAACAGATTAATTAAGTAGGTTATAAATTATACAATTAAATAAATTGGTACATCATTCACTATCTATATCGTCTGAGTTTAAAATGTTACTCCAATGATCCCACAAATCGTCACAGCCCATGATCGTACCACTACTGAGCACGGGTCTGTTCCCACGAACCATGGTAAGAGGGTATTGGGCCATAATCCACTAAGGAGACCCAGTGTGGTTTGGCGGAGGCAGGTATGTGGCGTCCTGTTGTTAGATTTTTTTAACCGCTCAATTAGGCCTCTATCATGTCTTAGACTTAACGTGCCTTACAAAGCACACCAGATTTTATCAGATTCAACGGAAACAGTCACTCATCCAAGAACTGGCCTCTGGGAACTCTTTACGAGGGTTATCGTTTCTAAACCACCTAGCACCGCGGACAAAACAATTTTTTTTTTTTGATGGGACACGTCATAATGACTACATCCTGCCTGATGAAAAGCAGTCGATGCAGTCCAATAAGAAAATGAAAGCGCTTTATAACGTGAAATAAGCACGCTATAAAGCGCATCCACTCATGACGGCCTGCTAAAATGCCGTTTCACGCCCCGCTCAAAAGACCCGGGATTATAGGAAATAGGAAACACATGAGCCGGCAGCGAATTCCAGAGCTTAGTGGTCTTGCTCAGAAACGACCTCCCAAATTTCTTGGTTCGAGTGCTGATATTCTGCACAGTATGAGGATGGTTTCGAAGACCAGCACGTGTTGTTCGGGAGAGGAAAAGAGAGGGCGGGATGAGATCGAAAAGCTCCTCAGAACACTCGCCTTAGTAGTTCCGGTAAAAGACACTGAGAGATGCAATGTCTCTACGCAGCTGTAGATCCTCGAGTGAGGCTGTTACCTCAGCATCCCCTATAATGCGAACCGCTCGCCGTTGCAGTCTGTCAAGTGCGTCGAGGAGGTACTTAGCAGAACCGTCCCAAAGATGGGAACAATACTCTACAGTCGATCGCACTTGAGTCTTGTACAACAAACAGCGCTGCTCGGGAGTGAAAAACCGCCTCACCTTATTAAGTATATCCAACTTACGGGAGGCAGTTAAAATAACACCCTCGATGTAGCATTTTGGATTTAGGTCCTGGCCGATGTCTATGCCGAAAATGCTGAGATCCGCCGAAATGGGCAACGGAGCGTTCTGAAGAGAGGGAGGACTAAGGAAAGGAGTAACCATCGACGAGAATGCACAAACCTGGGTTTTGGTGGCATTAAACTCGACCAGGTTTTCGGATCCCCACTGAGTGACACGATTGAGAGTCCGGTTCACTTTGGCAACCAGGTCTTGCCTTTGCACCAGGATATCGGCTTGCTTTGTCGGTAAGCGACAATAGGCTCGCCACCTATTATGTGGGAGTGGGCGAAATGTGGGCGTATAATATGCCTCTGCCTACTCCTTCGGGGTAGCACCGCGGAGCAGGCTAGATAATGCCACAAAAAAATATATAATTGGAAAAACAAGTAGATTACATTCCATTGGGGATATTTGCCTATAATCACCAGACTGTGCAGGCAGGATGGCGCTGCTACCCATCATCCGGTAGGATTTCTCTTAGTCGACTTTTACAACTGCCCGTGAGATGAAAGCACAGATTGAAACTTAATACAAATAGCGCCTATGTAGTGCCTTGTGAACGTACTAATGACGTCTAGCAGATATGGATTTGATTTAGCTAATGTTCATGAAGCGCATAATCTTGGCAGATATTAAGTTATCGGATAGGCATCTCAGTCATAGTGAAGCAAGACGAGTAGGACGTCCTGTATATTGTTTTTATTTTTGAATAAAGTTTTAATCTATGCATGTTTAGATATATATTCCATAATTACGTAAAAACGGCCCAATTGATTATTAAATTTAGTATTCATATAGTTTATGACTTATCTTAAAACTATAAATAATAACTTGAGTATACCTTATATATCGACCTTAGCGCCATATAGGTCGTCATGAGGATTTACTGTGGATTGTTCAAATCGATTGACGAACCAGCAATTAAAAAGCTGGGTCATGCTGAAAATTTTCCTCATTTATGGATAACAGTAATCACTAGTTGTGGTCTCAACTTTCTATCAAATAAATAAATTATTTTGCCATTTATCAGCGAACGAACTTGAGAGCGAACAGTATCTCACTTCTATTGTCACTCCTCATTTTCTGGATCACATAGGCTTCTTATATACCTGATAGTATCCTATTTTGTCGAGTCTGAAAAGAGTTTTTGAAAGGTTGAAGCTCTGCCGGCGCGTATAGATATTTACAAAATCTCCTTTAGCTAAGTTTTAATAATAATACGAAAATTTCAAGAAGTGTAACATTTTTTACACTAGATACTTGTTAGTCCTTATTTAACTATGTGTCCACCCTGGGTGGGTGTTAAACCGATCGTGCAGATAATAAGCTGACCATTGGCGCGCAAGTTGTACTGGGTTCAGGGATTCGATTAGTTTACTTTGGGCCGACGACTTTGGCAGCGCGATGAGGATTAAAGCATCATAAGCCACGTGTTTGGAAAGCTAAAGCTGTACCAGTTTTGATATTTCATGAAAGTAACTTTTGATTGAATTACTCTACATTACATTCACGGTAGTTACTTTTTGCCGCATGACTTTGAATATGATGGAATAAACACGCTGGCGAGGATAAAAAAGTTATGAAAAGTTTAAAGTTGGGCATACGAACTTTTTTATTTATTTTAAAACGGTTTTTAAAAAGGCTCGACAACGCTCTGGTTATGATAGCTCTGGTATTGCCAGCGTTCATACGCTGCGGTGACCACTTTCCATCAGGTGGATCGTATGCCTACAACGCAATGCATAGGGTGGTGGGTGTGCTTGTTTCCATGATAGGCAAGGAGCGCTTTAATTTCTTTGTGCTGCATCAAATGCTTACCATCGGGGAGGTCAATATGATGTATAACATAAAAAGAGTATAGTATATGGCTCTTTATGCACATAGGTAACTATCGATTTATTTATTTAAAACAGAAATCAAACTGTCAATCACCACTGCGAAGAGAGACATATACGAGTAGTTTGACAGGTAACATTTTACTATGACAACGCAAAGATGCACTCTTGTCTGTCAGTGCACGTATCACGTGAAATCTAGTTGGCAATTTGCAACTTTGCACTATATTAAATTATACCAAAGCAATAGCAAGGTTATATATGATGAAATAACTACTTTGATCTATTGAGACTAAATAGTTCACTTATACTAGTGCCTTGTGGTATAAGTTCATATACCAAACGGCACTAGTATAAGTGAACTGACAATTCGTCAAACCCTGATTTTGCCCGAAGGTGTCTAAGGAAACGGAATCTCGTCTAGTGTCCGGGAAAAGTCCCCTAAATGAAAAACCAAAAACCCATTTGCCATATTGTCTTAGCATTACTAGTTTAGACTGTACGTTGATCATTCAGTCAGCGAGTGAGCTCTAATTTTCATATATTCTACGTGTAAAATGTTTTAGTTTTCGGTTCAAAGAATTTTATTGTCTAAAGAAATTTTACATTTCACTGAAAAGACAATTTAGGCTTAATTATTTAAAAATAACAACATGGCTGCTAAGCAGTGAGCATGAACATTACATATATAATAAGCAACACAAACATAGATTACTAACATAGTGCAATAGCCGTAATAGATATATCTAAATATACTAGCTGGAGAAAATCCAGGCGGGTCCTCTTCTCATTTCTTCTCAACTCAAGCTTCTGTTAAATATATCACATAAATGCTGCACCGGAGCCAAAATTTAATAAAGCATATTTTACTTACTATTTAAAATATGAAGTTTAAGTTTAGCTTTAAAAATATTAATGGATTCGCTATTCGTTATATTCTTGGGTAATTTATTATATAATTTAACTCCTTCATACATTAAGTTTCGAGTTCCATATTTTGTTCTAGGAAAAGGCGTCTTTATATTATCAGCACTTCTCATTGATTTCGTTTGAGTTTGACTATTTTTGACAAAATTTATTTCCGTATGTATTTTATCATTTACAATTTTATGTATTAGTATACAAGTGTTATAAGTATGTAGTTGTTTTATATTCATGATTTTTGTTTCTTCGTAAAGTTTCTTTGTGGCCGTTAAATAGTCATAGTGATATAAGACTTTTATTACTTTATTTTGTGCAATTTGAAGATCTTTGAGGTTGGACACAGCTGCATATCCCCAAACCTCCACGAGATAATCCAAGTGAGGTTTGACTAATGAGCTATATATGTTGATACGAATTTGTTTTGGTAGACAGTTAACGATATTGCGAAGAGCTCCAGTTAGGGCTGTAATTTTAGGTTTAATACTATCGATATGAGCCTTCCATGTGAGCTTTTCATCTAGAATCAATCCTAGGTACCTCTCATGATTTTTTCTTTGCAAAATTTCTCCATTTACTGTAAGCTGTGAATGTACTTCTATATTCTTGTTTTTTGCCGCGAATATTACATAGCTTGTTTTGGTAGCATTAATAGTAAGTAAATTTTTATTGAACCAATTAAAGATTAAGTCTAGATCTTTTTGAGCTTGTTGAATTAAATCTTGGGTTGAACTTCCAAAGTAGAATAGACATGTATCGTCTGCGTATAAGGTCAAGTGACCTTGCAATTCTAGTTCATGCATGTTATTGACGTATATCAAAAATAACAAAGGTCCCAGAATCGATCCCTGAGGAACTCCACAGGCTACGGGTAAAGGCTTGCTTTGGAAGTTATCTATTTTGACAACTTGGTATCTGCTGGATAGATATGAGACAAATACGGCATATGCTGTTCCACTTAAACCTACACATTTAAGTTTATTTAGCAATAGAGGGTGACTAACAGTATCAAACGCCTTTTTTAAGTCGATAAATACACCCAGCGCTATATTTTTAGAGTCAATGTTGTTTTGTATTTTAGTAACAAGATCTATGGTAGCCGATAAAGTGTTACTTTGTGTACGAAAACCATACTGCCTTGTGAATAGGAAGTTAATAGAATCCAGGTAGGTTAAAAGTCTGTTATGTATGATTTTTTCGTAGACTTTGGAGACAACAGGCAGAACGGAAATCGGTCTATAATTACCTGTTTTAAACAAACAAAGACAATGTTATAACTGAATTTTAGACAATGGAGAATTCTGTACAGTATTGCAAGTTGCAGATTAAATATATTTTAAGTCAATTTCTGGAGAACCTGTTTTGATTAATGGTGGAGGGTAAAATCCTGATGAGGTTTTTATGATGGCAAGTTTGTAGTAGACTTCGCACAACAGCTTATTAAAGGAAGGATTGATTAGAATTAGAATTAGCGACGAACCTTAACAGTTTGTAATGCAATGGCAAAAAATAATGATGATCCGTTTATTGCAAAATATTGGTTACTTACATACGAATACTATTAACAATAGTTTTCCTTTTATTTACTCGATTATACAAACTAAATAAAACGCATTTTACAGATTTGAGTTTTGTTTCTTATACTACTTGTATTTTCAGCCCAATAGGTCTTTATATTTATTTCTACTTTTTTCTTTTTATGTGATTTGTGATCACAATCAGCAAGTAAAGACATAACAATCATCTCCATAGACGTACCCGCAAATTTTGCAACTAATCACTTTCAATAGTCACTTTTAATTGCCATCATTGAGCCAAAATCGAGAGCCCTAAGTATTTTTACTGAAGATACTTCAGGAAGAGATAATCTTACTGAAATGGACTGTAGTTTCTGCATACCATTCGGTTGCCTATGTGTTTTGTCTGTCGGCTTTAATAACATAAACAAATCACAATAAATACAGTATGGTGCATGAATGAAGTTAAAAGTGCGTGCAAGAATCGTACCAAGTGGAAAAAAGTGATCTCTGCCTGATCCTTCGGGAATTAGGCGTGTCAATTTGTATGCGTATCAGTCTTATAAAATCCACTACTGAACATTAGCTTAATCAATAGATTTCTTTCTATTGGGGGTATTTGCCCATAATCACCACACTGGTCAGGCCGTTTGGTGGTCGCAGTTTCAGTCAGTATGCAGGATGTCGCAGCTTCAGTCAGTATGCAGAATGCTGCTGCCCGTCACCCAGTAGAATTTCTCTTCGTTGACTTTTACGACTCCCCGTGAGATGAGAGGGGGTGGCACTAATCTAGGCCGGTAACACACGGCACGATACAATATGTATTACGTATGTTGATTAAATATTCATACATGACGTCATATTATTACAGTTATCAGAAGTTTTCATTATTATCAGATTTTCTTGAAATCTCCGAATCCCTTTGGATACTTATCTAACCCTCGCAGACCGTTCTGGTCATTTGCAATTAATATGTTGTCTTAGCATAACGCCTTTGTGGACACAGTCCTAAAACAACAGGGAATATTTAAATGCGCTCTCTGGGAACAACGATATGCTTTGAACCCTTCTGCCTGCTTAAGTGTCTCGATTCACCCTTATAACGATTCCAACTTTTGAATTTAAAAGATAGCTGGGAGAGAAATTCTGTAGGGACTCTGTGATTTTAAATTTACAATAATATTTATATAGGGACTTGCTCAATCCGTTTGTGAATATTCAGAGTTAGTTATATAAACACTTAACAACTCTGAGTATACTATTTTCATATTCAAATAACAGTATTGTTTTGTAGACTGAGTGAACCATTATTGTGAATCCTAATGATTTTCTAGCAAACTGCACGAAAAATATGTGGCAGGTCTGAATAAACCTTGAAAAGAGCTTGACCAAGAAGAAACAGTAAAATAAATATGTATAGTGAAAAGAATTGTTTCTTTTAGGAATTTTATTTCAAAATATGGCTATCATGTAACATTTGTCAAGAAATAGTTTACGTTATCGATCAAAAGTCAAAAAGTCAAAAATACTTTTTTTCATAAACTATTACATAGTACTTGAAAACGTCAAAATTATAAAAAAATAACAAAAACAAATAAAATATAACTATACTAAAATCACGAAGCTTAGATTCACTTGCAACCAAATAATTTAAAAAAACAAAAAACATTTAAGTGCAAGCGAATCTAAGTGCCAGTTCCGAGCCACCGCTCTGTAAGAAGAACTGGCAAGAAACTCACAGGCTATGCTCTTTTAAATTATCGATTGGTTAGTAACAATCTTCATTTGTCTGTGACGCTATACAATGCAACATAATATAACAATATTCATGCTTTAAGTCATTCATATTAGAATAGCCTGTATGAAACGGCGGTTTAATCCCAAGCATTTTTATCAGCCATATAGTCTTTAATAGAATAATATCCCTTTGAAGACAGCTTGCGTTTTATTGTTAATTTAAATTTATTTAGGCTTAATTGCTGTATATTGCTTGGGATTTTATTATAGAATCGCACACATTGACCTTTAAAAGATTTGTTAATTTTTTGGAGCCTAGTGGCAGGTACAACTAGTTTATGCTTATTTCTTGTGTTTAGGTTATGTATATCACTTTTCTTACTCAATTTATCAAAATTTTTGTGTACATATACTAGGTTTTCATAAACAAACTGACCCGCCACTGTCAAAATACCAATTTCTTTAAATTTATCCCTTAGTGAATGTCTACATGGTAGATTATAAATTGCTCGTATGGCCCTCTTCTGCAGTACAAAAATATTTTGAATATCTGCGGCACAACCCCACAGAAGAATACCATACGACATAACACTATGTGATCACTTGCTTTCTTATTCTAAAACTACATAGGTTGGGGTGAATACGTTGTTAATAGTTTTGCTAAAATAAACACTATATTATCTGAGCTTTCCAACTGAATTTCTTTGTCTATGTTATTATTTCATCATCTCTCGACGATTTTTTACATTATACAACTTGGATAGTCTACCAATGGTTAACTATCAAAGTTTACTCAGCAGAAAAAAAAGGAAAACGACCACTTTCTTTTTCGTCATACATATATGCCGTAATTCTTTACACATTTTTATAAAAAACAGTTTAGCTTGCAGAGGAGAGGGGAGGGGAGGGAGAAGGAGAGGGGAGGGGCAAGCCACTTGATACAATATAAGTTTAATCATATTCCATAATCAGAAAATTGTTTCCCCTGACCACGGGGAACGACGAGAAATAATTTTACCAATTTGTCGGCGAGATTAAATTGTATACGTGCCAAATTACTGATATCTGATACTAATAGTCGCTGCGATTATCCGCAGACAGTCCGGCAGTCAACTGATGAACATGACGTAACTATAAGGGTTCCATGTTTAATATGGAAGGTATACTTGTGTGAGTAAGCAAGTGATGGATTAAAAATATCTTTGTAACAATTCTCGCGCAATAATAATTTCCGGAAAAATCGAGAAACCATTCAACAATACACGTGTTTCGCCCTTACACAGGGCATATTCAGGATAGGAGCCTCAGAACAACGATGTCTTCACGACCAACGCTGAAACGAGAGTGACATTTGTCGTAGATGTTTATACCGCATTTTTCCCTATCTAGTAATTTGACAACACCCTCCAGTGAAACGTTTCGGAAACTTTAGAGATATAATACTTCTTCTAAAAGCTTATTATATGCTACCCATGAAATTTAAACCTCTAATTTGTTTCAGACAGCAAAAAATAAAACCACCATTTAGTCTTTTGTTTCTATCAAGATTATTCATGGTTTTCATGTCGCATTTCAAATTAGCCCCATAATAATAGCTGTGCCCTATATTAATGGTCATTAAACGTAAGCTCTAGCTTCGCTCAGCGTGTCGCCGGCATAAATTTGTATAGTACCCCCTTATTACTAGTTCCACAAGTTTCAATTCAACTTTGTAACGTTAATTTGCATCATTTATGGTTTATCAAAATTGCGACGTGATTTGTACATGCTTATATAATAATACTTCCGTTTGAGAACTGTGGTATAATTGTTTTGTTCCTTTCACTGGAAATATTGCGTTGGTAGTATAATATTATAATAATCATTTAACCGACAGACGTCCACGATTTGATCTATGCCAAGGTCTATATCTTCATCAAAATGTATTATAACAATATAAAAACTATAAAAAGTTAGTGAAGTAACTATGTTACACTTTTAAAAAAAAAAACAATTCACTTGCATGTACACGCCATTATTTAAGCCATGACCAAGCTATGACCAAGCTATGACCAAGCCATGACCAAGCCATGACCAAGCTATTACCAAACCATGACCAAACCATGCCCAAGCCTTAACCAAGTCATGACCAAGCCACGACCAAACCATGACCAAACCATGACCAAGACATAACCAAGTCATGACCAAGCCACGACCAAGCCACGACCAAGCCATGACCAAACCATTTTTTTTTATTTTTTATTATCGTCTGTAAAAAAATGCTGCTTACGCACTGTCTCCCGGCCAAAAGGGGGAGACCGGGAGGGGGTGTGGGGCTCACCGCGGCCGACACGACCACCGCAGTCCTACCCACTAAAAAACTTCAGACGACGCCCACCGCTGTTGAAAAGGGGCGAGGCACCAGTGCCCGGGTTTGTAGCTTCTGGAACCCCGCCCGCGGCCAACGTCCCCCGGATCAGAACCGGGGAGACCTCCTCAGGAAGGCGCAATTTGCAGCGCCCCCCCTACCTCCTTGTGCGGCCATGGCGTAACTGGCCGACTTCGGGGGGGGTCTATGGCGAGACGGAAGGGGCCCCCTGCCCCCGCCGCCTAAGACCCCCCGGGCGCTGCCTGACGGGCCCTCCTGGCCCGCCCGCTGCGCCAGCGGCGTAGCCGGAGAGAGAGCGGATCCCGCTCCCTCTCCCGCTCCGCGGCCTCCTTCTGCGACATCACCACTTCGCAGAAGGAGGCCATCGCCTCCCACGCCGTCTCGCTGTCGACCATCTTTTGCATGATGGTCGGCAGCGAGAGAGCCACTCCACCCAGGGCCGCGGCTAGCGTCGACCGCGGCCCAGCCCACGCAGGGCACGCCACCAAAGTGTGCTGCGCATCATCCATCGCGCAGTCACAGTGGTGGCAACACCGGGTCGACTCCCCCCCGGCGACGTCGCACAGATACTTCCCAAAGCACCCGTGCCCGGAAAGTACCTGTGTGAGCCGGAAAGTCATCGACCCCCACCGACGGCAAGCCATGACCAAACCATGACCAAACCATGACCAAGCCATAACCAAGTCATGACCAAACCACGACCAAGCCATAGCCAAGCCATTACTAGGCTGAATTATAAAATACATCCTTTTATCAACAAAATGCGTTATTCATCATACAAAAGGGGGTAATGGAAATTTTGTCACTGTAAATGCCTTTGTTGTCATGTAATTGTTTAAAATTGACAGAAATTTGAGGTATGCGGGGTGGTTTTTGGGAGGATGGGTATTTCCACGGCATTATGTACAGACCGTAAAAACTAACCTCATTTTTATCCAAGTATAATCTAGATATACATACATACATTAAATCATGCCTGTTTATCCGAAGAGGTAGGCAGAAGCATATTATAAGCCCACATTTCGCCAATTTTTTTGATGGTCCCACGTAATAGCTGGCTAGCCTAATAACCACTATTAGTCACTAACTGGGAACTTTTGTTGTTCGCCAAATCCTCGTCCGTTGTTCGGCAGGTGTACCACTTGTCCCCCCCGACTGGTCTCCACCTTGTCGTGGTGGGGGGGGCTGAGTACCTCCCGGTAGGGCGCAAGAGGCGCTAGGGAAAAGGTAACACCCAGAGACCGACGACTCTGGGTGCCCTTAGTACTGACTACCGGGGGGGAAACTAAGAGGGACCTATGGAGGGCGCTGCGGGTAGGCCAGGAGGGCCCGCTCAGCAGCGCCAGGAGGGTCTAGGCAGCGGGGGCAGGGGGCCCCTGCTGTCTAACCATGGTTCCTCTGGGAAGTCGGCCACACACTTTGGTCTTTTGGTCCGGGGGACGTTGGCCGCAGGCGGGGTGTCAGAAGCTGCAACCCAGGTACTGGCCCCCGCCTCTTTCTCAACAAGCGGCGGGCGTCGTCGGAAGATTTTTAGTGGGTATTGCTGCCGGCGGTCGTGTCTGCCGGTGGTGAGTCCCACACCCCCTTTCGGTCCCCCTTTGGCCGGAAGGCAGTGCGTAAATGCATTTTGTTACCGACGTAAAACAAAAAAAAAAAAAAAAGGTGTACCACTTGCAGGTGAGGTTGGCTTGGGCTCCTAAGATGTTGGTAGGATCACACCCTGTGGGACTAGACTTTCAGCAGATAAAAATTGCCACGTTGGTTTATATTTATTACAGTTCCACTTATGGAAAATCCTACTTAGAACTGTGACTGAGGCATAAATAATTTTTCTTAGGCGAGAATATCTGGCACTATTACACGATTATATATCACATAAGCAAGTATATTCGTAGTATAAGTAAATGGCTAACCGCGATTCCTAACGAAAAAAAAATATTCTCAGACATTTCCTATTGTTTCACCTAAGCTGAGCTTGTACTTTAGCCACAGCTATGATTTTTGTGATTTTTTGTGTTTATTTTTAAATTACTATTGTATTTACTAATACTAGTCTTTAAGTTGTGTAAATTACTAATAATTGGACCCTTGTTGTCAAATAAATGAATTTAATTTCTAATAATTACTATTATTATTTAGTTACAACACATCGTTTACATACATACAATGAAACCTGATGCATGTTATACGCCCTCGTTTCGCCAATTTTATTGTTGGTCCTATGTAATAGGTGGCGAGCCTATTGCCGCTTATTGGGGACTTTTATTTCGCCAAAGCCTCGTCCGTTGATCGGCAGGTGAACCACTTGCAGGTGAGGTTGGCTTGGGCTCCTAAGAATAAGATCTTGATTGGAACCCTACACACAACCATAAATACTGGTATATAGATTCCAAAAACACCAAGTTGTTTTGTACTTATTATTATTTATTATGATAACTACCACACAGAACAAATATTCTCGTGCATGAAATATGGTTATTTATCCATGTTCATACTGGTGAGCCAAGACACAGGATTTACCTAGTTTGGGCACCAGTCTCCCTTATAATATCAAGCTTTGGAAAAATTGTACACTTCTTATTTTAAGTTGTTTTGTAATACGTTTAAGTAGCTTTAAGTTTCTTTGCTTTGTATGGGAGAAAATAAATAAATATTATTATTATTATTATACGATTTGTTCCGTGTGGAAATCAAAGCCATTGATAAAATTTGAAGCTAAGTTATTATTTGAATATGCACAAAGAGTTAGATGAAAGAAAAAAGTATAAATAACTGAATATCATTTGTGTAACTTCACCTGTATCTGTGAATGACATACATATAGAATCACATGCTGAGTAGGGTCCGGATTCGACTCGCACAATTTTTCTCGTTCGTTCTGTCCGTGAAATTATTATATAAAGGACTCTGTTTATAAATGTGTACTTATTTTCCTTTTTATGTCTCTATGTTGTATTTTCTATAGATTTATATATGGACTTCAAAGTATTGTCTCTAGAATAATTATAAATATTTTAAACTTCTTTGAAAAGGTTATCAACTCCACAAATATTAAAATTGAAACAAATTAACATGTAAATAAAATATTTAAAAAATAGACATAATGTTTTAATGAATTACAAAACATTTTGGATCTAGGTTAGTTTATTCTGTAAATAAAATAAAAAATAGATATGTGGACTGTATTCTGAATATACACTGGTGATTTTGTAGATAAAAATGGTTTATATGCTTTATATATCCATTTTAACGTTACTTCAAGATTTTCCGTTGCAATCGGTACGAGTTTTCTAGATATGGAGTAATACGTGTAAGCATAACGGCTTAGTTTTATAGGTATGAGCTTCGCTAGGAAAATGTCAAAAGGAAACTTTCAATACTTCTCGCAATACCTTTGCAAAGCTAATAAAAGTTTATTTTATAAAATACTTATTACAAAGATACAGACTACTAATATTTAATCTTTTTATACTGTACACGTAAAAGTAGATATCAATATAAATTTTATTTTGCAACATGATGATTGGTATAAGTAATTTTAAAGCATTATATCAAAGGGCAAAATCAGTCCTTATTTTACATTGAATTAAAGTCATTTATAGCTAGAGTGAATCCAAGATAGCTGATATTCTCTTTAGAAATATCCTATCGACATACCTATACAAATACAAATATTTTTTATTGGAACAGAAATTGGGTTTACAATAAATTGTGTTTGTTAATAACTAAATTAGTCAAGGACTGTGTCGTAGTTACTAGCGCAGAAGAGGACACAGCGTCCCATATTATAGCATTAGATACAATACTCTAATTATAAAATAAGAAACATATAACACAAACACTAAATTTGCAACAAATCTTACAGATATTTATGTGTGAGTTTGTGTTTTCATGTTGTGATTATGAGTGTGTGTGTTTGTGTGTGAAACACATTATTTAGGAGACCAGATATGACCTTCTTCATCCGTTTCTCCGTTTTGCATAGAGAAACTAATAAAATGGTGAACAACCGGTATGTCTGAATACAATGACATTTGCATTGGCAAGTTTGGCACTTGGCTAGTTAAAATACTAAAATAGCTCTCAAGTTAAGCGTAACGAGCGAGAGTGTCGCCCCAGGCTCTTCACATACCTACACGTGCAAATAAGCCAGAGGTTGAAAATGGACGCTAGGTTCAAAAAATTACAACTTCAAAGAATTACGGAAATCTCGTAGATTGCAAAATTTGTTTGTCATAAAGGCTTTTCAATTTGTTTCAAGTCTATTAATTTTTTTAATGAATACATTATCTACTCTTTATAATAGGAATAATAGCGACAAACTTTGTACGTAAGCACCAAAATTAAATAAACGCTTTTAAATCTAAAATACCTAGTATAATAATTTCCAGTGCCCACTGGAAACCTAATATGAAAAAAAACTAAACAAACTCTCTATTATGTACGAGTAATTCTGCAGTACAGTATAATTTCTGTGCAGAAACCAAACATTAAATTTTTCACTACATTTCCTTAGCGTGTTATTCCGTCGTGCAGAACAGTAAACAATAGCCTTTAATATCTATTCGCAACTGCATCCAGACCAACTGGCGTGGAATAATACATTGGGAATTGAAAATTATATCAATATTATTCCGGTTGGTATTCTCAGTTGAAGATAAGAAAATTGATCTAGGTTTATTAAAAGCCGAAGTCTCATTCATCGGAGACAGTCTTATTAAGTCGCGAAATGGAATAGATCAGGGATTAAGTTTGACAATGGCCGGTTAATCGGGTAGTTATAATGAAAGGAGACGAGATGCAGCGAGTGGGGGTTATTGTTATATCTCACTTTTATGGGGCTGGCAAACGAGCGGCATTGTCCGCGGCCCGCTCGCTATCGCTATCGATTGAACTTGCGCTGCAATATCGTACACGAAAACGACAAGCAAAGTTGATTATGTTGTGAATTGCTCGTTTTCTATACACTTCATTTCAACTTTTACTGATTTCTAGTTGGGTTTGCAACGGTAAATATTTTTACTTAAAACTAATTATTATTCGCTACGTGGTTCATAATAGAAGTTTGAAAATAGATACTTTAACATATCCTGCCCCTTAATTTGAGCTGTAACATTGCAGTCAATAGTTATGTGGACCGTTCTATAAATTGTGACTTGATTTGTACAATCCATTGCGATGCATTCGTCAAACAAAGCAACGTTATGCTGGCTTTGGTTTGATAATTAATCCCCAAGTTCCAAATAATAATAAAAAACGTACTTCGTAAAAGAACACTTTAGGCAAGCTTATAGCGGTTAATTTCTGCAGAAACACAACCAACTGCCAGATGTCCAGTGTGACGTCACTGTAAATATAAATTTGCTCAAGGAGAAGGGAGGTTTTAAGATATCAGTAGCTGAGAGCATGTCATATATTTTTTTATTCAGAAGGTTTCAAGATATCAGTGGCTGAGAGCATGTCATATATTTTTTTATTCAGGTGATTTAAACAGACCAGTATCAAATTATATATCGTATCGTGTGGACATGGTTGAGGTATTGTTTTTCATACATACATGAGGAACTACCCTATTTATAAACTTTAGAGCTGGCATTTATAAAAGATTTAATAATCCAAACTAAAATATCTTAATTTCATTACTTCACCAATTGACAAAACGAACGATGACATTCACCTGCTTACCTGCCTTTTAATTTTGGCCTGCATAAAATAGCTAGACACCAGAGAGACCGTTTTAACTCATCAGATCATGTCCTCGCCAGCAGTCAACATCCACCCTAATAAATTACAAAAGAGGGAGGATCTCCTCACAGGGATGAGATGACAGAACCCTTTTCTTTTGTTTTACGGCGGCAACAAGATGCATTTACGCACTGCCTTCCGGCCAAAGAGGGGAAGAGAGACCGAAAGGGGATGTGGAACTCACCACCGGCAGACGCGACTGCCAGCAGTAATACCCACTAAAAATCTTCCGACGAAGCACAAATGTTGCAGATAGTTGGTTTTAGGAGGGGGGGACCTCCTCAGACAGGCGCAGTGGACCCGCCCCTCCTACCTCCCTGGGCGACCATAGCGTGTGTGGCCAACTTGCCGGATGGTCCATGGATAGACAGCAGAGGCCCCCTGCCCCCGCTGCCTAAGGCGGCCTGCGCGCTGCTGGACGGGCCCTCCACAGGTCCCTCTTAGTTTCCCCCCGGTAGTCAGTACTAGGGGCACCCAGAGTCGCCAATCTCTGGGTGTTACCTTTTCTCGGCGACCGGGAGGTACTCAGCCCCCCCACCACGCCACGCCAACCTGTCCGGGGGGGATGAGATGACAGCACTCACTCCGACCTACTTGACGGCGCGAAGAAATCAATGCGTCAAGCTCCATGGAAAGTCTCATCGATAGACAATATACAGTCGGTCTCGGCCCGCCTTAGATATTGCAGGTAGGGCGACCAGTTGTCGGGTCACGTTCCTTAGTGACCGCTCGCTGCGCTCCCGAATGAGCCAAAGAGAGAACCCCCCCTAATCATCTGGACCTCGTTACACGAACGTTACAATGTTTCAAGACAAACACAGTATTACATGCGGCACATAAGTTGAACAATGATGTGCAGTAAAGGTTTTTCTATCTTTTAAATAAATAATCATTTATTCCTTCCCGGTTCGGTTAAAAAAGTTTTTACATATTAAAATTGCAACCAGAATTTAATTTAATTATAATTAAGAAGGTCCAGAGAGCAAAAGGTGATGGCTCAGCTTGTGCTGTCCAGCGTATACACACTAGACGGCGCTGGTTTTCAGCCACCCCTGTTCCCTGAGATGTATTTATGGGAAATATGTGCTAGGGGGCCACTCTTAGTTTACAATTCTACTTATCAAATACATTATTTTAAAAAGGACCAGTATAAAACATGTTAATATCAAAACACGTTAATATAAAAGTATATAATATATATTCTTTTGTCAGAATAACAATAAAATAGTAAAAAAAAACCGGCAAATTCTAGTCCTCATAAATGAAATATAAATGCATAAAAAACTCGCCATTTTGTTCAAGTAACATGCTGCCGACAATAGCAACAATTTTTCGAAAAATAAAAACATTGACAGACGCTGCTATGAAAATTTGTAGGCAGGTTTGGTTATTATAGTGGTTGTAACATTTGTGGGACGAGGTGTTTCATATACCCAGTGAGTTGTTTAGTTACAGCACTCAGTACCCAACCCCCATATAATGGATTTGCCCGGAAGGCTTAGCTCAGCATGCTATGCCATCAAAAAGGTAAGACTTCTAACGGACGAAGTAACAGCTAGATTAGTTTATTTTAGCTGCGGACATATATAATATAATACAATACAAAAACGCGCCATAAGAGCTATCTAAAATCTTAAGTAAAGAGATTCTCTCAGAGAGATGTTTAAAAAAATTACATATTAACGGTTGCATCACAGTATATATTCGATATAATAATGTATGTTCGCAAAAACATAAAAACCCTTGATAAAAAATCAAAAACACATAATTTTAACACTAGAAATAAAAATAAGCTCTCTCTGCCAAAACGGTCGGCTTCACAAAACAAAGAATTCATTTTTGGGTAATGGTATCAGACTTTATAATAAAATTTCACTGGAATTAATTGATCTACCATTGCCAACTTTTAAAACTGTTGTTAAAAAGCAATTTCTTCAAAAGGGGTATTATGCTGTAAATGATTTTTTCTTAGATAAACAAGCTTGGGTTTAACATTTTCAACTTGTATTTGTGTAAATTTGAATAAAAAGTCAACCAGATCATTGTCGTGACCATTCCTTTTTGTACAGGCTCAGCTCAGTTTCACATAACATACTTACTTGACTGTGATGGAAGGTTCCCTTAGTGCTACTTTATTGGTTACGGCTTCTGGAGACCCTTTGAATATCTATATATCACTGCGTGTGTTTTGTATGGTTAAATTCAATTGATAATTTAAAAGAGCATAGCCTGTGAGTTTCTTGTCAGTTCTTTTTATAGAGCGGTGGCTCCGAACTGGCACTTAGATTCACTTAATTTTAGTTTTTTGCATGTAAGTGAATCTAAGCTTCGAGATTTAATTGTACTAATATTTTATTTTTTATTTATTTATATTTTGTTTTGACGTTTTCAAGTGCTATGTAATAGTTTTTAAAATAAAAAACATTTTACTTTACTCACTTACAAGTGACAATTACAGAAGTTAAATAGGGCTCACATAGGTAGGTCAGTCCTTGAATGGGTGAAAGTTTATGTGGCATTTTGGCGTCGAGCGCTTTTATGTTTCAGAAGGTTATTCGTCGTTAAGCCAAGTTGGAGGCCTAATAAGGCGGAATAAAAATTCAAATTCACACATGCCTCCACCAGGGCGTATTGGTAACTAACCACCAGCCTTTGTTTTTTGAAAATCGAGCACTAATGTAGAAAGCACAGAGTCCTCTCTTACAAAGAGACATGTCCGCACAAAATACATAAAGTCGTCTTTACAACAGGAGACAAGAAGCAGCATCCGTTTGTTGTTATTTTCACTTTTATGAGGCTGGCAAACCGTCGGTATTGCCCGTTAATTCCGTTATTCTTTGCTTTAAGTTTTTGATTTAACTAACCTATAACGTGGGCCCATCAATGTACTCGGCGAAGTATGGGCGTATAATTTGCTTCTGCCTATTTCTCTAGGAAAACAGAGTTGAATGTATGTATGTAAAAAGAAAAACTGTCTACAATAACTGTTAAATAACTAACTAACAAAACCCTTTTTTTTGCTTCACCGTAGTCGAATTAGAGTCGAGTGTTATGAAATTTTACAAATTTTTATTTTAATATAATAAAGTGTAGATAATTCGGCAGAATAACTTAGAAAATGTGTGAGCTTTTACCGAGGAAACATAATTTTATAAAAGCCGAAAATGGAAAAAAAATACGCGATCACGTCGCGTATTATCCAATTAAGTTCGTGCAACTAACACGTTTACAAGGGATGTTTTAACTAAATTCGGGACCACTTAAACGGTAGCCACTCTGAATAAATTCAGATAATCACTTCACATTGGCGAGTGATGTCGGGAACATGCAAATGAAGACATGAGCGTTGGCTTGTTTATGTCCGGACAGGACCAGATGTTAACACTAGTCTTGTTATCGCCTCCGCTACCATCTTAAACACGTTTTACGTTACATTCCACTTGTTAGCTATCTACATAAATTTGCGGTTATTGTAGTCTCATAACTGTGTAATTTTAGGGAGCAAAATTTCGAGTGCTTCACTACAATTTTGTGCGGTATTCGGATAATGTGATCCCGCTTAATGGGTGGCGAATATTTTAAAGGCGTTATCTTAAGAGCAAGAGTACCATAAGGGGTTCAAATTTACATTGAGTCAATATTGTTAGAATATCTATAGTATTATTATTATGTGGTTAAAGTTAGTAAGGTATGATAATTATTACTACATAATGTGCTTGAGTTAATATTGTTGTGAGGATGTTGAATTTACGACTGTTTCCCTGAAGGCCACACTTCGCCAATGATATAGTTGGTTCCACGTAATAAGTGGCGAGCCTATTGCCGCTTACCGGGCACTTTTATGTTCACAAGAGCCTCGTCTGTTAATCGAAAGGTGAGGTTGGCTTGGGCTCCTTAGATCTTGGTAGGATCCCTATACACCCTAGTGCTTTCGTATTCCTAATATTATTATTTTGACACGAGTCTTCGTAATGTAATGTGAATAAAATAAAAGTATGTTTAGTGATTGTTAGCAATAATTTATAGCAAATCAAATGTACCTATATTAGCACGCAATATACTTTAAGGGTATTTTCGTATAGCGTTATGCATTTCTTCAATATGCGCACATACATTATTTATTTCATGACGTTCTCACGTTCTCCTAGCAAGCTAATGTTAGCAAGTTATTTGTCAGATATGTATAAAGAAAAATAGTGAGCTTTATAAAAAAATTGGCAAATAAAATATTATAATATGCCGCTTGACGAATCGTAACAATGTCCAGTAACAATCCAGCTTAGCCAATCATTACTAAAACTTCCGTGTTCTGTTCTCTAAACTGTCATAAAAGGGATGTTAGTTAATAATATCAGATATATTATAGGGCTCAAGCAACTGTAGAAAGAAAAAAACTCTAGGTAATAAACCAAAAAACTTGCTAAATCCAAGAGATACAAAGCGCCAATTCTATTGAGTCCGTAGTTATCTGTTCTCTATGTGAACAAGTGACATGGGCAAGCAATTTGTCTTATTGATCCCTTTGCATACGTCTCAGTCACTGCAGGCCAGATTGCCTCCATAAATGGATTTACGAGAACTCGACCCCCCTAACAGAATAAGCGGAACAAACTTTATGCCAAAGCATTCATAAGTTTTGAGGGCCCGTGATTTTAACAGAGATACGACAATTTCAAGACAAACATCGACATGAAAGAATTTGACAAGGTTTTGTAGGGGTAGAGAGTTTTGCTTTTGTCGCACTGGCACACATCTGGTAGAAGTCAGATTACACAAAATAAGTTTGCACAAAAATTGGATAGAAAAAGGATGTGGAGTTTATTTTCAACTACATATATATATTGTAATATATGTATAATGTAGGTGTATGTACACCTAAGAGCCGCGCCCACCGGGAAATGTTTGTTCTATATATCTATATAAATCGGGCCTCGTCCGTTGATCGGCAGGTGTACTACATGCAGGTGAGGTGACTTGGGCTCTTAAGATCTTGGGATCCTCCCTATGCAAAAAGCATGAAAAAATATATTATTAATAATTTATTTTTAATTATGTCTTATTCACAATAGATTTATAAAAATCCGGGATAGACCTACATTGGATTCATAGTTACAAAAATGCTAAGATTATGGTTTACATAATTTTTGAATATTATGCAAAAATATGTCATACGATATTTATTTAAATTATGACCAATGTACATTGGCATCCGAATTAAACGTAATAGCTCGCCTAACAATAATTTAGGTAATAGTTTTATAGTTAACATTTCAAAATCCGCCACCACTTATCACATTTTACTATATCATCATTTTACTAAAATAATAATAATTTCAAATAAATTAAAGCAGCGGTAGTCTATCGGTTAAGCGTCGGGTCAAGAGCCAATTGGCACGAAGATGCACGACCTGCTCTTAACACCAGCGCTCTGAGATTACCACAGTCAAGGGAAATATCTTTTAACATTAAATAAAATCAAGTGATGGATTAAAAATATCTTTGTAACAATTCCCGTGCTACTATAATTTCCCGAAAAATCGAGAAACTATTCAACACGACACGTGTTTCGCCCTTACACAGGGCATCTTCAGGTAAGATAGGAGCCTCAGAACAACGATGTCTTCACGACCAACGCTGAAACGAGAGTGAGCAGCTGAGCGTATTCGAGCGTATTTATACCCTCACCCACTTCCGCCATCAACGTCCGCCACGTCATCGCGGTCTGAGTCAGAGTGACCGTTATGAAATTTCTGAACCATACGTAATAGAGGTGATCTAGAGAACGTATTTTGTTCGTTCAGCAGTAGGTTTTGATCATTGTGTTTAATTATTTCTAGATTTTCCAATACACACAACCGTAGACCTTTTTCATGTATATGTAAAATTTCAAAATTATGATTATTACTCAAAGTGTGCCCAGAGTCGATAAGGTGTTTGGCAAAATGAGATTTGTCTGGACAATTATGCCTATAAGCATCTATATGCTCCTTATACCTGGTTTCAAAGTTGCGTCCAGTTTGCCCTATATAGACACTGTGACAAACCTCACAAGTTAATTTATAAACTCGAATACGCTCAGCTGCTCACTCTCGTTTCAGCGTTGGTCGTGAAGACATCGTTGTTCTGAGGCTCCTATCTTACCTGAAGATGCCCTGTGTAAGGGCGAAACACGTGTCGTGTTGAATAGTTTCTCGAATTTTCGGGAAATTATAGTAGCGCGGGAATTGTTACAAAGATATTTTTAATCCATCACTTGCTTACAATGGATTTCCGCAAAGTAACGCCTGAATCAATAAATTATTAAATAAAATATCATTATAAAAGCCTTTTAAATAAATAAAACAAGTAATCTGGCGAAAAGAGTAATGAATAAGGAGAGTAAAAGAGGATGATACCGACCGTAAAACTATGGATTTGAACTGTAATGAATATTAATTATGATCCTAATTATCATTCTTCACTAACGTCATTGACGAATAGCCGAGTTGAATAGAACATGAAGACATGCTACTTAGATCACTACTAAACAGGGAACAGATCAGGAGGATGATCTTCATCGGAAAGGAGCGTTAATATATAAAAGCTTTCGGCTGTAGGTTCACCTATGTAACGTATTAAAAAAAGAAAAGTGGTCTATGCCTTTTTAGATAAGGTACCATTCTCTACCTTCATTCAATGTATCATAAAAACAGGGATTTTTAGGCATAAATCCGTGACAAAATCATTTTTGCAATTTTGTAATACTTGTATTACGTAAGGATACCGTAAATAATTATTTAGTTACATTTCGGGTACTGTCCGAAATTTTTACCAGTGGTATTGTTAATTTGAAATACCTGCATATGAAAACCACACGAACTTGGAGTTTTAAAACGGCAAACTTTGTTGTGTAATTTTTAAAATATGGCTTGCTGAGCTTTTCATGAAGTGGATTTATGACCAGAGATATTACGAGGATTATTCATCTGGGTGTGGTATTGAAGTATTTGCTGTTGAAATCCTTCTGATATATTATTTAGATTACCTATTTTAACGTGTAGCCACCCAAAATTCGATTATAACTCTTTATGTACATACATCCTTTATTGCACATAAAAACATAATCACGTTACAAAAAAGTATTTAAAAACAAATGTATACGTGGAATTATCTCTAGAAGAGATCTCTACCAGCCTACCCTAGCAGTTGTAAATTAAGTTAGGTGCGGGTAGTAAAAAAAGATTAGATCCGAGTAAAGAGAAAATTATATAAAAACCATATGTATATACATCTCATCTTTAAACGACTGCAACTTCTTTTTAAGGCTTTTGGTATTATCTTTTCCAAAAATTCGCATTTTGACATTTGCACACAACAATGTATTATGTTAACGACATTGACCACATGATAATTAATTAGAGTTTTTAGAAGTTACAATTCATGATCATATCCTAGCGTTATCCCGGTTGCCCTAGACTTACGCTTAGGGTTCAGGGTCTGCCAACTGGTTTAATCAAATTTGGCTATATTTCAGATAATTCATAAAGCAACTGCCGTTTGGCCTCCGCAACCTTGAGGAAAATATTATTCTATGGTTATACCAGCTCTTAGGATGTTAGGACTGACTTCCTAATTGCGGCTACCATATGTTCATGACTTCGAAAAGTCATAGGTGCACCAGGGTTTGAACCCGATATCCTCTGAATTTAAGGGTCTCGCCACTGGGCTATCGCTACTCGTTGAAGTTATAGTTATTCTATGTTTTATAGCAATATATTTTTAAAACATCTATAGGGTTTTTAAACGAAGCCATCCAGCCGGTTGGCAAATATGATAACATTATCTTTACATAATAAAACAAAAACACTGCGGCATGTCTCACAAGAAAATGTGAAATACTAAAACTGGAAAAGAACAGCTAGGTATGTAAAATATCTGAGAGAAATATCGATGGAGCAGAAAATATTTTTAAGCACACTTTTCGCCTGCTTAGCTAAGTAAACAGCTAGACGACAGCCCAACACCACTGCGGATACGCTACAGCGGCATGAAATGCAGGCGTGGCCCTCAATTATCATAATTGGAAACTTGACGCGACCAAACAATTAAACATTTTGAGTGTAAATATAATATTGGTCGTCTCGTATGTGTAGCCCCGTTATTGTGTAAACAGCGAACTTACAGTAGGTTTAGGCAGCCTAATGGTTTTGCCCTGATTTAACTTTAGTAAGTAGTTAGTACTCTGTCCTAATATCACGTGTTCTGTTGGGTAACTGTGTAGTGTTGAGCAGGGGGTTCAACTTCTCTATTATACTCGTCGTCGTTTTGTAAAATGCCGCATTTCTTTAACACATGTATCGGAACATGTCCTAACGCTCTCGACCTAACGCCCTAACTAAGTATTTATTTACCTGGTTCGATTTTAATGGCGATATGTATGTTTCCAACTATATGACGCTGTCTGATGAAGTAGGAACAATCAATGTAACCTTTTTTTAGGATTTAGGTTTGCATGCTATGTAATAATGTAGCTAAATAAGCCGAGCTCAAATAGTTATAATAAGATCCACAATATATAACCCTATTTATGGCAAATAAATGAATATGAATATGTCTGTACCTCGGACATAAACACAATCTTAATTGCATTTGTTTTGGATGTACAAAAATTTTCACCTAAAAGCAATATTCAGAAAGTTTATAAATTTTAGAAGTTTTTATATTTCGTCTGATTCTTGCAATGTTGGAAACTACTAGTCTACCTTATAAAAATATTTTAATACAATACTCCTTTGTGTCGCAAGTATGCAGTTTAATTAATTTTCAGGCAATGAGAGAACGCGTTCAATTCAAATTCCTTGCTGATAATCAGATTTAGGCTGCTTACCTTGAGGCCATCTATATCCGCCCACGGCCACGGCGTGGCGCGGGCAGCCAATATCTCAGACTCTGTCTACACTGCACTAGCCAGCGGAATCCGACGCGATAAGAGATAGCGAAATGAGTTCAATATTGCATGGCTTATTTATAAATGTATAATACTTAATTGCAGTAAATTAAGGATATAAGGTATTTCACATAATAGTTGATAAAGTTTAAAAAATTGTGGATTCTTGTGTTCTGATAAAAAATAATATCACACCTTAGCTATAGTACCTTCTACGCTCATTCTAACACCATAATATTACACAGGAAGCTATAACATACATTACACATTACGCTTTGTAATTTGTTTATACTTCGGTTCTTGATAATGTTAAGCATTTTATAATTCGGTTCTTGATAAGGTTCTTGATAATGTTAACTATTTTGATATTGAATTAGCTTAGAAGTGTATTTATTTTATGGAAAAACGCTGCTTCATGCGCGCTGAATAAAGATATTAAATTATGGTACCTCAGATTTAAACTGTTTTTGTTCATTTCTTTTCTTTATTTTAAATAATGGCTTCGTGCGTCTAGCACATTTAGCCAGTGTCAAGTAAGTGATATATTAATAATATATAGATAGATAGATAGATAAAACGTTTATTTTCTTTTAATAATACAAGTTATATAAAAACATATCCCACAAAACCGTTTGACTGGTTTGTCTGTGGGTCACAGTCTCTTTTATACTATTTTATACATTACAACTAATTTTATATATAAATAACTTACAATTTTTCACTCAAACCAATATAGTGCTTTTTTAAATTTGTTTTGTACATTCATAGTAAATGAGAATGAATGGTGATAAAGATGGTAAATGGTAAATGAGATACCCTCCCCTAAGCCTCTTGAGTCCTCAGTAAAGATGTGGGACTATACTGAGATCTCACATGGACTCCTTGAGAGAAAATTTGAAAAGTGATGTTGCACTGTTTTGTTTGATTTACCAACACTCATGTATGTTCACAAACACTTAACGGTTAATAATCCACCGTTATTACACATTAATGTTAGAATTATCACAAATTTTAGAAAATAAAACAAAACTGCAGGCATGACGCTTCACTTTCCCGCCAAGAAGTCGTTTTTGTTCATGTAGTAATCATATTAGGATTTTTTTTAAATAATAGCTTCGTGCGTTTAGCACATTTAGCCAGAGTCAAGTAAAAGATATATAAATCATAGTAAATGAGAATGAGCGGTGATAAAGATGATTAATGGTAAATGAGATTCCCTCCCTCTAAAACCGTTGAGTCCACAGTAAGGATGTGGGACTATACTGAGATCTCATATGGACTTCTTGAGAGAAAACAATTCTACAGACATGGCGATTCACTTTTCCGCCAAGAAGTCCCTAAAAATATATATATAATTATAGCAAACCCATTTAGCTCTTGACTTTTATAAGGGACTGTTTACACCCTGTATGTACTTATATATACAATGAACTAGTTGCATTCGGCGAAGGCGCGTGATGATCGTTTGATAAAACATAAGTTTATGTGACTATATAATTTCATAGTTAGTAGTATTAGTTTACTTGATTTATTAGGTGGGAAAGATTATATGTTATGGAAGTCATCTTTATAAATAAAAAACGTTAATCAAAATCAACCTTTATTATTAATATTTTTCTGGTACAGGTAATGCATCATAAATAGAACCGAGGTACAAGAAAAAATAGACATATGTGTGTTTATATGGTTCTGAAAATGTATGTACGGATGCGAACCATTTAATCAACGAGCACTATAATGATACATAAATACTACTGAAACACATAATTCTGAGAGTATTCAAACTAAAAGTTTAGCTCTTGATCTTTTTTATCGCTCTCAAAATCGCTTGTTGCACCTTGTTCCGCTGTCTAATAAAGCCTCGGCCTTATAGCGGTATGCGGACTGCAGTTCTGCGGCCAATGTTCTTCAGTCCGTCTGACTGCATATCTGATATCGACGTAACACGGACCTGTGTAGGATTGGCATCTAGCCGTGTTTTCATGCTTGGAAGTGGATTTGAGGCAGGGATTTATTAGGTGCACTCGACTTGCGGGCTCTCGTGTCGTGTCACGCCGCTTAACCGCACGGTAGGGAACTTAGAATTGCTTTTATTTACTACAAATTTATGCCCATGACTTCGCTTGATAATAAGAGTCGTATATTATAATATCAATATTCAGTTTATACAGACCGATAAGTCGTGTTTATATAAAACGTGGTGATAGTAAAGTTATGTATTTCCCTCGTCATTGAAAGTTTTTAAGAACTTTGCTTTACTATACTATAATATATATAAATTCAAATAATTGTACAGATACTTACTACATTTAATGTTTTTTTAACAACAGTAGAATGGTGCTATATGTCATATAATTCAAATGTGTTTTATGAATTAAATATCAGAGGGCAAAGCGAGGTACCGAGTATTATTATCATTACTTCAAGGAAAGAATGGTATTGCTTAAGAATTCAGGACAACATCTGAAAGAAGACGAAATATCTGTCCAGAAACGTCGGTCTGAAATCGGTATTGTTTCTTCTGAACGGTTTGGTAATAGGCATAAATATCGGTATCAGGAATCTATTGCCACGGACCCAGTCTGCTGCTTCATAACAAAACTTAGTAAGATACATTTTCCCTAACTCCATTTAGTTTCTAACAACTCAATATTGTAAACAAATCTTGATAAAGCATACTGCTAAAGGAAAACGGGGGCGATCGAAGCTGCGCGCGGCTGATGCGACAACACTTGCAGTATGTAAAATATGTATCACACCGCTTCCGAGAAGCAGTAAAAGTTGACGCCTGAGGCCGGCTAGAGAAGTGAGTAACGAAGTATTATTCACACACCATAATTATGAAAACTTTATACTTACCACAAAGTCTTTGAGAACTAATAGGAAAGACATGCATACATAAAATCACACTTGTTTTCCCGAAGGGGTAGACATAGGCAATTAGGCATATTATATTAATTAGCGAATACATTTCGCTAATTAATACTTTTGGCCCACTCGTAATAGGTGGCTTACCGGGAACTTATAAGATCGCCAGAACCTCGTCTGTTGATCGGCAGGTGCAACGCTTGCTGGTGAGGGTGGCTTGGAGTCCTAATATTCCTATACACCCTACTATACGAGTTGCAAAGGCTATGAGACTCTGATTGAGAAATCTAACAATAATTCTAGTATAACCATCTAAAGGTATAATAAAAAAACTCGCAAACTTGAAAACATTTTTTTGGTGTCCCATTTATGATATATATTTTTTTAATTTGTGCAGTCCTTTACTGGGTTCTGATCATGGCCAGTGAAATTCTCTGAACACCTGCTCTTCAGGGCAATATCTGGCGGATCCCCGCATAAATATCCATGATGTTTCAATTTATATTCATGATATTAGTAAGTCAGACGGAATGCACGTCACATTTGATTTCCTTTGTTGCCAAAATAAATGCGATACAGAGCTTTGGCTGCAATGCGCTTCTGTTGAAATTATTTGATATATTACGAATTCTGTGTTCAATTCTTAATCCCAACTCATATTGAAAATATTAGGTTTATTGTTTGATCGAAAACTAATCGTTGATGAATTAAAGTATCCAAGAGTTCATACTACATGAACTCTTGGAGACGACCAGAGGTCATTTTTTATAAAATATTTAATTGTTTCCTTGCGTAACTCGGACGCTATAGAAAATTAGTTGAGTCTGATATAACAAACAGTGCTACTCAGGAGTGAAAAACCGCCACACGTTATTAAGAATACCTATCTAACGGAGCCAATCATAATAACACTCACGATGTTGCATTTTGGGTTCAGTTTCTTGTCGATGTACATGCCAAGAATGCTGAGGACTACCGAAAGTGGCAATGGAGAATCCTGAAGGAGGTATTAAGTAGTCTTTGATGAGAATGCACAGACCTGGGTTTTGTTGGCATTAAAAATTTAACGTTGTGAGATTTCCACATTAAACTATTCACGGTTATGGCCATAATAATAATGTTATTGTTTAAAATTATATACTTATATCCTTCCATATAAATGTTAGTTACGTAAGTTTGCTAATAGATGGCAAGGAACGTTATTGAATCGCGCAAGCGGTTACTAGTTACCGGACACGTACCTATAGGCCCGGCAGTCCTTTTCATAAAGGAGCTTTCAATTCAATATAAGCTATTAATCCTTCCTGGCTTATTTATTTAATACCAAGATTTGTTCAGTTAAATATAATATAATATATTTAATACCTTTTATGAATATGAACCGAGTAACACTCTATTATTTTAAATAGCGATTAAAGTGATATATAATCAGACCACTAATGCCATTGAAATATAGTTTATAACTCGACATTATTAATGTGAATCGACGAATCCAATTTACATCCAGGATTAAAATTGGACGTGTGGTAATGCAGCGCATTGTGATCAGACAGCTTTCATATCCATCGCTGTTTTCCGGAAGACCGTCCGATTGGATAATAATTAGGTAACAATTGATTTAGCGCTGTAATCGAATTTTGGATTCGGCGATGGTGTGTTCCAATTCTGTTTGTTCACACGATCGCTCTAGTACAAAGGCGATTGTTCGTAAAACGCAGCCGACGGAGCTGACGGCAGACAGATAAATCGAATTATTGATGAGGATGTGCCGCCGGTGATGTGGCGATGGCGGAGCTTGTACGTCCGTCGCTCTCGCTCAATTAGCCACCAGACCGACATTGTTAATTTAGTTGAAATTTTGGAGCAAATCTAAATATCCTTTTTTTGCGGAGGTGTTAGTTGGGTAATTGGTCGGATATGCGATGCTAACGGGAATCCCGGCGGAATAATATAATATATGCTTCCATTTTCGTGGTCTAATGTAAAAACGGTCATTCACATCTTAAAATGTTAATTTGATTTTAATTGATATCATCATCATCTCAGCCCATTCACTTCCCACTACTGAGCACGAGCCTCCTCTCACATACCAAGGTGAGAGGGTATTGGTCATACTCCACCATCCTACCTAGTGCGGATTGGCGGAGGCAGGTATATGGTGTCCTGCTGTTAGACTTTTTCAAGCCGCCTAATGAGGCCTCTAACATGGCTTAACGACTACCACGTTTATTGATAAATTTGTCGGTAATAACATTAGCCATTTTATTATTTTAGGGCTATTTATGGGAAAACAAGTAGTTAGAGTAAGGCACATTACTTATGATCGTAAGATAATGCCAAACAACGCCGTCTAGCCCCAAACTAAGCATAGCTCTATGCTAACCTGACTGATTAGTCCTTTGATTGATAACTATTAACTAACACTGTACTATAACTACTACTTATGTAGGTGTAAGTATGTCGTAGTTGTTAAGCTAATAGCTGAAATATACTAACCAACAACGAAAACTGCTGGTTTATTTTTTTTTGCTTCAATTCCCAATTAAACGCTCTTACCTAGCTTTTCACAAAACAATAAATTTCAAGTAAGGAGTGTTTAAGATAAATTCCCCGGACGGGCGTCCAGGTAATAATAAGGTATAAACACAAGCTAATTTATACAAAGCAACAATTAACCTAAATGGAGTAACAGAGAATTAGACACATAAGACATTATCGCCATGAATATCCTCTACTTTGATTTAACAGACCGGGTTCTTCGATCGGAACCTAAAAACTACTCTTTGCGTAGAAACAGACACTTGAGATAGACGTATTTGATAAGGGACTTTCAATTTAAATAGACTTACAATGCATACTATTAGAATGTATTTACTAATGTCAGTTCATAGTTAGTATAATGCACTAAGGCAATAGAGTAACATTTGCTGTTTTCTTATGGAGTGGGTAATCTAATTAGACAATAGAACGACTAAGTAAACAAGTTGCAGCAAGTTTCTTAAGGCTTGTTCTTCATTAGCGATTTAATTGCTGAACGAAATTAACCATATAATACTTTTAATGTATACCCGTGGGATCAAAGCACTAATTTAAATGTTTGCACACTTTGATGCGGGCTAAGTTTCGGTTAGAAATGGTATTAATTAAAGATATATTTTTTCTTTTTGATTATATAGCTTACTATATAATTAAAAAGTTTTTTACAAATATTTATTTACAAAATAATTATATTATGTTAAATTTAATCCCAAACAATTCTATAAAGTATTTAAAAATTTTTTTTTGTGTAATCATAGGTTTCATATTATTCCATAAACCTAAATAAACTAAATATATTATTATGTGCACATTATAATAATTATATCATATATAATTAGTCCATAAACCTAAATAAACTAAATAATTTATGTGCACATGCACATATACGTGAACTAACCGGAAAATATTACGTATCAAATTGAATTTTTAGTATGTAAGTATCTAATTTATATAATTGACTAGTGGCGCGCCCTTGCTTCGCTTCGGTAGTTAATTTACATTATTGGAGTTTTAGTAGGAATGTTACTCCGGTATACTGTTGCAATCTAATAATGAAAGAATTTACAAATTCCGTCCTATAGTTTTTGAGTTTATTCATAACAATTCATAACATATAAAAATAAAAAAAATCTTCTTTATAACATTATTAGTTTAAATAAATACACAAATAATTTCTGACCATTACACTAATTATTTGGTTTGGACCTTGTGTTATGGATACTAAAAAATAAATAATCATAATATAATACTTTTTTTTGTAAATACGTACTTAATACAATACATGGGAAACACCCAGCCAGAACAATTATTCATATTCATGCACATAAAGATTTGTCATGTCTGGGAATCGAACCCACGACCACAGGTGCGGAGTGCAGGTATCCTGACCTCCACGCCATATCGGTAGCCAAAGTTTTTATTGTATATAATTATGTAAGTAACATTGATATAAAAGAGTATATTATACAAATAGAGTAAATTATATTATTAACAACGTGCATATTTGTAAGGAACAAGCAAAACAGCTCATTTGCAATTTCACGAGTAGTTTTACCCTTACCCTGTTTACCTTTACCTGTGACGTACGTACGTAAACACGGCCCTCGCGCGGAATGACTTATGCATCGCTGAGCTAGCAGTGACATGTTTATGAGAAATGGTTATTAAATGCCCGTATTGCAGGGTTAATTTTGTAAGTGTTTCATTTAACTATTAATATTGGTTTCTTCTATATACGCGATTGTAAATTAAAAATATAACACATGTTATGTATTCAATCGCGGTTGTTCACCATTTTTATCACGACGTGTCGAATACTTTACAGTCATTGAAGTCGGTATCTCCATAGACCATGTTATAAATTTAAAACTACCGTCACTAATAAAAATAGGTACACTAATGTTTTATTTGTAACTTATTAATTTTTAAAAAGTGAAAGATTAAAAGTTTGTTTCTCAATCACGTAATATTTCTTTGAGTAAAATTTTTATCGACAGTTTTCATAACTGGCTTTCGGGCTTGGAAAATTTCCTAATTCCCATAGGAAAAAACAGCGGCCGGAATTTAGAATTTAATGAAGAAAACTTTGCCTTAATAAAACGGTTTTGTATAAAAAAAGTACTGAAATCAGTTTTTTTAACCCATTAAATACTGACAACTTTTTGTCCAAAAAGCGAAGTTAATAGTTAATCAACCAGTAAATCTTTGGATAAGCAGGAAAGTATGAGACCGGGTTTATATGTATCAACTAAGCAACTTCACCAAAACACTAATAATAGAGAACATTTTCGCATAACATTTTGTAAATTTCGAAGACTTTCGTAGAAATAAAATTCATTCGTGCTTAAATTCGATTCACCTCGAGATACAAACACCTACCTACCTATGCAGTGGACAAAACTCTACGGGATTCCGATTTTTGCTGAACACTGGTTTCGAATAGAATTTTATGGTAAGTAGTATGTACGTACCAGTAACTGGAATAGCCTAGACGATCCCTTACTATCTATAATAATGCGAGAGTGAGTTTGTTGGTTAGAGACTTTTTTTATGAAATTAAAGTTTTTGTTGTTGTTAATACTTGTTAAGACACTGTGTTATCATATTATTTGCTGTATACTTTGAATTGAAATATTTTTACAAAAAAACCTGACGATTTGCAAGATGATAATCTTAATCAGTTTTATTGGATTTAAACTTTAGCAGGCCGTCATGAGTGGATGCGCTTTATAGCGTGCTTATTTCACGTTATAAATCGCTTTCATTTTCTTATTGGACTGCATCGACTGCTTATCATCAGGCAGGATGTAGTAATTATGACGTGTCACATTAAAAAAAAAAAAAACTAGAACGAACATGCTGGTAAAAGCAACAGCCTTTTCACTAAAACTCAAGTACCGTTCTTGTATTGTACGATCTGCATTGGAACGAATATTGCCCTATTGATAAATGTCATTAATATGCAAAGAGGATTTAAGAAAGATCAAACTACGGCAAATTGGGATTATTTAAAAAAAATGGAAGTGTACTGCTGTTAGAATAAAAGTCTGAAGAAAAGTCTGCTGTAAGAACGTAAGTGTTAAAATGCTATAAATTTAACAACATTTATAATTTAGAAAACAAGTAAGAAACTCAATATACAAGAGATTAGGGACTACAACTAGATCTGACGACAAGTACAAGCTATGAATGAAACGTAAAGAATCCTGAAATGCGCAAACAGAATTCCTTAAGCTCACACAACACCCAATCATCATCGGTTGGGACCCGGCCCCCGGCCACATCCATTCACCCGGTGGAAGATCTTTGGCAGGAAGTACGTCTCGCTGCTAACAGTGGCGACCCCGACGTGATAAATAACAAAAAAATCTTTTATCACTTACATATTCTTTTCCAAAACGAAAAAAAGATTTGGCAAAAGCGTCTTTTAACAACGGTACTTCATCTATGAACAAATCATAAACTCCTAACAACAGCAACGAAAAAGCAAATAATTTCTTCACTACATATTTAGGGTAAAGAATGTGTTTTTCAGAAAGGGAGCAAAAATTTTTTTTTACAGATTAATGCAGTTTTTCCACAATAAGTATCAGTATTTCAAGTACCTATATCTAACAAATAATAAAATTAATAAATATACATTTATACTGTAAAGGTTTATGATGTAACGTCTTAGTAAAGAAACGCATAATAAATGCTCGGATAAATCGGTATTATCTGCACCAGAAGCAACACAAGCATTATTTGCACAAAAACGCAAAGCCTAAAATTAAATCACAGAATAGCCTCAATTCACTTACATTTCACCAGCTCAAATATTGATGGAGCTAAATGTGCGCTTTTATAATAATTCCCGTGTAACTCCGCGGCTGTTAAAACAAAAAGGAGGGTAGAATTTTTTTAACCTGCTTCTAACCGGGCGTAGCTTTTGCGTCAATTTTCGTCAATTTTGAGCCACATACGCATGTTTTAAAGCCGCTTAGCTACGAATACCCTAAATATCCCATATAAGTTACAGCCTACATGAGGGTTATATAGAACGCTTGTTTTAATATATAATGACCTACTACAATAGCTTCGAGAAACCGGTACAATTGTTTGAATAGAGAACTTTCAGCTTATCAGAAGTTTGGCGGACATGCAAAGGAATCGCAAAACAGCAAACATAGAACATTAGGACAACCTCCCACCCGATGAAACCATGATCAGTTCAGATCTAATGGCTCAGACGGTGATCATGTACATGGGTACCTATATTCTGCAGTTGATGCAGAATAGTGCAGCATATTATCTCAGCCCATTAACGTCCCGCTACTGAGCACGGCCATCCTCTCCCAAACCAGCCCACATGTTCTTAATTATACATTATTGTCAAGAAAAAATACTGAGAAATGTCTTGCTATTTGATAAGACTAAAAACAATGTAGACACGGCTTTAAATATTTTTGACTTAGTAAATGTATATAATAAGAAATACACAGAACTAAATAGAACTGTATATAAGAACAAGGCAGAACTAATGTAAAATACAACGAGGGAGTTTACAATTGTAAGACTAATAAAGAAAGAAAGAAAAAAGTAAAGTTTTGTCGTGAAAAGTATTCTTGGTTCCCTACAGAGAACTGTATATCAACGAGTATCTGCCCGAGATGAGTAGGGCACGTAAAAATAGTACAGGCAGGTCATTTTTGCACACAGTAATAATGTCGTTTGTAATTACCCCCAAAGTGTTCGTTAGTACCCCCATTTAATATGCGTCCGTATTTGTCCGAACGCCAATGCGTAATTGCAAACAGAAAGTTTTTGGTTTTTATGGTGTTTTAAATTAATGCTTAAAGGCAGAGACCAGAGTTTAAATCGGCTTTATTTAATAAATAACCTAAGTAGTTGCCATTTCCCCATTCTGTCCTATATAGTCAAGTTTAATACATGCAGACGTGCCAAATGTACAGTTGCTTCTAAATGTGGTAATTTAAACTACCGATGTGATTGAATGATTTAATATCGGGAAAACCCTAAATCTGGATAAGTCCCGGTTCCCAGATGATTTCGGCTCGTGAGTTATTGCGGGAATATTGCGCGTTGCTCTGCCATTTGCTTGTTTAGTGGATATTGTGCCGAATTAAACAGTCGCATCGCTAAACAAAGAATTCTTTTAAACATATACTTCTTTACTTTAAATATATAAAACATATTATTTCAGGAATTGAGTTAAATTGAATTTCTTTAAAGCCATTAAAGCCACTATGTAATATATTTTTGCGGTTTTTAGGTGATTATTATTTTTAATGATGTCTTATATTTGTATCTAACTTTACTAAATAACGGACCAATCTATTTAAAATTTTTGAATGAACAATAAGACGGAAATTTATATCCTTGTCTAAATAATAATTTAAAGACAAATTAGTTTTGCTCCCTTATAGAACAAATAGATCATAAAAGAACTAGCAAAAAAATCGTCAAGGTTAATTTTTTCTCCCGTCACTTTTAAAGGTTATCCTGTAGAGAGATTTCAGAAAAATACCCAAACAACTAACTGCATTGCGCCCGAAATCCTTAGACTTTAGTAAGTATCATATGCCGTTAATTTCTTTAAAATAAATAAGGGCCCTATTAAACTGTATTAATGGGTTTGTCATTATAAAACATAGAACAACATAATTAGTGCGTAACAGGGAGTTTCATAATGAGCCTGTAGCAGTTTGCCTGAGTGATTTAATGTACCTCTGCCTAGTTCCGCAGCACCGGGCGGGATTAGTGCTGGCTGATTCCGAAGCGTGAGTTATTGCGTGCAATCGTTCCGGTCGCTAGCCTGTACACGCCCGATGTGGGCCGGAATTAAACAATTATTACTTCTGTACTGAATATCTATGGTCCATTTGTAGTGGCAAAAGGTATAAATTAAGCACCTTATGCACATTTGTAGCGGCTAGAATATGATTGTTGCTCGTACTAATAACTAGATAGGTCACGTGGTTCAATAGGAAATCAAGCTTTCGTTAATGTCTTTTTTTGGCAAATTTGCATACCCCAAGTACTACATAATTGATCGGTGCATTTTAAGTGGGGTTATAATAATGCGTTCCGCTGCAATTTGGCTTAGTGATTTAATGTACTTCTGCCTAGTTCCGCAGCCAGATTAGTGCTGGCTGATTCCGAAGCGTGAGTTATTGCGTGCAATCGTTCCGGTCGCTCGCCTGTACACGCCCGATGTGGGCCGGAATTAAACAATTATTACTTCTGTACTGAATACTAGTGGTCCAATTGTAGTTGAAAAAGGTGTGAATTGTAAGTAGTACCTTTCTAAAAAGGAGCACGAGAACGTTTATTTTCTTCGCCGTAACAAATATTTTATAAATACGTTACTGAGCACCTGTAGCACATTTGTGTTGGCGAGATGATATGATTGGCTATGGCTAGATAGACATGCGTTTCATTAGGTATATTTCCTAATGAAACGCAATTCGCTTTCATTGAGGTATTTTTTGGGCATTACAGTAAAATTACATTTACTTATTAGTTGATCATTATAGTAAGTAAATTCATAATGATGCGTTTCGTTTTAATTTGCCTGATTTAATGTATCTCAGGCGAGTTTTAGAGAACGGGCCGGTTTTAGTCAAGCTGCTTCTAAAGCGTGAGTTTGTGCGTTTATATTGGTATGAATTCTAAAGTAAAGCTAACTTTTTAAAAGCGTGCAAGTTGTTGATTTATGTGGTTCTGTTGCTTTGCTATAACGAATCTATTATTAATTCTATATTGAGCACCTTTGGCATATTTGTGTAATAATAAAGTTTTTATTTAAGTTTTTTTTGGGCTTTGTACCAATATTGCATGCACTAATCAATTGATGCAAAGCAAGTAGGCCTGTAATGATGCGTTCCGCTGCAGTATGCCTGATTGATTGAATGTATCTCTAGTCATCTAGTGAGTTCCGGAGCACAATTCAGTATTAGTGCAGGCTGATTCCGAAGCGTGAGTTATTGCGTGCGATATTTCCGGTTGCTCGCTCGTGTTCGGTTGATGTTGACCGGAATGAGACAATTATTACTTCTGTACTTAATGACTTACTCAAATTTGTGGTAGCAACTGAGTATTCAGAACAACTTTAATAGTGCATCTAATATACAATGGTAAATTAACATGCCAGTATAAAATTTATGCAAGCGATATAACTAGATAGTGAAGACTTTGTATCTTTTTTTTCTTTTATTCTTTGATAGTTTCATTTCTTCGTAATCACATGGCAACTTTGGTAGAAGCCGAAATGCCAGTTGAATTATGTAAAGCGTTCAATATATCTTCTTTTATAATTGTCAGTCAGCTTTTCCAATATTCCTTTAAACTCATGGTAGATGCGTTGTCGTTTTTTAGCAATATAGTGCTGACGAATTCCAAAGCGGGAGTTATTGCGTGCAATCATTTCGTTTGCTGCGATACGGCTGTTGCTGGGCGGATTAAAACATGATTAGGTTCCTAGCGGTGGCAACTGCTTCGTATGCAAGTTTTTTTTTATTTCAATGCCATCAAGAATTAAAAAGGATTGTCAATACATAATTATTTTAATAGTCTCTATGCAGTTCTTAGTATGCGATTAGTTATGTTCTTAGACCTCGCTGACCATCTTTGTATATATAATATATGTGTGTATGTCACTAAACTCAGCTAGACCGATACGATTTTTTTTATGCGTTTGGGTGATGTCCTGAAAGGGATAGATTCATAAATCAGCCTGGTGTTAAAACTCGAGATAAGTGATAAATTAGAAAATTTATGGAAACTTAACCACCCTATTTTCTGACAATATAAACTTTTAATTGTAACCATGGCGTTTTACATTGCTGTGATTTGTCATTTGACAATTAGCGCAATGGACAGAAAAAATCTTAATAAGACAGGACAACGATCTGTCGGGTCAGCTAGTGTATTTTTAAAATCATTAATAGGACGAAAAAGCCTCTATAACAAGAACATACAAGGCATAGACTTCAAGCAAAAGAAGTATGCACAGATCGTACAAAGTGGACTTCACCAAAAAAGTCCGTTGTCTCTTACTTCTCACATCTAAAAACTGCATAGTATAGATGTATGTTGAAATAGTTATGTAAACACAAACATTACCAGGATCTACTTATTTCAATTGGAAGAAAGGAGAGCGTACAAGATTAATAAAACAACTTATAAAATTAGTACCTGGTAATAATAATACATAGCAACAATAACGATTATTTCCAATAGAAATACTTGAATGCAGAGTAAAAATAAAAATAAAAACAATGACATTAAAACTTGCTATGTGTGAACTGTCATTGAAATGCACATACATGGACATGCATCAAACCACATTATAAAATAAATAAATCATTTCAAAACTTTCACCTTCACTAATATATCATTTATACAACGTCTCATATAAATTACAACCACACAAGTGGAATAAAGTGAAGAATTAAGCTTGTACGAGACGTCAGTATGTAAATGTAAGTATGCAGTTATTACATTTGACTGCAGATTATTCATTTAAAATGTTCAGTCTGTCATCGCGACGGAGGGCGAACCATTCTTAATAGCTTTTTAATTCATTCAATTACTTATTTCATTCTTTTGTTTCGCTCTCAGTTGTTTCGTTTATTTTCTTTTCGAAAGCTTTGTAGTCAGTCATATTCACAAAGAGTAGTCGGATTAAACTAGCTTTTGCAGTAACTATTAATTTTATTTAAAAGTCGCCATAAAGAGCCAGGCAGCCAGCAACATATTTTTATATTAACGAATAAAGACGCAAAAGAGACCGGAGAAAGAAAGTACATAATAATCTATTAAGTACCACACAATAAATAAAATTGCAAAACTAGTATATGTTTATTCAGTTAAAGTATATTTAAAGAACTGTCAAGTCCATACCATAAATATGAAGGTTATAGCAATGATTGATAGTGGTCCGGTTTTACTAGATTAATAGACACATGTGTAAATGTACATTCATACATTCACGCCTGTGTCCCCGAAGGGGTAGGCAGAGGCATATTATACGCCCACACTTTGCCAGTTATATAGTTGGTCCCACGTAATAGGTGGCGAGCCTATAGCCGCTTACCGGGCACTGTTATGTTCGTCAGAGCCTCGTCCGTTGAACGGCAGGTGCACCACTTGCAGGTGGGGTTGGCTTGGGCTTCAAAGATGATAATAGGATCCCTGTACACCCTGTACCTTAATTATTCTTTAAAAGCTACCTGGAATTAGCAGACAGAATATGGCTTAGATTAACTGGGATATTGAAATTATACTTATTTCACTATACCACCCTGTCTTGCGGTGGTGTTGAAGTGTGGGCGTACAATATGCCTCTGCCTACCCCTTCGGGGAAACAGGTGAAAATGTGTGTGTGTGTGTGTGAGGACCGATCATTTGCATATTATGTAGTTGTAAAAACTTGGTCTATGCTTACTCATTTCAACTGCTGCAACTCAGCCCTGCAAGCCTAGTGCAGAAGTTGCTGTTTATTTGAATATTATAAACTTAAAGTGCCAATAAAGATTTAGTATTATAGTTATAAAATAGTAAGAATAAAACGCAAAAATTGGTACATTTAAAATGCAAGAACTATACACGTTTGCTGACAAAAACCTCTCTCCTGATTCAAGCTCCATTTGCGTGCAGTAAAGTATTCTAAAACGTGTGCGGATAACGGCATAAAATAAAACTTTTCACTAAAAATATGTGTTCCATAGAAATATAGTGAAACTTCGTCCGGCGAACAATTTAGAACTGGTGCTAAAGTTAGAAAAAAATGTTTACGTCGTTAGAAAACGATCCATTGTGGCGTGAAGAAAAAACACTGCACTGTCTTCACTTTTGGATAACATTATGCGAGTAAATATTTTATTAAATGAGAAATTCAAGTTTATTTACCTTTAATTCTATAGTTTTCGTATAATAAATAATAAAAGAAATAATTTTTTTCTGACAATTACACCAATTATTTAGTTCCAGAATAAGTATCATTAAGAACTTGTGTTATGGATACTAAACAACGGATAAACATACTTAAATACTTTTTTTTTGTGAGTATTCTTAAAAAAAAAAGGAATAATAATATACATTGGAAAACAAATTTAAGAAAGTTGATAAAAAAAAAAACTATACTAATTTAATATAGTTTCTATGTATGTCGTATTTTTATATAGACATAACTGGAGTTCAGACAAATCTGTTATACCAGTGAGCAGACCCTGGGCCCTGAGCTAGAGTCTAGGGCAACCGGGATAATGCTAGGATATGATGATTATATAGACATTCATGAAGAATTGCTTTTCCCATCTTAGAACAAGAGCACCTGACTACCAAGCTTGGACCTTTTGACACGGTGATATTTACCGCTAATATTATTAAGTCTGTTCTGAGGAACTATTCGAGATGATATCGCACCGATCGTCAACAACAGGGAAATCATCCTCACAACTTAAAAATGTCAGGAGTTCTTCTTTTTCGTCTTCTTCGTCGTGCAAGCTTTTTCCGCAATTAGACGACCCATGCGTCCATTTTGCGTAGGAGGGTGAGAGCTGGATTACTCCAGCCATCCCAGATCCTCCAGGAATCCTATCAGCGCCCTAACGTCGCTGAAGGCTTCCGGAAGGCTGCCTGGTGTCTTCAAGAAATTCGCCCGGCAATCAGCCACCACCCTGCATTCCAGCAAGACGTGTGCGGCTGTCTCCTCAGTCCCCATGCATGCTATACTGCATGTTATACTTATGTTATAAAGATGTCTGTTAAAGCTACCATGACCCGTTAGAGCCCTTGTGACCAGGCGCATTTGATGTTTTTTTAAGCTGCATCAGATTTTTGGAGAAGCGTGGTTTGATCCTCGGTAGTGCCAGTTTAGCTTGCCTGCAATCGTCCCAGCCTGCCCAGAGAAGATTGTGCAGGTACGAAGTATGTTTCATTTATTCTGCTTTTGAGCCAGTTTATGGGTAGTGGCAAAATAGGTTCTGGGCCGTATGGCTTGATGTTAGACCCTTTTTTCGCTAAAACATCCGCAATGTCCATTACCCCTATTGTCACTAAGGGATAAGTTGGTTGAGATGCCCTATCGTTTAAGATTGTATGGCATTCTTTGACAAGACAAGAATGTCAGGAGTTAGAGAGGCCGTAGATATTTTACGTACGTCGATTACAGTACGGAAAGTTTCACTCATATCGATAAGTAAAATGTTGCCCTGCATATCATTGATGTTGAATAAAATCCCTTTCACGGCATTAAGAACGTGACAGCTTGAAACATGATTAACAGCATACTAAAAAATTTTTCACATCTATAATGTAACAAAAAAATATCATTAAAGAAAAAAGAGGAACATAAAAAATAATCTTCATGCTGGTTCAACATACTTGTCTTATAATACTACTTTCCTATCTCTTTCATCTTAGCCTTAGACATGCTTAAGCCTGAATAAAGTAAATATGCTATATAACAAATACTCATATTATTTATTTGTTCCGTTTGCGGTGGAGACAATGGGTCCATGGGGGCCGGAGGCAAAGCAGCTTGTCAGGCATTTAAGTACTCGCCTTATTGATGCCTCCGGTGACAAGAAGGCTGGCAGCTACTTCTGCCAGCGTATTGGCCTGGCAATCCAAAGAGGAAATGTTGCCAGCGTTCTTGGCACCGTACCCATGGGCCCACAGTTGGAAGACATCTTCTATTTATAGTTTTAAGTTAAGGTAGTTTATTTAAATTGTTTAGGTACTATATATTTTTGCTGTAAATTATTTACTGATTAAATTTGTTACAACATTTAAAAAAAACAAATACTCTGTAATAAAGTTAATTAATTACTTATTAATTTAAAAAAATCACCATCAGAAGCGGTAACAAACTAGAACACGGTTTCAATTACTTCATGTCTTGTGCCTTTATTATTTCTTGGCCTAGATATAATCAGCATTGCAATAACATGTTTATAATATTTATCACAGAGATATTAGCATAAATATCATCCGTCGGTTGAAGTACAGCGTTTCGCCATTAGTTGTAGTTTGTAACGGAGCTGATAACATTCCCGTTCCGTGCTCCAGCATTTCTGAATCAACATAGGTATACTGCAATTACACCTTAAAAGATTTGTTAGAGACTACTCTTGTATGGCCCAAGTTATAAGGAAGAGAAATGTACATAGCGTTTTGTTTTGTCTTTATCAACGAAGCGATTTTAATAATTTCGGTAACACTGTACTAAGTTAAATTTACGCATAATTTTGATTGGTGCATAAATCGTTGTTGGGAAACGACGCGTGGCTATCAAGCGTCTTGTATTGAAATGATGTTTAAGGCCAGAATAAACATGTTAACAAAGAAGCTGTTAATTGAAATCGACTTTAATGTAACTCCTTTGACTACCTGACTATGCAAATGAGTTTACCAGTCTTGATAGTAAGAATATTCTGCGAGGTGTTTAATTTATTTGTTTAGCACAACAAGTTTTTGTCATGATTTGAACAAACAGAAAAACAACTCTTTAGATCTGGGAATACTTGTAAAATTTTTGAAATAATCAAAATACCCCAAGCAAGACAAACGGTACACAAAATCATGTTGAGAGATACTTAGTCGCTTCTAACATGATTATGACGTCATACACGATTCTGGAGACAACTTTTTGAATTTGATCAATTGAGTTATGATCATTTAAATAATCTAACAATAGTATTTCAAGTTTTTATTAAATTTTAGAACACTGAAGATTTCAATGTTGTCCGTGTTTATTTTCTTTTCTTTTATCTGCTAGAGATATTTACAGCATATTCCTTTATTCAAAGTGTCTGCAGATAAATAAAAACCTAAACCATTCACTGTTGTTTTAATTGGTTTCCATGTTTTCAAGAAGTGTTATATTCCAAAGAGTTTAAAAAAAAAATCGCGACCGCTCATGAGTTACGCGCGAGTGTGGTTCGCGGCGCCGCGCGGCCTGTTCGCCCACGCACCCGCACGCATCGCGGCCTTTCACGAGAGAGCGTACAACCGCAAACGCCACCGAGTACTATGAACAATTTTGTCACTTTACTGCGTTTTGCATTCGATTACCATGTCCTTATTGCACTTTAATAACGACTCATTGCGATAAGGTCCTCACAGGTGAACATTTGTAAATGCAAAATTACTTTTGAGGAAGTCCGTCGTAGTTCAGTTTAGAGTGTGTACCACACCACTACCATCATAAGAAAGCGTATAGCCGCAAACGACACCGATTAAAATGAACAATTTTGTCACTTTACTGCGTTTTGTAATAATTACTGGTAATTTAATAAAATAAAAAATTCCGAGATTTTTTCACGTGTCTTTTTGCCCATTTAAAGTCAGCAGAGCCGCAGCAGATTTTCCTGATGCTTTATGATTAGCTTGAGAGATTTACTCCTATTGCTTGCCTTTCAATAAGGAGGCATCAAGTCGTTGCACTGGCTCAAGGGGATTTATACGACCGGATTCTGCTGGACTATCGCGGTAGCTGATAGGCTCGATGGATTTATCACTTTCCATTTTAACATATTGACTTTTCTAAGATTAAGTCATAATAGTCGTAAGCCCTTCAAAAAAGCGCTACAAAAGTTTTAAAAATCTCTACATTAAATATTTACGTCTTAAAATTAAGTTTGTTAGTAAAGCTTTTGGAAATGTAAGATAATTAATCGTGTCATAGATTTAATTAAGAGGGCTTCCCTTACATTATTGCAGGAGCATGCTAACGCGTGACAGCCTTCAGTCCGCGGCGGCAAGCTGCGCGCGCGCACGCGTACGTCAGAGATACATACTTACACACGCCGATACACGCGCCGTGCGTTCCCAGTTTGTTTACTAACACAACCCGCCCGAGCTGTCGTGAGAACTCGCGTTCCTTCGCAATAAATGCTAAAATCTTGAATAAAATTTACATTCCAATACAAACTAAACTGATTAAATCTCCAGATTACGTATTCAATTTGATGACTTTCTGTTAGTGAGATGTCAACGCCTCGACCCTTTAATAAACTGTCATCGCCGGTTTATGCTCCTCGGTGGCCGTAAATAACGAACATAATGTGACAGAACATTTATAGAGCTTGCGTTTGAAAGTGTTAAACAAACAGTTCTGCAAGATGAGGCTCTCAATAGTTATTGTTTATGCTATCGCGACCGCAATCCTCGTCGGAAGCGAAACGAGGATTAAGGGCAGAGTGAGGAAAAGAAACGGCTCACACAGGAGACATCGAGCTGTGCAACCGGCTTGTAGCTTCAACGAGACTTTAATAGAAGACGAGTGGTCGCTAATGGAAGCTATAGGAAAATCTAAGTATATTTTTACGGGGAAAGTTCTGAGCGTAAAGAGGTTTAAGGCGTATGAAGGGGGCAGATCGAATTTGTATAAAGTGTATTTGCGGCGAGTTTTAAAGGGTTCTATGGGTGGATTGAAGTTTGTGAAGTCGGGTAATGAGGGGACTTTGAGGGGATCTTTGTTGGGTGTGGAGCGTCGGGGTTCGCTGGAGTCGTGCGCGCCGGGGCCGCGCCCGCGCCTTTCTGCGATCTTCTTGTGTGGAGAAGAGCTTAATGTTCCTGGTAGAGGACCTTCACCACGTCTCCAGCTGCTTACTGATCCTGTCCCATTGACCCTTTATCATTTGGACAGAATTAATGCTGCTGTCAAAGGTAAGGCTTCATAATTCTACAGCTGATAAATATTAGTAAATTTCAAAGGAATAAATCAGGAATCGTTAAGGTAATAATACACATTCTTTAATATTAAGTGACATGAAATTATAACAAGCTACAGATACAGTTAAACACATTTCTTTCTAATATTAATAATAGGTCTCATTTCTAGAATACTTAAGAAAATGCAAGATTGTCGATAAAAACTCTTATTGCCTAAAATTAATTTATGTCTTTTTATAATCTTATAAGACTTGGAATACTGCTGATGTAATTTATTTGGTAACAGCTGTATTAAATTCAGTCTCTCAAATATATTCTGTTCAGAATAAAAACTCTGCGCTTGATACTACTTGTGTTGAAATTAGAGATTTCAGTTCAACATATATGTATCTCAACTGGCTATCATATGAATATGTAATAAAATATCGCATCTTAAAGCAGTAACAAAATACGTTGATTTCAGAATATTATAAAGGATTCCAAATAAAATAATTAAAATAGCGGCTTTCTAAATAATGTGAACCTTTAAAACGCTCTCTTTTTGTGATATATGAGGTGCAATATTATAATATGTTAAATAAATAAAAACTTACAGTACCTACTCTAACAACGTAATATTAGTTCGTATAGATATCGCACAGATGTATAATTTTTATAAACAGCATAAATCCTGTTTCGATATAAACATATCGTAAGATGTTGAACTAAAAAAACTTTTGCTAGTAAATACTTCATTATATAAAGGATGTATATGTTTTCAAATAAAGAACCTAGTAACGGGTTTATTGATAACATGATAAAATTAAGACGTCGAGTATAATTACAAACTAATACATCACCTATCTCCCAGTAGACAAGATTCGTCACAAACGATACACAAAGCAAACAGCATAGACCGCAGGTGTGCTCCACATATTGCAGTGCTCAAACCGAACGAATGCACATTACGTAATCTACATTTTTGAGTTGACATCAGGTGCGATTTTACATACGAGTATCTGTAGCAGTGTCAGGAGAGTAACAAAAGCTCAATTATTACCATAATAATGTCGTGATATCTTTTAGTTTTACAAACGGGCACAATATTGAACTTTCTAGCCTTATCGGTCTCCTAGCAGTATTACGCCATCTCATAGACTATGTAATTTTTCTGTAACATCGTCGATTATTGCACAGTAAATTTACTACAGCACATTTATCGTGGTTTGGTACTCATGTCTTCTAACTTAAGTAAGCAATAATACATTAAGTATATCGGCATTGCGCTCCTGACGTCGTGGGATCTATTCCCTCACAGGACAGATCTGTGTTAATATATACATACAATCACGCCTGATTCCCCGAAGGGGTAGGCAGAGGCATCTTATACGCCCACATTTCGCCAGTTATATTGTTGGTCCCACGTAATATGTGGCGAGCCTTTTCCCGCTTACCGGGTACTTTTATGTTGGCCAGAGCCTCGTCCGTTGATCGGCAGGTGCACTACTTGCAGGTAAGGTTGGCTTAAGCTCCTCAGATCTTGGCAGATATTTGTTCTGAACTGGGTGTTTGCTATTAATACTGTATTTAAAATAATAATAATAATAATAATAATATAATAATATTTCTGACACTTACACCAATTATTTAGTCCCAAGATAAGTATCATTAAGAACTTGTGTTATGGATACTAAATAACGGATAAACATACATAAATACTTTTTTTTTTTTTTTAAATCTACGTGTATGTACATTAAAATCGTATTTAAATATGTTTATTTAGTATTCAAGAAACAAGTTCTTAATGATACTTTTCTTGGAAATAAATAATTGGTGTAATTGTAAGAGAGTTATTTATTTAAGCGATCATACGCTGAAGCGGCAACGAAACCTCCACGAAGTTTTATCGAATAACATCAATGTTTTCAAGCTGAGGAGATTATAAAAACCTTTTTATAAAGATCCCGGCTTAAGCCGTGAGCTATTAACCTTAATAAAGTTGTTGAGCGAACAAACAATATCATGCTTATGTCCTGTATTTTATAGTCAGGCAGTATTACTTGAAAACATACTATACTATAAACATGACAGATTCCTATTTCACGCCTGTTTTCCTGAAGCATATTATACGACCACATTTCGCCAATTATATTTTCGGTTCCACGTAATAAATAGGTGGCGAACCTATTGCCGCTTACCGGAAACTTTTATGTGTGCCAAAGCCTCGTCCGTTGTTCACTATACACATTATAGGCGCATATGTATTAAAGTCTTCAAAAAATTCTTAAATGCTGTATTAACTTTTTGTAATTAAAAACTGTTTTGGCTGATTTTCAAAACTAGTTAATTTTTCAATATTTTTAATTTTGTTAGGAATATGATTATATAATTTTATTAACATTGAATATGGGGCAGAGCAGTATATTTTTAATTTAGAAAACGGTATTTTAAATTTATTTTCATATCTATTGTTGCGTCTATATAGGAGAGTAGTCGATACTAAAACGATTGCGAAGAAAATACTCATAGAACTGTCTTCGGTATATCGTAGTAAGATAAAATTCGATCTTTAGCCAGTTGCTGAGGGTCACCAGCCACTGCCCTCTTTGACATGAGCCATGACAAAACATGACTCAGAAAGGAAAGTAGTAATTATATGAATGTTATTCTTAATAATATTCACACGCACGTGTCTGATTATAGGGATGCAAATTTTCTCCTATTTGTACTACAAGAATATTAAAAGCTGTGCTTTTATGAGACGACGCTTAGTTGCAACGTCCTCTGCATAAAATATCTTGAAGTTTTATAAAAATTAATATGTACTCGTATTTAGTTTACATGATCTTTTTTCTGTACAATCACTTAATTATAACTTGATTTTTATCGAAACAAGACCACGAAAGTAATGTAACTACTTAAATTCCTCAGACCTCTTATGGATTAATCATTATCAATTATTTTTTACATTTTAAAAACCTGCTTGGGTTTTTTATGTAAAATTATTGTACACTTTTATGTCAGACCAGCTTTTGCTGAGAACTATTTGTGGTTTAAAAACTTGGCCGAAACAGAATAAATAAATATAATAATATTTATTGTAACAAAATATACTTAATTTTAGTCATTATTGGGGTTATTTTTAAGTTAACATTTTAGTCTGACTTTATTTATCAATTTAGTAGGAATGGCAATAAAATTAAATATTTATTGTAAACCAAATGGAAATTCGACTCTACCGAAGAACAAAGAATTAACTTGACCCAAATATTTTATAATAGAACTCATAGCACAAGCTTTGCCTACTTTCTAGTGCTAGATGGTGCTGTGTGAGATGTCTAAGGGTATTTATTTATAATATTTTTTATCGTTTTTATTGAGATTTATGTTTATTGTCTCAATTTGAATGTGCAATGCGTGATTGATAGATTTTTACGTAAATATTAAAGCTCAAAGCATATCATGAAAATAAAATAAGTTTATGTCCAAAAACAATACAGGTTTATAACGTTTTGGGACGGTATCTCCTTTTAAGCTTACATCAGAATGGAGCGACTGCGCCCCTTATCGCCTTATAAAAATGATTTTATGATTGCACGTCCTTGTTCCTTGGTCTTTTTTGAGCACGCCGTAGCTAACTACTTATCGAGCAACGGGTTGTATCGTACACATACATTATAATGACGTGTGGGCGCCGTATCCATAATGTACGACAGCGCATTAAGAGCCGATTTTGATCGACATCTCGACAACTGTTCGTTAAGTTAATGGAGTGAATGCTATCGCTGCGTTTGTGCCGACCGCCAGGATTGTTAGGGTTGGCATGGAATCTTATTTGTTTCGATTGCTGCATACGATATACGAAGTTATAGTTTTGCAGTACCTAGGAAAACCTAGTCGGTTTAAAGGTCTTAAAGTTAGCTAAAATATTGTGTTTTACAGTTTTTGTCAAAATAAATTTGATAAATATGGACGGCTCTTTTTTACCCCTAATATTATTCGAAACAAAATATAAACAAATTTAACAATATCCAAGTTTTTGTTTATGAAGAAACTGCCCTGGAAAAAAGAATGAAAATGTCTACTATCTATAAGTATTAAAATATCAATAAAAACTTAGTTTATATCTGTTTTGAATGTATAAGTTTCTTAAACAAGCAAATGATATTCAAACAACCGCTAAAATGCCCTCCACATCGCGTATACCTATTGAGATATTAATCTTCAAGTTTTTGAATTAATTATTACTTTACGAAATCAAAATCTCAGCTCTGTACTATTTAATACTTAATTGTTTTTGAAGAGAAATTTCCAAATTTTCCAAGCAGTTCTCCAACCCATCAACTCGTAAATCCGTTAAGACAAAATAATGTAAATAATATTATGAACGCTAAGATGCTCTTTAATTGAATCCGCTGTGGGCCGCGGCTAGAAATTTATTCCAAGTCAAACATTCCGCAATAAATTTTATTGCGAAAACCATTTCAACCTAAAAATTCCGAGAAGATCCAATTTAAGCCTGGCTTAATCCGTTGAGAAGATGAGTATCGCGCTGTCTCGTCTGCAGCGGCTGAGAGCTGAGGTATGGCATACATGAGTATTATCTTGATACTCGGTCGTATCTGTGTTATGTTTAAGTTCATAGCTTAGTTAGTCGACGGGGCACGTCTTAGCGCCGCCTGATACGTATCGTCTGGCACTGCACGATCCGTGAGAATCCCTACCCAGATAAAGTATCCAGACGCACACGATTTAATCTGCTTCATTAGAGGTCCGCTGCATATTGGAACTCACGCGATGCGAGTATAGCAAACAATCACGATTTTTATATGTGTCGCAGTAAGTGCCATATCGTGGAGCGCCATCGCAATGCATCAAGCTTAACAGTTTTCCAGACTGCCTCGTATCTGCGCTTTGAATCGCGGGAGGCGTTACAGAGTGCAGTGAAAGTACCTAATGGCTAAATGCATTCGTCACGACAATACACCGCACACGAAGTTTAGTTGTGATGAAGTAATAAAATCAATTGGCTACATCTTTATGGTATACATACTAGTTTACACGCTTTTAAAGATACATTTATTAAAAATGTTCTGGATCGGAACTTCGTCCGTGCGACTAAAAGGAATCGTGCAAAACTAGATACTGATACTCTTAGATACAAAGTATTATTTGTCCATATTTCGACGACCGATATGGCGTGGTGGCGAGTATACCCGCTTTCCACTCCTGAGGTTGTGGGTTCGATTCCCATACCGGACAAATATTTGTGTGTATAAATATGTATATTTGTTCTGGTCTGGGTATTTTTCTATGTATATTCAAAATTCAAAATTCATATTCATATATTCAAGTTTGGCTCAAAAGAGCTCCTATGAACGTCAAAACTTAAAAACTAGCGCGCCCATTCACTGCGGGCGGGAGCTTGATCGTAAAAGAACGGGCAAGAAAATCGTCAAGGTTAGTTTTTTCTCCCGCCAGTTACAAGAATATGTACTTAGTAGTAAAACAATTTGACAAATCTACAAAAACATGTGTTCTGCAGTCACATGATTTAAAATAAAAGAAGAAAATAACTTTTTATTTTAAGTTATACGAGTATGAGTACGAATAAACATAGTAGACATGAGCAGACCAGTCCCCACTGGCGGCACCCGTTCACGAGTATAACGCATGAACCAGCCATCGTTTCGCTCAACCATATTTTAGGGAACGCAACAACCCGACGCATGACGTCACCACCGCAAAGACATTTGAGTGTGCATGACATACTCAAGCTATTATATTACTATTTTAAGTATGTATTTACATTATATTAAGTATGTATTTACAAAAAAAAAAGTATTTATGTATGTTTATCCGTTATTTGATATCCATAACACAAGTTCTTAATGATACTTATCTTGGAACTAAATAATTGGTGTAAGTGTCAAAAAAAAAATATTCAAGAGCTTATTTACTTTTACAAAAAATCATTGCGAAACTATTTCAATCGCAAGTCGCAACATAATATAAGTATGGATTTTGATAAAAAAATATATCATTTCAAAAAATCAAGAATTGTTATAATGCTGTAAGAAATGTTGATTTAGCTCTTTAAAAGGATTGTAGTCTTATGGTAGCGACTTTCATCGTAAGTCAGTTGGAATCGAGTTCAATCTTAATTGAGACACGACGGCGCTTCTTATAACACAAGTGCTTTAAAGTTACCCCAACGATTAAGTAGGACTTAATAGTCCTACTAAGTAGTAATGTGTTTTTAATATTTTAAAAACATCATCTTACACATATCTTACATAATATAATAATCGGAATCAGGTGACATATACATTAAATGGAATCCATCAGTCAATACAATCTTCGCTCTGTACCTAATAACGCAACTTAATGACTAAGTTAACCTCTCCAGTCCTTTCGCAACTAAAGATAATCATCTCGGAAATTTCACATTTTCAACGTTGAAGTCCGTTACTTCGGGAATAAAGGTGCTAATAAGAAGTGTGTAGGCTTAAAATAAATAGACGTCGCAATGGTAAGCCCGTGAAAAATAGTTGTAGCTAAAATATAAAGTGCGACGTTGGAGATTCGTCCGGAAAGCGGCCGGCGCGACGACCTGCCCGCCCACGCCTGTACCACTTTCCAAATTCTTCTTGTAAGCTCTTGCAATCATGTATGTAGGTACGTGCTGGCGGAGCCTGGCGACTTTTTTTAAATAAGGTTGTATATGATTTCGGTTAAAGAATGCGTCTTAAATACGTTAGGTTAATTCTCGTTTTAAGCAGCTTGACGTAAAGTTGTAAAGCAGCGGTCTTGGTAATAGATATTTCTATTGTTTAAAATTGGTAGAGCATTTCGGTAGTAGTTCTATTTGAGATAATTACAGTTGGTTAGATTTCTTTTCATGTTACTGAAGTTGCAAATTAGACTTAAAGCACATAGAGTTAAGCGACAACTTGTACGCTGAATGTGTTGCCTATGACTTAATGTATACAAGCTTTTCCGGATCACTGCAATCCAGACTTACATAGAAGGATGGTTACTAGATTTGGCTAGGGAAAGCTCTACAACCTATGATCTATGATAGCTCCTGCCTAATGCAGACTTTAGAAGCAATACGAAATAACATTATACGTTTTTACATTATTTATTTTAAGTAAATATTTTAGGTTAATAAACATTATTTAATTCTTAAGATAGCTATGTATTTTGTTTTGTATATATCTATGTTATTGCGTGCTTGTTAATGATTACTGTACTTTCTAATTTTAAGCATGCTATGTCCACCTTTTAATAATTGTGCATTAAGCTAAAACTTTTGTAAAATGTAGTAGATAAGAATTGATGTAACAATTGTTGGTGATCTCAATAAATAAATAAAAAAAAAAAAAAAAATAAACATATCATTTTCAAAAACAAGTTATTTGCTTTGAAAAGTATCATACTGACTGCAATACTTTTATATATTTTTGTATGTATCATTGTACACACAATGATACATACAAACAAGGTATTAACTCAGGAAAATTTAAAATAATCTTGTACTTGTAAGTGTAAGTACTTGTAATGCGCCCTTTTTTTGCAGATGATCTATTACTTAATCTCTTTTCACCTTTTATAATTGATGACGTATTATACGTCATATCTAAGGTGACTATGGATAAAACAGTAAATTGAATATTAAAAAGAGCACGGTACACAAAAGATCTACTTAGTAGAATAAGTCTAATATCATCGTGCTTATTTTCGTCTTTATTATTCGAGAAATGTATTAATATTACTATTCGTTTACTTCTTGTAATATTAGCTAATTGTGTTATAAACTTTAATATGCTACATTATATATCTTTAAGAATAAACGATGTGGCAAATAGGCAGATAAAGCCGTATTTAATCACAATTGATTCTACAGGCGCGATACACATACTCCAAATTACCGTCGGCATGTAAATGTTAATTACGTTAGGAGCGATTCTCTTGTCTACTCAATTTCATGCTTCAAGGACATCGTAACAAACGCACTGGATAATTGGAATAATATTCTTATGACAGAAACCTTATTGGACAGAAAATTTTCCAGGCCGCCGACGTAAAATCATCGTCGCTATGTATTATAATGGCGGCATTTAGGGTTTCATGAGCCAGTTAGTTCCTGGCTGCGGAGCGCACTAAATGGGGCAGAGTGGCTTCGCGAGGCTTGTTAATGCAAATACATAACTCGCTAATGAAACGAGCTACCTTTAACAATTCTAGCGACCTTTCTTTTTTTTGAAGCGCATTTGAAAATTGAAAAAAAGAAAATAATAAAATATATTTTAAAGACTCCGTACTCAAATAGAGTTTGTTTGCTTAATCAGATCTAAAGTCAATCGTCGGAAAGTCTTAGTAAACATTTTCCCGGGCGTGTTCTACAGAGCAAGCTACAAAATTTACAGTGGCGTTCTACCCTCTGCTGAGTACATGAATATTCATATACGCCGCTCGCCGGGCGCGAGCCATTCGGCAATAACTGTTAACTCGGGCAGGTTACGTCCTACTGCCACCTCGACTGATCCTCCCATTTCGTGTCTTCAAATCGTGTCGTCACTTTTTTCAAACGTAAAAGGTCCAGTATAAATTGTTACTTTTCTCATAATTTCAATTTGTTTAAACAATCCTGATGTTTATAAAGATTTCAAAGACTAACAAAGCGTGCTGGTTTGCTACAAAGCTTTACTATGTTTCGTATTTAAAGCAAAACATTAACGTTAGACCACGTTTGTTTACGTTGATGAAGGTTGCATCGAATTGCGAAGTCTCCAGTCTACGCGCGAGGCTGCGCTGGCGCACGCGTCTCGGTGGCGCCACGGCCGACTTGCGTAACTGTCAACGCGTATACAAACCGTGTCTATCAAAACTTTTCACTTAAAAGGCAACTGAAATGGCACCTTTAAACATTCACTCACTTGCCACATAAAGGAACACTCCCAATAAAGATGAAGCTTCAATTTTTACTGTTATTGCTTTACTGCCTCTTCACTATTCATGCGGAGTTCCGTATAAGGGGTGTCGTGAAAAAGCGAAACACGTTTCGCCGCAAGAAAAACATAAATGCTTCCAAATGTGTTTTAAACGAGACGATAACTAACGACTACGAGATTTTGTCGTCAGCCGTGTCTGAATCTAAATACGTCTTCACTGCCAGAGTGCTAAGCGTGAAGAAGATAAAGCGCGGAAGGAAACCGCATGCAAAAGTGTTCATGTCGTACAAGTTGTACATACGACTAGTTATGAAAGGTGACGTCGAGGAATTGAGGAGTCACGTATTTTCAGGAGACGAACGCAGCTTGAATGGTGCCATTGTGTTTGTTGACTGGCTTAGGACGAATAAGTGCGCTTACAAGTTGTACAGACATTCATCGGGTATATTTTTGAGTGACGGTTTTTACGAAGGCTACAATGGCGGCGACGCGCGCCGAATGCGGCTGTTGAACGAGCCCCTTCCACTGTCGCTTTACGATTTGGATAGAGTCAATGCCGCGCTGAGAGGTAAATGTTTGCTGTCATTGGTGTCGGACTGTCGGCGACTATGAAAGCGTCACACAAACAAGTAATAACGCCGTGTGTAAGACAGGTTATAAAATTTTGTCATAAATAAGAGTACACTAACCTCTTTTGTAATCACGCCTATTTAAATAACATCACAAACCTAAAAATTGTAACTTTGTAAGGAATGGCAAAATTTTGTATAATGTACATCAATCTATTCATCTTTTTTCCTATTTAGTAGATAAGGAATTGGAACGTTTATGTCAAAGTGGGCAACAAAAGTGGCCTTTTATAGAACTTTTGATGGGTTTAACAGGACCGAGATGTTATCACTACGAGAGCTTTTGATTTTGTTTGAACAAAAAATGTTGGGTATTTGGAGTGTTTTATTTTTTCATTTCGGAAATCATATTCAATTCGGAGTCTGGGTAAAACATGTTGAAGTGATAATTGAATTTCGATTCTTAAAATACCATTGGACATGTTTTTAATTCTTTTAAACAATGTTGTCAATTAATGTTAAACACAATTAAACCTTATTGGACAAACAAAAATCGTGTAAAAGGCGATCTTAATGTTACAAGGCATTCTTTACTAATGTGATTTAAGACCAATAGCAAACGCATAGCTATTATGTTTGTATGTTATGAAATAAATTCCGTTATTTGGATGCTAAGCAGCATATTATTTTCGGTCATAATAATTTGGTAAGTTGTAGACCAGAAAGATTTTAAATAAATATCATTTATAACTTTATTACTAACATTTCAAAGAAATTAAAACTCTTTAATTAAGTCTAATTGACCTATCTGACCTTATTTTTATGACAATTGGAAAGCATAAACCTCAGTTTTCATAAGTTTTCAATGAAAATAGAGATTAGCGAGAGTGGAGTTACATTTAGACCGGCGAACGTTTAGGTAAAGACAAAAGCCTGATAAAAATAAATATAAATTTACTTTTGTACCATTAACTACACAATATGTAGATGTAATTAATAATTTTTAATTATAGTGTTTAAAAACGTTTACAATTTGCTCTTCGGCTTCAAAGCATCCCTCAGTACGCGGCGGAGAATTTTGCCGCTAGCTGTCTTTGGTATCTCGTCGACAAATCTCACGCCGCCACGCAACTGCTTCCAATGTGACACCTGTGAACAGCCATTACTTCTTATCTAGAGCACTCATCAAATTGTATACTAAATTTGCGATATAAATTAACATCAGTTTACAAGGATGAAGTTAATAGTTTACCATTTTCCAATCATTACCTCTGCCTCCTGATAAATCATTGGCAGTCGACTGGCGTGGAGTCCAGTATATTTGCAGTCCGCTTCTGAGGTCATTGGGGTTCGATTCCCACACACGATAAGTATTTGTGTGCATGACAATGTACATTCAGTTTAGTGTAGGTTTTAAAAAAAAGTATTTTAATTGGTTTGTCCGTTGTCTAGTGCTTACTTTTGTGCTAGAAGCGCTATGTGAAATGTCCAAAAATTTAAATGCTTATAATAATTGTATGTATAGCTCCATATATCCCGTAAAGATCCTTTGTCTTTGACCTTTTCATTCTCGATATATATAATGAATTCAATCTTTGCATAAAATCGTAATACTGAACAGGGTAAAGTGATTTTGCAAACCTAAACAGTGTTGTCTACTCTTTAAGACTCAAGTGTGTTCTAGACTATAAGTTCGGAGTATCGCTTTCATCTCTAGGATGGTTTGCTAAGTACTTACTCGAGGCAGGTTACAACGGCGAGTTCTCCGTATTATCGTATATGAGCCATTATAGGTGTGAGCGATCAATATCTCCACTTATATCTGAATAGGAATTGCCTTCACTTTAAGTATTGCATTGCATAGAAAATATTAGCTTTAGGTTATGCTCCCTGGTGCTATTATCGAAGGGACTATGTTGAAGATCATATTTGTTTTAATATAATGCGAAAGAAAACTGTACTCAGTGTTACATCCTTCCAATTCATCATCATATCCTAGCATTATTCCGGTTGCCCTAGACTTTTAAGCTTAGGGCCCAGGGTCTGCACTGGTTTAATCAGATTTGCATGAATTTCAGTTAGTACATTGAGCGACTACCGTCTGACCTCCGCAACCCAGAGGGAAACCTCATTTAATGGTTAAACCAGCTAGTTGCAGTAATAAAATAGTTTGCATTAGTAATAATATGTACAGTCAGCTTAAAATAGTTGTTTACATTCGAAGCGCCATAAGTATCGACCCACGTCTCTATCGCTAAGAGCGTTAGGGTGGGTACCGATATATATGGCGCTTTCGGTTCCTCCGAAAATTTGAAGCTGACTGCACCTAAGTATATACATTGTCTGCATCTATGCCAATCAGAAACTTATTTAAGAAAAACAGTTACATTAATACGCTCGACTGGAAGAGTGTCTTAAATTTCATCTTAAAAGACGCAATTGATAGACTATCGTCTTTTGGTGACTTATTGCAAAACAGCTGTGCAACACAAGCCAAGAAGTTTAATAAGAATTACCTTATTAGCGACAAAGTCTTGTATTTCCTTTTCTGTGACTTTCACTCCGGGTTTCTTCACCACAAAAGCTGTTGGTAGCTCGCCAGACAATTGGTCAGGAACACCCACAACACCAACATCCTTAACAGCTGGATGTTGCAAAATTATACCTTCCAATTCTGAAGGTGCCACCTGAAAACATTAAAGCAGTTTTAGTAGGTTTTGAACCTTAACTGTGCCATTCCTCTTCAGTATACTGTTTTGCATAAAACTTTCTAGACTAATAACTGGATAAGGTTTACTTTACTGTCCGCAAAATGTTTTAGAGATGATTGTGAAAATGTGAAATATAACATAGTTGTAAGTTAGTATCCTAAAATTAATATGTATTGGGCATAGAAAGATAAATAACAGGGCTTAATGTTTATTTTTCATCTTCTTGGTGGGAAAGTGAAAAGTCATGTCTGCAGTTTTGTTTTATTTTCTAAAATTTGTGATATGTCGAACATTAATGTGTAATAACGGTGAATTATTAACCGTTAAGTAAACTTCAATGAGTGTAGTGTGTCTATGCAAATGAATCAAAACAGTGCAAGATCACTTTTCAAATTGTCTCAAAAAGCCCATGTGAGATCTCAATTTAGTCCCACATCATCTATTTATCTTATTTATCATCTAAATCACCACTTTTTCTAATTTATCTTTTACTTGACACTGGCTATCTGTGCTAAACGCACGAAGCCATTATAAAAAAAAACTATATCATTAAATTTCTTGTATTTTAATGTTATAAACTTTATTTTTCTAAAATTCATGCGCTGTTTTCTAATTGCATTTCTAACAAAGTAAAACATTATGTAAAGACTAACCTGCCAAGCGTTATATTTGATCAATTCCTTCAATCTGTCTGTTATGTGGAAAAATTCATTTTCATCATAGTAGGCCACGTCTCCTGTCTTATAAAAACCGTCTTCATCACGATCATAATTTATGTCTTTTCCTATGTAACCAGCGAAAAGCACGGGACCTTTGATGCAGAGTTCTCCGGGTTGATTTGGCCCTAAGATCTTCCTTGTCTCGATATCCACTATCTGCAAAGCAATAATATTATAATCATCAATCAGCTCATCAATTCGGACAGTACTTCTTATATAATACGGTTAGTGAGTTTTTCGCTGCAGACACACAGTAGGGATTGATAGAGGTAGCATATTTAATATGATAATAATGCTGTATGCAGCTCTATAATAATATAGACCTTTGTATATACTAAGCCGCACTAAAGTCTACAAGAAATATGGTCAACAATTTTTGATCTACATTCTTCAATTATTGATTTTTTCTTTCTAGATTGGTTTCCAATTCCCTTATATGCATAATCGAAAACTTTACACTTCCAGATTTATTACCATTTTATACTTTCTTTTCATTGACTAATTCACGTACCTACTCTGTGAGCCGGTCAACTCTTTAACGGACAGAACATGTTAAAATGTTTCATCGGAATTACTACCATAAATTGAACCTTTTGGTGTTAAGTTCAGATGCAAAATCAACCTTCAACATCACCCTTTGGTGAAGCACTTCTAAAAAATGCGTTATTTGCATCATCATAGTATTTATTAAGGTGGTGTTGCCTTCGAAATGGATTGTTTTTATAATTACTTAAAACCTTTTTATGGTATTAACTGTACAATTAATAAAATTAAATTCAGACAGGTAGTTTCTAAGTCTGTACGAGGGTTTACCTTTACTATATTTCCTGCGACCACTTTCCCCACACTACCCTGTTTTATGACCTCATCTTCTATTTCCTCTGTGACTGCTCCACAGCTTTCTGTCATGCCATACCCTTGCAATACGTGTCTCAATTTTGGAAATCTGCAATAAAATAATCCAGATAAATAAGTTTTCTGCTTAATTCAACTTGTTTTTTTTTTAATAAAACAAAATAACAATTAATATTATTTTTTTTACTTTTACTGTAAAAATTTTTAATTTACTTAACACTGGCTAGGGGTCATCCATAAATTACGTCACACAAATTCCGTAATTTTTTGACCCCTCCTCCGTCCTTGTCACAGCTGGTCACACTTGTGAGACTCCCTCCTCCTTATTGTGATGTCACATCTTTGCAATTGTACCGCAACAAATAATTACATCAATACAGCAATTCCAAAATTTTCATAGGAATTGGATTTTGAAATGTGACGTCACGATATTTAGGATCCCTCCCATCCCCTTGTCACACCATGTCACACTTCGTCAACCCCCTCCCACCCCCTTAACGTGTGACGTAATTTATGGATAGCCCCCTAACTGACACTCTCACAATCACAGTCATCACTTACACACACTAAAATCGTATTTTCGATCCGAAAAACTCAAGAAAACTGTGTTCCGAACAAAATTAATATAATTAAAACTTTACTTTTACTTTTCAGTTTTTCAATGCATCAGTGACCTAGTCCCACAGCGACTCGCGTGAAAATTCCATAAGCTACTACAATTTTGGTACGTTGCACCACGAAAACCATTTAACCAACCTCTTTTTGAGAGCATCGATGACCGCCTCGTCAAGTGGTGCACCACCGCAGTATATCAATTCTATTGAACTGACGTCATAATTGTCCAAAAGTGTTGATTTACTCAGTATAACTAGAAGCGGCGGCACCGTTAACAAAGTACCAGCCTGTGGAAACAAAATACAGTCAAGTTTGTGTCTTTTACCGGAACTACGAGTACTATGGCAAGTTTTCTAAGGAGCTTTTCGGTCTCATCCAGCACTGTCCTTTCCTCTCCCGAACAACACGTGCTGGTCTTAGAAACCACCCACATACTATGCAGACTATCAGCACTCGAACCAAGAAATTTGGTACGTCGTTTCTGAGTAAGACCATTAAGCGGGGCGTGCTTATTACACTTTGTGAAGCGCTTTATTTTTTTTGGATTGCGTCGACTGCTTACTATCAGGCAGGATGTAGTGAGTCATTTTGTCATGTCGCATTAAAAAAAATCAAAATGACTTATTCAAGTTTGGCTCAAAAAAGTTCTTAGGAACGTCAACTTAAAAAATAACGCGCGTAGTCAAACTAATATTTCTTATTTCTTTTTAATAGCACCAAAATGAACGAAACGCTCATATTAATACATAACACATACAGCAGAGTTATTTAAGAATATATCAGATTTGACTTTATTGTAGTCGTCACCACTATACATCGGTCCTTAAGTTTTGAATTTCTAGTAATCCCTCTTGTTTCTGGCTAGAACTCTTCAAACTGGACATAATATTGCGTAAAGTGATTTATTTGGCTTCTGAATAACCGATATTCTGGTGCTACCTACTAAGGCAATATGTGTCAATCAAACTAATTGGTGGGAAATATGCAGACTACCGGACGCCTACTAATTTGTCCATGGGAAGAGTGCAAAACTGTATAAAATATATCCTAACAAGGCCCCGTTTTACCTCTATATCTAAATTTTATAAACACATGAGAAAATTAAACTTAGACAGATGAAAGGAGCAATATGTATCGAATTTATCAAAATAAGGCTAAGGAAAAAACCTTTTTGCGCGACGGAATTATTTATAGTTCAAAGATGTCTAAATTTCTTGACGAAAAACGCGATAACAACAGTCAATAATTTGTTGAAATGTGACATTATCACAAGTGGCTGCTCCCAAGATCACCCTTGAGTGATGAGCTCTTCATGTCAGGTTAGTAGCGAACAACTTTAGTTATCAATTACTCGCTGAGGGTGTGTCATCGCAGATTGCTGTCCATATTAATAATTACAGGGGTTTATTGACGTGGGCTTAGTTTATATTATGCGTAAGATATTACAAAGATCATTCATAGACTTGCCGATACTTCTACAAGCAGAACCGATCAACTAAAATAGATAAATTTTCCTTTATAAATTTTGCAACTAATTGGTTGGATCAACATGACACATTTCTTAAAAGAAAATTATGCGATGGAGAACATATAATTATAGAACATAACACTTAGGGGGGCGGTTATATAACCAAATAAATAAAATCTTATCTATAAGTAAAAATAATCATATGGAATGCAAAAGGAGTGTTATTGAATGGTTAAAAATACTAAATTATGACGAGACGGAAGCTTGATTGAAGACAAAAAGTTGAGACGTGTTACCTTGAAGATACAATTTAATACCATATGCATTCGGCCTGCGGATTTATTATATATTTTATCTAACACAACATATATTTGTATGTAATTAATATGTTTAAGACAATTAAGTGCACACTATATTCACGTAATATCTAGATGGAGACCAGAAAATATCAAGTCTAAATATAGGCTTGGTTTCAGGGTCCAGTCTCCCACAAAACTACATTATAATTTATCACTACTGTAAACGTAGTCCTTAAGTCAAGTTTTGTGGAAGAAAATAAATTTGTTATTATTATTTTTATTATAAAACATATAAATATATCAGAAAAGCGAAAGTACGATAAGTTTTGACAAACTATCTTATAAATAGGACTTTGGACCTTTAAAGGATACAGGATGTTCTTTAGGTAGTTTTGCATGGGTTCTGTGGGTTTTGTAGGTCCCAAGTATTTACTGTACCATAATTATATACTATTGACAGACAGGCATATGTTAATTTTCCGCTTTAATTACTTATTTAGAAAGTATAAAACCGTAAGAAAATTATGTGTGCCTTATTCATTAAAACAATGGGATATTGTGAACAACAAAACTGTACAAACAGTTAAATGTGGGCTAACTAACTATTTTTTTTAAAATACTTTTGTGTCCCGTAAGAAACCTCTTCTACTGGTAAATTGAACTTACCAAAAGCACGACACAGGGAATCCTATTGTGAAGGCCAGTGATGTATACTTTAACAATGTATTTTTCGAAACCATAAAGATTATTATTACCTTGTGTTGCTGTATTGCTTGAAGGTAGTCTTTCTCAATAAATTTTGACAAATAAATGCATGTTTGAGCTCTCATAATTTCTTTCATAGTAACAAGTAGGCCGACAGTATTCGACCACGGTGCTACGCTCAAGTAATTTAAATCGCCATGAAAAACACTGAAAAATAAAGAAGTAGATATTTAAATGTTACTATTAGTGCAGTAAAGTAAAGCTTTGCACATATTTACTTTTTTCTTCTTGAAAATTGCGTTGTTCCTATAGGATAAACTATAAGTCACGCTGGCAAATCCGCGGACGCAAGCTAGTTAAAAATGTCACTATCTCATAATCATCAACCTGATTAAGTTCCACAACTGGCTTCTTCTCACGACCCATGGTTAAAGGGTATCTGATTTACCAGGCGGACCAAGTGTGGCGAAGATATGTGCCTACTAAGTTAGTAGAAGTTGAAACTTTGCAGGTTTTTATAGGCAATAGGGTTTTGGGTAAACGACTACTACGTTTACCGGTTTTACGATAACCGGGATTCAAATTCCTTATAAAGCACTGAAACGCTAGATATCAAACTCTACATGAACGGCCACCCATCCAAGGACTGTGGTTATCACTAGTAATTGTCTCTGAATATGTTGTCTCTATTATATATGTGGAAGTATAGGGATTCTTCCAAGATCATTGGAGCCCAAGCCAACTTCTTTTGCAAGTGGTGCACCTGCCGATCAAAAGACAAGGCTCTAGCAAACATAAAAGTTCCCGGTAGCCGGCAATTGGCTAGCCACCTATTACGTGGGACCAAAAATATAATGAGCGAAGGGCGTACTAAATGCCTCTGACTACCCCTGCGGGAAACAGGCGTGATTGTGTATATTTACAATATATATAGGAACACCATTTTTATATAACATCATAAACACATGTTTTATCCTATGAGAATGAAACCGGGAAGGTTAGATATTCTATATCAATATACATAGCTCATACAGATAAGCGCAAACCAAGGGGAGTTATAAAATGTACGAATAAAGCCGGGGCCGTTCATATTCGTGATCGCCGGCTTTATGCACTTTAGGTCAATGGTTCTGCTTTTCTCTCGGTGTGCGCTGATCCTTAATGATAAACAGCTTTTCTATTTTTTATATAAATAAGCTAAAAATATAAACGAACACAGAAGCTTAAAAAATAATGACCTTTTTAACTTACCTTTTTTGTAAGCCAGAAGTTATTAGGGTTTTATGTGTTAATTGCACTCCTTTTGGGAGTCCTGTAGTTCCCGACGAGTAAAGAATCAAAGCTATTTCCTCACGACCTAAAAATATTTAAGTCAGTAAATTTTTAACCAAGATCTAATGGATATTGGCAAAAGAAGGTGTCTTACTAGCAGATTTACATAGAATAAAAATATTTGAAAATGTATGTAAATGAATAAACTTTTTAATACCACTAAAATGTTGCTAAGACCACCACATACGGTACTCGCCCTGTCAAAAAGTTATCAGATCTCTTGAAAAGCCAAGCTTTCATACATACATACATACATAATATCACGTCTGTTTCCCGGGAGGGGTAGGCAGAGGCATATTATACGCCCACACTTCGCCAATTATATAGTTAGTCCCACGTAATAGATGGCGAGCCTATTGCCGCTTACCGGGCACTGTTATGTTCGCCAGAGCCTCGTCCGTTGATCGGCAGGTGCACCACTTGCGGGTGAGGTTGGCTTGGGCTCCTTAGGTCTTGGTAGGATCTCTATACACCCAAGCTTACTTCACCTTATTCGAAATCAGTGGCTTCGCCGTTTTGTTACAACAACAACTTTGAATTGTATGACAGAAAAGCAATAAAGGTGTACCCCTGTACACCTGGTAGTAGGATCCCTATCCTACTACCATCTTTCGAGTCCAAGCCATCCTCACCTGCAAGAGGTGCACCTGCCGATCAACGGACCAGGCTCTGGCAAACATAACAGTGGCCGGTAAGCGGCAATAGGCTCGCCACCTATTACGTGGGACCAAGTATATAATTGACAAAGTGTGGGCGTATAATATGCCTCTACCTGCCTCTTCGAGGAAACAGGCGTGAATGTGTGTGTTTGTGTGTGTGAAAAGAAATAAAAATTTAAATTTTCATTCACCTTACGCCCAAAGTGACAAGCGATATAATTTAAAAACTTTTTGTGGATTTGTCAATAGAAATAGCATAAAAACAAAATCAAAAAGAATGTTAATCAAAAGTAATTATAATGCTTGCTTTTGTTTCTTACTTTATTTGTGTTGTATTAAGAAGAACTATATATTGTATTGCAATTACCACACGTAGTTCTTGATAAAGTTATCGATATCTCCGTATAAATAAAATTTTATATAGGAATATGTGACAGCCTTTCGACATGAAACAGTGAAAATAATACTGTTAACACACTTCAATAAAACGATGTAAAACAAAGATAAAATATCTATATTTATTGCTTATCATCATTTATAATTAGGGCTACAATTAAATAATTATTTAAAATTATTTATGACACATACACAAATTATTTAGTTTCAAGATAAGTACGAGTATCATTAAGAATCTGTGGTATAGATACCTAATAACGAATAAACTTACATAAATACTTATTTTTGTACATACATACTTAATATACATAGGACAATTGTAAACTACAAAATGGTTTTGCCACAAGCTTGATGCCAAGTCATACTTATTATCATCAACTACTAACTGGGCACAGGTCTCACAAAATAACATTAGAGGAGTTTAGGAGATACTTCATCCCGTGGACGTGTACTGCTGTTAGAACTTACTTAATCTCTTATTTAAAAAAAAAACTAAATCAAAAGTCATTAATTCAAGTTTGGCTCAATACAGCTCTTATGAATGTCATACTTATAAACTAGCAAGCCCATTCACTGCGGGCGGGAGCTTGATCGTAAAAGAACGGGCAAGAAAATCGTCAAGGTTAGTTTTTTCTCCCGGCAGTTACAATAAAAATACATAATATTAAAATAATTGTGTTCTGCAGTCACAAGATTTAAAAGACAAGAAGACAAAGCTCTTTTTTAGCAATATTAACATAATTACGGATAAACATAGTAAACATGAGCAGACGCGTTTCGCTCAACTATATTTTAGGGAACATGACGACCTGACGCATGACGCCACCACCGCAGAAATATTTGGCTAACTACCATATATTGCAGTAGCAATAACCGGGGTGTGCCGTGTATTGTCGGCCTAAAATAGTGCCACCCTCTCTCATCTCACAAGGAGTTGTAAGAGTCGGAGTAGAGAAATCCTACCGGATGATGGTTTCAGATAGGACATGGCGCCATCCAGTGCCTGCTGTTGATCGCCCTCGGGGTTGATCGCTGTACCCACCGGTTTTGACAACCCTGGACAGACACTTTTCGGCTGTACAACCCAGCCCAACGACACGTAAATACGGGCGCCGAAGGAATACCGCACATATAATGTAATCTACTGGGTAGGCCAATGTTCAGCATAAGGATTGGATTCATAAGTCTGATATAATGAACCGGTATCAACGGGTTAAAGTGCCTTTGGAAGCTCAAACATATTTCAAAAGAAATGTTATACCAAAGGTGCTATTTAAATTTGCCTTGTGTGAGCTCTGCTTAACTTAAGTGATCGTGATCGGTCGTTATCGCGGAACTACGAAAAAAATTCAAATTATATGAGTCGTATGCAGCCGTTTCATGAAATAGTTTGAAATATGAAATTATTATTAAAGTTTAGATCGTAATGTAAAGCGCATAACTAAATTGCCAAATGTCCAAATATTTTCTTTGGATGTCCCAAAGAAATACTGCGATAATAGAGTTAATTTTCATCAACATTGAAATGTGAGCCCTATACGTAAGTGTGCCTGTAATTGTTTAAATAATAAGCATATCTCTAAAGTGGTACAAGGGTCCTACCAAGAGCTTTGGACCATAAGCCAACCACGCCTGCAAGTGGTGCACCTGCCGATCAACGGACGAGGTTCTGGCAAAAATAGCAGTTCCCGATAAGCGGCAACAGGCTCGCCACCTATAACGTGGGACCAGCAATATCATTGGCGAAATGTGGGCGTATAAATATGCCTCTGCCTACTCCTAGGGGGAAACAGGCGTGATTGTATGTATGTTTGTGTATATAAATCTAAATAAATTATAGACATACGTTGTAGGGTATCTTTACTGAGAAGTTTCATACAAGTTTGATATAATTTTAATGGAAGTAATTTCATATTCTAGACCGGCTCATATTAAATTAGACCAAAGATGGTTCCTTTGACATTGATTAATGGCAAATTGAAATTGCAAATGATAAATAAATAACAGAAAACGCTATCTAACATATTAAATCTATATACGAAGATATCGTGTGAAGTATCTTATCGAAGCAGCAACTATTTTTCATTAAATATTATTTAATGTGTCTATGTGGCAAAATCATTGCCATTAAGTGATTTAAACATCATGAGACTTAGAGGTCGATAAAAATAATCGAATTTGAGCAACAAAGATGTATATAAGGAATATGAATAAAAAGAGTTAATACTAAGTCATTTCACTAAATATTGGAAATAAATCCCTATATCCCTTCTCACACATCGTCATCTAGCTGAACTAGGCAAAGCTTATAGAAAACAACGGACAAATATACTTTTTTATTCAATATACTGTAAAAAGCACATACTCAGACAATGGAGAATCGAACCCATGACCTTCGTAACCTAAGAAAACGTTATCGACCTCCGATTTAATTCAGTCGACGGTAACTAAATCATCAATTTAAGTACCTAATGACAATCTTTTTACAAATTGCATTTTACAATTGCACCTAACGAACACAATACAGTATAATGGTTTCATGAAAAAACATTACCAGGACCTTAGAGTAGGAGCGATTGGACCTTTACATAATAGAACGTAGTAACGAAGAGAATATTTTTATTGACAAAATAACATTACACAAACAAACAGATCAAACAGTAATCATTTACATACACAAAAACAAAACAAAAATATTAAAAAAAACAAATAACTTAACAACATAGATAATGTTACGGCTTCTTGGCGGGAAAGTGAAGCGTCATGTATGCAGTTTTGTTTCGTTTTCTTAAATTTGTGATATTTCTAACATTACTGTGTATTATCAGTAGATTATTAACTGTTGAGTGTTTGTGAACGTATATATATGAGTGTTGGTAAACGAAACAAAACAGTACAACATCACTTTTAAATTCTCTCAAGAAGTCCATGTGAGATCTCAGTATAGTCCCACATCTTTACTAAGGTCGCAAGGGGTTTAAGGGGAGGACATCTCATTTCTCATCTCTCATTACTTTACTATAATGTATATGTTATTAATATATCTGTTACTTGACACTGGCTTAATGTGCAAACCGCACAAAGCCATTATTTAAAAGAAAAAAAAGGTAATGTTACCTGTGAAAAGGGCGATACATCAGCGTAATGCTGCTGCATCTTATAATACAGAAGTGCTGGTGTTCCTTCACCGCCCAAACGCAAGCCATCATGTTTTCCAACGTAAATTACGTAAAAAAATTACTCAAATTTAAATTGATTTTAGTATAATCTTTAAAACACATAATGTGTCTTCAATGTCATATAACAAGACTAGTACAGTTTAGTATTCACTTGAATTGGATCTTAGATTTACGGTACTGTTATTGTTACCTGTTTAGTCTTATTCATAATGTTTCAAATAAACCATTTGTCGTTATTGTAATAAATACTGGTTATTACCTTTAAAATCCACGTACTTGAAATTATTTGCGTCAATATTTGAAGCAATCAATTCATTAAAAGATGAAGTCACTTTTTCATTTTTTTCCCCAAACATATAAAATTTTTTGATCAATTTAATATCTTTCATTATTTCGTAGTATGTATTGAATGTGTTTGGTGATAAAAATACGTATTTCGGCTTTGAAATTCCAATAGTGTGGACCATCTCATCTGGAAATATAACAATATATTATTATTATTATATTATTTATTATATCATTTGGAAAGAATTAAAATGTAATTACTGAAATTCAGCAGTATCTGGTTTAACCAGTAAGCAGAACCTGGGCCCTAAGCTTAAGACTGGGGCCACCGGGATAATGCTAGAATATGATGATAATTTAAATTGAATTAAAAGCAAGGTCTTATGTTATCTTTTTCATAGAATGTTTCTATTGCTTAGTTATGCTGATTTTTGTTTGTGTTTAATTGTATTTTTAAATGTTTTATGTTATTAAAAGTTTAATAACCTGTTAAGGATGTTGTTGTTTAAGTTTAACTAGCTATATTATTACTAAACAAAAATCATAAACGTCTTCAATAAAGAATAATTTTGTATGAATAACAAGTTAAATGCGTGCTTACAAAATTGTATGGAAGCAAAGAAGTATCAGAAATAAGAAAATATATTCCTTCTGAATGCTCAAACTCTGACAAATATACTTGTGTATTTTAAAACTATTTGGATTTAATTAAAAGGTTTTTAATCAAAAGCTATTAATAACATACTATGAAATCGATTATTATTAAAAACTCTGAGGCTGACTTTGTTATGGACTTCGAACCCGCCGATTTTAACAGATTGTTTAAATCGTAGTCAATATACTGCCCCTATAGAATTAACATTATGTAGTTAATTACAGTTTGAAAACCAATCAAAAATACATTACGTATAAGATTTAAAATAAAAAAGCAACATGATCTTTTCTAACGGAAGGTATATAGGGTATACGAGAAACATACTTCTACTATAGGCACTGTTGAGGAATGTGACGACTGCGCCAGCGTACATCGCCGCGATCATGGTGACGAAGAACTCATGTCTGTTCTCGCTGCATATCGCTATCACGTCACCTTTCTGTACGCCCATCCGCATCAGGCAGGAAGACACCTTTACTATTTGTTCCACAAGCTCCTTAAATCTCACTATCTCATTCGTATTGGCATTGATCTTGTAAAAGAGTTTTAATGTTAGAATAAATTAAAATGATAAATGTTTACAAAAAGAACAGAATTTAACATTGTTTAAAGATAACTCGTGCGTTTAGTTTTGTTCTAACTGAAGAAGCTACTTGGAACACCAGAACAAAAATTTTCAGAAGAAAAGAGGAATAGGGAGAGGGTGTATAGGGCTCTAACAAGATGCCCAAGATGTGGTGCCCAAGTCATACTCACCTGCAAGTGGTGCACTATGTAACCAGTAAAATGTAATTATTATAAAACTTATTAACTCAAAACTCTAATAAGACTTAACTTTAGGGTGTATAGCGATCCTACCAACATCTAAGGAGCCCAAGCCAACCTTACCTGCAAGTGGTACACCTGTCGATCAACGGACGAGGCTCTGGCGAACATGAAAGTTCCCGATAATAGGCTTGCCACCTATTACGTGGGACCAACAATATAACTAGCGAATTGTGGGCGTATAATATGCCCCTGCCCCTCTACCCCTTTGGGGAAACGGGCGTGACATTATGTACAAAAGCACCAAGCAAACACTTAAAGATATTTTTTTTTAAACCAAAGAGGCCATATTTTAGAGAATACGGACGTAGGTACATACCAGAGCCGGCTTGTCACTTGGAGATAATTTATTTAAGAAAAACGCTCCAAAATTCATATGAGACGGATAAACTAAATCTAAATCACCGTAAATTATACTGTTTACACCCATTTTTAAAACACTCAATGTTTTTTTATTATTATGAATTAAATATTATGATTATGTCTTGAACCGGTATCACAGAATAATGAGAGATTTCACGTTGTTTTGTTTCATATCATATCGCAAGATAAATAAGAAGTACTAATAAAAAAGAAGCATGTCTGATAAGCCCAAGTTGTCGCGTATAATCTTTGTATTATGTAACTTAGATATACAAAAATATTTGACGTGACGTGTACTGGGTTATGTAAAAACATAAATAAATGGTAGGTCGAGTAATAATCGTAACTCCGGCAGTTATATAAAAAATCATCTAAATCTCACTAAAGTCTGGTTGATGGATTGGTTTACTGATCTCTCATGGCTAATTAATATACCTAACCAATGGCCGGATCAAGTTAAAATTTAATCATGATTACCATATCAGCCTTATAAACTCTACTATGTTGTCTCCAATAGATACGTTCTATTGGGAGTATTTGCCCATAATCAACACGCTGGGCAAGCAGGTTGGTGATCGCAGCTCAAGTCAGTACGCAGGATGACGCTGCTGCCCGTCATCCAGTAGGATTTCTCTTCGCTGGCTTTTACGACTCCCCGTGCTATGAGAGGGGGTGGCACTATTCTAGGCCGGTAATGCAACTCTTTGTAATGATAATAAAAATAGGAATATAATAAACTAAACCTCTAAAAAAAGCTTTTTTGATCATCAAAAATACTGAGTGAGCATCTAATAGGTGATTAGGTGCTCAATCAGTATTTTTGATGTACAAAAAGGTTAGGTTAGGTTGGCAATTTATTAATTTTGAAGACACGTTAAATAACACCCATAAAAATATAAAGGCGTATTACTTATTTTTTCAAATATGTTTCGCTTTAAAATAATTAGAACGTGTGAAACGTGGGCAATAGCTAGTAGGTTGATATTGATTTATGAAATGAGGTACGGTTTTGTTTTTACAAAAAAAAAAGTAAAGCTAGTTTCCGAATGCGGCCTACATTTTATATAAAAAAGAGCGCTTATTCTGTTCTCTTATAGCCCTTTATTTATTTGTTGTTTAAAAACTTATATTTCATACGTTTAATTTCATACATACAACAAGTAAAAGTATATAAAAAATGTGATAGTAAAAACGAAAACAGTACAAGCAATGAAAACAATCGAGATTCTTTTATATTATCCTTTTTTATTTTTTATATTTTATATCATACATTTGTATACTAAATTTATATTTTGTTATCAATTGTTCGGGCATCCAATAGATTAATAATTGTTATTTAGGATAGTCATAGTTGTTTTAAAATTATTTAACATAATTAAGTTTACAAAAAAGATAAAACTCTTTCTATAATTTTTGTTTTTTGTTAAGATGAATGAAAAGTATACAATTGAATTAAGTATCAACTTTGTAAATTTTATACTAATGTTAAATATATAATATGCAAAATACTTGTAGGTACATTTAAAATTTAAAAAAAAAAATAGTTTTCACCATGTCTTGTGCGTTGATGATGTGTATTTTGGTAATATTATTGCTTAAAAATTTAATCAAGTATTTACTTTGTACATACAAGCACGCCTGTTTCCCCGGAGGGGTAGGCAGAGGTATATTTCGCCCACATTTCGCTAATTATATTTTGGTCCCACGTAATAGGTGGCGAGGCTATTGCCGCTTACCGTGAACTTTTGCCAAATTTTCGTCTGTTGATCGGCAGGTGCACCATTTGCAGGTTTGCTTCGGATCTCAAGATCTTAATAGGATCCCTCAGCAGTTAATAAGTTCAATATTTATATTTTAATACTTTCACATTCAAAAATATAAAAGCGAATGCTCGGCCTTAAAACAGAATCAAAAATGTACATTTTATAATTTGACATTGATTGATTGTGTCAATATAAAATTGTGCATTATATGAAACAAAATTGCGATTCAATAAGGCATCAACGCCGGTAATTTATTTTTCATAAAAAATAAATAAAACCCGCTGTAATACATCAACTTTCATATTATCAAATATGGAGATGTGTTATAACTAGTGCCGAATAATCATAAATATATAAAATATCAGCTTGATATAATAATAATTATTAGGACATTAATATTGTGTGCACGAACAAGAAAAAAAAACAAACGTTTTTTTTCTCTAAATTATGGACTCACGTTTTATGTATTTGCCAGTATCAAGTAATCAAATAAGTCAAGTTATTTGCAAAATTGTAGCGGTTTCTTCATTTAGTATTAGTTAAAGTCAAGTAAAGTCTGTCATAGTCAAGTTAAGTCAAAGTCATACCCCATTATAATAGTAGATGATTTTCCATCCCAAAAAAAGAAAAAAGTATTATAGTAGAGACTTTACTAGAGGCGCTTCTGGAGTTTTGGAGTCTACATGGAAAATCACAATTCCCTGCAATATGTCACTTTCCTACATTGCCAAAGAAGGTATGTCTCAATATCCACTATCATCATCGCAGCCCATTCAAGTCCCACTACTGAGCACGAGCCTCCTTACACATATCAAGGTGTGAGGGTATTGGGTTATACTCCACCACGCTGACACAGTGCGGATTGGCAGAGGTAGGTGTATGGCGTCCTTTTTTTTTTTTTGGATGGAAAATCATCAAATGACCTTCTCCCGCTGTGGGTGGAGCGGGAGGGTGTGTCAGACTTCTACTGACTAAAAACCATCCGTGTTCCTTCTTGAGCCTGTAACACCAAGGCCGCGGTAACCCTTTCGAACAATCCCGCAACCCCGGCAGGCTTGGCCCCTATGGGGCCCCTCGGTGTGCTGACATCTCTTTGAGGCGCGCGTGGAACACGAACGCGCCATCGACGCGGCTTGTCGTCTATGGAAGACGGACGGGCGGCGAGTTACCCATTATTCGCCGCCCACAAGCCAGCGCCTACGGTGGCCGAGAGTCGTCTCGCGGCTCCCGACGTCTCGGGCGTCCACCGCGGCGGCTGGGACCGAGACGAGTGATATTCTCCCTCTCTCGCTCTGCCGCCTCCTTTGCTAGCATGACTGCTTCGCAAAAAGAGGCGACAGCCCCCCATTCTCTCTCGCTCCGGACCATGACCTCCAACAAGGCCGAACGCGAGAGACCGCCGCCGCCGATCGCCGCTACAAGGACACATCGGAGGTGTATGGCGTCCTGCTGTTAGATTTTTTCAAGCCGCCCATGAGGCCTCAAATATGGCTTAACGACTACCACATTTAGTGATAACCGGGACAGCTTAACGTGCCTTCCGAAAAACGGAAGCGCTCGATATCAAATGCCACACAAACGGTCACTGAAGGACGGACTGACCTCTGTAAACTCTGCTGTACTTTCGTGATCGTTTCCGACCACCAAACACCACAGAGCTAGGATCGCTTCATCCACTATATTTACGCATGAAAACTATGCTTTTCCCGCGTTGGCGGAAAAGACGCATCGGGAAAGAATACGCATATAAGAAAGTGACGAATTCGACGAAGTGAGGCGAATTCTGTTAATCAAATTTCCACGGGTAAGGGTTATTTGGAAAAATTAGTAACTACATTTTAATATAGTTAGTATTTTCTAGTAATTTTAAGTAGTGTTTCTTTTTTCAAAACTATAGGAGGTTCGTACTAACTCTGCCACCTTTTTTACACATGTAAGGGTTGAACCAAATCCCTTTTAAGTAAGCACCTACGTCCTAAATGGAACTCACAAGCAATTTTGCGAGATTGCGTGACGGCTGAGTAAGTGACCTTTCATTTTTGTGGATGTATAATACAGATCTATATTAAAAGCTCTCAGTAAGCGGCAATAGGCTCGCTACCTATTACGTGGAACCGAAAATATGATTGTCGAAATGTGGGCATATAATATGCCTCTGACTACCCCTACCGGTAAACAGGCCTGATTGTATTGTACTAAAAGAAAACGCTGTCTAAATCTTGACGATAAGATATAGACAGCGTTTTCTTATCATATCACCAGCGAGGTGATTTTATGACCAAATTTACTAGTTTTATCAGATAATAAAGTAACATCAGATATTGCTGTATTTCACGTTGGTGTCAGGGCACCAAGTAGTTAACGGTATATGTTATTAATCCTTATTGTAATCGCAGAAATCGTCAGATTCATATAAATATTTTTAAATTATCAATTAGTAAATCGTAGGAATCAATCTAACTCTAACTTCTTAAACTTATTAAAGAGCGCATGATACTCTAACTTTAATCTTGGACGAGAAACACAGTCAAGTAACTCAGCAACTTAAAATTTAATGGGAGCTTCCACGAATTATGATCAAATCAGGAATTTACATATGTTTATGAAATGACTAACTGTGACTTTATGTGTGTGTCTACTTACCTATACAAATGTTGAATTTACCATGTGAACTAATTCAAATGAACGAGTATACTATGTCTAAAAAAATTAATTTAATTTATTCCATTTGCATCTTGCGGTTAACTAAATCAGTAATGAAAACGGCTAAAACATTTATATGAATCTAAACGTTTTAGCATTGTGTACTATGCTCTACGCGACTGCGAGTGAGTAGGTAAACGAAATTAGTTTATGCGCCTGCGACCAGTCCGCCCACGCGACCCCTACATCTTCTCACGGTGTGACTCACGAGTCGCCTCACCTTTCGACGACTAACTAACATATTTTTTACTAGATTTTAGACATTATGTAACAATGACACTTCCTACAATAACGCGAGTCACTACATTAGTTTATGACGGGTATAAGTTTGAATGAACAACTTTGATGAATTTACTTCTAAATAAGAATTATTGAATACAATGATAAAAATGCAAGCAATATGATAAAGGCACATTTCTATACGGGGATGGGGATACGGATCCATATCCGTGGTATCCATACCCCATGGTCTGTTACTTGTAAAATTACCAAGCGGATATAAATTAAAACTAGGATGTAAATTTACTTATTAATTTAACAAAAAGCGTTATGGTAATATGCTTATTTGATTATAGTAAGTGGCGCGATTGCACACAATCAACAAAAAGTAAAATAAAGTAGCACTATACTCTGCACCCCAAGATAGGCAAGAAAATTTGATGTCATAAGAGAAATATTTTGGCAAATTATTTTTATAAACCATAGGTACGTTGCTTTACGCCGAATTATTAAAATGTTCAAAAAAAATCCAAACCTATAAAGGGTAAATTTACTAGTAAACTTATTGATTTAGAAATAACAATACTAAGCAAAAAACAAATGGTAGTGTTTAGATTTCATGGCTGAGGTATTTTTTAATAATTACTTCTGCGCATTCGGAACATCTTTATAACTATTAGAAATGTTCTTAACTCATCGCAACTCATATTATACCTATAATACTCAATATCTGTTATATAGCCTCGCAGTTCTGTAGCAGTTATCATGAATAATTTACAAAATACTTTTATTTGTGTTTGTTAACTAAACCTAATAGTTATAATTATGTATTAAACAGTAACTTATTATAACCTAATGTCGTATGAAATGTTTAGTAACCAATTTTATACTCTAAGCATTACAGCACTAAAGTTCTTATTTGAGGAATATAGACTCAAATCCAAAAGAAGTTACCGTAATTATGTACTTAGACTAACAAATGACTGTCATTTTGTTGGCCATTGGTATTATTATGCTAAGTATAGATGTGATGGGTCCCACGTTTTCTCCACAGCGGTGTCCTATTATGACAAGGAATTCTGAGAAATGCCTCCATAACTTGATTCATAGAATATTTTATGCTTTTAAGTTTTTGGGAATATCTAAACGTAAACGTGGATAAGCTTTGCCAACGCGTATCTTTTATTTATTGCAAAATTTCAGAATCGAAAAAAGTTGATTCAAAGTCTTTTATTCAAGTTAGGTTCAAAGAGTTTATTTCTCATGAAAAACATTAACAAATAGTTCTTATAACATATTTTTTTGTGATTATTTCTGAAACTTCGGTCTACTTATGAATACTTAATACAAATTGGACTGAAAATGTTTGGCTCAATAAAGCCCTTATACTTTAACTAAAAAACCAACGCGCCTCTTCACAGCGGAGAGGAGCTTGATTTAAAACAGGCTACATTTTAACGATGATCCTAAAACTGTGAAACTTGTTTTATTTATTTTATATTAATCGAAGGGATCTAATGTTCCTAAATACAAATCTATCGTCAAAATTAAATATATGTAATATTACAGGCAATAATTCTTAGTCAATAAGGCTTTTGATTTTGACAAACTGTCCCCTTGCTACAAGCCTGTCGTAAATTTTGTTTTATTTCTGATTCTAACTTAATTCGTAATTATAGTAGCTATATTTGTTACAAGGTTTGCACCTAAAAAGCTAAGTAACAATATTTTTTTATTACTTTTGAATCTAAGTAGTTTTGAATGTAATGTAAGTATCTTTCGGACTTTTAAATAACCTTGTATGGTATTCTAGTTCATCATCATATCAGCCTTATGAATCCACTACTGAACATGGCCTCCCCAATAGATAACATTCTAATAGGGGTTTTGCCCCTAATCACCACGCTGGGCAGCCGGGTTGGTGGTCGCAGTTCAAGACAGTACGCAGAATGACGCTGCTGCCCATCATCCAGTAGGATTTCTCTTCGTCGACTCTTACGACTCCCCGTAAGATGAAAGGGGTGGCACCATTCTTGGCCGGTATCAAACGATCCTTGTTTATACAAAGTACTTAATCAATATTATTTCTTACTAGAGGAACTATTAATCATAGCTAATTTCATACTTGCATGCAAATTGTGTAATATTTATAGAGAAAATTATATCTTCACTAAATTGTTCATCTTACTTGAGCTATAATAAGCCGTGTAGGAACCTACCGAGAAACTTGTTGTTAAATATTATTGTTTCTTGTAAAACGTTGAGAAATTAAGTTGTTGCATACAAAGAGGCATAATTAAAAAGCTGTTAACTTCATGCTGTCTTAGACTGGATATGATAATTAGTTAAACAATAAATTAACTTCATAAAAAATATTACTAATAAAAGTCGTATATGAATAGCACTTCTAGTCCCAAAATAATCATAGCTTACACAATGTATACCTTCTTCCACAACAGAAACCATACTTTGTAATTTGTATTAACATACATACAATTTATTGGAAACAACCAACTGAAGAAAAATATTTATATTCATGCACAAGAATATATAATTTAACCTTAGAACCGAAATGCAGATAATTTATATTTCCCAATATTTTCCCCTTTGACGCGACGAATGGGATATTGACCTGAAGGGAAGATTAGTAGAAATTTAAGTTTGGCAGAGCATTGGGCTAGTATGACATGATGCATATGAGCATGACAAAGTTATGAGGTCTCATTATCCAAATAATGTTTATATGTTTATTGTCGAATTAAATACATAAATATAATAAAATATAATGGACTGGATGGTGGTGGACCTGCCGATCAACAGACGAAGCTCTGGCAAACATGAAAGTTCCCGGTAATGGGCTCGCTACCTATCACGTGGCACCATCTATGCCTCTGCCTACCCTTTCGGAAAAACAGGCATGTTTGTACGTATGAATAACAATTCTATTGGAGCGCCACTATATGGCATCAAAAATTTATCATTCCAATAATATTCCATAAAGTTATATAAAAAGGTACTCAATTATGGAACGCTCTGCCTATTGATTTAAGGCTTGCACAGAATCAAAATAACTTTAAAACTATGTTGCATGATTGCTAATCAAATAAGTTCTCGTCGGTTTAAGTCTCCCTTCTATCATCTGTGTACTTTACCAGTATTTCCTTAAGTTAGTTGATTTATGTAATGTTATTACTATTTAGTTTTTTAGTTTGTAGCTGCACCTCCTTTAACACTTTTGTTTAAATTTTTTTTTATTATCGTCTGTAAAAAAAAGCTGCTTACGCACTGTCTCCTGGCCAAAAAGGGGAAACCGGGAGGGGGAGTGGGGCTCACTGCGGCAGACGCGACCACCGCAGTCCTACCCACTAAAAAACTTCAGACGACGCCCACCGCTGTTGAAAAGGGGCGAGGCACCAGTGCCTGGGTTTGTAGCTTCTAGTACCCCGCCCGCGGCCAACGTCCCCCGGATTAGACCCGGGGAGACCTCCTCAGGGAGGCGCGATGTCATGCGCCCCCCCTACCTCTATGTGCGGCCATGGCGTAACTGGCCGACTTCGGGGGGGGTCTATGGCGAGACGGAAGGGGCCCCCTGCCCCCGCCGCCCAAGACCCCCCGGGACCTTTTTTTTTTGTTTGACGTCGGTAACAAAATGCGTTTACGCACTACCTTCCGGCCAAAGGGGGACCGAAAGGGGGTGTGGGACTCACCACCAGCAGACGCGACTGCCAGCAGTAATACCCACTAAAAATCTTCCGACGACGCCCGCCGCTTCTTGAGAAAGAGGCGGGGGGCCAGTACCTGGGTTGCAGCTCTGACACCCCGCCTGCGGCCAACGTCCCCCGGACCAAAACCGGGAGGACCTCTTCAGAGAGGCGCAGTGGACGCGCCTCTCCTACCTCCTTGTACGACCATAGCGTGTGTGGCCGACTTCTCGGAGGGTCTATAGTTAGACAGCAGGGGCCCCCTGCCCCCACTGCCTAAGACCCTCCTGGCGCTACTTGACGGGCCCTCCTGGCCCGACCGCTGCGCCCTCCACAGGTCCCTCTTAGTTTCTCCCCAGGTAGTCAGTACTAAGGGCAGAGTCGTCGGTCTCTGGGTGTTAACTTTTCCCTGGCGCCTCCTGCGCCCTACCGGGAGGTACTAAACCCCCCACCACGACAAGGTGGAGACCAGTCGGGGGGGAAGATCCCCCAGGACCTCCTTTAACCCTATGGTTAACTGGTAGAGAATGTCTTTGGCATTAAGTTCGCTTTTGTGTTACATTTTTGTGTGCATTAATGATTAAATAAATAAATAAAGGTACAAAGAACCTTAAAATATTTGTTCTCGAGTCAAGCTTTTTTCTTGACGCTCCGCCGCTCATATGACGTTAGAAATTTATAAAGCTAAACCTATACAAATAGTATGTTCATGCTTAGTATCTAAACACGCATGCAAACGTTCGTCAATCCGGGCATTGGAATACGATAAATGCCGATAGTCTCAACTCAATCAATTATAGCAGCCATCGATTCCTCAGTGGAGCCGTGTGCGCGACACTCACTACATATTTGTTTCTCACGCTAACACCCGCCCACTGGCTGCACCCGGCAAACATGAACATTTTAAGGTTGGGCTTAGGAGAAAAAATAAAGTATCACTTGTCTATTAGTAGATTTACTGTTGGCGCCGGGTTTGTTTACGCCGTAGTAATTTTTTCTGGGTTATCCAATTGATTGACGTTTATATTTTTAAGAATTTTTATTTTTGCACTAAATATACATACATTTATACTTTTACGCCTGTTTCCCCAAAGGGATAGGCAGAGGCATATTATATGCCCACACTTCGCCAATTATATTTGTCCCACGCAATAGGTGGCGAGCCTTTTCCCGCTTACCGGGCACTGTTATGTTCGCCAGAGCCTTGTCCGTTGATTGGAAGGTGTACCACTTGCAGGTGAGGTTGGCTTGGGCTCTTTAGATGTTGTTAGGATCGCTATACACCCTAAAGTTGAGTCCTATTAGAGTTTTGAGTTAATAAGTTTAAAAAAAATTACATTTTACTGGTTACATCGTACATTTTCAAGCTAAATATTTTTGTATATCTCACACGTCTTTAGTCCTTTACAAATATGCACATTTTAAGGTTGACCTTAGGGAGAACATATAAACTGTCACTGTCTATACATTTACCGTTGGCGCCGGATTTAATTATGCTATAGCCGTTTGTTTCTGGGCTATCCAATAATAAACAGTTGCCTGTCGTTTGCATGTTCAAGCTTTTTTAATTTCATATTCTTTTTCATTAAGAGTGTTGAATATATTTATTTTTAATTGATTGATCTCATAGAGACGAGGTGCTTTTTACTTTTTTTTTAATAAAGCTTCTTGACACATCATGAAAGTATTAATAAATAACAGAATAAGATTATAGGAATTTCTTGTTTCCAATTCTTTAATCCAACATTCGTTGGCTTTACACTACAACTAACATTAATTTAAGCTTTAAATAAAATAACAACTTTATAAATGCTATGAAAATAATTCAGTAAAACCTATTACAACTGAATTCTTGTACATGAAAAGCTTGTAAAAGCTTTCACATGGTATTTTATCATAAATTCCTTATCGTAGACATTCCTTATCGGTTAACAATACCCACTTATGGGCTTTTCAACTACAGCTCAGCCTCGGCTAGTCCACAAGCCTACTTAGCAACCCAATGCTACTTTACAATTCCCAAGTACGGAGTTGCATCTATTACCATTATTGACAATAGCTTACGACGTGAATTGAAGGTATCGTAAACGTGCCGACTGTAAAACAAATCAATTACGATGTTTGGATATACAGTTGGATCTTTCTGCATATGGATAAACATTCCATAGCTGGAAACCAGTTAAGTGCATGAAGATATCAGGACAAATAGCGTTAGGCAGAATTGTTGTTAACAAAGCTTTTAAGTAGGAACTAACTTCATCAAAAAATCGGTACCAAATATAGAAAGAGATGACTTTAAATGCCATACTAACCATTTAAGCAAAGTCTCATAGAGAGAGGTGAGTCATATTTTTCAGAGATTTCAGGGCTTTATTGATACACAATGAACCCTCATTGGGAAGACACGTAAACGGTTTACATGCTAGGACTCTCTGTATTGATCCCGTTGTATCCCGAACGACCTACTAGACACAGTGGAATATTCAACGGAATAGGAATAAGAATCTATGAATTTTTAAAATATTTATTGTATTTGATAATCTCATGAAATTATTAATGATGTTTATATAAAAATATAATTTATAAAGATAGGAACAAAGTTCATTATCATGTCGGTACCAAATATAGAAAGATCTGACTTTAAATGCCATACAAACCATTCGAGGAGTAAATTCTCATGGAGAGAGGTGCGTCATATTTTTCAGAGCTCTCAGCGCTTTATTGCTTCACAATGAGGGTATTTACAAAAGGGAAGTCACGGAAACGGCTTTAATGTTGGGACTCTCCGTATTGATCCCGTTATGTCGCGTTCGACCTACTAGACGCAGTGGTACCCAACGGCATAGACATAATAATAATATAAAATTTATTATATTTGATGGCAATGCCATGGAATTATAATTTTTTGTAAATAATAAATTAAATTTACGGAGATTAAAAAGCGAGAGTTGCTTCTCGTAGCCAGATCTAGGAAACAAGTACTCTTAGGTTTATGTGGCACTCTCGAGTACTATTCAACAAAACATTAACCTAAAAATGGTATATAATTTTAAAAATATATGTACTGATAATACGAATTTGTAAATACTCAAATGTTAAAACAAACTGATGAGCTTAGAACTGTAGTTATAACTATTACGTTGTCATAGTTTTCATTTTCCGAATAATATGTAAAGAGGTATACATTTTAGTTTCATCTATTATTTGCGAAGGTTCAGTGTATTATTTTTTTTAACTTTACAATTATTTTTTTCCACGAAAGTTAATAAAGCGAGCATTAGATACTTATATATAAGCGAAAACAATAACGTAATCTATCTAGTACTAATAATTCCTAATCTTTCGTCAGATATTTTAGTACAAGCCAATAGCAGCTAATTGAGTGAAAGAAGAAATGAATTGTAGTAGGCATTTATTTCTGTTTAATGTTCGAAACTGAACTAAGTGACAATTAATTTGGTGTCCGAAATTGCTTTGCTTATTAGAAACTTAGTACCTAATCAGCACAATAACTGGAGTTGATCAAGACTGCTAATACGGCATCCTGCGATATTAAGGCATTAACCCGGACGATGTATCCAGCCAATTGTGCGCAGGCAGTAATTAGGGGATCTAATAAATCGGCTCTGTGTACCGAAATGTAGGTAACTATTTCTCGTATTAGGTGGGAGTATTGTAAAAGCTATTTAGAGTAAAGAGTATTGTAGATATTATCTTCTTTTCATAGTAATTATTTTTATCAAAGTTTGACAGAATATAGCGATACGAACGTCTACTCAAAATAAACACGCTCATTTACTGCGGGTAGGAGCTTGAGTAAAGATGAATAGAGCACGAAACTCGTCTATATGTATGATTATCCGTTATTTAATATCTATGACACAAGTTCTCAATGATAATAATAATCCTTTATTGCAAATAAAACATAAATAGATTACAAAAGGTTTTTGAAAACTTAAAGGACAAAGGTGGACTTATCTCTAGAAGAGATCTCTACCAGCCAACCCTAGAAGTTGTGTATAAATTTATCTTGGAACTTATCTTGGAACTAAATAACCTGTTACATTGCCAGAAAATATAAAATATTTATATAATTAACAATAAATTTCCCAATTCAAACTCATGTCAGATAGATATAATGTACATGCATAAATCTCTATTGGAAATAGTTCCAGAAGGTTCCACTTTAAATATTTAATTCGTCAGTTATAGTGCACTGCACCACATTTTACATAGCTACCAGAATATCCTCCCCAAGATAACTGGACAAGATAAATGAGCCTAACGTGCAAAACGTTTAAACCCATTTCCAACTGAAATCCGACAAGTCAGTTCCATATATAAGTGGCTAAAGCAGCTTTGGCTTCAGTCTTTATCATTAACGGTGTTCTGGTAATTTGTTACTTTAATTGCATTAATAATACGAGTATTACAGAAAGCAGTATATTACTTAGCAAAGTATAATTGCTAAAGCATATTTAGAAACTGAAATCGACTACAAAAAAACCTGAAGATTATGAAATAATAGTTATGCATAATGTCCAACAAAGTCGGAGTAGGAAATTAAAATATTTTTATTACATATATCGCTCATTTGCGACGATAGTGTGATATCTCAAAAACGTCAATTATGCAGGAAACGATTTTTAAACTTTTAATCAATCAGAACTTTTAAAATATTGTACTGATGTCACAACGACATTCGAACAACCTCCAGGACAACTAATGTTTAGTATTTTTATGTATTCATTTTGTATGTATTCATATAAAATATCTAAAATAAGTACTTCTAAAAAAATAAAAGAACACTTATCTATCACATTGATGCTGAAATATGCAACATTTTTAGTGTGCTAATTATCAAATATCACGTTGTAGATGATGAAATTATTTCTCGGGTGCTGTAATACATCTAAATAAAACTTTGTTGTCGAAAAGATTTGTTTTTTAAAAATCATAATTAATAATAAAAAATTATATCTTAGAAAATGTATTTTACGACTGGTCAGTTTATGTTAAGTAATTTTTTATACACACACAGGGTGAACAGGGATCCTACCTTTATCTTTGGAGCTCAAGCCAACCTCACCTGCAAGTGGTGCACCTGCCGATCAATGGACGAGGCTCTGGCAAATATTAGTACCCGGTAAGCGGCAATAGGCTCACCACCTATTATGTGGGACACAATCGGCGAAGACTGAGCGTATAATATGCCTCTGCCTACCCTTTCGGGGAAGCAGGCGTGATTGTATGTCCTCCCCGACTGGTCTCCACCTTGTCGTGGTGGGGGGGCTGAGTACCTCCCGGTAAGGCGCAGGAGGCGCCAGGGAAAAGGTAACACCCAGAGACCGACGACTCTGGGTGCCCTTAGTACTGACTACCGGGGGAGAAACTAAGAGGGACCTGTGGAGGGCGCAGCGGGCGGGCCAGGAGGGCCCGTCAAGCAGCGCCAGGAGGGTCTTAGGCAGTGGGGGCAGGGGGCCCTTGCTGTCTAACGACAGACCCCTCGAGAAGTCCGCCACACACGCTAAGGTCGCACAAGGAGGTAGGAGGGGCGCATCCACTGCGCCTCTATGAGGAGGTCCTCCCGGTTTTGGTCCGGGGGACGTTGGCCGCAGGCGGGGTGTCAGAAGCTGCAACCCAGGTACTGGCCCCCGCCTCTTTCTCAACAAGCGGCGGGTGTCGTCGGAAGATTTTTAGTGGGTATTACTGCTGGCAGTCGCGTCTGCCGGTGGTGAGTCCCACACCCCCTTTCGGTCCCCCTTTGGTCGGAAGGTAGTGCGTAAACGCATTTTGTTACCGACGTAAAACAAAAAAAAAAAAGGCGTGATTGTATGTATGTCTTTTTTTAAACACCACCTAAGTAATTACATAAGAATAGTAATACTTCATTGATTTTGTTTCCTTGAGGTGTTTTTTGTGATACGTAATATGTTTTAGGTTCGAGGAAAGCAATATTTCTAATTCGGTAATTCGATTTTCGTCAAACAAAACGTCAGGCTAATGATCTTCCGGGAAACAAATATTCCGCAAATCGATATTTAAGTGAAGCGTCATCCGGAAACATGTTTCAATGGGGCTTAGAAAACCCCTAACGGCTCTAAATTAGTTTTTCTACTGTAAATGATGTTGTGCGTTAATTTGTATTATTTATAAAACAGTTCTTATTGTGTTCGACATATACTCTTATAATGCTGAGAAACTCCTGACGGCTCTAAATTCGTTTTGGTGCTTTAAAGGTTTTTGTGTGCAGATTTGTATTATTTTTTTAAGCAGGGCTTACTAGGTTCAACATATGTGTATGTGTTGTAATCTATTGTGTTTAATATTTCCGTTCTTGTTTACAGGTACTTAAATTTTCCCTGTTCACAATGGAAAGGTAAATTAGTTTATAGAGACGCGACTGACTGCTTTTTTTCTTTATTTAAGTTTAATAACACTTTGAGGTTCAGCGTGGAAAAATACTCATGTGGCCTCTTGCATTCTAAGTTTTATTCAATGTTAGTTTACAGTAAGTTATACTTTAATCGTCCAGTCCATAATGAACACAAATAGGCTACAAGCGCGGCCAAGCGATATCGAATATAAAAATATTTATTTCTAAAAAGTATTTATTCAGTCTTGGATTCTTTCCGAAACACAATATGTGAATGTCACCTCAAAATCGGTAAGATAGGAGAAGTAAGATAGAAGAAGTGGAGAAGAAAAAACTGTCTCTGTCTTCCTCCGATTATTATTATATAAAACAGGATGAAGTATTCCTTAAGACACCATAGTCGGCGCTAACATCATTTATTAAAGTTTTGCAGTTCCAAAATCCTCTTCCTGCGTTTCTTTCGGTTTCCACTTCGTTTTTTTACCTCTTTTTTTCAAATAGAATAATGACGTAATATCAACCACAAACAAAAGCTTGTTTCTTGGTATTATCGAGTCAACAACATTATACAAAGATATGATCGATAAAGTATTATCATACGTAGGTGGTCCACGCTGCCGGCAAATATGCTAACATACTTTTATTGAACTGTATAGAGTTTTATTGCTTGCCCGAGAAGTCTTTATTGCGATAATATTTTGTGTTTTCTTGAAAATTCTGTTCACTTGTTTTTATGATGTCGACCCATCTGCCGGCCCAATAGCAAGATTTCTACCACCCCTTACTCGAAGGTGTTATAGAAACGACTATGGGAACGAAATTAATTATTTATAAATTTTATATAATAATGTTCAAGTCATTGTAACTTGTTTCGAAGTGAGTTAAGGGTGTTTGAGTAATAAGTTGTCACTCAAAGCTTATGCCGTATGGTAGCTATAACTTCAAGTAATGCTACGACCATGTCTTGCTAATGTCTTCTTTTTATGTTCTTGTCTGATGGTGTCATAGTAAATGACTGAGAGAATCGAATCTCGTCTAGTATCCATGTGGGTGAAGTGCTAGCCTTTTATCATTTGACACCGTTTACCTAGGGCAACTACTATGTAGTTTAATTATCCATGCAAAAGTGGACGCCAAGGTAGTAGTTACCATTCCAGTGTTAGATTTCACTGCTACCAAAATAATAGCTTACACAATAGAAATAGTTCCTATAATAAACGAAATGACGGAAAATAAGGGACTCAATAACAGATGTGGTAGGTTAAACAGTTGAGTGCTGTGAGAACAAGGATTAGAGTTGATTATGGCCCGGAGTATCATTTATCATTAGGTGAATTCGTCTTTTGATTCATCACTTATTTATTATTTTTGTTTAAATATATGTCCTACTAAACTATTCAAATAGTTTAACTGTTGGGTTAATAACTATAAAGTAAGACTAAAAATACTTGGCTGCAGTTATAAAATATTTAGTCGAGAGCGTCTATTTATTTGTTGGTTTGTTGATTGTGTAACTGATTTACTTCTTACTCATATTCGAAAGTTTGCGAGTATGCATGGATGTCTATTCGTTACTCTTTAACGCAAAAACAACTGAACGGATTTGATTGAACTTATTTCAATCAAATCCGTTCAGTACACAGGTTGTTTAAAACCTGGATTAACACATAGGCTACTTTTTATCCCGGACATCGCAGGGTGCTGCTAGTGTTGAATTATAATAGCATGAGCTACGTCGCCGACGCATCGTCTCGTTGTGGGTAGCTATGACGTAACCGAGTACAAAGTTGAAACGCATTTGGATGAATGAGCATTATATTGGAGTCACAGACAGGCTTTCTAAAGTACCTACATTGAAGTATAAATTGAGTCAACTCCTCGACGCTCCCAGATGGCTAGAGGCCGTAAATGTACTGATAGTTACCACTTAGTGGGAGATTACTCACCACTTTTTGTTTTATGGCTAATGGTAATACATTGATTTAAGTAGCAAACATGCGTCTATATTCGAGTTCAATATATTTTTAAGATAGAGTTTCTTAAATTGTAATTATATTTTGTGAACTAGTATGTAAATTAGTATTTATTAACGCCGTCGCTTAAGTGAGTGGAAGTGAGGAAAATAAGTTAGATATAATTAGTAAAAGTTTTTTCACTGCATCTTGAAATTAAATTTTTGTATTTCGATTTAAATTATATTTGCTTATTGGTCAAAATAAGGGTAGGATTTTTTCATATCTACCGTAGAACATTCCGAGAGCTGCAAACCTACAAGCTATAAATTAACTTTACGATTCTTAATTGAAAACCATTAGAGTTTTCTTCCGTAAACATTTGATTACGTAAATTTTCTTGCAACATGTATTTGATCATGAAGATAAAAAAGACCGGAAAAATGAGAATAACAAGCGCATATTCACAGAAATTTTCTATTTTTCTTTATCAAATTACAACAATACACGTTTGTTCAGACAAAATTTATTTTCCTCAAAATATCGATGTATTCTTTATTACAATGTTAAAGCCCGTAAGTGTTGAAGCATACCACCCAAGACGCGGCGTCAGCGTGCAATATCTTTACTCACCTCAAACTACCACAAACAGGGTTCAATATTTAGTCTTCCCTTTAAATAAGCGACGAAGGTTAAGTGGCCCGGTTGTCTGTTTCACTTAAATCGTTGCCCGCAGCTCCGAGTTGTCTAGTGGCTTCCACTGTGTTCTTAGCATCATATTATTATGACTGGCGCTTTGCAGAGACTAAACAAAAACGACATTCATTCTGAACAGTGAACAGATTTGTATTTTACGAGCCGAACATTTTGCATACACGAGTGCCGCAAAGCTAAGCTTCTCGTACTTCCAGGACACAGTGTCGTTTCAAATTCAAGTTAACAGTGAAAATTGTATTTCAATATTGGAGACGTGAAACAGTTTTGTTGGTTCACAAGTTTGCGGTTGGTATGAGTGCTCTCGTCGGCACTCGACTGGCGGTCAACTCAATACACACTCGTCCACAATCGTTTTCACTGCCGACGAGATTACTTAGGTTGTTGGTTCTGATTGAATTCACCCGAACGACCGTTTGCCTCAGACGATTGACCCGGAAAATTAACCCAACGAGATAAAAGCCTATATGTGTCAAGTGGTTACAAGGATAAATTAAAGATTGACGACCTTCTTAATTTAAACCCTTTTTCTATTTGAAAGCTTAAAACATCTTAATTGGTATTTAGTAAATCAATCGTATACTTCATTTCACGGCGGTAGCCAACTGCTTGAGGCAATAAAATTAGATGAACGTGCTAGGAGTTAAAAGAACTGCTGGCCTCTATAAAAAGGAAAACCAATAAACTGAGTAATGTTTTACAGTGGATTACTAATCTCGGTGTGAATTGACTGCGCATTTTGAAGTGTGAAATCGTGGTTTACAACCTTCTAAATAGAACAATTATCATCATAGTTTCACCACCGCTTGTGCTTATGACTCATAATTATTATTGCTTTTGTTGATTACCTTCTGTAGCATGTAGATTTGAACGTAAGAGTGAGAGTAATTGTGATGTTAGATCAAGTTGGGTGCTTCGAGGTTTAACGGGGTCTTAATTAAAAATTCCTCTAAAAGCGAAGGTGGAGACAAAGTAACTAGATAATTATGCCGTGAAGCCCTAATATAGTACGTCTGTGACGCTAGTAAGTCCTCAAAGTTGCAGTCTCGTTAGTGAGGCTCTGGACTTTTTGTCACCTTTACGAGCTTTCATTTCTTCGCTTTGCGAGCGTAGAACCAAACGACGCATAAATTGAAAGCGGGTTATACACAGATCGCTTCGCGTCGCATCAAACAGGCTTCACGTCGTCGTGTCTACCAAAGCTGGGATTAATATTCCTTTTATAAAATTATGTGCTATTCCCTGTGTTATTTATCAAACCAGTTAGCAATTATTTTACGTAATAATCAGAATAAAATTACAAACGAGCTATTAACCTCCCTCTTTATTTAAAGACGAAATTCTTTAAATTATAACTTCTAAAATATTTCTTAATCTTCTTATGTTCTTCATTTTGAATTTAAAAAAAGTATTCGACAGGATTAGGAATAAACTAAGTATAAAGGTACATTAAAACCTAAAAAATTCAAAAATAACCATTGATATAATATAAGCCTTGAATTTTCATTTTATAAATTACTTGTAAAATGTAATCACTTAAATTATGTAAATATTATTGAGCGTATTTTAGTTTTATTTAGAACGTTATAACTAACAACATTATCGTTCTGATGAATACAATAAAAGCACAACAAAAACTTTTTCGTACTAAATAACGTAATCAGAATAATTATTAATAAAATCAACAAAATTTTTGCTTTCTATTCCATTCATTAAACATTTTCAAATGACATTAAATGTGAAAATATCAATTTATATCGAATAGATAAGTAGTTTTTAATGATGTTTCATTACTAACTGCAAATGATTCTACGACACACTGTCGTAATAAATGAGAGCTATGTTATCTATCACAAACTCATTAGTAGCTACAGCGGGGTTCGTCTATTATCCCTAGATAGAGAGTACCTACTTTGGTGGGCTACATTTGTAGCTGCACCAGGGAAACTACTGTATGTCATTAACTTATCTACCCCGGTGCGTGCAATTGTATAAATTTTGGTATTTCATAATAATTATTAATAATAACCATTTCTTACAATCACATCAAGTTATTATATAGTTCCAAGAAAATTATCGTCGTTTGACGAATCTAAATGATCATGTTGATCTTAAAGACAATAAAGTATATTTTATTTTTATTATGGCCAATATTTACAAAAAAATATAAACAATATATTTTTTTGTAAATATTGGCCATTAAATTATTTATTCATTTATTATTTATTTATTATTTTTTTATTATTTATTTATTATTTATTTATTTATTTAATCAGAACGGAATACACCAATTACACTAATTATCAAAAACAGTAAAATTTTAATATAGTATTATAATCCCACACATAAAAACTTATTTTATCCCATTCTCTCACAATACCTCAGACACACTGACAAAATCTCAGGCCATCCGCAAACAAATCCAAGTCGGATGCTGCATCCAGGATGGCATTAAGTGCGTTGAGTGTCCGCGGAATGTTATTGTTGTTATTATTGTTCTTTTCATCATATCCTAGCATTATCCCGGTTGCCCTATACTTGAGCTTAGGGCCCAGGGTCTGCTCACTGGTTTTACCAGATTTAACTGAATTTCAGTTATTACATTGAGCAACTGCCGTCTGATCTCTGCAACCCAGAAGGAAAAATCATTCTATGGTTAAACCAGCTGTCAGGATGTTAGAAGGCACTGACTTACTAGTAAAGACGATATTTATGCAACCGGGACCAACAACGGTTTAACGTGCTTTCCGAGGCACGAAGCAAGCGATAAGTAAGTCGAAAAATCATAGGAGCGCCCACCAGGGTTTGAACCCGAGACCCTCTGAATTTGAAGGCAATGGGTCGCACCACTGGGCTATCGCCGCTTTCAAGTTAGTATCCTTTTAATAAGTTAAATGTAGCCATTACGATGGTCGCAACAGAAGTAGTAATGAAATTAATATGTAATTGTATTACTGTATTTACATTTATTTTCTAATATCATTATTATTTTTGGAAACAACAAAACCCAATTATGATGCACAATGCGTCGATTCTCACATCAAATCTCTTGTAAATCATACATAACACAGACATGCGCGGATCCACCGTTGTCGGCACGATGGGTATGCCCACAGCTCTTAGTCTTGAAACGTAACACTTTCATGATTTTGTTGGATCGCTAGGCTGATGACGTTTTATCCAATGCCCTAATAAAATAAAAAAATAGATATTTTATTAGCGGCTGTGACAACAACCTTCTTAAAAGGCTGGATCCGCGCCTGAACACTGGTTCTTTATCTCAAAACTTTATTACACTGTTGTTAGGTTTATACATTACAAATCCCTAACTACTTTCTGCCTGTCTAATGTACTCGTATACATCTCAACCGCATAATATTTAAAATTTCATTCGATATTAAATAAAACTTGATTTGGTAAAAGCCTGGTGTTGATTCAATTACAAATATAAGTTCAATATTCCGATATCGCGTCGATGTAAGTAATCACTTCGAAGCTGTTAAGTCATTTGGATTACCGGGGCTCGAGGGATCGAAGTGAATTAAGCGAGTACAACTAAGTGGTGTATGAGACTCGGTGTTTTGATACACTACTGACTTTAGGTAACAGTACTATACTACCGCAACAATGCTATACTATATTTAACTATTAATGCAACAGTGCTGTGCTGTATATTTCTGTAACAGTGATGTACTGTGTATTACTGTAACAATGCTGGACTCTTTTTATTCTGTAACAGTTCTGTATTGTATATTTTATTTTATTTATTTTAGGAAAATTTACAGCTTATTATATTTATAATACACAGTATAAAAAAACTTAACGCTAATTACAAATTTCCAGTTATGAAAGACTTAAATAAAAGTAACACTACTCACACACTTATGCTATTTTTAAAATTTAAAAGAAAAAAAATTGAAAAATTAAATTTATAAAATTTTAATATTACTGTAACAATGATGGACTGTTTATTACTGTAACGGTTCCGTACTGTATATTACTATAACAGTGCTGGACAGTTTATTACTGTAACGGTATGCACTGTATATTACTATAACAGTGCTGTACTGTATATACTGCTACAGTGCTGTACTGAATATACTGCAATATTTTTAAAGCAATTTTAGATTAATGAAGAGGCACTTAGGTTAGTATAGTATAGACAGTCACAGATAAAGCGTAATACTTTGAAGGACCCTGCAATAGGTGTGTGACGCCCTGCTGTTAGAATAGTTTACTAATTATTAAGTCATAATTTTACAGTCAATATTTACAAGACGAAAACAAATAAGATCGATGAGTTGATTTGTCCCTGCAAATGCTTATAACGTCTGCTCTCATAAAATTCAGTAGTTTATTTTCTGATATTAATAAACAATTTAGGGATAAGCCGTTGAAATTCAGTTTAGGTCTCGAATAGGAGAATTCTTTTTTGTAACCGATAACCAACTGGTGTCAGTCTTCTCGATTGTTTATGCTAGTTTTAGCAAATAAGTTATTTTAAATGTTGGGCATTTTCAGAATTGCCCAATTATCGACTAAGCCCCTTTATCGTTTTTCACACACCTTAGCAAAACATTTATAATAGACGTGAGCCTGAATTATTTTGACATGGTTTCTTAATTTATCGCTTGACAAGCGGCGTAGGTATTAGGGCAGTATAAACGGATCCCAAAGTTGATAGGGCATGGACCGATAATGTGCCCAACTCTGTAGGGGAGATGTCGAACATAAATCATTGCTAAGTGAGATCGGGCCCGATGTGTGAGCCAGTAAATCAAGCAACTAAATGAGGCTCGGCCGACCGGCGGTGATTGTGGCCATCTTAAAACCGTATTATATAAATTAATCGTCTTTAAAATAAACTGACACAGCAGTTTATTCTAATTTCAATCGATTACAAAAGATCGCCTTGTTCATTTTTGCAACTAATATGTCCTTAAATGTAATCCTTAAACATTTCACACAGCGCTACATAGCCTTCATAGCGCCCAAACTAAGTACAGCAACAACAGATAAGAATATATATAGTAGTAGCTGGTTAGCATCCAAGGTCAGTTCGTTCGTTTCCTCTCCGAGTTACCACGGACGAGTTGATTTTTTCTATTAGAAAAATCGTCTTATATCTTTATATTGCATCGTAAATGCCAAAAAATAAATATTAAGAAACAAATTTATTTTACATTTTTTTGCATATCAGAATATACATCTTTTTGTTAATGCGCAAAAGTTCTGATGTGAGTCGTCAATTATTTTATATACATAGAAATTAAATACACCATAGTCTGACTTAATATTATTTCTGTGCATAAAAATATTTTATGAATTTCACTTCTGTTTATTGTAAAATATTAATAAAATTTTAAATAGTTATCATACAAATTATTATGCTATTAGTTGTTAGAATATAGCTCAAACTTTTTCAATACAATCCAAACCCAAGTCTACACAATCAACAAAGTAGGAGTACAAATGTAGTACCATTGCGGTAGGCCTCGATTACAATACTGAAATAATTGAATACCAATCGTGGTTTTATTGTGTCGAATGAGACCAGTTCTTGGGCGTCTTGTGGGTCGTAAATAATAGCTATTAATATGAACTTTGCCCAACCGATGGAACAATATTACGGCAGTATATTGCGGTTTGCATAGTTATAGATCGAGTGCGAATGACTTATAAAGTTAATTTTAGCTATGAACTTGTTTTATAATGTAGTAGCAGCGAGCGACCTTAACCCACAAGAACAGTGCAAGTGCAACAGGGGATAAAATATTATCGGTGTTTATTTTTGCGTAATTTTTTTTTGTTATATCAGCTACTGAGGCTCTCGTTAAAATATATCGTAATGAGCCAGATTTTAACCGACATCAACTTACAAATAGCTCTCACTTGATGTTATTTCGTATTGATTTCGTACTGCTTAGCAATTTTTTAATGAAATTATTATTGAAGCTTTTATTATTGTTTGAGTGATTTCAAAGTAAAACGTTAGTAAAATAAAGAGTTTGCTAAGTGGAATGGTGAAGAAATAAGAAGATAAAGCATAGGAATCAGCGTAAAAGAAACATATAGCTTATACATACACGATACATATCGACGGCACATGAGATCTGTTTGTGTCAATATACTTAAGATAAGCCCAACCAATATATCAGATAAACCTCGAATTCTTGCAAAGGAAACTTGATTTATCCCTAACGTTATCCACGAGGTTATTGAAATTAAGAAACATTCTATTGTCAATATGGTTTGCTTGGTTGATGGTATCTCGTCTGGCGTAAAAGGGCTAGCCAGTTCTCATCATTTGACACGTTTAATCTAGATATCTTTGTAATAAAAGTATACTTCGCTACAACTCGGCTGTTCAAAACCAAAAACTAGCAAGAGACATATTTTTTAAGACACTTTTTAATATTTCCAAAATGATTACCTACGAGTACTTAGTATTTTGCAAATAGTGATTTAAAAAAAATTTTCTTGCTAGGTTTTGGTTTTGGACAGCCGAACTAGCCTTTCAAATCGTGAGAACAAGTTTTCTGCCCACCCCAATATGAGCGTGAAATTTTGTATGTATGTAAAATGGTGTAAATGTACTAACTGCTAGCGATACTTTCTACGGTTACTGATGGCTAAAGCTGAGAAAAACAGCGCAAAATATCAAGACCTAGTGACCTCACTCTGTAGCAATCGAAATGTGTACGTTCATCAATAATTTGTTGACAGAAGTATTAAATTTGTATGTAGTTTGTTGTAGTATTAAGTAGATCAAGAAGTTACTTACTTTTAAAAAGCTTTATATAGCATGTATATTAAACGCGTGAGTAGTAGGAAACTAAGTATATAGTAAAATATGTTAAAATTGTTTTGGTAAAATAGTATAATATTTGGTAAAATCTTTGACAACTGCTCGCAACAAACCTTAAATTAAAATTTCATCAAAAATCTCTGAATTGAAAATATAATATTTCATTTCGTAGAAATGTTTTCATATATTATTCCTATACGTTATTTATTACTAGGCAAGTCTTTAAATCATAAATACGATCAGTTAAATGCGAAATAAGATCTTTACGAGCTGGTTCCTAGTTGCGTGGTGGCGCCATCTATACGTCAGTTTATGTTATCTGTTCGATTATGCTATGAATATGTCGGAGCATGTTTTATTGAATAAGCTATGTAGCTAAGAACATAAATTAAGTTGTGAACAACGTTGTAAAATGCAAGTGTTTAATAGAGTGGTTTATAAAGTTAGCTTATGAGATAAAATATTGGTTACAAAATGATTAGAGTTTTTGTTTACAAGAATGTTTAAACATTCAGGGGCTTATTACAAAACGATATCTAATATTAGACTAGGTTTAAAACTAGTGCTGTCACTTTCATTTGATAAGATGAAGACAGTGACAGTTTTAAACCTGGTCTAGCTTGAGATCTCGTTTTGTAATAATAAAATTACTTTATAACACATATTTATGACTTTACCAGCATGTATGTATCCTATATTACTAAATCTTTCGACACCATTTTCAAGACGTCAAATTGTTTAATAATTTGCTTACGTCTTGTCTAAGTCAGTAGATATAATACCGATGACAACACAAAAAAACCTATACAAATTATAATTATAGTAAGTTATGTTAAGTACTTTTTGTTCTTTGTTTTGTTGATTGCTACTAAAGTTTACTAAAATCCAAGTTATAACCTTTCCTTCAAGCAAAATTATTTTACTACTGGTGCAAGTAAGTGTACTTCCATTTACTTACCTAAAACTATATCCAATAAAATTAAACAATATAATATAATTTCTAACAATTACATTAATTATTTAGTTTCGAGATAAGTATCATTAAGAGTTTGTGTTATGGGTACCAAATTACGGATAAACATACTTACGGACTTTTTTTACATACTCAGTATACATAGAAATCGCCCACACCAGAACAAATATTCATGTTCATGTACAAAAAGATTTGGCTTGTGTGAGAATCGAACCCACGACCTCAGGAGCAAAATGCGGGTATACTGACCTCCACGCCATATCGGTCGTCACTCGTTGAACAATACAGTTTCATTGTATCATTATACTGAATCGTAACCGTGTAAAGCGATCACAACCTATAATCAACACTACACGTTAGAAAAGTCGGTAAATCTCAAACTGAAATGCCCCTAAATTATAAAGTCAAAGGGCGCACTTTAATTTCGGCTCGAGCCCCGCCTCTGAAGGACGGCCAAGGTGATGAGTGACATGCATCTTGACGTCTGTTCGTTAACTCGATGGACCAACAGTGTTGTCAGTTAAGGGCTCCCATACAGCCGACGAGATACCCTCGAACCCGGTTGACTTGGCGTCAGTCCAAAATGTTCTATGAACAAGCCGGCGCACGCAATCTGGGGCATCGTTTTTAAGTGCTTGTCATTTAACTTCAAGTGAAATTAAATAATCGTTCGATCTTGATACTAATTTATGAAAGGAGTGGAAGCTTTAGGTCGATATGTGTCGTATCAAGTTATCAACTGTTTCATTAGATAATACGATAGTTTATTAGGTTAATGTAAAGAGAAAAATGTGCTATGTGGAATCGCATACTCTAGTAAAATTTTGGATATATCTGCCAAATCGTGATATTCCTGTCAACTTCAATATAATTCCACTTGTCTTTCTAAAGAGATCCTGTTTAAATATTTATATAATATGAATCTACCAAAAACATAATCCAAATTACCAAAATGAATCGCTCAATCAAGCTACGCTACACACTTTATTTGAACGTATTAAAATACTGGAGTACCTATCCTGACTTGACGGCAATGAAGTCTCATAAGACCCTTTTAAACCAAAAAAGATATTTCGAGACCTCTTAAACAACAGCTGAAAAAGATATCAGTTTACACACATGAACAAAGATCCCTGAAGAATTCTAAAATTATCGCCTTTCAGTAAATTTATAAATTACCCATTATTAGCGTGGCAACCCTAGACGTTTGTGCCGTGTATAAAGTCATTAATTAAGATCGATATCCCAGGAGAGACTCACCGATTTGTTCCGATCACTTTTCATTCTTTAATCAGGAGAAATGTTTGGACGTCTCTCGAACAACGCTTCAATTAATTTATCACTGAACCAGTTACATTGTCGATTCAAAATCACATATACTTTATGTTGCACACCAAATATGCATTGCTTGTGAAATGATTTCAGTATGGTCTTGATTTTACTTTACTGTTTTTAAATTAATCGCTTTTTTAAATTCATTTTTGATACTTCGTTATATCTATAACAACAAGGTCAATCATTTTTGTGATATCAATATCACTTCTATTCCTATACCTCTCTCAAGAGAAGGATGAATAAAACAATATTAATACAACATTTGTAATCTGTAAACAGTTAACAAAAATAATTGTTTGCTAGTCCTTAAAGTATCACCATGTCTATTTTACGTGTTATCTCACAAAACTGAAATCAAAATATATTAATATGTACTTTTTAGATCTCGGTTCAAAACTATCATTATAAGAAAATTAAAAAAAAACTCACCAATAATAATAATATGTTTAATGGACATCACATGACATTCGTGCTACATAAAATGGAAAGTATATTTTTTTTGTGACTTGTATATAACTAGCACATGTACATTCTCTGGTAACATGAGCACGGCCAATATAACAGCCGGATAAGGCCCGGAAGCCGGAACAGGCCGCCGTCCTCAGCCAGCCGCGCATCAACATTAATTGACATACAGATTTAGGGTTTTGGCAACATCACAAATAAATTATTTCTAAATTTACATGATTCGACCATAACGTATGAGCTTAAAAATTCGTTTCAAGGTGAACATGGGAGCGATTTACTTTTAGAAATTATTCATGTTTAAATTGTTATTTTTATGGGACTTTCAATAATATAGCAATCATCAGCCAATTGCCGTCCATTTCTGAGTATCAAGCACACGTACAAATTATATTGAGAAAGTTGTTATTAACATAAGAACAAAACCTACCAAACTAACCAAAGAGACAAGGCGAAGGGCAGAACATACGCGAAGCATTGTTGTAACTACATAAGTCGACTAATTTATATAAGTTTTAATATGTTTCTGGTCAGTTTAAATAATACTCCGACTCATCAACATTATTTTAGCCATTAAAAGGCTATAAGTGGACATATTATATATAGAATTTCTTTCTTCGCCTGTCTAATTTGAGTCACTTACAGCCACCGGCTTCCCGATCATCGTCTATCAGTCTCTAGTGTAGAAATATGAATAATTATCAAAAAATGAAAGCGAAGCGTTGTTGTACTAACAGAAATTTCACTACTGTAATGATTTATTCCCAACCTGTGGTTGGAGCATTTATCTGATACAACTCCGGCGAGGATTATAATAATGAATTGATAACAATGTCTCAACAACCCGTCGAGAGGCGATGCCATTTGACGCCGATCTCAACAACATGAATATTCATCGCCAAAGCCGATTTTGTGCACACCGCACAACGTTCGAGCTGTATTAAAATTTTAGAATATTTACCGTGTTAACGTGAACTCTGACCTATATCTTGACAACAATTTATAATTGCATTTTTGTAAAGTGCGCTTTAAACAACACTTCTTGCTGCTATACAATATATCTCGTAACCAGTTTACTATAAATTATTAGGCCAATGTTCTAGGTTTAAGGTTATGTTTTTATTTTCTAGGGTTAAAACCTTTTTTCTTGTTCTATGGTTAACATGAACTCTTTCAAGATTTGATCTAAAAAATGCGACATTTTATGAGACCAGAAATATGACATTATCATGAGAAATATAATTCTCTATATGCTTATGTTGGTTTCACTTCTGAGCAAAAAAAAGAATAGTGACAAAGTTGGAATTTTAGCAAAAAGATTAAGCCTTCGTCTTAAAAAAAACATTCAAATCTGTTGTGTTGTTGAGTTGTGCAGTTACGGAACATACCAACTAAGACCTCTTAATAAGGAGACATCTTCTATTCGCTTTATATGCCTCAAACGTATATCGGAACGTAATAAGATTTGTATAGTGTATCAGAAGCAATATTCCAGTGTCCAAAAGATTAGAAGCACGTTCGCCATCCCATCTCCCGGATGGCTTCTGGGACGCTAAAGGAATGTATACTATTAACATAAATTCTTGCTAGTACTAGTAGCTGGCCGTACAGAGTTCTTACATCTTGTACTCTAGTATCTACCTCCGCTACACGGATGCAAATTTTACGATTTTGTTGGTGTACTTTAGTTTCAATATATATTTTGCCTCATTTAAATTTTATTTTAAACTATCGTTTTTTTGTGTATTGTATTATTTCTGCGTAAATCACAGAGCGGCGAGACCTATAGACTTCTAATTCCGAGGGTCTAGGTTTCAAACCCTGGTGGCGCACCTATGACTTTTAGAAGTTATGTGCGTATTTATCACTTCCTCTGTGCCTCGGAAAGCACGTTAAGCCTTTGGTCCCGGCTGTGATGAACATCTATAGCTGTCGTTATTAGGAAGTCAGTGCCTTCTAAAATTCTGACATCTGGCTTAACCATAGAATGATGTTTCCCGTTGGGTTGCGGAGGCCAGATGGCAGTCGCTCTATGTAATAACTGAAGTTTAGCCAATTCTGGTTAGACCAGTGAGCAGACCCTGGGTAACCGGGATAATGCTAGGATTTGGATGAGTTGGATGAACACTTACTGTGATTTATTGAAGTTGAAAATTTGTTTTACTTTATTTTATTACTTTTATGTACGTCTTCACACACGATAGCTGTAACCCAGTCTCTGAATAGGACTAATTCTTATCATACTATGATTTTTTTATAATAAAATTGCTATTTATACCGTAGACAGCGCTTTTATACTTTGCTTCACAGCCCATCTAAAGACATTTGTAATCTGAATATAATATCTCTGATTTGTATCTAGTACCTCATAAAGATTCCTTTCAACGTAATTTTATATAATTCCCGAAGATTTTGTGTCAGTTATCAGGCTTGACAATCTAACGAGAACGTAATAAAAGTTTCTGAATCTCCTTTCAGCACTGTACCATTGAATTCTATTTAGGGAAACCTGTCCGCTTTCTACCTCGGGAGTATTTTCTTCGACTCATCGCTTAGGATCGTGAGTCCTTTTAGCATAATAAAATCAATTGAGGCCGCTAATTAAACTAGTAGAAATTCTCAACACGTAGGTAGTTCCCGGTTCAGGACTCCCTCGAATGTGCTTATTTGTTTGGGGCTACTTGTAATTGCTTGCACATTTTATTCTGTTGTTACGTTGCCAACTTTGTTTTGTAGTTAATAATGTGAAAATTGGGACCACGTAGGTTTGTTTTCTGTTAGTGTGTTACTTTATTTAATCAGATATATGTATGTCGTGATTTCATGTTTAATTGAATATGTACCTATCATATTTTTTTGGATTGTTTTTGGTCGGTCGTAAATAGGTGTATACTCCGTAAATTTATTGACATTTGTTAATATTTTCTTGGTTGGTCGGGTATCGTCGGCATCAACTGCCACGGCGGGCAAGAAGTAGTTATTATGACGAGTCAAATAAAAACAAAGTTGATCAGTAATAGTTAGTAATATATGTGCATACCTCAGCACAAATTCATAGTTAGGCCCCACTTAAGTTACTGTTTTAAGTTAACAGCTATGAAGTAACCTTTAACAGTATTGTGATTGCCTTTGACACAATTTGGGACTCACTTAAGAACCATTTGACAGCAGATTGATATCAATAGATCTTTGACGACGAATGTTTGAATACAAGTATACCATTGTCGCGCTAGATATGCTCATCTCTGTACCGATTTTCTTTATTCTTGTGAAAGCATAAAATATAAAAGTGTCGTAACTTCAATTTTTATCGTTTTCTGAACACAATGACCATGTTTTTCCTGTTAAATAAAACCGAAAGATATAATTTTGTTCAGAGTTAACTTACGTCACAAGAGATAAATCAAGTTTATGTGACGTGTTCTGCCACAGTCGAATTTATGTGAGTGTGTAACTGCGTTCATTCTAATGTATTCCCTTAGTAAAATGGAAGTTTCTTTTATCTCGCATCTAAAATGTATATCCACTTATTTGGCAGTCTACGAGTTTAGCAGCTGGCATAGAAGGACTTTGCTAAGCCTTATCATCTTCTGCTTAGTGGTTGTGCTTTTCGCAGAACGGTCGTTGTCGTTATGTATTGGTAGTGCTGGTAATGATGGTTTATATGCACCTCGCGATACCTCCACATCTGTACCTTTTTGCGGTCATCCTCTATTTAAATTTAAGGCAGTTATGCAATTTACGTGTAGAAAAATAGGTGGTATTCTTTTTTGAGACAAAGCTAGCCTTGGCTTCTGGCACAAAAAAGTAGCGCTTTACGAAATACTCTTTTACAATTTATAAGCAATATGTCGGGTTGACGAGTGCAATGCAATGCAAAAAAAGGTTATGGTTGCCAATTGTTAATAAAATAATCTTCTTATCACTAGACAAAAAACTTGTTCGACTTGTCACCGGGCAAAATAAAATAAATGCTGGAAAGAACAAAAGGAATATTTGATTGTGTTAATTTTAAAAAGTTAAAGGTTTTTTTTAATTTTGGTAATTTGAACAAAGTCGGAGAAGAGTTACCACTGAATAATTTGATACCTTGTATAAGCCGTAATGAAGAAAGATCTCCAACAACTCAATATTAGCCTTTTGTTCGAATCCGCCGACGCTACGTGACTCGATTTGAATAAAAATCTCTCTAAATTTAAACACAAAGAACAATAATTAGGGCCGATAATAAGCCCGCACCGTGTTGCCGGCCGGGTATGTAAATGGTTATGATAATACAGAATTTAACATAAATGGAGCAGAAATTGTGGAGTCATCTCGAAGGCGATGCTGAGGTGGTACTACGGATTCAGAGTGTAGTGCGGTACGCGACTTGAACGTGTTGCGATGAAAGGTGTAGGTTCAAGTTATAAGAGGCATAACTTTTGTAGTTCGATTACAAAAATACACAAAAAGTAGACTGCTTGTTTTGGTGTCATCATGTTATGTTATGTAGGAATGTTTCCTTCTTTTGTGATCTAACTTCTGCTTTTATATTCATATTATTTATACCATTATTGATACTTTCTCTCTTTTTTATAACACGAAGTGGACGCTAATTATCTGCTCTAGACTGCTCAAGATCGAGGTGTAAAACACTTAAGGAGACCTATTAAAGGAGGTTCTTATGGCTGAGTTAAGGATTTATTTTTCAACACTGTAATTGATTATTTTACTTTTTCAAAACATAATAATGTTTTTAAGTGTTTTACGGAGTCCTTATAATATTGAGATGATATAATAACTTATATTCAAAACGCTTAAGTTTCCAATTTACTCGGTAGTCTAATGTATTATTTTATTCAACGTAGGCGTCAACGTCAACTTTTAGTTCTGTATCAAAGCTCTTTATTACTTTGATGTTTAAATTATGTATGAGAATATTCTGTTGCATCATACAAGTCCAAGAATTCGATACCAACCTCGGTTTGGCCTCAAATATTTATATTTTGTAATTGGTTGTTTAAAAATTAATTTCATGATTCGGTTTAATTGCAGTCGTTGGAATGGTAATTATTATTATGGGATTTACTAATGAATGAGTACTTAACAGTCAATACTGTTTTTTTTTATAATTACCAAAATGTTGTGCCGTCTCGATTTCATTAGTCGGCATATTATTGGTATGTATTATTAATACTACCTACTGCTGCGATATTGGTTGGATACCCTCATTATTATTAAATGTTTAATAGGATTCAACTTTACGTACTGCATTCATAATACATCAAAGGAAAGATAGACGAATGAATGTTTGAGTTGTATGTGAGTTAAATATTTTTTAAACATGGCTGCCCAAAACGGTGCTATTACCCGAGTGAATTTCAGTTTATTTGTCTCTGAAAGAAGAAGCCCCTATTATAAATTTATGAACACTATTTATTTGCATAGGATTAAGTATATGGAAAAGATTAACCACCACCTTCGATTCGACCAGTGTTTTTATCGACAAATTTAAACGAAAAACTGTTATTGTGACTTGACCACAGTAGTAAATTAGTTAATTAATTAATTAGAGAGTTGTACGTAGATAGAGAGAGAGATCGGATGCACGTTAAAAAGTTGATTTTGGTGATCAAAGCTTTTTTAATCGCAGATAATGACATTTTCGAAGTTAGTTTTTACAACCACTACAAAAATATAAAGAAAAAATCTTAGAAGTAAACCCAATAAATTTTGCTAACGTTAAGATTTTTGGATGATAAGATTCGCTTAAATACTACAAGTGGGGGAATTGAAATAGGACAGAAAACACTACACTATCAAGGATTTTTCTACGTTCTTCAAACCATGAAGCGATATTTAGCGCATAAACTTGAGCTGGAGTGTGTATCCCTTCATGTGAGGTGACGTAACGAGCTTCCTCATCACGATAACATCCGGCTGGCTCCGTCTTAAGTAGCATGAACTAGAGGTGGTTAGGACGAGCTCACAAAATTCAGCTACACTTTTACACAAAAATGTTCTTACTACGCTTCTAATAAAGTTTATACGCAGTGTATGCAAATTGCACTATGTAATATACAAATACATTCCTTTAGGTATTACTTGTCTTGCTGCGGATACTTTCTACGAAGTATTTAGATAAATATATACAATCACGCCTGTTTTCCCGAAGAGGTAGACAGCGACATATTATATGTCCACAGCCTATTATATTGTTGGTCCCACGAAATAGGTGGCAAGCCTATTATTTTGGACGATGTGGCGTGAAGGGCAGTATAGGTATACTGGCAGTTTGCTCCTGAGGTCATTGGGTCGATTCCCTGTGTGCATGAATATAAATATTTGATCTGGTCTGGGTGTTTTCTAAGTATATGAAGTATGTATTTACTAAACAAAATATGTATATATATCTGTTATTGAGTATGCATAACACAAGTTCTTGGTGATGCTTATCTTGGAACTAAATAATTTATATGACTTTAAAGGATATATTAATTTATTTTTATTATTAACGAGCTGACCCGGCGAACTTTGTTCCGCCTTAATGACAATAAATAAGCAGATTGTGTTTTTATTTTATTGGAAAATTACAAAAAAATTAAATACCTACATTAATCATTCATTATTATTTCTATATTTTATTACAAAGTTGCTCTTCACTTAAGTACTTTGTGATACACGACATTTTTTTTTATTATTATTTATTGAGAAGCACGAAGTCGAGCCATACTATTGCGGCGATGTTCACGTGCAATTTCTTGTTCTTCTTCAGTCCTTTCATTTCCAGTATTTCGTATTCTTCTTGCATTACGGCTTTGTCGGTAAATATTCGATAGTCTTGTTCGCGGCATTATTAATTAAACTTCACTTCAATTCACCTAAAAAATTATTTCAAAACTCATATTCACATTCCCGCCAAGAAGTCAGAAATAGTTTGAATATTGATTTCTTACAAATATCAAATTGTCATCCATACGTCACTACATAGCTGTCATTTGCGTTTTGTTATTCCAAGTCTGATTCTTTTTTGTTATATCACGTTTTATAGTGACTGACGTTTCATGTCAAGTCACACGGGAACGCTGTCTAACGGGATAAAAAGTATCCTATGTCCGTCTCCTGGCTCTAAGCTACCTCCCTACCAATTTTCGCCCAAATCTGTTCTGCCGTTCTTGAGTTATAAGTGCAGTAACTAACACGACTTTCTTTTATATATATAGATTATGATAAGTTATGAGGAAACAAGTGAACAGTCAAAAATTATAGCCTAGTTTGCTGCGCCGTACTCTGTTAATAATATGTTTAATACCTCATATAGCTACGTCACAAGCATTTAAAAGCCCTACTAACTTCTGAATAACCAATACGGCACGATTTGGTGATCAGTTTTCAATATTTGCATGTTAGTTCGGACGCAGTCGGTCCGCTGGTTCAAATTACAGCTACACGCCGTTGTTGCAAAGAAAACCAATAGCCCGTTTCATCCCACTGGTTTTATTGAAAAGTCTAGCACGTGTTTGTTTTAGTTGCAGTTTTTGTCTCCAGAGACTACTACTCGACACTCCATTCCAACTGCCGATATTTATTACAGTTTCGTCTACTTACGTGTGACTTCATTTATTAGTGTAATTAAGTTGGTGCAAAGCGTGGAATGGTTTAATTTACGACCAGGACGATGTAAATAGCAATAATCGTATAACCCTACCTCTATAGCTAAACGCTAATGGCGCCGCGAGATAGGAAATGACCACCGAAGTTGAACAGCCTTATCGTGTATCTTTTTGAAACATTAGCTTTTAATTTGTGAGGTTGTGGAAGGCTGCAGGATGACAAGAAACAGTCGTATTATCCGTGTCTGTACAGGCATTAATCTGCATATAACGGGGAATCACAAATTTTCTTTTATGTTTATTTTCAAATGAGTCATCATCTATGATACTTTGTATGTATTGGCTTCTGTTTTGAATAATAAATAATATATAACAAAAATCTTCCGGTCTATAAACTGAAAGGTTTTAACAATCTTTAAATACAGTATTCGTGTACACGGCTTAATATAGGACGTCACTCAATTATGGATTTAGAAGTAAAAAAAATTTTTTGGCGCAAAAGCAAAGACATGGCTGTTGCCGTATCTGTTACTGTTCTTCGTCTTTAGATCCGATGCGACATGAGCAGTTTGCTAAAAAATATTATTTAAAGGCCCTAACCAGTACGGTTTCATATTATAACAGCAGAACGCCACACGCCGGCCTCTACCAATCTGGGGGTCTACCGCCGTATTCGATGGATTACCGGTAATCCATCTAGATCAAACTTTGTTTTGCGTTCATTAATCCGTACCGGCGAATCTGCCGACAGCCACCTCTCATTCATGACCTTCAGTCCGTGACAGACCAATAGGTAAATGGAGAACGCCATTTTGTTTCGATTTCCATGAGTTCGGCGGTACGACAGAATCAATATGAAATCCATTTTGCCTTATAATCGATTGCCATCGAACTCGGCGGTAGGCACTGGGTTGGATGACCTAATTCCATTTTTTTTTTGTAAGATCCTGAGTAGTTGGAAATTATGGGCTAATGATAGTAATCGTACTTTATAAAAAAAAACAAAGAAAAATGCAAGCATAATTGCATAAAAGTTTTGATTTTCTAACCAAGATTTTACCCCGACTGTTCCAGGCGGATATAATAAACTTTAAAATAGTGCTCAGAGACATATTTAAACTACAGTACAAGACTCAACTTTTCTCCTTATAGCGAGAAACTGTTTTCATATACTAGAAGCTTCCTCAAACAGTCGGACATATACAAGTGAGATAACTTTTATGAGAACTATAAAACTTTGAATTAAGTTAAGCGTTTCAATTATTGTATTCGCAGAGGATGTATTAAATAGGAGTTTTATTTGCGCAATCTTTGTCTGTTTGTTTGTATTTAGATGGCATCAATTTCCTTTTGTAGAATTATTTTATTACGTTGTTGTATATTTTAAGGGGGCGGTGGATGTCGCTGACTTTGGCTATTCAGAAGCCTAGCAAGGCGTCCCCGCGCCCACTGTCGTTCCAGATGGGTTTCGTGCATCGATTGCATATACAAATTCATCAAAAATAAGAAATAAAGAAATTGGCAAAAACAACCAAATGGTCTCTTCGGTATTCAACCTACTAATCACCTGGAATCCCTGAACAAAATACTTGCGATTAATAGTTTTAAAATAAAATGTCCGACTTCTTGGCGGGAAAGTGAAGCGTCATACCTGCAGTTTTTTTTTTCTCAAGAAGTTCATGTGAGATCTCAGTATATTCCCACATCTTTACTAAGGACTCAATGGATTTAGAGGGAGGGCATCTCATTTACCATTTATCATCTTTATCACCACTCATTCTCATTTACTATAATTTATGTGTTATTAATATATCTCTTACTTGACACTGGCTAAATGTAAAAACCGCACAAAGCCATTATTTAAAAGAAAAAAAAAATAAGTAAAAAGGCCGACAAAAAAGACGAGACGCAACTTTAAATATGTCATATTGAGAAACTAGTTGGGTTATTTTATTTTAAATCAAACGTTCTCATATTATGTTATATGTCGTAGATCGTCTATTTTTTCTTTACGTCAATTTTTTCATAATATTTCCGTACAAGATGACAAAGAACAATCAAATTTAAAAGCCCAACTTTAGCGATCTTACATAATTCCCCACAAAGCTAGAGCATAAGCACGTGGCAAGTTGTTTCATTAAATAGAAATTAAAAACTTTTTATCGAAGAATCTATTTTTAATGTCTGTTATGGCGTTGATGTAGGTAGGGTATAATAATTCTTTTTTTACTTTTTTTTAAGTTTTCTTGATGAAAACTGGTCGCTATGGGCGCTTGCTTAAAGGGGCTTCATTAGCGCGTTTCCGTTCTTTTAAAAACTGTTTCACGCCTATCTTGCAGTTGTGGAGGTCGGAATACCTATTTATCGCTGCTAAAGTCATGATTGCGATTTCCGCACGAGACAAATATTTGTAAGAATGCTTACACATATTTGTCTTTGTCCTATATTTTATAGATATGCATTTATAAAAAAATCTCTACCCTCTACGAGAACTAAGTATACTGGCAACACGTTTTTGTTTAGATCTTGTAATGAATATAATATAAAGTTCACATCAATTGATATGTTCAATCTTTCTCTTTATCATTGGAAAAATTGTATTTACGAGTTAGTAAGTAATATTGGTAAATAGTCAAGGGGTTACTTAGTAAATATCTTATTTTTTTTTAAACGATTTGTGTCTGTTACTTGTGTGTGTTATGTAATGGTGGAAACTTTATTGATATATGTATTGTATTCTAAGATAAGCATAGATAAGTAATAATATATTGTATGTTTCCCAAATAATAAATAAATAAAAGTATGTTTAATTGTTAGTTTAGAACAAAATGACCTGGAGAGGAATTCCTTAGGAATTATTACTATTTTTTCTTGATCGTCTGGCGCTCAATGTCTATAAAACATATTGGTTAACTTCAACGACTAAAACTAACAATTCGATGTAGGTGGTAAAATAAAAAGTTTTATCCAAAATAAACAAAATCAGTAAGAACGACGTGAAGCCAGCCGACGCCTCGATCTGTTTGTATTACGTGAGTTCGTGATGATTTTCTTTTTCATTTTTGTTATTTTATAGGCTGCCTCACCTCAGACGAGGCAAATTAGCTTTTGTTTCGAAGAAATCCGTTAAAAAACCTACCAGTGACTCATGTGGTTGAAGGGTCAGGGTCATTGGAACTGTTATTCTATAAGTAAGTCAAGTAGAATCAGAATATTAAGTGTTTTTTTAATATATTACGTCTTCAGACACGTATTCAAAATGAACAAATAATCATCCCATAGGCTCTTAAAAATGGAATAAAAACTTTTGTAACGGTTAATATGTCTATTTTTATCATTTAATCATTTAATATAGTATGATTAAGTAAATTAGTAAGATCTTTTTTAAACTACCTTATGGCATTTAAGCATATAGCTCACCTGATGGCAAGTTGTCACTTCAGCATATGGACGCAACAAGAGGATGCAAGAGGCATGACCAGCGCGTTTGCGATCACTGTAAAACCGTTTTCAGCTCTTTTTGAAGAGGCCCATACAATCTCTTGGAAAATTCCACTCCTTTCCACAAACCAAGGGAATAAAGCTTATTTTTACATGGCAGAATGTTTATTTATAATCGTACCGTATGCGCTCCTGTCATTTCGATCCTCCTAGGATTGGTTTATATTCCCTGTCGATGGCAAGCCGTGCGATTATAAAAGAGGCTAGAGATATCATCTCAAACATAGAGTCAGAGGGGTTTCTTACAAAACGAGATCTACAGTTAGACCAGGTTCAAAATTAGTGCTGTCACTGTCCTCATCTTATCAAATGAAAGTGACAGCATTAGTTTAAAACATGGTCCAACTTGAGATTCCGTTTTGTAATAAGCCCCAGAATGATAATGAGATGTTTATTTTGAATGACATTATTATTTAAGATGTAATTTTTAATAAATGAATCACTTAAGCCCCAAGTTAGCTCATAGCAAAAGCTAACAACATTCTAAAAGTGCACAATTTTTCAAATAGAATCCAATACGATAAGAATGGCTAAGATCAATGCACCGCCATATTGTTTAATGGATTAAACTCGCTTTGTCCCCAGACAAGGCTAGAACCGTACGTAATGGAATTAAATTCTCTACCTGTTAAAAGAAAACTTTATATGAGACTGCACCATGAAACGTTAATTCCACAGACCGTATAAGGTTTCATTTTTGTAATTAAGTCGATAGCTTGTTCTAGGTGGACTTTATGTTTTGTTATAAACATAGTACTAGTAAACGTATGTTTGTTTTTACTTGCTACTTTATTGAACTTTTAAAGTATATGTACACATACATGCATAGATAATATCACGCCTATTTCCCAGAAGGAGAAGGCAGAGGCATATTTTACGCCCACAGTTCGCCAATAACATTGTTGGTCCCACGTAATAGGTGGCGAGCATATTGCCGATTACTGGGAACTTCTATGTTCGCCAGAACCTCGTCCGTTGATCGCAAGGTGTACCAGGTGAGGTTGGCTTAGGCTCCTTAAATCTTTGTAGGAATCTTATATACCTAAAAGATCCTTCAAACACCATGTATAGACCACGCTAAAGGACAAAATTATGTCTTTTTAGTTTCCGCAATGCCTTAAAATTGTTTTATTATTAACATTATTTCATAACTATTATTTTAACATTATTTCATAACTATTATTTTAACATTATTTCATAACCATTATTATTTTATTTGTTTAATTACATTAGTTTTACAACAGTTTTATTTTCTTTAGTTACTACATATCTGCCAGAATTACCAGGAGTTAATAGCACTATACAGCAACTGCCTCTTTTATATATTATTACTTGTAATAGTTTCTATGTTTGTTTACCAGTCACATGTTTGTTACATTAGGGAAACCCTCATGGACGACTTTATTGGCCATACTAGCTTTAAGTTCTTATGTCAAGAACTAAGTTATGGTCTTACTGTTTAAGTTATGGTTTTGCTGTATATGCTCAACAGCATAACCAACGTTTTCTCAATAAATAAATAAATAAAAAGTATAACTACCTACAAAGCTTATTTAGATCATTGAAGAAATCAAATAATGTTCTGTATAATATTAATGACAAGTAATTTAGCAAACGAAACGTCCATAATTATGCTTCAGTATTATCTTGTTTCGTTTTGTAATCACATTTTATTAGTGATAACTGTATTTATCTGGCTGATTTGGATTTCGTTATTGTTTTTGTAAAATTTGAAACAGTTTCCAATAAATTTTCAATCGTTTTTCTTTCAACTAAAAAACAATTACTACTAATCGGGCGATTTAAAATAATCAACTTAATAATAATTCATGACATGGCTTTCATGAATTGAGTTGAATACGGTAGACAAATGGCTGGCTTAATGGAACATAGACATTAGTAGACAGGTCATATTTAAGTTACGTACAGACAGTCTATTAATTTTTAACTGAGATCTCATCAATATTAATCAATAACGTTCAAAAGACAAGAAGCATGATTTAAAAATTTATCGCTTTTGCATGTTATGTGTCCACAAATATGATAAGTTCTCAAAACAAGATCTTCTACTCTTAGTTTCGTTATGTTTTAATATTTTATTTCTTGAATTTTTTTTTATTCTATACATTTATTAATATTCCATTTTTACCTCAAAAGAGCGCTGCAGGAAAACCAGCGCTGCTGTATCAGTTGCAGCAGCATTACACTGATGTATCGACCTTTTGACAGGTGATGACATGTAGCATTGTAAGTTATCACCTTTGTTTTTATTTTTTTGTGTATCTTTTGTGATACTGTCTAATTTTGTTTATGTGTTTTGTGTTATTTTGGCAATAAAATATATTCATATTTATTAATTATTATTAATATATATATGTCTCAAAATCATCACTTTGAGTTAAGTCAGTATTCTATTATGCTAGTGAAATATCTTTGATACTATAATACTTTTTAATACTATACTTGCTGCCTATACTATCCCTATCCTGTAATGACATAACGCTTAAACTGAACTAAAATAACTTTTTTACTGAATAAACGACAAAAATCTAACTTTGTTCTTCTCAACTTAAATAACGGGTATGCTATTTATGGCATCCATTTGAATAATACGAAAATGGGTACCCTTATCCAATTTTACACATTTCAGTGGCGGCGGTTATCAACGCCGGGTTCATTTTTATTTGGAATAAAATGCGTTATGGGCTTTCATCTAGATTACATACGCGAGTGAGCAGCTAAAGCGTTTACGTTTTATAACATGACGTAGAAATATTTGCAGAGCTAGTTGATAAAAAATATTATTTTATTGCAGTTTTTAAGTCGTTAAGCACATATAAATTACCGTAAAAGTGCCATAATAATATGGTATAGGAGGCGTCAAGATTCTGTTAATAAATGATAATATTACTCATTAAGTAATATAATACATTCAATCATGCCTGTTTCCCCGAAGGGTTAGGCAAAGGCCATATTATACGCCCACATTTCGCCAATTATATAGTTGGTCTCACGTAATAGGTGGCGAGCCTATTGTCGCTTAAGTAAGTTATAATAATTTTTATTTACTTATGTTAATATACTTATGTTACTTATGTTAATATGGCATGAAATAAATCAATTAAGTATACAAGCTATAACGCTTAACAGTGGTAAGTAGTTAAGCATATTGTTGTGTATAGAAAATCCTGATAAGCTTTGCGTTCATCACCTGGAGGCATATCAATTGATAATATTTATGTTTTAGTAATAATATTAAATAGCTGCAACTAAATAAAACAAGAAATAGTACTGCATACATTTGCGGTATAACATCTAGGGATGAGGTGATCTTACACATTTGTTTACTCTGTGCCTTTTATCGCATGCTTCGTGCCTCGGAAAGCACGTTCAGCCGTTCAGTCCCGGCTGTCATGAACATATAGTAGCCGTGATTAGGAAGTCAGTCCTTCTAACATCCTGAGAGCTGGTTTAACCATATAATGATGTTTCCCTCTGGGTTGCGGAGGTCAAACGGCAGCCGCTTCATGTAATAACTGAAATACAGCCACATTTGGTTAAACCAGTGAGCAGACCCTACCCCCGAACAGGTCTCCACCTTGGCGTGGTGGGGGGGCTGAGTACCTACCGGAGGCCGGAAAAAGGTAACACCCAGAAGTTGGCGATTCTGGATGCCCTTAGTACTGACCACCGGGGGAAACTAAGAGGGACCTGCGGAGGGCGCAGCGGGCGGGCCAGGAGGACACATACGATTTGGTCGCACAAGGAGGTAGGAGGGGCGCGTTCACTGCGCCTCTCTGAGGAGGTCCTCCCGGTTTTGGTCCGGGGGACGTTGGCCGCGGACGGGGTGTCAGAGCTGTAACCCAGGTACTGGCCCCCCGCCTCTTTCTCAACATACGGCGGGCGTCTTCGGAAGATTTTTAGTAGTGGGTATTGCTGCTGGCGGTCGTGCCTGCCGGTGGTGAGTCCCACACACCTCTCTCGGTCCCCCTTTGGCCGGGAGACAGTGCGTAAATGCATTTTTTAACCGACATAAATAAGAAAAATAAAAAAAAAGTGATCAGACCCTGGGCCTTAAGCTTAAGTCTAGGGCTACCGGGATAATGCTAGGATATGATGATGAATTACTTTGAGATTTTTACCTACATTTGCCTATACTATATTCATAAATTACCACGCGTTATTATTGTTTGTGTTGGCACCTAGTAACATAATTATAATAGAATGAAATTGTTTGTTTGATCAGATGTTTGGAAAGATCCCTAGAATTTTGGTAACAACCACTATATTATTCGTTGTCACGTATGTACTAAAAGATCTTGTTTATTTTCCAATATTCTGGAGTTCCTAGAGCTTTTTTAAACAAAATTCTAATTAAGTTTAGTTTTAATGTTCTCGGCGTGATTACAAAAGTTATGACAACATAGTCTTATTAAATGATAAATAATTTATATGCTAATAGGATTTACCAACAATCGAACTACTACTCGTAACAGAGTATATATTAAACGATGTTCAAGGTTTATTTAAATTTCTCGGCATCTTTTGTATTGTTTTGTATTATGGAGATGTAACGGTTATAAGAAGCGTAAATTACACCGCCGCGATGTTGATGCCTCATAAAAATTATAAAATTATGTGTTTATTTACTTTTTGGCATAAAGCTTATTAAATTACGTATGTCGATTGACGTACTTTGACGTACTTCGCTTGATTACTTAATTTTATAAATAAGAAAGTGAAATGCTTTGTGCATTTCGTTTTCAAGGAATAACTTGAGCCGGGTTAGATAAAATTTGGTAGAAAATATGGTGTCTGCTAGAAGGTCCTAGCAGGTAACAATAGTTCTTTTCCGGGGGGTTTCTTGCCCAATTCTACTCTCAAGCACCTCCCATAGTGAGTGGGTGCTAAAGCACCAACTTAATTATAATGTATTATTAACCTAGGGCCTAACTTTCTTTTTGTCCCGTTCGCGGTGGAGACATTGGGTCCATGGGGGCGGGAAGTAAAGCAGATCGTGAAAGAGTTAAATGCTCGCTTCATTGATGCTTCCGGTGATAAGAAGGCTGGCAGCTACTTCTGCTAGCGTATTGGCCTGGCAGTCCAAATAGAAAATGTTGCCAGCATTCTTGGCACCATACCCATGGACCCACAGTTGGAAAACATAATTTATTCATAGTTTTTATTTTAACATGTAAGTAAGTAGGTTATTAATATGTATTAAGTTTCATCAACATTCATTAGTGCTTTATCGGGCGCCAAGCTGAAAAAAATATTTTTTTGCTTTTGTTTCTTTGCCTCAGAAAAGTTGTTTTAGTGCAAGGATAAATTATACTTTATAACACAAATATGTTAAAAAATTTGGGCCAATGTTATGAGTTATGTCATTTCCGCAGTGCATTATTTCTAAAGGTGGCGGTTTTGCAAATGATAACAAACATTCACAAGTAGATTGTTCTTTTATCATTCAATTGTTGATTTTAATTGAAATTCCGACACAGAATCCATTTTGCTTTTATGTCTTAATTATGGTACCGCTCATATCTTATTGACTGTTGTTAAAAAAAATATTGAATTTCCATTTTGTTTGTAAAATTTGACAAATCTAAATGATCATATTGAACTTCATTTATTTGAAATTAGAAATAAGTACCTTAAAAATGTGGTAAGGAGCTTAGTAATCTTCATTAAAAGCTAGCTTCTAGTACTGATTTGTGTAAAACAACTACATTTATGAATACTTAGCAAATATCATCATCTTTTAAGTTCTTCTGGCTTCAATATTCTCGAGATGTGTATGTAAATATGTTTTTCTGAGCGGCGCTTACTGATGTTGCGACTAGATGGCAATAACGCCGACAGACGTAATGAGGAAGCCTGCTTGTAAACCTTACCAAAAGCAGTTGGTGGGCGGAGTTTCCCTACGATTCAAGTGTTAAGGTTGAAAATGGTTAATCCCGTACGTTGTAGTAGTTTTGTGGGTTTTGTCCCCAACGCCGCGGGGCTCTCAGTAACGAGCGGCGCTCTGTCGGATCCCAACTCCCAGCAACAGACTGAGCGTTCTAGCCTCCTTTAAAAATTAGCCCTTGAATTTTAACTTCAATAGTCGCCATCTTCAGAAATAAATCGCGGTTCCTCGCCTCCGTCTTCACCCCTCGTTGGTCGCAAAGTGCCAAAGGATAAACTTGTTCTGGCCTCGGTTAATGCGCAGCTATGCTCTCATTTCCCTTTTTCTTTCAGTGTAACTTTTTATACTAACAATTTTTATAAAAATAGCTCTCCATATACATGCATAAAAACGAATTGGTATGTTAGTTGCCTAGTATACGGCACGTGTTAACCAAGTAAAATATTTACCCAAGTTCAGCTTAGTTTAAATATTCGTAATACATTGTAATTGCATTATTCAAAACTGTGGTTATTCCATTGAGCACTACTGAATAATGGGAAGCTGCAATACACCCTAGCAAGTTTATTAAATTAATTGTTAGTCCAAACTAATATTATAAATGCGAAACTCTGTCTGTCTGTCTTTTCTTCACGCCTAAACTACTGAACCGATTTGTGTGAAATTTGGTACAGACATAGTTTGGAACTCGAGAAAGGACATAATATAGTTTTTATCCCGAAAATCCCGCGAGAGCGGGAACTTCTCTAAAATCCTGCGTGATCGGGAACTATGTGGGTAAAAACCAAAAATCTGCCGGAATTCACTTTTCCACGCGAACGAAGTCGCGGGCAAAAGCTAGTATTTTATATTTGCTTCAGTGGTGTCAATTTTTAGTCTTTCACATCACTTAACCTTGTCATTATGTCAAATACTGCTTAATCAAAATAAAGTGGATTTGCAAAATTCATCATGTTAAACATATAAGAACGACCAAAATATATGTATATGGTTATAGCTTTAACAAAAGTGTCCTACGAAAATAGTAATAGGGCTTAACACAAAATTTTGTAAAAACGTATACTTTTTTGTAATTACTAACATATTAATTAGACTATAAGATATTAAAGCCTGTACCTATAAAGGTAACTAAGTTGTGACACATTTCATTCTTAAGACCTTATGTACACATAGATGGCAATAAATGAATTGAATTGCATTAATGACAACTGCGCACTCCTCTCAGAGAAGTTAATGAAGTGGAGTGCGTGAAAGTCATTAACCCTTATTTAACAAATTTATATGAAATTCAGCTCGCTAATGTGGTTTTTCGCTAATGTGCTAATGTGGTTTTCGTACCCGTATCAATGATACCAATGTACCTTATTTCTGTTTATCGTCTTTACACACCCGCACATAATGTATCAGGTCCGAAGGATGCTTCCAAATCCTTTCCAATTATTATTCATCTCAATTATTAGAAGTCCACTGTTAAACATTGTCCTCCCAAGTTATTTTCCACGTCGATTGCTTCCAAGTTTGTTTTAATAAAATGTAAACTATTATGATAAACTTAATTAAGCTAATATCTTGGGTACACATACATTTCCCGTATGAGTTTGATGTTAGACAGACAAAGATGTTAGAGATAATGAAATTATTTTAAATAAACTCTTATATTGGCATGGACTTCCTTCATTAGTTCTTAGCGTTTTGTAATTAGAATTTCTCATAAATAACACAGATAAACGACTAGGATATTCTAGATAGACGTTAGTAATTGTCCGTAATTAAATCGTTTAACTGTTTCAAGTAATCCAGTTAGCAGCGTTTAGAGATCACTTAGAGACCCTAGTGTTTGATTTTATTACTGACTTTAGTTGTTGACTATTTAGTGCCTCAGGGTGTGTGCGAAATCTCTATTTTATACTCTTTAACTATAGGTGTTATAATTGCAAAGAGGTTAAGGAATGTTGAAACTGTTCGGCAGCTAAGTTTTAAATACGTTTAGGCACAAATATAAACGGAATTTGGAATTAACTTAAACTGGCTTTTGTGCGCGTGTTTTTAGTTTATCGGTTGTGTTTTGAAATATGCAGTTCTATATATGTTACACCAGCTTTAAGTGTAACAAATTATTATTGGAAACAGTCATTTGAAATAATGTAATAAATTATTCAAAACCAGTATGAAAATAGAAATTATACTTACTTGAAAATAGCCGGATCACTAGTATAATGGATTGACAAAATTTATTATCGGATACGAAGTGTAAGTAGCCTGTAATTAAAAGGCACACAAAGGAAACTTTGATATCGAAAATAATAATTATATGCGCATAAATGTCGATTGTCAAAAACTTATAATTGAAGAGACAAAGTAGAGGAACAATTAATTGCAGCATGTAACCTCCTCGCGATAACGAACGGGCGCGCGAGGAATGCGCCTTACAAACTTACTGGAAAAATTCGTCAGGCTTTTGTAGGAATTTGAGTATGCAGATTTGTTTTACTGGATAACATACTTCTCTGTCTGTTTTGTACCAGTAAGCTTAAAACCTTAAATTTAAAACCCCTGTACTAAGTTACATGATAATTCATTTAGTAAGTTAGTTCAGGGGATGTGCGAATTTGACTGTAGGTATGGTCCGAGACGTTACGCATAACTTATAAGGTCGAAAGTGCTCCAAACATAAATGAATTTTTATTGTTCCCTGTCTCTTAGCAGACGTTCGCTACCTCAAAGATAAATAATACACTAAACTATTAGACAATTTATTTGCTTAATTTACATTTTTTTTATGACAGGCCACTTCTTGCGTAGATTTCATATGAAGCCAAAGAAAAACGAAATATGTACCTACCATTTTCAAGCTGATTAATGTGACTACAAATTATGTTATTACTTTAGCAATATTTTATAAGCCTTGATTTATCTTAATAGCCTAATTAAGTTCACTGCAGAACATGTTAGGTGCATAGGGATCCTACCAAGATCTGAGGAGCCCAGACCAACCTCATTGGCGAGCGGCTCTGGCAAACGTAATGAGCGGCAATAGGCTCGCCACCTACGTGGGATCAACTATACAAGTGGCCAAATGTGGGCGTATGCTCTGCCTACCCCTTTGGGAAATGTCTATGCCTCTGCCTATGTATGAGTGTATGTATGTGGGGGGTAACGGGCTTCATTTAAAATTAAGATCAATCATGCTTTTAGTTGGTACACTTTTTTATCACGATAATAAATTTGGTATAGCTATCTAATATAGGTGCCGTGTGCTTGTTATGATAACTACTAATATAATTAATTATACTTTGAATTATAAACCTTGCTTAAATGAAAGAGTAATTCAGTTTTAATAGGTTCACGTAATGCCAACTGAAAAAGTAAATACATTCTAATTTTCTAATTAATTAGAAAGTGTACTACGTAGTTATACCATACCAAGAATATTGCAAGAAATATCTTACTGTAAATTTATAATTTTATCTGAGCAATTTCGCGAAACAATTAACCCGTCGCTGTAGGTATCGAACAAATGTGCAACTGGGGATGTATCCGCGTGTAAGTTAGATTAGAAAGTTAAAGGTATTATAACTTAATAATATCGGCTACGACGTGAGATGTTACGAGAACATGAAATTAATTTTACTTTTCTTACACGCAAAACGATAACTATTGTTATGTTAGCGGTTTACTTTTAGTCGATCGAAGTTAGAATATGTTTGTATAATGTCCTTTAAAGGTTTATTAATTGCCTTGATGCTGTAGCTATATGAATTCATAAGTAATATCGTTTAGGCTACCGCGGATAACTATATAAGAGAAATGAAATGAAATGACATAATGCAATGAAATTAAATAAAATTTAATGTAGGCATAAATACATAAAACATGAGAACAGAAAACATTACAGCAAATAATTTTCACAAGTAAGTATAAATATAATATGCCTAAAATATTCTCCACTCAGCATGTACTGCAGTGGAGGATCACAACAGCGCTGGTCTTCCGTAAAGACCTAATAATGGTCGTGTGCAAAAGTCACACAAAGTTGTAAACAATAAAACAAAATATGACATGGAAAAAATTAAATTAAATGTTATATAAGTGACCTACAGATTTACGATAACGTATATAATATGTTATTAACTAATTTGGTGAAGGTACTTCAGATTAAAAAAAACATAGGTACTGGATAATCACAGTTGGAATTAAGGTTATATGAATATATTTTTAATTTTTACTTAAGACAATAGAGAAGGGAAGAGAGAATGGCATTGTAAATAAAAAATATAAAAATGTCACATAGTAACTTAAATGTTGAGTTGTAGTAGATACTTATAGAGTATGGAAGTAAATAAAATATCTTCTATAGAAGAATAGTTTCAAAAGTGTCCTACTCTTTTAAGCACCTACTTTAAAAACTGATATTAATTTAGAACTTTGGCGGAGTCAAGAGGTTTTGCCACTTCTTGCTAATATAACGCCATTCTCATTTAAAGTTTTTTGACGTACCTACGCTTATGCATACACATAATGTGTTTCTCTCTTCCACTACCCTCCATATTCTAAATTATAATTAAACAAGCTTAATTAAGATATCCTTCATGTTATGCGAATCAGTTCTGATAAGATGCCTGGTTATAGAGCATAATGTGATTAAATGGCCGCTCGGCCATTAAGTACAATATCAATTTAATTAATCCTATAAGACAATTCTAAAGTGATTGTACTTTTGCTAATCCCTTGATACATTGAAATAATATAAAACTAATATTGAATTCCAACATGGCACCTGTCACTTTTACGAGGCAAAAAAACAATGAACGCATTACGCGTAGAGGCGGAAAAAACGGGCCCAACGTTTATCCCCGTTCAAACAATTCATACTTCAGACGTCAGATTAATATAAGACCGCGAGCACACGGTTGATTTTTGCGAATAATAATAATCTGCGGCGTCGCATCCTGCATAGTTAACGCTTAAACAGCAGGTTCACTCAAATCACCGAATCCAACGTGCACGCAATAAGAATATTTAGTATGTAGTTTACTTAATCTTACTGACTCCTTACTACAGAGGAAATGCGCGCAATAGGTGTACTGTGCCAAATTTTGTATGGCAACTTGCCAAGAAAGTTTTCCAGATCTGACCCAAAAAGTATCCTGTCAGCATTTTTCGGTAGAAATTTACTTTCGCTGCCTCAGATTGAATGACCAATAAAATAATGTATTTGGTGCAATGGTACGGCAGTTGAATGTTTAAGTAACAGCTGTACACGATATCTGAATTGAAGTTACGTACATTTAGGTACGGGTAGTAATGATACTTGTTTTACTTATCTAATCATTCAATGTCTTTTAAATCCGAGACATTATGTTTCAATACCAAAATAATAAAAGCTTTGATATCGAACATACATAATTCGTTCAGCTATATTATAAAAATATTAATCAAATAAAATAAACTGGTTCTTTAAAAAGAGCATGTGTAGATATCAGCTTTATTGAAATTTCATGCTCACATGTAAAGAAGGCCGAGTTAGTATTTTTGTATGCAATTGATTAATTATTATTTCGCATTAAACACTACCCAATTTTTTCTTTGAACTAAAAACAAAATGATGGTGTTGGATTCGTTAGTATATAGAGTGAAATGGCTGTTGTATATGTTATAGTTTGAGGCGAGGCGTCAAAGCCGTGCGCAAAGGAACAAAGCCTCCAATTACCAGGGCAAGCACGCCGTGGGCTTTTAGTGAATAATGAGCCGCTTATCCCTAGGGATGACGGTTACTAGAATTGTTCCTGAGTGGGCCGCAGACCACCCGACCTACGGCACACCCGTACCCTAAAAACGAACAAAATAACTTCATTAAATCCCGGCTGCGTCGTGTGCCTCGTCGCGTTGAAGGCGTGACGCATTATCTTGTGTAATTGTATTGCATTAAAGCGGCAAAAAAATTAATAAGCGCTTTAGTGTAAGCTGATGAAGTTTTTAAATTGTAACGTACATTGGTGAATTATAATCGCGACGTACCTATAATTTTGTAACCAAGATGGTAACATTTATTTAAAGTTTAATCAACTTGCGTGCTCGTATTAAGATTTTAGAAATGATGGTCATTTAGGACTTAAAAATTAATGTCTCGGGGTTCAAGAGTATAGATCAGTGTCAAAAGGGAAAGCCAATAATGAATATAGACAGGCGTATGTGATCAGGCACTAAGAAGTTTTAACATAACTGGTCTAAGTAGTACCCGTTTTTTTACCACGATGATGATGGTTGTGTCTTTAAAATCGCACTCAACTATGTAAGCGTAATTTAGTTGTCACCTAATTTGTTGTGTTATGGAGATAAAACGTACTTTCCTTTACGAAAGTAGGAATAAAGTTATTAACTCAACATGAAAACTGGAAAGCACTCCTTTATTTGAGTCTATTCTATAAAATTAAATATGGGCCTAATAAAAATTAACAATGCCTTATTCAATTTGGGGTAAAATGGAAAATTTAAGATTGTCAATATAACTTAATATAAAGAACAGGAGCTTGTATGAAACAGAATTGGGCAGAGAACTCATATTTTACCACATTTTTATTACATTTTATTATATTTTGGTATTTTTGAAAGAGCTTCGCTAGCTTGATCCTTACCCTCTAGCCAAAACATAGTTAAGTATAAAGCAAAAATGTATTGTACCAATAAATGCAATAACAAACAAGTTCAATGTAAATTGGCCCTTAACGATAATCATATAAACAGTTTAAAGTAGTGGAATAAACATCTTACATTTGGTACAAATTGCTTATAACAAATGCTCGTTTTGCAAATAAAACGGCTGTGAAGTCAAGGCCGTTCTCAAACCAGCTTATTTCTTTTCTTGCGCTAAGTACAATTTTCCAAGCATTCGGTCTCGCTCGACATTTTCCAGAAATAAACATTTTACTGAAGACAAATAAAACATTCCCATTCCTGTTATTATACCTCCATTTGCTGTTGTATTTTCTTTACTTTAAGTTCAAAAGTTAAGCTTCGCATTTAGAACGTTTTTGTTTTGGTAGAATTGTGTCTCATAGTTGTTTATTTTGGCATTTGAAGCGGTGTTTATTTGAATTATAATTAATTGTAAACAAGCATTACAAATGAAAATGGTGTTAAAGAGAAATACTTAAAAAAATAGCTTATTTCTTAGCCAGCTATAGCTATTAAGACTGAAAATGTTGGATAGTAAATCCTACCATATTATATTGAGGAAAGTAAAAGTTTTAAGCTTATGGTATGTTAGAGAATCAAAGAAATTATTTCATAAATTTGATAGTAGGAGTTCATAAATAGAAATGTGTTGCTCAAAACCAGCTCTAGCAAACCGCATTCCGTAAGACAACCTATTTCATCTTAAATAAGTAGCAAAAAAGTCAGAAAATACTAAAAATATTCCCTACTCAAATCGCGCTATGAGCTTGAAAAGCTTCTTAGTCCGAAATTGATTCATGTCCATTTTTGAAACCTCTCCCCTTCAAAACTCGTATTTCATCGGCACGAAAAGAAATTGAAGTGTTCCCGGCCACGGAATTATACGCGACATTGAAAAAGAGGCTTGTGCGGTGACCGCGTCGGTTTTGTGCGAAATGTCAAAGTGAGGGGAACAAGTGAAGAGCGATTTTCTGACGCATTCACATTCAACAAGGAACAGTTAGTTTAATGTTTTATTGTTTTATTCTAGACGTTTCCAATCTCACAACTCACACGAATATAATATACGAAACGTCAGACTGAAATAGTTCAGAACATAAGGTTTTTTACGTGAATAAAGTTTGTCTAAATTCTAATAAAAAATGTTTGTCAAATATCAGATCAGGTAAAGTCGCGCTTGACTAAATATCCAATGGTTCATGACGAGTGGAATGTAACTAAAGTCCCTCTTTAGGGTTATTTCTATAAATATCTTAATGAAAGGAAATGCACAAATTTTAACAAACTGATGTATAGTGTATGTTTATTAGATTCAGAATTAAACAACACGATACAGATTAGTTTTTTATAATACTATATGCAATAAGTAATATTTATTTATTGCGTTTCAAATCTCTCTTAAAGTACTATAAATCCTTGACCTTTTGTCCCTTCTGAAGTAGTCCAGCTGTTCTACTATTGGCTGGGGCAAACCTTGCTCACAGCACAACTCACATACCCTGCGGTGTACTGTACAATACCCTTGTGGAAATACCATAAAAGTGGTTAAAATATCGCGGCTGAGTCAGTAAATTAAAAGAAAAAAAAAAAAATGTTGGCCTACAAATTAAAAGTATGTTTAGTGACGGTCGTTTTTATAACTCCTTAAAAGCTTTAAAAAATATTATTGTTTTGTAATTACTTACTTAAGCAAAACATACTTTTACTAATACTAATGTACCCAAACAAGACAAAGGACACTTCATGCACACAAAGTTAGGAATTCCTTTGTAGGAATTGAATTAAATACGTTGAAAGCGCCAAGTTTACCGTCCAAGCGACAAATCATACTACTGCTCTACAATTTTATGTTTATATCTAAAAAAAAATAATACTATTTAAAATCATTTTCAGTATAAGCATGTTTACAATTTCATATTTCAATAAAACCAAAGTGAGCTTTATCATTTGCGAGTTGACTGCACTTACAGTTTATTACCCTGCACTGACCGCATTAAGGCAGCAAAACAGAACTCATTAACACCGCAAATATGAGGCCGTATAAGGTAATGTAATAATTAAGGGTAAACTATTGCCTCCGCTGTGCTCGTAGTTCGCATCATATATTATTAGAAAATTGCGGCTTCAAATAACTGGATCATTGTATTCAAATAAGTTTTTTCGAAATAATCTAGCTCGCATTATTGTGGCTCTTAGAGAGTAGACAGTTTTAAAAGTGTGCTGATGTTCAGTAGCATTGTGTTGGATGGGTGACCATTTGTGTGTGGACCCTAATTGTAAATGACCCCAAACGTTTCCATGTCTCGGAAGAAACGTTGAGACGTTGGTCCTGCTTATCATAATAATATACTAGATATTACTACTTCTGCATCAGCTGACTTACTCTTGGTTTGTTAGAGGTACCTTGCCGCATGTCTATTTTTTTTTGCTTATTCGTCATCGACTCATTCACCCCTTCTTCAATCATACAACTTTTTACGCTCGCAGTCGATACGTTTTTCGGTCATCCTCTTTTGATAGTAGTCGGACCTTTATTCACTGAAGAGGAGCTTAGTTTAAGAAGCATCCGGTATCAAACTCCCCAAAGCCTTCCTTAAGTCTGTCCCACAATAGTATCCTGTAATTCGAAAACAAATTTATGAGAACTACTTTCAACTTTAAGCTGGAGTTAAGATGATTTTAATGCCCTAAGCATGATAACACACCAAGCGTACCTCTATTCAAAACATATTTAAGACTAGCTCGACGATCGTGACTTTACCAACCTGATGCTCATTTTATGACATTAAAAATCCAATAATCCTTAATCAATATTTACGATATCTAACATTATGACACCATTGACCAATTTCGCTTGCCAAGTTAAGTTAGAGATGACATTTAGTCTAAATGTAATCTTGCTATTTGCAATGCAAGATCCTCATGGATTAATACTATTACTAAGCAATAACAAAAAATATGCAATTTTCTACACTTTGCATAACCTGTTAAAGAACTAGTTTTCCGACACAGTAGGCAACCTATTGTTCAATGTGTCGTGGCGTCCGTCCGCCACGTCATAGAACCTCAAACAATCATCAGACGCACAACTACTAGGATCGAGCCTCTTATAAACCAGATGGGGCCATAACCTACTGGCATTGGTATGGCGATAAGAATTTTGCAAGCCGTACAATAGCTTAATAATACACACATACAGTGATACTGAACCTTAGCATGCCATCTGAAGCCTATAATCGCCCGATTTGAAACAATATACAATGGTTGCCCACCCAAAAACTGACGCTCTTAACTACTGTGATTATTTTCTCTCGTATCTCATGTCAATATTGTATTTTTGGAACGAAATCAGTCATCATTTTGTTGAACAGTTTCATTATGAGTTAAGTGTTCTATCAGATGACGGCACTAAAGGAGCACATAAAAGAGGTAATTAATCCCGTGAATGATTGACCCCACGATGACGGGTCTGTTCGCAATATTTTATTAGCAGACGTTTCTTGATAGCGAATGTCGAAATTCAGGAAATAGGTAGATATTCGGTTTTACTACGTCGTATTTTCGGTGTTTTCCCCATTTCGTATTTTACACCTCGTAATTAAAATGTTTTGAGTTCTGATACTTGTGATACGAATTCACAGATAAAGTCATCTTTTAGGTGTTCCATCAGAGTTCCTTTCTCTTTTATGATTTTTTTTATTCGCGAGTATAACAAGAAATTATTTATTTGATTAACTAGTATTAGAGTAACATGAAGAATGGAATGGAGTAGTGGAAATTACTTTTGCGCCAAAGAAAGCTACGTATTGCTTCTGAACAAGACTCGTTTGTTGTTGGAAAATATAAGGGAGATAAATTATTGGACCATTTCTTTAGTGTTCTCCAAACTCTTACTTGTTAACCGAACTTTTTTGACGTTCAAGATATAAGCCTATAATATTGTTGTTTTAGCAGATTGATTTTAGAAACACATATCATTATTAATATTTAGAATCAAAAATGTATTTATGACCAGAAGTTAAAGCTAGGTAGTTACCAACTATTGCGAAATGCAGACATAAAGAATAGATAAATTATTTAAGCAAGTGATGGGTTTAAAATATCTTTCGTGTCGTGTTAAATAGTTTCTCAATTTTTCGGGAAATTATAGTAGCGCCGGAATTGTTACAAATATATTTTTAATCCATTACTTGCTTACAATGGATTCCCGCAAAGTAACGCCTGAATCAATAAAATATTTGAGAAATAATTTGTCAAAGAGATACGGTGAGCATGTATCGTCTATATTAACAATGTGTTCTTATTAGTTTCCAGGAATAAAATAATCAGGCTTATTTATTATTGTAAACTAGATGTGTTATAAGTTTGACTTATATATTTGAGCATTAAAGCGGACTAAAGCTACACTGATTTTGTTATAGATCTTTATTGTTTAAACGATATGTTTGTGTGTTGAATGATCTTAGCTATAATTCTATATGCTCTCTTTTTTCTATTTAGATAGATAGATTATTATATCCTTTTTGTAAATAACTTCATCAAAGAAACGACTATCAATTCCGAATACTTAATTAATCCTTCAGCACTCATTGCTTATTTTCAGTTATGCGCTTTGAGCGAATGAGTCTTTATTAACTAGATTTGTTCACATGGAAAATTTCTTCTAAATAGCAATTGCAAAACTGCATGAAAACTCAGCTTGCGAACTGGTATTTCGTAAATGAATGAAGAATAAAAAGGTATTATAGCTTTCAGTCCTTGTTTAGGCCCATTTGGAATTGTAGCCAGTATTCAGCTTTGTGAGACAGCCGTAGCGTAGCACATGCTATATATCTTGCCCTTTTTTCTCGTGACATGCTGCATTTCTATCTCCCTAAAGTGAAAAACAAATGGATCTGACTTTATGCGTAGCACTTTCACTAGTAAATAAAAAAAGTGAAAGTACTTAATAGTTTTAAAGAATGGCATATCAAATGAACAGTCTGAATCCTATTAATAAGTAGTAACTAAAAGTGTTTTAAGCTTTTAAGTTTTAAGTGTTTTTATTATAACAACTACGTAAATATCTTAAAACTATCAATATTATTGGCTTTGCCTAATTTACGTCGAATTACTCAAGCGTCATAAAACCAAATCGCACAGTGAAAGGAAAACTGTAAACTATAAGTTATCTAAGCAAACGCAGACAAAAAAAACGACCAATCAAGTAGTTGGACTTAAAAAGTTATATAACGAAAGTAACAGCAAAACATTTTGCAAAAATACAGTAGAGTCTATGTACACTGCTTAATGGCCAACGGGCAAGCAGTTACAAGTCTCCGAAGTGTTTATAGTTGCGCTTAAAAACTCAGCACAGAGAATATTCTGGAAAAGTCAAACGGGCACTCCGTTACCCTGGCCGACTGCACATAAAATAACCATTGATGCGACTGAGCATTGTATTCGAGAGTTGTACGGCGCAATTTGTAGGACATTTCTCTTGTATGTCGCTGTGACAAAGCTGTTCCCCGCTGACTCGATACTATCGATAACTGTTCGGAATTAGTGCCTTTGTTCTTACTGTCCCTCGAGAAAGAATTCCACCAGTTTTGATAAAGAATAGCCATAACTAGCGCACTCGAGCGCTCTGTCTCGTTAGCTTAACACGATAAACTGTGAAATGATTGCAATAGTTCTAGTCTCAATCGGGTGGAATAAGATTCCTTTTTCATTTTCAATACGTTCTTTCTTATAAAGAATTTATTTAAGCTGTGGAATTTCAAATAGCGAACAATGTTTTAGTATTGTAGGGTTAGACTTACGTATATATTCGTGACACTTTTTTGCAATTAATTTATTTCTTTTGCAGTTTTATCATTTGGCCATTTAATATTCTTGCATAAGTTTCTTCAGAAACTTTATCTTCTAGGTTTCAGATTTTATGTGGATTCACTCGTGCTATGTCTCTTTTTGTGATAAGGCCAGGTTTCGTGTAAAATTTTTAATTGTCATAAAATCAAATTATTTCTTCTCACTCGGAACCTCAACCAATTGAATACGACTATTTTTAATTATTTCAATGGCCTGTCTTTCAGGGTTATAAACATTTATCTAGCTATCGTTCCACAGTAGTCCAATATTTTAGCAAATGCTCGTGCCGACGACCGTCTCTGTTTATTATGAGGTCCGATCTCTTGTCATTTTTGCAAGAACTGCTGGGTAGTGCCAGGTCGCTGCAGCATCTGCACTCAAATACGCCACTAACACGCTCGCCAAGTCTTTATTGTTTCAGTTCAAATAAACTAACCGTTACTATGTTTTGCTTCATTAGTTTTTTTTAGATATTGTATATATGATATTGTTAATGAACTTAGTTAAAGATTTTAACTAAACTCATTTTAGTTTTACGATCTGAACAGAAGTCTTGAAAGCTATTAACTAAGCTATAGAATAATATACAATATAATCATAGTTTTTAATAATGTATCCTTAAGTCAAACTGTTTGAACAGTTATTTGGACCTTTTTTTAAAAATTACATACATAAATTCAAGCCTGTTTCCCCGAAGGGATAGGCACAGGCATATTATACGCCCATATTTTGCTAATAATATAGTTGGTCCCACGTAATAGGTGGCGAGCCTATTGCCGCTTACCGGGCACTGTTATGTTTGCCAGAGCCTCGTCCGCTGTTCGGCAAGTGCACCACTTGCAGGTGAGGTTGCCTTGGGCTCCTTTAGTCTCGGTAGGACATTTTTTTACATATATGTAATACAATATACTTTTCAAATAAATAATAATACTCTAAAGCGGATTTGAGGAATTAATCATGCTAATCGGTCTCATTGGAAAGGAATTTGAATATAGGTAAGGTCTATGTTCATCAGTGGTCGTTCTTGGGCTGATGATGATTAAGGAGGAATTGCTGAAAATAATTACAAAATAAGAATAAGGTATAAGCCTAGACTATACCAAAAAATAAATTTTTTTTTAAACATAAAAACATTTTCACATGGTTATTAAACACACAATAAATCACAAAGAAAACTCACTTGCGTACTTGATTTTACGTCTGAATTGGTTTCGGAGTTCGATATATCTGCGTTCTCTATCTAAAATCTAGGAAACTTCTTTGAGCAAGTTTGTTTCAAAGTGCATATTAGACTCACCGAGCACTGGCTAACATATAAGGTGAGAAGGACTTGAGTATATTTCACTTCACTGACCTGTGGATTGGCCGAGGTTGTTTATGTCAATAAACTTTACTGATGTATGCTTTACTGAAGTGTGTGCGTTTAGAAGGTGATTTTAAAAAGAGTATTGATATCATAAATTCTTAAAAGGTGTTTCTAAAGAGTTCTTATAGACTATAGTAGTAGTAGAGTTTTGCACAATGGTCAATAATTCTGTTTAATGCTAAATCTATTTACAATATCGTTCTGTTTCTCTTAACTTCAAACAAACGACAGAGATGCAATGACATTTTAAATCAGATTAAGAGTTGTTGAGCAAGCCGGTCTAAGAGATGGAAGACATTTTTGGGTAGGAACTTGTAGAAATATAAAAAAAAATCTAGCTTAACTCATTATTATTGTAAATAGATTCTTAAGACACAAGTAATAAATTTTACCTACTTTAGGTAGATAACACTTTAATTAACTGCATTACTAACCCAATTTATGTCCGTGAAATAATGTACTTAGGCAAATTATTACACAGAAACAAATGAGGTATAGGTACATATGACCAGTTTTCAGCTTACCTCAAACCTACCCAAAAATATCAATCTTCTTTCTTACTAATAGTGAAACATGCGTTAGATATTACTGACTGTATAATATTGCAAGCACTTGTCACCGATAAGTCCACGCCCTTTAAAGCAATTGTATAAACTGCGACACGCTACCACGTGTGCTTATGTCGAAATGTAAAATCAAATTGATTTTATTCAATGTTCATCTTGTATACGACTGTCTTGATTACGTTGAAACTGCAGTTTTTGTTTAGAAAAATGAAAGAAGCCTTACAAATTAGACGACTGCTATGGCGTAGAGGTCAGTTTACCCCTATCATGCTCATAAGGTCGTGGTTTCGATTCCCGCTCAGAATAAATATTAATGTGCCTCAATAGGAATACCTATGTGTCTTTATCTATATGTTTTTTATGTATTATTAGTTACAAATAATGTTTTTGCAAAGTATTTATTACATTATTTGCATCACAGATATAAATGTACAATAGATATCGCAAGTATCACGATTTATATTGAAATCAAGCGCGCCGACTTTTTAACACCATCGGTGACGCCACTGCCAATATTTAGTGACGGAAAATCCAAACTGATTCATCGACACTGATGCCGCTGATGATAAATATTTCATACGTGAAATCGTTACAGTATTTAAAAATAACAACAGACGCGCGTGGACTGTAAGTAGCGGGGCGAACACGCGAAGTGCATGTATTTGCGTCATTTATTGTATATTTATGTCTATGATCTGCATAGTTAAGGTATAGACGCGCTGTATGTGAGAGCTTAGTGGTATAGCCATTTTTATTGTAAGTACGCATGAAACGTGTAAATATTGCATCTGATCACACAATGCAAGATGCTGTCGAAGCTGGAACAAAAGCTAGTCACACATTTACTCTGCCACATTTACTCTCCCCTCAAGATCTCTGCAAATAGCACAATAATATAAATAATATATTATTTAGGCTACGGAAACATGAAACTATGTACAGAGTGACATAATACTGTGTAAAATTATAGATTTATCTATAACGTATGTTAACCCAAGCTAACCTTATCTGCAAGTGGTCCACCTGCCGATTAACAGACGAGGCTCTGCCAAACAACAGTTTCCGGTAATCGGCAAAAGGCTCGCCACCAATTATGTGGGACCAACTATAATATTGGCGAAGTGTGGGCGTATGATATGCCTCTGCCTACCCCTTCGGGAAAACAGGCGTGAATGTATGTATGTATATCATCAATGTATAAAATTTCTCTACCTACAACTGTTCTCACTAACACTAATAAAAGAACTCCAACCTCGCTGTAAAGTGAATTTCCCGAGTTTAAGAACTGCAAGTAAAAGCGTTCCAATATGTTTAGTTCTATTAAGAGCTTATTTATCCAATCGGAATTTCTGTGAGAAAACTGAAGTTTGTTTGCGTTCCGTCGGCGCGGAGAGTTCGGCGCGTGTTCGCGGGCAGGCGAAGCGCTCGGCGACCACAAAATGCAATTATCGACCGCTGTCCGCCGCAGCTATGCTCCGATTGCATTCCTATGTTGCAGCCAAGTATGAGGCCCACTGTTATGCCACTCGATATTACCGAGGGCCTTAGCTTTTTAAGCTAGTCTCCGCGGTATTCTGAGATTTTCTGGACCTTTTAGAGATATAATTTATTGGAATTTTCGGGACAATTTTTCTTGACCTATGTTTATGTTATGTTTCAGAAAATCATAAACCGTAAAATTGTTTAAAAATATTTAGATTTATTTTTCTTCATACAAACTTTGCGAATATACTTTTGAAATACCGACGCTGACCCTGGTAGGAGACTATCACCAAAAGTATGGACAGACGTTATCCGTTAGCTGACCAATGTAGATTTGATACATCTGGCAACAGTTAGTCAGGAGTGCAAAAGCAGACACCATGCCATAGATGTGCTTGTATTTTGCACAATATATTTTAGATAATAATTTATAACAATGAATGTCTCTTATTGCAGTCAGCGCTGGTGATCATATCGCAAGTGCACCCCGTTAAAACAATGGGGTAGGTTAAGAGTAAAATCTCTTAAATCATAGCCAATATATTTGAACTGAATTGGAAATTCTTAGTATTCGTATAGTGATATATTTCGTCTTGTTAGTGAAATGCTACTAGACCATCAGTGCATTCTCTGACACTAAATAAAAAAAAATGTTTTAAAGCTTTAAAAAAAACTACAATATAGTACTAAGTAATTATTTGTCTAATAAACCTAATATTATATACTGGTAAGTAAAACTTTACTATAAGGCATACTTTCAATTGTGGCTTATAGCTTTCCATCCAGTTTTTCAGATTAACAAGTTCGTAAAGTAAGAAATAAAAGTAGAGTACATTATTTCATGCAGATATAATAATGAAAATGCCATAAATCTCTTATTGAAATAGAGAATCTATTAAAACCATGCGGTCACTTTCGTTGGTTTTCTCTCCTTTTATTTTTAAATTTAAATTATTTTCTTTGAAATAAGCTCTATATCTTATGTAAAAACAAAAATATTTTTTATACCACGTACGTTTTGTTGCATATTATATGTACAGTTATCAATGTATACAGAAATTCCTGCAGAAATGTTAATATATAATTTTAATATAAAGTATAGGTAATTTAGTATAAACGATTCTTGTACACTGATACATAATTTGCAGTAAATGTTGATAAAACTGTTTATTAAGTGTGTTAGAGTACTTACTTGTATTTAGTACTCCGTAAAAACATGAATATATGAATATGATTAGAATGGTGGCATAACTATTAGAAAATCTTGATGTTCGGATCTTGGTGTTACTATGGATTGCCAACAGTTAAATCCTGTAGTAAAATTTGGCAAGAACTAAGATTGATATAGTATAGCGAAATATTCAAGATACTTTTGCCATTTTAAATTTATCATAGCGTTCCCCAACTCTATCACTCTTATAGTTATGTAACAAAGTTCTGTTGGATTGCGGGCTCTGAGAACCGTTTGTGCTTTACACGTTCCAGTTTTAATAGGTTTTCTTCGTTCCCTCTTCTAGATCTAGATGAGAAGTCAGGTTATGTTTAACTTATGTTAATCAGTGCACTTCGTAAGTTTATCTGCTCGAAGTGAATTAAGCACGAACACAGGGTCTTTAATTAAGAAACTAATTATCAATCCTGGCGAGAGTTAAGACACTTACATGAACTTTTATAAACTTGCCTCTTAAGTTTACAATGGTAGCAGATGTTTAGTAAAAGTTTTCGAAATATGCAAGTAAAGAAAAAGTTATTTGTTGGTGTGAATTTTTGATGTGAATAATAATTTGTTGATGTGAATTTTTTACTACTTTTAAAAACTTTCTGCATTATATCGTCATAAGGTGCCGTTTTATTGCAAAGACTGGGTATGTGCATTTATTATGCCACTGCAGTTATGGTGCTCTTACTAAAGCATTGACGCAGATTTTGCAGCCTGTACATACTATGTACTGGGTGCGGAGGGATCCTACCAAGATCTTGATATCCCAAGCCAACCTCACCTGCAAGTGGTAATATGCAAGTGCTGCAAGTGTGTTCTTTTTCCTACACTCAAATTGTGGTAATTTGAGTGTAGGAAAAAGAAAGCCATATCTGCTGTCGGCTGGAGCCATATCTGGTAAAAATATGGTGGTTGCTCGATGGTATTTGTTTTGTGTTTGGACGTTCGTGGCACCCATTTTCATTCGGTAGGAGACATAAAGGAGAATTCGCGGCGACAACTGAACCCAATTCCGGAAACAGCGTTTAAAAAATGTTTTGATGATTGGATTATTCGTTGGCGTAAGTGTATCGTTTCTGAAGGAGCATTATTTAAAGGTGATACAATTATTTTGGATGAATATAATTTTGTTTGTGTATTATTGATTTTTTCCCGATACTTTCTTGACAGTAGTATGTAATACGTATAACTTCATTTCATCCTAGATATTGCCTTACATGATAATTTATTAAAAAGAGTGCAAGTATGAAGTTTGCTTTATTACCATATTGGTGATTAACGATAAATTGTTCGTATAAAAATGAATTACCTATATCAAAATAAAAACATTTTTTTTTTTCACAAAGTAATATAAACTCAACGCAACGTTTTGTAATTCCCATAGCATTGTTCGTCTAAGCTTGCTTTGCTAAATCCGATGTCTCTGAAAGATGTCACCCCACATTGTGTTCGCAGAACGTATGATGTAGTAAATCGCTTTAGCCGCTCTCACGATCGCACCTTGGCCCGACCAGGCCATACCACTCGTTCACCCACGCACCCAAGCCGGGATAGGGCGCCCGTACTCCGCTCTTTGTCAAACATCACGTGCAATAACTAACTTTATTGTACAGATATAGGGATGATAATAACTAGTTGCTCTTTCTGTAAAAAATAAGCACTACGCTTGAAGTTGTACTCGCACAGTGAACCTTGGAGCTCCACCTTTAAATACAGTTGTATTTTCGATAATCTGCATAAATATCCCTTGTAATAAAAGAACGACTGTGTTTATGTGATTTTATTGCGAACTTATTACTAGCTCTTTTATTATGCGCTGTATTTATTGAGAGCTCTTTGGTCTCATATTTGAATGTAAACAAATTCTGTGTTTTGGCTGCCGTTATAGCGGTATTCTTTCAAAATCCTTTTAAGGGTTTTCGGGTTATTGAAGGCGTCATCAAAATATTTAAAAAAAATCAGTTTTAGAGATTAGGAAATATACGAGCTAAAATAGCTTTGTTTCGACCTTCTGTACATTAAACAATATGTCGTCCTTGCCAAATTTTATCAGGAGCACTACATGCCCCTCTAATATTCTTGATTTACAAAAAACTCTATCATATCAACCAAATAAAGTCCACTGCTGAACATTAGCATTCCCCAATAGATTACTTTCTATCGGGGGTAATTGCCCATAATCACGACCCTAGGTAGGTTGGTGATCGCAGTTCACGCCAGTACGCAGAATAACGCTGCTGCCCATCATCTGGTAGAATTTATCATTGTCTACTCTTACGACTCCCTGTAAGATGAGAGGTATGAAAAACTCTTTTAAAAGTAATTATTTGAAAAAAAAAAGATGTATATAAGTAATTTTTGTACTGGCGGTAAACCAAAAACTTGATTCGTAGGTACTTGCCTGAATCTTCTCTAATCAAGGTCTTGACCGCAGTGAATGGTTAGTGTCTGTTTTTAAATTAAGAGCTTTGTTGAGCCAATCTTTAGTATTTGACTGAACTCAAATAAAATATAAATAAAGCTTAGAAATTTTGTTATCTGTTATTAATTTTATTTTTATTTACAACAACACAAATAAAATTACAATCATTACAAATAAAATAAATGGTATCCAAAACCTATATAGACGACCGATATGGCGTGGTGGCGAGTATACCCGCACTCCACTCCTGAGGTCGTGGGTTCGATTCCCACACAGGACAAATATTTGTGTGTATTAATATGAATATTTGTTCTGGTCTGGGTGTTTTTCTATGTATATTAAGTATGTATTTACAAAATAAAAAGTATTTATATATGTTTATCCGTTATTTTGTATCCACAACACAAGTTCTTAATGATACTTATCTTGGAACTAAATAATTGGTGTAAGTGTCAGAAATATTTATTTATTATTATTATTTATTTATTTATTATTAATAAGACTGAGAACAGTTGAATCACACACTAAGATAAACATTAGGGGGTTAATTACAAAACAAGATCTTCAGTTAGACCAGGTTTAAAACTAGTGCTGTCACTTTTATTTGATAAGATGAAGACAGTGACAGCACTAGTTTAAACCTTTTTTTTTTTTTTTTTTTTTTTAAGGTCCCAAAAATGCATTTACGCATTCCTCGCCCCCCCGGGGGGGAGAGACGAGGATATGTGGGACTCGCCGCCCCCACCGACCAACCAATCGGGCGGAATACCCACTAAACAAGGACCCACACCCACCGCTTATCCACAGGAAGAACGGGGTCACGGTAAACACGTGTCGTCCGCGACCCCGCCAGCGGATATATCCGCCCACCAAGATGTTGTGGAGGGCGGACCTCCCCAGAGGGGAGCAACGTTAGCGCCCCTCGTACCTCCGCACTGGTGTGAAGCGCCCCGAGGGTCCCGTCGTTAGACGGCAGGTCTAACTTTAGATCTTGTTTTGTATTAAAAACCTAAAATTTTTTTGGATATTTAAAAAAAATTGTGTTAATGATAGCAACGGTAATTCCTTCCGAGTAGATCGCAAAGGTACAAATGGAATATCTTTTCAAATTAGGATTTCTTCGCGAGTTCTCTGAGAACATAAAGCGTTTCGAGAAAATTTTATATTACTGTTTTCTCTTAACAAGCACCTTTGGACAAACAGTGGAAATGTTTGTTTTCTGAGTTGTATGAGGAAATGCTTTCGTAGTAAAGTATCTTGCAGAAAATATTATAGTTATTGATGCTTTATAAATATTAAATTAAATTGTGTACTGGGGGCAACCGAAACTAAAAGGTCGATAATGATCACCGAAATCAAGCTACGTTCATAGAGGGCAGTCTATGGGTTTTCATTATACTTTTGTGTGGCATTTTACTGTATGTCAGAAGTCATGTTAAGTCGTAAAACCTGGTAAGTACTGTGCCTATGCAAATGATTGATTTAATTAATGGACTATTAGCCGTCAATCCAAATTAGAGGTTCTATCAGTCGACGTAAAAGTTTTATTCCTAATTTCATAACTTTTTTAAATACTTCATACCGCATATGTATTAAGTTCGTATACTTGTAGTTAAGAACAAAACTCATTCATATTTAAGTCAGTCATACATTTCAAAAGTTATTAAGTAACACTACAATAATTGTGACATCACAAACATTTACAAATCATCCTTAAGTGTGTTGCCATCTAGAAGAATAAGTATGCACTCTCAGTTATACTCGACTGAATGCTACTTAGCTAAGTATTTCTGTTGAACCGACACAACTCAACATCAGTACAATTTCAAGTTTTCACTTGTCCTTCGATTCTCGCATTCGTTGAAACAGGCGTTTGTATTAAATTAATATGCAAGCACTATTCTCGAATTGACGTTGCATTGCAAGTTTTCTACCACTTAAGTACACGTTTTTTTCCAATCATGTAGGAATTTTGTTTAATATTAAATTAATATTCTAGTACAATTCTTGAATCGACGTTGTACAGCAAGTTTTCTAGCACATTCACGTTCTTTTTATAATGCAGGCGTTTTGTTCGTCCAGTACGATGAATAGGTAGTTAAATTCTTGTATTACTAGTTGCGTGATAATAACATTACGTTCTAAATCAATGATATTTATGGATCTGTGTTAATTTTGCTTTATGAGAAATAGAGCAGCGTCCATTAATTTATGTAGGATTATTGTTTCCTTATTTCTAATTGCTTTGCGTTATAATCAAACTTTCTATTTAGTTTCTGTTGGTTTATTTCATTATGACTTGTAAAGTTTGTGTACGGAAAAATAAAATTTGTAAATATGTGAATTAAGGTGCAGCTAGCATGTTTAGATTTGACTTTATAGAAACTTTCAAATTAAATCATTGTTCTTTCAGAAAGAATAAGCTTTTTGTATTAATCAAAAATCAAGTACCTACATAATTGAAAGATACTTATTGCAAAACATTTCAATGTTTACAAAACTCGTAGTGGATGGTTTCGAGATTAACATACTACAGGTTGCAACTGCAGCGGGTGCGATAAAGCCTCTTAGCAGCAGTCGAGCTTAGCACGGCGGGCGGCGCGCGCGCATACTCGCCGAACGATTCATTGCCAACTGATTTCAGTATTACGACTTCATCACACTCTCGCGAACAACATGCGTGCCCATAAATCAAAACAGAAAATGGAAACTATCTTAAAATAATCCTTTAACTAAAACAAAGAATAAAAACTTCAAAATGCAAATAATTTTAAAAATATCGATCGTATTATCGGCGTGCTTTCTTATAAAAGCTAACTTCGTAATAAAAGGTGCTGTGAAGAAACGGAATACCATAATAAAAGTGAACGAGATTTTTCCGCCGCCATGCTTTTACAACTATTCTTTATTTAAAAACAATAACACTTTGCAACGCGTAGTGTTCTCCTCCGAGTATATTTTTACGGGAAAAATTTCTAGCGTCCAAAGAAGGCGGCGGGAGAGCGGCCGGTCCAAAAGTGTGTTTAAAGTTTTTATAAGGAGAGTGTTGAAAGGGAATATCGGCCAGTTTGGAGATTTATTAAATTTCGAGACGAGGACGAGTAATTCTTCGAGTCGTGCTTTCTTATATGCTGAAGGGGGAGCTTGGAGGAGGGGGTGTTCGGGGAGCGGTGGATGGGCAGCGCTCCTCTTCAGCAAGGGTGATTACACGTCGCCAGTAAAGCTCCTGATTGACCCCATACCCTCCAACCTTGACCATGTCCGACGAGTGAAAGCGGCTATAAAAGGTATTTTATATTCTTGTAAACTCAGATAGATTGGCATCGCAATTTCCTTTTACTTCTATTTAATGCCAGCTTAAATTTTGTAAACGATAGAAACCTCTTCGAATTTTTGAAACAAAAATATATGTACACATTTAATTTTGTTTTATGCTGATTCATTATTTAATATAATTTCAAATTTTTACTTAAAAATACAAAAAATAAATGGTATTGAAAATTTTACAAGCCCTAAATGCATATGAATGTATCAATATTATTATTATAACTGTATGTTAATTGACTTCTTTTTTCTTTGTTTTAATCAAATTCTAAACTAAAAAAGGTCACCCCATCCCAAAGCGCATATTTAAAAATTTATCTTTAAGAGACCAAATATATCTATTATCTTAAATAAATCAAAGGAAAAAAAGGTGTAAAGATTTAAATATACTTTATCAACCTGTTATGTCCTAGGTTTTAATAATTCAACTTATCGAAAATTTATTTTTCGCTTATATTTTATTCTTATGAAATAACTTTCCAATATTTGCAATCAAAAGACTTGTAATTGCAGAAATCTCATAAAAAAACGTTTTGTTTATGTAATGATCAACACACTCCAATTAATCGTTTAACAAAGATGCGCTTTTGGTGCTTACCCCTAAACTGATTACTGTTAGTAAGTAAGCTAGTTAAGGTATTATTGTAATTTCTAAAGAGAGCTTCCACATAAAGTAAGTATGTAAGTTTAATCAAAAATACATATTCCATATACCGGACGGTTAGAAACAAGACAGAAAACAAAGAAGTTTAAATTATATTGGATACTGATCACTTAAAAAGCCGGTTGTCAACTTAGAGGGATCCCAGTAAATCTATTTAATATTAAAACTTTGTAGTTAAATGTGGAATATAAGAAAAATTTACACCATAATGTTTTTGTAGTTTTTTCTGCATTATTCCGGCGTATCTTTGGAAGTTTCAGTTCAAATATTATTTTATCAAGCTGGCCTCTTATAAACCGGCAGCTGAAGAGTGCCGACATAATATAATATATGTTTTGATTATATATACGAGTACTTTATTATATGAAGTAAATTATACCACAAAAAAAAACATTTAGTTAAAAATTATATATACAATACAGTTAATGTTGGTACAATTTGTTGCAACAAAAATATAACTACAGCCGAATAAAATTTTGAGTAGCTAAATAATAATAATTAATATCTATTAACTTTTTAAATTGTGACAAAATGAAAACAGATTTTTTTATTAAAATGCTTTGTTTTACTTATTTTGGTATTTCTATTTGACATAGGCAAAGCAACATCCCAAGACATGTCACATGTTATGTTATTAACTATTTTTTTACCAATTTCATATAACTCACTTTTTTACTTAAATATGACACCTACATCAAATACCTACCTTGAATTGAAGATACTAAGAAATTCCATAAGCCCCCTGAATATACAATTGCAACACAATTTATTACAGTGTGAAATTGATTTATACCCGTATTATGTAAAAATTGTGTAATATAGGGAAGCGATCAACTCCGATCTGGGATAATCGGATTTGGCTGTACGGTTCGGCGCTTGCGTTTCTTGTTTTAAGCCTGCTATAAAGCTTTTACAGCTCCATTGCCTGTGTTAAAAGTATTCAATGAATTTAAATCTGTATATAGAGAGCTAAGTCCCATAAATGTTCTTCCAATTAGGGTGGACCTGTGTCAGTTTTCAGACAGTAAATAAATTAATGTGTCTCTTAAATGGGGCTGTAAGTGAAGCAAAGTATGATAAAATAGTTACCAAATATTTATTGGTAAACAACATGTGTAAAATTCAAATCCACCTGCTTTTTTTAGTTTTATGTAAGTTGGACTTCCAAGATTTGATTTTATAAGACTATTTTTCTAAAAAGTATTGTATAGAAATATATTCGATTGAACAGGTTTACACTATCTCAGATAAGACTTAAATAATCAATAGATATAAAAGTGCATACATTTTAAACAAATACTTTCAATCCGTTTGGATTGCAATTACATTAAATGTATCTAAACTTTGCAAAATTATGCCTCAAAGAGTTTGTAGTAATTAATTAACGGTTTAGTTATATTCTTAATTTCCTGATAGGAGTTTAAAAATAGTTTTATACCAAAAATTATATATTGATTTTGTTATACAACTTACAAGTTCTTATATATTTCCTATAAGAAAATATTTTGACTCTTGAGAACTGACGGAGCAACTTGTTCTCGAAAACGAACTTTAATTTTAAACTTCTTGTCCCACGATCTTTACTTTAGACTTAGTCCTACTTGCCTGTTTGTGAATATAATAAAAAGATATTCCATACAATTTTTTAGTTTAGGATAATTGTTTTCATAACTATTATAGCCTATGTTAAAACATACAATTATCAAGGCTAAAAACAGTGGTCAGTTGGATTCTCATCCGTGGATAGTAGTTTATAGTCAAACTGTTAGACAGTTTTGTAGGACATTTTTTTTAAACTTATACAATTGATAGTTAAGTTTATAAAACTTGACAAAATAAAGAAAGAAAACTAATTTATTTAGTATCACATAAATAGCACATAGCAAATTATGAAAGAAGAGAAATATTAAATAATCGCTATTCTTTATTATCTCTTTAACATCTATAACAACGCTTCCAGCCCTAAACTAATCAAAGCGTATGGATGCAGGCAATGTACAAACATTCCTTTATAATTCTTATTTTAAAAATATATTCTTAAATCTAATATCAAAAAACCCATACCATACCCCATTCGAAGAAAAAGGCCAGATTTGTGGAAATAAAATTCAGATTTTGCATCACGATAATGCGCCTTCGCACAAGGCCATCATTGTGAACGAATTTTGTCCAAACACTCAAGAAATACCATCAAGCAACCAACATATTCACTAGATATGGCTTCAGCCGACTTCTTTCTTTTTCTTACACTCAAATTACCACTTCGTGGCACCCGTTTTCAATCGGTAGAAGACATAAAGGAGAATTCGCGGCGAGAACTGAACTCAATTCCAGAAACAGCGTTTATGAAAATGTTTTGATGATTGGATTATTCGTTGGCGTTAGTGTGTCGTTTCTGAAGGAGCATACTTTCAAGGTGATAAAATAAATTTGGATTAATAATTAAAAAAAAAAATATTTATTTTTCCCGGTACTTTCTTGACAGAGTAGTATATGTCACATATTTATTTTATGATGACAACATTGCCTTCCCGTGGGCTATGAAACAAAATATCATAAAAAATATATTTTTACACATTCTTATCATCGATTAGTTGTAACAGACACCGAAGACAGTCGTAAAGTATTGGCGGCTTATCTGAGAGATCACTATCAGGTGTGAATTATCAGACCTTGTGCACCACCAGCGGTAAATGCCGTTGTCCTTTTTTTGTTGTCTTGCTAAAGGTATTATAAGAAAATAAAAAGTAAGATAGATGTACTCTTTATTGGCAAAATGAACTATATATAACCTACAGGTACAAATAATTGTACACAAAGTTAGTCAAACTAGGCAGTCTTATTGCTGAAAGCGATTTCTTTCAGAAGATCCCAAGCAAAAGAGAGAATAGGAAAATAGCAGGCTGAGCACAAAATCTTCAGATTTAAAATAAAAATTCCGAAGACATAGAAATGTATATTTCCCTACACATATATATATATATATATATATATATATAGGTGTATAGGTCCTACCACTTTTTTTTTGATTTACGTCGGTAACAAAATGCATTTACGTACTGTCTCCCGGCCATAGGGGGACCAAGAGAGGTGTGTGGGATACACCACCGGCAGACACGGCCGCCAGCAGTAATACCCACTAAAAGTCTTCCGACGACGCCCGCCGCTTGTTGAGAAAGAGGCGGGGGGCCAGTACCTGGGTTGCAGGTCTGACACCCCACCCGCGGCCGACGTCCCCTGGACCAAAACCGAGAGGACCTCCTCAGAGAGATGCAGTGGACGCGCCCCTCCTACTCCTTGTGCGACCATAGCGTGTGTGGCCGACTTCTCGGAGGGTTTATGGTTAAACAGTAGGGGCCCCCTGCTCCCGCCTAAGCGGGACTTCTAAACACCCTCCTGGCACTGCTAGACGGGTCCTCCTGGCCCGCTCGCTGCGCCCTTTGCAGATCCCTATTAGTTACCCCTCGGTGGTCAGTACTAAGACCCAGAATCGCCAACTTCTGGGTGTTACCTTTTCCCGGCCCCCGGTAGGTACTCAGCCCCCTACCACTCCAAGGTGGAGGTCTGTTCGGGGGAGGGATAGGGATCCTACCAACACCTAAGGAGCCCAAGCCAACCTCACTTGCAAGTGGTGCACCTGCCGATCAACGGACGAGGCTCTGGCAAACATAACAGTGCGCGGTAAGCGGCAATAGACTCGCCACCGATTACGTGGGACCAACTATATAAGTGTGGGCGTATAATATGCCTACCCCTTCGGGGAAACAAGCGTGAATGTATGTATGTATGTATGTATGTACTACATATATAAATATACTTGTATACATGTATGAATAACTTCTTCACTAACGCGCTAGTTGATGCATTTGGTGTTGCTAGCGTCCATAGAATGCAGTGACTACTGTCCACTGCAAAAAAGGAAAGCTGGACTTATACATACAGATTGTCACGCTTTTTTCACGGACATCAGAGGCAGAGATCTGACATCATCCCATTTGCTACAAACCTGCCACATACTCTTAGCTTCATGCTCTTCATTCATACTCTTGGGCCTGTCCAACATTGTCAAAATTAGCATTTACTTGGCAGATAGTCTATACGAAACTGTAGTTTTAGCTGCCGAGTACCTTCTAATCAGACATTGTTAAACAGCCCCAGAAAATAAACAAATATTATTATAATTACTTATTTGGTCTAGAATATTGTATTTGTGTTGTATTAAAATAATTAGGTTCAAAATGGAAATGACTTAAAACAGGATAACTCGTTAAAAATTGTTATTTGATTTTTGAAAATTTTATCCAAAATTTAAAAAAAAAAGTTCCAATACCAAAAAAGTCTATACTGTTGTATGAAAAACACATCAGCTAATAATTTTGTGAACTCATCCTCACATTTGATATAAATTTCAAAATTATAGAATATTTTAATTACGTAATATTGACTCATAGTATGTATTCACTGATCTTATTTTTGACAAGCTTTCCTTTATAAGCTGTATATAAATCATGGCGAAAATTTGAAATGCATACTATATAATAAATCGTCTATAATCCCTTATTAGAGTTATTTCATGCGCCATAAAACAGCATTACGCCATGTTTCTTAGATGATAAATTCCTTTAACATAATTTGCGTCATTCACTAACTCATATTATGGTTAAATTATGAACACGAAGTTCCACTCCTGGGTTTGAAATGTATTCGTAGAAGCGGTCGTGTGGGCGGGTCGCACCGTGAGAAAACAAACCCAAAAATTGTACGATTGTGCTTTTGTACTGTCACGGGAAATACGGGCACATTTCGTTTTATTCCAATCAAATTGATGTGTTTTTTGTTCGACCAATTATGCCGTACAACATGCCGCATCGCATCCACATCCCTAATTATAGGTAAACGTGTGAGTTTGAAAAGCGGCATCAGGTTGTAAAACGATTTTATACCTTTAAAAAAAGTTCAGCTTAAAAGTTTACATGGACATTTAGTTCCAAAATATTTAATAGTCGATATCCAACAACATTTAAGGGTAAAATGCGACAAGATAGCGTTGATTCGAAACGATAAAACATTTAGAAGATATGTGTAATGGACATAAGCCTGGCAGATAAGGACCGGGTCACCATCCGGAACAAGGGTCCTTTGGGTTGACGGGCAAGCTTTTATAGGACCACCGCCGGAGCGCAACTCAACCAGCGCCGACAAATTTATTGACACTCTTTCAATTAAAGCTATTGTTGCCGCGAACAGAGACCACGGTCACAACAGAACAAAACACGATAACTCGCCTTATGTATCCGTAAAGCGGCCGTATCGAACGCCCGGCCGCCGTAAAAGGAGATTTATTAAAACTATTTGGAAACTGATTCGATCGAGACCGAACGATTTGACATTTAGATAAAGAGTTAAATTTATTTTTCCCTCGAACGTGGTTGCGGCCTAGTGACAATAGAATAAAAAGGTTATAAAACGCGGCGGCTTCGTCCCACGGGCGTCGTAGTCGGTCCGGCCACATCGCAGCTGGCAGATAAACGCAAGTGCGTTAATACCGGTGCTGGCTCGAAGCACGTGTAAATTTCTCAGAGAGGTGAGGACGTAGATAGGCCTCGCCGCCGCCGTGCGTGGGCGCAGAGAAATCGTCGGCGCCGCGATAGCCTCGGGCGCCGCTGTCGCATCGCGAACTTCACGCTTTTTTTTAAACAAGGCTTACATGTTCCCATGCTAATTGGTTTCAAGTGTATTGTACTTCAGCTGTTTCAAAAATATACAGACTGCGCTTACTTCTTACTTACTTTGAATAACTTTTAACTTTCGAAAACCAATGCAAGATAAATATTTCTCAATCGAGTTTACACCTCATGGTCAAAGGCTAAGCACAGTACGTTGTTTGGATAATCAATAATTATGTAATGAAGTAGTCTACAGAATACTAATTTACGAATGTACTCATAATTAAAATGTTAATAATACAATATATTTTGTCATCAAGAAAAAGCATAAAGTTTTCTATTTTTTTTCTGTTAAAATACAGTGACTGTTATCATATAGTCATATGGAACATGTAATGTATACTAAAGTAATGAAATAAATCATTCAAACAGTGGGGATGAGGAGTCCAATTTCATTGTTTTCGTTTGCGTTGAGGCAGATCAGTTCGAAGTCAGTAATCCTCTTAGTGGACGTGACTCAAGAATAGAGAAATTTAGCTGACGCATTGTTTAAGTAAACCAAGCGTCTTGTCATACTTAAAGTGACTGACTGAGATCGTGGTATACTATATATATATACGTATACGTGTTATACTCAACTCAATTGATTTGTTCAATAACATTTCTCGGGGAGTGGCTGGAGTTCACGTTTTGAATGGATATAAATTCCAGTTAATACTGTTAGTTGTTGTTAGAAAACTGACTTTAAAACTGATACAATTATTTCTACGTCTATGTTATGTTTATCTAGATACTAGGTGTGTTCTCAAAATTTATTTTAATAATTTCTACAATATCTTCGATATGTTCTAAACACTTTACCACGCCAAATATATAAAAAAAATCTCAAAGTGCTAAATCTCTATGATTCATTTAATTTCATCTGATTATACATTATACATGATTATACAATTTAAACACATAATACAAGATGTAGTATTCTGGGCGCTTTGATGGTTTTAGGGAAATTCAAATAATTCAGAAGAATCGACTCAGGTTATTATAGTAAATAAAATTTAATTATGATCTCATTATAGATGAATGAATGAAATTCTTATCTTTATCTAATTGTTAACAAAACATTGATAAAACCAAACTCTATCCCGCAATTGAGCCACTTTTATACTTAGCACTCGCTGCATAAAAGGTGTTTGTTTCACATGCAAAAATATCAAATCTAAAATGCAACGGTTCTCTCAGAAAGTTTGAAAATTTGCGCACAATAACTGAATAATGTTTCTCGAACGCTTTTACTCGAATAACACATAGTGTACGTGAATACGCAAACATGAATACCAATTTAACGATAGACCGGGTTCTATCAGTTGATATTGCATACCAGGATTGTCTAGGCCACGAATAAAAGCCACATTTTTTCAACTGTTTATTTGAAACGCTCTCCGCAACTTCCTCTGCATGGACCATAGAGAGGGTGAAAATCTAGATAGAAATAATTCATAGTAATTTATTGCAATTTTGGCGTCGAAACGTACCAGGCTGATAATCAAGATTGACTTCATATTTATTTGCGTTTTTGGCGTAAAAAGTAACAGATAGACTAGCAAACAGACTCTTAAACGAATATGCAAGAAAAATATTTAATTTAGTTAGGATAAAGAAGGTTCTCATAAATCATTAGAATATGAGAACCGTCCATCTTTCAGAAAGAAAATCTTATTAATTTACAGTGAAATACTATTTGTGTATGAAGTGCTCGTAGCTCTGCGATCACTGAAGTACAGCAGAGTTTACAGAGGTAAGTCCTTGGATGGGTGACCGTTTGTGTGGCATTTGGTACACGTTAAGCCATTGGTCCCGGTTATCAATAAATCTGATAGTCTTCAAGCTATGTTAGAGGCCTAATGGGCGGCTTGAAAAATTCTAACAGCAGGACGCCATACACCTGCCTCCGCCAATCCGCACTGGGCCAGCGTGGTGGAGTATGACCCGATACCCTCACACCTTGGTATGTGAGAGGAGGCTCGTGCTCGGTAGTGGGACGTTAATGGGCTGACATGATGATGATGACTATTTGTATAGGTAAGTACAAGATCTCGTCTAGTATCCATGCTGGCGAAGATCTAGTCACCTGTCACCTTTTCACAGGTTTCACCTAGAGACCTCTATGCTGATAAATAACTTTTCTAGAACTGTACAGATCACTTAATAATAGTTGTTTTTTTTACACGCCTAATAGAGGATGAGATTATGTACGTAGATAAGTTAAGTTGTGCAGACATAAAAAAAAAATTAACCTTTTTTAAATTACAGAAACGTAGACATGAACTACGTAAACATATTACTGGTCAAGTATGCATATTTATCTGTTAAGAAGCTGACGACTGCTGGGGTCAGAAAATTATAGAATTTCATTAGTAGAAATTGAAGCCACGGGGCTTGCAAAGTTAAATATTGTCAAGAGAATCAGGTTATATACATTAGACTTGGAAAGTGAATTTAATGAATAAAAACGAAGCATAATACATTATCCAACTATCGACAACGAAATAATATGTTGTCGACCGATATTGCGTGGAGGTCAGTATACCTGTACTTTGCTCCTGAAGTCGTGCGTTCGATTCCCGTACAGGACAATAAATTGTGTGTATAAATAAAACTGTTTGTTCTGGTCTGGGTATTACACAAGTTCTTACTGATACTTATTTTGGAACTAAATAATTAGTGTAATTGTTAGAAAATACTTATTATGTATTATAAGTAACAATAATTTCTAATGTTTATCAGTAAAAGCTAAAATAACAAAAAACATATTATCCTGGTTTTCATATAAAATTATTAATTTCATTGAATAAGAACTTTTGTTTTATGTTTTTCATACAAGTGAATTTCAGCAATATCATAATAGTTTAAATAAGTTTGGCACAAGCAAGCTTAAGTTGATTTAATAAATAATTTTGTAAAGTAAAAATACAGCAAATCTTTCCTAGAATAAAAATATACTAACATACTTTAGACCTTACATTTTTGTAATCTTTGTAAAAACAGATATTCCAGATTTGTTACAAGGGAACATCGATACCCAAGTTCGACAACCAAAATCTCAAGCTCAAAATCTCCAAATACTTTACATGATTTTCAAATTTACATAAATATCTATTGTATTCCATCGCGTTTCCATAAAATTTAACAGCGGCCACATCCACGTATCCTGTGCACCCAAGAAACTACTTTACGACGATCCACAAGAAGACCAAGTTAAGGTTATGGCTATAATTCAGTTTTATGAAACCCCTTTCAGGTAACAAAGTGTATATTCGGAAAGTTCTCACATAACTTACATAGGGAGAGCCAATAGTTTGGACCACTCGGGACGTGGAATGACATTAACATGTCATTCTTTTGTCCATTGTACTGCGTAATGAATGATGATGCTAATTATTTTCGAAGAAGGTTTAAAATTTACGGTGACATCAATAGACAATCTTTTTGTCTTCATACTTTTTGGTTTGTTATTTCATTCGGAGATTATTCAAGTTGTAAGTGGGAAAGGAGCGCTAATAGCTCCGCGAGTCTAGGTGGTCGTAAACGATCTCTGAAGTAAAGCAGGTTTCACAAAGGTCAAACTTGGATTGGTGACCATTTGTGTAGCATCTAATTTCGAGCGCTTCTGCGCTTCGGAAGGCACGTTGTGCCGTTGTTCCCGTTTATCAATATATGTGATAGCCGTTAAGCCATGTTAGAGGCTTAATTGGGCGGCTAGAACCAATCGCACTAGGTCTGCGTTAGGTCTGCGTGGCGGAGTATGACCCCCTTCCTTCTCACCTTGGTTTTTGATAAGGATTAAAGTTCTGAGATGATGAACAAATTGATAAAAAAATAGGTTTAGAAAAACAGTTTATGTCTGCTTAATGTATAATAAACAACTGTCTAAGTAGCTAATGAAAATAGAGTCAAAAACAAAGGAATATAAATTTTGTTTTCTTACTATTGTAAATAGTCTGAGGATTGTATGATAATACATTCATTAAACAGAATAAATATTTCTTGAAACCACATGCGGCCTGTTCGCAGTTGAAATTCGTTTTACTTTATTCGTCTTTATTACGAGATGTTATATCGCAATGAGAAATTCTTAACAAAGGTTTATGACTTCAATAACGAAGTTTACGAGGTTCTTTGCGGTTGTAACACGTGTCAGAAGTGAAGCGTGGATAGCGAAAAACATTCTTCGCAATAAAATTAAAATTCCAGAAGACGTCATATATTTCTCTTTTTACTGTTCCCGATATTCTTTTAGTAATAAAGAAATATAGTCCATAAAGAACAAAACTATTATTTATTATTATTTACAAACGACAATCGAAATTTACATTTGACTCTTGGTTTGCCCGCGACTTCGTCCGGTTTAAATTTAATTATATCTAGTTTTAAGTAACTTTAAATATCATAATTTATATCAGCTAATAATAAACCTAACCAAATTGTTTTACGCTTCTAGCTTTACAAATGAAGACTTCCCATACAAACTTTAAAACTCTATTTCTACCCCCTACAACCTTTTTTTCGCATCAAAAATTGCCTATATCCTTTCTGAGACTCTAGGCTATCTGTGTACCAAATTTCATTTAAATTGATAGTTTTGGCGTAAAGAGGAGACATACAGACAGAGTTACAGTCGCATTTATAATAAAACTATATGTAAAAACAAGTCCCAATATGTTGAACCTATCCTTGTATCTTTGCATGGATAAAACAAAAAACATTTATCATAATTCCGTGGTAGCCATTAGAGTAATTTCTGCTAGATTTTACAAATAATACTATCCATTGCCGTCCGATGGACAGATGGCACAGTGAAACGAAAATAGATGTTAATTGCAAACACAATTTGGTTTCTATTTTTACGCTATAGAACCTAAAAGCTAGCTTAATATCCAACCGCTAATCAGTAAAGGGGTTAATAAAAAATATACTTCATTAAATTTTTCTCTTCTACAAAATTAATCTGAAGAGGAGAATATGTATAATTGAGGTTGACATTATTTCATCAAACTCCTAAGAAGTCGACTGGGAAAGGAAATTATTTGTTTACATAAGGGTTCCGTTTTGTGTTTTTTGCCTTAGATGCGATGTAAATGAGATGACAATATCATGATGTAAAGCTTCTTTTAAGTGGTTTACTTGGAAACAAACGGGTAAAGCAGGGCTAGGTCGTAAACCGACGTTAGTGCGCGGGCTGCTGCCATCATAAAGCATCTCAGCAGCGGTCACGGAAACTCCGGATTGAATTGAAACTGTATGACTTGCACTTCTTATATTCCTAAGTGAATGTAGCATACATTCAATGGGTTAGAGATTTGAATAATTCTTGAGGTAAGTATTTTAGATAGGGATCCGGGGTGTTTTGGACAGTAAAAGGATATTGTATGTTAAGGTTCTACAATAGGCAAATATTTTGGTTACAAATGAATATTTTATTCATTTTAAAATATAATACCTATGTTATTGTATATAAGGCTAAATAGTTCAACGAGATATAAAATACCTCAGGGATAACTTAAGTCAATAGATACATACATAAACACCCGCATGTTTCCCCGAAGGGGTAGGCAGAGTCATAACATAAGCCCACACTTATTATTAATGGTTTATGCCTGTTGCCTTAGATTCAACAGTGAACATACACTAGCTTGATGCGTTCTTTCGATGAAATCAGAGGACCCAAAAGTATAACAGTTTGTGGATCCTACATCATATACATTTACGTACTATCGATGGAATAGGATGCATTTACCGTATCAGATGGGTTACGTCACATGTTTTCTTGTTAGATTTGAGTAAACTAGCTTTAATATTCATTTCGTGATACAATTAGAAGTAATAAAACTAAAACAGAATCAACGCGCTGGCATTTTTAAAATAATAATGTGATTTTGACTCTTTTAAATTTTGTTTGAAGTTGACATGGGTATTCCCAAAATCAGACTCATAGTTTAGTGAATGATGTAATTATAATGTCATTAGTGTTATGTTTTGATGCCAAAATCAATGGTTTTCATTTTGCAGAACATATCAAATAAATAGCTAAAGAAGTAAACAAAATAGGTAACTGTGAAAATCACGCATTAGGTAATAATGTATCTATATAACTATAAATGCATGAAAATCACGCATTAGGTAATAATGTATCTATATAACTATAAATGCATGAAAATCACGCATTAGGTAATAATGTATCTATATAACTATAAATGCATGAAAATCACGCATTAGGTAATAATGTATCTATATAATTACAAATGCATAATCATCATCATCACTCTAGGGAAGTCCACTGCTGCACATAGGCTTCTATCTTAAATTTCCAGCGTTACCTTTTGTAGACGGCTTTCATCTTGCGAACAAAATAAACAAATGCAAAAATGCAATAACAAACAAAAGTACAAAAATATATATTATGTACAGGTACATTTAGGACAATTTGAAACTGGTTCGTTTCTTCATATACCATAAGTGTGGCATTTAAGCATACATCTATAAGGAAAGCGGTTAACACAGCCTAGAACGTTTGTGACACCGAAGCTTTATTATACTACCTTAGAGAACACCCTGGTATTAATTCCACAGCTTAAACACGATACCTACCACCTTCGGGATAACCTTGGCATTCATATCACAGTTTTAGCACTCATAGGAGGACATTGTTTTTTAATAGCTCGGTGCGCGACTAAGAATTCTATGTGAGATCTCAGTATAGTCCCACATTTTTACTGAGGGCTTAGGGGAAGAGGTTTAGGGGAGGGCATCTCAATTACCATTTATCATCTTTATTACCGCTAATTCTTATTAAGTATGAATTTAATATTATCAATATATCTATATATTGACACTGGCCAAAAGCCATTATTCAAAAGAAAAAAAAGAGTGGAGCAAATTAGTTTTAATGAATTTAGGAAATCTAATTTTAGTTATTTACAATATAGAATTTATTTATCATTGTAAGAGAGAATACAATTTGTTTGTTCAGAGATATGAATGTTATAACTAGAAAAAACAAAATAATTTTGCTTTCGAAATCAGTAAGTTACTTTTAAGATTGTTAAAACGGCCCAACAAATTTTTATAACAAAATTTATCGCATTAAGGCGGCTTAAATCTAAATCAAACCTTTATCCGCGCACGCATCTATCAAATGACACTGTTTTAATAATAACTGCATTTTTTACCTCCAACATTTAAGTGCGGTAGATCGTAGAGGCTGTCTTTATAATTTAAACTTAATTGTGTAGGCAATAGTATAAAAGCTCGTAAATCGACTCCTGCGCAGGTAACATTCGGCCAACATTCCATTTCTTTGTTCGACGACGACACTCGCTTGCCCACGCGCTTCCGGAATCGTTACAAATCTCAACTGTCTGTAACGTGAACTGTTTTAGTGCTTTCATGTTATGGCGATTTCTTTTGTTATTTAAATCATGTCTTGATAGTAAGTTTTTAAGTAAAGGAGTTAATATGACCTTTTTTGTAAAAAAAATTGTTCTTAATGTCATATATTGTTTTTTTTCATAGGCCCAAGCAGGGTGAACATAGAGACCATAAATTAACCACTAAGACCGCTCGTATTTCAAAATGTCCATATCCATAAGGGAATCATTATAATAGTCTTATAAAGTTCACTGCTAAACAATAGTCTCCACAATAGATGACACTCGATTGACGGTATTTGCCCATAATCACCACGCTGGGCAGGCAGTATGGAGAACGACACTCATGCCCATCATACGGTGCCATGTGGTGCCACCGCCTCTCATCTCACAAGGAGTCGTAAGACGATAAAGAAAAATCATGAAGGAATAAATGATAATAATTAACACATACCCGAAGTTGATTGGTTTTAGTAAAAGTTTTGATAAATAGCTGGGCATAATAACTGCACACTTCTTCATAACAAGCAGTTGATGCAGAACAAAACAAAAGAGTGCGCCATACCGTGGAATAAAGTGATAACAAGTCCCACCAAACAAGGCACTCTTAAACTTAATAATATATAGAATAAAATCCATTTTGCTTTTAAGTAAGCAAATTTTTCCGTTTTAGCGTTTTAGTTTTAGTCCAATAATTGGTCTTTATCTTACATACATTTATCACAGTTGCGATTCAGGTCACTATACCGCGCAAACTCGGTCCGGATTGGCGGGGACAGGTATTTCGCGTTCAGCTGTTAGAATTTTTCAAGCCTCCCAAAAGGGCCATTGACTTGGCTTGACGACTATCAAATTCAACGACAACTGGGACCGATGAATTCACGTGCTTCCAAAGACTAACCTCTGTAAGCCTGCTTTACTTCTAGTATGATCAGTATTTTTCTATCTTTCTTTTAAATAATGGCTTTGTGCGTCTAGCACATTTAGCCAGTGTCAAGTAAGTGATATATTACTTATATATATAATTGACAGTAAATGAGAATGTGTGGTGATAAAGATGATAAATCGAAGATGAAATACCCTCCCCTAAACCCCTTGAGTCCTCAATAAAGATGTGGGACTATACTGAGATCTCACATGGACTCCTTGAGAGAAAATTTGAAAAGTGATGTTGCACTGTTTTGTTTGATTTACTAACACTCATGTATGTTGACAAACACTTAACGGTTAATAATCCACCGTTATTACACATTAATGTTAGAAATATCACAAATTTTAAAAAATAAAACAAAACTGCAGACATGACGCTTCACTTTCCCGCCAAGAAGTCCCTCAGTATTTTTATGTAATGCTAAATAAAAGTTATTATACTTTTTACAAAATTTTATTTTAGACTGAGAATCAACACTCCTCTTCATTATATTGGTAATCTAATAATTGAACGGGGATATTTGACACAAGTATTCGATTACGTAAAAGAAATCCCCAATCAAAACACAGAAATAGTAAAAAACAGATATTGAATAAATAATTTGAATTTGTATTTGTAATAATATCTTGTAGCGTTATAACATTTATATTGTACATACTACTGAACACCCAACTGAGAGCGATGATAGCCCAATGGCGAGACCCATAGACTTCTAATTCAGAGGGTCTAGGGATCAAACCACCCGGGTTTAGTTTTTTTCGTTTCGAAATTATGTGCGTAATCACTTGCTCTGTGCCACGTTAAGCCGTTGGCACCGGTCATGAACATCTATGGCAGTCGTTATTAGAAAGTCAGAGCCTTCTAATATTCTGACAATCTTGTTTAACCATAGAATTATGTTTCCCTTTGGGTCGTGGAGGTCAGATGGCAGTCGCTCCATATAATGAAACTGAAGTTCAGCCAAATCTAGTAAGACCAGTAAGCAGACCCTGGGCTCTGGGCTTTCAAATTCAAATTCATATTCATTTATTCAAGTTTGGCTCAAAAGAGCTCTTATGAACGTCAAAACTTAAAAACTAGCGCGCCCATTCACTGCGGGCGGGAGCTTGATCGTAAAAGAACGGGCAAGAAAATCGTCAAGGTTAGTTTTTTTCTCCCGCCAGTTACAAGAATATGTACTTTAGTCTGGGGCCACCTGGATAATGCAAGGATATGAGACTGAACCAATATGTAATTATTACATTATAAAAATTTCAGACATCTTACCCAGTGTCATCTAGCAGATCGAATACTGCGGGTATTGTTTTTGTAAGCGTTGTGTTTTGTATGTATTAAGCGTTTTGTATCTTTCGGTTCCGAACCGCATCACTAATACTAACTGCCAGATGATAGGGATTGCGGGGGAAATATCGCAATGTTTGATTATCATTTATTTTATGTAAATTACTTGAAGAAAGCAGTTATTAAACAATACATTAAGCTTAATATTAGACACATATATAAATAACCATGACAAATATATATGCCCATGCACAAAAGTATTATTCATATGTGGAAATAGAACGTACAACCTTTGAAGAGCGAAGCGAAAAGCTATTATATCGACTTCCTCTGTCGTCTAGATCCCTCCTAGATTTTTGAAATATAACATCACAATTATTCACCTCATTTATTTGTATGAGTGTGACACCTTATGTATATTTAATGTTGTTATAGTAATATAAATCTTTAAATCAGGGACACAAACAGGGATAACAAAGTTAATCTCTCGTTAGTTCACGTGTGACAGCCAGCTGAGATCATTAATCAGTCGACGAAATACAAGGCATTGTTTTAGTTGGGTACACTTTTAGAGGTAGAACCCAGAAACAATAGGCTAAAAGCTAACAAAGCCCAATAGAATGTTAACAACTCTTTGTGAGACCATTATTTAGTTATTATGGCACTATATTTTGAATTTAATAAAATAGAATAAATAGTTGGTCATATTTATATTTTATTGTACGAGATACATAAATATGTATAATTATTCTTAGTCGTCACCTGTTGTCTGCCTAACAGTGTAATATTTTTAAGTTAGTGGCGTTGCTTAGATAGTTTAAAAAGATTAATCAAGTAGTCCCCCGATGGTAAGTCGAAAACAATTTTTCTTTTTCGGTACATGCATTGAATTAATAATAATGGTCTCGCCAATCCTATTGATAGGGTTATCTGCGATTACAACACACACTAAACATACGCATTATATTGTTTTACAAACATAAACATATAATATATTTTGTAGACCTTTTCTTTTCAAAATTAAAACTAATGTTACTGACTTTGTTATGAAGTTACTTGAGTATTACTTTAGTAACCGTTTACCATTATACAATAACTTAACCAAAAATAAACAGTATGTACCGTTTTGTATCTCCTGACCCTGCAACGAAATAAACGATAATTACCGTTTACCATCATAATGATCCTTTAATAAAATAAACAGTAGGTACCGTTAATTTTCATTTGATTCTTCAATAAAATAAGCAATAGTTATTGTTTACCATTATAACTATAATCTTTCAATGAAATAAACAGCAGTTATCGTTTACCGTCATGTGATCCTTCAATGAGATGAACATACCATCATATTGGCTATCTAGCATTTAGTAGTAGTTTCTACAAACATGACCAATCTAACTTGTTCGTGATGCAAAATTCTAAACAGTAAAACCAAGCTTTAGAAATTCTGCGTTACTACGTGGATAACTTCAAAACAGAAGTGAAGGAAACATGTACACGTACTTTCCTAGACGACGTGGTTGATTAGTTTTAGGTTATTATTTTCTATTCTACTAATTATATAAGTGTAGGTTTGGCTGAGTAGACTTTTAAATTTCACGAAGATGCTAATAGAATTTCAAATAAAGATATTTTTTCATATTACATAATATATGTTTATAACATAGATCCACCCGAAGGTTACGATAGTTAGGAAATTTTCAAATTTCTACCGGAAATCCTTACATATCTAGTAGCGAACGTCAATGCCTAACTTACTTAATAATATTAATGGAAAGTTAATTCGTTTCGCATGTACAAATCGTATACGAGGGATTACGGTAAGCTTCAGGAAAATTGACAGGTCTTAATAACGTCTATGGCTTAACACAATATAGTGGCGGATTTCACTACATATACCATTGTAAGAATTAGGCATTCCATACATTTAATAAGAGATAGTGCTCTAGGAGCTGTAATAAAGATTAAAAATATCGCAATGCATCGTACTAATTTGATACATGCGGAAGTTTGTTAATATGTTTATATGTAGGTATGTTTTATACTCTTTCACGCAAAAATTACAGAACGGATTCAATGACATTTTGCAAGCACATAGTTAATAACCCGGACTAACACAAAGAATACTTTTAATCCCGATATTTTTACGGGAACGGTGTCCGCGTCCAAAAATATACAGGTAAAAGACATACGTGACGAAGATCTCATTTTTTTAAAAATGCGTTATTTTAATGCAACTTTTTATGACACAATAAATGGGAACTCAAATGTTAATAAAATGAGTGTTATTCACAGTTGTGAAATTTATTTCTTCGATCTTTATTTTGATCAGGACTTTTTCATTTTGATCATTTTGATTGAGTAGTCAAGCTAGAACTTAAATTTACATTTGATTACATAATAGTCAAAGATTTCTCATCTGCAAATCTCGTTCTATTTAACTGTAAAGTTAATACAATAGTTTGCTATAACTTTCCAGAAACAAGGTAAATAGTCATAACTGCGCTGCGTATGAGCAAATATATCACCTGCAAAAACTATACTAATTACACTATTTAAAACTTGAACTCTTGAACAATGCATTATTAAAACTATACTTTTATTATTAACCTCTATGTTCAAAACACTATCTTAACATACGGTAAAACATAATCTTAGCAATCCTATGATAACAACGGAAAAAATTTCATTTGTTCAATTAATAAAAAAAAGTTATTGTTGATAATTGGAATTTTCGATTGACGAAAAAATCACTTTAATACTATAATAACAATTTAGTTCTGGAATAATGCTCTCGTACCTTTCTCAAGGATAGGTATATAAGGAGATATTATAGGTTTATAAGGTATTAATTACAAATATAAAGTTACTAGATTTGCAAATCAGTCTTGTCACCTAGTTTAATACAACATTTTTGAAATACTGGCTTACAGTAAACCATTTGGTGACATTTTAGTTTATAGTTTGTCGCGATCGCGTCCCACAGGAGCCATAGATTTATTCGGAATAAAAAGTAGTCTTCGTACTTTTATAGGGTTCAAGCTTACTCCGTGTAAAGTAATATCTAAATCATGTAGGTGTAAAAGTGTAAGTGTAAAAAGCAGTATGTTTGTATCTAGGCTGATATTCAGCATTTAATTAATATTATTTACCTAAAGGTAGTATTAATAGTAATAAACTGCATTATAGTAAATCGTAAAAAGCACAATAATCATTAGTTTTCTTTATACAAACAATCAAAATTTACCTTTTGCATAACTACCGACTGAAATGGACGTATAATCACACTGACGGTAATGAAATGAAGTCGTGAAAGTTCATTTTATTAGTCTAGAAATTGCATTGATCGCATGATCGCTCAGCATAACGTGGATCTACCCACACGCCGAATGGCTTACTCCAAGTATAATCCGTGGGCTAAATAATATATTGTTAGTGTTTCTGATGAGGCAACCGACATGTTTACTAATTGTTTTTATTCTCCATTGTTACAGGTATGGCTAGTGCTGTCTGGTGGTTCGTTTCCGTCCTAAAAAACTAATTACTTAAGCAATATTTTTACATTCTACTATTTTATGTATGTTAATAGGTTAGTTAAGTATGTATGTCATGTCGGTTTTAAGATGAATAACTGTAAATTTATCTGTGAGTTGGTGGTCGACCTCCAGCAGCCATGAAACAAAAGTGTTTCAATTGTTGGCCCCTTCTGAATATTATTGAATCAGTGCAGTGGGTTTGTTCACAGACTTACTGCAAATACTGAGCAGGGGCCTTATTTTGATATCATGCAACCTGTACGTGTCCTATGTATTGTTTTATGTCTTTGTCATTATTAGGTTGTGTGATGTTGAAATAAATAATTTTTCATTTCATTTGTGATAGGAAAGTTGGTCCTTGGATCAAAGTGGTAAGCTTAAAGCAATCAATTGAAACTTGTATACAATAGTTCAAGGGCAAGGCTTGAACTCCATGTTACTTGCCTTAATTTTTACCGATATCGTCCACCACCTCATAGACTATAAGGAATTTTTATATAGGTAAAAAAATGTGGAAGTAGTTTCAGTGTAAATGCAGATTGGTAAATCATTATATAATAGGTTGGGGAAAAAGTCTTTTCGTATTTTTGTATGAAAAGTCAAGACATTTTTTTCAAAGTTTATTTACATTTATTTACAATATATATGTACCGTATTTTGTTGAATAACGTTCTGCCATTTTGTGGGCAGAGACATTATCCCGTTACTGTAGAAACTTTGGGACTTCTGATCAAAAAAACGGGACAAATAGTTTTGGCAGTCCTCTCTTGAGGTCAACCTTACAGAACCTAAAGAATTCTGCAGAGACCGAAACAGGTGAAAATCTGAAGGCGCAAGGTCAGGGCTATATGGTGGATGCACTAGGACCTCCCAGTCGAACTCTCTTAATTTTTGCTGAGTGGCTAAAGATGTGTGTGGTCTAGCGTTATCGTGATGAAAGACCACACCCTTCCTGTTGATCAATTCCGGCCGTTTTCTCTCGACTGCTTCCTTTAATCTCATCAGTTGCTGGCAGTAAAGATCAGAATCGATGGTTTTGCCGGGCGGTAAAAGCTCATAATAAACAATGCCCTTCCAATCCCACCATACCCACAGCATCACCTTATTTCGTGTTAGGCCAGGTTTGGCCACAGTCTGTGAAGCCTGGCCAACTTTCGACCACGACCTTTTTCGCACGTTCTTGTCGTACGTGATCCACTTTTCATCGCCAGTTATCAATCTCTTCAAAAACGGCTCGGTTTCATTACGTCTCAATAAAGAATCGCAAATGAGTACACGGTTCATTAAGTTTCTTTGAGTGAGCTCGTGTGGCACCCAAATATCGAGCTTTTTTGTATAACCAGCTTTCTTCAAATGGGTCAAAACTGTTTTGTGGTCAATTCCCAGTTCTTCAGCTACATCGTAACTACTAATATGCCGATCTTGCTCCACTCTTTCAAAAATGGCGTCCATTTTATTCGTAACAGGGCGACCAGAGCGAGGTGCATCTTTAACATCAAAATTTCCGGACTGAAAACGTTTGAACCAAATTTGTGCTACTCTTACTGACACTGCATTAGGTCCATAAACATCACAAATTTTTTTTTACTGCTTGAGTTGCATTTTCGCCTTTTTTATAATAAAATTTTAAAATGTATCGAATTTCTTCATTAGATTCACTCATTTTTACGGAGAGAAAAACAAATGAAAAATAGCGGGAAACAACTTTTTTTTATTTTTTTCTTTTCTTTATAATGGAACCTTTTTAATGTTACCAAAACCAGCCAGACACAAATAGTACAGTCAAAAAAATTTTATAATAAGTTTATGCGAAAAGACTTTTTCCCCGACCTAATATAAACGATTGGTTTATATAAATTATTATTCATGTCAGGTACCATTTTATCAATTTGCCAACACAGTCATTATTTAATGATGACATTGGAATTACCTCACTTAAGAATTATTAACATTCTATTCATCATTCAGTTTATTTCCTCAGTCATAATAATTTGTTGACATTTCATACGGTGTATTTAAACAACGCATTAGCTACCTACGTAATTAATTTACATACGTTTTTTTCAAGTGCAAACATTAAGACGGGTTTTGGTAAAATCAAAATTTGTATAGAAACTTGCCGACGACATCGTGGTTTTGCATTTTTAATGCTCTCAGTTTCGTTTCGTGCCCAAGTGTTTGTCGAGCCCGCATAAATTGGATTTCTTCCACTGTTCAAACATTACGTTCAGTGCATTCGAATATGCGGCTGTACCGCTTGTGGGCATATTAAATTCATATTTATGGAGACATTCAAATTGTGTTTAGCTTATATTCTATTGTGGTTCTGTAACATGGTGGGGTTTTCTGTAGTCTTATTCTCATATGGAGACTCAGAGTCACATAGCAAGGTATTGAGAGGGCTACGTCTGAGGTTTCACTATGAGATTGAATCAGAAAAAAGGAGATCTATAGAAGAACTGTTATCCGCAATCATCGATATACACTCTTTATTTTGCGAGAATTTTCAAGCTAAAGTAGCAGTGGGCTGGGAATATATAGCGTAGAAAAGAAGAGCTGGAAAGTTCTTGAATAAATATCCTTTGACAGGAAACGTAGCGTCAGACGTAAACAGCAAAATAGACTGACGACCTGACAAAGGTCTAATGATCACGCTGAATGCAAGTCCCCTAAAAATTATGATACTGAAAGCTTATAGGATAGCTTATGTTGTCCTTGTGCTAATGATGATTATTAACATGTGAGATAGCAGACCATTTTCAAGTCAATAGAATTTTATTTGTGTCTATGTCAATAATTCTTAATCCACCGTTATGAGCCAATTTATATTTATAGAGTTTTGTGCCATAACCAAGAAAAGAAATCCAAAGATTGCCATACTGTTATTTATATCCAAAAAAAAATGGCCATACGGTATAAGCAGTAAGATCTACATCAGGTGTTAATCATTGAAATACATAGGCTCCTAGATAGTTGAAACTTAAATAACCACACAAAGTTAATGTATTAATACAGTAATATGTGATACTTAAAAAAATATCCTTTCAATAATTGTTTTAAACCTTTGACATTTTCTTCATGAATTTAAAACGATATTATGTCGTGTAGCGTGGTCACTTCGAATTAAGTTTTATGAAGGAACATCCTGGAAATAATATAACATGTACTGAGTAGCCTTAATTATAAATTCCTTTTATTGATATGGGTCTACTATATTCATGGAGATCTCGCACGTCTAATACTAAGATAATTAATTACTTACTTAATTTGTTACTTTAGATACTAACGAATAATTATAAAAAGATACTTATACCAACGGCTATTCATAATGAGATACTATTTTTTGTACATCCATAAACACAATTAAAACACGCAGACCAAGACAAATTTCCTCATATTTCACCTGTATTGAATTGAAACGGGTATTGAACCCACGAAATTTGTCGAATAAGAATAGGTGTACCGACCACCGTGCTGTATCAGTAAAGTCAGATTCTCAAGACATAATTAAGCATACGGCTTATATGTACTGAAATATGACATACAACGGCAAATCCAAACTATTCAAAACTAATATTATAATTAAGAAGGTAACTCAGTCTGTCTGTCTGTCTGTCTTTTCTTCACGCCTAAACTACTGAACCGATTTGTGTGAAATTTTGTACAGACATAGTTTGACACTCGAGAAAGGACATAGGATAGTTTTTATCCCAAAAAATTCCGCGGGATCGGGAACTATGTGGGTAAAACCAAAAATCTGCCGGAAGTCACTATTCCACGCAAACGAAGTCGCGGGCGAAAACTAGTCTCAATATCAAAAGAAGTTATAGACTAGTGGTGGAAAATAGTATGAACATAATAATAGTCTCTCGTAAAAACATCATGGTCGACTGCGGTCAGGTATGTTTATCATAACTTGACCGCTAGTGCTGTACCGCTACCTAAAAGCCGGTCAGGAGTGGGAAAGTCATATCATCAGGTTATGACTTTGTGATACTATGTACCCAATGTTGGTCTACAAAGAACATCAAGGGATAAAATAATTTATTGATTCAGGCGTTTCTTTGCGGAAATCCTTTGTAAGCAAGTGATGGATTAAAAATATCTTTGTTACGATTCCCGATATTTTTAATCCATTACTTGCTTCCAAGGGATATGTTAAACTATTACAATACGAGTGCTATGTCGCTTACACACCGGCGCGGTTTAGCGCAAGCGGTCAAGTATTGCTCGAAGTGGTTTTTATATAAAAAATACATTGTTATAAAAAGTACGTTTAAATTTACTGTCGCTTTATATTTTGACACGATCGTAGCTGCGCGAGACTATGAAACGATCTAAAGTTAAGTAGAGTTCATGAAGTTCTTATGTGGCCTATTGTGTAACATTTGACATTGAGCACTTCGGAAGATAATTAAATGATTAAATATCTTGCTCACAGCGAAGCTTTAGCTAAAACCATTTCACATACTTTTAAAAACAAACCAGAGTCCGCCAAAACGAAGGAAGCAGAAGAATTTTGATGTGTCTGTTATTCTTCTTGAACTTGGTACCATGAAAAGACGAACAGGCTATATTTTTTAAAATAAAATGTAAATTTACAGTAGAGCCCCTAACAAATATTATAATAACAATAATTCTTTATTTCAGAGCCATTTTGTTAGTAACAATATGTATCCTTTAATTGGTGTAAGTATTATGTTAACGAAATATTAGTACTCCCCCCCCAAAGGAACACGCTGCTACTGATCTGGACTGTAGTAGCGCTAAGAATTTCACGGTACCGTAAACACGTAATAGGCCTAGACATGTGCAGATTGCGGTTTGCGATACTGGCACGCAACGGTACACGTTGATGTCAATGTCAAAGCTAAATTAGATTAAACGTCACATTTGTGGCACAGAGTCAGATGCTTAGCTTATATTAAAATGACGGGATAACGGACCACACAGCAAGTATCAATATAAGAAAATATCACTGTTTTATAACCGACCTCTAGGAAAGAGGAAGTTATCACTTGCACATAAGTTTGCGTTTGAATTGGGTGAATTTGTAAAACTGTATACGATTTATTTAATAAATCCTTTATTCTAGAACGTGCTTTTAAAAGTTCTAGACTATATACCCGGATGTGCATGTATATGTGATAGTTATCATCATATGTAATAGGAACGCGCAAGGAATTTTATTTTATAGCAACAAAGCTATATGTTGAGTAAGATATGTCTGATGTAGAAGATATGGCAAAAACTGTTTTTATTCAAATAGACACTGCCTATAAGGCATCACTGAGTCTTGATCACAAAGTTATTTATTTAACCAACCCTCTCTGTGTATAAATAATTAGAGTGGCCCACTGTTTGGTAGTTATTTATCTCCACAGCCACTAGCAACTTAATAGAGGTCGAACTGCAGCTATAAGATCACGAAACAGCCTTAATTTACCTCGCACATTTATAATATTGTTAATAGTTACTGTGAACCCTCATATTCCTGTTATTACAATTTTATCCTTATATCAGGAAAAAGTGCCTGCATTATCATACTTATCAAGTGATAAAAACGCTGCTTTTCGTATACGCACTTATAGTAAATGACACGTCTTTGCAGATTGATTGTTTTAATATATAACCTGTGATTTTGTTTTTGCAATAAGCGGCACCAAACCCGAATCGAACCTAAAAGCGTAAAATTTTTGATAAAGTAACTAGTACATCAAAAATTTTATCGTGGTCTACTCGTACATTAATGCAACGTCTGTGACATAAAAGTACCAACTAAATCAAATAACATATTAATTTCCTCTGTCATAATTATAAAAATGCGCTATATATTCCCAAGAGTATATCGACCTCTTCGCCACATCGGTTGTCAAAAAATTTCAAAATTCATATAAAAATTCATATCCAAGAACGACAGATCCTTTCAAAGAAATAATAAGTGATATCCAAACAATTGCACCAAATGAAACGCATGTAAAATAATCAGTTCGACAAATCATTTTATTTGAAATACCTTACTTACAAAACGCATAGAAATCTTTGTTTATGTGAGAACATTTAAAGAGAACTCGCACGCACAACTTTACAATAAAAGAATAGTCTTCGAATCTGCTGTGTAGTTTTGAAATGTTAAGAGGATATTTAAAATAAGTTAATGTGTAGCAGACACATACATTTGTTAAAATGTAACTACTCACAATGTTTCTACTTTAGGTTGAACGGTAAAGCAGTAAATTGTAATAGCTTTGTTTGTCAGCTGAGACCAATACCTGGCTAATTAGAATATGCTACTTTTAGTTAAATAGTTTCTTTCATATAGCTAGGTTTAGACGATGCTTTGTTTAAGTAATATCTTACCCAGGTGGCTTGCTATACTAATACGTTTGCGTATTACGTATTAGTAAGTAGTAGAAGTTATTGGTTAAAGTAATTTTTAAAATAAAGTGTTTAGACTTGGAAGTTTAAAAAAATGTTGAACGATGTGTTATAGTTTTTTTCATGATTTTTAAACAAAGGCATATTTTAGATACCTATATAAATATTTTTAAGTGCTAGCTTTTACTAATTTTATGTAGAAAGTCTTTATATAATCTTTTTAAAATAAGTGAAAATACTCTATATAACTACGACTAAAACTAAACTCAAAAAATAACAAAAATAAGTGAGGTGTGAGTTAAAGTTTTTACTTACACTGTTACCTAACAAAAACGCCCTATTTTTCAAATTAATCGTCTCAAAGGTTTAATTACAACTCACGCATGCATAAATATATTTTTAACTAATCAAAGCTTTGCGATTTCATAATAGCTTGTTTAATTGAAATAAACTTTTAACACAAAAAGATTTGCAAAACTGATAGCGGTAAGGCACGAATCGGTCGCGTTACGAGTATCATAAATCGATGGATTGTACGCAATAATTATTAAGTTTTAAGGCTGGCAACGCGTTTAATCATTGCTATTCGGATCGGACGTGCTGCGCCCACGCATCGGTGCCATGGCGCCACGGTCCAGACGCGAATGTCAGCTCCATAGTTAATTGTAGAAATCAGTGTTGTATGATTTAATATTGCATATATTTATTGATAGTGTTTATGGATTTTTTAGCATGATTAAGTAAATTATTCGTTGAATGTTTTTTTGTACACTATTTATTACTTCCCAAATCTGTGTATAAAACAGAAATATTAACATTACCAAATTTTAAATTAATTGAGAAACAGCAAAATTAAAATAACAATGGCAATAAGACATAAGTCAATATTTAATGTATACTATTACAATTCATTATAAACTATATATAATATGATAACAATTTTCTTTTATACAAGCTTAAGGACGTCCAACGAAAAATACGGCAAAAAAATTACTCATTAAATTATAAATCTTCGGAAAAAACCAAAATGTCGAACATGGTAAATTTACGTACTGAATGCAGAACGCTGCACTGTATGTTGATGTCACTAGCACTATCACTATCACTTAAACGCGCTTTAAAAAAAAGAAAAGAATATTGTCACTTTTATAGTGATTTTTAAAACTATTTTACAATTTAACTATTTAAAAACATTTATATTGTAATTTTTTTTATTAGTGCATCATCTGCCAATTAATCCTGAGTTGATTTTGTATTATAAGATTCCTCTTAGATTCAGATCTTTTTTTTATGAGACACGTCAAAAAGTCTACATCCTGCCTGATGTAGTCGATGTAGTCTAAGAAAATTAAGGCGCTTCATTCCGTGGTGAAAGCACGGTACAAAACGCACCAACTCACGACGGCCTCCAGAAATTTCGTTGCACGCCCCTTTTAAAAGACCCGGGATTATATTCTAGGAATCACATGAGTTAGCAGAGAATTCCAGAGCGTAATGGTCTTACACAGGAACGACTTACCAAATTTCTTGGTTCGAGTGCGGATAGTCGGCACAGTATGTGGATGGTTACTAAGATTGGCTAAGCTCCTTAGAACACTCACCATAGAAGACACTGAGAGACGCAATGCCACGAATCCTCCGATCATTTAGAAACCCTGGATTGGATTATGACCTAAAACCTTTGCACCTTGGTTTAGAAGCGAAGGCCTGAACTAAGAATACTGGGAGGATAATAGACAGTGTTGATAATTACAATGATTAATTAACGAACAAACCTTGTTTAATTTGTATTATCATTTCACTTATTAGAATAAGTATCGAAAACATCATTTACATGTTAAAGTAAGTAATGCTTGTTATATGCAAACTTTGTGTCGCAACAATTAATTCTATCACCAATTGGTAGCTAGACTCTAACCTACTGTGTTCTGGCTTGATAGGTACTAATGATTACTTGTAAAGGCTGATGTATCTAAATGACTGGTGTCGGTGAAGTTTCTAGCGGTATTTTCCTTAGATAGCACTGTACTGCTTTCTGAGAATGTATCTCACCTATCATAGCGATAACATCTCGTACACCTCTTTATTCTGTGACAAAAAAGTTTTCGATATTTCAAAAATTTTCCTATAAACCTAAGTTAACAGTATCATCTAAAAAAAACAATGAAAGTGGCATTAAAACAGATCTGATATGATTTAGGGGATTTTTGTATGATAGAATATCATTATTACGTACTATTCAATTCATATATTTGTTTCAATAAGTATTCTCGTACTAATATTATAAATACTAAAGTGACATTGTTACTATGTCCTCACGCTTGGATTTATTTTAATAAATTTAGGTACGAAAAAAGCTAGAGCATTAGACAAGCACGTAGGCTACGTTTTATTGCGAATAATCAACGCAACAATACGTGTGAAGCTTCGGGCAAAAAGTGGTCCATTAAAATAAAAAACATAGTTTCCTAAATGTTTCGGGAAAACCAAATATGTTTGTTGGATTTTGCTTCTAAAGTATTTGAACTGTATTCAATTGCTGTGCAGTTAAGTTTTATTTATGGCAAACGTTGTTACCTTATCTTCTTGACAGCTCATCAATAAAATTTTTGCGAACACTTAAGTAATTGGCTGCAATAAAAGGAAGCGGTTGCTTGAGCCTTCAATTTTATACCATTATTAATTGAATTTATTGTCGATCTGACCTTGAATCAATATACTTTCTCACTATACTGCTTTTTTATGGGCGTCAGTACCAAAAGGTGGTACAAGATTTAAGGTCGATAATAAAGGTGTGGAACTCGAACTGCATTGTGGATTAGTGCAAGGAATAAATCCTGGGTATTAAAAGGTGATAATTTTTTTTTTTACAAAAATGTTGCACTGCATCATGAGGCTCATATGATGAAATGTTGTTACGGCACAGACGCTTGTACCACCACCTAAATCACTAGCTCTCTACTGCCTCCAACCAGCAAACAGGAGTTTGATAAAAACCTGACTTCTCATCCCGGCACATTTCAAAGTTGAATGATGTTTATGCATATCCTATATCATATCCATATTAGTGTTACGATCCGGTTATAATTATATCGAATTGTCAATTATGAATTTATCATCCGCCTATTAGGACCTCTTCAGCAGAACGCGACCCATAATGCACTACGTCTTCGTTGTAGAGTTGGTTTTAAATTCCTTGCCTATTGATTTCTCCCTTCCCCCTTTCCTTGGGAGGAGTTTAGATTTTGCCTTCCATAATTAAATCTATGTAAATTAATTATTAGAAATCTTATGTCATCATCATCTTACTACTGAGCTACTCCACCACGCTGGCCCAGTGCGGATTGGCGGAAGCAGGTGTATGGCGTCCTTTTTTTTACACTTGCTGTTAGAATTTTTCGAGACGCCTAATTAGACCTTTAACATGGCTCAACGGCTACCAAATTTAGTGATACCTAGGACCAACGGCTTAACGTGCCTTTCTAAGCACGGAAGCACAAACGGTCACCCATCCAAGGACTGACCTCTGCTTCACTTTAGTGACCCTTTCTGACCACCGAGCACCGCGAAGCTACGAGTGCTTCAAAATCTTATTTCATAGTGTGCAAATAACACTTGCCGTTGAATAGGGACACAATATCGGCTTAAGCGCTATCTGGAGACAATATCTTACAGCGGTGATACGAGCTTTTGATATCATAACGGTCTTATTTAAAACCGGAACAAAAGGTTTATTCCATATCTTATTCAATCTTTACATCAAATCGGTAAATAAAAGTATATAAATCCCATAAAAGGACGCCCCGATCTTGGTACAATGCTCGGGAACGTATTGTATTGTAAAGCATTTGAAGAAATCGCTTTCTCAAAAGCGGGGTTCGCCTTTTTACTATTTATATAACGGACTCTCATCCAGATTGCGCGAATACAAATGGTTTCATATAAAATTTGTTGTCTAGTGTCTCGTTTATTTGGCTCTTTATAGATTAGAACTAAAATAAATGTCGCTCTCTTTTAGTGAACGTAAATGTTTATATTGGTATTAAAATTTGAGAAGCGTTTGCGAAATAAACTTGAATTTTAGATGATTAAAATAGGGATGGTACCTTATGCTATAGATTTGTATTGTATGAAGTAATTCTTAAACAAAAATCATAATAATATTGAGCAATAAACACTCATATTAGTTAGTAGACCTAGCCCTTTGTCTGCGTGGAAGAATAGTTATTTGTATAACATCTATAAATTGTCTAAGTTATTGTGACGTTTTTCGCTTTTGATCGGTGAAACCATTATTACTCTTATTAAAATCTAAATATTTATGTGCATGAAAATAGATGAACACATATTTATCTTGTTCTGGGCATACTATATGTATTGTATAGTGTGTATTTACACGCTTAGCTTGGGGCTACATTATTATGTATTCATTTTAACTAGGTGCATAGGGATCCAGGTGCATAGGGATTCTACCAAGAACTTAGGAGCTCAAGCCAACCTCACCTGCAAATGGTGCTTCTGCCGATCAACGGACGAGGCTCTGGCGAACATAACAGTTCTTGGTAAGCGGCAACACGCTCGCCACCTACTACGTGGGACCAAAAACATAATTGGCAAAATGTGGGAATACAATATGCCTCTGCCTCCCCCTTTGGGGAAACAGTCGTGATTGTATACATGTATGTAATTTTAACTATATTGTGACTTTCAATAATATACTTACTGACCTGCTCCGATTGACCTAATAAAACCTTTCTTTCTAGAATGCATTATATCATTAGTTATTGCACTGGCATTGTTAACAGCACAAAACTAGTTGGATTGAGTTCTTATCTAGAATATGGGTTCTTTGTAGATTGCATAGCAATCTAGTAATGACTTAATACCATGCTTTCAGGAAAATTGTGTGCCATTGTCGTTGGAGTTACATGTCCGGTCTTAATGATCGTTAAGGCTTCATCAACTTTATTTCAATTTTGAACAACACTGCCCATAAATGACGCTTGCACCGAATAGCATTTTTCAAAGAAACTGCCATGATTACAAAGTTCTTTTTCTTTGTAGTAATAAATGTGGCCAAATACTTAACATCAATATATTAATATTAAATAACTTATTTTTACACATTTCACATTTTTACAGAAAAAAGATCTATTACCGTCCTACTTCTGGGCTCAGGCCTTCTCTCACATTCCATGGTGAGAGGTTTTTCTGCCAACAAACTGCTATGCAGTTTGGCGGAAAGTATTCAAATTTAATTGTAATCTACAAATAAGTTTTAAACTTTAAAAAAAAAAAAGTGTATGCTTGATCATATTCCACCGGACGGAGTTTAATATTAGTACTTACGTGCTCGATAATTTTTCAGATATGCAGACTTTTCGAATAAGGAAAATTTTATAGGGTTTCATAATTGTTTTTTACCTTGTTTCCATAATAGTTTTAAGTAATTTCTTCTATGTTTTAACCTTTTCCTTACAAACCGTCTTTATATAGTTTTTCCAAGTTCCTTGCATGGTATTTTGGTTTGTTTTCATTTTTAATAACTTCTTGTAATTTTATTGTGACTTTTGTTTGTTTATAAATTTTGATAATGTCAGTTTGTAAATTGTCACTTTAAATTGATTTTGTACTTAAGTACTTTTATTTCCGTATCCGTAACAACATCGTGTCTATAAAGAGTGTGTCGACTAGGGTAGCGTACCTAATACTCAGAATCACCAAACGGTATTCGCTGAAGGTAATTCAGGTCTACGCACCGACCTCGACACACCCTGATGAGGACGTAGAGTTACTGTATGACGACATTTCTGCCGCCATACATACTTCACCAACTCACTACACGGTTGTTATGGGGGATTTCAACGCAAGGCTAGGCCAGCGAAGTGGTGACGAGGTAATCGCTAGGGTGAAAACCGGCAGCGATCACCGAATTGTAAGAGGCACATTGAATATTAATGTCAAGCTTGAAAGGTCCCGCCTGATGAAGTCTACGCTCCGACCCTCAGTCGCCCATATTCAAAACCCCGAGTACTTTCAGATCGAGCTTCAAAATCGCTTCGCAGGTCTAGAGGACTGCGTGTCCGTCGACGACTTAAGTAGCGGGCTAGTTGAGACTGTCCACGCGGTGGGGTCCAAATTTTACAAGACCAGACCCCGAAATAAAACCCAAAAAATATCGACTGAGACTCTTGATCTCATGGAAGCACGACGACATATGCGATTGCAGTCTTCAGCAGATGCATTCTCTTACCGGCGTATCAATAGACAGATCACGAAATCCTTGCGACTTGATATTCGCAGATTCAGTACTACGTGTATTGAAAATGCAATAGAGAGGAACAAGGGTTCGAAAGTGTTCGCACGAGATCTGTCTATTGGCCAGAGTCAGTTAACGCAGCTGAAGACCAACAAGGGCAATCTAGTCACGTCGAAACCTGAGATCATGAGGGAAATCGAAGGGTTTTATGGGCAGTTATATACTAGTACGCAGGATCCCGCTACTTGTTTGGCTAAAGATCCTAGAGCCAAACTAACCAGGCACTACACCGAAGACATCCCGGACGTCAGCCTATACGAGATTAGGATGGCCCTGAAACAGCTGAAGAACAACAAGGCACCGGGTGAAGACGGGATGACAGCAGAGCTTCTGAGAGCGGGTGGTACACCGGTACTAAAGGTACTTCAGAGGCTCTTTAACACCGTCATCCTCGAGGGACGTACGCCACAGGCGTGGGCCAGTGGCGTGGTTGTACTTTTCTTCAAAAAAGGTGACAAATCTCTTTTGAAGAATTATAGGCCAATCACGCTACTGAGCCACGTCTATAAGTTGTTTTCACGGGTCATCACGAACCGTCTCGGTCATAGGTTTGACGACTTCCAGCCTCCCGAACAAGCCGGTTTCCGAAAAGGCTTTTCAACCATGGACCACATACATACGCTGCGGCAGGTTATACAGAAGACCGAGGAGTATAACCAGCCACTTTGCTTAGCGTTTGTGGACTATGAAAAGGCCTTCGATTCGATCGAGACTTGGGCAGTGTTTCAGTCCCTGCAGCGATGCCGCATTGACCATCGGTATATTGAAGTGTTGAGAAGTTTATACAAAAACGCCACCATGTCCGTACGCGTACTAGACCAGCACACGAATCCTATCCTCCTGCGGAAGGGCGTGAGACAGGGAGATGTCATATCTCCGAAACTGTTCACTGCTGCCCTGGAGGATGTTTTCAAAATGCTGGACTGGGGAAACTACGGCATCAACATAAATGGCGAGTATATGTCTCACCTTCGATTTGCCGACGATATAGTGGTCATAGCGGAGTCACTTGTGGATCTGGGCACAATGCTCGAAGACCTCGACAGAGCTTCCCAAAGGGTAGGTCTCAAAATGAACATGGACAAGACGAAAATTATGTCAAATGTCCATGTTAAGCCTACCCCAATAATTATTGGAGGCTCGGCTCTCGAAGTTGTCGACGAATATGTATACCTGGGACAAAAAGTCCAAATGGGTAGGTCCAACTTCGAGAAAGAGGTCAATCGTCGAATCCAGCTCGGTTGGGCTGCGTTCGGGAAACTGCGCTATATCTTCTCGTCAAAAATACCTCAGTGTCTTAAGACGAAAGTCTTTAACCAGTGTGTGCTGCCAGTGATGACGTACGGTACTGAGACTTGGTGCCTGACTATGGGCCTCATTAGAAAGCTCAAAGTCGCTCAGCGTGCAATGGAGAGAGCTATGCTCGGAGTGTCCCTACGTGATCGAATCAGAAATGAGGAAATCCGTAGGAGGACTGGAGTGGCCGACATAGCGAGGCGAGTTTGCAGGCTGAAGTGGCAATGGGCGGGGCACATAGCTCGAAGAACCGACGACCGATGGGGCGTCAAGGTTCTGCAATGGCGACCGCGAACCGGTAAACGTAGTAGAGGACGGCCTCCCACGCGATGGACCGATGATCTGGTCAAGGCGGCGGGAAGCCGATGGATGCAGGCGACTCAGGATCGCTCAATGTGGAAATCTATTGGGGAGGCCTATGTTCAGCAGTGGACGTCAGATGGCTGAGATGATGATGACTTTTATTTAATTTTGTACTTAAAAATAAATTCATTCAAAATTTTATGACATTTAGGAAGTTTTTAGAAACATCTTCAAGTTGGCCTATACAAGGGCATACTGGGCTCATCTAGGCCAGTCTTGATTACATGACATGACATGATGACATCTTATGTGTAAGAAATATTTATAGTATCAACTCTGCCCGTTTCCGCATAATATAGGTCTGATAATTATCCAAGATCACATCGAATTATTCAATATAAATTTTCATCAAATTGAAAAAGACTTTAGGATGAAAGCGTAACGAAAATATAAATGTATTTTTACGGTAATAAAATAAAGTAAAGGTAATATTATTTTGCATTTAATGAGAAGCCGTTAAATGTTCGTGGTTCAAGATCAATTTACTTCTAACTTCTTGTGGCTGGAATGATGCAAACTATGACTATCTCCCCTTTTATTTTTGTTACATCTAATAAAACAAGACGGACTAAGGTATAAATATAATTGCTGTATACCGGCGCAGATAAACCCTAGAAATCGTACAAAATATTCATAATGTGGAAGCATTTTATACGAGTACTTCTCTCATGACTATGCATATGTGTATTTGAGCCATTTCGCCGGTCTACTGCCCCCTGCTCGGCCACGCGTATAATTTCACATCAAAATATCAACCCAAGTCGCCTGGAAGATTGAGATGGATTAAATGTGTTTGTGCTGCGATATGTTGAGGCTGTTTCTGATTACATTTGCGTCCAAGTATGATGTATTCTCAACGCTACTACATTTTGGCCTGTTTCAATTCTTAAATAAAAAACGGTAGTATTAGGGTAATTATTATTATGTTTGGCTTTTGAGGTCACGTCAATGGGTACGTGACTTCATTCACTTACCATAGTGAGAAGGTTCTAGGATTTATCAGGAATGGACAGGTACATGAAAGGTGCCCAGAGGAGTGTGACGTCTTGCTCTTAAAAAATTTCGTAATGCCTAAATGTTAACAACACGATTCCAAAAATAATCCTTCGTTAATCATCAGTGGGACCAGGTGATGGACATTGACCTGTATTTATGTTAGTATGTGAAGGTCTGACCAAAGCAGTGAAGCGTTATTGGGCTTCGATAAGGTTCTTATTGCTGATTATTTACAGCTAAGGTACATGACAGCTAATTTGTACATTAAGATATATTTAAATAATACAATAATGCTGAAAAGAAAGAATATAAAAATTAAATAGGAAGACACAATAATACCATTAGTAATTACATAATTATTGGCATTGAGAAGGTAATGTGTGGTAATGTTCGGATAGTAAAATTTCGGTTGGCGACCGATATGGCGTGAAGTATATCCGAACTCTGCTCACGAGGTCGTGAGTTCGATTCGATAAATATTTGATCTGGGTGTTTTCCAATGTATATATATTTTTTTTATTATGCATGTTTATCCGTTTTTTAGTATCCATATCACCTGTTTTTAGAGACTTTTATCTTGGAACTAAATAATTGGTGTAATTGTCAGAAAATATTTGTTTATTATTTATTATATGAAGATTTTTTGTGTTTTCATTGTTTTAAGCAACGACTGGTAAAGATTTGTTAGGTTACATCGCGTGAGTTTCAAAAAGCCCTACTAGGTCAGGGCTCATTTCTAGCAACAATTTACGGACATATTTAATAATGTTACTCCTATTTCTTAGAACAAACAAACAAACGTAATGAGTCGTTTTCTAAAGCAGAATATTTTTGGACTTGTCAGCGTAAAATATGTCCAAACTGCGGAAATTTCGATTCTAATTATTCACTTTATTTTAAATATTAATAATATTCCAAATAAATCTATCACATGTAAACTTCACAAAACTTTAAATAATAGGTTGGGGAAAAAGTCTTTTCGTATTTTTGTATGAAAAGTCAAGACATTTTTTTCAAAGTTTATTTACATTTATTTACAATATATATGTACCGTTTTGTTGAATAACTTTCTGCCATTTTGTGGGCAGAGACATTATCCCGTTACTCTAGAAACTTTGGGACTTCTGATCAAAAAAACGGGACAAATAGTTTTGGCAGTCCTCTCTTGAGGTCAACCTTACAGAACCTAAAGAATTCTGCAGAGACCGAAACAGGTGAAAATCTGAAGGCGCAAGGTCAGGGCTATATGGTGGATGCACTAGGACCTCCCAGTCGAACTCGCTTAATTTTTGCTGAGTGGCTAAAGATGTGTGTGGTCTAGCGTTATCGTGATGAAAGACCACACCCTTCCTGTTGATCAATTCCGGCCGTTTTCTCTCGACTGCTTCCTTTAATCTCATCAGTTGCTGGCAGTAAAGATCAGAATCGATGGTTTTGCCGGGCGGTAAAAGCTCATAACAAACAATGCCCTTCCAATCCCACCATACACACAGCATCACCTTATTTCGTGTTAGGCCAGGTTTGGCCACAGTCTGTGAAGCCTGGCCAACTTTCGACCACGACCTTTTTCGCACGTTCTTGTCGTACGTGATCCACTTTTCATCGCCAGTTATCAATCTCTTCAAAAACGGCTCGGTTTCATTACGTCTCAATAATGAATCGCAAATGAGTACACGGTTCATTAAGTTTCTTTGAGTGAGCTCGTGTGGCACCCAAATATCGAGCTTTTTTGTATAACCAGCTTTCTTCAAATGGGTCAAAACTGTTTTGTGGTCAATTCCCAGTTCTTCAGCTACATAGTAATTACTAATATGCCGATCTTGCTCCACTCTTTCAAAAATGGCGTCCATTTTATTCGTAACAGGGCGACCAGAGCGAGGTGCATCTTTAACATCAAAATTTCCGGACTGAAAACGTTTGAACCAAATTTGTGCTACTCTTACTGACACTGCATCAGGTCCATAAACATCACAAATTTTTTTCACTGCTTGAGTTGCATTTTTGCCTTTTTTATAATAAAATTTTAAAATGTATCGAATTTCTTCATTAGATTCACTCATTTTTACGGAGAGAAAAACAAATGAAAAATAGCGGGAAACAACTTTTTTTTATTTTTTTCTTTTCTTTATAATGGAACCTTTTTAATGTTACCAAAACCAGCCAGACACAAATAGTACAGTCAAAAAAATTTTATAATAAGTTTATAACTACGTTATGCGAAAAGACTTTTTCCCCGACCTAATATATATTTAGTTTTTTCAGATCTTTTCAAAAAAAAATATAAACAAGTACCTTTGCTCTGATAACACATAGTTATATTACTGTTCACAATATTTTTTTTAGTATAATCATATTTTTAGCCTGTTTCTAGATTTTAGTTTTTTTTGACGCCGAAGTATCGACAGCCTTCAGAAATGTGAACACCTTAGTTCAAAATTGACTCTTATTTCAAGGAATTTGGGTTAGTGAATACGTCAAAGTCTAAAGCATGTGGCGACTGTACTTTTACGACTCTGGTGAAAGTAGGATTGCAGGATTTGCAGGATACAATAAATTCTCGGTAATCACTGTAATATTGGACAATAATCTTATATTTTACAGCCACAGACGTAAAATGAACACCAAAACTCCTTACATTAAATTTACACCATTATACTAAAACATGTCGTCTGATCCACAGTTAATATGAAGTTAAGTTGTATTTGAACATCTCTAACTTAATTAAGACAGACAGTTTACCTTATCCAAGCATTGCACCGTCAAAATGCTCGAAGTTTCGGGAAGTTATCTCTAAAGTTCCGCAATCTACCTCGTAGGTCGGGCCAATCTCTCTGCAAATGGCTCCTTAAGTAGCCCGAAGCAGTCTTGGTCCCACTACAACTCAACGAGTGCTGTTAAGAAAATCCCTTTTGCATAATGAGACATAACGCATAGTGACTAATGGACACATCTCGCTGATCTACCATTGTTGATATGAGTAGAAGTAATCGTTAGCTGACCACGATGTCTTTTAAATAGCTTACTGCTTTATTTGCTTATTGCATCTTTATGTAGCACTTCATGAGATATTATAACAAATGCGCATGTTATTTCTTCATATTCAAAAAGTTGAATGGATTCGGCATTAATGCAGATTGGTAACAGAGCATGGACTGGGGCATGGCTGGATAAGTCCTAGATAAGTAGTGATCCTGACAAAATATTCTTTCCGCGAGGGCAAAGGCGCGGTCATTTAAGATTAGGTGTGAATAAATAATAATAATTTGGGGGCGCTTTTTCTTACATAAATTTTTAACTCCTAACATCGAAAGTCCGAAAATATGTTTCATACAATTTTATTTCATAATGATCACTCTTCATAATTTTTATTTCAATAAAAATTAAAACGCCAAATGAATCGACTTCATAATTTTATTGTTCATACATTTATTTGTACTCATTTTTGCTTTCATATATTTCTTAATCAGAAGTGCTATTTATCCTATACATCAAAAATCATACTGTTAATAAAATGCTCCCAGAAGGTGGGTTAGGTTAGGTTAGAACTGCGACCTTCACTCTCTTATGAAAAAAACTAATCTGAATAAAAAAAAAATTAATTAAACACCTTCTTAATGAAAACATTATGAAATAAAAAAATATGATGACGGGGTGTTATGAGTTCCGATTATAGGAATATTAATGTATGAACATAAAGTTTATGAAGAAAAAAAATATGAAGAGTAATTATTATGAACTCCAATTCGTAGTAAAATCGTAAATATGAATACAAATTTTATGAGAGCCGATATGGACCCTAATAATTTATTTCTGTATAATTATATAATTATTACATAATTTGGGTTAGTAATGCAGTTCATTTCAGTGCTAGCTACCTAAACTAAGTAAACTTAATTACTTGTGTCTTAGGATTCGATTCACAATAAACATGCGTTAGTGCAAATTTAACAAATTTCTTATAACTAACAATGGATTGTATCTGATTAAAATTTATCTAAAATTTTATTCTATTGCAATATTTAGATTAATCTAGCATTATTTTTATTCCTTAAGACTTATTAGCTAGTAACTAATAATAAATTCTCTGTTTCTAAGTTAATTTACTCATTAAGCAAATTTCTAATGAGAAATCCAGCGATTGTACATATAGGAAAGGAACCAGGGAGCAAAGAAATCTGGGGGAGTGTGCTGTACGATAAAGTTCAATGGGACATAAAAAATCTGCCCGTCTTTTGTTGGTTTGGATTGGGTTGTAAGGGCTCACGTTCCAATTATTTATATAATAACTAAATAAATATTCTCTTACAATCACACCAATTATTTAGTTCCAAGATAAGTGTCATTAAGAACTTGTGTTATGGATACTAAGTAACGGATAAACATACATAAATACTTTTTTTTTTTTTTTGTAAATACATACTTAAGATACATAGGAGAACACCCAGACCAGAACAAATATTCATGTTCATGCACACAAAGATTTGTCCTGTGTGGGAATCGAACCCACGACCTCTCGAGTGAAGTGCAGGTGTACTGACCTCCACGCCATATCGGTCGTCATATCGATTATTTATATAAATCAAATCTTTTCCAAAAATACTTTTTGTAGTTCGGTTTCTGTTTTTCTTCAGAAAGCGATTTGTCTCTTCCTTAACATTGCCATTCCAATAGTGCAGCGCCAACTCGAAATGAAACATTACAAACAAATGCTGGCCGAACAGAAAGTTTAAAATGCAATCTTTGCGGAAACGCAAGATTAATGTGGGGAACGTTTAAACGCTCGTCGGTGACAGTGCCAAAAATCCTCGCAGACCGTATGTTAGTGCTAACAAAAACGTCTCTGTGGAGAATTCCCTTCATTAACGCGGTCGAAATTAGCGCGCGTTAGTCGGTGCCGTTTTCGCAAGGGGTAGCCACATGCAAGTCATTATACGGACGATCATTGAATTAATTAGGCTGATGTTAGGAGAGCGGAAGCGGAGGGCGCGTCGCCGCCACCGCTCCGTCACCGCCACGCCGCCATTCTACAAACGTAACGCCCCTTCCCCCCACAGATTTACTGAGTCCAAATTTTATTTTATTTAAAACCGTTTTTCATTCATCGGAAATGTAAACATTTTCTCGGGATTAGGGTTGCCAAATTGTTTCGAGATCGATTTTATGTGAATTGTGTTCCCTGGGACGGGTACGACTGGCAATTCAAAGATATCATTGGAAATTGTTTGGGGCCCAGCCCATTAGAATCTCATTGCCTCAGCCTCCTCTCGCTGACTATGGTGAAAAGGATTTTGGGTCATGTCCCTAGCGGTATTTGTTTTTTTTTAATATTGTGCCCACATTTCTGTTGTGTTTTATTGTGATTAGTAAACATAAATACAAGGATGGCCTCCCAACAACTTCGAGGTAATTATAATTTTAAAGTTTTTTTTATGCAAAGAAGTAGTAAAAATATATTTTAAAATAGATCTGACTTTTTCGGTTTGGAAATAAAAAATGGAATTCATTGAACATTTGGTCATCTAAAATATCAAAAGGAGATAAGTTGCTAAGTTAGTATTTTTGATTTACAATAAGGTTAGGTAAGTTTGGCAATTTATTAACAGAGGTCGGAATTAGGTAGAGTTATTTATGTACTTGCATCGAAATGTTGATATTAATGTGGACCTTCCCGGGATTTCAAATGGACAATCCCGTGTGGCCAACAATTTCGGTCATCCAATATCATTGATGTAAGTTTGGCAACGTCGCGCGTGCAGTAGTCTAAATTAAAAAAGTAAAAGTAAATAACTTTTTATTAAAAAGTAACGGGATTTTTTCTATTCTTTAAAATTAATCCCGGGATTTGAGGCATATCCACTATATTCTTTCGCTGTGTGAAATCAGTGTAAGTACATGAATAACTCTACCTAATTCCGACCTCTGTTTATTAATTTTGATGATACGTTTATATACAGGTCTAAAATTAATTCTAAAAAATTCACATTTACGTCGGGTTTTCTTTTGTTTGTCCGTATCTCACAGCCTGATGATATTCTTTTAAACTTGGAATCAAATTTATAATATTACTTGTATGTTACCTGACCATAAAAAAAATAAACAAACATGAACATAAACATAAAGGTGGCATAACATCCTATGCTTTGCCACCTTTGGGTTATGAAAGATTAGTTTGTTTTTGATGAGCTTCTCGTGCAGTCACTTACTCTATTATAACGCTCTAATAAATAAATAAATATTTTCTTACAATCACACCAATTTGAATTTGACGACCGATATGGCGTGGAGGTCTAAATAATAATACACAATTTCTGACTATTACACCAATTATTTAGTTCCAAGATAAGTGCCATCAAGAACTTGTGTTATGGATACTAAATAACGGATAAACATACTTAAATACTTTTTTTTTTGTAAATACATACTTAATATACATAGGAAACACCCAGACCAGAACAAATATTCACATTCCTGCACACAAAGATTTGTCCTGTGTGGAAATCGAACCCAAGACCTCTGGAGTGAAGTGTAGGTATACTGACCTCCACGCCATATCGGTCGTCAAGTAAATAATATAAGAATATTAATGAGTTCTAGTATTTTTTTATATTAATAGTCTCGCCTCAGAAGTACACCATATGTAGGACAGCGACATTAGCACAAAAGGCGTGAATAAAACCCCATAATCTAAATAGAATCGCGGCGGACTCCGACACGTGAGCTGCACAAGTAAAACAGAACAAAAACGGCGGTGGTGCAAGAAGAAGGCGGTGGAATTGCGAATTGATTGTCGTGATCCAAGAGTTTGCATGTCTGAGTGTAGATAAGGGGGTAGTAACACCCCGCTACACGGAGGCGGACTTGCTAGTTTGGCGGCTAGGAATCGAATTAGGTCGGGTGGCCTCGATGGTATCGGTCTGCAGCGCCGTCCGTCCGATAACAGAATGTCTGAACTGAACACCAGATACGGCGACCTTTGATTACTTGCGATGACATCCTCTCTAAGGCTTTGAGAAATGTTTTTCGTCTCCGTGACTTATCTTAGGTAGGAACTGCTTTGGTGACGCGAAAGTTTTTAAGATTGACTTTCATAAGAGCTCCATTGAGCCACACTTGAATAAATGATTTTGACTTTAACTGCCTTCACACGGTTGCTTAGCTAATTATTATCATCTTTTGCGGTTTTTGCTCTTATTGTGTTAATAACACGCCGCTACACGTAGGCGGACTTATTAGTTTGGCGGCTAGGCAAGCAGGAATCGAATTAGGTCGGGTTGCCTCGATGGTATCGGTCTGCAGCGCCGTTCGTCCGATAACAGAATGTCTGAACTGAACTCCAGATACGGAGACGTTTGATTACTCACGATGACATCCTCTTTAATGCTTTGAGAAATGTTTTTCATCTTCGTGACTTATCTTATTGCCTCTGCGCGGTTGTTAAGCTAATTAGTTTTACATGCATTTTAGTTTTGCGGTAAGGAAATGCATAAACAAAAAAAAAACTACTTCTAAAAGAAAACAGCCTATTATAATACGCTGAAAATAATGTTTTTTCTTGGTAAAGATATTATGAATATTTTTTTATAAACAATTAAAGTATCTTCATCCCACATTGATAAAATGGATTATAAGAGAAATGAAAGTAGTTTTGTTTGTAAGTTTATAGTAAGTAATACTTAGAACTGCTACAAAGAATATTTAATTTGTATAATATCCTTGATAAATCGTACATGCAATCATCATCACAGCCCATTAACGTCCCACTACTGAGCACGAGCCTCCTCACACATATCAAGGTGTGAGGGTATTGGGTCATACTCCACCACGCGGACCCAGTGCGGATTGGCGGAGGCAGGTGTATGGCGTCCTGCTGTTAGAATTTTTCAAGCTGCCCATGAGGCCTCTAACATGGCTTAACGACTACCACATTTAGTGATAACCGGGACCAACGGCTTAACGTGCCTTCCGAAGCACGGAAGCGCTCGATATCAAATGCCACACAAACGGTCACCCATCCAAGGACTGACCTCTGTAAACTCTGCTGTATTTTGGTGATCGTTTCCAACCACCGAACACCGCAGAGCTACGAGCTTACATGCAATAATCATCTTTAAATTAAATTATGAACAGATCACTTATAAAAGCACAGCTACTAAATAGTCGACATGTTTCTATTTAACTTGAGTGAATTAATTCGCAACTGGAAGCTTTTTGTTGGTAGTTAAACTTCTGTATTATCAAATTATTATCTAACGCAAATAAACCTATATCACGCACTACGCCAGATGTCTTCATTACTGTGTCCTTATTTAACACTTCTACTTTCATATCATTATGGTAAATTTATTATTTTTAATGTGTCATAATGGGTGTCTTTCTTGGCAGTTTGTATGATAATAGTGTTGCTTGCAATAGTTTCTATCCGGTTTTTGATCGCTCCAATATTGACTATAACTAGTCTTTTTAATAGGATTTATGGTAATAAGTGTTAATTTCGTTGTAATTATTACAACATAATTGGTGTAAACTCAGGTGTGTGTATCGTGTACATTATTATTTTAAAACACGGCAATTACTGTTGTCCTAATTGTAACGGTAGATGGCGTTTTATTATGCTGAGGTATTTAAAATTGAAGACATACGTCACTTCAGTATCTTCAATTAAAATACTAATACATATACATACTAGGTCTTACCCGCAACTTTGTCTGCGTAGGATTAGACTTTAACACAATATCTTGATAATTCACAGCAAATATATCTTCTCCTTATCCTTTTAAATGAAAGTTTGTCGTGCCCAACAGGGTCCATAATTGTAACGTGTGTAGATGTAAGACTTATGTAAAACATTATGGAGTGCAATAAACATTGAATTGATAATAAAGGTTTCATTCAAATCCATTCAATACTTTTTCCGCGAAAAAGTAACTAACATCCAATTAAACTTTCGCGTTTATAACATTAGTAAGGATAATTATTTGATTTCAATGTACAAAATTAAATTCATTGATTATTTTCGATATCATCAGCATCAGGCCAAGATAGTCCACTGCTGAACTTAAACAGGCCCATAAACTTCCTAGAATATATTTTTTCTGAAAATGACCACATGCCACAACATATTATTTTAATTACGGGTAAAAGAACTTTCGCGAATTAGTACGCGGGTAGCTTGCAGTTACTGGTCTGATATGAAAATATTACCAAAGGAAACTATGAAACTAAACACCTACCTTTTCATTTAGAAATTAACGACGTAATACAGCGTTATCTTATGGGTACCATTAGGAGTTTTAATAACATGTGAGTTCCGTGACTGAATGAATTAGTGGCAACCACATTAACCCGTATAAGCTAGTAGGTACTCTTAGATCATTGTGGCATTAACAATTAAATGAATTACCCTCCTGGGGGACAACCCTCTACAGCTGAAGGGTTAAGACAGTGTTTTATGTATACGGGGTGCTTTTCAGATCGATTTTGAATTAATGCTTGAAAGCCCTACTCTTAAAAGTTTATTTAAATTCTGAGAACTTCATATAAGAATAGTAACTAATCGATTAATATTTTTTTCCACAATTGTGGCATAGAATTTATTTCAAGTTTTATTTTTCTTTTAACGAAAGAACAAAAGTAGCCTAGATTTGTGTGAGATTCTGCATGTTCAAAGCATAAAAGGAGTATTATACCAGCTAAATTTAAATAATGTGTGTTTAACATACATTAAATCATTATGACTGAATAAATACAACGACTATAAATTCAAACCACCGATAGAGCTTATTTTTTTTAAATAGTATTAATGTTAGCGTGCTTTTTATAGGTCAATAACGTACAAAATCACTACTAGTATCTATATATATGTATCTATATATTGTTTTCTATGTATATTAGGTATGTATTTACAAAAAAAAAATTATTTATGTTTATCCGTTATTTAGTATCCATAACACAAGTTCTTAATGATACTTATCTTGGAACTAAATAATTGGTGTAATTGTCATGCAGTATGTATGTGTAGCACCGTGAGACAAGGTAGTCGAGCTAAAAGAGATATCGGAATTTTATTCAGTAAGGCTTAGTAGGTATGCAGTACTTTATTGCAATTTACTCGTATAATGTCATCGCTCCAGGTCGGAACCAGAGAACCTTTGAATGTACATCTATAGATCAAACCTTTGTGTTTACTGAGCAAAACAAACACCTACCCATAGTTATTAGAACGAATCCTGTTCTAGTCTACCTTAGTGAAACTGGTCAAGGCAATTTGTTATGTAGCGCGTGGTTGTAGAAGACGTGCGCGGGTGGCAACAATGCTACGATGTTCTCTTACGCCTGTAAATTCTAATACTCGACACGTAAAGTCGACGTGGCTTAGTAGTATATTAGGTACGACAACCATTATATAGTACATTGATATTGTTTTAGAACGGTAATAAATAGTACATACATACATATAATCACGCTATCCCCGAAGGAGTAGGCAGAGGCATACTCTACGCCCACACTTCGCTAATTATATTGTTGGTCCCACGTAATGGGTGGCGATCCTATTGCCGCTTTCCGTGCACAATTATGTTCGCCAGAGCCTCGTCCGTTGATCAGCAGGTGCACCACTTGCAGGTGAGGTTGGCTTGGACTCCTCAGATCTTGGTAGGAGCCCTATACACCCACTATAATTAATAGTATTATACAAGAAGCGTTAAGAATTCAATATCATATCCTAGTTTATCTCGGTTGCCCTAGACTTAAGCTTAGGGCCCAGGGTCTGATTGCTAGTCTAACTACATTTGGCTGAATTTACATAAAGCGACTGCCGTCTGACCTCCGCAACCCAGAGAGAAATATCATTCTATTGTATGACGACCGATGTGGCGTGGTAGCGAGTGTACCCGCACTCCACTTCTGAGGTCGTGGATTTGACTCCCACACAGGACAAATCTTTGAGTGCATAAACATTAATATACGGGGCACTGTAAGTGATAATATAAGTAATTCATTGATTGAATAAAAAACTAACCATTGTCCATCTTATCTAATAGAAGCGTACCTAATAGGCCTAATTAGGATAACTGTCTATATGTGTTACCGTTCCTTTTACCGCAGCTGTTAAATTCTATATCTACTTTTAAAAACACAGTTGTAATTGCGGCCCTTACGTAACTAATAATAAGTACGCTTATTGTTCTATCAGACCTGAGACACTTTATACATTACGAAGGTACTTTTAGTTGCTGGATCGATGATATCATAACGATGTCAGAATTGATTATTATCGACCTTCTCTAGCTAGGCGTAATTCAAAAGTCTTGCCTACAACCAGAACCGAGACGAAATTCATTCTGTACACCACTATAGACTATGGAGGTTACACCTGAATAGTGTTGCCACAATCTGATAACGATCATTGCAGTTTTGATTCTTAACAAAATTATAATTTTTCTTGATTCTTATAATCTGTAACTAATTTGTCATTTTACTAATCATTACGCTATGAAGTAAACATTCGTATAATTTGCACACAATGACACATCATGCTTAAACCTGCCAACGTAAAATAACCTACGCTAAGAGCAGGCAACCAAATTAGGTCTAATTCAAGTCATTAGGTTCAATGTAAATATATTCTGAGACTCCGTTATTGTCCCATAAAGTCGGCAAAACAAATGAACATTACAAACGCCAGCGTTTGTAATGTTCATTTGTTTTCCCGATATGCATAGCACGATACTCTTGGTGGAATCTACTTATTTAACTACTCACAACCAATAATATAAGTGAGGTTAAAAAGAATCAGTTATTAGTTAGCTGTTCGTTTCCACTCGGCCCCCTGCCACACTTGTATTCATCAATGCAAGCCCGCTAACATTCTCTTAGTGCTCACTTAACTGCTTCGTATGCAAACAGATGGGATCGATATTTCCCAAAGTAACCGACCATGAGATTGTAGAATAGTTTTTCTGTTTAGGTAAGTAGACAAAAATAAATAAGTTTGAAAAAATCTTTCCCCACGTTTTTTGTAATAGACGAACTGTTTTGACGAGCTAAACAATGGGACACATGAAAAATCTATCTCCAATTACATACAATATGATTCTTGTACGTAGAGCCCACGGATTCTTAGGTTCAAAGCCAAAACACTGCACACAGAGGCCTTTATATCTATTTAATGGATGAGTTCTACCTAAAAGATACTAAGTAATACCAATTACATAGAAAGTGAATTTTTGTTCGAACCAGTAGCATCAGTGTCTATATCAATGATAATGAGTTCTTTTATCTAATGGATATTAATGGAATAGCCTGAAATAGAGCAATCTGTCATAGAGCAGCGAGAAGATGTGACAAAGTCATTCCAACAAGCAAGCTTTCACATTTGTGATATTTTGATAAGATAATAAACGATTTATTTTTGCTTCATAATATTTTTTGTAGAAAAATTACACCACACTATGTTATCTCGTTGTTAAATTTCTGAATGTATTTAGTTAAATGTTCCACCGGACAGTAGCGCGTATTTCAGTGAAAACGAGTCAGACAGCACCTATTGTAGTGGCTTAAATAGCGAAAAACATCGCGAAAAAAGTTCATTAATGCAATACGTTCTGGTCTGGTGTGACGTCATGTGTCGCGACACAGGTTGGGGTGTGTTTAGGGTTGGAATAAACTTTCTCTCATACATATTTGATTTGCCTTATGTCTATGGCAATTAAATTATACCTATAATTTTTCTAATGTTATCTCAGTTTTGGACGCTTGTACATGTGGGTTATAAAAGCTTCAGTTTTTCAGTGTAGGTCGTAAAAGTGGCAACACACAATGCTTTATTCTAAAGCGTCGACATTAAAATACTGGCACTTTCAAATAGCGCTACTCGTTTTGCCTAAATGCGGTGTGCTGACTGTACCGTACTGTACGTGTACCGCTGTAAGTTCACCTGACTCCCCTGCATAGTTGCAACGAACTGGAGCAACTGGCATTTCACAGACGATTGGTTTCCCCGTGTCTCCCTTCGACTTATGCGCACATTTGTCATTGTTGCGAGTGGTATCACGAACGCGGCCACATCGACTCAACAAAATGTAATATTTTTTTATTTAAAAATAACCATAGTCCCCTCTAAATTTGGGTAGATAGCACTGTGTAATTTGAGTAAAGATTGTGTAAGTCATTGATCATTATTGATTCTAGTGGCACTTTCAAATAGCGGCACTTGACTGATTGCGGTGTGTTGATTGTTCATGGCTTGCTTATAGGTCCATCTAACTCCCCTGCATAGTTGCAACGAACTAAAGCAACTGGCATTTCACAGACGATTGGTTCCCCCGTCTCTCCCTGTAACTTATGCGCACATTTATCATTGTTGCGAGTGGCATCACTAAAGCGACCTCATCGACTCGACGATAATGCATCTGCTTAATATATATTTATCCTGTGCAATAATACCACCAGGGCGAGATTTCTGAGCCTTACGCTTTCGGCTTCTTTTCGTTGAGGAAAGCTACTATTCTACTACTACTACTTATAAACGAAATTCTTTATATGTTCCGCTTTCATTCCTTAAAAACTGTAGTCGTTGTGTATAAACTGTTGTGTAGTTAAAAACTGTAGTCGTTGTGTATAAACTGTTGTGTAGTTAAAAACTGAGTCGCTTTTGATAACATTGAGTAGGGCGAAAACTCTTTTGAATCCTACTCAGAGCATAGTCTATTTCATATTTAAAAAAAACTGAATGGTTCCTGATAGGCCATTAACTGAAGGTCACTTGGTAGTTACCACGGGCGTAGGTTTTTCATGTAGTAAGGTAGCAAGTTCAATTTAACTTCTCTAAGTATACTTATCAATGTTTACCTACTGTGTTTAATACCCATAATTTTGAAAAATGCTTTAGAAAAAATCTTCACGAATTTCTTGCCCAATTCTTTTCTTGCCCGCAGTGAATGAGCGAATAATTTTCATGTTTACATTCTTAAGAGCTTTATTGAGTCAGATATTAAAAAACTATTTTTACTTCAAAAAACTACTCAGAAATATCTTAACGTAAATATCATTGAGATGAGAAGGATAACTGTGCGATGCAGGTAAAACTATATTCCTTACCCGCATCGCTTCGGTTAAATCGTGTTTTGGCAACTCTTCAAACTTTCATGTAAGGATCACCTCTACCATAAGTTTTTTCTCTTAAAAATGTAAATTCTTAATGTAAGACTATTATGCAGCTTAGCAGTTAGTATTAAATGTAGGTACAAAGGGAATCATATTAACAGAAAGATGAATACTTAATTATTGTATTGAGAAAAGGAATATGACGACAAAAATATTATTTTTTTGATACATTTTTAATGAAGCTAACTCTTAACATCAGGTAAGTTATGCATTGTCTAAGATCCTTTGCAGTGCTCTTGCTATCACCGGATTTCACTTCCTGAGGGATCTGAATACAAGGAGTGATCAGGTTGTCTATTAGTGCACTATGAAATTCACATACTTAGGGTATCTCTTAGTAGGTACTTATGTCTCATACCAATAATTATATGGACAGGTTTATATAATATAATCCCAGATAGCCATTGTGAACGGATCAAAAGCGAGGAAAATAAAAGTGTAATACTGATAAAACGAACAGTTTTGTTTGTCTATAATCCATTTTTACGTGCCGGTTGAATGGCCACGTAGGAGCAATGCTATAAACATCAAACATTTTAAGTCAAGACTGTAATGTTCGATAGAACAGTCAGAAAAGAGCATAACTAATCATTAGCCTAAGGTCCTAGGAACGTTTTATAATCTAAAGACTGGAAGAATATTTCCCACAATTTGGAAAATTAAACTGCAGTAATTTGAACTCATATATTTTTTGTCGCCTTGTAAATCTATATTTAACATAACATATATGTTTTCTGTAGAAGAAGTTATAATGAAACTCACTGGTACGTTTTCGGTTTTTACAGGGGTAATTTGTACCTGTTACTTTTATTAAGCGGGTCAGTGTAGTTTAAGCCTTGTTTTAAATCATATCAGTTTTTAAGCATGAGTTCATTATACGATTTAACTTTCACTTTAACCTTAACGTAGTTTAATATATGTTTTTTAAGTGCGCGCATGTGATTTTCTACGTTACTATAAAATATTTTAAATAAATCATAGGCATTTGTACTTTAATTTATTATTTGTTATTTTTTGAATTTTTAAAGGTGTATAGAGATCATACCAAGATCTGACAAGCCGAAGCCAACCACACCCGCAAGTGGTGCACCTGCCGAACAACGTACGAGGCTATGGCAAACATAAAAGTTTCCGGTAAACGGCCTATTACGTGGGCCCAAAAATATATTTGGCGAAATGTGGGCGTATAATATGCCTCTGCCTACCCCTTCGGGGAAACAGGCGTGATATGTCTATGTCTATTTTTGAATTGTGAATTTCGATATTGTTATTTTCGTATGTCTTTGTAACCTTTCTTGCAATAAATGATTTATTAACATTTCTTTCCATTTACAAATCTATAATGTACATCACTTAACTTTTCAAAAATCCCGTACTAAAGTAGCAAATATTTATTGTCCAGCTGTGTGCCAACCCTAGCCGTATCTAATGTGTCGCAAGCGTGTTCTTCCGCCGAGGCCGTAAAGTGCACATGTTACGGGTAAATACCGGGCCGCACATACTACACTAGCGCTCTTATGCATTGGTAATAAGAGCTATAAAAATGGATAAACCCCTATCTTAAGGTGCATGTTAACTCTGGGCATTATTATGTAATACATATTTTAAAGGCAAGTTGTATGCTTACGATTAAGAGTTTTGAATGTAAATTAGTGTGATAGTGGCAGAGGTACTTTCTTTAGGTTAAAACACTTAATAATTTTATCAAAAATCCTTTGCTGCTTCGTGAAATTATGCCATCGGAAACGATCACCATTGTTAAGCAGAGTTCAAAGATGTGCTTGTATATCTGATTATATAATCGAAGTGATAGGCACTTTACGTCATTGTTTTTGATTATCACTTTATGCGGTAGTCGTTAAGCCAAGTTAGAGGTGGTAAATGGTGTCTTGAAAATACGAATAGGAAGACGTTTCATACCATTACTACTATGTGGCAATCCGCACATGTGTGGGTCATCATGATGGAGTGTCCCCAAAACACTCTCAAACGGTTTGTGAGTGGAGGCCTGAGCCCAGTAGTAAGATGGTGTAAGATTTTTGGCCTTTCATCGTCTAAATATATTTATAATTACTAGTTTGCGCTAGTGATTTACAGTTAATAGCATCTCACAGGAATGCATTTTTCATATAAAAAGTGATTTGACTAAAATCGGCTCAGTGATTACAGCATTAAGGGTTACATACAATATACCTAATTTTAGTAATGATTATTACCTTGAATGTTTGGATATGGCGAACGATGATATGTTATTATTATCAGCAAACTTACATACGAAAGCCTGTTAAGTCATAAACGTAAGACCGGTTATTAAGTTGTAGGACTAATGATAGCTGCTTCATTATTATACCTAAATTGTTCTTATTTCAAAGAGGCTAAGTAGAAACAATAATTATACCTCATCAAGCTACAGGGTATGGCTATGTAATTAAAAAAGCACAGAATGCCACTAAAATGAATAATGAGAGCTTTGTGAATGATGCCAGTAAAACCGTGCGTAGGTTGGTTCTAAATGGTTTGTTTCATAGTCGTATCGCGTATTGAGCCGATCAATCATTCGCCTTTGTTGTTGATGGTTTACGGCTTCGAGATGGCGCGGCGTCACTGAAGTAGGCTGTGTTTCCACTAAAGATACGCGAATCTGAGCGGTGAACGACCTAAAATGTCACAATGCATAAACAAACTAACGCTATGTTATCAAAAAGCACATAATCTAAGTTAAATTTATAATGAGAGCTTTGTTAATGTTGCCAGTAAACCCGTTGGTTCTAAATGATTTGTTTTATAGTCGTATCGCGTATTGAGCCGATCAATCATTCGCTTTTGTTTGTGATGGTTTACGGCTTCGAGATGGCGCGGCGTCACTAAAGTAGGCTGTGGTTTTGTTAAAGCTATGCGAATCCAACCGGTGAGTGAGTTTTTTGAAGTGACTGTGCTAATTTCAAATTATAAATAAAATGCATAAGCTCGTCAAAAAAGGGATTCAGATCTTCTAAATTGAATTATAAAAATCCACTACATTAGAATATTCAAATGGAAAAATTAGCACCATTGTTTTTTTAAGACGGATCCCATATATTGTAAGATCAAAATGTCAATTGATAATGAACAAAACACTTTTAATTTCGATAATTTGACACAAAAAATACGACATTTGTGTAAAAGATGTAAAATCGGTATACTTAAAGAGGCAATATGACTAAAATTTATATTTAAACTGCCAGGCAATAGATGTTATTGGCTGTGAGCAGCAGTAAAATGATTTTGCTACATTTGCTCGTAATGTTCAATTTCCTTAGACAGCTTCGGTGAAAGGAGCGGTAAAACTACTTTATATCGCTTAGAGATGTGTAAACCTCTAGTGTAGTCGAAGCTTTAACTCCTGCAGTAAAAGGGAATCGTCGTGAAAAAGCGTTCGATTTGGCAATAGCCCCCTGCAGAATTTGAGCTGATTTTTATTTTTGCTTTATGAGTTCTTACTTGTTTTTCATTTTATTTATTGAAGGCCAGTTTCTCTCTCTTGTAGTTTTTTTATTGGAATTATTGAATTTACAAAATATTTTATTCTTTATGATGTTAAGTAATAATAATAATCGATTGTGACTAGACAGAGCTTATACCTATGGTTACTAAGCAACGGTTACTGCGTATTGTATTTATTTAAATAAACATATTACGCAATTATTTATGTTCATGCTGATAATCAACGACCTTCGTAGTATAAGAACACATTTACCGATCTCCACACTAAATCAATCGTTAAGTAGTAGACCTATTTAGATCATGTGATAAACACGACTTTCACATAAGGTAAGTTACACGCATGGCCTAATTTCATACAATTCATCAATGGTACTTAATACTTGTACTATGTAATACTGGCAGAAGTCATTGAATTGCAAACATCCAAGAACTATCAGATGTCAAGTCTTATATGTCAATAAATTTTGCTAGTGACAGCAACTTACAAAGCAATAAAATATCTTAATTTTGGTGCCCTGGACACTTTTAGTGATAAAGATTTTAGATTTAGTTTAATAACAATCATACACTACATTTACTATCACGCCTGTATCCCCGAAGAGGTAGACAGAGGCATATTATACGCCCACATTTCGCCAGTTATATTGTTAGTCCTATATCAGCCTACTGTTGCTTACCGGGAACTTTAATGGTTGACAGAGTCTCGTCAGTTGATCAGCAGGTGCACCATTTGCACATGAGGTTAGTTTGGGCTCCTAAGATGTTAGAAGGATCCCTTACATCCAGATTCTATTTATTGTATTTAATATTAAAAATAAAATCTAAATTGAGTAAATATACGAGTAAGTACTCTTGAAGAACTAGTATTTATCCCTTCTCTCAAAAAACTTAAACACAGATATATCGTTCTACGCAAGCAAACTCACAGACAAAAGCTAGATACATAAAACAGTCAAAAAGAACGCACCGTAATTATACGCTAAATAAAAACCGACGTGATAAGGTATACGCTCGTAGAAACTTTGTGTAGAGGTTTAATTGGTTTCTATTAAAGAACCTAATGAGGTCGAGGCCGTAGCAATTCAGAATCGTATAAAAAGCGCTACTGCTTATAGAATTTCACTAGAAACGAAGCTATTTCAACCATAAAGCTACAGTTTAACGAGTGATGAAATCGCAGTTGTTTCTTAGCAATCAATATGCGACTGTTGAGCTGAAATGTTACATAGTTGAATAAACTTACGTAACAGTCGTTGAAACATTTTTCTAAGAATGTGGGTTCACAAATCGTTGTTTAAAATCGCAGTTTTCTTTAAGAACACGACCATTTTTTTATATTATAAAGAAGCGTGTATATAAAATAAAACTTACGGGCCACAAATAATACAAATAAAGAGCATGAGTTGGATAAACACAGAGAAATAAACAAAACACATTAATTATATTGGTCACATATTTTCAAGAGTAAATGAGTTTTAATTTAAAAAAATATTTTTATGCGAGAAAACAACGGGATATATATATCCATCCATAAGCCAAACAACACAACGGACATTATAATTATTATTGTCAGCAAGTTGGCAAAAGAAATATGCACACTAATTCAATTCCAACCTGTTTCTACGAATCGGAAACTTGGCTACCAAGTCGAAGAAGTCTCGGAGAAAATGCCAGTCCGTACTGTCAATAAATAAGAGCAGTTTTAATAAAAACGGCTGCGTATAGTACAACCAGCATCGGGCATATTGCAGCCGCGCGGTATAAATTCACTAATACGCCTGAACTGCTTCGATAGAGCCTAAAATCGCAAAAGTTATTTCTACCGCTGGAATAATTCTTCGGATTTTTGACAGCGCAATCGAAGTTTGCCGCTAGGCTCTCCCGCCAGGCTTTAATTAAGAGCAAAACTGCAATCGCTACGTATTGCTTGTTCACGGAAGGGGTAGGCGAATCACGCAGACACAACTTGGGAATATGACGTACTAATAAAAATAACAGCTAAGAAACTCTCGTGTTTTGTTTCTTTCAATGAAATATCCAATATGCTGTCTTGATAATTAGCCACCGCATTTGTAACAGCAATCAGGATTAATATACTTTTATAATAACATACAATTGGTAAATGCTTATTTTGAATAAATATAGAAAAGGTTATTAGGCTACAGGCTAACTGCAGATTGCACTCCGCATTAATCGCGTACTGAGCAGTTTCCCTCAAAAAATAAAGCTTTATGACATTTCAAAATAAAATATTCCAATTGTGTTAAATAGCAGTTTGAAGTCATATGACAAATGCTAGCTGAAAGTGAAATTCAACACAAATATACACTTATATATTATGTACCTTTTAGTGTATAAGCTATTGGAGATTATTTAAAAACAAATGACCAAACAACTTACAATGAAAACCTAAAGAAATAAAACACATTTTACGGATTCGAATCGGATAGTTTATTTTACTCTCGCTTGGTGTATGTGCCAATGTCAAGTAGGTAATGTAAGAAATCAAGTTATTTGCTTAAATGCAGCGTTTTCGTCATTTAGTCTTTGTCAAAGTCGAGTTAAATTCGTCATTAGTCGAATCAAGTCAGTGTTATACTCCGGTAAAGTAGTGGAAACTTAACTAGAAGCTTATAGGGAGTTTTGGAATCGAAGCGGAATATTATAATTCACTGCAATATGTCATTTTCCTACAATTCTGTTTGTAATTTGTAAAAAACCACTATATTTACACATAAAAACTCGAACTTAAACTACTTCGTCACTTTTGCCGCTATTTATTTTCGGCGATGGCGCCATAATAACCCGAAAACTATTTAATATGCATAACAACGGCGTACAACGAAGAAAACAATATACAAACGTTAGTTACAATGTTAAGTCGGTGGTTTTTTTTTTTAATGTTTAAAATTTATATTTTTAAATAATTTGTGTGTCTGTGTATTTTTTTTTGTTAATTCTTTTTTTAATACTTGATTGAATTGAATATTTTTGTGTGTACTTAGAATAAGTGAATGCCGTGTTCGGCTGTAATCGGAGTGCAGGTTTAATTATACAGTGTTTAGTTTATTTAAGAATAATGATTCCTGATTTGTACTCTGTTGCTGTACCATAAATAAATAAATAAAATAAAATAAGAGGATTGGAATCGAATTAATTAAGTACTTTTTCATTGTAGCATTGAAGTTTTTGTACATATTCGTTTTCAGGAACTTGTGTTATTTGCTTAGCTTGCGGGAACCGTTTGCAGCCCAATCCGCTTGCACATTTGCACAATCAGCTAAAAAGGAATGGAGTTTTTATCGCTTGTCCGAGTCCCGTGTCCGCAGTTCTAACGAGCTCATTGGAAATTCAAATCGTATGGCACAGAGAACCAATTCTACAAATATACTATGTGACGATTCGAGTTTTATGTTGATTGATTGAAAACATATGTTTATATTAATAGTAACTGCGGTGTGATCTTAACGATTACGTCACATAAAAACGAATCACTGGATAATAGGGCTTAAGGGTATCTTCATCCATGTGGTTCTGTATATTATGTTACATACATTGTTCTGAAAAAATTAATACTATGCTTGTAAATTGAATTGTTTTCTAAACTATTCGAATTAAGTACTACTATTCGAAAGAAATTAGAGATTTGAAATAAAACTTTTTAAATGACATTGGTGTACATTAAGTATTTTACTTAAAAATCGCCTCAATTCACTGGATTTGATAAATTAATACGTGCCGACTCTAGCCGTGCAGACGTGTACTCGCTTAGCACATTTTATTTCAATGGAATTAAAGTTTATTTCCAAGTCTCAAGAATGTTGTCTTCAATCGTAATCGTGTTTAACAATGATATTAATTAACTATTCAAGAACTAGTTATCTAGACTATTTATTTTTCTTTCGTATTTTTATGAAAATTATCGAAATCTATTTCCAAGCACATTTTGATAAACAAATAGATGTCTCAGTTATAATTATGAATTAGTGTATTAAACAGCCAACGCGTTCATAATTTTGTGATAAAGTTTATCGTCATATTACTAACTAATTATATTAGTGACATAACTTGATGTACGTGAAACATTTAGATTGTAGTTCATATAACATTTTGTAAGTAGAATCACCCTGTTAAACAGCCACACCTCGCAATCAATAACATTACATGTCGGTACAAGCCTCCTGAAACCGCTTCTACACCCATTACTTTGTTGGCAATGTCTGAAGAAATCTTATCTTGTGTAGGAAGCACGTAATGGGAACATGGATTTTAGGACAGATGAGCCATATCGGTCACATTCTGTTTCAATGAAGGGTCATATCTTCGCGGGAAAATCCAATGACCCTCTCATTGGATAAAAGTCATGCTTTGTCGACGGTTTTACCTTTCTAAGTTATTTAATATTGTTTTCACAAAACAATCACAGCGATTTTAACGTTATGGCGCGGAAGTCTAATTGCACTCCGCTCCTAAGGTCGTGGGTTCGATTACCACGCAGAATAAGAATTGCACGATCACAAACATTAATTTGTACTATTTGTTTACTGGATGTTTCAGATACATTTGAGTAGGCTGAATTTTAAATTAAGTTTAGAGTTTAATAAAACAAAGGTACTTGATCTATTTTACAATCGGACATTTAATTTTATTATCTATCAAATGTACCAACAATAAAGGGTATTGAAGATCTTCCTAAACTTGAGAAGTTGAATACCTAGCTTGCAGGTAAGTTGTGTTCGATAACTTTCACAGCACGTCCGCATCCGCGAACTGCGCCAAAAGGATTACGCTGATAGCAGGGTGCGGCCACCCAGAGGTGGGAACAATACTACATATTCGTTCCGCGGCACCTTTTATTTTACCCCTCTGACCATGTTAATATTGATTTAACGACTACCAAGTTACCGTTACGCAGCCATTTTGAAGCACACTAAAGCAGCGATAGCCCAGTGGCGAGACAAATAATTGCAAAGCAAGACAGACTCTCTGCCTAAGACCCATCATAGTTATGTGCGTAATTGTCGCTCACTCCGTGCCTCAGGAAGCACGTAAAGCAGAAGGTCCCGGCTATTGTGAACTTCTATGGCAGTCGTTATTAGGAAGTCAGTGTTTCTTAATATCCTGACAGCAAGCTTTTGGGCAACAATACTACATATTCGATCCGCAGTATCTTTTATTTAACCTCTTTGACCAAGTTCATATTAATTTAACGACTACCAAGTTACCAAACGAACCCGTAGTTCCTCGTGTAAGGTGGTCGGAAATTTTCTCCAAAGAAAAGCAGAGTTCACAGATTTCAGTCCTTGCGTGAGTGACCATTTGTCGGGCACGTCAGCCCATGCCATGTAAACTTGTTAGAAGAAAGAAATTTTATAATAATAAGAATAGTAATTTAATATCGCTGGTCCTTACTAAATGTGATTGTCATATTATTATAGTCATTTTAGAGGCTTAATTCGGCGGCTTGCAAAATTCTGACAGCAGGTATGTGGCACCTGCTTTCGACCATCAGCACTGGGTCTGCGTGATGGGCGTATTATTCAATACCCGCTCACCTTTGTGAGAGGAGGTCCGTACCCAGTAGTGAGACGTCAATGGGCTGAGATGGTGAAGTTACTGCTTAGCAACTATTTTGAAGCATTGTAACAACTTGAATGCCAATCAATCGGTCTCCTATTTAATGAGAGGCAATAGTAAGTACTGTTTATGTCGGTGAAAGTTTATGACAACTTTATCTCGCGGCGCCTACGATTACTTGGAGAGTATACTGCAATGTTGATACTTCAACAAGAATTCATGTTGACTCGAATTTAATATTCTATTCCATGAGAGTCGTCGAGTTTCTGAAATGAACATTGCGTGTGATAATGCTTGCAAATACTGTTTTTTATCTAAGCAATTATAGCTATTGTTAGAACTTGACAACACAATATATTGAAAAAATTATCACTGTGAGACAACTTGTTACTGTTATAAAATAATACCTATAGTTTAGTTCGCAGCCTCTAAAGTCTGAAAATAATTAAAGTCGGGATATGAGTATCTGTAAATGCACTATACATTTTTGTAAAATTCAGTAATAACAAGGATACAAAAATATGCGACATATGTAGTTATTTATTCAATGCCTGTCGTCATATCTTAAGCCAAGGGTATAAAATAAACATAGAATGTAACATCTCATATGCTTAACTCGCGTGAAGCGTTCGTTACTCGAACGAGCCTCTTGAAGCAACATTTTAACGATCCTCTTATCTGCACCAAATAATGAAGTGACAATTCTTGAAACTTGTTACAAGTGCGAAATCTACTTTACTTTATATGATTTAAATTAATCGACTGTTTGCCAGATAACGAGTATGGTAGTTTATCTAGAAAATTATGCTAATGATAATAATGCAAACTCGCTTGACTTCTTAATAAGAGCACATCAAGGGAGATTATAAAAGTCTGCTCCACTCCAAGTCAGATCCTAAAAGCAATTACAAAGTATTATTCATTCCAGGCGTAGCGTTCCGAACGGCAGCATTCGAGGTAGATGCGAAGAAAATTGCACAAACTAATGATCATATCGCTCCTTGAATACAAATGCAGGTCTTTCAGCGCGGCCGGTCAGCGGCCGGCCTATTACTCGCGTTAGTCGGTAAATTGAAATGGCGTTATGATTTATAGTGAGACTTCACGAACCTGTATTACGGCTAGCTTCCTGTACGGACGTGAAAGGAAACTGAAACTGGATAAAATTGAATGCCCCTTTTTAAATATAATATGAAAAAAAAAACTATTAGAAAACAAAAAAAAGACTAATTTAATTATTGGTTCGTTACTATGTGTAATTATCGTTTGTTAAGATATTGGTATTTTTGAGAAATAATTTTTAGTTAAAAAACAAATAAGTTAATGTTATTGATAATTAAAATCGTGAAGCTTTAACTTAATTACTACAAGTGCCTAATATAATTACATAACTTCAGCTATTATCTTTAAATTATAATAGCTTAAGTGTTAATGAATAATTCAGAACATAATTATTTGGTGTTGTACACTGGCTCCCAGTGTTCATCCATCCTTGAATATTGCAAGCTCGAGAACAGAAGCCATTTTCTCAGGAAACGTTTCATGTGAATTATTCACGGCATTTCGCCTTTATGTGCGGAGCACAACGATAATATGATAACATTTTGACGAGTGTTAATTCCTTCAGTTCCAAATTAAATGGAGGTCTGTGAACGAGCCATTCATATGAAAATGCTCCCCTAAAAAGGTCGGAATACGAAGAGGCTTCCTGGCGCTGTTAGTTTAAAAGTCATATTTAGCTAATTACATTGCGGCGCGGCTGTGGTCGGCCGTCGGCTGCGCTCCCGAGAATACTGCTCGCAACTGTAGAATACATTAGGCTACGTACAAATAAAGTGGTCCAGCGGGATTTTGTACACTTAATTGCGTCATATTCATCTACGTCATATGTCGCATTTCGTATCAAAGCAGATTTTTAGATGAAACTATTCTCGTATTGTATTTCTCGTGATGTGAATCGCATATACTCAATTTAGTCAACGTTTCTAAAATATTTCCTGAATAAGTTTGCTTTGTGTTAAAGTTTAGCGAATACCGTTGTACGCGTTCGCGAGTACTTCTCCTATGTGATTATGATAGAGTTTGCATAAATTTGGCACACAATTTTGTTCCACTAGAATACCGGGACCGCAAGCACTTAGGTAATACTGCTGGTGTTTTAAGAAACTATTATTATGGCTTACATTTTCTTGAACAGAGAATAGTTGGCTCCACGCCCAATGGAAGGTGAGGGCAGCATTGCTGTGGCCGAGTCAACCTCATTTTAATAACATTCTTTAACGCTTCTCTAAGTTTTTCGCTGCGGAAAAAATAAATTGAATACTAAAGTAGCCCTGGCCAACAGACGGTAGTTGTTTTTAAACTTCACTTCCTCAGCTACACGCAAAAACATCCTCATCGCGTCTTTCATAACACATTGTTTCATGGAAAGTTTTGTTGGAATTTTTCTTGAGCATTTCCCCTAGGTTTACAATCCTTTAAAGTAAGTATAAAACCTAAGCTTTGCTTATCCTAAAATATAACAATTTTTTACTTAAAAGTAAAAGTATTTCATATTATAATATTTCAAGCTGCTGAAACTGAGAGTAGGTACTCCCTTTTTAAAGTCTCGTTTCATATAAACACCCTTTAAAATTAGATATGCTGTTTAGACGTACTTACGAAAAGAAAACCCTTAATTACTACATTAATTTTAAACTGGTTTTAAAAAGTTTTTATTTAATCACTCTGTAGAAGCTAAATAGAATTAGCTAAGTTTCTAACTCAAGACATTTTTATCACGGTTTTCGCTGGCGCATGATTATTTATTCATTCCTCTTTGGCCCGAGTATAAGTCCCTGGTATAAGTTAGTAAATAATAAAGCTATCTCTTATGATTTTAACAGCTAGAAACCGAAAAATATGCCACAGTAATGTGATGTGGCTACAATTTGCCAACTGAAATCGGAGTCGGCTAAAGCAGGGGAATCTGTCACTTACACTGCTTCAACGAACCAAAGAGCTCGGTGCAAATTTATAACTAGACCGGATAATGGGAGATTAGCTTTTGGACCAATCCGTTTTCATTCTTTTTGTGCGACGTGGCACCGCCGCATGCGGAATGTAAATCGTTCGAGTTACAGACGCTGAGCGTAACGTTTGCAACCGAGGCAAAAATTTCGAAAGCGAAAGGGGATTGGACTGATTAGTAAATGCTATCGATGACTTCTCCAAATCAGCAGATTCTTTTATTTCTGTTTCTATGTGATACTGTTTAAGATAGTAGATATTGATGCTGTGACTAAAAGGTACTAAACTCGTATGTTTCTTTTAACTTTTGAGTGCTTAAATTTCTTTAAGATTAGTGATAGCTTACCTATTGAAAGAAGCCACCAAATACTACGCTCTTTCACTTCATAGCATTGAGGCAACTACACTCAGAAACGACGAACGGAAGGACATAAAGCTTTATTTCCAATTACGACATGAAGTTCAGTAGAGGACGATAAATATTAATTCATATAAATTTTTTCTACTCATACCGAGAGTATACTCTCGTATGGAAATAGTATAAGTTAAAGGAAACCTTATGGATAAAATCAAAATGGTGGTACTACTTATTAATGTGTGTTAAGAGGGCTGCTGGGCGATAAGAAATTATAGAATTATAATTATTAGTTGTCCACGCAATACAGTGGTTTGGGAAGTTGTTTTTTTTTTTATGGTTTGTCCTTTGTTATCACAAATTAATGCGTATAATATTTTTACACAATTTTCGAAAATAGTAGAGTTAAAATATAGCATATTTCCTTAATTTTTATTTATTACAGAATTTTACGACCATAACTGACAAATATTATGTATATAATATTATGTGAGGACATCCAGAAACTTGCAAGGGATGCGGGGACGGTCAGAATATGAGCAAAGAGCTGAGCTGGGACACTTGACTTTCTGCCTTTACGACCATAATAAATTTCCTAAAGTTATCGATTTTACGACGACATTCACAGGGGTACTTGGGATAAAAAATATTAATATAGATGTTTATTTTTATATATTCACATTGAATTTTTTATATTTTATAACATAACTCTAAAGTAGACCTGTCTTTTAGTTCAGATTTGTTAGTGCTTAAGATAGCTTAGAATCGCGCTTCTTTTTCGTCGTGTGTGATAGTGGTATGCAATAAGTAGGTATCAGAGTAGTGGTGTAATTACTTGCAAATCATCTGCGTTGTCTAGCAATGTTTCATATCATCTATCTGGACGGGCACTTAGTACTCGGCTTCTTGATGACTGTCGACAGTTAGTTACCGAGAAGCTATTAATACAGCTAAATATTTAAAGAGAGAGCGAACTCCGTTAGTATGTTTATTCATATTTGTTTATTTATCAGCTTATTCTTGAAATGTCGTATTAGGAGTGTCTTTTGTTAAGCTTGGAGATATCTTTGCTATAAGTGACCCTTCTTCACGTGGCTTTTGTTACTTTTACTCTTTCAGTTAGAGATTGAAGAAAAAATAAAATTGATATAGATTTTGAAGAATTTCTATGAGAGACTTTGACGCTTCCAAAACAGTTTAAGATTATCACATTGCTCTGCTACTTCTAATAAACCATTAGCCCTGAAACTCAAAAACTTTTATTTCTTGAACTATTACATAGTACTTGAAAACGATATAATTAAATATTTATTATCATATCGTGTTTCGATATCATAGATTCACTTACAAGCAACCAAACAATTAAAAAACTAATTAATGGTAAAAATATTTAAGTGTAAGTGAATCTAAGTGCCAGTTCCGAGCCACAGCTCAGTAAGAAGAACTAACAAGAATGTCAGGCTAACCTCTTTTGAATTATCAATTGGTTAGGAAATTTTATGACAATCTTCATTTGTCTTTAAAGCTATTCAGAGAAAATAGTTACAGTACTCTATTTCTGATACTAATTCTGTCAATCATGAAATTCGTCTTATAATGTTACTAATAATATTGTCAGATGTTTATTATGTGCTACCGTATGTTTAATTCAAATTTCAAAAGTTTTTCTTTTAATTTAACTTATATTACGAAATATTTTATATGAGATCATGTACATAATAGAAATGTTAAAAAGCTTTTAGTGCATACTAAAATGCTTCAAGATTAAAGAAATTAAGTTCTTTGCGATTTTAGTAGATAGTACTAGTTGAGGCACGCGTAATTCTGCGCGTTTATAAATATATATCCCGGACATCTCACACTACGCCATGTACTCCGTAACTAAGGTAATCTTGTGTACTAGATAGTAGACCTCAGATATACCCTGGTACAAGAGAACGAATAGTTAAGCAGTTTGGCCTGGTTAACTGGTTGTCGTTTAGCACGGATAAAGAAACTCTATATACATTCCTAGCCTTCATCAATGTGCATTGGGTTTGCGTTTGCGTGGTGGATGACTTTGATGTCTTGAATACCAAGTGACATTATGGGGTGAGGTAATTGCCAGACGGATGTTTTTTATTTAATTAGACATATTTAAATGTTACAATGCGCTAACCACTGTAAAATGGCGGAAGAACATAAAAGCCAAATTCATTTCCATTCAAGAATTTTCGCTATTACGACATTGATAGGTAGATAGATAAAACGTTTATTTCCTTTAAATAATACAAGTTATATAAAAACATATCCCAAAAAACAAATTCTCGAGCTTCATCAAGGCCTAAATGAAATGAAATATTATCATTTAATTTACTGCAAAACATACAAGCTACTTTTAATTGCTCAGCGAATATGTGTAAGTAAATGCAGTAAAGTTTATTAAATAAGAGATTAAAAGCCTGCGCGCATGTACAAAGTCAAGGGTACGCAGTAAATGTAGCCGTAATGTGTGATTACGGAGGTTGCGGGATCCCGCACCGGTCCGGAACAAAGGTTTCTTCCCGTATATTCCGGTTTGTTAAGCCACGAGTGTTTTGTTTGTGGTGACGCACGATTCTGTATTTCTAATTAAATTGGAGTGGTTTGATTAATTTGTGTACTTGTGTTTTGTTTTTGACGCGATGGATGCCTATCATCTGCTCGTCGGAGTTGAAGTTCTAATAGGCGATGGTTTCATTCCCGCTCAAGGATTATAATGATGAGTTATCAACTAGCTTGCCTTGCATAAAATGTCTGTTGAAATTTAAATCTTATTGTAAGCAATCAAATGCGTAAAAAAGACATAGATTTGCGTTTGGCCCTTAGCAAAAGCATTTCTTAGTTGGTGGCTATAGTAACAATTTAATATGGTATTCTGATATTTTAACACAAATTAAAGATAAAATAAAATAAAAAATACGTCATTGTCCTTAAGATCAACAGGATCATTTAGATTCGTCAAATATTTACAATCAAAACAGAAATTCATTGAATAAAAGCAAAATGGATTCTTTGTCAGATTTTTTAAAGGTTTGTCAGTTAATCTGTCTGTTGTGGTTTTTTCTTAAGATTTGTCAGTCTGTCGGTGACTCTAATCGGGGGAATTTGTCAGCCTGTCATGATTCTTAAGGGGGGAGGGGATTGTCCGTCAGTCAGTCTGTCGGTTACTCTAACGACGCTTCCAAAAGGCAACGAGATTGAGAAGAATGCCTCAATAAAGAAAGTAAATAATATTAATAAGTATCTTTAACCCTTCGTGGCTTAAAGCACTTCCACACAAGTGGGTCTCCAGTTAATCCAAAGGGCCCTACTTCGATCCTTGAAGACCCTTAAATTGTAATATTATTACTTATATATTGGGAAATGGAAGCAGCACTATTTATCTTAGCTGATATTGAAGCAGCCAATAAAGTTTATGAAGGGTGATGCGTATCACGATGACAACGCTATATCGATCGCACACACTTATATGACGACGACAAACTGCCTTTTGATTAACACCCAGGAGTTCATTCATGCCAATTCAAGAGGTGATTAGCAATGTTACCTACTCAAGCTGTTAACATATGTAATATGTATACATTAGAGGTGCATGTTGCGGCTTAAGCTAGTTTTATTATTAACATTTAGTTCATTATGAAAATATAACTGAAAATCAGCCATAAGCTTAAGTCGTTTTATACTTTTGATCCAGGGAAGCAGACTCTGTGCCGGGGTTACTCTAGGGCAACCGGGATACCCCCCGACTGGTCTCTACCTCCCGTTAGGGCGGAGAAGCAGCTAGGGAAAAGGTAACACCCAGAGATTGGCGACTCTGAATGACTGACATGTCACTTTTATGATATTATCAAAAACACTACCTTTTATTTTGCTTACCTCATAGATTTAAATCTGTAAAATTTTGTAACTAGAAAACTGCACAAATTTTTTATAATTCTTTTTATTATTAATAGTGAACAAATAGATTGTATGGTTTGTAAACATTGTGTTAAGTAAAGTGTATTGTTCGGATGGATTGTTTGCATAGTGACTATGAATTGTCAATTTAACTCTTTGCAGGAAATGCACTACTTAGCCAACACACCAAATTTCCTTTTTATTCTATGTGGTTTACGTGTTGGTGACAATTCTATCAATTGTACTAGTTAGGCTGTTATATACTTTAATGTATTGTCATTGTTTGTTTACTCGAATGAAAGGAGAAAAAAAGAATTTAAAAAAATACTTAGCGCGGTTCGCGATAAAAAAGTGGTCTCTAGTTCTACGTTACTAAAAATATTTCTTCCAGACACCTTTCCTAGCAAAAGCAATAACAAACAATACTAGTTTAGAGTTAACTTTTTAGAATGCTGTGCTGGTGTAATATGTACAAGGTTGGTAAAGCGCTCGCAAACATCTTTTGAAGGAGCTCTGAAACGGGGAGCGGTCGTAAATTATTTGATCTTAAGTCTTTAGTGGCGTTTAATGACCCATAAAATGAGCTAAGACTTACGAGATGGCTACTAGTTGTAATTATAAATAAATCTCAACCAACTAACAATGGTTTCGGTCAAGCGACGAGAATGTTATGAAGCTGTTATATTGAATTACAGTTTGACGCCTTGATAATACAATGGTGGACGTTAAATACTGGTTATATTAACGATTACTAAGATGTAAAGTAGCAGACAGGCACAGCTATCGGAAGACGGTTTTTTTTTTTCTTTTTTTTACACTTTCACCAATTATTTAGTTCCAAGATAAGTAACATTTAGAACTTGTGTTATGGATACTAAATAACGGATAAACATACATAATTACTTTTTTTTGTAAACATATACTTAATATACATAGGAAAACACCCAGACCAAAACAAATATTCATATTTATATACACAAATATTTGTCCTATGTGGGAATCGAACCCACAACCTCAGAAGTGGAGTGCGGGTATACTAGCCACCACGCCATATCGGTCGTCAAAAATAATAATTCTGAGCCAAAGGATGTCCACTGCTGAACATAGGCCTCCCCAATAGATTTCCACATTGAGCTGATTCACTGATTAATTAATTAAACATTAATCACCTCTATACTAATCCTATATGAGTCCTCGTCAACATTTATATTCTAAAACACTGTAAAATAAGCATAATACTTATCAATTCAATATTATATAATATACCTTCACGAGTTTTATATCAAACCCTCATAAAGAAAAAAAACGGTAAATCATGTATTGTGTTCTATTAAAAGATCGAAACACATACTTTAACACTTCTGAATAATAAAAAATAAGGACCAGATCTTTGAAAATTTACCTTAATACATACATAATATCAAGCGTGTTTTCCCGCAGGAAGCATATTATACGCCCACATTTCGTTTATCGGGAACTTAATTACCTTAATTTACTCCCTAAAAGGTCAATTTACTAATTCTTTGTACATTATACTCATACATATATATATATCTTTTCCTTTTTGATTTCATCTTCAATGACATTTTAATTTTTCATTATTGTTGTTTTTATATCCTTTCATAATTGTTAGCTTATGTATATCTTAAGTAAAAAGATATGCAGGGGCTCATTTTTAACTGCTTATTTGTGTATATATTTTGTTGGTCGTATACAAGGACTAAGTTATTCATAACAGAACACTGCCCTTGTGTTTATATTCAAACTTACCTCAGTCCTAAGTGACTTGAGGATACTTGGCCGACTTTGACGGACGTAAGGCAGTGAGTATGTATATAACCTTTATCGCCCCACTGGGGACGAACCTTAGGAAACTGGAACTCCTGTCAACTTATACGTGGAGAAAATACGCTGTATACAAAATGGATAACTTTTTATGGTTGCGAAGGTAGCTTGATGCAAATAAAAATATAAATAATATACCCGATTAATAATATTATAGATACCGTTGAATTATTTTTATGGTGTTATGTTAAAGACAGAGTCTACATTGAGCCAAACGAATCGATTGCAACCTATAGAATTCGGCACATATTCTATAAAATTAATAGGATCGTTAAGCCTATTCATAAAAATAACTATTATTATGTGAAAAATAGTGTATGTAGATTTAATGATATTAGATTCAAAACTCTATGATACCATCTTATCTTATCGTAGCAGGCCGGAGCTGGTAAACCCGCAGCGCACTTTGACTCCTGGTTCGGTTCTGTTGTGTAATCCGTCGTCTTTCACTTCCATATCTCCAAATATTCTTGTCACGACAAAAGTTCCTTTGACTCCTGTTACACCTACGGTATAGTGGTAAATGCGATAATCGTACCATATGACGCAAATTATTTATGGCATAGTGTCCCTTTAAAGATCATGATGGTTTGATACTGAAAATTAAATGTATCGTTATGTATATATAGTATATTAAGTGATCGTTTACTACGATATGATAGAATAAGTATCATACTATAATTCTTGCAATTTAAAAAAAATATATTTTACTTCTATAAAGAATAAATCGGTGGAAAATTTGGGTGTTGAGGGATCCTATTAATATCTAAGGAGCCATAGGCCACCTTACCTGCAAATGGTGCACCTGCTGATCAAGATACGAGGCTCTGGCGAACGTAACAGATCCTGGTAAGTGGCAATGGGCTCGCGACCTATTACGTGGGACCAAAAATGTAACTGACCAAGGTTGTGGGTATAATGTGCCTCTGCCTACCCCTTCGGGAATTGTATGTATGTATGGGACATTTGTGTTTATTTATTTCTTAGAAATAACCTCAAGCGTTAACTTCATTAGCTTCATTCACTTATTTGTACATGATCATCTACATCAATACTTTGCTGATAAAATTACATATAAAGCATAAAAACTCAAAAAAATATTGAACATGAAAATGTAGAAAAATCATTTTTCAATATTGTAAAGCGATGATATAATAACAACAACATTATGTAAGGTGCCACCGGTGAGGCGGCCTTAAACCGTACGCTACAAGTGTCTAGGGAAACTGTGCACTGTTATTACACGGAAATTTATGAGGTGAATTGCCCCTCCTTAGTTCCAAGTTTGCCGTAAACAACAATACAGAAGTTATACGATGTTTCAGTGGCCTAATGTGACGGCGACAGAAAGAAATCCAGCAAATTTGTGTTCCCCTTATTATGAGACTTTATTCCCTACTTCGCGAAACTTTTACTCATTTTGCGTGAACGTCCCGTCGTATCATTTTTGAAACGCTCTTAAGTATTATAATATACATCTTAGCGTAATGGAAGTCGATTGCTATTAAAAGTTGAGAGACTTAAATAAATAATCTTGCATAAAAAAATGTGAAGTACGCTTGTTATCTGAAAGGAAGTGTAATAAAATAAGTGTCGCTATCATGTTTAATGTAATGAAACTTCTTCAAGAGCTTATTGTTTCATTTATCTACCAGTAAGATGGAATTTTACAAAACAACTATCGGAAAGTGGCTGCTAAAGCTTGAGGGTACACATTAAAAATGCAACATAAAAGATACCATATGTCATAAGTCATAAGAACCTATTTTACAATGTTTGAATAAGATATACTTGGCAGATAAAATGACAGTTTTGTTTGAACTATCTGCCAAGTAAACGCTATTTGGAACTTATTTTTTTAATTTTCACGACGACCGATACAGGTATACCTGCACTCCGCTCCTGAGATCGTGGGATCAATTCCCATATAGGACAAATCTTTGAGTTCATGAATTTGAATATTTTTTCTGGTCTGGGTGCTTTCTATGTATATTAAGTATGTATTTAAGAAAAAAGTATTAAAATATGATTATCCGTTATTTAATATCCACACCACAAGTCCTTAATGATACTAATCTTGAAACAAAATAATTGATGTACATAACTGTTAGAAATTATTCATATAATTTTGGACATTGTGTAACAGATTACGTAAAGTAGGTTTTAAGTCCTATAAATTGACTCAGACTTCCTCCACTGATGGAGGGTTTTAAATCATACTTCACTATACTGACCCAGTTTTTATTGCGGAGGCAGATGTGTGGCGTCCTTCTCTTAGATATTTTTAGGCACCATCTATGACCTACACCTGATATCATTATAATAATTCATTAGCAGAAAAAAATTAGCAAAAATCAGCAGTGCTGGGTTGAATCTGTTGAAACACAATTTATATTATATAATTTAGTAAAGAGGTTAGGTTCAACTGAGTCTACAAAGTAGTTTGATAATTAAACTATGCTTAAAAATAATAAACAAAACACTTAAATTATAAAGTTTAAAAATGTAGTAGTAAATCACACATCTAGTAGGAAGCAAAACTAACACGGGATATTGCTTCCCGTGCGTTCAATTTTAAATTCCACATATACTGTGAATTGTTCACAGTTTGACCTCTGTAAACAGTAGTACTTAACTTCGGTAATTGCATACGATCATCTGGTCTCGAGCTACCTGGTCACATTTACTGACCTGAAACTGCAAATATTTACCTGAGTGTAATTTAAATATCTGCATCGTCACAACATTAGGTGGCTATTCTCTCTGTGAAAGAGGACGCCTAGCTACGTAGGTCCTCCACTAAATAGAAGAGTTTGACGGAATAATGTGTAATGAATTAAAGGGCGTTATAAAAGCTGGAGATGTTACTGAGCTGAGATGTTCTAAAGAGCCACTGATGACTCGAGGTATTGAGTGCAGATTTATAATCATCATCTTCTCAGCCATTAGAAGTCTCGTTCAGAACATAGGCCTCCTCAATTGTTTACATCGATCGATCTAAAGCCGCTTGTATCCGCTGGCTTCCCGACGCCTTAACCAGGTCATGAGTTCGTTGGGTGGGAGGCCGTCCTCCATTACGTTTGCCGGTTCGCACTTGACATTGGAGAACCTTTTCGCTGGTCGTCGGTTCATCGAACTATATACCCCGCCCACTGTCATTTCAGCCTTCGTGAGCTCTCTCCACTGCACGTTGATCGATATTGAGTGGTGGCTCATAGTCAAGCCCTTGAGAGGGAGGCCGTCCTCTTTTACGTTCATTGCACACTTAGCGACACTGACTTTCTTAAGGAGACTCATAGCCAGGCCCTTAGGAGGGCAGATTAGTAGTAGTCAGAATTGTACTTTATTACATATGACAATACAAACGTTTCGTCTCGTCAATAAACCAACCATTTGACTATAAATTTGTAAATAAAAAAACCATTTGACTATAAATTTGAATAAGACAGGTGCTACAATAATTTGCTAACATACATGATGTGGACATACCAAACTACGCGACTACGTTGTTCCAATCCGTTTAACAAAAGTAACCTAGCACGTTTAACTGTTTAAAAGCACGCTATAAAATAATTAGCTATTCTAATTCTTTGTGGAATGTTCACGCGACGTTTTGTATATCGGCCACTCGCTTAAAAATAACAAATAATTTCTGTGTTTTGTTTTAACTCTATTTACGTATATTACAGCACTGTGGATATATATAGTTAAACAAGTGTGCAGTTTTTGAACGATCTATGCCTAGGCTACTAAGTGTACAGGGATCCTGCCATCAACTTTAGACCTCAAGCCAACCTCACCTGCAAGTGGTGCACCTGCCGATTAACGGACGAGGCTCTGGCAAACATAGAAGTTCCTGGTAAGTGGCAATAGGTTCGCCACCTATTACGTGGGACCAGCAACACAGTTGGCGAAGTGAGGGGGTATAATATGCCTTTGCCTACTTCTTCATGTACTTTGGCCTTAAGCGTAGATCAGAAAACGTAACTAAAGAACTTTAATGAAATTGTGAATGTTTTGTAATGCTATTTATTTCAACCACAAATTTGCCCATTAACGCATATAAGCAGAATTCAACGAAGTTATCTCTTGATTTTACTTAACATTATACCTACATATATATGAATAGTGCTAAGTCATAATCAAGCCTAGGGGTAGTTTTATACCACTTTTTGGCTACCCTTATATGTACCCCGACAAGTACCTGAGAATACATAAGCTTGGGTTCAAAGATAACATCAGTACCCCCTACTTTTTCGTTCTGGAGGCCCAAGGATCAACAACTGAAATTACCTGAAAAGCTATTTCGTTGTGCAATTGAAAACGGGAAGTGCCAACAAGAGAACTGTCCGAGTGTCTGTGGTTTAGGTCAGATACAATATATTGCAACTATATAGACCTCCCCCAAAGTGATTCACATAATAACCACTCAACTGTTGGCGATCTACACTCATGCTATTGCATCTGTTAGATTTTAAGCTTTCGAAAGTTTAAGCTGCAAGAATCGCTCTAGGATCTTAGTGTAAGTTTTAACACGGCGTTGTGTGCTAGTGTTAAATTGACTGAAACTTCTTCATGATATTTGACTTATATGAAACTTTGGAGCTGTAATGGGTTTTGCTGTAATCACCACGCAAAGCCTCCTTAAATGATCAGCCAGCCACATCAGGATGGTTGGCGATTATACGTAGCATGTATTGCAGAGAACGCTGATTCCCGTCATCCTTCCACATGTAAGGTGTCGAGCTAGTCTTTAACACACAGAGCACTTCAAATTTCATTTAATTAAACCCAGCATTTACTAATGCAGAGATATAACGCATTTACATAATTACTGATATTACAAGTAAACTGATTTGCACGCCCGCCGTTACGGTTTCCATCACATTTATTAATAAGCCACGTAGGGAAATCACGTGAAAATGGCTGACACGTACGGCCCATTTCACATGTGTCGTTCATTAAGTGAATATGATCGATAGTTGAGGAGCGGCGCGACGTTAGATCATTACTGATATGCGAATGGCGCTTGCGGTTCCAAAACGCCCCACTGCCGGTTATTAATTGCTTTACGAACAAAAGCAAATGACTCGGTAGAGGTGATCCTGCGAGGGTGGGTCGGTGTTATCCATTCACCCGGTGTAGACGCCTCGAAGAGAAATGTTCATTCACGATAGGAGAATTTATGACTTTGATTTACGCGAGAGTTTTCACGTGGCGTCCTGAAGTCGAGTTGCGCCATAAATACAGAAGGTTCGCATTTGACGTTTGAGTCCATTCACTATTTGGGTGCGAAATTGCGCGTCTCCCGCGCCGCCGCGCTGTCGTCGCCTCGTGGCGGCGGCGGCCGTCGCGTCGGCTATTTCGAATTGTTAGAGAAAATGGAAAACTTATATTTGCATATTGAGCGAACAACCGTGTTGTAAAATGTAGCCGTTTACAGGTCGATTTGCTTGCTTTTTGCACGAACGATCAATATAATTTAGTGTTATTGGGCCTAAATGTAGTGTATTGCAGTCTTAATGCACAACTGGTAGTTACTTGAGTTTTCAAATAGGTATTTCATATTATTAACGAAATGCAGATACAATCATGTAATAGACTAATTTCTTTCTTTAGATTGTTAATACCTTACGAAGATATTAAATGTTGTACTTTTTGCTTCTTCATAACTTCTTTCTTAAGATTGTTAATATCTCACGTAGATATTAAGTGTTGTACTTTTTGCTTCTTAATAAATAATACAAGTAAAACTGTCACAATGCCACACAACAGCCCAACAATATTAAATGCGGAGATCTTACAATTCCGACGTAACTCGCAGTGTTGTAAAGCCACGGAATATATTAATTCAGCGGTAGCGAAGCGAGGAAGGCGTTCAAAAATATATAGCGGTGTTGTCGTCACATTGTTTGGTTGCAGCAGTTAGGTAGTTTTATCTCTCACACAATTTCAATTTTTCATCTGCAGCTGTCAGGCTCGCCGGCAGATAAGTAACGTTCGCTCGGCATAAAAGTTTGTTGCCGCCAGTTTGTGCGCTCCACTTCGTTTTATAAACTTTTTGTATAAGCGCGATATCAATAATTCTTACAATTTGCGCGCTGCCAATCGATACCAGGCGATCAGGGGTTCGTTAGATAGTATGTGAGTGGGCTCGTTGATTGGATGGCACTTCTTGTTACATGTGAGAATAGGACTTGTGTTTATTCGAAATGGCTTTACTGGGAGGTATTGAAATGGCTCAGAACAACAAATGTACTGAAGAAATTAAATAATTCAATAAAATAAAACATAAAATAATATTAATATTATTTTACACTTGAAGCCCTAAGCATTCCCCAATTAAATTTTACTCAACTTAATTTTGTATATACCTTTCAATACCTTCTAAAACATACTTATGGAATTTTAATTTTTTTTATTCAGTTAGGTCTCTAGTAAAGTTTTTTTTATTTATGAATATCAAGGTCAAGTCCCACTTGTCACCCCTCACTTTACTTGTTCTATAGCCAGTAGGCAGATAACCACAACTTAAAAATATTATTCTATTTGTCTTTATCGTTATCTTTTGAACATAGACCTTCAAAATTGTTTACTATTCATTCTATAAGAATATTTTAAATTTGAAAAGTGTATGTTTTTTGTCATTGTCATTAATTGTCATAATCGTTCTTATACACAATGTGTGGGTTCGAGTTTTGCATACATTGCAAAAATGATCTGAGGGTGTTAAAAACCTATAGAACGAGTGACGACAGCCGCGAGTTACGACATCATATCAAATTCGTTTGAAACAAGTCGCCGCACATATGTTTTGTTAATACATACATATATTCATTCACGCCTGATTCCCGATGGGGAAGGCAGAGGCAATATACGCCCACACTTCGCCAATTATATAGTTGGTACCACGTAATAGGTGGCGAGCCTACTGCCGCTAACCGGGCACTCATACGTTCGCCAGAGCCCCGTCCGTTGATCGGCAAGTGCACCACTTGCAGGTGAGGTTGGCTTGATCTCCGTAGGTCTTAGTAGGATCCCTATACACCTGAATAATGGGCAGCAGCGTCATCTTGCATACTGGCTTGAACTGCGATCACCAACCCGCCTTCCCCCTATGGGCAAATGTCCCGACTATAATTTTTTCTATTGAGGAGGCCAATATTTAGCATTGAACTTTATAACGCTGATAAGATGAATAAACAAACAAGGTATTTAAATAATACGCTACTTAAATTCAAGTGCCATAGTAAATAAAATTGTATGAATAATCAAAAAGCAACCTGAGTCCATTTGCGAAAGCAATTTTCACTTTGAACGTTAATTGTGAAACAAAACACGAAACGCGTGGCCACCCACAAAGATTAATGAGTCGCGTGACAAAACGGGGAAATTGCACTGCATCCTTTCTACCGAAAATCATTTAAGCTGAAGCTATACCAACAGTGTTGACAGCCTATATAAAATCTTCTTTGATATTTAGTATTATAATTCTATATTCATCATCATCATCATCATCTCAGCCATCTGACGTCCACTGCTGAACGTAGGCCTCCCCAATAGATTTCCACATTGAGCGATCCTGAGTCGCCTGCATACATCCGCTTCCCGCCGCTTTGACCAGATCATCGGTCCATCGCGTGGGAGGCCGTCCTTTACTACGTTTGGTAGAACCTTAACGCCCCATCGGTCGACGGTTCTTCCAGCTATGTGACCCGGCCATTGCCACTAATTCTATATTAGCTTCACTAAAATTGTAACGCAATAAAAAATTCAAATAAAATTGAATTGCAAATAACAATACTCTCTTCTTAATGCCTCAAATGATTATATAATACTGGGGAGACGGAGACAACCTCTAAAAACTAGTAGTCACAAGGTAAGTGGAAAAAGGTCCCGATATATCTACCACGCGGTGCCAATGGAGACTGGTTTCCTTCTTTCCTGTTATAATATTTTTTTCAGCAATCCCATAGGGTTCTTAGTCTGGTATACCCACTACCTACTACATGCAATTATAACCAGGACCAAAAATATAACGCGCGTGAGGAAACACAGAAGCGCTCGATTTCAAATGCAACACGAACTGCTATCCACTTACTGATCTTTGTGAACTCTTTTTAATCTGATCGAATAGTTTGGTATCATGCCTTCGAAATGGCCTATGCCCAGCTGTGTACATAGACGCTTGTCAGAGTTCTGGCAATTTTTTTTAGATATATTTTAAAATTTGCATAGTCTTGCGTGGGATGAAATATTTGTTTATAAGCTTCTATAGTATGTCCTTTGAAAGCTTGATTTAGAACTTTACTCGTGTTTACACCATTTTTCCTCGGGTGTATAGGGATCCTCCTAACATCTATGGAGCCCAAGCCAACCTCAACTGCAAGTAATGCCCCTGCTGATCAACAGACGAGGCCCTAGCGAACATAACAGATCCCGGCAAGTGGCAATAGGCTCGCCATCTATTACGTAGGACCAACAACATAATTGGTGAAGTGTGAGTGTATAATATGCCTCTACCTACCCCTTCGGGGAAACAGGCGTGAATATATGTATGTAATCACCAAATGACCGTCTCCCGCTGTGCGTGTAGCGGAAGGGTGTCTCAGACTTTGACTGACTAAAAACTATCCATGTTCCTTCTTGAGCCTGCAACACCAAGGCCGCGGCAACCCTTTCGAACAGTCCCGCTAACTCGTATTTACACCCTAGGTATTATTAGTGATAGGATATTTTCTGTGCTCTATTGGCTAGCAAAAGGTAGCATGTTCAAATTCCATTTGAGTCAGATTGGAGATAGATTTTTTCATTAAATAACAATACATATCATCATTTAAATTTTTTTGGTTCATGATGGTTCATGCTGGGAACAACTTCTTAATGTTCTATCGCTATAATGAATATAATGGCTTGTTGCGTTCCAGCAGGAACAACCGAGTATTAGAGCTCAGAGATATTTAATTTTCATTTCTCGAAATTACTACATCGTTGTATTTTTTTTAAATGCCTTTCTTTATACGACTCCTTTTCTTTACAAATCACATTTTTAATTAGTCTACAGCTTACCTACATCTAAGGGAGAATAAAAAGAAAACATTATGTGACGCATTAATTAACTTTTCCACTAAGGAGCGGTAAGTCACCATGGAAATACACATTGCTTCAGCGTCCTTTACGCGCATATTAAATCTATGGTTGAACTGTCACTCAGACCCATTATACGGTAGGCTTTCCCTCATATTAACGCTTATAATAGCGCGCTACGAGCACTTATTACCCTTAATGGTTACAACTTATTGTAACCTTTGAAATTTGTCATTCATGTCTATTTTTAGTTTTTCATTCATTCATAGGGATATATGAGCCTATAATACCATTGAGGTAATAACTACATAATAATAATTATTAATCTACATCAATATTTGTGTTAAGGTATTAGAGATGAAAGTTATAACTTAACGTTGGAATAAAATTATACTGGTGCAAAAATTTTAATATTAAAATTTTCACGCATTTTTTATATCTTGTATACTTACATGAGTACAAAAATGTGACTGACTATTCGTAAATAGGATGTAACAGGAAGGAAAGCCTTATTGGACAGATAATGCAAATACAGCACAAATTCTCTTAGAGCATTTTCAAAAGTATTGAGTTTAAATTCTAGCCTTCATTCAAATGTCCTTAGCGTATATTTCATCCCAGTCACAAGTATTTACCAAATTTTCTCACCAAGCTTCAAGCAGGCAGTTAACTAAATAGCCGTTATACATCTTAACCCAGTACGAACTTTTACATACCGATAACAACATAAATGAAAACTCGTCTGGATTTGGGCGAAGTGTGGCTGTGACAGGGGTGAGCATGGGCGAAGTCGCGGGCGGGGGTCCTTCGAGCGTTCGAGTTCGCCATTCGCCAGTGTAGGCAGCGCTGCCATAGCGAGGCTACGCCACGTTCCGCTCCAAGCCTCAATCACGCGAACGCGAATTTCAAACTGAACAATCGTAATTTAAAACAGCTGCCGCAAATTAACAGTAATGGCTGGCTTAAGTTACAAAACAAACGAGGACTATAGTGTTCACAGTGTTTTGTTTACTTGTGCTTTTTCACGTATGTGCTGATGGTGTCAGTTTGTATGGGTGCTTGGTTCATCGGCCGGCGACGTGGTCTGTCACCCACTTTCGTTGATTACAATGACAATTGTGTCAATTTTAAATTTTCATGTAACACGTTTTATATTACCGATGCTGTTTACGTTTATAAAAAATTATATGTCATTATTTCTATTGTTAATTAAAGTACCTAATTTATTTGAATATTGCAAAAGTTATAGTACACAATCTTCTAAAAACTTTAATAAATTCATGTTTGAACCTCAGAATGCTCGTTTGCTCGACAAAACAGAAAGCAGATCTAATATTGAACTTAAAAGTCATGCCAAAAAGTATCGTATACAAACTGAAAAAAAAAATACAAATCCACCTATTTGTATTTTTCGTGCTATAAAAGGGGGTTGAGACGGAAAAGTGTTACCTACATATTAATACTCTTAGCTGTGCAAAGAGTTAGACTAAAGGAAACTGTTATAGAAAATTCACTATAACACACTATCTAGGATGAATCTTTAGTAACAAATCTCTAAAGATTTTTGATAATATATAGGAAGAAACTAGGTTACAACCACGACGACAGGTGAAGCGAACTAGGCTAATCCAGATAGTGTACATTTCTTGAAATCTCTGGCAGGACGTTGCGGCTTGTGGAAAGTATTACGCAATGTAGATCACATTATTCATTTGTGCTATAGATGCTAGGTGTTATGGACTAGCCAGCTATCCTCTTCGATGCAGCAATTATTTACTGTCGAATTAAAGTATAGAATTTTATTACACACATTTTATTTTTTACCAACAGCCGACCGCGATGTCGTCCGCGTGACCTATATAGGTAATTTTTTATCTTCCGGGATTAATAATAAGACCCCATACTTCTCTTTATAAGCGGACTTAAGCCATATGTTTCGGAAAAAACATACTGACAAAAAATATAATAGTAAGTCATTAATTAATACGTGGATAAAAAAAAGCTCTTGTTTTGAGATAACAATAAAAAACTTAAATTGTATTTATTTGTATAAATAGATTCAGTCTTGACTCAGCTTATGTCTACGTTCAATACATTTTGTGTAAAGTTGAAACGTCCATGATAAGGTTTCACTGTTAGCCGAGTTACTAATTTTGTATTATTTAAACTTCAATTCGTAACGAGATTCATTTACCTGCTGATAAATGACACGCCTCATCATCACAGCCCATTAACGTCCCACTACTGAGCACGAGCCTCCTCACACATATCAAGGTGTGAGGGTATTGGGTCATACTCCACCACGCGGACCCAGTGCGGATTGGCGGAGGCAGGTGTGTGGCGTCCTGCTGTTAGAATTTTTCAAGCCGCTTATTAGGCCTCTAACATGGCTTAACGACTACCCCATTTAGTGATAACCGGGACCAAAGGCTTAACGTGCCTTCCGAAGCACGGAAGCGCTCGATATCAAATGGGGCTCGATATCAAATGACACGCCTGCCCACATGTATTAAATACATAAAATCACGCCTGTTTCCCCCAAGGGATAGGCAGAGGCATATTATACGCCCACATTTTGCCAATTTTATTGTTGGTCCCACGTAAAAGGTGGCGAGCCTATTGCCGCTTACCGGGAACTTTTATGTTTGCCAGCCTTTTATGTTGTCGGCAGGTGCACCACTTGCAAGTGAGGCTGGCTTGAACTCCTAAGATACTGGTAGGATCCTTGCCTTTATCGAAATTTCCCAATTAACACAGCACTGCGCTCTGTATCAGCAAATATCAGTTGTTATATCTCACTTAACCATTTTATATTATAAGGAGGCATTCAAGTAAACGGTCCATCTGATAAAAAAGTGGTAACAGCCTTTACACGCTTGCAATGCATGGAGCACGAGCAGCGCGTTGCTTTTTAAAAATAATTTAAATTATTTTTTAAAAAGCACTTCAAAAGAGGCGTTAACAGTTTTGAGGTGCTCCATAATTATGCTCTTGGGAAAATCTCGCGAGGGAGCTCATTCCACAACTCAAGGTAATGCAGTAGAAAGCTTATTACTACGATAAGAAGAAGATGTTAGCATCTATACTATACAGCCCCCTCCCTCCCCCCCTATACAAAATCTCGAAAACTACTTCTTATCGCTTATAAGTAGGATACGAAAAAAACGGTTTTTGGAAAATATATACATACATACAATCACGCCTGTTTCCCCGAAGGGGTAGGCAGAGGCTTATTATACACCCACACTTCGCCTGTAGTAAGTTTTTAGTTAGTATAGTTTTTTTTTTTTAGTTTATGGAAAATGTACCCTACTTAAAATTTAAAATCTGCTTATTCTAGAGTCAGATGTGACATTTAAGAAATGATCTTTTGAACTGTTGAAAGGGGTCTCTCTGTTTTCCTCCTTACAGATATTAAGAAAGGTTCTTTCAGCATTAAAGTTACATATTAAGTTACAAGTTAAGTTCTCAATCATAAATAATTAGCTCTTTTGAAAGAATCCTTAAATTCATTCCTGTTCAATTGGCATGACAAAATATTACTGACCGTGTTAACTAAGACCTAATTGAATAGCTCTTTATTATTTAACATTTCATGCAAAATTATTGTAATTCGTGATTCTCATTTCGTCTCATCAGCACAGTTATAAACGTACCTTGATTTTCACACAAATCTGAATTTATTTTCCTTGAATTTAATCCTTGAACCTTACTGAACCTGAACTTATTAACATTTATACAAAAAAAAACAATATATTGCATATTTCCTTCGTTAAAAATCAAAATCCCAGTAATATTTGATAAATACTATTTAAAACAAATACTTCTGGCAATAGCTCTTGCCTTTCCTATGATTAGCCTGATTATTGCAAGCAATAGCTTTTATTTCTTAGTTACAGTTGAGGTGGCAGTTCGCGTGACGTGACCGACACGTTTAGGTAGTTCGTTACTCGTAATGTCACGCAAGAACCTAACCGCATCAGTTTATAGAACGAGCATAGAGTTATAATAAAAACGTGGAGAAACGCCCTTCTAATGTAATAGTTTCGGGGTAAATTTATTATTATGAAATTTGACTTGCCTGAATTATTTATAAACAAGGTTTATGACGCGATATTTTTGAATAACCTGTTAATATTTTTTTTTATATAAACTTTAAATGTTTTGTGCAATTTTTAATTGATCTGTCGTTTATTGTTGTAATGTTGTAAGTTTTATCAAAGACTTGTGTAAGGTTTATTCACGAATATATTTCAAATTATTAACGCAACCAGAACAAATATTCATATTCATGTACACAAAGATTTGTCTTGTGTGGGAATCGAACCCACGCACCTTTTGGGGTGAAATGCAAGTATACTAACCTACGCGCCATATCGGTTGTCAAAAATTAAACGACTATACTTTTGACTTTCTTCTTCAAAGTAATTATAATTGACTCCGTCATAGTCCATCGTCGTTCAGTTAAAACCAGTCAGTACCCAGGTCAAGCCTCGCTGATATAGTACGAATGTGACCCCACTAGCGCTAAGCGGTCAACCTTATTGATCTTAAATCACACAGGCAACATAGGCAGAGGCATATTATACGCCAACACTTCGCCAATTATATAGTCGGTCCCACGTAATAGGTGGCAAGCCTATTGCAGCTTACCGGGCACTGTTATGCTCACCAGAGCCTCGTCCGTTGATCGGCATGTGCACCACCTACAGGTGAGGTTGGCTTGGGCTCCTTAGGTCTTGGTAGGATCCCTATACGGGTGTATCGCTATCTTAAATCACCATATATTATTTTAAATATTATTGTTTGTTTCTAAATCCATATAACTATGTGTTGATATTTTCTAACTGAAAACATTGTAATGTTTTAATTTACCATATAATTGGTAAGTAAAAATACAACGTGAAAAAAAACGCGGATGTGACCAAGTTTAATAAAAATGTAAAAAATACAATCGCTGAAATACACCACCAGGAAAAATATGCGACGATAAATTATGTGATTGTAAAGCCACAGTCGAATATTCCGCCTGAAAACTAGGCCGTAGCAAATAAGCGTCAGCTTTTATCTAACATTGTTACTTTTATTATTTTAGTTTTCACAAAAACTAAATGGTATATACAAGTTATATACTTAATGACAGAAACAAATTTAAGAAATCCGAAAATAAGAATTTATAAATTTAAAATAAAATAAAAACAAATCTACAGGATGTAAATTATAATAAATGTTCGATAACAGCCATTTTAGCTTTAAAACTGTGTCGCAGCTAGTAACGCCCACCTCCGAACCAGGGGATTATAAACATAATGCATACCTTAGAAACTTTAGAAGCCAAACTAACCCTTAGTAAAATCTATATAACTAAGTAAAACTATACACATTATGGAAACCAGCTATGACAAGGACAGGGGAGGTAAAAAAAAAAAAAAAGTTCGTGTGTAGCCCCATATCGTAATAACTTTTCCAGGATATGACATAAAAGTAAAATTAATTCAAAAGTGCATTTTAAGTCAAAGTGTATTTTGCCCACCACATTCTCTAGCTACACGACCCTTTAAACTGAAAACCTGTTTTTTTCGAAATTCCTGGCTTTGCGTTGGCGTCCTATACAAGAATTCCCTATCACAAAATATAACTATTACGTAGAAATAATAAGGTACGAATAGGAACAATGTTGTCTATTCCCAAAGCTATCCTCACAAAATCATAGTGCATTGTAACTTAGGTGCGTATCTCCTAATATCCATAACCGAACACGTTGGAACACGTTTAGTTTGCTGCGTGATATTCAAGACCCATGTATTATCCGGATAACCTGAACCCGGGTTCAGGAGCAAAGATAAGACGATATGCTCCAGGCACCGATTCCGTATCAATGTAGGTACGTAGTAAGATGTAGTGACCAACATTAGTAGAGGACGGTTACATGGAATCAATACAACGTACACACCTGACCGACTAGTCAATTAGTTAAAGCGTTACATACTTCAAAGTGTTTTATACTGATGGTGTTAGTATAATCAAAGACAACTATTAGAGAGTAAGAAATCAATTTGGAAATAATTAATGTGTTTCAGATTATTAGTGTGACTTTAATTATTAAAAGTTACAGAACGCATGACAATATTTTGTATTTTTCTCTAATAACGGCTTCCCTCGTGATTACATGTATGTAGTTAATAATTTGGGTTACAAAGTAGATAGATAAATAGATATACTCTTTATGGACCACATAAACAAAATTTCAGTTAACAATATTGAAAAAAATATATTTAAGGCCAATCTAGGCGGTCTTATCGCTAAAAGCGATCTCCAGACAACCCGACGCAAAGGAGAGAACAGACAAGCAAAGTAGTGGAGCACCAGGAAATATTTTAGAAATTCACTTAAAAAACTGACAGAAAGTAAATTCAAAATTAAAAATTTTTGGTTTTATGAGCAGTATTCCTTTCACAAGAGTTTGACTGTAAATTTATTTTGACATTACAAAACACTTTTATTTATTTATAAAAACTAGTGTTCACCCGCTACTTCGTCCGCGTAGCCTACATAAACCTTATTCTCGAATCACTGTATTAAAAAATCGAATTAAAATCCGTTGCGTAGTTTTAAAAGATCTAAGCATTCATAGGGACAGAAAAAGTAAAGCCACTTTGTCTTATACTATGTAGTAGTTAGGTAAATAATATCTCATCAACTTAAATATAGGTCCGTGAGTTTATTAGTGAATAAGATTTCGGACAAATCCACTAAAACAGTTTAAACTTTTAACTTAAGAACCTTAAAAGTTTGAGCAGCGGTTTTTCGTAACATACCAAATATACCTTGTGACATGGGTCACCCTGACAAATTTGCAGGTTACGCTTGTGATTCTTTGTATTTAGATAAAGAAAACATTGGCTTAAATGCAAATGTTTCTATAAAGTTGTTGATATTTGTACTTTAAAAGTAAAAGTAATAGGCAAGTTTAATAACTTACATAACTTGTACTATAATTAGTAGCGACCATGCAACAAAATATGTTTTTCATATAGCATAGTAAATAGAGGTTGAAAGTTATAATTAACATTTTTCTTTACGAAAACTATATAAAGTGACCTAAAGGTGGACTTATCTCCAATAAATAGCCAAACGTAGCATTTATTAGTAATATAGTGTGCGAAATAAATTGGTAATTAAGTGATGGATTAACATATACACGTGTCGTGTTGAATAGTTTCTCGATTTTTCGGTAAATTATAGTAGCGCGGGAATTGTTACAAAGATATTTTTAATCCATTACTTGCTTTCAATGGATTTTCGCAAAGTAACGCCTGAATCAATAAATTATTTAAAATTGGTAATTCACATTCACGTTAGGTCCAATAGACGATAAAATAATACGGGGCTTATTACAAAACAAGATCTAAAGTTAGACCAGGTTTAAAACTAGTGCTGTCACTGTCTTCATCTTATCAAATGAAAGTGACAGCATTAATTTTGAACTTGGCCTAACTTTAGATCTCGTTTTGTAATAGAACCTTAAATCTTTAAAAAAAAAAAGTTTCACATATATATATATGACTTATTTACATATATTTATTACATATATACATAATATCTCGCCTGTTTCCCCGAAGGTGTAGGCAGAGGCATACTATACGCCCACACTTCGCTGTTTATATTGTTCTACCCACGTATTAGGTGGCAAGCCTAATGCCGCTTTCCGGGCACATTTATGTTAGCCAGAGCCTCGTTCGTTGATCGGCAGGTGCACCACTTGCAGGTGAGGTTGGCCTGGGCTCCTCAGATCTTGGCAGGAGCCCTATACACCCATATTTTTACAATGTTAAAGAATTGCGTTAAAAGCTTATCGTATCTCTATCCTATTACCAAATAAAGTGTAACTCCTTATAACAATATTTAAGACCATTATAACTAACTTATTTATAATCGAACACCTACACCCAAAAGTTCGTCCGGTTTTGGTTTTACACCCAGAATTATTTTAACAAAACTTCTTACAATAGACGTAACTACATTTATTAGTAGAAACAATACACTGCGTGTTCCCACGCGAAGTTTTGTTTCTAAAGTTTAATATTCAATTAAAACTGTAGTTTTCAGACTAATGAGTCCACCGCCGCTAAAAGCACCCGAAATGAAGATATTTTATGAAATTATTTTTAATTATTTAATGCAGAACAACGTATGAAATAACATTGTTTTTAGTGTGTTTAATACCATTCGTATTAAAACCTTTTGTTTTAAAATCATGCTATTACAGTTTCAAAACTTGATTTTTAGCTATCATTTATAGCTTTAGCTTTTGTCTACTTAGCCTTTCTAGACGTTTTAATGCTTCCCAGAGGACCCCTTTTGTCGGGTTAAATATATTTCGAATGTATTTATTTTAAGCAATCCTTCGTATAGTTCATGCGATAGTTTTATTTGGCTTGTTAAAGTCAAAAAAGTAACTTTTTTCACCAGCATCTATCAATATCAATTAATATATACCCATTCAGACACAAATAAAAATTTATTCTTTCCCGACTATCTACAGGTGTCCGCCATCTCATAGACTACGCTACTGATATTCGTAAATATATTATTTTTAGATTAATAGTAATTATAATAACCTACAACCCACTAGTGAGTAGTCTATAGGGAAACTACCAAGACCCAAGGAGCCCAAGCCAACCTCAACTGCAAGTGGTACACTTGCCGATCAACGGACGAGGCTCTGGTGAACATAACAGTGCCCGATAAGCGGAAATAGGCTCGCCACTTATTACGTGGGACCAACTATATAATTGGCGAAATGTGGGCGTATAATATGCGAAATGTATGTATGTAACCCACTAGTCATATTTAAACAATAATTTACATAAAGTATTAGCTCCAACCTAAATGTTACAAATTTAACAGTAAAAAGTCTTTACACTACAGCAACCGCATAAAAAGTCAGAAGAAAAGCTAACTAGATTTCATTACCAATTTACCCAACTTATTTCCTATTCTTAGACCACATGATTTGGATATTAAAAACTAATCTTACTTTTTCGCACCTCATTAATCATTTATTTTCAGACCAAAGATCCTAACCCACCCTTTGATGAAATTTTAACTAGGCGTGCAGTTACAAATACAACTCGCAACTTAAGGTACTTTTTGATTAGAGCGTGATGAATAAATGATGACACGTTCGTTCAGTTATTTATTACTGAAGGTTACCGGACCGACTTGCACCGGACAAAGGCTGTAGTAATTCTCCCGTAGAAAAACTCCGAGTCACTTTACTATTCAAGTTACTCGAAGGAAACGGAATTCTGCGACTATAGTCTCAATACAAATTAAACTTTTTTTATTTAAGTTTGCAGAAAAACTGTGGGTTATAAATAATTCACAATTGTATATAAACTTAACTTAGTTCGCGTTCTTCTGATATACTGTGTTTTATGTTTCGGTTTTTTAAAAGACTTTATTTAGCTTGATTGATTTTATTTATATATGACGATCCCAATCCCAATTACAATGGGTGTACTCATTAACGTCCTCCGACTGAGAAATAAATTTGTCAGAGATATCAGCGAAACTGATTTATGTTAAATGTATATGAAAAGAGGCAATTTTAAACTTGGTACTCGAAATGTACTTTCTCAGTGTAAGAGCACGTTATACGAAAATACAATTTTTCAGTAATAATTTTAGTTTAAACTCCATTTCACACTGCCTTAATATATATAGGAAATAAAGTATAAACTAAAGAACGGATAAACATACTAAATTTCTTTTTTTTTAATACTTAATATACACAGGAAAACACCCAGGCCAGAATAAATATTCATGTTCATGCAAACAAATATTTGTCCTGTATGGGAATCGAACCCACAACCGTTACAATGAATTGCAGGTATACTGACCTCCACGCCATATCGTTTGACAATGTGTACTGTATATAATAAATTAATTGATTTCAATTGTGCGTGTATTCTTGTTATATTCGACAGAAAAATGCCTTACTTCATTACATATTTCATTGCAGTACCAAATATTTTGCCATCAAAGAGAAGCTCTTTATGCAACACTTTGTTCTGGTCTGAAGGGTTATGTAGCTAGCTAGTATATTATTTTATACCCAACGAGGACAAAGCATTGCTTAGTAGACCTAATTTTACTTTTTCTTCCAGCATTCCTAAATGTTACTTTGTATAAGCCCCCTTGTTCGAGAGAATCAGAAAGTATGATTCACAGCAGTAACAATTATTAATATGTGTTTCGAAAATATACTTCTCAAAGTTGAGTATGACTTATTAATTGACAAAACCGTGAGCTATCAACAAAATATAACTGTACAGTAAGTAGGTACCCATCTCCAATTGTGTCTTTAATTGAAATTCTGTAGAGAAGTGAAGCGTGAATACTATACAAACGAAGAAAGTAAATATATTGTCGCATTTGTATCACCTAAAATTCTACAAAATAAATACGGCAATTTAGGCTAGATATATACTTAGAAACAGGGCAACTCCACATTTGAATATTACCCAACAGTTTCAAAATACACTGACTCGTGTGAGGTTACTTAAACGTTTTACCTATTTGCATACATTCGCTGAACGGTGTCGGTACGCCCCGGCCGCTCTAATATGTGGCCTAGACTGTGATGGTACGTCGAGCTTCAGTCTGTCTGACTAAAACTACTACAGACGATTGCGAACTGCGAACAGACGAACGAAAACCTCAACATGCATCACCTCAATACAAGCAGGTTTGCTACTGTTGCACTTGCTAAGACATTCTAGGTAGTAGAGTACAGCAAAGCGATATTTATGAGAAAATAAATTGAGCTTTAATTTATAATCTCTTTTAATGAACTATCTTAAAACATATTCTGTTTGTAACTTTAAGGGAACCATCTTACATAAATACAAAATAATGTGCGACGGTCAAAAATTTTGGTGTTTTTTTAAGTTCATTTAAACTTTACTTAATTTAAGACAAGGTTCTCATTCTTGTATTATTATTGTGGTATCTGAAAAATAAATATAACACAAATAATTAAACAGTAAGTGTGCCTATAATAGTGCCACCCCCTCTCATCTCACGGGGAGTCGTAAAAGTCGACGAACAGAAACCCTACCGGATGATGGGCAGCAACGTCATCCTGCGAACTGGCTTGAACTGCAATTACTAACCTGCCTGCCCAGCGTGATGATTATGGGCTATTATTAAATACCCCCAATACAATAAAATCTATTGGGGAAGCCAATATTCAGCAGTGGGCTTTATAAGGCTGATATGATTATAAAGTGATGTCAAAATGTCAAAATCAGAAGTTAAAAATAAAGTCGTTGGTCACCAATGTTGACTCACTGTTCGTTTCCCTCGTTTGAATTGTTTTTTTCTTGCAGTAAAAGATAAAAAGCAGTATAGGTAATAAAATAGTGAGTGACAGTAAATTTCTTCTCTCGTAAAAAAAATCATGTGTGAAATGCATAGCGATTGCAAAATAATTCAAATCATAAAAAACTGTAAGTGCTATGCTTAAAACGGTGCCATGATCAAAGTTGCAAATGAAGTCGTTGGTCACCAATGTTGACTTACTGTCCCCCGACTCAGCACCCTCGTTCGAACGGTAAACTGTACATAAAAGCATACGGGAACTTTTTTTGCTTACGTCGTTTACGTACCTACGTAATGCCACGGTTATATTTTATGTTCCTTTAAGGGTGCCGCTGTGAAAAGCCCTTCGAGACGAGAAGGGATCGTTATGTTTTCTAGTCTCGTGTACTCCCCTTGTACATTGCTGGGATGTCTTTTAAAGCAGGTTTTTCCAAAGTACAAAACCTTTATATGGGTATAATTACGTAGGCTTCCTTTGTTTAGGATTGTATTGCATTGAACTCTTATTCTGATAAGGTAAGGTAAGCAGGTAAATAAAAAAAGGCTAACAAAGAAAATTCTCTTTATAAAGATTACATAATAGGTTTCGTCACGGTAATGTTACTCAAGATGTACCGGACTATAGGTTTGTGGTTGGATGTGCTGTTCCGCCACAGTCAATCCGCCATAACATGTAATGTACGCTTTACGAATATGTAAATGAAGATTTGAATTTGATAGAAAAACTATTATTCTTCTATCTATATATCTACTTACTTATTTTACTACTTATTTTAAACAGTTTCAGGCCTAAACTGCCCCAAATGATATACAAAACTGAACTGTAGGACATCAGACATAAAAATAATATATAAATTAATAACACGTATAAAGCCAGTAAATTTAGAATCGACAAAATATAAAATATCGCATGAAATTGCTTAACAATGCAAGAAACAGAATCCTGCAAACGGCGGCGGTTAGTCGTGGCGCAGTAAATTGTAGCTACAATGAACAGATGAACGTCTGGAAATGCCCTTTTTATAGGTTCTCGCGTTGGGTTGTTCACCCAGAGCGTCAACTCGCTGCAAACTTGGTGAAATTCATTAAGTGTTGTAAATTATCTTGAGCCAGGATCAGTTTGGTCATAAAACGCTTAGTTGCAAATACTCATTTATTGGTATTACAACATTACACGTTACAGAAAAGAAAACATTTATATTTATTAGAATTATTTCAATTAAATCACAATATTATTGCTTCACTAAACTCTAGTTGTTTTCTTTTATAACGCTAAGTTTCATATTGACCACTGAAAAGTATGTAGATTTTTTGAGATGTATGTTTATATTTTAAAATATAGTAAGGGGTTTTTAGAAGAAACGAAACCAAACATATAAAAAAATGGTATTTGTATTCATAAAACCTGTAAACCATATGTCTGTAACCAATATCTTGGATAAAGAAACATTTACCCATTTTTTTTTTAATTAGCCTTCACTTTTTTTCGACTTTCCTGGTTTGTCAAATGTAATGACCGTCACAAAACAAAACTTTCTGTGTTCCTTCTTTTATATAATGACTTTTGTTTATTTTTAATTTAATTAATTGGGGCGGATTATCCTGGCCATCGCAGGGATTTACCGAAAACTTTGTTATCGACTTCGGCGGAAGGTCAACGATCCATTATTAATGTGACTAACTTCTGTAGAGCCAGTGAAACTGATTCAACGGTACAAGGGTATAATTAAATCACCGCTTTTCTTCTCCTTGCCCGAGTCGCATAATCAAATCATATAACTTCAGTGTGTCAAAACCAGGAAAATAAATAAAGCTAATTTTAGTTGGGGGAGTTAGGTACACACATCGCTACTTTTGTGTATATCTTCTGTAGTTTGGGAACGAGCGTGCGGGCGCTTGTTCTAATACAAAAGATAAATACTACCGTCGAGCAAGAGCTGTAATTGAGATAAACACATGTGTACTATCTATAACTTTCTGCCTCCGAGTGTTACGCGTAACAAAATCAACGAAGTTTGTGTACTTACTTGTTATTCTTTACTCTCTGCGATTTATATAACGCTTGAATTAACATCTGATACTTACTTGCCTATGCTTACTTTGCAATATAAGTTATGGTATTATATACGTTTACAGCATCGTAGTCGGTCATATCGTTATCAGAAAATCATTAACTGATTCATGGGCAGCGTCATTAATGATGTCCGCGTCGAGGCGTACGGTCAAATGAGGCGATTAAGCTTTGAAGATGAACAGGCCGGGCTACGATTACACCGCGCCTGCATCCACCACATATTACGCGACCAATAGCCGGCCGCCGCCGCAGTACGAGCGTGGCTACGGACAGCTTTCTGCCGGGCTCGTTTATAGCCCCTCCTCTCACCCCCTCTCTAATTACGCCGATGTATACGAGGGCAATAACGATACTACGCTTCGAGCCGAAGAACGGCATTGGTATATAGAGAACCACAAAAATTTACAACCGAATTACGAGGTCGAGCATGAAGTCATATCTCAAGATGCCAAAGTTCAAAAAGAAGAGGAGAAGAAAATCGAAGTACCAATCAGAAGAGCAGAGGCGGCTCAGACTCGACAGAGGAGGAAAGAGGATAGGTGTTCCTGTGAATGTTGGCCGAGCACGGAGAACAATATGGTGCAGGATAGTACGGCGAACGGCACAACGAGGTCTCTTTCGGGAGTGGATATGGTCGCTTCCTACGGCGTGTATGGAAATCCCCAAGACGACGAAAGCTCAGGGTTCGCGCGGATATCTGAAAAAAGTGCAATATATGGACAAGGAAGTGACGCTCCCGTGCAAGGTGTTATAGTCAATCAGCAAGGAAACAGTGCGGTGGTGAGAGCGGCTGGCTCCGACACAGGGTGCGGCAAGTGTTGTGCTCTGTCGCCCAGTGGGCCCGCTGCGAATTCGGAGGACTACTGCTGGAACCACTATTGCAGGCCCGCTCTAATAGTTCTGCTGCTGTTATTTTTTCTAGTCTTGTTGGGCATTTCAACAGGGTTTTTACTGACAAATAATTGTAAGTACCTTTTGAATATTCATTTATAGTGAATAAGATTTGCATGTTTGTGTGTTAAGTAGTTTTTGGTGTTAAGATTAAGTTTCATAATAAGTAACCGTTTATCATGTTCCCTGGGAAACTTGTATTTGTTTGGAATTAAAATTGGCCTCTATCCTCCTACAAAGTCTTATCTATCTCTAAATCAGAATTTTATAGAATTTGCATTGTGGTTATGACGTAAAAGTTTGACTAACAAAATTAATCTGCAATTGCTTGCTGGTCGCAATCCTTCCTAAAAAAAAGAGGTAAAATTTTTGCCATACTCTAGCACTCGGACCAGTCGATTAACCAAATTTCAGGGCGATCAAACTTAATTCGCCCTGCAATTTGGAAAAACATCTAATAATTACTAATTATACTATAATTATACTATAATCATGGAAGTTAAACAACATTCAGTCCCTATGTCATTTGTTTCTTAACGTTTCCAAAAGCACGTCAAGCCGCTAATCCAGATTGTCACACTATATACGTATATCATATAGCAAAAGTTTGAAATATTCGTACTGATAGACGCCACAAATGCCTCCGGGTCCGAATGCTAGAGTATGGCAAAAATCTTACCTCTTTTTTTCTTTCTGATACGTGGTGTTCTGAAACGGTTACCGAAGCTAATTAGTATCACATAAGTGCAAGTCAGTACTAGGATGGGTGACGGTTTATATGGAATTTGACATAAAGCATTCGTAATTGCTGAGTGTAAAGATAAAGTGGCTAAGTAAAATCCACTACTGAGCCAAAGGCACTACGTAAGGTTTCACTCGACTCTCTCGCTTCCCTATAACATATACGGCTTTAAGGCTTATTGCATTTCGATTCAACATTTTGTGTTTTGTTTATATGGACAGACGTAGGGCCACTTGGTGGTAAGAGTATAATATTCTATTATATAAAATAAAATTTAGAACACGTAATTAGCCATACTCATGGGGTAGGGCTCATGTTATTTGTGTCATCTATTATAACCTACAATGAATATTACATATATATTTATATTAATCACGCCTATTTCCCCGAAGGGCAAAGGCATATTTTACGCCTACATTTCGCCAGTTAATACTTTTGGTCCACGGAATAGGTGGCGACCCTATTGCATCTTACCGGGAACTATTATGATCGCCAGAGCTTCTTCCGTTGATCGGCAGGTGCACCACTTTCAGGTGCCTTGGGTTCCTTAGATGTTAGTAGGATTCCTATACATCATCAATACCAATTTACAACGCATAATATGCCATAATTTGGGCTCAGATTATTTGAGTCAATTAATCGAGTTTTTCTGAATGTTTATTGATAATAATGTATTGTGTATAAAAATATTATAATAGGTATAATAACAACTCAGGAGAAGCCATTAATTATAATATTACTTTAGAATAATAGGAGCAAGCGGTTACCGTCAAGACTGGTCAATAACACTTTTATTCGACTTCTTAAGGTTTTGACCTTATTTTAGTACTTTGTTTATACGTAAAATAGATGATAAGGAACGATTTTAACTTTCATGTGGTTTTAATATATTTTGTTGTAAGAAGTTGTTTGAATAGAAACCAAATAAATATTTCTGCTTAAGCAAAATTGGAAAAAAGATAGACCAATTTGAACAGGACATTAACTGTCGGAAATTGGGCTACCTTCTTATATAAGAACACTGAACAATAAATATTTATAAAATGAATTTTGAGCCAGCAGAAAAAAAGACTCTACGTTATATGTGACTAATAATATTTAAAAAATAACGTACCCTCATGGTAATTTTTACTTGATGTATGAATGAGTAAAAATTTTACTTTAACCAGAGCTTAACCTTTGAAGAGGCGAATAACCACACAAAATTGAATTCCTATTGTTAAACGTTTCCCGGCTGTGGTTTTCCAGATTAGTTTATACCTAAATATTTTGATGATGAGCCAAATCCGTAATTCTTTTTATTTTTTCTTTGTTAGCCTCAAGGATTGTCGTAATGAAGCGCCTCATGAGAATCACGCTTAATATTAAAAAGTGACAAAAATTCTTAGAAAAGAAACATTTGCAATTTTCAGTAGGTATTTTATAAATGTATCCAATTCTAAAATTCTTGACAAGTTTGTTTGCTTAGAGACTTCGTTGATTTTAAATGATATTTCATGTTATGCTTTATGTCTCTGAGTCATGTTTTTTGGTGAAGGTTTCGCTCTCCTCAACTAATGTGAAATAAATTAAGGTCCACATCTACATAACACCAAATGCATATTATAGCAACTTTGGTTAAAGACTTCCATATCATAGATAACTGGGACTGACGGTTTAGCTTGTCTTCTGAAGTACAGAACTTAATATCAAGTGACAATTGGTCACTTATCCACATACCAGAACGATAGTTTACGCTCATTACGATACATCACTTCAGTTAGTAACTCAAACTATAATGGCAAGATTAAATGAAATAAAATATAAATTCCTAAAATATCCTCGTTTCTTAAAAGAAAAATGCGACAAGCTTTTAAATTGATTTGAAAATTTAAAATGAACACGTGTCCCCGACAAAATTAAGCTGCACGATTTGACTGTGGATCTCTAAAAGGTGGGTTTTATTGAGTTACCGGATTCGTTTTAAAGTTGATTCAGTTGAACCGGAACGGTGGCGGGTGTAGGTAGATTTGGTCTGGCTCGTTTTTCTCTGTGGCAGGACATTAATTTCAGTGGCACTCCCGGTGCTGCCGCGGCGACGACTGGATTTTCAAATTGCACTAAAACTATTGGAATTAAGCATTCATGAAGTTGTGCTAAACTCACACTTCTAAAACTGGTTAACTTTTGGCAATCTCTGTGATTTATTTACTTTTCGCGATGTCTCACCAAATGGTTTTATTCCGAGTTTTGTTATCTTTCGTTCAACACACCTTATCATATACTGATTGCTTGGTTATAATCACAGAATAATTAAGAAATTTGGTACCAGAAGCGCATACCCAAGATGAGCAGTCTTTTCATCAAATATTTTGCAACCAAATTAATGTTTGCTTAAGACATATATTATGCTTCCTCACAGGAAAATACGAAGCAATTAATTAATCGAAGGGTCGAATACGTATTGACATAACATAATTAATTTCCACGTCGTACGGCTGCTGCGATCTCGTTAGCAGCATAATAACTTGGCAAGAGTTAGAGCATAGTAAAAAAAAGTGTGAAGAACGTCTAGCGCATAATTACGTGCAAGCTTTTCGTTGTTTTGAATTGTTGTTATATAATTTTATTTATCAAGTTAAAGTTTTGAAAGAAGCTGGTCCTGGGTAGAAACACATCATGTCAGTGGTCTGGCTTATATAGGTCTTAATTTGCACCCGCCGTGCATTCTTGTCGTAAGCTTAGTCACATTAGGAATAATTTGCATTGAGACAGTTTTTTCGTGATGACTTTGTGTCCATTATACGAACAGGAAAACGGCATTATTAGATCATCACATGCAGATGGTGTTTCTGTTTTTTTCAAACACCTAATGAAATTCTACTCAAGCAATAGGTAAAATAGACTTTAGTGTCTTGAGCTTAGTCTCGTCAAGTTATTTATTGAGTGAGATCTTATACTTCGGCCATACCAAATGATCAGAAAGTCATAACAAAATGTCTTTAGACATTTGGCGTTTAAGTATCCCTGTTTTAAATACTACATATCGTAATTTTTGTTCATAAAAAGTCAGGATCATAGTGCTAATTAACCGAGATTGAAATTCTTAAAACATAATTTGTTTTAATATCATAATTAAATAATATAAATAAATGTTCTCTTACAATCACACCAATTATTTAGTTACAAAATAAGTATCACTAAGAACTTGTGTTATGGATACTAACGAACGGATAAACATACTTAAATACGTTTTTTTTGTAAATACATACTTAATATACATAGGAAAATCCCCAGACCAGTACAAATATTCATGTTCATGCACACAAAGATTTTTCCTGTTTGGGAATCGAACCCACGACCTCATAAGTGAAGTGCAGGCATATTGACCTCCAAGCTATATCGGTCTTCACGTTCACGGTAAGTCTCCACGTTCTCAAAGCAGTTAGCTATTGTCGTGTAGAAGTCGTTGTTCTGGGGTTGTCCAATATTCTTTCTTGAAGAAGTCCTGTGTGAGGTCGAAACCAGTATTGTGTTAAGTTGCTTCTCGATTTTTCGGGGGTTCAGAGTTGCGCGGGAATTGTCACAAAGTAATTTTAAGCCTTCACTTATTTATGATGAATTTCCCCAAAGTAATACCTGAATTATTAAGTAGAAGTGATTCTACTGCTTTCATTTGACTATGGATGAGGTGAGACGCGTTCCGTGTGCTCCTTCGGCGTGGCTTCCGACCAACTTTGACACTTTTCGATTGACTTTTAATTAATGGAATGTTAAATTCGCTTTGTTATTCTTCTAGATAATGATTTTTCAATGGCGCTAATTAAGTCATTATGATGATAAAATATCGAACATAATTTCAATTAACGTAGAGACTTTTTGAACTGAAAAGGTATATGAAATATACCTACATCTTGATTTTGTATATATCTTGTCTTACAATTAAGCAGCAGCGCTCGTAATTCTGCGATACTAAGTGGTCAGAAATGATCACCGAAGCCGAGTATACAGTGGTCAATCCTTGTATAGGTGACCGTATACTGTAGTATTAAAAATAGTGTTTTCGAATTTGGAAACCTTGGCAAGCCGTTGGTCCTGGTTATCTACTAGTAGTCGTTAGGTCTAGTCAAAAGCATCACTGGGCTTGAAAAAAGTTCTAACAACAGGACGCTACACATTTGCTTCCGCCGATTTGCACTGGGTACTGGCGGAGCAAGACCTGAATTCTTCTTACCTTGGTTTGTGAGAGAAGGACCGTCCTCTGTAGTTGGATGTTATTGAGCTGAAAATATGATGATATGAGGTAAGGTGTCATATATGTATCATTGATTTATGTCAACTCCTTTATCGTCTCAGCCAATTAATGTTCCATTCATATTTTTTTATTAAAGAAAAGTGCTATTAATTAATGTTTTTTTTTATTTTCCAAAATATGGTGTATAGGAATCCTACCAAGACTTAAGGGGCCCAAGCAAACCTCACCTGCAAGAGGTGCACCTGCCAATAAACGGACGAGGCTCTGGCGAATATAACAGTGCCCAATAAGCGACAATAGGCTTGCCACCTATTACGTGGGACCAACTATATAATTGGTGAAGCGTGACTGTATAATTTGCCTCTGCCTACCCCTTCGGGGTAACAGGCATGAATGTTTGTATGTTTGTCTTAAATATGGACTTACTTGTTTAGAGTATTTGCCAGTGTCAAATAATATAATTAATCAAGTCAATTAATCAAGTCAATTAATCAAGTCAATTAATCAAGTCATAGTCGTACCCAGTACAATAGTGGAGACTTTATTAAAGGCTTCTGGGAGTTTTCAAATCAAAACGGAAAATCGGGATCCTGCCGTTTTGCCAAAACTATTTTGACAAAAATTTATAATCCAAACAAATTTTAGCAAACTTTTTTTACACCAATGCAACGTTGCGAATTATTTTAGTACGCAAATTTTCATTTGGTCAAATTTTTACTCGGCAGTATATTACTACGGATAATGACATTATGGCATTAGGTTTTTTAATAAGTAATTTATTACGGCAAACAAACTTTAGACAAATAACATTTAATCAAATGATTTGTTTGGACATAAAGTTTTACGTTTATTATTTTAAATAATCACAAACTAAGATATTAATACTAAATATATACTAAAAATAAAATAGTATAAGGAATGTTTGTTTAATATGTGTTCATAATTTTAAATTAACGTGATAATGATGAGTGAGGCTTAGATACATATTGGTTAGGTTAGGTTAGAACAGTGACCACAAAGCGCGCGAGCCGAGCGAGCGAAGCGAGCGTGCCGCGGTAGCGGCCGGCGAAGCGCCTGAAAATACTACTGTTGATTTATGTATGGCCAATATTTGTAGATTAGTATTAATAGTAAAGATGCAAATAGAAATGGTTATTTGAAAAGTTTCGAGACGAATTATTTGGCTTATTTTATTTTGCGTAAAATATGTAATACTAACTGAGTTATTGTCGAAACGTTCACTTGGAAAGCATTACGTTTACGATACAATTATTTGTGAAGAGTTTATTTGCCAAGTAATAATTTGGCAAATGAAATTTTACAAAACAATATTTGGGAAGTGATAATTTGTCAGTTTTCTTTTGGTGTAACTAGGGATACCCCGGAAAACCACATTTCACTGCAATTATCACTTTTCTACATTTGTGTACATTGCCGAAGAAGTTATGTCTTAAAATCCACTATATTTAGACATAAGACTCAAATTTTCACGGTTTTGGAAAATAAAATACTGTCGCGATGTGTTTATGATCCATGTTTTTTTCAATATAGTTTAATCACATTTGACAAAAGGATTTTTTTATATGACACGGCATAATGACTACTAGTTAATCCAGTCCTCATACCCTAGAATAAGCATGGTACAGAGTGCAGCCACTCATGACAGCCTACTGAAACACTGAAGTTTTGATAATTATTGGAGAGCTCAAATATTAAGACTTATTTTTTTTGTATTGTTTATTTAATCTTTATTTCACACTTAAAACACACACTTAGAACTCAATGCCATAAGGCATTCTCTGCCAGTTAACCTTAGGGTTAGCAGAAAACTTTAAAGGCGGTGCGGAAGATAACAAGCATACATAAAGACAAGTCATCATTTAAATCATCACATTGAAAATATATCAATCTATTTGGGTGATCATACATGTATTCATATTATTGATGGCTTGCCATTCTATTGTTATGAGCCGGTAATGAGCAATTTGCTACATAATTGGTAGCTAAATAAATTATTTGCTAGGAGGCGGCAACTGGTGACAGCTCCAGCAAGTTTGGAACCCTTATCAGACATTCATAGAGGACGTGGATTCGGTAATTGTTCACAACACATTTAGATATTTGGACAGTCGTTGCATGCTTGAGTGGATAATATTTGAACCAGGCGATTTATTTAGTTTATACTTTATATATACATGTATATCTTATGCGTTATGAACCGGTTTCTTTGAAAAAAAGCACCTTGAGTCTTAGTTTCGCTTGTTTTTCTAATAAATGCCATGAACACACGACAATTAAGTCAACCCACTTTGAATGTTATAGTGACAAAGGGTTTTTTAAGTAATCATTATATCGCATCGACCCATTAATAGACAGTTCAGGTTTGATTTACGTACTTATACAGTCTTTCTATTTTTTACTGAGATCGAATCAATGTTAATCAAACGTTCAAAACACAAGCAGAATTACTAATTAATAAATCAGTGTCAATTTAATGCGCTTACAAGTAGGAAAAGTATTCTACAGGTCTTCTTTTGTGATGTCCCAAAAATTGTCTTTTTTGAGTTAAGTCTCTATTCCATTAAGCATGCGATATCAGCCTTATGAGTCATCATATCTCATCATACTCATATCTGCCCATAATCATTACGCTGGGCAGGCGGGTTGGTGATCGTAGTTCAAGCCAGTACTCAGGATGACAATGCTCCGGGAGGATTTCTCTTCGTCGACTCTTACGTCTCCTCTATCCCTGTGAGATGAAAAGGGATGGCACTATTCTAGGCCGATACCAAACGGCCGTTGTTTAAGTAATGCGAATTCTTTAATCAATAATTTAGGGCGGCTTGCACAATTATTAAGCCTGTTCAGTGCTAAATCTGTTTACAACATTGTGCTGTCCTTCTCAATTCGTTTGAAGTTGAGAAGGACAGATTATATAAATAGATTTAGCACTAAACATAATGAGTGACCGTTGTGGAAGCCGGCCTTAATGATTTTACTATCGTAACTCTCTCACCTTATTTTGTGATAAGAGGCCAATTTAGTGGAAGGCCGTTAATAATCTGAGGGGATTCATAATCCTACCATTGTTGCGGTTGTGCCCAAGACATGAGCTTAGGGCCCAGGCTTCTGCTTACCAGATTTGGCTGAATTTCAATTATTAGACGGAGTGACTGCTGTCTGACCTCTGCAACCAAAAGGGAATCATTATTCTATGCCTAAACCAGTTAAGCTGAGGTGATTATTATACAAATGTCGTGACCTTGTATGATAGTGTATGGAGACTTGCATCCATCCATCCATCCATAATCAATGGTATCTACAAAGTAAATTTAATCGTCGATCATATAAAAGATTACTGTAAAACATAAAAAACACAATACCTGTATTATGGCTGCTTATGTAGTCTGATATTTATTGTTCACGGTTAAATCGATAGCAGATACCGGTCATCATCATTCACGATGTGTGTTCGTGACTATGGTCTGTTCAACAACTTCTATGACATGATTTATTTCACATTCGTTGCCTTTGCTGTAGTTTGTTCCTAGCGGTAACACCCTTGTGGTGTAGTTTTGGAAATTAATGGAGAATATTATACTATATAGTCTTTGCTATCAGAAGACGTTAGAGGTTTTTTGGTGATGGATGTATGAGGATCAAAACAATGTTAATAGGTTTTTTTATACAGAAATGTAACTCAATACCTGTGAAAGTAACCATAACCATAGATTTTTTTTTGCTTTTATCGGTCAAAAGTAGATTGACTAATATTTTTAGTCAAAAGTCAAAAATTATTTATTTCATAAACTATTATACATAGTACTTGAAAACGTCCTATTTAAATATTAAAAAAATCAATCGAAATATTATTACACTGAAATCACGAAGCTTAGATTCACTTACATGCAACAAAACAATTTAAAAACAAAAAATAATTAAGTGTAAGTGAATCTAAGTGCCAGTTCCGAGCCACCGCTCTGTAAGAATAACTGGCAAGAAACTCACATATGCTCTATTAAAAATATCCATTGGTTTGGCACTTGAATTACAATCTTCATTTGACTGTGAAGCTAGACAATGCAATATAATATAACTGTAAAAGTAAATAAATAAATGTGTTAACTACCTTTTTCATATCCTATAAAATCACCGAAGTAAGCTTACGTGTTTGTATTACGAAAGGGTTCAGTAAAGAGTTAACCCCAGTCAATTTAGATATGTGCATTTATTAAACCACTCCCAAGGAATTCTGTATATCAAAGAAACTGGTAGGTACCTTTGAACATGTGTTAGTTATGCGCTATGCAAAACAGTAAACTGTGTAAAACTAATATTACTCCGCAGCCACTGTGCCTACCGGAACAATAAACGCCACAATATTCTGAACTGTATTTACGTTGACCCTGTCCACAAACCAGGCTCCATTCTAGCGATGCAAGTTACTTACTAAGGGATACGATATTGGTTTTTAGAAGAACTAGGCAATATCTAGTATAAAATAAACACTTGAAGCTTAAATTATAATGTAAAAGTGAAAGATAAAATCATTGGTAACTGAACTTAAATAAATACGTGGTTTTGTTACAAAATCTATTTCAAATTTCACTATTCTTAGATATTATCTAACTTATGACTAATATGTTAAAATATTCATTAATAATAACATACTATGAGGTCAATCGGTCAAGTCGTCAATATGAGTTATTGTATTTTTTTTATAAGTAATATTCTTTGTATGTGTCTTCTTATTTTTGTGTCAATGCATTCCGTGGTGACTTATAAGTAAAACAGCAATTTGCTTTTAAGTACCAACTGTGTTGTTATTTTTTTTGTATATGTTTTGTTAATCGCCCTAAATGTAATAAATAAATAAATATTTTAACAAAAAGTATCGATTATTGATATATGATAATAGAATTACTTGCGCTTTGTCGTGTACTTCCGTGAACCAAGTTAATTGCAGAATTATCATCTAGAATTGTATCTATAAAAATTATTGCATTCGATTTATTGTTTTAAAAGGACGTTATTCGGCCTATTCTCCACCTCTATGTAATTGCGGGAGGTGGAAAATTGCAAGTTTCTTGACGGCTTCTTTACGTAATTAACTCTCACCCTAGTGAACTGCGCTTTCATAATTCAGTGAGTGTAAAGAGTACTTTTAAACGAAGTCTAGCTTGAATCAATGATTTTGAGCTTGAAAGCTTGAATGTAAAGTCTTGCTGAACTGAATTGAAGATATTTTGCATATATTATTTTTCCTCAGCCGAGTGTAATCCAGGAGAGACTTTTAGGTGATAAGGATAATATCTGCCCAGCAATGTGTAGAAATTCACTTTCCTTATATCATCATACTCTAGCATTATCCCGGTTGCCCCAGATTCAAGCCCAGGGTCTGCTCACTGGTTTAACAAAATTTCAGTTTTTATATGAAGTGACTGCCGTCTCGCCACCGCGACCCAAAGGGAAACATCATTCTATGGTTATATCAACTGTCAGGATGTTAGCAGGCACTGACTTCCTAATAACGACTGCGATAGATGTTCAAGAGCAAGGCACGGAGCAAGTGATAATTAGGCACATAACTTCGAAAAGCCATAGCACCAACAGGGTTAGAACCTGAGACCCTCTGATTTTGAAGGCTGTGGGTCTCGGCACTGGGCTATCGCCGCGCTGTACTACCCTTATAACCCTAAGACATCGATTATATTGCTCTATTTTTTTAATAATTTCGCTCTGTATTGTGTAAATCGTTATTTCCTTTTTATTTACTCAAGCATTCGTCTGATGGCCAGTGTTCATCGTAATAACAGAGTACTAACTGTTTTTAAACCGTTTCACTCCTTGTAATATATACTATGCTGTAATATCTTGAGATAGCCTCACCAGGAAGCTTGTTCTCCAAACCTTGAGTACGCGACAGAATGTTTATTTTGTAATGCACTATACGCGCTCCGGTTATTTCTATGACATGTGGTTATATTCCCTGCCAATGGCCAGCGATGCGTTGATAGAAACACGATCAGTGGCATTATTTCAAACAGTTCCCTGAAACAGCTCATTGGTATGTAAATCAATAGTGACATGTTAATTTTATGGTTACCTCTGAACACCCAGAAGGAAAATAAAGAAAGTTAGTTTCAATAATTTCGACACGTACATTTACAGTAACCCTATCCAAATCCGTCTGAACACAGCTGTTGCAACAAACGACACATAGCAGGCTGCACTAGGATTAGTCGCCAACGTTCGCAATAGATCGCCTAAAGTCGAACCATTTTTTTTCAGCGCGAGAATTAATTTCCACAGTGGCCAGGCCTGGCTTCACGAATCACGTTCAACTTTAGCTTTTGAGCAAGCGCGATTGGCTAATCGATCGATTAATTTTCACGCCGTTTGAACACAAATTCTTGCGGAATGCACCGATTGGAATTTGTAATATCTGTTCCGAGTAAGATCTTGTTTATAAGTTTTGTAATTTATTGGCTGAAACTTTTAGATATATTTTATTTTGGTGGTTAAGAAATGGTTAAATTATAAAGAACTTTTACGCAAACTTGTTTTATTTTGTTAATTCAAAATGCAAAACAATGGGTTTGGTACCTACCAAGGTTAGGTTTAGGTTGTAACTTAATTCTTAAATATTATAGGGCTTATTACAAAACACGTTTCAACTACATAACTTTGCGATTATTTTATTCACAGGCAGTTTGTATTATGGTTTTTAATTAATTTTTAGAAAGACAAATGTATTTCTGATTTATTTTGTAACCTCAACTTTTTAGACAAACAAAAGTAGAATTTTGAAGAACATTTTGCATACGTTGACTTTTTAATCAGAAAATTTGTTAAAACCGAAATTTATCGTGACACGCCGATCGCGAATCCGAATTGATATCGCGTAAATGCCGATGATTCCCTGCGAGCGTTTCAATCGACCGATCCGAGATTAAGTCCGGCGAGCAACAGGAAACTGGAGTGAAATCGATTCAAACGAATCGAGTAGAGGCGGCAGTTATAGCACCGCAACAAATTGAAATTGATACCATCGGTGGGCAGTGCAGGCCGGATATTACTGGTGTCAAGCGCGATCACGCACTGCACGGTGCCCTCCTTGCCGCTATCTAACACTTTACTAGATCTAAGGAATCTTCGCGTTACAATTATCTGTTTCCAATCTAGCTCTGTCTTATCGGAGTACAAGTGGCTGTGTTAATGCGCGAGCGAATGAAGCGAGCTTGGTGCGTGATTTTTAATTGCAGCTTATTCAAACTAATTATCTCAAGCCTCTTTACTGCAGCGATAATTTCCAAAAAATAATTTGAGAAAAATTGCGAAATAAGGAGTACTTTAAAAATAGTAAAATGCAATATGACAGAAATTTACATTCTATTCTCTGCATTTGTCAAAACCTACATACTTACTGAAATACTGATGAATTAAGAAATATTGTCTGTAATTTTGTTTGCACTCTGACATTAGTCAGGTCAACTGTTTTATAAATAAAAATATCTGCACTCCCTTCCGCTGTAAATAGATTGGGTAGAGTAAGCTCGTACCACAGCCCAGGCACTGCCTTGGATCTGATGATACTTTTTTCTGTATACTGAATTGCTATTATCCTTATTATGAAGTACGCGGTCACAAACGCTTCATGGGTTCCAGCATCAAAAGGTGCGAGAGACCGTCTTCCAACTTTTTACTCCAGTTCAAAGTATATCAGCTAATTAAGTGAACAGCAGGACCTTCACTACTGTTCATTAAATCAATCATATTGACCGTAGTTACAACAATACTATTAGTTGGGTTTTGAATGGTGTTCCAACAAGGGTAACATAAAAAATGATTTACGCCCATAATGACAACATCTCAATCGATAATGACAATCGCAAAAGTGTACACTTCTGAGTAGGTTAAAGTGAAACCAATTAAGTTTGAAATTAATTAATTTCGTAATTTAGCGACTTAGCGTTAGGGCACGTTTTAGGAGCGGTTGGCATTTTGCAAAGTTGCCATAATTAGATTGGATCTAAATAAATGTTGAAATATAAGTCAATGTAACAACTTTTTGAGAGAGCGTACAAAAAGCATTGTTCTTCTTACGACAAATGTTAACTTCATTTGTCGTAAGAAGAACAATGCTTTACCAACCTCTAACTTTACTTGGGCTTCACCTACAAATACCCTTTGTGCGCAATTTTTGGTACTGATCAGAATAAAAAACCTTCGTGTTATGGTACCGTTAGCTGTTTTTCATTATCGATGTATAAATTATACCTTATTTATACACAATTATTGTATACCTACCCAGGAGTGAGGGACACGGACGGTAGCTCGTTCGTGATTCATAAAATTTTACCAAAACCATTGGTGACATCTGATAACCTGGTAATGATATTGAATTGATTGTATCTTGCCCATTTCCATTTGGTGAAATTATATTTTGAAGGCGGGACATGAATTGTTTTTGGTCTCGCTACCAAATGAATTATGACATTTAAATTTGCATTTTGGTGATGCCGCTGTGTCTTTGTAAACATTTTTGTGCTTATTATCTACATAATTTCTTAAAAGGACTTTTATTCCTTCTTAATCAGGTGATGCTTTTATCAGAGTTATCGAACATATTTATAACAAAGCGAGATGCCGTTCGCTTCCAACCTTGACTATAAGTAGTAAAAAAATTATACATAATAGAGATTTAAATAGCTTACTTCACTATTTACTGACTGACTTCCAATGTCAGTGTGTTTTTTGTAATATGTGATACTTAAAAATACCCATCTCAAAATATAGTTTCTGATTTGTATCTATTAATAATGTAAGAGATTTGCGACAACTTTTACGTTATTATGTGATGATGAAGATAATGAAGCTGTAAGAATTAATAAACAAATAACAGAACATTTATCTGCTGTAATTTATTTTAAAATATGCCAAAGTTCCTTGTGCACTTGTGCTGACGTTTTGTAAATTTTCAAAATAGATTACTTTCCTTTAATAGATTTGCTTGATATGCAAACGAACCAACAAAGTATTAAATCAACATGAAACCAAAACACTACAGAAGGAAAATATACAAGGATTCCTTTTTCGGGAACAAAAATAGCACCGAAGTATTTCACCGCATCTGAACAATGGTTATAAAACGGCAGAAAGATTCGATTAACCGTGCACTTTTGAACGTGGTCGAACAGTTGGACATTTGCATTCGACTATTTCTCTAAGCCCTAGTTTCATGTCACCGGAGTCTGTGTGTCTAACATTGTATGCAGCTATCGAATTCGTTTAACACGTGACTGGACACCAGCCGTGGTTTAATGGCATCGTATATGTAAAGGACAGGCGCGGTCTACGCCCAACCAATTTGCAATAAAATAGTATGGCACACCCCAGCCTGTGCGGAGTGTAAGCGCGTCCTGCCAACCTCTTGCAGTATTTTATATTTTCCCCACTCGAAGCCATTAGGTTCGACCTTTTTGTGGCATCCTCAATTGTACGGTCTTAGGTAGGCAAAACTCTATGTTTCATTCGGTCTAAGTCTTTTGAAAGATTTAATGTTTGCGGGTTTGGGATCACAATTTTAGGAACTTTTTTTGTTGTTATTTTAAAATTTTATTCACTATTGTTGTCACTAAGGAAACTAACAACCTATTGTAGCTTCGCGATACCAGATTGTCGGAATCGTCATAAAAGCTTAACAGAGTACATTGAAGTCAGTTCTTAGACGGGTGATTTCAGTAGTTCCGTCAAGTCGATATTACTAAAATGTAATAGTTATCATGCCTAGTTATGTTATGTCTGGTGGCCGGAAAAATGTTAACAGCAGGATGTTAACAGCAAGATGTCACAGAAGTTAGTATGAAGATAATGTTTCGAGATGGTGATAATAAATTACTACAACACTTAATATTACTTCAATATAAATAAAAAACTTTTAAGAACCCTTGAAAATATCACTTCTTTGTGTAATGATGATATATTTCTCCGCTAAAGCTTTGTAATTATAAATTAAAAATAATTAAAAAACATAATGCGATGTTTCTCATAAAAGTCATCTTCTGATGCTAAATACTCCAATACATTTATATAACCAAATTATAATTTCACATGAAATGTACATAATTCATGTAGATGAATGATGATGAATTATGTACATAGTAGCTGTAGAGCTACTATAACATTTTAATACTCTATATACATTCTAAAACTTGAAGGAAACAAAAACTGATTTCACATCCCATAAATTTGCTAACCGATTTAAAATGCTTGACCCAAATGTATGGAATTCCTTCAAACACAAAACCTAACTTATGTTTTAGGGGTTCATCCTGGTAAGTACGGTCGCCTGTGCCCTTTAACGAAAATTAGTTAAGGTTTTTGGTTACCAGTAGTGTGATAAAAAATGTGTACGCTATTTCTAAAGATTACTTTTATACCATCACTTTTCATAAAGATGTTGTTGGGTTGTTTTTTCAGAGATTAACACAAATTTAGATTGTTTATATTATCTTAATTTAAGATTTTTAGCTTCCGTCATTTAATCACAATCAAACCAAGTAGAAGTAATACCCTAATAAAGTAGTGGAAACTTTAGGAAAGGTTCTACGGACTTTTCAAATAAACACAAATATTTGCAAATTAATTTTTAATAACTTCCTTCAATATTTAGACAAAAATCCAAATCTAGTTAAAGACAACGAGTCTATAAATATTTATGCAAAAGTAGTTTTTTTTTTGTCAAAGTCCAATATTCTATACAGGGCGGATATGCCACATGGAGGAAAGTATCTTGAATATTGTAGATGGAACATTTGACTGAAAGAAGACATTATTTTAATTTCATAAAACAATTTAAACTGCATTCATAGATTTTTAAATTATTACACAGTTGAAACGGGAATCGAACCCGCCACACGAGAAAAAAAGCCTACAACGAAATTTCACATCAAATGTTAAAATTAATGGGTTTTCTTTTATTTCTGACACTCTGTTATTTAGCAAAAAATAATCCTTACGATCGGTATGATAAAGTTGCAGGGTATTTAAGTTTCTCGTGTAGCGGGTTCGATTCCCGTTTCAACAGTGTAATTATTTAAAAATCTTTGAATGTAGTTTAAATTGTTTTTTAAATTAAAATAATGTCTTCTTTCAGTCAAATGTTCTATCTACAATATTTAAGAAACTTTCCTCCATGTGGCATAGCCGTGGGACGCCCTGTATAGTTCAATGTTTATAAAGGACAATTTTCTGTGTAAGGTAAGCAAGTATAAAAGTTTCGTCAATACGCGAGGGCGACATGTTATTAAGATGTTGGCATGTTCCTGGGGCGAGACCTTTGAAATTCGATTTGGCTGTCCTCTAAGATAGTGCAAGATATAACCTTATGATCGCTGTACCGTGATCATTTTTAGCCCAATATAAATATTCTTTGACACAAAGAACTTCGTACAGTTCATTGGTGCTGTTTTGGTGAAACGGTCCACGTAGAATTCTGCTTTTATTTTATATTTTCAACGTGTAAAATACTAGGTATAAGAACGAAGGGATTTTTATAGGTAGATACGATGCGTATTGAAAATTCCTGTAAATCGCACACAGCTTTTTTACATTTAAACTATTATATCTTGAACTAATTACAAATCAAGGACTAGATATTTTCAAACGATGAAATTCTTATGTCGTATCGGGGAAAGTAGTACTTTCAGTTTTTAAGCCCAGATTGTGTTATTCAATACACTTAAACAATGTACAGGCCGGTGGCCTTAGAGTTCTTGCAATTGTCAATTTCATATACAATCAAGTGATCTTGATCAAGTTTATTGCCTATGACTTTTTATACCTATATTGACATAACCTTATTTTTTCAATGCATTTAACCCGAATCAGTATATCGCGCATGGCAATATAGACAAAGCCGAGCAAAATAATATTGTGAACAGAAGCAAAATTATTCTGGTATTTATATTCCATATTAAAGTCGTCCGTTGCGAATTATTTGAACATTCGGGTCGCGTCGAGATAGCGCGGCCGGCAAATCCAGACGGATTACTTGTATTGCTCGCAGATATCGTGAGCTGCTCCGCCATTTATATTTCAATTCTCCATTGGGGCGTATTTTTTCAGCATTTTTATTGTATTTGGTGAAGAAGAATGCCGACAGTGTTTTAGGCTAAGTTGCTCACAAATCTCCTCGCTTATCAATTTAAACTGTGTATATCTTTGCTATAATACAATTCGCAAAATAACTTTCTTCAAAACGTTTCAAGGCAAGAGCATCAGTGTACGGTACATCTTGTTAGCAATGAATATATCAGCCAGCCGAAATGACAATAGTATACGGTTATCCATGCTAAGATTCTACCAAATTAAACCATCTAAGAGCGGTCTTCTCATATCCTATCATTATCCCGGTGGCCCTAGACTTAGCCATAGGGCCCAGAGTCTGCTCACTGGTCTATGCAGATTTGGACAATTTTCAGTTATAACATGGAGATTCTGCCGCCTGACCTCCGAAACCCAGAGGGTAAAATCATGCAGCTGTCAGGATATTAAAAGGCACTGGCTGTCTAATAAAGACTGCCATAGATGTTCACAATAGCCGGGACCAACGGCTTAACGTGCTTTCCGAGGCACGGTGCAAGCGACAATAACGCACGTAATTTCGAAAAGTCATAGAGGGTCTCGGGTTTAAACTTTGGTGACAGACCCTATGATTTTAAAGGCTACGGGTCTCGCTACTGGGTTATAGGAGCGGTCTGTTCACTAAGTGTAATAGTATAACCCCTAATAGAAACAGATGATATGAAGCACAGTACATAAGAACCACGAGCACAATGCCAAAAGCAAATCGAAGATAAGATTATATTTGTCAAAGCATTTCATTTAATTTGCATCTTCAATGAACTGATATTATTCTACTCCTATCAGTATCTACTTAAACGAAACGGCTTTCGTGTAACCAGTAGAAAGAAGACTGTTAATATTGAGTTTTATTTCACTTACATATTCAATGAGTTCATATAAATTTTAAAAGAGAATTTTAGAATATTTTCATTTTGCAGCCAAATTCGACTTACAAATTCGAATGGCGGTTTGCTCTTAGACGTGTCTCGTATAAAGATGCAGACTAACCCTGCCCAGGGAGCTAAATAAATGTTTTCGTTGGGAAAGAAATACCATTTAAGTTATTGGTATAAATAAATAAAGAAAAACGTGAAATTTTATTCTTAAACGTAATTGAATTACGTATATAACAGAAAGTTGTGTTAGTTACACTATTTATAACTCAAGAACGGCTGAATCAGAAAATAGGTGGATTAGTAGTATAGAGACGGACATAGGATACTTTTTATTTGGATCCCGTGAGACGTGACACAACTGGTTAATAATAAATATTCTTCGAGAACTCACACAGAACTTCTTTTTCTTTCACTGTCTAAGCTATTCGTCTCTGGAATTCTCTCCTAGCAACCATTAGAAAAGCGCAATCACTAAATGTGTTTAAAAATGAAGTAAAGAAGCGCAAATTTTCTTGACACTTGACGCTGGCCAATTGGAAAGGAAAAAAAAAGAAGCGCTTCCAGTTACAGAAGTAACGTTTTTTTTTTTGTTTTACGTCGGTTACAAACAGAAGTAATGTCCTGCTGCTCGATATTTCATTTCATGTACGTATTTATGTATGTAGATATATTTTATTTTATTTAAGTAATAGTATTTATTTGTGTTCGTCTATCAAAATATTACTATGTATTTGTTATTCTGTTTTACACTCCCGGTTATCTTTTAATTTTAACCACTCTCCGTCCGTTGCCTGGAAGAAATCGGTGTAAGCGATAAGGCCGCCAAATGCATCGCTTTTCTTGTGCACTTGTGTCCTGGTCTTATTTTTTAATTCGGTGTACAATTATGTATTAAACATACTCGTAATAATGTAATACCAAGACAAATGTTTGTATTCATGCATGTTATATGTCTTGTGTAGGAATGGCTTGGAAATATTCTGGCCTAAATAAAGTTCTTTTTTTCTTATAAATACATAGCACTATTTTTTCAAACATTTATTACTCTTAATAACCTACTTACTTACATAATTATTAAAAATAAAAACTAAAAACTATAAATCAAAGATGTCTTCCAACTGAATTATTATTCTGGACTAGAATCCCACGACCCCAGGATCGGGGTGCTAGTATATTCATTCAAACTAATTACACAGAAATTGATTCACTTCTATATGCGTTCTCACTCAGCATTGGTACATTAATGCTCTCAGATTATGATAGAAAATAATATTACTAATGTTTTAAAATATTCAGTTAACCCTTTCGATGCTCATTTTATTTATATGCCCATAATGGTTTTACCAATACAGTTTAAAACCGTTGCAGCGATTCATTAAATCTGACAGAAGGTCAATTATAATAGTAGGTAATGCAATTGAATCCGTTCTGCGGGAATCGTTGTTGGGAGACCGCCATGGTACGCGGTTTTCTGCTCAAATCACATTACTGCGGTATTGAAAACAGTAAATACATAATGGCACGATAAATAAACCGTAATGGTAATGTTTTATTTTAATTACTTGCTTATATAGTGACGATACAAACATGCAGTTTTCGCCTAAGTATTATGCTTGCTTATATTTTGGCACTGAAAAGAAGGGTATTTTTTTACGCAATATAATATTGATAGTTACATAACTTTTCAAATTAAAAAACTGTAAGTACCCAAAGCGTTACTGTTTATCGGCAAGCACACCTTTTTTGGCAGTTATGAGTATTTAGACATCTATCTCCGCATCTTTGGAATGCAAAAAGAGGCTTGCCATGCCATTCAGAATTATTTTAAGCCACCATTGCGTGTGCTCAGTTGCCTGGCAGAATCTATTAGAATCTTCATAACTGTTTTATAAAAAGAAAATGTTATTGAATTGTTATTGTAAAGAGACCTTAAACATTATACTTTTTTTACAACTACTATTTTGTGGTTATATGTTATATCTCGATTTTTCTAGGTTTTGCTGCTAGACGTACGAATCTGATAATAATATTACATACTATTTGATAATAATAAAATTATTGTCTTGTTTCAGATTTACATTATCAACCGAGACCTCCTGCTCCAGAAGGTAGGTCTTTCAATATTTTAAATGTTTTAAATACAAAGAAACTTACTTTCTCATTAATAGTAGACTAGCAGCGACCAGCGGTATCACTCGTGTGGTTCCCGTTCCAGTGGGAATACGGGGATAAAATTCCTATGTGGGAATTTAGGCTATAAACCACCTGTGGGCCACAATTCATCCAAATTCGTTTAGTTAGTTTTTCGTAAAAGAGCAACAGACGTCGATATATCCACATTTATATAACTTTCGCACATTTAATATTAGTACGATAGGATATATGCATACGTGAGGGTTTATTGCATAAATAATTTTAGTTAGTGTAGATATACGATACCGAGAAAATGATACAGAGTACTATTTATATAGCTTTTCACTGTTCCTGTCACAATTACTACATTTTATACTTTTTTAATTATACCTTTTTTTTTGTAAATACATATTTAAGATACATAAGAAACACCCAGACCAGAACAAATATTCATTATCATGCACACAAAGATTTGGCCTGTATGATAACTGTACCCACGAACTCTGTAGTAAAGTGCAGGTATACTGACCTCCTTGCCATATCAAAAAATAATATAGCTAAAACCATTTTCAACTGCGGTTTTACGCACAAAATCTACAATTTATGACGGTCCACTTCTATTTATTTAGAATAAAAATAGCACACTTTTTTCGAGGGCCATATTCTAATTATTCATAATATATTTTTTTTAAATCTATGGGGCTGCCTTTAGTCATTTAGTCGTGAAAACATTATAAATAAAAAAATATAGTTGCTTGTAGAATATAGAGATAGATATAAAATTCATGTCATTAAGTTTACTTAGTTTAGGTAGCTAACACTTAAATAAACTGCATTACGAACCCAATTTATGTATTGTTATTATTAAACAGGCTATAATTATGTATAAAAATTTTTTTTTATTGTTGCTTTAGAAGTGAAATTTGATTTATACAAAAGATGATTTTACAATATAAGAAGATATTGGCGAAATTATAACATGAAAGAGCTACATTCAAATTAACAAAGAACCTTTTTAATTTTAAATACATAATAGGTTGGGGAAAAAGTCTTTTCGTATTTTTGTATGAAAAGTCAAGACATTTTTTCAAAGTTTATTTACATTTATTTACATACCATATATATGTACCGTTTTGTTGAATAACTTTCTGCCATTTTGTGGGCAGAGACATTATCCCGTTACTGTAGAAACTTTGGGACTTCTGATCAAAAAAACGGGACAAATAGTTTTGGCAGTCCTCTCTTGAGGTCAACCTTACAGAACCTAAAGAATTCTGCAGAGACCGAAACAGGTGAAAATCTGAAGGCGCAAGGTCAGGGCTATATGGTGGATGCACTAGGACCTCCCAGTCGAACTCTCTTAATTTTTGCTGAGTGGCTAAAGATGTGTGTGGTCTAGCGTTATCGTGATGAAAGACCACACCCTTCCTGTTGATCAATTCCGGCCGTTTTCTCTCGACTGCTTCCTTTAATCTCATCAGTTGCTGGCAGTAAAGATCAGAATCGATGGTTTTGCCGGGCGGTAAAAGCTCATAATAAACAATGCCCTTCCAATCCCACCATACACACAGCATCACCTTATTTCGTGTTAGGCCAGGTTTGGCCACAGTCTGTGAAGCCTGGCCAACTTTCGACCACGACCTTTTTCGCACGTTCTTGTCGTACGTGATCCACTTTTCATCGCCAGTTATCAATCTCTTCAAAAACGGCTCGGTTTCATTACGTCTCAATAATGAATCGCAAATGAGTACACGGTTCATTAAGTTTCTTTGAGTGAGCTCGTGTGGCACCCAAATATCGAGCTTTTTTGTATAACCAGCTTTCTTCAAATGGGTCAAAACTGTTTTGTGGTCAATTCCCAGTTCTTCAGCTACATCGTAACTACTAATATGCCGATCTTGCTCCACTCTTTCAAAAATGGCGTCCATTTTATTCGTAACAGGGCGACCAGAGCGAGGTGCATCTTTAACATCAAAATTTCCGGACTGAAAACGTTTGAACCAAATTTGTGCTACTCTTACTGACACTGCATCAGGTCCATAAACATCACAAATTTTTTCACTGCTTGAGTTGCATTTTTGCCTTTTTTATAATAAAATTTTAAAATGTATCGAATTTCTTCATTAGATTCACTCATTTTTACGGAGAGAAAAACAAATGAAAAATAGCGGGAAACAACTTTTTTTTATTTTTTTCTTTTCTTTATAATGGAACCTTTTTAATGTTACCAAAACCAGCCAGACACAAATAGTACAGTCAAAAAATTTTTATAATAAGTTTATACCTACGTTATGCGAAAAGACTTTTTCCCCGACCTAATACATACAGGTGAGCAGAGGCATATAGTTTACGCTCACATTTCGCCAATTATATAATTTCTCCCACGTAATAGGTGGCGAGCCTATTGCCACCATTTTAAATTCTGAAAATAATTTAAGAATGAGACAATTATCAAATTACTCCACGTAGAAGACGATATATGCAGAACATGTCCTATACAATTCCGAGGCGTGAAAAAGCGACGCGGCGAAGTTTCTAATTTTCTTCGATTCACGAGGCATCCGCCATCATTTTTATCTCCCCTCCTGTATCCATTTATCTCCAAGCCCTCTCCTACAGCCATTCTGTTTGTTTCTTACGAAATTGTTATTTCCGGCTGCTTTCTTTTCTTTAAGCGGATTCGTCTACGGCCGTTTATATAAAAATCAAGGAAATGAGTTTGCGGTTGAAACCCAATATTTGACCTCTTTCTAAAAGATTCAATTTGATACAATGAAAATCGGCGCCTCCAAGCCGCCGTACAGATCCGTTTCGGAACGAAATCAATTGAAGTGTAAATGATTTTGGTTATGTGGAGAAATAAGGGTGGAATGATTTTGTATCGTTCGGCGTCTATCCAATTTATATTAACTTTGACAATACGTCTTAAGACAGAATCAGCAATTTTTGTTGCTGTGTTTAAAAATATATGCAGTGAACATTGGGCGACATGTCAATTAAATTTTTTGTTACTTATGTTTTATTGTACATTAAAGTAAATTTTGGAGGAACTTTTATCTCAAGGATTATAATGTAAAACTGTCTGGGCAAGGTGACTTATGTAATATGTTTTACTAATTTCGGAAAAATAGACTTCGTCCCTACTGAGTACAGAATCGATTATCCCCGCATCTCTGAAATGTGAAAAGAGACTTGCCATGCCTACCAGAATTATTCTTAGCCGCCTCTGCGTGTACTCCGTTGCCTGACAGAATCTGTTCGGAATCTTAAATAGTCGATAGAAATCAGTAATCCAGAAAGCCTTACACAATCCCTGGAGATTCCGTCTTATTTCCGCGGTCTTTAATTTTTCTTCACAGCTCGATTTTTCACGTGGAAAATTGGAAATTGTGTCATTTTTCGCGAATCTCCGAATTACGTCCTCTTCACAGACTTCCGCAGTTCGCATTTTGAGGGTTCAAATAGGAAGTATGGTACGTGCTGCTCACTTTTATGTATGGGAACGTTTTTAAGTTTTCTATGTTTTGATTAATGGACAGTTAATATATTCTATTTTACTCTTTAAGTTTTTATCATATCATTTAAAAAACAAAATTTTGTTTATTAGGTACATTAACTTAGATATGAAAATATGTCGCAGATCTTCGCGCTCCTCCAAAATTAGTAGAACATTTGCTCCCATTGTCTTATAATTTAATGATAATTATCATATTATTATTATAATCTGTTTATGGTTTTTAGTATCATATATTTGGCGACCGATATGACGTGGGGGCGAGCATACCCACACTCCGCTCCTAAGGTCGTGGGTTCGATTCCCACACAGGACAAATCTTTGTGTGCATTGAACATGAATGTTTATTCTGGTCCGGGTGTTTTCATATATATATATTAAGAATGTATTTACGAAAAAAAAGGAACTAAATAATTGATGTAATTATTAGAAAATATGTATTTATTATTAATTTATATTATCAAAAATAACACTCGTGCTTGAAAAGATTAAATCATGAATAAGAGAATATAAGTGTCCTTTAATAATTCAATCTTTCAAGTAATGGTTATCAGACTGTTATAATTCTATTGTTTCCTGTCTCTCAATAGTCGGCTTCACCTCACCTCGTTCTTAACCTGTGCCAAACATACATCTAAGCTTTTAGGTATTTTCAAATATAAATCTAATAATGTTTGTCATACCCAGGTAATGTATATTGTATCCATCTTTGTTTGTGAGACTGCGTCTTTCTAGGAGCGGCATTTCCGCATGTTGGTAATAGTGGAAGATAATCTAATTAAATCACTATTAATTTGTACAATAGGAAATCGTTACCGTAATAGGATTGACGTAATCGCTACACTGTTACACCATCTTGGATGAAGATACATTTGTGTAAGCTATGAATATGTAGGCAGTATACATTAAAGCAACAGGATTAGATAAACTTAGTTTTCCCTTTATGTAATAGAACCGAAAGCTTTAAGCCTAATATGTGCTTGCAAGTTCTGCGTAGGTTTACCTTAGCCAACGTAGAATTCACGTTCACTCTAATTGTACATGCCAGTTAAGTACTCGTAAATGTGGGTTACACGCTTTTGTCAGTGAGCGATATCGCTGGGAGCATTTAGGTCCATATAGAAAAGATTCAGTGCCAGACACATTCAAAAATATAATATCATATTTAAAAATCTCCGACTTTCTTCGAAGTTGTTGAAACATATGCCTATAATAAATTTATTGTTATGCTAACAATGTGCGCTTGCTATCGCGACTTTTGTGACCATATAACCAATAATGAGAATAATATTTTTGTTGTTAAGTTTAATAAGCACTCGGAGACGCAATAAAAATGGTTTCATATCACAATATTTTTTTCTTTATAAGTACCTTACATTTACACTTTACATATTAGTATCATAAAGCTGAATTGATGAATAAATTAACAGGTGACAAGTGGCAGCAGTTACTTGTTCTTTTAAATGTTACTAAAAGACATTTCTCCTCCCGCTTATAAGCTAACACTTTCGGATTACTTATTCATGCGTCCGGTAGTATATTTTTCTCACAAAAACCATATAATAACGACAAACTACTAAACGTCGTGCACAACTCCAAACCACGCGTTATAAAATGGCGACGTTTCCTTTTGGTCCGTTTGGTCACCGGGTCAGCTATGTTTTTGTCACGTTTCATAATATTTACACGGACGTTATTGTATACATATAACGTTATTTAATAGTGTCTTACTAAATTGTAAAAAAAATATTTAGGCCGGTATCAAGATGTCTGTGGGGCAAACATTATACTATATTTTTCTTAAATACGAACACGTCAATAATATAACAGTGATATGAATTATCACTTCGTTGTAACTAACTGTGTTATGTCTGTAACCAACAGTACAGCCGCGCTGTTTAAGAATTTAATACATATATATATATTCACGCCTATTTCCCCGAAGGGGTAGGCAGAGGCATATTTCAAGCCCACACTTCACCAATTATATAGGTGGTCCCACGTAATAGGTGGTGAAACTATTGCCGCTTATGGCACTGTTATGTTCGCCAGAGCCTCGTCCGTTGATCGGCAGGTGCACCACTTGCAGGTGAGGTTGGCTTGGGCTCCTTAGGTCTTGGATCCCTATACATGAAGAATTAAGAATTTAATTGTTTGTAATAAACCCTAAAACAGTAAATTTATAAAAAAAAATTTATCATATAAAAATGGGTAACATTGTAACTAAAGTTTTTTGCCCTATTTCAATAAACACATACATATACTCGTGTTTAAAAATAATTATTTCTTACAGAAGCATGTGAAAAAACCTTCTGTCGTTGGGGCGCAGAGTGCGTTTCTCTTGGCGACGGCCGGGCCCACTGCGCCTGCCCCATTACATGTCCTGCCTCTGCTGCTCCTGTCTGTTCTACTGCAGGGAGAACCTACAGGAACCACTGTTATTTACGAAAAGAAGCCTGCGAACGAAGACTCAATCTCAGAGTTCGAAATGAAGGAGAATGCGGTAAGAAAATTATACATAAAAAATATATGACATCAGATGTTAGCTTTTCGTTTAAGCTTTTAGTTTGAAGCCCTACCGATCACAAACCTCATCGCCTCGACTAACATGTGATATAATTCAAAGCTAAATGTTAGCTTACAAGGGTTAAGGGGGATGTTAAAAGTATATATTATTTAATCAATATATAACTCGAAATAGTAACATTGCTTAAAAGCTTGACAAATATGTTAAACCACGGCTAAGAATAACGTTGCACATTAGTATAAAAATACCTACATTTGATCTCGTCCCGACATTCAGTGCACCTGGAAAATACCTTGTATGCACGGAAAAATTACCGTTCATATACGTTACAAAGAGGCGGTGTCGCTGCACGTATATTTGTTAAACAGGTTCACAAAGATTTTGCTATAAAGAGCAACAGACGCTTTAACATCAACAATTTTATAAAAAGACATGTTTGCCTTCACCATGGAAACTGTTTTAGTAAATTCCTTTATAAATTTCGCTTTTATTACTCGATTTTATTAAAGAGAACTGGCAAAGTTTCACAGAAAGTTTTATATCGCTGATAAAAGTGGCATGAGTATCAGATAGAAAAGTTACTTTTAGTTCGTAAGATAGTTAATTGAAAGAGGGTTTACAATTCTGCAGAAGTATCATCCAAGTGTATAATTAAACAATTAGAAACTTATTAAGCAGTTTCAATGGGAGTAAAAGCGCATAAATATTTTACTTTGAGTTTAATTATAATAATAATATATTTTATTTCATCACAGAGATAGTCACAGTATTTTAGTAACACAATAGTAATTTCATAGGTGAGAGAGATTAAAACCTGTTACTATTGCTTAAGGTATTAGAAACCCAAGTAAACAAATGTAGGTAACTATTTTAAGTTTGTATAATTTATTCAAAATTACACAAAGATATATTATATAGTTCAATCAGCAAATCTGACATAATACTATTGCTTGCTTGCTATTTATGTCTAATCGGGTATTCATTTAAGTAAATATATTTTTTAAATGTTTATGACTCTTGAATTTAAATGTAGGTATTATGTAATCTCAATTTTATCTTAAGTATTGCTGTCCTCCGATCCCTCGGAATGTGTTTTTAATAATTCTGCTTGTAACCTTCTTTATAAACATAATTTATGTAAATTGATCAAAAAATGATTTTAGGGGTCAACATAGATGTGATCTCAATAACATTCAATTAATTTTGTTGAACAGAAGCTGGCGACCCTTGCACTGGAGTGGCTTGCCCGCCAGGGGCCCGATGCATAGTGACAGCTGGCCAGGCCGAATGTCGATGTCCAAGGAGCTGTCAAAGACGAAAGCCTGTATGTGGGGCCGACGGGCGGGAATACCCGTCGGCCTGTCATCTCGACAAGCACGCTTGCGAGAACCAACACAACATCACTATTAAATACCATGGAAAGTGCGGTATGTCATTATCAAATTCAAAAGCGAGGACCTGTTTCACAATGTCCAAATAAGTTTTCTTTTTCATGACTTTTATTGACAGTCAGTCCATGTTTAGTATGTACTTAACTTTATTTAGACATTGTAAAACAGTGTCCTTAGTATTTTTTAATGTACTAATATTTTACCTGTCATATTAAGATAATTTTATGTCGGTTCACAAGTAAAAAGCCTGTTCTTAATCACTTAAGTGTAATATTAGGAAAAACCTGCTTATACGACACGCGATACACATTGACATAATTATTAAGACTCTTATGTTGCACTTCTTGGCGGGAGAGTGAAGCGTTATGTCTACAGTTTTGTTTTATTTTCAAAAATTTGTGATATTTCTAACATTAATGTAATGTGTAATAAAGGTGGATTATTAACCGTTAAGTGTTTGTGAACATACATGAGTGTTGGTAAATTAAACAAAACAGTGCAACATCACTTTTCCAATTCTCTCAAGAAGTCCATGTGAGATCTCAGTATAGTCCCACATCTTTACTGAAGACTCAAGGGGTTTAGGGGGCGGGCATGTCATTTACCATTTATTATCTTTATCACCACTCATTCTCATTGACTATAATTTATACGTTATTAATATATCTCTTTTAATATGAGTTTTATTCGATCTACCTACGTTTTGAAATGCTAGTTCGTGTTGTAAATCTAGTTAATAATTTAGTTTTGTATTTTCTCTGTAAGCGAATTTTGTAAATTCTTTTGAGAAAAATAAATGTCTTTAACCGTAAATAGATATTACCAAAATACGTGGCGCTATTGTGATCCTATGACATAAAGAACACAACCACCTAGCACTTAGAGACTATCAAATTATAATTAAAACTTTTAGCATCTTAAAAAAACTTCAGTTTATACTTCGTATTTTTTTATTGTACTAGTTTTCAATTTACTTTTAACAAATATTTTTTGAAGTAATTTAAACAAATACTCGTAATAATTATAGACATGAATGAATTGCAGTCTCAGAAACTTTTTAATATTACATTGTTTACGGATAATGGGTGCATAAGTATGCTTTTATTTAATTTTATGAGATTCTTAGAAGATACCCAACGTCGAAAGGCTCTAGGAGATTTTAATGAGGAAAATTAATTAAAGCAGTTGACCTGCATTGTTGGTTATGATGTTGGAAAATATAAAAGGACGTCGTTAAGAATGGGTCGACCCTTAATCATAGGCTTGGGCTGTGTAATGAAAGGATGAACATTTTCTTGTTGATGACTTGCGATTCCCTAACAAGGGTCTCGCTCTACTTTGCATGTAGATTTGGTTGCTTTGTTAAGAAAATGTGGATATGTAGGTCACAATGTGGTTAAGAATCCGTCTAGTATTAGAGGACAATACAATATACCAAATTTTTAGATACATAGTAATGGCGAAAGTGAAAAAAAATATTGAATTACATCAACGGAATCAAAACAATTTTTATCGTTCAAATCGTTTTTTCAAAAATAAAACAGTAAATTTTTCATAGCCTTAGTTTTGCGTTATCTGATTACAGTTGAAAAGTAGCGCAGTATAGCATTCCGATTTGAAGGGCTTAGTAAAGTCACTATCTACTTCACTGCTCATGACGGAAAATTATGACATGACATGCAGCGTCAATTTGTAATCCTTTAATTTCATTTTAATGCAGGCACGAATATTGCTTAAACGGTTTTCGTTTAAAAAAACTAGGTAATAATTTGTTGTTGGTGATGATTATTCAATGGTATTAATTTTATGCTTTCTTCTATAAAAAGTAAAGAAATTTTAGAAGTATGTTTTTTGTTTCGTTTATCTTTTACCACATTAGTTTCTTATAAAACGTATTATCAAAAGTTTCAACTAGTTAAGTTCGTAAAAGCTACAATGGCCCGAGAGGTACAAAAGGAATCCCCTATTCCCTTTTTCATAAAACTAATTTAATCTTCTTCACTTTATTTATTATGTAACTGCGTACATTTTGTTAACCCTTTTCACGAAGTTTCTCGAGAACATTCGATCTGAACTAAATTTGTACAAGACCGAATACCCGCACACTCCGACATCCTTTGTGAGATACTGTTTACTTTTGTAGTTCACTTCTGTAACTTTTAATAAATCGTACAGTTTTGTACCACTTCAACAAACTTGTTTAACTTATTTTGCGGCGCTCTGCCTGAAATACTAATGTGATGATATTTTGGTGTTATACAACTATTTTGTTTATATAAAGTGCGTACTTATATGTTAATAGAATTTCCAGTGTCATTAAATTTCAAAATTTCAACAAAGCCAAGTGACGCAACAATATACTTTATTACATAAACTGCCTGCTTTATTACAAAAAAAATGTTTAATTGTTTTAAAAATACTACAAAAAATATTTTATGAAAATACAATACTTATTTTATAATTATATATATTCTTTATTATAAATAAAATAATAAAAGTATTCCGAAGATTTCAATATTTTACAGCAAGTGACGATAGTCTATTGTCACTCCAAAAAAATAAACCTTGGAAATGATAACATTGACTTTCTGGACACCCTTATGCAAAGATGCTCTTACTAGATATACAATGGCTAAACTAACTATTTTCTTTCAGATCCGTGTTCAGAACACGAATGTGCCGACGGTGGTGTTTGCTTACTGAACGAAGCACGTGCGCCGGTGTGTCGCTGTGGCCCGCCGTGCGACTTACTCGTGCGGCCCGGTTCGGCTGTATGCGGGTCCGACTATAAAGACTACCCGAGTGAGTGTGCGCTGCGACGCGAGTCATGTCGGACGAGGCAACAGCTGACTATTGCATATAGGGGCGAATGCGCTTCAGGTTAGTCCTATACGATTGTATTTACTTTATTTCCCGGTAAACTGCAATAGGCTCGACACCTATTACGTGGGACCAACTGTATAATTGGCGAAGTGTGGGCGTATAATTGGCCTCAGCCTACCCCTTCAGGGAAACATGCGTGAATATATGTATGATATAATTTAGAAGAAAGCGGCGATAGCCCACTTGGGTTCACACCGTATGACTTATCAAAGTAATGTCCGTAATTATCGCTTGCTCCGTGCCTCGGAAAGCACGTTAAGTCGTTGGTCCCGGCTGTCATGAACATCTATGGTAAGTCAGTGCCTTGTAACAACCGGACAGATGGTTTAACCATATAATTATGTTTCCCTCTGGGTTGCGGAGGTCAGACGGCAGTTGCTCCATGTAATAACTGAATTTCAGCCAAATAAAGCAGAACCTGGGCTCTAAGCTTAAGTCTAGGGCAACCGGTATGATACGAGGATATTATGATGATGACAATTGGATATTATAAAGAAAAATTATGTACACGTTTCAAAGCAAACTTTTGTCAATTTTATTTAGTTATCTAATGCGAATTAAAACTTGTCTAAACTACTACCATTTGAGTCCTTTGTATTACATTCGTTCAGTGTAACTATTAGACAACAATAAACTAACCACTATCCATTATTTTAATACCTACTTGCATATAACGTGTACGTAGTTATTTCCTTGCTAGTAATTTTCCTAAGTTAGACATACACCACTATCTAGATATTCTAAATGATAATACCATAGACACTAAAACCATTAGTAACGTACGTCATTGATAAAAACTTCCATTACAATAATTGTCCTAAGTTATTCAAATAATCAACCCGATAACACGTACTTACTTTATGTTTCTGATCAAAATTCTGAAGTACCTATCTGTTAACCCCTAATATCTACCGCCGTTATCTGAAATTAAATCTTTGTTCAAAGATGCCGAGAGTCCACTTTATAGAAATGATACTTTGTTCTGAAGATATTTAATTGAATAAGATCATCAATTTATTCGTGACCTAAATGGGCTTCCTTTTAAACAAGTGAATTATTTAAGTAAATTGATTTTACATTTGAACGTCGGTATTACAAGCATTAAAGAAAATTGTTGTAAGGTTCTTTTTGTTAACAAGTTTTAAGGTTTGCATCGATGTGCATAATAAATGGCTTATTCAATATAATTAAAATATTGAATCAGCCTAAAATATAGTCCAAGGAGATGAAGAACATTTTAAGTTGAATTCAAACCACTTAGAATGTTTACAATTGGATATCAATTATAAAGAAAAAAATATGCACTTTTAAAATCAAACTATTTGTCAATTATATTAAGTATTCTTTTTAAGGTTTGCATTTATGTGCATAATAAAAGGCTGATTCAATATTTTGAAATATTAATTCCTTTATCATTAATTACATGTCACGGTCGTGAATGTCGTGAAGGAGACTACATTAATAGTGTACCTAAAATAGTACAGATAATTTTAGGTTAATTAACGTCTTTTTATGTCACAAGCTATCAATTTGTAAAAAAATAATTGATAGTGGAACCCCCTTAAAGTATAATGACTAGCATGATAACGTTTTAAATACAATTTAATAACGTTGGCAGAAAAATGTATATTAAGTCTCATTGGTGTTTAACACTTCTAACAAAGCGGCAAATATAAAGAAAATTCTATAACTTCCACAAATCTTTTAGCTCAACATCCCTGTGATTCCGTGAAATGCGGCGTGAGAGAGCATTGTTCCTTGGATGCACGAGGAGTGGCGGTCTGCGGCTGTGGACCCGAGTGCGAGGCTGTAGTGCGACCGGTCTGTGGGTCCGATGGTCGGACGTACGACAGCGCGTGCTTCTTAGACCGGGCCGCATGCTTGGAGAATAAGGACATTCGCATTGCTTACATCGGACCGTGTGGTAAGTAATTATTTTTTATTGCGTTACAGACGTATTTTACACTGTCCCTAATTGTTGAGCCGATATGGCATGTGTTTTATTTGTAAAAAAGCTTAGAATTAGCCTAACCTTTTCGAACAAATATAATACCTGTCTCAGTGAACGTTTTAAAAAAAGTATTCGTAACTGTGTAGCCAATATGCAGCTCGATTTTTGTATCCGACTGTCATTAGTATTTTAAACTCATACAATATATCTCTCTATCATCTGATTCACCAATAAGAAATAGTTTATAACCAGCATTCTTCCTATTACGTGAATGCGATTCTAAAGATACATTATTTTTTCAGAGTTTATTTGAGTATATAATTGATTTAAAAATCAAAGTATGTAGTGTTAACAAAGGAGTGGGTCAAATATTAAAAAAATGACAAATATGTGAGAATATAGAGTTTGAAGAATACTAAAAAATATATATAAAACATAAGAGTTTTTGATTCAGTTGATTATACGTAGGATAATTATAGCGCTAGTCGCTGAGTTTGTATCAAGTTGACTGGGTACGACAGCTACATAAATTTATACTTTGAAGAGCGACCCCCTGGCTTCAAGACGTAAAGACCTTGCTTATTGCTTAAATTGAACATTGTGCTTGGAACATATATTTTGTCTGATGTTGTTTAGATTCAGTGAAATGTATATAAATAATACTAAAGATAGTTCATGGATACATACCACTTGTTTCGGTAATAATGTTTTAAAGAAGTTTGTAGCACATTTTAGAAGTTTAGCATTTAGTTAAGAGCTTGGCACTAAGTTTAAGCCTATCTGAAGCACCTACTAAAGTTATTCCACTAGTAAATGCAATCATACACTTAAAGTTCACTAATGTTGTTTTAGATAATGTGATTGACACATTATTAATTAAAAAAAATTAACATATTCTTGACACAATATTCAAATGTCAAAAAGCCAAAAAGTTCTTTAATTCATAAACTATTACATAGTACTTGAAAACGTCAAAATGTTATATAAAAAAATAACGAAATATAACTACACTGAAATAACGAAGACAAGATTTACATCAATGCAAAAAAAAAAATTTTTAGCGAATCTAAGTGCCAGTTCCGAGCCACCTCTCTATGAGATGAACTGACAAGAAGCTCATAGGCTCATATGCTCTTTTAAATTATTAATTGATTACGTACTTACAATTAAATTACAATCTTCAAGTTATATTGGCTAGTATGAGCCTTCAATAAAATAATACAAAGAATCAAGAAAAAGGAATACCGTATCTCAAAATTAAAATCATTGCCATTGTTGAGGCAAATCCAATAAGTAATTGAGCTATACCTTATACGTTTAAGTAAACCTATCTTTTATAATTCATAATGATATGACCTAAAACTACGCACACGTAAATTCCAACTTAATCAATCCTTAGTATCTGTCAATATCTGTCAATCAACAGCCACAGTTCATTGCAGCGAATGTAAATATCTGTCTATATCTTATGCATTATACCATTTGAGTGAAACTAGTTGAAAACTAGCTGACTACGAACTGAGTTTTGGCTAATGAGACCTATTTTGTGATTTTGCTTTGACATGATATTAATGAACATAATTGCCGAGCATTGTAATAAACATTCTTAACAATTAGTTGAATATTTTATTTAATAATGGTTACATGTACGTTACATGTGAATTATATTTATTATTATGCAATATAGCGCAAACATGAAATTATCTCATACAGTGAAATAAAGATCTTCTACCCAACCTTCTTACCTTTAATGGAGTGTACCTATGACATAAAAATATTGAAATAAATAAATCATTCAAAATCATCAATATCAATTGTGTTCATTGTGTTTGATATTATTTTTTATTATTCTAACTATAAAAGAATGAGTGTTTTGTCGCAGGTTCTGAGAACCCCTGCGCCCGCGCAACATGTCCTTGGGGTGGCGCATGCGTCTCTCGCGGAGGCGCCGCTCAGTGCGCATGTCCTGTCTGCGATGCCACTCTGGCGCCAGTGTGTGCTTCAGACTACAACACCTATGGCAGCGAATGTAAAATGCGAATGCACGCCTGCCAAGAAGGGATCAATGAAAACGAGCTGCGTGTTCTTTATAATGGGACTTGTCGTAAGTATCTGTATTTATAAAAATATATATTGCTAAGGGCAAAACTCGAGAATCGCTGAAGGCAGTCGGCAATTATTTTTAATAATATGTTCCTTTATGCACACAGAAGGTATGTATGAAAATTGCATAGTAAAAAAAGAGAAAAATATAGCATATAAAAATAATAAAACTGCTCTTTATTGCTTATTTGATATTGTACTGTCTTTGTAGCTTAATAATGTACGAGTTTTCGTTAATTCAATCGTACTTTAAAAAAAATTAGCTAAATTGCAAGTTTTTACACTTATTTAAAATATAAAGGATCTCAAACTAAGTTACAAAAAATACTCAAGCTTAGTACATTTTCACACTTTAAATATTTCACAAAGATATAGTTGCTAAATACCCTAAGAGAACTCCAGACAAGTGTCTATAGTGACTCTCTCCTATTTCCCTCCTGTAGAGAGTCCACAGTATTGTTGCTCGTTCCATTTTACGGTAAAGGCGAAAACGGCAGTCATTTGTTTTGCTTACAGAATGCAGGCGCGGTAATCAATCGTACGAAACCTATCACTTCTCCGCGCTGAAGTGTCAATTAGAGATTAAAATGGCTCACTGTGGACACTAGCAATTGATGAGCTGCACTCTGTTGTGAATCGATTTTGTTGTAAAAGTCTATTGTCTAAAAATAACAATCATTTTATTAAAAAATTGTGTTAAAATTGCCTTATATTTTATCAACTAATCGTTGTACTAACTAAGCCCATATTTCATCATTTCTCATTTTTTCAAGTAATCATTTTTAAAGTAAAATATTACAGTTGTTAAGTATTTTATTACGAAAAATAACATATATGCAGTTTAAATTATTTCTACATTTAGCAAGAATATTTTGCTGTATTGTAGCTTTATCAAGAGTTAAAAAAAAACAAATAAAATATAATATTTTTAAGACAGAATTCACTATTAACGTCATAATATTTTTAGATATAAAGTTAGTAATCAAGATTACAATTAATACGAAACCCTGCTTAGTTGAAGTATTGGCAATCAATCATCTACTGGGCGCTTACTCGGTATTAACTGACGGTAAATCTGCTAGAAGTTATGTTTTAATCACTTCTCTGAGTTATTTAACTCTCTGATTAATAAGCTCTTTGTAAGCCAGATTTATAATACCTCGTTTAACAGAAATATGTATTGCATAAAGTAATTTGGAACAAAAAAAGGTTTTAATAAGGAAAGCACCCGTTATTATATAGAAGCGGCGGCGTTTTAATTAAATTGTAGTTGAGAGATAAGTTGTAAAGATTATGAGCTTAAAATATGAAAGACGATAATAAGTAAAACTAGTGGAAGTGTAAAATAAAAATAGCACTGCAAATTTTTTATATTTAAACTTTCCGATTATGGACAGTTTATTGAAGGAACGGCATCGCGTAATGACACCCCTATTATTGTAAATATTCATATGCGCGGTAAACCTATCCAACACAGGGGCGCATGCATGTTGTAAAATTTAAAAACCATAAGCCCACCCGATGTTTTCTACTGACCAATAGGAATAGTAGGAATTGAAAAAAGACACATAGAAAAATTGTTTTTTTTTTCTAAAATTGGTGTAAATTTTGGTATAAAATAATTGGCGAGGGGTGGGCGTATAATATGCCTCTGCCTTCCTTTCGGGGAAACAGGCGTGAATGTATGTATTCTAAATCCAATCCATGATGTCCCCCTGAAACAATAAATGATATAGATAAATGTGAGCTGTCCTATTCAGTAGCTATAGAAAATATTTCTTTCATAGAATCGTGTGTGGACATCGTATGCCAAGGAGGGGGTGACTGTGCAGTGGATATGGAAACTGGGCGACCCATTTGCCGGTGTAACCACAACTGCACTAATGCGAGCGTGAGTGACTTTCCCAATCAAAAACTTATTTTCTGACTATGTTTTAGTATAATATTTTTTAAGCCCTAAAGACAAACAAAACAATATTATTGCATCTAGAATAATATAAATCCAGTATTTTTTTTTAAACTGTTTGTAACATTAATCTCCTTAAATGTTGAGTAATGATAATATCTTTGAGATAAGCATTAATAATACTTATATGTAAATGTATGTGAAATTGCTAACAGCCTTTAAACTCAATTGAATGTAAGTAATAATTTTCACTTTGTTACAAAAATGTAATCCAAACTCAGTATTTCCCATTATGAAAATTTACCGGATTACAATAAAAATTTAATAGGCCTATTTTACGATGTAATTAATCTAATCTAATTATATCACAAGTAAAGTTAAATCTGATTACTACGGGAAAATTCAATGGATTCGTTGTGTGTCTAATGTGTCCAATGTGTGTCTAATCATTGCCATAAATTAACCAGTTAATTTGATCAACAACAGGAGTCGGACGCGGTGTGTGGGACCGACGGTCAGACATACCCGTCTCAGTGCGACCTCGACTCCACTACCTGCAAGGAGCAGACAGACTTGCGGTTGGCTTACATCGGTGACTGTGGTGAGTACAATCAGCATCATAGTTATCTTGACGTTCAGAAGCGCTGTGCCAAACTTGAATGAAGGAAATGAATTTTACTGCGTTTAAAGGTAGCATAGCGTGGCCGCACCATCGAAATTATCTAACTTTATTATGTTGACGTCCATTAAAGCTTTTTTGAGCTAAACTTGAAATAATTAATAACTATGACTGACTTTAAGCGCACAACGTGAACACAGCATTAAAATTATTTCAGTTATTTATCTTGACTAACGTCAACGTCGTTTTTAAGTTTAGCTCAATAAACCTGTTATGAACATACGGCTTGATCTAAACACGCAAAGTGTTAAAACATACCAACAATTCTTACGTTCTCTAAGCATTGAATGAATCAGTGTAAGTATAGCATGTAAGTTTTTTATAAAATTTAAAACTATATTGCAAACATGTTTGTAGTATAATTGCCAGAAGCAGTACGCTTTCTTTGACTGATGACCAAATATTTTTGGCTACTTTAGATACTTTGATTTTCCGACGCTGACTGTACCTAAGAGACGTATATTTGTGGATTTTACAGAACTGAACATTTTTGGAAATTATAAAGCACTGGAATCAATGTGTCAAGGATATTCTGATCCCGCCAAAGTATTTTTCGGAACAAAATGTACAGTTTTATTTTGTATCTTGTAAGACGTTTGAAGTAGTAATTAAGAAGCGTAGTTAATAGACGTAATTAAGGGCGGTTGCGATGTGTAAGACAGACTAAGGATTTAAATATATTTTTTGACATAGAATGTTGTCTAACTTGTGAGGTTGTGGACTATGCCTGCATGTAATAGATTTTGTTCAAATTTTATCATATCTGGCAACAACATACTTGAGGATTAGAACTGTAAAATCTGTTTCTTTCAAAATAAGTTGTATACTAAGTCATAACCCAAAAACAGACTATAAAAAGAAACGACAATAATTAAGAAAAATGTATTAAAAAAAATTTATATTTTACAAAAAATAATTATCGTGAAGGCAATTAAAATAGTAACTAAATAATAAGGCATTGTGGATTACCGTTTTGGTATATCAAATAGACCACTGCATCAATAAACTCCGAATATCGACGGTCGAACTATGCTGCCCAACCACGCAGAACCACCTATTTTGTTACTCAACGCCTTACCACAATATCGGTGAACTGGACAATTTGATACGCAAATTATACTACAGTCCATTTCAGCCGACTCGTTCTGTTTCAGGAAATTATGCTATTAACTACCTTAATTGTTTTACAACACGGAATGATAGAAATAACCGTTAATTTTCGTACACTAAACGTAGTAAGCGTATTACAAGCAATCATTTCTTTATTCCAGATGGATAATTATTGTTTGATAATGGTTAGAGTATTGTAAATAAATATCAAAAACATTCCCGATCTGTCTATTATAGTCATTTTTCGGTAACTTTTGAAACTACCTTGCTCCAATGTTTATTTATATGTATTTTCCATAACATATCGTACATTAGATAATCAATTTTTTTTTGTCAATTACACCAATTATTTAGTTCGAAGTAGAGTTAAAAGTTCGAAGGTAAATTATCAAGAAGTTGTGTTATGGATACTAATAAACGGATAAAAAAATTCATAAATGCTTCTTTTTGTTGATACATACTTAACATACATAGGATAACACCCAGGCCAGAACAAACACACATGTTTACGCACACAAAGATTTGTCGTGAATGGAAATCGAAATCACGACCACAAGAGCGGAGTGCGGGTATATTCGCCTCCACACCATATCGGTCCTCACACATTGAACTATCAAATAAATTTAAAAAAACTACCAAAGAACATTTCATTAGTTATAATAAGAATGTTAGAATAGTTATACCTATACTACGATTATGTAGAAGCCTCCTTTTTAAGACCCATCTAGAATCAAAGAGATGGTTAAGCAATAATATAAAAAATATACTTTCTGGATTTTTTTACATAAACGATGTGATCACTTTGAGTGTAAACAAAATTCCTGGATACAGAAACCGTATTACAGCTTTGCTTAATTAAAAATTCTTTTCAAAAAGTAATTAAATCTATTCAAAAAACCGTAGCTTTTGTCAGCGACTTTACCTAATTAATATTAATTTGAATATGCCACCATTTTCGCATGTAACGTCATCCCCAATTATCGATATCGTCGGTCAACGCCTCGGCAATATTTCACAATCACTGCATACATCTAAATCGTGTCAATTGGGAGTCAACAATAGGTAACACCCTCTAATCCCATTAATATCGCCACGTCAACCATTCATCCCTGTCATGCGGCGTAAAATATGTACGAAGCCGTGGAATTCAGTTATTTTTGCATTGTTATTTTTATTATGGAGCGAATGAACCGCAGTCTTAAAGTATTATTCTGCGCTAGTATTTTTAGTGACATGTTAACTTATCTGGCATTGTTTTAGATAATATAATATATAAACTTCAATTTATTCTTGTAGGATACCTAGCGGGGTTGTTATTTTTAAGGTGGACAATTAATACAATTTTATATGTACGACTGACGAGAGTATATTATAACGATAGAGAGAGTGGCATATAAAACATACATATTCAAGCATAATGAAGACAAATGCATGACCTTTTGAAGTAATGACGATCGATGTGGCGGTATACCCGCAGTGAGGTCCTGGATTTGATTACCACACAGGACAAATCTTTGTGTGCTTAGACATACATTTTTGGTCTGGCCTGGGTGTTTTCCTATGTATATTAAGTATGTATTTACAAAAAAAAAAATGTTTGTCTACTATTCAATATCCATAACGCAAGTTCTTAATGATAATTATCTGGGAACTAAATAATTGGTGTTAATGACAAAATATTTATTTATGTAATGTTTGACATATTTGCAAACTTTTAACACAGGTTTAAGGCAGGTTAGTGTTTATATACTCGTATTGTAGGCCCGGATTAGGGATCGATAGCGGATTAAAGTGCTCCATAGCCGAACTGAAACGAAGTGAGATTAAGTAAATCGGCTTTGTGTTCTGCATCTTCGGCTTACTTGGTGGTTAATCGGTATCTGCCTCTACTAACTTTGACTCCAACTTGGACCATTTATAGGCAGATCGCTTTTAATTGGATTATTACGCCTGTTTGTCTTTACTTAATCAGGCCATAGATGAATGAGAATTCCTACTTGAAATGTTACTTAGGATAGTACCTAAGTTATTTACAACAGTTACATTAAGTAAGCCTTACATTAAGGAGCCCCTTTAGATTTACGAAGTTGAATTAGCTGATTGTATAATAAAAAAAATCTAAAAGCGTCGATGTTACTAATATTGCTATATACTGTGACCTGTGTTATCAGATTTTGGTAGAAAACTGTGTAAATGTCGACCTAAATAGCACATTATTACACAAATTAAAGCCTTATAAATGGCCTAGAATAAACTATGTCGCATTAAAAATATAGAACGGAAACGTAAGTACATGGTTCAAGGCTTAAATATGAACGCTTTATGCCATGCGATGGTGTAATGATATACCATCTAAATCAAATCATAGTGCTATAATGATATGCCATGAAATAACAAGCTTTAGAATAATAAATATGAAAACCAAAAAAAAAATACATTATATTGCTAGCGACACATATAAATAAATTAAACCTCTTTTCATAATCTACACATATCGGTTATAAAACAGTATAAGAGTCGTGTCAGTACATTGAATATATTTCCCTGAAATTGAGGTATAACGAGAGAATTATACAAAAATACATAACCAATATGAAATTTACCAGTTTCGTTCGCACATATAGTCGCAGGCAACTGCTAGTGATATAATAAGAGGTTATAATTTCCTTAGATATGAGAACGAAAGGAAGCCACAAAACCGTTGGCATTGTTAACCGAAACGACATTATCTGTTCAACCATTCCATTCTTGGAAAACTTAAGCCGAGCGCTGTAAACGAAATTATATTGAATGCTAATTTTGCAACTTTATTGTATTCGTGAATTAATGATACCTAATATTTAAAGGCTCTTGATTTATTATATCTATAGAAAACTCTAATAGTAAAAAGAGAAATTAAAAAGCATTTTGGATAAATATGAATCAATGAACTTGTTTAAGCTATATGCGTTCTTTTTTAGTTGTAAATGTCATAAGGAACAAACAAATTGTCAGATAATAATAAATTAAATTGTTTTAGCTCTCTGCGATGGCGTGCAATGTTCTTTCGGTGCGCACTGCTCGGCTGGTGAGTGCATATGCCCCACTGATTGTACTGCAGCGGTTCGAGAACCAGTGTGTGGAAGCTCTATGCAAACATACCCTAACGAATGCGAGCTACAAAAAGCCGCATGTAGACTCTTGCCACCAGCAACTCTCCACGTCATTTTCTACGGAGACTGCAAGGATAGACTTGCTGTGGTTCCACCTATAGCTATGAGTGAGTATATAGTTAATATATTATAAATATAATTGTAAAAAGTTTTATCTCCTTTCCTCTTTTTAACATTTGGTTTAACAACTCGTAGACATAAAACTTTCGCGATAATTACCTACTGACCGTCATCAACCCAGTTGTTAGGAGTAATTTCAATAAAGGGACCCATCCTCGATCAATTAACTAACTTTCCGCTTTATCGCATGACTAACACGCAAATATTTGGGTTTGGTTTGGTAGCAACAACCGCGATGACCACGACCGAGGCAGATGAACGGTCGACGGATTCATTGGGTGCGACTGATGCGAGCGAAACGACCAGTCCCAACGCTTGCCGAGACATTCGGTGCGATTTTGGCGCAAGTTGTGAGATCGGATCTGACGGATACCCTCGATGCTCGTGTCTTTTCGAGTGTCCGCATGAAGTTGACTACTTTCCCGTTTGCGCATCAGATTTCAGACTTTATTCAAGTTTATGTGCGATGCGAAAGGAAGGTTGTCAAAAACAACTCGAGTTACGACTGCGACCTCTGGATCTTTGCAAAGGTTTGAAAAATATGATATTCTGCCTCATTTGGAATGCTAAATAGTTCTTTGTTGTGTGTCAGTATCTTGTTACTAACTCAATATTTCGGGTAGATAACCTTTTCGGGTAGAATGACATTAAATAATTAACTTTCTACACGACAGGTATGGAGGTACGACCTTGTGGAAACAACAAAGCTATGATTGATCCAACCACTGGCCTTGAAATAGACTGTGGCAATGGCCCACATCGTCAAGACTGCCCGGCGGGTACATATTGCCATATAACACTTACTGCAGCAAGATGTTGCCCTAAAAGTAAGATTTTATAAAATTAGTACCCAGTATTAATTACTTTACAATTATCGGAAATCCGTACATTTCGCAATTGAATAATTTTGAATTTATATAGAAGCTAAATGATAATATTTTTGTTTAAATAAGTAAATCACTTCATTCATTAAAAGGTATATGAAAACACGGAAAGGTAAAGGTAACATTTCTATTCAGCGATTATTTCATTACTTTATTGTATACCTTCTCCAGACAATGTTTGCCAACTCACGCAAATGGTGTATTACGAGCTTGCAATGTAATTTCGAATTCCTCGTTTAGAATTATCACATTCGCTTATATTCATGCAAAATTCGTACGCCTTTCATGCATATATACGGTACTTAACTGGTGATTTGTCAGGGTGAAGATACTAACAGTACATGGCGCCATATTTAAATTGGATACAATCACGCTAGCTGATACCGCTGGAGTTCTGTTGTCCCATAAAGTTGCACGTTTATGATTTCGTGTGCATGCCACGGATGTGATTGCTTTTCACTTTGTGCAGATGACACGAGGTTTGAAGAGAAAAAGATGTCACATTGTTCGGAGACAGTATATGGATGTTGTGCGGACGGTAGTACTACAGCAACTGGGCCCAACGAAGTGGGTTGCCCCATACCTAGTTCGACTTGTGGTTGCAATAGACTGGGATCTGTTTCTGATCGATGCGATGAAAACGGACAGTGTGCGTGTCGACCGGGAGTGGGTGGGCTCAAATGCGATAGATGTGAACCCGGATATTGGGGACTACCAAGAATTGGCACGGGCCATACGGGGTGCATTCGTAAGTATTAATAGGTCAGAACTAGAACTGTTATTAAAAGTCAATTACTTTCTATTTTCAATGATATTACGCGTGGAGGCTCCTGAAGTCGTGGAACGTGGTACTCGAACTAAACTGGCGCAATAGTTTTAATTTTGACTTTCATAAGAGCCCTAGTTAGTCAAACTTGAGTAAATGACTTTGGTGCTAAGAGAATTATATAGTTATTGATTATTATGATTTGAGTGTTAAAAATATCATAAAACTAAGATAATGGTTATAATTTTAGCATGTGGTTGCTCTGCTTTCGGATCAGTAAGAGAAGATTGTGAACAAATGACGGGAAGGTGTGTTTGTAGAAACGGTGTACAAGGACAAAAGTGCACCGTATGTGCCGATCATCGCAGACGACTTGGACCCAATGGCTGTGCTGATCGTAAGTAAAATAATAAAACTGCTTTTTCTTACATTGTAGGGTCACCTTATCAATTAGATACATCATCATACAGCATACGAGAACCAAAAAGAACGAAACTGTTAATAATCTAGGTTACACACATTGATACGGTCGTAATTGCTACTATAAAAGTGACGTAACTATTAAACTTGGCAAGGAATTTTTACTTCTATTTGCAACATATAATTAGATTTGGATCTAGAATGTGCTGTGTAGGAATCAAAGAATTTTGTGGAGATATCGCTAAAAAAAAATCTACCACCCCATGTCTTGCCCGAGGTCACCTGATCTCGAAAACAACTGTCTGACTCTTTGACTCTCCGTTCTTTTACGATCAAGCTCCCGCCCGCAGTGAATGGGCGCGTTATTTTATAAGTTTAACATTCATAACAACTCTATTGAGCCAAACCTTTGAAGAAATACATACATACAATCACGCCTGTTTCCCCGAAGGGGTAGGCAGAGGCATATATACGCCCACACTTCGCCAATTGTATTGTTGTTCCCATGTAATAGGTGGCGAGCCTATTGCCGCTTTAAACTTGAATAAATTACTTTAATTTTTTTTTTTGACACTTCTCACCTAGAGATATCTGCGCTAAAAGTGAACTTTGCTACAACGATAACATGATCTCTTTTACATAGTTAACTTTCTGCCTGTAATGACGGCCACTGTTGGACATAGGCCTCCCCCATTGGTTTCCCATGTGAAGCCTGCATTCAACCTGATCCTGCGACCGTTATCGGGTCGTCCGTCCATCTTGTAGGTCGACGTGTCACAATTCCTATCAAAGATTTTTTTCCTAAATTGTAAAAATGATAACGAACTTTTTAGGCAACACATTAAAATACCCTGTGATGCTCCATGGCTTATCTTATATCTTAGAAATACTGCAGCCGCCCGTTTTAGCGAAGATGTTACTTGACAAAGTTTGAGGCTTAGAACTTTATTTTGTATGTCTGTGGAGCAGGCGCGGGGTCGCGAGGATTGTTTTAGCAGAACTTTGCGGCTTGAGGGTTGTACTTATGCCGGTTTATCTCTAAGTGTGTGTATTGTCAAAAAGATATTACGAAGAACTTGAGATTTAGGTTTGTTTTGGGTAATTGTAAGTGTTTCTTTTTTTATTAGTATATATACGAAACACAGTACGTAATAGTTTTAGCATAAAAATGATTAGGCTTGGACATTTAATTACAAATAGAGGGTTAAGAAGATACAAAAAAATAAATGCTTTTTCTCATAACATTATTTATATTTTTACTTTTTTGGAAATATTTTAATCACCAAAATAATAATATCTCATTATTGAACTGAGTTTTTTCATACGTCTAAAAAATGTAAACCTTCAGGATGTTCACATGTTTTCTACGCGTGACTTAATCCATAAAGCTTATGCCTAGCTAGCTTTTACAGAAAGTTTAACATACTCTTTTACTTCAACAAACCATGAAAGAAAACAGAATGTTTAACGAAGTAAAATGAGCATCGCGGCGTTTGTTGATTTTAAACGTCAGTAGTAAAGAAGAAAGTAAGTAAGTGGTTTTTTGTAGCGGAAAGCGCCAGAGTAGTGGGTTTTGTTCGGAGTTGTAGTGCTACTTCGGAGAGGACTGGGGGGAGCTTCTTGGTTTTCGACGATAATGATTAAGAAGAAATTAATTAAGTGCTTTTTTGCAGCGGAGAGCGGTGGCGTAGTGGGTTCTTGTGCGGAGTTGTCGTGCTACTTCGGAGCTGTGTGTACGGAGAGGACTGGGGGGGCTCTTTGCGAATGTGCTGCTGCGCCCTGCTCTGATTCTGACACAAATATGCTGGTGAGTTGGATATGTTTGTATAATTTTTTAGTAGCTGTCGTACGACTATATTAATTAGCTCTATTAGAATTCGAAGAAATAAGCAATGCCGTATTATTATAGATTGTGATTACTTTATTTTATACGAATAAATGTATGTTATAATAAAAATTATACAATATTAAATTTAAAAGGAAAGATGACCGGATTACTTTATTTTATATGAATAAATGTATTTTGTAATGAAAATTATACAACATTAAATTTAAAAGGAAAGATGACCGGATTGCTTTATTTTATACGAATGATTGTATGTTGTAGTTAAAATTCTACAAAATTAAATTTAGTAGGAAAGATGACCGGATTACTTTATTTTATACGAATAAATATATGTTGTGATGAAAATTATACAATGTTTAAATTAAAAGGAAATATGACCATGGTAAAGCTATATTAAACTATCTAAAATTATATGATTAAGGTTTTCAGACAAAGTGGACTTTGTGAAAGGTTTTGTTAAATGTCGGAACAATAGGTTATCGCTTCTATGAAAGTATAGTTATAAATTTTATATTAACCGCTACACAATCACCACGATAGCTTAAATAGGGGTAAGTGTGTGCTGCAAGATTATTCCATGCAAGCTATAGCTACTCCAGAGACGTCGCCTTAACTTATTCTGGTCTTATTTATTACAAGGTGACAAGTTAAGTATACTGAACAGATATGAAAATATAAAATATTCATATGAAGAAAACATTCTTTCATGTCTCACAGGGTGCTTTTAGCTTAAACTTAAGCTGAGCTTGTATCAAATAACGAATAAACATTATTTATTTTTGAAGACGCATACTTTTACAAGATAGGAAAACACCCAGAGTAGCATAAGTATTTATGATACTTCTCGTGGTATCCAATACTGCAGGAACGCAATGCATTGTATATATATATATATGCATAATACCTTAAAAGGCTAACTAAATTGCTTAACATTTATTTAATGTGCCTTAAGCTTTATTTGGTTTGAAATTTCATTGCATTTCAGTCATTTGTTTGAAGTTAAAAGGAGACAGAACGATGATTTAATCAGATTTAGCGCTAATCAGGATTAGTGACCGCTGTGCAACACACTCTAAACCTAACGTAAAAAGTTTTGAAAATAAATCGATGGAATACTAAGTACTATCCACACGTATCAATAATGTGTTTTATTGTAATATAGAATCACAATAAAACGAGCAAAAATTGGCATAAGAAGGCTTAACAACTTATGTCACGGGGCAACGATTTACGAGCGCAGTGAATTGACAATAAAGATTGTTCTTCAATAACGTCAAAATGTACTGATTGCAAAGGCGTCTAACAATCAGATGAATACGTCTTTATCGTCACTAAGTATACAAACACCTTTTCCTGTTTACTACATAACAAAGTTGAGAGAAAAATATAACGTTACGAGGTGGAGAGTTTCCTAGCAGGAAAATCGGATTACTTAAACTAAATGCGTAACAATATATCAGATATCACTTCGTTGTGATTGATTTTAATGTAACTCGGTACAGGTCTTGTCTACTCAGATTACATTCTTGAGGAAATATTTATATAAATACTTTTTTGCGAGATTCGAGAAAATTCTATTTTCTTTTGTTTTCTGCGACACTACCATAAGAAGAACAATAATTAAAAAAAATGTAGCTCACGGTTACTGGTTGATATTTTAGAGACCGTTGTACAAGCGTAGAAAGTCCGTGGCTATTACCTTTTGCAAATGGAAAATGTTCATTAGGAAATAAAATTATTTCTCTGGTATAATTTAGTTTCTTCAAACTTCCGCTCATGTTTATGCGATGGAGTCAAAAATCCCTGTCTTTTTCCGGTGTTTCCGTGTTCCTAAAAGTGAATGCCGGATAGCCAAAGGGAACTTTGCTCTTGCCTACTCTTTTAATCTGTATAATTAATTATTGGTTGCAACGACAACATGGACTGAACAGTTGGACACCTTTAATCACGCTCGCTGTATGCTTGCAGCATGAGTTATATAAGTTGTACAAAACTCAGTAACAGCGGGACTGTTACTGATACAGCTAGAAAAATTTAGTTTTCGAAATAGAAATATATGGAAATATTTATGGAATGGCTGAATATAAATATTGAAAATAGAATAGTTTTAAGTGCTCAAATGGTAACGTGAAACCAAAAGACTGTCTTTATTTTAATTTTACGTACATTATAATCTGATTTACTTATTAATTTTAAACAAAAATAATATAACAATAATCAGTAGAATCGCTTTTCAAAAGCTCAATTGACAATATATTGTGCTTGCTACTCCAAGAAGTCAGCTGTTATGTCTCTTAAATATTAGCAACATTATATCTTAATCTGGCATATAGTATAACTTAATTCTCTTTGGCGGTTCAATTGCTATAAGTATGGGTTCAACCGTGCTGTGGTCCAACTTAGGCGTTGCTGGCAGACATTACCAAATAAAACCATATTTACAAATAACTGCAGCACAAACGTCAGATAAAAAATGTCGTCATACTCTTAATTCAATCGCTGTAAAAATACGTTCCTTATTAACCAAATATTCAACAGGTTTGCGGTAGTGACGGTAAAACATACGAATCAGAATGCCATTTGAAATTGCAAGCGTGTCGCACGCAAGAAGATATTGTGGTCCAAGCATTTGGTCCTTGCAAACTTAGTGAGCTTGGAGGCACCGCAGGACCGCCAAGGCCTTCTTCTCCAATACAATTCACACAACAAGACGATGGTGCAGCTTCGAAATCAACTAGACATCTGCTCAATCCAGATAAATATTACAATAAATATGATTGGACTAGAAAGGAGACGCCGAGTGATTTTGAAAGCGCCATGTCTGGACTTAAATTCAAAGGTAAATTAAAAAAGATAATTTCATTATTAGTATTAGATAGATCGGTAGTTCATATATATATATATATATATATATTATACATATTCCATTCCATATTCACCTTTCCTGTGGTAAGGTACCTTACTTGTATTTATCACAAATGGTTTGTGTATCGATAAGCATTTGAATGTGTATTATGAGAGATTTTTCTTTTTGTTTTCTCTTGTGAATTTCTCTCAAATGGAACATGGTATCATGACCATCAATATTCTAGCATTTACCCCGATTGAGCCCTAAGCTTACGCTTAGAACCCAGGGTCTTCTCACTGCTCCAGATTAGGCTGAATTTCGGTTACTTTAAGATATTTAATTTATTGTTGTCTCTTGTCAATTTCTCTTTTATTGAATATGATACAATAACCATTAATGACATGTTTATTTATTTATTTATTATTTGGGAAACATACAATTTATTATTACTTATCTATGATTATCTTAGAATACTATATATATATATATATATATATATCAATAAAGTTTCTACCATTACATAACACACGGAAGTAACAGACACAAATAGTTAAAAAAAAAAGAAGATGTTTACTAAATAACCCCCTTTATTATTTACCAATATTATTTACATTTAGGTAAAGCAAGTGGTTATTTTATCTTAGGTTCCCAAACAGCAACAACAGCGACTGTAGGCGCAGTAGGGGCACTGCTCGGTGATCTGTGCAACGAGGATGTGGACTGTTCAGCTTTGCCAAACGCACTCTGCGCGAGAGGAGGCTGCGAATGTCGTTCTGGATATGTTCCCACTGTGCATAGGAAGGCCTGTATAGGTAAAAGCAATATAGTCAATCTAACTGATATTATAATATGATTATTAAGATAAGGGCCACTGGTTACTTTGCTATTTAGAAGGTCACACGTTTCAGCCAGTCGTTATTGATTTAAACAGTACCTACTAAATATAGTTACTAATTACACTTGTACATTCATCATCATCTTATTTTAAAAATATCATAATTGGCTGAGTTCCTGGGGAATGTGTCGTTACTAAAATGCTATTATGTTACTTAACATTCGTCATAATATTTTGGTGCACTAACTAACATTTGAAAATTCTTTTAATAATTATTGATTCTATGAGAATTGATGATTTTCTTTATAATATTGTTACTACAAGTTATACAATTATTGATATATTATTTGTCTTTGTGTTTGGATGTATTGTAAAAAAAAAAATTCAATAAATGTATCACGTAAAAAGAAGCATTGCTGTAAAAAAACAATGCAGTACAAAATATAATATAATTTAGTAGTATGAGAATCAGTACCATACTGATTCAAGTGTGTGTGCGTGTGAATTGTATTGTAGTTCAATTTTTTATTAATAAATAGAGTCACATTAAGTTCGGAATTTTTGATAATATATTGGTATTACCTAGACTTATTATTCCAGAACAATCCGTGCAAGAGACCACAGAGGAATATAGCGCCTGTTTATCAGAACCATGTCACAACCTGGGGACCTGTGTTGATTTGCCTGGATCCACTTACACGTGCATGTGTACTGGCTCTTACACAGGCATAAACTGCGAAACGCTTACTACGGAGTCCCTAATGGGATCATACATCGAGACACCATCCTTTGACGGCTCATCTTACATACGGCTCAAGCCTCTAAAGGCTTACCACAAGTTAAACATCGATATTGAGTTTAAAGCATTTTCTGAAAATGGCGTACTATTGTACAATCAGCAGAAAGTCGACGGCACGGGCGACTTTGTTTCACTGGCTCTGGTTAATGGATATTTAGAGTTTAGGTGAGCAGTATTTTCCGATTTCACACTTACGTTTAACGGTTCTTTAGAGTCAGCGTACCTGAAAACCAGCGCTTTTAACAAAATGCTTTTACAGAATTACAAAAGTAATACGCAATTTGCTATGTTTTGGTACACTAATGGCTCATTGTGTTAAACTATCTATTTAACCGACTTCGCTAAAGGAGGAGATTCTAAATGTCCTTTTTTTTCAATACGTTAGATACAATCTCGGTACCGGAGTGATTACTTTGACGTCACTTGAGAGAATAACATTGAATGAGTACCATAAAGTGTCGGCTAAGCGCTACCACCGTGATGGGATCCTCTCAGTGGATGACATGGAGGACGTGGCAGGACAGTCCAGTGGCCACTTGAAGGCTTTGGACCTGTCTGAAGATGCTTACGTTGGAAATGTTCCCACAAACTATTCCAGGTATGTGAGCCGAGTTTGTTCTTTCTATTCATAACGGTGGCTGTTTCTGTCTGTCTTTTTATTTCTGCTTTAAATCTATTGTATTTTTAATGTAATTATTTTGTTTGTAATGTGTTCATTAATAAAAACGTATCTTTCTTCTATATCTGATGAAATTCTACTTGATCCGATTAGTTTTATTAAACACAGATGAAGTCACACGCTGATTAAATTATTTAATGGTGTCTCTAGTTAATTAAGTTTTGATACCAAGACTGACCATTTTCTCTAATTAAATTTTCGTGTATATGAGATTTATACACATTGTCAAAATATGCAATAACAAAGTATAACATTGAAAGTGGAGTTAATATGCAAACAACAATCAAACTTATATTTTGAAAATATAATGAAATAGTGACGACATCAATTGATTACTTCAAACTCTAATTAATACAATTGATGTAGTTAATTTGCTGGTTATGAAATGATTTATAATTGAACAATATACTCTATGCCGTATGTTATTGTATACATTATATGTGTATATTGTAAGAATAATACAGGAAATTCATTATTATACAGGGTCTTCGAGAATATTGGTACCCGGAGCGGATTTATTGGGTGCGTCAAGTACTTGCGGATAATACGTCATCAAGTGACAAAGAAACTGGGGAGGCCGGACTCATTAGTTGTGGCTATTGAAAACGTTATGGAATGCCAGTCCAGCCCTTGTATGAGTATGCCTTGCAAGAATGGAGGAAAGTGTAGCGCCGTGGACGAGTCGCCCACTGAATATACTTGTGTCTGCCCTATCGGGTTTCAAGGAGGCAATTGTGACGACAGATTAGATCCGTGCGAGTCGAATCCCTGCGGATTTGATGAGGGACTATTGTGCGACGTCGGACCTCAGGGAGGACATGTTTGCCGATGTTTGTTTGGTGGCGAGGTCGACTCCAACGGCAATACGTGTAACAACGGCAAGTATTCTTATTACTTTATATTACAGTATGTTATTACTGCAGTTTCTATTATTATTATTATATTAGGAATCATTTAGAAAAATAAATCATTACATTACACTCTTTATAGGACTAGCTTAGGCTGCTTTAGAAAATAAATTGCCGAATTAGTTCACTCTTTTCATGCTCAAAGGATTACTGTTGGCACCCTATTATTAAGCTAGCTATCCATCCGGCTGTCTAATAGCAGTTATGTCTCATAAAGCGCTGTCTATTACCGATATACATATATCAATAATAAAAACTAAACGCTTGGCACTTGTTTAGTGGTCCGGAATATTTTGTCTATGAATCCGACTTGCACTAAGCTGGTTTTATATATAGTTATTTCCCAATTAGTTTGCAGAGATTTTTCTGGAAACCTCTAAAAAATGTTGAACAAACGCTGTCCTCGTACATATTTTTTATTATTGAATTATTCGGAACTGCTGTTCCGGTCTGTTAGACAAATTCTATGGATGAAAATGAATAACTGGATGTGGAACTCAATTAAGTTCTCAAATAAAAAATCTTTATTTTTCTGTTTTTTTTTCTGATAAATAGTTTATTATTTACCGGCTACATGCAATTCGTTACGTCAATTCCCCGAATAGCCATTCCATTTTTACAATCCAATGAAATATTTGCCTAAAGTAAGCTTTTTTTCGTATTATTTAAAGTCGACTGAAAATCAGATTACATATTGGTTTATTCGTACTGAAAAATGGTATCTAGTAAACTTTTTTTTTTTTTAAAAATCTCAAAAATCTTTATTAACGTATAACGAATATTGTATTATGTTTTAAACTATCAAACAAACAATTATATATCTTCACAAAATGTAAGTTGTAAGTTGAAATTTGCTGTTGGAGTTTCAGAAGAGTCGTAATAATATAATTTGAATTTTTGTAGAATAAAATAAAATTATCAAACATTAAAAATATATATAAACTCAACCTTTACACTCCATAAAAATGATATTTCACTTATCTAAATCTCGGTTTTGTAAAATTTTTTTCAAAATAAAGTAAATTTTTATCAAACAAATTTATAATTAATTCGTAGCATTTTATTTGTTGACAGATGTAAATGTAGTTCAAGAGACGTGGTCCCCTCAATTTAACGGGACGAGCTACATCGAATTACCGACACTCGAAGGGCTGGGCAAAGCGTTCCGCATCGAAATCTGGTTTTTAACGAACCGATTCTCCGGAATGGTCCTTTATACAGGCCAGTCTAATAAAGCCAAGGGGGATTTTATAGCGATTAACCTAGTTAATGGATACCTACAGTTTAGGTACAATTTGGGAAGCGGGATCGCCAATATTACGTAAGTCACGGCCTTAATTTGGTGTCATTGTACAAGAAGTTTATTGAAATGAAAACAGTCAATGTGATGTTTTACAGATTACATGCATTGTACCTATGATTTGTATTTTTTTTAAACTTTACAATTGACATTTGGAATGATAACTTAATTAAATATAAATGTATGTAGGTCACCCGTGCCAATAACGAAAGGTCGATGGCATAGAGCTCGCATCACACGAACTGGACGTCATGGGAGTTTACAACTGGACCACCATCCCACGCAAAGAGGACAGTCATCACCACCACTGACGCACTTGGAGCTGACACTGCCTCTGTTCATAGGATCACTGCCGTAAGTAGATTATTACGACATTTTAGCATTCCATTTACTTCTCAGTAGTTGTACAAGTACCTCCGAAAATAGAGTCTCCACCCACTAATCAAGGTGAAATGGATTCAGGTTATACTTCCTTACGCTGACCCAGTATAGATTGTGTGCAACGACTCACCTGCCGAAGCAACCAGCCCTGAAAATGGATGGCGCTGAAGCGTCTTGCCTATACTCTACCGTTACGGGCATGTGAGACGTAAGTTTACTCATGTCATTAAGCCGTAACAAGTAGGACGTGCGTGGCGGAGAGCGCAGAAGGGTCTGGGCGTGAGCCCGCTTGGAGCCTTCGTCGGTGCAGATCTTGGTGGTAGTAGCAAATACTCCAGCGAGGCCCTGGAGGACTGACGTGGAGAAGGGTTTCCCGTGAACAGTAGTTGCTCGCGAGTCAGTCGATCCTAAGCTCAAGGAGAAATCTTACGACCCAGTATAGATTATCGGACGCAGGTGTGTGGCGTCCTATTGTTAGAAATTTAAAGCCGCCTAATGCGGCCTTTAACTTACCTTTACAAATTCTGACGACAGATATGGCGTAGTGGCTAGTACACAAGCACTCCGCTCAAAGTCGGGGGTTCAACTCCCACACAGTACAAATCTTTGTGTGCATGAAAGATGAAGATTTGTTCCGGTCTTGGTGTTTTCCTATATATATATTAAGTATGTATTTACAAAACCAAAAAGTTATTATGTATGTTTATACATAATCCTTTATTTAGTATCCATAACACAAGTTCTTAATGAGACTTATCTTGGTACTTAATAATTGGTAATTGTTAAAAAATATTAATTTATTGATTTAAATGCTATGTATAGATACGGCCGTACTGAACGTCTTAAAGTACATTCCGAAGCACGTAAGCGCTTGATATAAAATGCCACTAAAACTCACGCATTGACAATTGGATAAACTCTATCTCTTGATTTCAGTGATCAATTTCGATCACCTAAGGAGTTTTTGTGATCATAATTATACAGAGTGGTCATAGCCCCAGATCAATGCCGAGAGTTTTATTTTCTCCCCAGTATTAGCCTCAAAGTAATGGAAGGCCTCTTCGTTTTTTAAGATTAGGGTTTAAAATAGAGTGTGTGCATTGGCCACATTAACACATACAAGACCAATATTTTTGGTCCTATTATCTCTTGATAGAATAAGTAGAATGCGTATCCTTTGGGTTTGATCTGGAACTTTCTACACCATGTACCTAATAGGTTGGGGAAAAAGTCTTTTCGTATTTTTGTATGAAAAGTCAAGACATTTTTTTCAAAGTTTATTTACATTTATTTACAATATATATGTACCGTTTTGTTGAATAACTTTCTGCCATTTTGTGGGCAGAGACATTATCCCGTTACTGTAGAAACTTTGGGACTTCTGATCAAAAAAACGGGACAAATAGTTTTGGCAGTCCTCTCTTGAGGTCAACCTTACAGAACCTAAAGAATTCTGCAGAGACCGAAACAGGTGAAAATCTGAAGGCGCAAGGTCAGGGCTATATGGTGGATGCACTAGGACCTCCCAGTCGAACTCTCTTAATTTTTGCTGAGGGGCTAAAGATGTGTGTGGTCTAGCGTTATCGTGATGAAAGACCACACCCTTCCTGTTGATCAATTCCGGCCGTTTTCTCTCGACTGTTTCCTTTAATCTCATCAGTTGCTGGCAGTAAAGATCAGAATCGATGGTTTTGCCGGGCGGTAAAAGCTCATAATAAACAATGCCCTTCCAATCCCACCATACACACAGCATCACCTTATTATTACCAAACCTGGCCTAACACGTAGGCCAGGTTTGGCCACAGTCTGTGAAGCCTGGCCAACTTTCGACCACGACCTTTTTCGCACGTTCTTGTCGTACGTGATCCACTTTTCATCGCCAGTTATCAATCTCTTCAAAAACGGCTCGGTTTCATTACGTCTCAATAATGAATCGCAAATGAGTACACGGTTCATTAAGTTTCTTTGAGTGAGCTCGTGTGGCACCCAAATATCGAGCTTTTTTGTATAACCAGCTTTCTTCAAATGGGTCAAAACTGTTTTGTGATCAATTCCCAGTTCTTCAGCTACATCGTAACTACTAATATGCCGATCTTGCTCCACTCTTTCAAAAATGGCGTCCATTTTATTCGTAACAGGGCGACCAGAGCGAGGTGCATCTTTAACATCAAAATTTCCGGACTGAAAACGTTTGAACCAAATTTGTGCTACTCTTACTGACACTGCATCAGGTCCATAAACATCACAAATTTTTTTCACTGCTTGAGTTGCATTTTTGCCTTTTTTATAATAAAATTTTAAAATGTATCGAATTTCTTCATTAGATTCACTCATTTTTACGGAGAGAAAAACAAATGAAAAATAGCGGGAAACAACTTTTTTTTATTTTTTTCTTTTCTTTATAATGGAACCTTTTTAATGTTACCAAAACCAGCCAGACACAAATAGTACAGTCAAAAAATTTTTATAATAAGTTTATACCTACGTTATGCGAAAAGACTTTTTCCCCGACCTAATATATTTGGCATTATAAATGTCATTTAATTTCATCATACAATATTATAGTCATACTTTTAAAAGCCTGTCCCAAGGTGGTGTCGGTTTTATCGTCCGGAAGTCTATCCGTAACAACGTCGTGTCTATTCGGAGTGTGTCGACCAGGGTAGCGTACCTAATACTCAGAATCACCAAACGGTATTCGTTGAAGGTAATTCAGGTTTACGCACCGACCTCGGCACACCCTGACGAGGACGTGGAGATATTGTATGATGACATTTCTGCCGCCATTCATACTTCACCGACTCACTACACGGTTGTTATGGGAGACTTTAACGCAAGGCTAGGCCAACGAAGCGGTGACGAGCAGAAAGTGGGGCAATTTGGAATAGGGCGAAGGAACCATAGGGGACAGCGGTTGGCTGACTTCATGGAGAAGGAGGGCCTCTTTATGATGAACTCCTTCTTCAAGAAGCCACCACACAGGAAATGGACCTGGCTGAGCCCCGATGGTTTCACGAGGAATGAGATAGACTTCATCATGACCACTAAGCGACAAATATTCAATGATGTCTCTGTGATCGCCAGGGTGAAAACCGGTAGCGATCACCGAATGGTAAGGGGCCCATTAAATATTAATATAAAGCTTGAAAGGTCCCGTTTGATGAGGTCTACGCTCCGACCCTCAGCTGCCCATATTCAAAACCCCGAGAACTTTCAGCTCGAGCTTCAAAATCGCTTCGCAGGTCTGGAGAACTGCGTAACCGTTGACGATATAAGCGGCGGGCTGGTTGAGACTGTCCACGTTGTCGGGTCCAAACATTATAAGACCCGACAAACTAAAACCAATAAACTGTCGACTCAAACTCTTAATCTCATGGAAGCGCGACGAGACATGCGATTGCAGTCTTCAGCGGAAGCGTCTTCTTACCGGCTCATCAATAGACAGATCTCGAAATCCTTGCGACTCGATATTCGCAAATTCAATACAAATTGTATTGAAGATGCAATAGAGAGGAACAGGGGTTCAAAAGTGTTCGCACGGGATCTGTCTATTGGTCAGAGTCAGTTGACACAGCTGAAGACCAACGAAGGCAGTCTAGTCACGTCGAGACCTGAGATTATGAGGGAGATCGAAAGGTTTTATGGACAGTTGTATACCAGTACGCAAGATCCCGCTACTTGTTTGGCTAAAGACCCTAGAGCCAATCTAACTCGACATACCACCGAAGACATCCCGGACGTCAGCCTGTACGAGATTAGGATGGCCCTGAAACAACTAAAAAACAACAAGGCACCGGGGGAAGACGGGATGACAGCAGAGCTTCTGAGAGCGGGTGGTACACCAGTACTTAAGGTACTCCAGAAGCTCTTTAATACCGTCATTCTCGAGGGACGTACGCCACAGGCGTGGTCCAGTGGTGTGGTTGTCCTTTTCTTCAAGAAAGGTGACAAATCCCTTTTGAAGAATTATAGGCCAATCACGCTACTGAGCCACGTCTATAAGTTGTTTTCACGGGTCATCACGAACCGTCTCGGTCAAAGGTTTGACGACTTCCAGCCTCCCGAACAAGCCGGTTTCCGAAAAGGCTTTTCAACCATAGACCACATTCACACGCTGCGGCAGGTTATACAGAAGGCCGAGGAGTATAACCAGCCACTTTGCTTAGCGTTTGTGGACTATGAGAAAGCCTTTGATTCGATCGAGAGCTGGGCAGTGTTTCAGTCCCTGCAGCGATGCCGCATTGATCATCGGTATATCGAAGTTCTGAGGAGTTTATACAGAAACGCCACCATGTCCGTACGAGTACTGGACCAGTGCACGAATCCTATCCTCTTGCAGAAAGGCGTGAGACAGGGTGATGTCATTTCACCGAAACTGTTCACTGCTGCTCTGGAGGATGTTTTCAAGCTACTGGACTGGGAAAACTACGGCATCAACATTAATGGCGAGTATATGACTCACCTTCGATTTGCCGACGACATAGTGGTCATAGCGGAGTCGCTTGTGGATCTGGGCACAATGCTCGGAGACCTCGACAGAGCTTCCCGAAGGGTAGGTCTTAAAATGAACATGGATAAGACCAAAATCATGTCAAATATCCATGTTGTGCCTACCCCAGTAATAGTGGGAAGCTCGGCCCTCGAAGTTGTCGACGAGTACGTATACCTGGGACAAAAAGTCCAATTAGGTAAGTCCAACTTCGAGAAAGAGGTCAATCGTCGAATCCAGCTCGGTTGGGCTGCGTTCGGGAAACTACGCAAAATCTTCTCGTCCAAAGTACCTCAGTGTCTCAAGACGAAAGTCTTCGACCAGTGTGTGTTGCCAGCGATGACGTATGGGACTGAGACGTGGTGCCTGACTATGGGCCTCATAAGGAAGCTCAAAGTCGCTCAGCGTGCAATGGAGAGAGCTATGCTCGGAGTGTCCCTACGTGATAGAATCAGAAATGAGGAAATCCGTAGGAGAACCAGAGTGACCGACATAGCGAAGCGCGTTTGCAGGCTGAAGTGGCAATGGGCGGGGCACATAGCTCGAAGAACCGACGACCGATGGGGCGTTAAGGTTCTTGAATGGCGACCACGAATCAGCAAACGTAGTAGAGGGCGGCCCCCAACGCGATGGACCGACGATCTGGTCAGGGCGGCGGGGAGCCGGTGGATGCAGGCGGCAAAGAATCGATCTACGTGGAAAGCAATTGGGGAGGCCTATGTTCAGCAGTGGACTTCGAATGGCTGAAATGATGATGAATGATGATGATGACTTTTAAATTATTTATGTAAAGCGCTTGCATAAACACATTTGTATAGTTTATTCATAAATATTATGTAACGAAATTTTCTTATAAATTGTTGAGTCTATATATACTATATATACGAGAGTCTTACACAGTTTCCAATATAAATATTATACTCTTGAAACAAACAATTGCATAACTCTTAATATGTACTCAAGTTTCGGCTGGTGTCCGGTTGATCAAAATTGGAGGGTTCACCCTCGGCAGGATAAAGTTTAAACAGGTCAAGCCGAGCTTCCGACCGCTGGCGTCAGATCTGGGAGTCTCGATGGGTCAGCTCGAGTAGCTAATAGCCCAATATGTCTCGATTATTGCATAAATTTTCTACATTCACTAGGATGTTTACAGACACTCCGGCTTGTTTGATGATTGAATATCAAAATTAATGTCTTATTTTACTTTAATTTATTGTAGCGTATAGTTATAAGATAATATCCAAAACTATAAAACCTAAGCTATATATTTTATTTTATATGAAAGCTCAAGTCTGTTATATTGCTTGTTTATATCACAGGTAGAAAAAGCGCGAAACCATGCTATATGCTAAAAAAGGTCTTTTGGCTCAATAGAGCTCTTATAAAAGTCAAAACTACAAAATCTTATGTCTGGCTCGAGGGTTTCGTAGAAGGCAAAAGGCTGGCCACCTTTCGCTATGTGACACGTTACTCCTAGCAAATAGAGAATATACCAAAGAAGCCAACTAAAAATGTTATATCGTAAAAATTGTGGCGATAAAATAAACTTCATTAATCATTAAAGTAGCTTTTCTTTCTTCTTTTAGGCGGCCTGAATAAATGAGTGTTTCTCTTCGGGGATCTCATCGAAGAAGGTTTTCTTTAAATTTTTAAGTGGTTTTCGCACCCACCTTCTTGAATATTTAGCATTAGGTAAAGTAGTAAAATATTTTATCATTTGCTGTTGTTTGCGTAGTTCTAATGGCGACAAAACGTCAAACAATGTAAAATGAAACTGGTAAAAAATAACAAAAAATTTAATTATACTTTATGTTTTTATTTATCAGCATTTTTATAAGGACATCTTTATAAAACTGCCGTGTTAATTTTATATATCTACCAATGCTAAACACATTATAAATTATTATTTTGTTAAAGGGGCGAACTTAGTTCTAATCCATATAACATTCTTTAGTCGTTAAAATCCTTTTTTGCTTATACATGTTACCAATCATGTCACATTTTTTTTTGTTTAATAAAACCTGGAACCAAATGTAGCAAGAATCCTGACGTCTCATCAGTCTCAATTTTAAAACTTTTTAAAAACCTGCAAAACCAGCTACAGTCTAGACGAGCTGACACAACAGAACCTCATTAGTCTCATTACCGATCTAGGATGACGTAACAAGTCGAGCCTAATCACGGCCGGGCTTCTGGGTTTTGTTCGTCGATTTGTCGACTGTAGACTGCTGCTGGCTTACGAGGGTACCGCCTGCGTACCTTTAAAACGGGCGAACTTAATCCATTTAAAATCCTGTAGGATCCTTTAAACATTGAAATATTATCAAAGCATTGACATACACACTGCCAATCATGATACATGTGTAGTTTATTAAAATCTGGAATTAAGTTTAGCAAGAATCGTAATATCCCACTAAGTCTTACATTGATAAACTATAACAGAAATCAAGCCAAAAAAATCTGCAACAGACTAAATAAGCTGACACAACATTACCGCCTGCAAGGTACGCACGAAAACGAACAAACTAGATACTACTCCATATTGAAGTCCTTTAGTCGACGAAATACTTTTTTGCTAATCAATGCACACATATCAACAATCATGTTACCATTTCTTAAATATTAAAACCTGGAATCAAGTTTAACAAGAAACGTTGCGTTCCATCAGTTTATAAACTCTTACAGGATGACGTTTCGAATACTATAGTCGCGGGCTGAATATTGAATGTGTAATGCCGCAACAACAAATACACCTTATGGATTTCAATGCATTAAGTATATACCGTCTTTTTGCGTACTGGCTGAATCTGCCAAACCAAACCCAGTGCGGTGATTATGGGCAAATACCCCCATTTTAATTAACTATTGGGGAGGTCAGTGTTCAGCAGTGGGTCGTATATGTCTGAAATTACGAAGAACATACCGCCAATCATGTCACATGTTTTTGTTCATCTACATTTTGTTGAACAAGAATCGTGCGTATAAAATATTAAAGAAAATATTCTAATAACTCTGAACATATGACACCTTACAGCTAAAATCAATATGAAAACTGAGGGAGCTTTCCAATACTAGGTAGACCGAAATCATCAGCAAAATCTGCAGAGTTCACAGAATTTAATCCTCCTATGTGTCTCCATAAATTCTGGCAATTATATGAATTAAAACGAAATATTTCCATGTCTTTGGAAGTCACATGAAGCCATTGGCTCCGGATATCACTGTGTCGTTAATCTAAACAGTAGCTGACATTGGGTGGCTTAAAATTTCTTAGCGCTAAACAAAATATGCCTCCGCCAAATTGACATAATCTGAATCCCAACTTGGCTTGTGAGAGGTGGGCTGAGCCCAACAGCGGGGCGTCAGTAGGTTAGATTACAACATCTTTATTCAGCAGATTTATTTTTAATTCCAAATTTTTAATACGGAATCTTTTGTATGTAAGTCCTTCTCGAACTTGTCCATTTTTTTTCGCAGAGCCTTCATTCGCCCTCACAAAATGTCTGGCGTGACCAGCAGTTTTATAGGCGCTGTGCAACAGGTTTTCGTGAATGGAAACCCCCTGTCATTGTATAGTGGAGACACTGCGAGATGTGCTGTGACTCAGGAGGAAGATAGACTGCCATGTGCAACTAGTGGAGTCACTAAATACTCCGGCCCTCCCTGTGGTGATGGTGAGTGTAATTTTATAACTAACATTTAACAAGAAGTAAAATTTCAGTTTTTGCAAAATAAAAATTTACAATTTAAATATTCTTTTAAAATTAAAGAACAGATAAAGTGGTCCTGGCGTTTATGTAGTATTTATTGGTCCGTATTTCTGAAGGATCGTTAGGTCATCTTGATTGTCATTGTGTCTCGCAGTTTATTCTAATTATATACCCAGTAGTTGCATAAATATTAATCTCTTTTAGTCAGGAGCAAATTAATTTGATTTCTTTATTTTGTTTGTTTTCCATACCACATAATTTATTGTTTTATGCAAATTATATCTTCTAATGTAAAATGTTACATTATTTACCTTTATGTAAAGTTTTAGTTCTATATGCAGCAGCTGAAAAGAATGAAATATAAAACTTAATTTGAAGACTTTTTTGCAAACAGAACATAAAAATAGCAAACTATAGCTGGCTATAAATTATAATATGAGTGCTCGTTGCGATTGTAAATACATTTAATTGATATTACTTCGCAACCACATTAATTGGTTATTAAATTAAAACTTAAATCATTGCTGGCAGATTAATGAGTCTCATCCAATTACTCAGATGCTTGTCAATTTTTTTGGTAACCTACTTGCGCAATATCTCACGACATAATAATTCAACCGAAATGTTGGAAATATCATACATATCTTATGCATTCATGGGACAGTAACTTAATATTACGTTTATGTGTAATGTGATAGGTCTGACCCCTTGCAAGAATAATGGTTCTTGCATACCGCTGCTCAATGAATACAAATGTATATGCCGAGATGGATACCAAGGGAGGAACTGTGAAGTACAAATGGCGGAAATGCTGAACGACAGATCGCCGATAAAATTTGATGGAAATAACTACTATTCTTACAGGAGTGGAGGCAGTCGCAGGTGATATATTTTTTGTTTTGTGTTTTTTCCACTTTTTGGGTGTAGGCATGATGGATGGGAAACTATGTACGATTTTCATATCGCTAGGATAAATATATATGAGGTACATAAGTTATAAATGATATTACTTTAATTCTTTTAATACATTACTTACTATTTTCTAAAACAGAAATATAAATCTTTTGTTTCTAACATAACCATTAATTTGACGACCGGTTTGGCGTGGAGGTCAGTAGACCTGCACTCCGCTCCTGGAGTTGTGGTTTCGATTCCCGCATTTGTACTGGTCTAGGTGTTTTCCTATGTATATGAAATATGTATGTAAAAAAAAGATATTCAAATATGTTTATCCGGCATTTAGAGTCCATAACACAAGATCGTTATAAAACAAAGTAATTGGTGTAATTGTTAGAAATTATTCATTGATTATTAAATTTTAATTACTTTATCGAGAAATTACTTTTAGTACCTGGTTTGTACCATCATTTCAGTGTAGTCAAGTGCAAAATAAAAAAGGTTATTAACAGCACGAAAACGCCACAATAACTATTTTTATTACTAGACTTTAAAGTTTTAATACGAAACCCTCGGTGCTAGTAGTTCGTGCCAGTAGTAACTTGGGGAATAATTGTTTTACTGACAAATGAAAAGCCAGTCGGTACTGACCTATTTTATAAATGGCTAGGTGGTTCGCGTACTGAGACTGTTTAGCTAGTCACTGCTCGGAATTAGAACATGATTTAACTTTATTTTTCTCTTTAAAATGTCCGTTTAACCCTAGAAAGATAAACTGCGCCTCATAGGCGCTCGCGAAATAGATATATCGCTGTCTTTTTCTAATCCGCGCGAGTTTACGCTTGTGTTTTCGAGCCAACTCAGTCGTCGGTCAACACGCCCGAGGAACGACCGCTGCTATCCGGTAAGTACTTTAGTTTCGCCGCTATGACATTGCGTTGCGCTCGAGAGGCGCATGTTTATCTTCTGTGTAATTTTCGCACATTTATTAGTGATTTTGTTTTTTTACTTTTTACCTATCATTTTATATTTATGGTTATTATAAAGCTATTTTATTATTACTATACATTAATTTAAATGGTTTTTAGGAACATTTAACATCATGGCGTACAGAAAACGGCTGGAAGATATCGAAATTACTTCTGTTTTGAATGAGGAAGATGAAGAGACCGAAGTTGGCAGTAACAGCGAGACAGCGGACCATTTAAATGAAGATAACGTTCAGAGTGATTTCGAAGACGAATATGCAGACGAAGTTATCGAAGAAAATCTAAATGATACCTCAACAACTTCTGAAAATCTAAGACATGACCACCGCATAGTAATCCCGCCGCAAAGAGTGATCAGAGGTAAGAATAGGCATGTTTGGGCTATTTCTAAAGGGCAAAGTAGTGGCAGAACCGCTGCCATCAATATAGTTCGCTCAAATAGAGGTCCTAGTCGTTTGTATAGAAACGGATGAGATCTAGATTGCGCATTCCTACTTTGGAAAGAAGTTTGAGAGAAAATATAGAGAAGATCGTACCACAGGCTAATTCAGACCTTCCTCAAGAAGCTGATGGAGAACCTCCAACTAAAGCGCGGCGGTATTGTAGCACTTGTACAACAACAAAAAAAGAGAATGTCTAAGATGACTTGTACGAAATGTAAAAAAAACCGTATGTGGCGAGCACAAAAAGATGTTTGCAACAAATGTTTATAAATTGTTATTTTTTCAGTATTTTTTGTGATTTGAGACAGATTATAATGTAACTTATTAGTTAGTAAGACAAAATGTTATAAAAGTAAGCTATTCTTTTAAAAAATGTTAGTAAAATGTTAGTACTATAAAAATTTCAAATTTTTGTTACTTTTTTGAAAATTTAACATGATTCCTTAAAATAAACAAATAAAAATACTTTTTTGTGTGTTATTTACTTATTAATAATGTAACATTTAATTGATATATAAAAAAATAATTATTTTTATTTTAATGTGCAAATAAATCGGTACTTAAAATTTTGCGCCTCTGAGGCGCCTGTTTATCTTTTCTGTACTAAAAAATAAGTTTATCTTTCTAGGGTTAAATAAACATCCGAGCTTAGTTTCATTAAGAAGCAATTGTAAACGCCAATCTTAAGGCCTTACTTGAATAGGACGGGAGATTGTAACAAAAGGAAATTGACAATTGACAAACAAACATTGCATTGTCGGTCCCACGTAATAGGTGGCGAGCCTTTGTACTCTTCACATAGTGCCAATTAGGCTCAAGCTAAGCAGAGCTTGTATTATGGACACTATAAAACAAATAAACATATGTAGACACTCTTTTTTAAGTAAACACATAGTTATAATATATAAGTATATATAGACTAACACTTCTACAGTTCGAAATGTTCTTTTATGAACTGTAAAGGAGCTTTATTCGTTAGTATAACAATTCATAGTAGTTATAAAATATGGTATAAATTAAATTAAAAGTTGAAGTAAGTTAAAAGGAATAAAATACTTATTTACATTTGTATTTCTTTCGTGCTGTTTATAAACTAGCTTTAAAACTTTTCTACGAGTAATATTGTTTTTCAAATACTTACTAACGAATTTCTTTTCTAGCTTTCATACTAACAAAGATGCTGGTGATGGATTCTATGACGTAAGATAACACTTGGGAGAAACGAAACTTGACGTTTAGTTGTACTATATTATCCTGGATAATGTTAACTATAGGTAAACATTTAACGTTTTCAAAGCATGTTGTAAAATGGGGCATTGGTATTTTTACAATTATTTTAAATATTTTTAATGAAACACGGAAATTGCACCCTATTTAATTATGTAGAGAAAATTTTAAAACAAAAGAAGCAACCACTATCGACGACTGTGTTATAATTCGGTTTTTTAACCTCAGTCGAGTAACATATTAAATTAAGCAGATTTCGTTTATAACTCTCAGTGTTCAAATAAATTGCTATGAGCTCGCTTCAGATTTTTAATAAGCCAAATTAAAGTGAAAGTCGAATTGTTTTGTTGTCCAATTTGATATCATTCGGAATTAGATTCATACTTAAGTATATTTTAATATTATAAGCTTTTTTTCACAAAGTTTTTAATATGTATTTTATTTAATATATATATATAACTGCGAAAGTAGAAGTTCTTTTTAATTGTGTGTTGATTTTATGATTAGTACGAATTTTAATCAGGCTTTCATTAATAGGCTTGTATAAAACGTGCCATAAACATTAATACATTGCCGATCCTTACCTTCTTGTTTATCAGAAATACTAACTTTAATAATAGAGTATTATCTATTCGGTGCTCAATCAGTATTTTTACATACATATAATCACGCCTGTTTCCCGAAAGGGGTGGGCAGAGGCATATTATACGCCCATATTTCGCCAATTGTAGGGTCGGTCTCACATAATAGGTGGCGAGCCTATTGCCGCTTACCGGGAACTTTAATCAGTATTTTTGATGATCAAAAAATACACTGTGTAGGATCAGTTTATTCTATTCCTCATTAATATCCTTAGTTAGAATCAAGAAATGACCTCTATTATTAATTTTGCATGTGCTGCTTGCACTACACATTCTTGTCCCAATTGCTAGTTTTGAAAGATTTAATACTGTACATTACTTTTAAGGAAAATAGATTGTGAAAATAGTACCAGCAATAACAAAATACACCTAACTTCGCGGACTGTCGAATGCGGCAACTTTGTTGAGAGACAAGTTAAAACAGAAGTTAACGCATTTACATAAATTTGTTCACATTAACAACTGAATTCCTAGTTTGTGTATTGTCCAGAAATGCGGGGAATCATTGGACGTTCAGTTTATAATGGATCCTGAGTTGTTAGATATTTTTAAAATTCATTATAATTTAATTTATCAATAGCAACAATTCTTTTATTATTCATTTCATTTAAAAATTACATTGTTTTTATTTAGTATCTAAGTCTAATTTTAAAGTAAAAGAATAGGACATTCGCTTTTTCTAAGGCTAATAAGTGTAACCATTTTTTCTTTATATAACTTTTCAATGATTACTTCGCATTGTATGTTTCTAAATATTTATTTCCAAGCAATAGAATTTATTAATGCAACAATAATTATCTGTACAGGAACCGCGGCACCCGTGGTATTAGATACGAAATAAAATTTCGAACTTACAACGAGTCCGGTCTACTAATGTGGAGGCGGAAAATCGGCATTCGTCCTCGAGACTTCATAGGTCTAGGCATCAACGAGGGGAAGCTTCAGCTGATTTATACGGACACAGATGTAAACGAGTCTACTTCAGCCAGAGAAGACTGGTTTCAATGTGTCGAGTCTAAAGCTCGCGTGGACGACGGGATGTGGCATACGGCTACAGTTAGGCGCAGGAAGAGGCTTGCCATGCTGCAAGTTGATGATACTCCGCCTGTTAGAGGGTACTCGCAATCGCTCCTTGTGCCCTCGAAGGCAAATCCCAAGCTTTGGATTGGTGAGTTTTATTACTTCTTTTATTAATTTGCTTTATCTTACAGACATCGCAGAAGGCATGTATGTATCTGTTACAAGCCTCAAGCAAGTACAAGCAAATACTCAAAATCTAAGATTGTTTACTTGCTCTGATAATAGATTAGTAATCATTTGTAAATTTAAATATTAACTACACATACAACTAAGCTTAGATAAATAGACATGTAACTATTAGGTTCCATAAAATACTTTTTATCGGTTAGAAAAAAAACTTCAACCTAACCTCAAATTTTAGTAAGAAAGTAATACAGAGTATATATTTTTTTCTTGTCTCTGGTAAAACCTAGCTTGTACCACTTTCTAATAGTAAAGTACGAATAAAAATAATTACCAACTTATGTCGATAAATCTATAGATTTATTGGAAAACTTAAAATTCATTGTAGTTCACGCTTTTACAGTAACATATCCACTAACTTAAAGGTTATACCTATATTTCTGGTGTTCTCGACCTCATTCGAAGTCTATTTTCGGAGAACAGTAACAGTTTACCTATATCCGTCAATAGATTGACGGGGTACGCTTCAAGGCCTTTTAATTTCGAATATCCGGCAAACGTTCCCGACTGTTCGATGTTCTTTTGTACTTTATTTGCATTCTAACTTTAAAGCGGATGGTATTATTAAATGTTCTGAGTCAATATATCTGATGCTTTTTGTCTCGTTTTTAATATGTGATGTTTTAATAAAGTTACTTTTTGCATGTTAAATTGCAAAGACCGAGTACTCTTCACATACTTTTTTAATACTGTATTGTATTATTTTAAATTATTTTTTCATGTGAAAAATATATACAATCCAAAAACGATTAAGAACATCCAGAAAGCTTTGTTAATGCATTCACATGCATACAAACATTATTATTGTACTAATCTTTAATATTTTCATTTATAATATAACCGTCCTCTCTCTTTATTTGTTTAAAAGAAATATGTAATCAAGCCGGAGTAATTAAAATCAGTTAATTTTTAATGGGATTTAAAAGCTCAATTTCGTTAATATTGTAGGCATTTGTTTTATATCTTGCATTTACTGGATAAAAATGAAGTTTGAATAACTAGGTGGATCCCCGACTTTGCCCCTTGGACTGCCAGCCCCTCTGTACACAGGCCTGCGAGGCTGTGTGGCCAGTGTAAAAGCCAGCGGGCGGCACATCGACCTCAGCTCACCGATACGACCTGCTACTACGATACGACAATGCGACTAAAGGTTCGCACGACTACCATAGTCGTGCGAGTTCATACTTAAACATACGATTTGATTAAGCAAAACGTAAATTATAGATTTATTACAATATGCAATAAATAAACGACTCCTCGCAGAACTATGGACATATATCAAATGATGGTTTCCTCAAAATGTGAATGATATATTTCTAATAAAGCGCAATAGATAAACGAATCCTGGCTCGACTACGAATTAACACGATGATTTTGACAAAATCTAAATGTTAATTTCTTATAAAACGCAGTAGTTGGCCACAGGTAAAATGTAATGAGAATGGGATTTTAGACTTTACAAAATTGGTTGTGAGCAGTACCGTTTCAATCGCAAAATAAACATCGATTTCGTTTTCTATAATTTTGTTTTTACAATATCGAACAAACGCATTAGTATTTCATTTATTCAAATTAGAACAGTGTTACATTGCACTAAATCTGTTTTACCATGGCTAAAATAATTTAAGGTACCCAACTTATGAACTAAGCCACAGGTGTCTAAATTTGTAATTTAAAAAACTTGCTGATTATTCGATCCAATATATTTTGTAATTGACAATTTTAAATCTACTTTAAAACTCGACAATGTTACATTTACGAGTATTATTACTAATCGTGTTTAAATAAAAGTGAGTCATATCTACTGGTTTATATAGTTAAAGAATGAGAAGTTTCTAATCAGAAGCGGAAAAAAAAATCGATTAAATTTGACCTTTGAAAATCATAAAAAAGGTCTAACTTAAGTTAAACTGCTAACTAATATCGGATAGACCCTTCTCATACATACTAATTATTAATTATAAAACTCAAGTATATTATCAAAAGATATAAGTACATACAAACACTGCGTTTTTAGAGTTTAAGTACCTGTTACTGTACCTACCGATACATATCCGTTCCGTTTGATCTATCTTAATAGTTTTAATATCCTACGGACATACATCGCAAAGATGTAATACTGTTTCAAAGTATTAATATCTTTAACCAAACGAATATGTTGCCATATAATTTATGAATAATGTTATAGATTTAGGTTTTAACTCATGTTTTTAGGAGAAATGTTGAACCGATCATTAATCTTGGGAAGCGGAAAGTTGGTAATATCAAAGATTGTTGTGTACGTCATTACGGATAGGTTAAACCAATTATATCTATGTAAATCGGTGCTCGGATTATCACATCAGAGGTATAAATAAAATGAAAGAATTATAATAATATGTACTAAATAATTGAAAAGACGTTTGATATTTTGTTGTTACTAATAGAAAAAATATATATTAATTAGATAGTAGATTAGTTTTTATGGTTTTAATGTAATATAAATTATCAAATTTAAAGTTGTTAAGATATTTAAAATAGTTTTTACCCAGCGCGTTGATTATTTTCGTGCCTGCATTTGACATTCCAGCGGATTAATTGTACTAAATTGAATAGTTTCAATGTAAACTCAATCGTCAATTGTTTACTTATTGAATAATTATCGTTTGATATTAGCTGTTGGGTAACTCTAGTACAACTGTTTTTAGCAGTCAGCTGCTACAACATTACTGCTTGTCATCGAGCTTTCGATACATAGAGAAACTTATATGGTTTAAATTCCCGTACGTTATGTCAGACGACTTCATTGCCATGATCCCTTGTTTAAGTTAGTAGAATTAGCTAGCAGTTTTATTGAACTATGGTTTTAGTTATTGAAGTGATACAATTATTGTTAGTAAAAATTCTACGTTCCATTTATCCATTCCCATTTACTATAGTTATTTAATTTATGCATTATGATTATTATACGAGACAGTGCCATAGTAAATGTACAGTAGATTTTATGTCTTTTAATTACTTTAGATTTTTATATCGATCAATACAAATTAGTATTATTCAATCCGATGTCTTAATTTGTCGACTCTAAATGTTAACGCTTCAAGATAACTATTTAGGATACTCTGTTTGTCGCTTTTTTAATTTTATATCCTTTAATGGGGAATCGGAGAATTGTTCTCATTATAATTCAAACATTATGTATGGAGTTGTTAAGGTATAAATCTAATAAAATATTTTAACCTATTCTTCCTAGTGTGAAGAGTTCAATTTCTTTTTTAGAAAAAAACTAAGAAGTATTGTGTCTGAAGTATAACATAAATAATAAATAAATAATAAATATTTTCTTACAATTACACCAATTATTTAGTTCCAAGATAAGTATCACTAAGAACTTGTGTTATGGATACTAAACAACGGATAAACATACTTAAATACTTTTTTTTTTTCGTAAATACATACTTAATATACATAGGAAAACACCCAGACTAGAACAAATATTTATGTTCATGCACACAAAGATTTGTCCTGTGTGGGAATCGAACCCACGACCTCTGGAGTGAAGTGTAGGTGTATACCTCCACGCCATATCGGTCAAATATTTATGAACAAATCCCTATACCACAACGTGTCACTGACCCTAAGTTTGGATTTAAAAAACAATATGTAATTCCGTTATACTTATGTATGGTCAAACTATTTTATTAATTGTAATGTGATTTCGCAAAGTATCTATAGGTTCTGATCACAGATATATTGTGAATTTGTAATATATTGTACATAGGTAAATATAATGTAAGTTTCTTAAATCAATTTTTGAGTATTTTAATTTATGACCGAGTAAATTAATAACGAACAGTAGATCAGGTTCAGTTATCTACGATAAATGTTAAATTATATCGAATTTGAAAGTTTATTTGTAAGCGTGTACATTTTAACGAGTGACATAATAAAATAGAAAAAAACATGTGTAAAAAAACTAGCCTAGATCAAATTTGGGTCATTTTATTCTTTTTATACGCTAAAGCAATGTGCTCTAAAGTTATATTTACTGCTAAGTTGTCTTTTCTACAGTTTTGTCTAGTGGACTACTTGTAAAGTATTATACTTAATACCTACTAATTAATATAAAACAATGACAATATTAAAGTATGTGTATCAAAATAACATGGCATCTAGTGTTACGTTATATCGTGTTAGTGATGCTTCGTGTTCGTACGAAACATATCCACTTTAATGCTATTTAGGCATACCCTTCCATATTTATTCAGAGAAATAATGATCAGCTATTGTACAAAGGCACTCATAGCGAGCACATTATGAAAATATAAGAGCATTTTTTTTATGTACACTTACTTATCTTTATTCCTTTCAGTAACTTTGTGTTATATAAACATTTTGGGGCTTGTTACAAAACGTGATCTAAAGTTAGAGAAGGCTCAAAACTAGTGCGGTGACTGTCTTAATCTTATCAAATGAAAGTGACAGCACTAGTTTTAAACCTGGCCTGACTTTAGAACTTGTTTTGTAATAAGACCTTTAATCTTTCCAAATGTAAGAATAAAGTATGCAATGTTATTTTGGAGCAATCGGACTAAACCATATGTGTCTAAAAATAACGAAATGTCGTTAGTTTGTTTGTCCAATTTAAATTCTGGCTTACGGTTCATATAACATTCAAAGCCGGCTTTGAATGCTTTGATTGTTTCAGTTTTCTGTTTTTAGCTGGAAAAAGTGGAAAGATTTAATTTTATCAGTTTTAGCAATTTTTTATTAAATCTCGTATTATTGTTGGTTGCAAAATTGTACAGGGCTCTTGTTACGCTTATTTAATATGAAGAATTTTCCCTGACGCGAATTTCTCTAAATAAATTGGTTGAGGGTATATTCAGCAATAAACTTGTACCCATAGGTACGAATATATCACTGGTTCTTACATATCTTCCAGTCCAATTTGTTACGCAATGTGTGTTTTGATGTAACAATATTAGTTAATTATTACAAAATGATAAATTAAATGAGACTGCAAATTGATTTTTTGTTTCATTTCAAACTTACTCGCTTTGAAATTACGATGGGATTTAATTACGAAGATTACTCATTGATAACGATCTCAACTACACCTCTCGAGAGCTGAGAGGTGAGGCTGAAAATCTGCTCAGTCGGGGTCATTGCTTCTGCCTAAGCTATCCCTCTGCCGTTCGTTTTTCTTTGTTTCTAGTATATTAATATTGATTGTAATGTTTTCAGATAATAAATAAATTTTATTCTTATTTTAAAATTGAGTGAGCGTGATTTTAGGTCTTTTGGAATTGGCTTCATGATGGAAATATATGATTAATACTAAGTATACAGTTAAGGGTCATTCAAGTATTATCAAATTAATTCTGTCCTAATTGTCTGAATAAAATACAAAATAACTGGTTACCATTGAATTTAGTGATTTTCATATACCCTAATAATTGTCGTGTATCAACTGAATTGTAAATCAACATTCTTTGCCTTTATTCAAGTTTCGACATAACAAAACAAACCGACTTCTAAATTAAGTTTGCTTACAATGTTGAGTAAGTAAATAACAAGCTAACTAAGTTCAAGAAATATGCACAGTCATTGCTGGCGCTGACTCGATATTATATTATATTCAATCAATAAGTAAAGTTTTAGTTCCCATTAACATAACAACTCTTATGATCGATAACTCATATATTTTATAGTTAAGCAGAGGTCCTATGCCACTTTGACATAGACTTAAAGATCGAACTTAGTCTGGTGTACATAAATATCACGCCTGTTTCCACAAATGGGTAGGTAGATACAGATTACACGCACATATTTCGCCAATTACATTGTTGGTCCCACGCAAAAGGTAGCGAGCCTTTTGCCGTTTTCCTGGAACCCTTACATTTGCAACATCGTGTGTTCTTCGGCAGGTGCACCAATTGCAGCCGATGTTGACTTAGGTTGATCAGATCTTGATAGGAATCCTATCTAATGTGTTTGATAATTTAGTTAATTTAGTTATACTTCAAAATCACAATACATATACATTAATGATATGAAATGTATTAAGTTTGCTTATAAGAAGTTTATTTCATCATCTCATCGTTATGACTCAATACTGAGCACAGGCTTCCTCTCACGAACTGTGGTGAGAGAGATTCAGATCATACTAGAGCACGCGGCCTAGTGCAAATTTGCTCAAGCAGTTTCCTTAGTTACATTGGAGGATAAATAAATATCAAACTTTACAAGCTGTGGTTTTCAGTAAATTATGTTTGGGATTACATTTTCTCTTAGTTATACAAATTACGGTACAACACAATCAGTGATAATTATATTTTAATGATTCTAAAGGCAAAACCATTACAAAGCTCAACACAATTTGTAGCCGAAAAAAGCGGCGAGTTTTGCTGAATGTCTGGAAACTGTGCGACTGCAAAAAGGTAAGTAAAAAAAGATAAATTCTTCAGAGCTTGATTTATGATACATTTAGTGTAGATTATATATAAATATTATGTTAAGTTTTTTGAATGGACTGTTTGACAACAACTGCCAAACCTTTGAGTACGATTTGTTGTCGTTATTTTGTAAAATTTTATCACACAAATACACGTAACAAAATATTTAAAAAAAATCCAATATAGATCGGTCTACTAGACACATTTCAAATAATCTTTTTGAGTTGTTACAAATTTCAATATTATCACACAAATAATTTCGGTTGGAAGTTTATTGTACTCTATAGCATTCTTAACATTCCTTTCTTATTATAAGAAGAAATATAAAAAATCAATTATTTCGATACCCTCAATATGCTTAGTAGCAATCTCCCTGTCGTAAAGGTAAGTTTGTGTTAATCGGTAATCCGAATGTACAAAACTACTAGTAAAACTGTCATCTGTGGATATTGAATTATAAATATTTACTGACAATTACATCACATATTTAGTTCCAATATAAGTATCATTAAGAACTTGTGTTGTGGTTTCTAAACAAAGTAAAAACAAATCTACATTTTTTTTATGTTAAAACACTCGAATACATAAGAAAACACCCAGACCAGAACAAATATTTATGTACGAGCACATAAAAATCTGTTCTATATGGGAATCTAACCTACGACCTTCGGAGCGGAGTGCGGATATACTCGCCACCACGCCATATTTTATTGGCTTTACAATTAAAACTTTTAAAAAGAATAAGTATGTTATATGAGCAAAAAGTCACTGATTAAAATTTAAGTTATTCCAGTCACTATCAACACACACTCTCTAGAAATGCAAGTTAAGAAAACTTGCAGTGTTCAGTACTGATTACGGGCTAGATCCCGGCAAAGCCTCAGAACGTGTCTTATCACCATCTCTATCCACAATTTATGGATAATAAATTAGTAAACTGTTCAGCCCGTGCCCTTGTAGGAATAGGCTCTATGCTGTAGGTGCCGCGAATATTACAAACGGCCTTACAGCACGAAAGCTTTTAATTTAATGACTCAGACAATTGCGGATAACGCTGCTTGTAAATATGCCCGTGTTCCATTGGCGTATGGTTAGGTAATGTACTACTATTAGTAACGTAGACCTAATTTCAAGAGTTAAATAATAAATAAATACATATTTTCTGATAATTACACCAATTATGTAATTCCAAGATGAGTATCATTAAGAACTTGTGCTATGGAAACTAAATAACGGATACATAAATACCCTTTTTTTTGTTGCAAAAACTTACCTAACATACATAGGAAAACACCCAGACCACATTTTTTTTTTTATATAGACGAAGAATTATCCTGTATGGGAATCGAACCTACAACCTCAGGAGCGGAGAGCGGGTATACTCGCTACTATGCCATTTCGGTCGTCAAAGTAATTAAGGCAGCGTCAGAGACCTTTTCGTAATGTTCAGGTAAGTTTCTATTATCGTTTACTTAACATATTGACCATACAGAACTCTAATTTTAACTGCTGAGTATACACAATTTAGACATTGTGAAACAGGCTATTATTATTAAAGAACATCTTATATTAAATATGTGTTGATTGGAAGATGTTTAAGATATATTTCTTGCAAGACACGAATATATTTTTGTTCTTCCAAAAACAATAATTTAAAATAGGGCTTCAAAAATTACGATTATAAGAGAATTTAATCTTGTTATTAAATGTAAATTCAATTTAAATTAGAATGTCGTTTTTTTTGTATAATAGGTTGGGAAAAAAGTCTTTTCGTATTTTTGTATGAAAAGTCAAGACATTTTTTTCAAAGTTTATTTACATTTATTTACAATATATATGTACCGTTTTGTTGAATAACTTTCTGCCATTTTGTGGGCAGAGACATTATCCCGTTACTGTAGAAACTTTGGGACTTCTGATCAAAGAAACGGGACAAATAGTTTTGGCAGTCCTCTCTTGAGGTCAACCTTACAGAACCTAAAGAATTCTGCAGAGACCGAAACAGGTGAAAATCTGAAGGCGCAAGGTCAGGGCTATATGGTGGATGCACTAGGACCTCCCAGTCGAACTCTCTTAATTTTTGCTGAGTGGCTAAAGATGTGTGTGGTCTAGCGTTATCGTGATGAAAGACCACACCCTTCCTGTTGATCAATTCCGGCCGTTTTCTCTCGACTGCTTCCTTTAATCTCATCAGTTGCTGGCAGTAAAGATCAGAATCGATGGTTTTGCCGGGCGGTAAAAGCTCATAATAAACAATGCCCTTCCAATCCCACCATACACACAGCATCACCTTATTTCGTGTTAGGCCAGGTTTGGCCACAGTCCCCCCCGACTGGTCTCCACCTTGTCGTGGTGGGGGGGTGAGTACCTCCCGATAGGGCGCAGGAGGCGCCAGGGAACAGGTAACACCCAGAGATTGGCGACTCTGGGTGCCCTTAGTACTGACTACCGGGGGGGAAACTAAGAGGGACCTGTGGAGGGCGCAGCGGGCGGGCCAGGAGGGCCCGTCAAGCAGCGCCAGGAGGGTCTTAGGCAGCGGGGGCAGGGGGCCCCAGCTGTCTAATCATGGACCCTCCGAGAAGTCGGCCACACACGCTATGGTCGCACAAGGAGGTAGGAGGGCGCGTCTACTGCGTCTCTCTGAGGAGGTCCTCCCGGTTTTGGTCCGGGGGACGTTGGCCGCGGGCGGGGTGTCAGAGCTGCAACCCAGGTACTGGCCCCCCGTCTTTTTCTCAACAAGCGGCGGGCGTCGTCGGAAGATTTTTAGTGGGTATTACTGCTGGCGGTCGTGTCTGCCGGTGGTGAGTCCCACACACCTCTCTCGGTCCCCCTTTGGCCGGGAGACAGTGCGTAAATGCATTTTGTTACCGACGTAAATCAAAAAAAAAAAAAGGTTTGGCCACAGTCTGTGAAGCCTGGCCAACTTTCGACCACGACCTTTTTCGCACGTTCTTGTCGTACGTGTTCCACTTTTCATCGCCAGTTATCAATCTCTTCAAAAACGGCTCGGTTTCATTACGTCTCAATAATGAATCGCAAATGAGTACACGGTTCATTAAGTTTCTTTGAGTGAGCTCGTGTGGCACCCAAATATCGAGCTTTTTTGTATAACCAGCTTTCTTCAAATGGGTCAAAACTGTTTTGTGGTCAATTCCCAGTTCTTCAGCTACATCGTAACTACTAATATGCCGATCTTGCTCCACTCTTTTAAAAATGGCGTCCATTTTATTCGTAACAGGGCGACCAGAGCGAGGTGCATCTTTAACATCAAAATTTCCGGACTGAAAACGTTTGAACCAAATTTATGCTACTCTTACTGACACTGCATCAGGTCCATAAACATCACAAATTTTTTTCACTGCTTGAGTTGCATTTTTGCCTTTTTTATAATAAAATTTTAAAATGTATCGAATTTCTTCATTAGATTCACTCATTTTAACGGAGAGAAAAACAAATGAAAAATAGCGGGAAACAACTTTTTTTTATTTTTTTCTTTTCTTTATAATGGAACCTTTTTAATGTTACCAAAACCAGCCAGACACAAATAGCACAGTCAAAAAAATTTTATAATAAGTTTATACCTACGTTATGCGAAAAGACTTTTTCCCCGACCTAATATAACCCTTCCATTTTGTATTAATGACAACAATTATAAAAACCATCACATACATAGTTTTGTTTTTTGGATTTCCTATAGTTTATTTATTAAAAGCTAAAGTTGGTTATTCAAAGAGCCCTATACTAGCGTTACCGTCGCGGTGAGGTTCTCCCGGGTCGTATTTCAAGGCGGCTCATTTTGTGCGAGTTTCCTCGGGGACAATATATCAGGCCCGATTTATTTTATTCTTGAACCTTTCATAACCCTCTCCTTATGCGATGTCGTCGCTCTAGCTCGAAAGGTACGGAATTATGTTAGAGTTACTCTCACGTTTTGACACCGCCATAACTTACCAATAAAAGAAACGAAAAGATTTTTGTCAAGTGGTTTTATAGTTAGAATAAAGATGGGTCTTCGGAGTGTTTTAAAGGTTTTGTCTTTACTATGAGTACTTATATCCACCTAAATTAAACTTAATATAAGAGTAAGAGAATTTTACAATAGGTACTTTTTACATAAATAAAATTATATAACTGTCTTTTTTAATCATAAATACATGAAACATAAGAACGAAAAATAAAATATATTATGTCTTAAAGAAGGAGTCCTTTGTAGTGAGTGGAGACTCAGCATGTGTTACAACGGAGGACTACATCAGCGGTGGTCTTCTGTGAAGACCTAATAATGTACGTGTGCAACAGTCACACACAGGTACAACAACAAAGGGAAATGTACTAAGTTACAGCCGAATTACATATTAACATTAGAGGTACGAAATACATCTTAAGCTATTCTTTAACGAATCAGATCTATAAAAATAATGCTATTTATCAATATTTTCTCAACAAGATGCTCAGGAAATAAATGATTTCCATCTTTTACTTGACACTTGCTAAATGTGCTAACCAGACGATTCAAAAAATTTGTTATTATTAAAAAAAAACATTTATGTCAACGATCTTTGCGACATGCTAATTTGTTGAGGTCGTTAATGCGCATGCTAAGTAACTATAGAGATAATTAAATAATTATAAAATAGATGACATATTATTATGAATATGGTTACTAAATGAGTATAAAATTGCACATTGTCTAAAGTAAAATTAATACTTTGGTATAATAGTGTCAAGATTTTGCGATTACCATTTCAGCCAGTGTCCCTTCGTTCATGAAATTCTCCTTGTAACGTACAAATTTCCCAAGACGCTACTGGCACTTTGCAATGGAGTGATACTGAGTGACTTCCTTCTCTACTAAGAAAACACTGTGTGTTTGAGTAAATATGAAAATACCTAAAGTTTTAAAACATATAAGTAAACATAAAATTATTATTAACATAAGTTTTACAACGTTTATCATGATTTTTATATAAAAGCAATTTGCACAATTAAGTCCCCTTCACCGAGCAATGATATTTATAAAGCGAATTAAACTCTTTGAGCTACAGATGACCGACGACCAATAAGTATTCTAATGTGTCTGTGAATGCAGATGTTCAACGTGTTAAAGAAGATTCGAGTAAAAATCTACACAGCACTCGTCTCCCTGAAATATCACTTTCCAAGTTTCATATACCAACTAGGTCCTTATGGTTGCTGAGTCACTGTCAAAAAGCCCTATCTTTCGCCAGAAAAAGAAGTGGTCAACCATTCCATCTTAGGTTTGTATTTGTAAAAGAACTTCCTCTAGATTGAAAATATAGAAACAACCCTGATGCGACTTTCTGACAGTCGACCGAATATTGCGTCGTATTGTGTAGCTTTACTTACATAATTATATGAATCAAGTTTATCTGACAGAGAAGATAAAAATCAACCATACCATATGAATACACAAAAAGCTAATCTATAATATTAGGTCAGTCAAACACAATACTAATATCATCAAAAATCAAACATATCATATGAAAACACAGGAAGCTAAAATGTAATATTAGGTCACTCAAACACAATCCTAATCTCCTTACAATCAAAGCAAATTATCCACCAAACATCGGAACCTAATCATTTCCAGTCATCCTTTCATCGTATAAAAGATACCCTTGTAACCGTCACTGGTGTTATGAGCCGTGGTCGTAGTATTTGCATTTCTCCCAACGAGACTGGGGGAGTGGGAACCTGTGAGCTCAGAACTCATATGTATTCTGGACACGTCCCAGCGTGGAGACGAGATACAAATCCCGGGGGGACCGGGAATCTGTTCCAGTATACCTTCATGCTCACCTCACTGATATTTATATGCGATTTGGAGAAAATATCAGCAAGATCTTGTGTCAGGGTAAACTTTGCGGTGGTATTTTAATTGTTTTTTTTTCGAAGGAATAAGATAAGCTAGGAAGACATGTCTGGATTTTGTTTGATTTGCTGTTAGATATTGACTTTGACTTTGAAAAGGTTAAAGATGTATAGGTTTAACTCTAGCAAACGCCGATTGAGTGTGGATTGAGATGAGTCAATCATTTAGCGTCCTGCTGTAAGCTTTTAAGGCTTTTAAGGTTTTTTAATAAGGCTTTTAATCGAATCAAATCTTTTATTGCATAGCACGATACGTGATACCTTATGTGGAAAGTTTAATTGGTATATATGTGACGACCTGCAAAGGCATAACCATTTAGGCGGGCTGACTACTCGTAGTATACTTCACATAATTATTAATAACATATTACTTTCAAACATAAAGCGATATATTTTTAAAATGTAACATGTCGTGTCTGTTTGATTAAATCCTTACGCAAATATTTTTATAAATTGATGTATATGTCTTGAGCATCATAAAAAGCTTAACGAATGGAGCGAAAATTTATCCAGCTTTTTAATTATAAACTCAGTTAACTTTATCAGTAGAGAATATGACATAATTTTCAAACGTCATCTCATGATGGATGTATAGTTCGTAGCTCGTAGCATCTCGTAGCTTAGACCGTAGTCTCATCGTAGTCTCGTAGCGAGCATGGTAATGTGAAAAATCGTTTACAAAAGCTATTTATTCACTTGAAGTTAAAAACATACCTGTTCTTTAACACCCGCTTAACTTGAAACGATTTCAACATTTAATAAAGTGATAAAGTTTCACAGTGAACACGCGATGTTTTACGATTTCATTCGAATTGTTTTATTTATTTTTGTTGATGGTGTTTATGTAGAGTATTATTTGGACTTTTAAGCCACGTGGAAAGTATAATTTATTTTGCTTACTGTCTCTAAGAAGCCACCTGTGTTCCCAGATTAACCCACACAAACAATGTAACATCAATGTACCTAAAGTCAATAATTGTAAAGCTATTTAAACACACAACACTTGAGTGATATGACATTCACATAAATTAAAAGCGTTTGAATGTGTATCATATTATCTAATATTAAAATACATAAACTTACGTCATGTTACTACATACAGGAAGCGAATGTGAAACGCCACTTTGTATGATAATTACATCAAAGTGGGAAATCGACCTTTTGCGACTCCATGATTCTCTGTTTATTCTTTTTAAAATAGACACTCGTTTCATATCTTTAATTTTCTTGTAAATCAGGAGAATCAAGACATGTAAGCTATATATTGCTTAGTGTGTATAGGGTGTGCCGGGTTCCTATCAAAATCTAAGAAGCCCAAGCCAAACTCACCTGCAAGTGGTGCACCTGCCGATCAACGGACGAGACTCATTCTCGATAAGCGGCAATAGGCTCGCCACCTATTACGTGAGACGAACTTTATAAGGCGAAATGTGTGCGTATAATATGCCTCTGCTTACCGTTTCGGGGATACAGGCGTAAATCTATGTATATGTATGAATATTTATTCAAAATAAAACTGTAGATAAAAAGTCAAGAAATACTCTGTAATATTTATTTCTCTTTTATTGTCGTCTTTTATGTTTTTCAGAAAATCTACTACGTCATAAAGACCTGGTAATTATGTGTAAAAATCAAATCAAATAATGCTAACATGTCATAACAACCGTTTCAATAACGCCCAATTAACAACACAAAATTTTCGCACATCGCAAAATTTTCTTTACAACATAGGAAAATATCACATACAATCTTAAAGTAGGTTGTTAATATCTATTGCTTATTTTCCCCTTTATAATGCCTCCTGGGATCTCGGTGGTCCTCTGATTTATGGCTTATGCAAAGAATGAGAGGATATTTTCTGCACCATAATTCAGCCTAGTTGAGATTAGAGGCGGGCCGGGCATGATATATCAATCTGTTTCTTTGCCCGCGCTTTTTTTCTTGCTCCCATTCTATATTACTCTACGGATGTCGTAAATTTTGTTGGTTTTGTGAGTTGAACGATATTCTGTCACTCGACTGCCTTCCGGAATGTTGAGTGATGTTTTTATTTGATTGCCTGTTTGATATTACGTTAAGGCTTTTTGGATTGGAAACAAATTACGTATTGATTTGTTTCCATAGTAGATATTGTACCTATATATTTTTTTGTGTTGTAAAAACTTTACGATTTTGTAAGGTTGTTCTTGCACAGTCGTACTAAATAAATAAAAAATAATGTTTTCTCAGAATTATACCAATTATTTACATCCAATATAAGTATCATTAAGAACTTGTGTTCTAAATGACGGATAAACATACATAAATACTTTTTATTTTAAATACATATTTAATATACATAGGACAACACCCAGACCAGAAATACTTAATCATGCACACAAAGATTTGTCATGTGTGGGAATCGAACCCACGACCTCAGGATCGGAGTGCAGGTATACTGACCACCATGCTACATCGGTCCTCATTTTTAGTTGCCAAGTGATTATTAGTTAGATTTATAAAAAAAATATAAATATAGTTCATAGTGTTTTGTTTTGTATCATAGTGTCCAGTGTTTTGTTTCATGTCCTTTTTAAATTGATAATTAAAATAAATCTGTTATTCGCTTTACTTATTGTTATAAATACTAGATAAGATATAAAATTTTATAAAAATGCATTTTGTGTCTGACTTTAACTGTTTCAAAAACATGATCAGTTTCTAGTTGTAATGTCACTATCTTATTATTGCTTTTCATTTTGATGTATGGTATAAACACATAAGAAAGATAAGTCAACGTTTAAAGTTCTGTATGTGTGAGGCAGTAGAAAATTCGGCACCCACGCTGTCCAACGTATTCATGGATAGTGTGGCCAGTGAACTTAGTAGCAAGAATGCCGGTTCTCACCTAAGACGTAGTTACGGTCAAAGAGATAACTTGTGCCGAGGACATGGAGCTGCTTAGTTCATAGATCAACGCTTTACGTAACTTACTTCATGTAGGTAAGCTATGGTCTTAAATAATATATAATTGACGACTGATATGGCGTGGTGGTGAGAATACCCGCTCTCCACTCCTAAGGTCGAGGTTTCGATTTCCACGCATGACAAATCTTTGTGTGCATGAACATGTTTATTTGTTCTGATCTGGGTGTTTTCCTATGTATATTAAGTATGTCTTTACAAAAAAAGTATGTAAGTATGTTTATCCGTTATTTAGTATCCATAACACAAGTTCTTAATGATACTTATCTTGGAACTAAACAATTGGTGTGATTGTCAGAAAATATTTATTTATATAAGTATATCGCTAATGCACACAAATTTGTCTTGAACTCCAGCTAACAGCAGCTTATATGTATCAATAAGTATTCGCTATTTAGTACTAAGGTATGGAAAATTTGGTATAATAGAGTGGAAATAGTTTACTGATCATCGATAAACATAATATAATATTATAATCAATTTCTAATGTATTATTTTCTGTCCATAAGATTAAGATCTCTGATATCTTTCTAGTTTTGCCCGACGACTCTATGCTAAACAGAGTTACCAGATACTCATACGCAACACTTGGCACATTACGAGTACTAATATTGACCTGTAGGATAATGCAGATTGACCTAGAATGCAAGGCGCTGGCTATTCTGGATAACATGTTTGCCAGATTTGATCGTTGTTCAACTAAAGTTAACATATAGTTATTGCTGTAAATTTTACACGACTAGTTTGTAGGTAACTTTAACCTCAATGTGTTGCGGATTTCTATCATTTTACCGATGCGCGAATCATTGACATTTCAGTCAGAAATGACATGTGAAAGCAATGTCTAAAAGACAAAATTAAACAAAACTACAGACATGACGCTTCACTTTCCCGCCAAGAAATCCTTATGAGATCTCAGTATAGTCCCACATCTTTACTGAGGACTCAAGAGGTTTATGGGAGAGCATCTCATTTATCATAGATATAACAACTCGTTCTCATTTACTATGTCATAACATGAAAAGCGCCAAACGCACGAAGCCATTATTAAAAAAAATATGTCTGATAAAAATGAACCTTATTCATATTGACATATTAAAGAGTAAAATGTGAAATGGGTTCTATGGTAGTTAATAACTGATTTATTTCTATGGGGTATAATAGGGTAATCAATCAGATTAATAAATAATGTTGGTTCTGTAATTACATACAGTTATCATAGTTGTTAAGTACAAGTACGATCTCAGGAGTGGAATGCGGGTTGAGTTATTAAGTGATACAAATTTCATCAATAGTCTTTTTCTACAAGTCTACGTAATATATATTATAAGTTTTATTTATGAAAGACAATCCAATATTATTAAATGAATATAACAAAATATTCATAGTCCTAACTAGGCTTTGTAATATTTGTAAATTACCTAGAAAATATTATGAGCAAAAATGTCTTCGTACAATATTTGTCTCATGTGAGAGTTTAACTTATCTCGAGCGGGAAACGAGAACAGGAACTCACCTTTACGTTAAAGCGGTTCTCGATAATAATAAACAGCTAAGCAAGGAACCTTTCGATATAAAATGCCACCCAAACGGTCAGCCATCCGTGGAACGACCTTTGAAAATGCTGCTTAACTCCTATTAAATCAGTTCCGTCATTTAACCTTACAGAGAGCGCTGTCCTTTTAATAAAATGGGTCCAAATTCGTATTCCAAATTATACACATTTGGTGACACCAACAAGAGTGTTGGAGTCTGTGACAGGGGTCCGTGACTTCGATAAATCGTTTAATTCCACTCCGATGACTCGACCAATTCCGAAATGGCACGTGTCGCGATTCACTCGTTCACTCTAGAATCTGCATCAACAATGCCTCTGTATTCGAGGTTACAATAGACGGTATCACTCGATAAGCATGTATTCTCGCTTATCGTATTCAAACCATACATGAGAAAATCTTTTGGATATAGGACGAGTTAGTATTGCAGACCTCTCAGAAAATGTTCAGTAATACCCGGTTTGGTGTTATTAAGCTGATCAATTTTAAATTCAGTCAAAGAAAATTAATTTAGACCCAATTGATATGGTTTTATGTCTACTGGGCTCAAATATTAAGTTAACTAAGAGAGACTTTAAAATATATTGATATTTATATTTGCAAATGTCGCACATCCTCTAAAAAAGTTTCATAACACAAAAAAAGTCGATAACGAAGTAATAATAAAGAAACGTTTAATTTTTTTCTTTTATTTTTGTCTTACTGTCATAAAGTTAAATAAAATTTAAAGCAATATAACACATAAAAACAAAATTAATTACAGTTCCTAATTCACAAGACGACAAAAAATAAATAAAAAATCGTAAATCTTAATTTTCATAAAATCACTTTTTTTGTGTTATGACACTTTTTAGAGGATGTGCGATGTATATTTGCATCATGTGTAGAGTACACGAAAAAACTACTCATTAGTTTGCTCTGCTACATATGACTAAAAATAATAATCATCATATCCTAGCATTATCCCGGTTGCCCTAGACTTAAGCTTAGGGCCCAGGGTCTGCTCACTGGTTCCACCAGATTTGACTGAATTTCAGTTCTTACGTGAAGCGACTGCCATCTGACCTCCGCAATCCAGAAGGAAACATCATTCTATGGTTAAACCAGCGATCAGTCTGTTAAAAGGCACTGACTTCCTAATAACGACTGCCATAGATGTTTATGACAGCCGGGACCAACGGCTTAACGTGCTTTCCGAGGCACGGAGCAAGCGATAATTACGCACATAACTTCGAAAAGTCATAGGTGCGCCACCAGGGATTGAACCCTAGAACCTCTGAATTTAAAGGCAAGGGGTCTCGCCACTGGGCTATCGCCGCTTTCATGACCAAAAATAATAATAATTGTTTAAAGTTTTAGCAAAAAACGACAGAACTTTTCGAAGTTAATTATAGCCAAGCCACTGATTCAGCCACTCCAGCGAACACCAGCGCCGCATTCAACATAAGCGATCTCAAATTTTATTAACGTGCACTTCAATTAGCAATTTATTTATCATGCTTAGCAAAGGAACACTTTGTGATTACACATGATCAATTATATAATGGCTTTGAAGTTTTATCTAAAAAAGAGAGCAATCTCCATGATTGCTTAGAAGTAAATTATAGCCAAGCCACTGATGGCACGCCACTCCAGCCAAGCCAGTGCTGCATTATACACAACTATAACCGGTGTCAAAATTTGTTGGTGTGCGGTCGCAACACAAGCTGTGTTGCCTCCAAGTTAAATACGACTTAGTGCAACTTCTTGAGACATATCGAACTCAACTAAGACGCCAGTTTTGGCTGCTGTTTGAATTTGCTTTGTACCACTAGCTTTGTGTAATTGTTGGAGTTAGTTTAGGTGATTAAAAATGGGATAGTTTTCAAATATTATTGTGTAAAATATTTGTATCTCATATTTAAACTTTCATATATTTATAGAGCGATTAGAAATATTTAGGTAACCATTAACAAAATGTTAAATCCTAAAGTGAACATGTTTGTCAGTTCGTTATTATTTTTTGTACTGATAGCAGAACCAGCAAGTCCCACAGATATTTTTTTTTCTTAGAGTATACCAATCATTTTAATTACATCAAAGTTTCGTCGTTTACATGGATATAAACACACAATACATTCAATGACAGTAATCATTCAATTTTATGACACCAATTGTATATTCCTCATGCTGATTGAACTTTTTTCTTTTTATCCATGTGAAATAAATATATTTGTTCCAACTGAATTACTAAATTGATATTTCAGTTGAACTAACTCTTGACTGACAGCAGCTTGAGTGCAGGGGAATTGGTCAAGAAAGTTCGTCTTCCCGCTTGTTTACAAATTTAATGATCAAAAATATAAGTTATAAAGTAGAAAACCAGAATCTTTCTTTCTTAACACATAAAACAGTAAGTACTTTCGTCAGCTAAATATCTGAAATTATCACTTACCTAGACGTCCTCTTTCATATAAAAACCACCGCTCGGTATAAAGTCAATACGAATGCATTAACGGAATCTAGAATTGTTAATGTGGCTTTACCAGTAGCCTCTGTCAGTTGATATAGCTATTTATATCAAAGCGGAGGAGACGCTATTTTCACGGCGAATGTAATTTCATGTTTTGATATGATGTTCAAAGCTGTGATCCGAAATATCCAATATATTGTCGCTCAAAGGCTTGCTCATTTCGATTCTAGCAAATAAACATCGAGTATGTAACGCGCACATGTGCTGAGCAACGTAAACATTTGTAAATTATTTGAATAAATGTTTGATGATTGAACCAATGAGTTACAGTTGATTATATTTTTATGGATTATATTGTATCTATTTCTGGCCCTAACAGAAAGCGTTGGATTAATATGTTATTTTATATTTGCACTACAATATCTTCATATAGATTTTTAAAATAAACCGAACTTTAGGTAGACAAGTTGTAAATTTTAACAACGATAAATCATCTTTGCTAAAAAGTCTTGCCCACAAACATATATTTTTTTAAATAGTTATAATGCTCTTCTTGTGCCAAAGACAAAGCTCACTGAATATATAGAGTTGTGAGGGTTAATGTTTTTGTTAATACAATTTGTTACATTTCTAATTGACACAACTTGCATGCTTTATTGACTCTTGGTTGACTATTGTCTCTGATAGAAAATTGCAACCAATCTGCCTGCGCAATATATATTACATCCGGTAATGTATAAAGATTAATAGGTATAATATATATAGTATAATATAGTATGTGATACAGTTATAGTCGTAATAAGTAAGGTGAATGACGTCTTTTAGGCCTTAGCAGTTCAAGTCATAAAACCAAGGCAATATTTCACATAACTTACAGTTAAAAAAAATTAAAGAAATTTTCAGACAGTTAACCGAATTGCGAAATCAAACGTTACCTACATTTATTCTGGGATTACATTAACTGAGATACCTTCTTATATGCTTGACCTAAATGACCCATTTAACTAACATATTAAGCTCTCACTGTTAGGGTGAAAGTGGAACTTAAATCATTGTAGAAACAACACATAATAACTTAACCAAACAAGGATAAAATAAACGACTCGACTTCAGGAACATGGACGTCGAATCGGCCATGATTTCTTAGTCATTAGTGACGAAACTGTATAAAGGTTAGTGCTACTAAACACGACAAGGTTTTAATAAGTCTGGTCATGCAACTATTCAATCACTAACAGCGTGTTTTAGTTGTTAATCCAAAGTGAATTAGGTAAGAGCGGTCATAAGGCCGTTTTCAATCAAATTGTTTCGTAAATGAAACAGTCAATTTTATAGTTCAATTTCTATTTGTTTATTTTTTGGTTCTTTCTTTATTTGTTGTGGTCAAGTTTAGAGCTTTTAGGATTTAGAACCAATATTATTTAGTTTAATCATAAATACATAACTTCATGACAGCTCATTGAAGCTATGCCAGTACCGCTAGTGCCAAGAAAGTTTCACAATAACTTTCTTAAAGTTTACTATCTATTTAGATGCACAGGCGTAGCTTATACAAGGGGAACACCGATAGGACTTTGAATACGATTACAGAATTTTCAAGCACGATTACTAACTGATCTTCTAATGAAAAGAGTATAATGGCCGCAATATGCCCACACACTATTGTCAACTGAAATTTCTGGTGAACATATAAAAATAACAATATCATCAAAATACGTCTATTTTAATAAATTATATGTTATAAAAAAGTCTTGAAACCATGTCGCCACGCTACAGATTTTTCATTACTTAGTTACAATTACAAAAAATCAATTTAAAGTCGTGTTTGCCTATTGAAATCCTACGAGCAATGTTGGTAGTGAGTAACACTGGGTCGCGACGCCACGGTCGGGCGCTTTCCTACGACAAAATGCACTCACGCCCGAGCCCGCGCACTCACGAATGCATTTACATATTGATCTCAAAATCACACTGTCTGAATCGCAAATAAAAGTACTCTCTTTTGTTGTACGACGTTTTCGGGCCGAGTGCCAGAATGTTTTGCTGCATTTTAGTGATATTAAATCTGTATGTATTAGATTTATCTTACGTTTTATCATAGTCAAGGTGCTTAATCTAAATATATACCAACAATATCCCAAACTAAAAGCAATCCAAATAGAAAATAACCTCCGTGGCGAGGGTTTTCCAGGAGATTACAGCATGGGGCAAGTCGAAAACAGCGTGCCCTGTCCTGTGCCCAACTTAAAGGGTTGGTAACTCGACATTAACATACGATTTCTTTTGTAAAGGCAAAGTCCAAAAGACTCTGCTGAAAAACTAGTCTGCCGTCCTTTAGCTAGAAAGGCGCTAAATGTCAGTGGTTTTTTTTTCAATTTTTAACGCTATTTTTAATACAATAGAGTTTATATTTCAGAAATTACAGTCTGACATTAAGCGGCTTTATAGCTAAAGGACGGCAGTAGTGCTGCTGTAGATTAACGCCGCAGCAGTCATAACTAAGGCAGAGACCTTATTGACTATGGTTTTATTTTTAATATGTAATTATATACATATAATTGTATTGTACGTGTCTATGTCACTGAACTTCGACCAATTTGAATGAATGCATTTGGTGGCGCCAGGGATTGTTTAGATATGAATCAGATGGCGCTGCTTTCGGTATTTTGGTTATCAATCTGTAAAGCAACTAAACGGGTGGATCGATTTAAACGATTTAAATTCATTATTTAATATCCCAATTGCTTGATATATTATGCAGGACAACGTCTGTCGTATCCGCTAGTTTGTTTATATATTTTATTCTTTATCTTTTAATGTGTTGTGTTTTGTCCATAAACACTTTCTAACATTTGTTCAGTGAAAGTAGCCAACTTATTTAAACCAATTTAGCCTCATTAGCTGAACAAGAATAACTAAAGGACAGAATCGAGTAGCCGCATTATAGACGCTTGCTTGATTAACGTCAGCAAGTGATGGATTAAAAATATTAAAATACACGCTGAAACGAGACTGACAAGGCGTTGGTCGTGAAGACATCGTTGTTCTGAGGCTCCTATCTTACCTGAAGATGCCCTGTGTAAGGACAAAACACGTGTCGTGTTGAATAGTTTCTCGATTTTCCGGTAAATTATAGTAGCGCGGGAATTGTTACTAAGATATTTTTAATTCATCACTTGCTTAAAATGGATTTCCGCAAAGTAACGCCTGAATCAATAAATTGATTAACGTCACCAAACTTGCTAGCAAACTTCGAGTTTACCGTTTCGAAGTATTGGGACTAGAGCAGACCTTTACGTGTCATCCTATCCTACTATATACACATTTATAATATTTTATATTTGTTACTTCCTCACGTAAAAACTACTGGACCTATTGTGATGAAACTGCAGTCCTGGAATAAAACATGCAATACTTATTATTCTTGTATTCATACGGGAACGATCACTACGCGGGTGACACCGCGGGGCGCTGCTAATTATTATTTATTTATGTCATAAACAAAAATACATTTGTGTTGAAATGTTAAAATTTTTGGTATCACAATAATACATGTCGTTATTAAATTAAAAAACAAACTCAGGTGACATTATACTAATTTCCAAAATTATTATATGTCGTTCTCACATAAATATATTATATAAACAACTAATAATTTCAACTGTAATTATCTAATAGGTTGGGGAAAAAGTTTTTTCGTATTTTTGTATGAAAAGTCAAGACATTTTTTTCAAAGTTTATTTACATTTATTTACAATATATATGTACCGTTTTGTTAAATAACTTTCTACCATTTTGTGGGCAGAGACATTATCCCGTTACTGTAGAAACTTTGGGACTTCTGATCAAAAAAACGGGACAAATAGTTTTGGCAGTCCTCTCTTGAGGTCAACCTTACAGAACCTAAAGAATTCTGCAGAGACCGAAACAGGTGAAAATCTGAAGGCGCAAGGTCAGGGCTATATGGTGGATGCACTAGGACCTCCCAGTCGAACTCTCTTAATTTTTGCTGAGTGGCTAAAGATGTGTGTGGTCTAGCGTTATCGTGATGAAAGACCACACCCTTCCTGTTGATCAATTCCGGCCGTTTTCTTTCGACTGCTTCCTTTAATCTCATCAGTTGCTGGCAGTAAAGATCAGAATCGATGGTTTTGCCGGGCGGTAAAAGCTCATAATAAACAATGCCCTTCCAATCCCACCATACACACAGCATCACCTTATTTCGTGTTAGGCCAGGTTTGGCCACAGTCTGTGAAGCCTGGCCAACTTTCGACCACGACCTTTTTCGCACGTTCTTGTCGTACGTGATCCACTTTTCATCGCCAGTTATCAATCTCTTCAAAAACGGCTCGGTTTCATTACGTCTCAATAATGAATCGCAAATGAGTACACGGTTCATTAAGTTTCTTTGAGTGAGCTCGTGTGGCACCCAAATATCGAGCTTTTTTGTATAACCAGCTTTCTTCAAATGGGTCAAAACTGTTTTGTGGTCAATTCCCAGTTCTTCAGCTACATCGTAACTACTAATATGCCGATCTTGCTCCACTCTTTTAAAAATGGCGTCCATTTTATTCGTAACAGGGCGACCAGAGCGAGGTGCATCTTTAACATCAAAATTTCCGGACTGAAAACGTTTGAACCAAATTTGTGCTACTCTTACTGACACTGCATCAGGTCCATAAACATTACAAATTTTTTTCACTGCTTGAGTTGCATTTTTGCCTTTTTTATAATAAAATTTTAAAATGTATCGAATTTCTTCATTAGATTCACTCATTTTTACGGAGAGAAAAACAAATTAAAAATAGCGGGAAACAACTTTTTTTTATTTTTTTCTTTTCTTTATAATGGAACCTTTTTAATGTTACCAAAACCAGCCAGACACAAATAGTACAGTCAAAAAAATTTTATAATAAGTTTATACCTACGTTATGCGAAAAGACTTTTTCCCCGACCTAATATGTACCGTTTTGTTGAATAACTTTCTGCCATTTTGTGGGCAGAGACATTATCCCGTTACTGTAGAAACTTTGGGACTTCTGATCAAAAAAACGGGACAAATAGTTTTGGCAGTCCTCTCTTGAGGTCAACCTTACAGAACCTAAAGAATTCTGCAGAGACCGAAACAGGTGAAAATCTGAAGGCGCAAGGTCAGGGCTATATGGTGGATGCACTAGGACCTTCCAGTCGAACTCTCTTAATTTTTTATAATAAGTTTATACCTACGTTATGCGAAAAGACTTTTTCCCCGACCTAATATTTACTTCCTTTTGTCACTCATGAACTCCTCAATACTATAATAACATTTTGTAATTAAAAAATACTTTAACTTATTTGTAAAAGTGGTCACAAATTGGATATTTTTTAATTCTTTTGGCAATTTATTGAAAAGATTGATTGACTGTACGCATGATTAATGTTTGACCACATTAAGTAAGCTTTGCCTGCAAAAAAAATGGTAGATCTTTTCTACGGGTATCTACTCATTCTTTTCTTTCAATATCTGTCTCAAATTTATCTAGGTTCTTGTGTAAATGTGTTAGAAGAACCAAAATATACAGTCAAAATATTTAATTGTTCAGGTTATTGACAACATTATTAACTAAAGAGTTTATTGCATTCAGTGTGCCTATACTTTTTTGATATCCGAATTGATCGCTGCTGATAATATTTTGACTATTCAGATGCTTAACAAGTCTGGTTAACTAGTAACAATATAAACAGTAAATCAAACTACGATAAAAATCGTTACCTAAATGGTAAATTGTCATAATGATATTAAAACATTTACTTCTACCAGTGCCTACGTAACATTTATATAAATGTCCGTACTAATTATGCTGCATGGACAAAGGAAGCATTAAAGCGAAACATTCGTAGGCATAGTAACGCACTCTCTGGACCCATTAACGGCCTCATATGTTGGCGTAAAACATAATAACATGTCACAACCTCGTTGTAAATGTTGTAATACATTATTGATGTTGAATATTGATATTGAAGTTATTTCTAAGTTATATTCGTCTTATAGTATGCAATTTGAGATTTGTAGTCTCAATATACATACATAATATCGCGCCTGTTTCCCTAAGGGGTAGCCAGAGGCATATTATACGATCACATTTCGACAGTTAAAATGCTGGTCCCATTTATAAGATGGCGAACCCTTTACCGCACACCGGGAACTTTTATGTTCGCCAGAGACTCGTCCGTCAATCAGCAGGATCAGCCACTTGCTTGGCTTGGGCTCCTCAGATTTTGTTAGAAACCCTGTACACCATCTCTAGCTACTATGCGTATATAAAATAAAAGCAGATAGCTAAAAATCTGTAATTTCTCTATCTGCCATTAAAATATTAAGCTGAATAAAGAAACACTATTTATAAGGTTAATATTAGATAAAGCTATAATAATATTATACATACATTCACCCCTGTTTCCCCGAAGGGGTAGGCAGATTCATATTATACGCCCACAGCCTATTACCGCTTACCGGGCACTGTTATGATTAAACAAAAAATAAGGGAAATAAACACTTTTAAGAAAGTAATACAGATCTATTTTGAAAATGTATTTATATTTTAATCAAACCAAAACCACCAAAACTTAAAAAGGGTTAAATAGTCGATTGGCTCATAGTTCTGTTTAAAAATATTATTTACATTCCACCCACTTGACAAATTGAAAATAATAATTGCATTTCGCGACAGAAAACGAATCGAATTGCTATTTGCCGTGTTAATTGGTTGGTTTTTTATAAAAGGGAGCATTCATTTCAATTAGGACTTTATACGAGCTTATATGAAAATTGCCTACAACTGACATATTAGGTCGGGGAAAAAGTCTTTTCGCATAACGTAGGTATAAACTTAATATAAATTTTTTTTGACTGTACTATTTGTGTCTGGCTGGTTTTGGTAACATTAAAAAGGTTCCATTATAAAGAAAAGAAAAAAATAAAAAAAAGTTGTTTCCCGCTATTTTTCATTTGTTTTTCTCTCCGTTAAAATGAGTGAATCTAATGAAGAAATTCGATACATTTTAAAATTTTATTATAAAAAAGGCAAAAATGCAACTCAAGCAGTGAAAAAAAATTGTGATGTTTATGGACCTGATGCAGTGTCAGTAAGAGTAGCACAAATTTGGTTCAAACGTTTTCAGTCCGGAAATTTTGATGTTATAGATGCACCTCGCTCTGGTCGCCCTGTTACGAATAAAATGGACGCCATTTTTGAAAGACTGGAGCAAGATCGGCATATTAGTAGTTACGATGCAGCTGAAGAACTGGGAATTGATCACAAAACAGTTTTGACCCATTTGAAGAAAGCTGGTTATACAAAAAAGCTCGATATTTGGGTGCCACACGAGCTCACTCAAAGAAACTTAATGAACCGTGTACTCATTTGCGATTCATTATTGAGACGTAATGAAACCGAGCCGTTTTTGAAGAGATTGATAACTGGCGATGAAAAGTGGATCACGTACGACAAGAACGTGCGAAAAAGGTCGTGGTCGAAAGTTGGCCAGGCTTCACAGACTGTGGCCAAACCTGGCCTAACACGAAATAAGGTGATGCTGTGTGTATGGTGGGATTGGAAGGGCATTGTTTATTATGAGCTTTTACCGCCCGGCAAAACCATCGATTCTGATCTTTACTGCCAGCAACTGATGAGATTAAAGGAAGCAGTCGAGAGAAAACGGCCGGAATTGATCAACAGGAAGGGTGTGGTCTTTCATCAAGATAACGCTAGACCACACACATCTTTAGCCACTCAGCAAAAATTAAGAGAGTTCGACTGGGAGGTCCTAGTGCATCCACCATATAGCCCTGACCTTACGCCTTCAGATTTTCACCTGTTTCGGTCTCTGCAGAATTCTTTAGGTTCTGTAAGGTTGACCTCAAGAGAGGACTGCCAAAACTATTTGTCCCGTTTTTTTGATCAGAAGTCCCAAAGTTTCTACAGTAACGGGATAATGTCTCTGCCCACAAAATGGCAGAAAGTTATTCAACAAAACGGTACATATATATTGTAAATAAATGTAAATAAACTTTGAAAAAAATGTCTTGACTTTTCATATAAAAATACGAAAAGACTTTTTCCCCAACCTATTATATAAAACACTTAATTTATTATGAATAACCCAATGACTTCGTATTGCCTTGCATACATTCTAGATACACCATTTATACATATAAGTGTCCGCGTTTTTATTGAATTTAAATTTTAAGTTAATAATTATGAGGCGTATTAAAAATTAATTATACGCTTTATTTTACTAAAGGATACTTTTCACTGACTCCACGCTGTTTAGTTTTTTAAAACGAATGTTACTTGTTGAAACCTACCTTTGTATATTGTTTTGTTCTTCTATTATATATTGATTTAGGTTTTGTATGTAAAAAACATTTTTACAATAGATATTATAGTAAATCTCAACCAATATGCCAACTAACAATTTTATGCTAGCTCGCCGACGCATTGTGGGACGGAAAGTCCCTGAATGAAGGAAAAGAATTGGGCAAGAAACTCGACAAGTTTCGTATTTCTGCAAATACAGGTAAATAGTAAGAACAAAAAAGGAAAAAGTTCCCCAAACTCCTTTAGTGGGTACTTTACTAGATTAGGGAAGATATCGAGTGCAATAATGTTTTTCTTTACCTATAAAAATTGTACGCAATTAATATTGTCTGATCGAGGGTTTTGTTAATGTATGCATTGCATCATTTATATTATTGTTGTGGTAATACAGTTATTTGTCCTATGCGTCTTTTATGTTGAGTAGTTAAGTGACATGGCGGACTTCTCGTTTAATTTTGAGAATTTTATATCAAGTAAAATATCGAATTTAATCATATCAATTATCGTTGGTTCATTCTTAAGCAATTAGAGCACGATGATGCGCAAGCCTTTTCTCTTGAACCAACATGAGAGGGATTTGGATTTAGAAGAAACAGGACCCAATGCGTATTGTTAGAGGCAGGTGTATAGAGTCCTGCTCTTAGCTATGTACCTCAGAGTTAGCTGGAACTTTAAACGCTACCAAATTGGGCCTCCCATTTGAATTAACCTTTCTCAATAAAGAAACGGCGATAGCCCAGTGGCAAGACCCCTTGCATTTAAATTTAGAGGGTCTCGGGTTTAGATAGATATGGCAGTCGTTATTAGGAAGTCAGTGCCTTCTAACAGACTGACAGCTGGTTTTATCTTAGAATTATGTTTCCCTCTGGGTAGCGGAGGTCAGACGGCAGTCGTTCCACGTAACAACTGAAATTCAGTCAAATCTGGTTGAACCAGTGAGCAGACCCTGGGCCCTAAGCTTAAGTCTAAGGCAACCGGGATTATGCTAGGATACTATGATATATAACCACGACGTACGTGAATTCCGAAGCAGGGAAGTCGTGATCAACAACGACGAAAAGTTTACAAATTATGAAACTTCATTTTACAATTGTGACCTTTTTGGACCACCTTGTCTTGTAGCTCTAAACGCTTCAGTACTACGATCACGAAATCAAGGGTTTGATTGTCTCAGAAATTTCAATTTTTATTTACAACGAGGTGGCATTCAAGCATGCAGCCTACCTAAGTGGCTATCGCATCCTATGGAGGCTGCTGCGGGACTGTCCGAAAGGGTTACCACGGCCTCGGGACGCAGCAGGCTCAAGAATGAACATCGATGGCTTTTAGTCAGTATAAGTCTGACACTTCCCACCACAGCGGAGTAGGTTCAGGTAGTGTTCCTTGACTCCACGTCTTAACGTCTCTACGGAAGAACTGTCTCTGATAGAGCCCGGCAGATTATTCCAGAGTTTTGCTGCGTGCACGGTAAAGGAATCAGCAAAGAATTTGGAATTGGAGACAGGATTAACAAGTTTATTGCTGTGACAAGAACGCTGGGATCGTTGCATTGAGGGAGCTAGTTAGAAACGGTTTCGTAGGTATTCTGGAGGGTTGGGATTCGTTCGAATTTTATAAAGGAAGACAAAGATGTGCATCTTTCTCCGTTGGCGAATAGGAAGCTAATTCAACCGACCTCTATATTCAGAGATGTTATCGTATTTTCGTAGGCCGAAAACATAACGTATCGCCAAATTCTGAAGTCGCTCCAGCCTGTTTAGCAAGTCTTCCGTCAAATCCAGGAAGCAAATGTCAGCATAATCAAGGATGGGAAGTAAAAGTGCTTGGGCCAACTGAACTGAACCTTCTTGTACGGCAGGAAATAGCGCGCAGGCATTAGCGCGCAATCGACCCTTAAATAATAAATGCGTAGTTCGGTTTACAGTTTCTTCTATATAAAACTGCAAATATCACAGTTGTAAAGGATGGAATATTTTTATATCTCATTTTAACCAAACATGCAGACATTATTAGTGTACAAGTCAACATTTTTTACATTGGACTTGGCGGCGTGATCAGAGGCGAGTCGGCTCAGTTGCAACATATACGTGAAGCGTCGACACTTTACTCAGACGTTGCACATCATACCTTTATACGTGTACATAACATGTTATTCATATATAAGCTTAGCAGTTATATGCAATAAATGTATTTTAACCTTCCGCTTTAAGCCTCGTTCCTCTCTCTGCTTCTCCAACTGTCCGCCGGGGCTACAACCCGGGACAGATCCTTCCGTTTCAGCTAGTGGCCAGGGCACCCTCTGGTACAGCGCTCCCTTCCCTTTTTAGTAGCCAGGGCGACCTCTGGTACAGCATTCTCTTCCCATCCGCTGGTGGCTAGGTGACACCCCCTGGTACAGCATCTTATTATCCCTAAGAGACCGGTAGAGGGAAAGACCGTACTTAGTCAAACTGTTACTTTATTACGAGACATATTATTGTGAATGACCGAAACATATGTACAATATCTTTAAATATATTTACCCGATTTGAAAATCAGACTTCTCAAAGGTCAAACCATGGTCTGAATAACCTAATGTTTGAATAAGAGGGAAAGCAAAGACGCACTTTTGAAAACCAGCCGACGGGCTCTAAGAGGCCACGAAAGTTAATTTCACGGGCTGTGAGTGCTCCTTCTTAAGTCAGCTCGCTCGAGCAATCACGACTCACTTTCCATTAATCACTGCCTAAACACAATGGGTATCACCAATTTGCAGACATTAATAAGCTGATCTATTTATATTTGGTAGGTTACATGTAATTTACGACGTTTTTTCAAAGCGAAATCAAATGCGCATATTTGATTACGCTTTGAAAAAACGTCGTTAATTACTACAGAAATCTTATCATATATATATTATATCAAAGATTCAAATATAGATCTCAAAGATTGCAGATGAATATTCCCGGAATCAAAGCTTCCTTTTCTATAGGAACCATATGCATCGTGATGGACCGGCACGCTTTATTTACAATAATTCAAACTAGCGAGCTATTGATTTAAGTTCATCGCAGCCTAATGACTTGCGCCTACTGTGCTCGGGCTTACACTCACAAAATACGGTGAGAAAGATTTAAGCCCTATTCCACAATACGAATATATCTTGCATTCAAATAAGCAAGAGTAAAGTTTTAATTATTTTCAAGGGCGTTCATCTTGCTATAGTGATTCTATCATTAATGTGTCTTCGAAAGCTACCGAGCGCTTAATATCAAATGCCACGCAAACCATTACTAATCTTAGGATTTATTTTAATAAACGCTGCTTAGTTTCGCCTTTCGCCGTCTTTTCTTAGAAAGATAACACGCCTATAATGCTCTTAATATTGCAAGAGACCATAAGCTACAGTACATGCTTTCATCATGTAGCTTATACCAAAAAGTCAACAATCATTAGAACTTTTTAGAAGTTAGTATTAGCTAGGGCTTAGAAAAAAAGAAACAGAGAAAGAAGGGAGAAGCAGTTTTGGAATCTAGTTGACGGGCTTCGAGAGGCGCCGAAAGTTAATTTCACGGGCCACGCGTACTCCTTTTGAAGTCAACTCGCTCGAGCAACCGCTACTTGCCTTCCATTAATCACTTCTAGAAAAAATATGTACTTAGGTATTTGTCACCATTTGAGGTCAAATAAGAAATATCTACAAACATTTAAATAATAAAGTTCGCTATTTGGCAATGACCAATAAAATAAGAGTTTTTGATTTGGTTAATAAACTACCCTCAGTTTATTCACCAAATCAATAAAAACTACAAATACGAAAACCACAAATCTAATATCTACAAATCTAAAATCTATAAACTACTCCTATTTTATTAAACAAAACAACAAAATCTCACCTTGGCTAGTGAAATTAAGGCTGTATATATAATGGTCCCAAATAATTAGTAAAAGTATAATAAGAAAAGTATATATATCACAATACATCAAAATACATAAAGCTGTTTAAGTGAAAAATGCCACACAGACAAAAAACAACGTTATTTTCATATTGTTTTGTAGCTGGCTTAATTTCTGGGCATAAATTTAATAAAAAAGTTGTTATAGCATAACAGGCGCTTTGCAGTGCCTTTGGGAATTTGCTTAAAAGTGACTCAATAATTAATACAGATAGGCGTATTACTTAATCATCAGACGAGTATCACGATCATCTCTTGAAATTTGGTTTAACTTTATATAAATTAATATTCTTGATCATCTCATGTGTCTACTAGACCAAAACAAAGATACTACTTTTACTTGGGTACCACATAACGGATAAATTATAAAAAATTACATACTTATATGCATTTTATTCTAAATGTGATCTTTAAATACATTTCAAACACCCAAGATTAAAAACACCAAGTTCAAGACAGCTATTCATACTAATGCACGTGCAGAGAATCGAACCCACGACCTCAGGAGCAAAGTGCAGATCACCATTGAGCTTATTAGTTTATCATTGCAACTAATACTTAATTCAACAAAAATAAAGTGGTATCTTTCTATCACTAGAATGTCTTATTCTAATACAGTCTAATTTGTGGAATCAGCGGAGCATATTGCACAGAAAATACGAAAGCATTTTAGGTATAAATTACGTACAAGGTCCCAAGTAATACGTCTAATGTAAAAAGTTTAAAGTTTCTTTTGAAAATTTCGCAAAGCCAGTAGATGACATGGGAAACTCCGTAAACTTAGCCTATAAATCATACGAACCGACCATTATGTGCAATATTAGGTAGATATATGTATATCATGAAATCTTAATCCACTTTTCCTGTATAACGCTACGAGGGTGCAACTTGGTATATAAGCTGACAAGAGTTTTAAGAAAGACGGGCAAAAATTTTCCGTTTCATACACTGAGTTTGAGTATTGGTTTCCAAAACTATTTTTATTTCAGAATAAGAAAATAATGTAGACTATGTTGCCTTTCGCGGCTTTGTTCAAGTAGAAGGACTCGCATTGACAATGTAATTTTGGAAACCCTACATTTTTTTATTTCTAAGCCCAAAAAGTATTTCATCAAGCTTCCATATTTATGTAAACTACCCTTTTCCAGGCCCTTTTAGATAACTCCTAGACACGTCTAGAAGTAAAAAATGGTTTTAAGACAGATCTGCTAGTTACGAAGTTTACGTTTGTAAGCCACTTTTACCACAATTATCCACATTCAAACGAGCATAAATATTTTACTTATACAAAAAAACGAATATCAGAAATAAATTTATCCTGAACTCCCTTTGGAAACAAAAAATGCCATACCTATTGGTTGTTAATAATATCGAAGTAATTCCGAAACACGTATTCCCATGGGAACGTACCGTAGCTACCTACACAATGAACGAATATTGTCGACCAAATTTTACCGATATTCATTTCCAAATAGACTCTGTACCATTGGATCGAAATTAAGTATATGTCAGCTATGTCGTGAGCTCTTGAGCCTTGGAAAGGAACAGTGAAATAGTCCCCAAGAATTGGAGGGCTCAAGTGCTGAGTGAACGGAACGTGTCGGCTGGATCCCAAGGGATTCAAAGAGCGGTTAACTGGGTACATTCTTCGAAGTTTGATCAAACAACTTCCATGTTTCGTTCAGTTATTGTCGATGTATTGCCCAAAGTAATTCTTTTTAAAACGATATTGCTATCATTGGGACTCGGTTACTTTGCGCTGATATATTGGGTTAGTATAATTAAATTGGCGCAATGTATTTACAATGTACATTTGGAAATAGACTTTTTTGGACTTTTTTGAAGATATAATTTCCTTTTTATACATTTCTGTAAAGTTAGCTTATTGTTAAGTTTTTAAGGTTTGTTAGCCTAATGGCAACAAAGGAACCTGCGTTTAATTCTCGAGTACCTTTTATCACGCGCTTTCCTTGTTGGATTTTTTCCATCATGTCTTTGGGAAAAGATAATTTTTCTTATGGTCGATGTAATCAAATATCATGCTAGGTTAAAAGTCAAGAAAACCGTCATCGTTGAAAAAGACAACGCTGTCAGGTTTATTCGTGGGTGATGTATTGTTATTCTCAGGGATGATTTTCGCTAATTACTTTTAAAAGTAAGTAAAGGTTCCAGAGGCAAGCAATCCACGTTGTCGGATATATAATGTTATAAAGTCTTTCAAGGATTTTTTTAACGCCTCTGTACAGTTTGCGAGACACCTCTGAAGAGCTTTTTATTCGCATCCAATTCTTTTTCCGAACTTGGCGTGCTATAAAAAAAAACTCAACACTGTGCCGGCAGCTCCCGAACTATAAGGTTGGGCAAATCTTTTCTCTATCAGACGATCTAACTTTGAAATAATCTTCCAGGTCATGTATTCCCTACAATAAAAATGTCCCGAGTCTTTTAGACGGGGCGTGAAACCTATGCAGTGTGAGCGTTCTGCAGCGCGCTTTCATTGTAAGGTAAATTTTCTCTTTGTGTGTATTGCATCGTCTGCTTAACACCAGACAAGGCACATTCTGATGATTGACATTTCAAAATTAATTCCTTGTTCCATCAGTAAGACAGTTCTGTCTTTAAATAGTCTTATCATTTACAACCAGAAGTCTCGCTTCTCAAGTAGTTCCGTAAAATTAAAAACAATACTTTCTTTAATATTAGTACACAAATAAAACTGCCCAAAAGGACGGCCATTGTAGCCAAAGAATAACATTGTAATTTCTCCAAAACTCACTGAATTTGGCCGTGAATCTCTTTGTTGTCCTGCTTTCAATTTTATTCCAGGATTTTAAGCAAGCGAAATGAAACGTTTTTTTGGCTGGGATTATGGTTATAATACAAATGCTACCATTAACAAGGGTAGAAAGAACTCGCCTACACAACTGCTTACATTTCCTTCGTTGATAAGCCAGATTAATGCTTACTAATCATTTTAAGAAGGCTGAGGAAAAGAGGGCCCAAATAACTACAAATAATTTCTTTCTTTAGTTTTGTTTTTATTTTTGAGCTCTCTAAAGTCAAATAATAAATATGAAAGCTGAATATCTGAAATTTCCAACATATCCGTTTTCTTATGTTTCAACTAAAATTCCATCGAGATTTCAATAATAATGCTTTGAAGTGGCGAAATACATAATGTCTCCTTACAAGTTTAGCCAATCATATCGATTCTCTGAGAATCTGATCTATATAAAATTAATGCACACAAATATATATCAATATTGGGTTTTTTTCTAGTTCACGAGACTTATTTCTAAAATCTAATTAATAGTTTAACAAAAATCCGAAAGCATCGATAAAATAAAATATGTTTTTACGAAATAAACGCTGCAAGAGCAAAATCATCAAGAACGTTAAATTTATAGTTTTATTAAAAATAGTTGCAAGATTCTTAAATATTCAAACCCAAGATTATAAGCATTAAATAAACCTTCTCTGGGATCTCCGACTAGATACATCGCATTCGCATTTAATGCGCACTTCTCTTTGAAATGTAAAGCTCCTCCCATAATATTACCTGGAGACTGTGAGCGTCGCGACGTGTCTCACAGAGTCTCCGTACGTCTGATTCCCAGGAAACATAACGGTGCACAAACCCTTATCTTAAAACTTAACTCCTCGTAGTAATGCGAAAGGCAATTCAATTTTAACCGAGTGCTACAAAGTGAGCTTCTGTGTCACACATTCAAGGCTGTCCTAGCTGCTAGTGTATGAATTATTCAGCTTTATGATTCAGCGGAGAAAAGTAATTAAGTCTTCCTTGGTGGAGCTCGCTTGCGGCTACTACGTTGTTAATTAATCATCCCAGCCGTCTCTTTTCTCCACTTTCTGAAATAGGTTAATAATTCCTGTCTTTTTCGCATCCTTTCTGCCGTTTGCATTATTGAATAAGCAAATAAATAACTACAAAATTTAATTAAGAAATACCGCTTTTTTACTTAGAAAAGTTAATATATATGCCAAAGAACTTTGGTGATGTATCTATCTTTTATTTTCAATGATAAATGACATAAAACATTATAAAAAAGGAGACATAGATAATTTTTTTTTAATAACAGAATGTTGATATTTTGAACATTGTCGATAATGTTTATAGGGTTCAATAATTGTTTTTTATCGTGTGTCCATTTTAGTTCTAAGTTATTTCTTTAATTTGTAATTTTTCTCCTTATTTACTTATTTATAAGTCGTCTTTATATAGTGTTTCCAACTTACTTGCGTCGTGTTTTTGTTTGTTTTCGTTTAAATAATGTTAATTTTTTTGTTGTTAAATCTCACTTCAAAAAGTTTTTTTTGTGAATTTCGTAGGTTTTATTTCATTTCTTGTTTACAAATAAATTGATTGAAAATATTATCATCATATCCTAGCATTATCCAGGTTGCTCTAGACTTAAGCTTAGGGCCCAGCCCAGTCTGCTCACTGGGTTAACCAGATTTGACTGAATTTCTGTTATTACGTGGAGCGACTGCCGTCTCAACCACAACCCAGAGTCTGTTAGAAGGCATTAACTTCCTAATAACGACTACCATAGATGTTCATGACAGCCGGGACCAACGGCTTAACGTGCTTTCCGAGGCATGGAGCAAGCGATAATTACGCACATAACTTCGAAAAGTCATAGGTTTTGAACCAGGGTTTGAAGCTCTCGACTCGTCTCGACACTGGGCTATCGCTGCTTCGATAAAGTGGTAGAAGTGCGCGGTTGTCATTAATTCAATTCAGGTGATTGAAAATATTATGGCATATAGGAACTTTCCAGAAACATCTCCAGATTGTCCTATATAAGCACACACTGGGCTAATCTAAGTCAGTCTATGCCAGTTTAGGTGATGAAGCACATTATCTAAGAAGTGTACGTCCTGCCTATCTCAAGGCTGATAACGGTATACCGCACCTATCCCGCTCCAAGGCGGCTCTTGGGTTACTGCTACAAGGCTACCTGCAAATTTTCCTTGAGTCACCACTACGAAGCTGGCCTTTGGTCACTAAGACGAGGCTGATCATCGGACTCTAATCCGGGACTTCCCTTTGGCCTCCTATCCGAGGCGGCCCCTCGGACAATTCTACGAGGCTGCACGTCGGACGCCTTATTCCTTCAATCACTGCTTCACTATTGGGAACCGGCTACTTTTCCTATTATAGGCAAAATAAATTAAGTTTCTTTTATCTAAAATTTCTTTCATTTTTATTCTTTAAACACTTTAATGTTATAGTAATTATTTGTGTTTACTTTGTTAAATAATATACTATATAAAAGTATATCTTCGTACTAAATTTGATCTGAGACAATGTCAAACTGAATGACAAAACAATTGGATATTTTTCTCAAACACAATTTAGTTTTCTTTCATTAGCGAGAGACAAATCCTTTCACTAGTATTCTCCTTCTAATTGCAGTATTAGGGGAGCTCGATGAGCTATTGTGCAGCTTTTCTCTTCCAGGGTCTAATAAAGTAACTGATAGCTCTTATATGAACGAATGCTTTATTTTGGATTTTTGCTGGGGAAAGCCTATTTGTATTGTGATTTTGTATCGAGGACGCTCACAGGGTATCGTTTAGCACATGAGACGGTATATTATTATAATAAATAAATCATCATCATTATCCTGCCCTGTTCATGAAGCGTATATTTAACTGATCATACTGCAAAAGGGTTGTAGAAAAAAGTTTTCCATTCGGTCGCCTGTCTGAGACCAGTTCTCCTGGGAAGTGATTTTTCCTACCTTTAATTAGCGTTCACTGATGACTTTATGAGGAAATATCAAGGCAATGGAAAACTTTAGGCTTGCAGTAGTCTAATAGTACAGTTAAATGACTGTGCTCTGACTCAGTGGTTGTTACTCTTTTTATGGCAGTCACACATTGAGGTGTTGTTAAAAAAATTCATGAATGTTGAATGTTGAGTACCCCACTTTGATTGTGATTATACCCCGTTTTTATTGATTTTCCAACAAAATCCTGCCTCCCTACCCATAGGGGACCGAAAGGGGGTGTACTGGACCAGCAGTAATATTCACAAAAAAATCTTACGACGACGCCCGCCGCTTGCTTAGAAAGGGGGGGGGGGGCAGTATTTGGGTCTAACACACCTCCCGCGACAAACGTTCTCCGGATATGATCTGGGAGGACCTCCTCAGTGAGGCGCAGTGGACGCGCCTCTTCTATCTCCGTGTGCGACTATAGCGTGTGTTGTCGACTTCTTTGAGGGTCTATGACCCCGACGCCTAAGACCCTCCTGGCACTGCTTGGTGGGCCCACCTGCTGCGTCCTCTATATGTCCCTCTTAGTTTCCCCGCCGGTAGTCATTACTAAGGGCACCCACAACTCTCAATGAATTTGCTGAATGCTGAATTTGAATAAATAATATTAAATTATTGGACAAAGAATTTCAAAAGTAGAACCATTATTATTTCATATAAATTGAGTGAAAACAAATTATCGAGTGGTTCAACAATAGAACATCCTATCTCGTTTTATTTTAAGCTTCAGAGATCTCACAACAGACGGCTTAGAGGCGTGGCAGCAAAAAATACTGTCTTTGGATTGAACGAAACAAATGAATTAAGCAAATAAAAAGTTAACTATTATTGAGACATTGATTTTAGGAGGGTAAGGCTAATTTGTTGCTTTTTATCCAAATACAAATTATACAAATACAAATTATTTATTCAATATCTGTTTTTTACAATTTCTGTGTTATAATTGAGGATTTCTTTTAAGTAAACAAATACTTGTGTCAGATATCCCCGTTCTCCATTGAGGTGAGGTGATGTACTCAAAACAGACAATTATAAGAAAAATAATATTTAAATAAAATTAAACATATTTATAATTAAAACAAATTACACAACGTTATGGGTAAAAATACGCACGCGTGGGTAAATGTGCGTGCGTGTGAGTGTGCGTGCATGTGTGTGTGTGTGTGTGTGTGTGTGTGTTCGTATATATATTTAATTCAAGTTATATATTTATAAAACTATATTACTTAATTTCAAAAATGCTTCAGTTTTGTCATAATTCCATGTTTTTAATAATAATATAAGATTTAATTTGCAATTATAGTAATTCATAGGATATATGTTCAGAATCTTGTTTATATTATTATATAAGTGAGCAGATCGTGCCATCACTTGTCTCTTAGCATATACTGTTTTAGTCTTGGGAGTTGGAGCTACATTATATTTGCGTCTTCGGGATAATTTTGAAGGAATATAAGGCAGCGTTCGATGGAGTCTCAGGGTAACATGCAGTATGTATAGCTGCCGAACCGACATAGTGTCACTTATCTCGTATAGTTTTTCTGTTGGAAATCTGTAAGGTTTAAAATTCATAACTTTTAATAGAGCCCTTTGCGCTCTTTCCAGTTCTAGAAATTTTACTTTACTAGCACCTCCCTAGACTGAGATGCAATAACCCAGTAGTGATTGAGCTAAGGTTACATATATTTGTTTTAATAGCTGCTTATCAGCGATATATCGAAGGTTTCTAAAAGTCCATATGAGTTTTCTGGTTCTTGCCATCATTAGCTCAATTTGGGCATGCCAAGAAAGTCTCTGGTCTACTACGACTCCCAAATATTTTGTATGAGTAACTTTTCTGATAGCCTTACATGAGCAAGTTAAGTTTTGGTTGTAGCAATCATGAAGAATAATTTTAAAGATGTTTTCAGGTTGTGAAGAATCATATTTTGTAAAAGCTATATAATTAGTTTTTTCGAAATTTAGTGAAAGAAGGTTCAATTTTAACCAGATCGATACCTCCGCAAGTCCTGTCTCTGCAGCATTTCGTACAGATTCCCATGTTTTGCCAACAAAGACGATAGCAGTGTCATCTGCATATGAAAAAACACGTCCTGAATTGATGGTAGCATTACAGAGACTGTTGATATAAATCAAAAATAAAGTTGGACCAAGTACACTGCCCTGTGGTACTCCATACGTGACGCTGCTTTCAGCACTAATATTTTGCCCTATTTTTACTTGCTGTTTGCGCCCATTGAGGTAGTCCGAAAACAGCGACAAAGCGACTCCTCTAATGCCCATATTCTCTAGCCGTTGTATAAGAATTGGTACGGAGACAGTATCGAAGGCTTTTTTAAGATCCAGGAACACGCCAATACACTAATTCTGTCCACTGTCGACGTTATTTACAATATGGGACGTTAATTCCAACACTGCGTCTTCGGTTGAAAGGGCCTGCCGAAAACCATATTGCGATTTTGACAGAATACCATTTCTATTTAAATATTGGACGAGTCTTATGTTTATTAACTTCTCTATTACTTTAGATGTTACCGTTAAAACTGAGATTGGCCTATAGTTTGAAACGTCACATTTATTCCCACTTTTGTACTCAGGCGTAATTATTGATTTCTTAAGTCCAGCAGGAAAGGTTCCTATCTGAAAACATAGATTAGCCAGATGGGAGATAATTGGCACCACCACTTCATTTGCTAATTTCAAAAATCGAGTAGAAACATTGTCCCAGCCCGGAGCACTGTCGTTTTTTAGACCCATTTGGATACTATATACTTCTTCGGGATCAGTGTCCAGAAAGGCAAAAGACGCGACTGGTGAGCAGTGAGACAAATTTAAATCAGAGACTTTTTGTGAGGGAGCATTGAGATTTTTTGAGCTAAAGTTTGGCCGATACTTGCGAAGAAAGTGTTGACATGGTTAACTGCTAATACTGGATTATCCTGCGAATTGAGTAACTCAATGTTACTAGCTTTATTTGAGTTTCGATTAGTTATGTTATTTATAGTTTTCCATAAGGTTCTTGAATTTTTTCTATTTTTTTGTAAGAGTTCCCTTTCGTATTGGAACTTCAGTTTTCTAATTAAGTTAACGCAAAAGTTACGGTACCTTCTATAAGTAATTTTCAAGATTTCGTCGAAAGGATTATTTTGTAGCGTTCGTTGCATGTTATTCCTATTTCGAATACATTTTAAGATACCTGTTGTTATCCATGGTTTAATTAACCGATCCTTGGAGGATATACGTTTTGTTATGGTGTGATTAATTATGCATTGTTGTAATTTAGCTATAAAGGTATTTGTTAATACTTTAGGATCATTATATGTAAGAAGGTCATTCATATTACTTTCCTTTAAGCTCAAGACAGCCTTTTCATAATTTATAATGGTCTGATACTTGTTTTTTTGTGTCTTAGGTTTTATAATACTACTTAGTTTTAGAAATATCATATGATGGTCAGTTATGGTGCTGTCGAAAACTACAATAGACGCTGAAAACACACTGCTGTCCATTCTTAATATGAAATGGTCTAGACAGTTGTGCTTTCTTGTAGGCAGTGTGTGGCCTGCAAGGAGGCCATGCGTCGCAAGCATATTAAGATATGACAGTCTACTTGCACTTTCTTGAGATCCGGGATTTCTATTTTCAGTAGTATTGATATTTATGTTAATATCACCAGTTATAATTATATTTTCGTGGGATTTCATGCTGTTCAAATGACCGCTTAAAGAGTTTATAAAATTATGAAGCATATATTTGACGCCTGGGAGGACAGGCAGGATGCGATTGGAGTATTTTGTGATCTTTCGAAGGCATTCGATTGCGTTGACCATCCTACTTTATTAGCTAAATTGACATATTATGGTGTTAATAGTAATTCTTTAAAATTAATTAAATCTTACTTGAGTGACAGAACTCAAAAAGTAGTTATTAATAGAGTCGAGTCTTCTGGCGCGCCATTGCTTATGGGAGTTCCACAAGGTTCGATTTTAGGCCCTTTATTGTTTCTAATTTATATTAACGATCTACCTTTCTATACTAGAGATCTGTGCGAAACAGTTTTGTTTGCTGACGATACATCTCTGATATTTAAAGTGAACAGAGGCAAGGATCATTCTGACGTGATAAATAATGCTCTTGCGAAGGTTTTACATTGGTTTACGGTTAACAATCTATCTCTTAACGCAAGTAAAACTAAATGTATAAAGTTCTCATTGCCTAATGTTACAAAAGTCTCAACTAATTTGAAAATGAATGGCAAGAATATCGAGTTATTAAATGACACAAAGTTCTTGGGCATCAATATTGATTTTAAATTGCAGTGGAACCCCCATGTAATGGATTTGTCCGGAAGGCTTAGCTCAGCATGCTATGCCATCAAAAAGATAAGACTTATAACAGACGAAGAAACAGCTAGATTAGTTTATTTTAGCTATTTTCATAGCATTATGTCATATGGTATGTTATTGTGGGGATCTGCTGCGGACATACATAATATATTTGTACTACAAAAGCGCGCCATAAGAGCTATCTATAATCTTAAGTCCAGAGATTCTCTTAGAGAGATGTTTAAAAGAATTAACATATTAACGGTTGCATCTCAGTATATATTTGATAATATAATGTATGTTCGCAAAAACATTAATACATTTGATAAAAATTCAAAAGTACATAATTTTAATACTAGGAATAGAAATAAGCTCTCTCTGCCAAATTGTCGACTTCACAAAACAAAAAATTCATTTTTGGGTAATAGTATCAGATTTTTTAATAAGGTTCCGCAGGAAATAATTGATCTACCATTGGCAACTTTTAAAACTGTAGTTAAAAAGCAGTTTCTTCAAAAGGGGTATTATGCTGTTAATGATTATTTATCGGATAAACAAGCTTGGGCTTAACATTTTCAACTTGTATGTGTATATAAGATTAAAAAGTCAACCAGATCATTGTCGTGACCATCCCTTATTGTACAGGCTCAGCTCAGTTTCACAATACATACTTACTTGACTGTGATGGAAGGTTCCCTTAGTGCTACTTTATTGGTTACAGCTTCGGGGGACCCTTTCAGTATCATCAAATTTAAACTGTGTGTGTCATGTAATAAAAATAATTTAAAAGAGCATAGCCTGTGAGTTTCTTGTCAGTTCTTCTCACAGAGCGGAGGCTCGGAACTGGCACTTAGATTCACTTACACCTAATTTTTATTTATTTGCATGTAAGTGAATCTAAGCTTCGTGATTTCAGGGTTAATATAAATTTTTTTTTTTCATGTATATTTTGTTTGACGTTTTCAAGTGCTATGTAATAGTTTATGAAATAAAGAACTTTTTACTTTACTTTTTCTTTACTTTATCGACATTAGTGTTTGATGGCGAGCGATAAATACAAAGTATTGAGTAATTGGGGAAAGTCACCTGTAAGCATGACGCGTCTATTAAATTAACTTCCCGGATACTACTCTTGCGTAAACTTTTCAGATAGACGGTAACACCATCACATTGGTTAAGATGATTTTGATGTTGAGAATGACGTATAATTATTCAACTGAGGTACAGGCTTATTAATATCAAGCCAACATTCGCTTAATACCAGTAAATCCGCTGAAAATTGAAGATTTGACAGGGTTACACATAAGCCGTCAAAGTTCTTATATATACTACGAATGTTCTGTGCAATAATAGTAAAGTCTGTTGAATTGACATACTGTTCATTTTTTTAGAGATTTTGAATTGAATCTGTTCTCGATTGTGCAATTTCAATATCGTCTATAACATGCAATTTGTTATGAGGGCTATCCATCATTTGTTTTGATAAAAGAGCTGAGTTTTAATTCCGGGTTAATATTTTTAAAGAACGTATCACGTGTCGATAATGCTAATGAATTTATTATATATTGAGTGGAAATATATTTTATAAGCATTGATATGATAGTAATATAGTAGTTTGTAAGTGTGGTTTGTGAGTGTATGTACATATTTTTAAATTTTATTTTCATAAATAAAGAAGAATCGGTAATTAAATGATAAGCGAATATTATAGTACTAGGCAGTAAAGAGGATAAACATCCCTCCAATACTATCACATGAGGCATGCCACTATCCAGTCATATTTGCTGTACTAAACTGTTTATTTGAGTCTCATTTATTATTGTAATGACTGGAGAAGTGTCATGTTCTCGTAGGTACACCCGGCCAAAAGATGTCCAACAGTATTTGTACCTATTGGATTTAGCAAGCGTCCGTTTCCTTGAAATCACTTAGATCAGTTAGTTTGAGCAGTTGTATTTTTAAAACATCGTCAGGGGCATATTAAAATATTGTCATAAGAAGAAAGTAACTAAGAAGGCTATCTGAATCTAATAGGTTGGGGAAAAAGTCTTTTCGTATTTTTGTATGAAAAGTCAAGACATTTTTTTCAAAGTTTATTTACATTTATTTACAATATATATGTACCGTTTTGTTGAATAACTTTCTGCCATTTTGTGGGCAGAGACATTATCCCGTTACTGTAGAAACTTTGGGACTTCTGATCAAAAAAACGGGACAAATAGTTTTGGCAGTCCTCTCTTGAGGTCAACCTTACAGAACCTAAAGAATTCTGCAGAGACCGAAACAGGTGAAAATCTGAAGGCGCAAGGTCAGGGCTATATGGTGGATGCACTAGGACCTCCCAGTCGAACTCTCTTAATTTTTGCTGAGTGGCTAAAGATGTGTGTGGTCTAGCGTTATCGTGATGAAAGACCACACCCTTCCTGTTGATCAATTCCGGCCGTTTTCTCTCGACTGCTTCCTTTAATCTCATCAGTTGCTGGCAGTAAAGATCAGAATCGATGGTTTTGCCGGGCGGTAAAAGCTCATAATAAACAATGCCCTTCCAATCCCACCATACACACAGCATCACCTTATTTCGTGTTAGGCCAGGTTTGGCCACAGTCTGTGAAGCCTGGCCAACTTTCGACCACGACCTTTTTCGCACGTTCTTGTCGTACGTGATCCACTTTTCATCGCCAGTTATCAATCTCTTCAAAAACGGCTCGGTTTCATTACGTCTCAATAATGAATCGCAAATGAGTACACGGTTCATTAAGTTTCTTTGAGTGAGCTCGTGTGGCACCCAAATATCGAGCTTTTTTGTATAACCAGCTTTCTTCAAATGGGTCAAAACTGTTTTGTGGTCAATTCCCAGTTCTTCAGCTACATCGTAACTACTAATATGCCGATCTTGCTCCACTCTTTCAAAAATGGCGTCCATTTTATTCGTAACAGGGCGACCAGAGCGAGGTGCATCTTTAACATCAAAATTTCCGGACTGAAAACGTTTGAACCAAATTTGTGCTACTCTTACTGACACTGCATCAGGTCCATAAACATCACAAATTTTTTTCACTGCTTGAGTTGCATTTTTGCCTTTTTTATAATAAAATTTTAAAATGTATCGAATTTCTTCATTAGATTCACTCATTTTAACGGAGAGAAAAACAAATGAAAAATAGCGGGAAACAACTTTTTTTATTTTTTTCTTTTCTTTATAATGGAACCTTTTTAATGTTACCAAAACTAGCCAGACACAAATAGTACAGTCAAAAAAACATTATAATAAGTTTATACCTACGTTATGCGAAAAGACTTTTTCCCCGACCTAATATATAAATGTATTTTTTTTTGTTATAGTAATGGAAATAATTTAAGTCCTTAGGTATACTTGCTAATATGATATTAACTTAATTTATGTATTTTTAAGGAAAATAAGGCAAATATATTAATGAGCCATCTAGTTACGTCTAACATTATTAGGTCACGACTAAGTGGTTCATTTACTCGTGCACTCTGTATGGGTTATCACACAGCCTTCAGGGGCTTTACAACGAAATAACCATTTGTATATTCATCGTCATATCGATATAATTTATATTTTTAGGGAATCGAACCAACCATCCACCTCCGCGCTATATCGGTCGCAAGTCTTTATGTAATGTTCATCATAATATCTGTGAATTTGTCTTCTTGAGGAATCGAACAACCCAGCCAGGTATGCCGACCTCTACGCTATATCGGTCGCAAGTATTTATGTGAGATATGGCGCGTGCGAGACGTCGACTAATGTCGGTGAGCAAGCGTTTAGACAGCAGCTTACGCTCTGCTCGCTTCGCTCTTCCGGCTGATCGCGTAAGCGAATCTCCGTTCACCCCGAACCCCTACTAATTTGGGATAAGTGCTCACGTAGCGCTCAACGGCTCGACTACGAATGGGCACCTTTGAACTAGCTTTGACGCTTCACGACAAATAACTGGCGTACGCTCGATATATATTATTTAACGGTTTCCTGTTTTGAGTTTTTTGTGAAGTATCGGAGTGTCGTCGATAATGTTGACAATTTGTTTAGGTTAATTTTTATAAATGAAATTGGAGGCATTTTCATGATTGGTCCTTTATTTCAGTAGGTGTGGCAATTTTAGATTTGCAGAAAAATACAGATTTCTTTTATTACACTCCTTTTTCTTGGATATATTCATACTCGTGGATGGGTGACCATTTGCGTGGCATTCGACATCATGTGAGTCCATTTCTCAAAAGATAATGCCTATAAACAGTAGGTCTCAACACGCACTAAATGTGGTTAAACTAATTACAGAACGACTTGAATTCTTTGAACAGCAGGGTCCCTTGCCTCCGCCAATATCAACGCTTAGAGTAATTTGTCACCTGAGGCCTGAGACCAGTATATCGGATATATATCTTCTGACACTCCGATATAAAACAAATAGGCGAAACTTTTTTAAAAAGCCATGCGCTTCAATAGTTTTTTTATTCCTATGGCAAGACCTGATTTCACCAGATTTTGTCCCTCGAAATACTAGAGAGTAACGGGCAAGGTTGATTAAAATCTATAAAAAATACTGCTATGTCACCCTTTTTTGGCTTCGGACAACAATGTAGCTGCTATGCTAGAAGACGCAATAGCAAGAACAATTTTATATCTTTGATATCTTTGGCTCTCTCTCAGTAATAGTTAATGTCAAGTTTCTTAAGAGATCATGCGTGCTATTATTATTCGTCTATACCTTTCTATATCGATAATCAGCAGAAAATTCACGTTTAAGTCGTAGTTCAGAAGTATGAGTTCTGGAATTCGTACCATCCTCGCCTTTCAAAACTACACGTGCTAGTATTAGGAACCACGCTCTTGCTATAAAAACTATCAGCACTTGAAAGAAACTTGGTAAGTCGTTCCTCTGTAAACCCATTCAGCGTTTAAATTGTCACACATGTTGCTTAGCTCTGAAAATCCTGGGTCTTTTAACCAGGCTTTTATGAGGGCCAGCATGAGCGGTTGAGCTTGTTACCGTTTCTTATTAACAGTATAAAGATCTCTCATTTTTTACTGCGTCGACATCTTACCTTCAGCAGTTGTCAGTCATCAGCAGTCATCACGATGTTTCACAGTAAACAATGAGTATATAATCTGAACCATATCCTGTCTGCGAATCTTGCGTGTTAACAATAGCAAACTTATAGCTCCACGATTCTAATAACGATCACAGAAGTACAGCAAAGTTAACAGTGATCAGTTCTTGGATGGGTACCATTGTGTGACAATTAATATCGAGCGCTTCCGTGTTTCGAAATGCGCGTTAAGCCGTTGGTCCCGGACTTCACTATTTGTGGTAGTATTTAAGCCAATCTAGAGGCCCAATTGAGTGGCTAAATTCTAACCGCACATCTGCCTAAACAAATCTGCACTGGGTCCACGTGGTGGTGTGTGACCCAATGCCCTTGGTTTGTGAGGAGCGACTTGTGCTCAGTAGTGGGATGTGAATAGGCTGAAATGATATATCTTTATGCATGTCTACTAGATTGAGAAGAGTTTTGATGCACTTTTAAAACATTTATTTCAAACCTTTGTGTGAATCTTAACTTTGATAACGATTTAAGTAAACTATATTTCGAACAATAATTTTTCAACTCAAACTAACGTCAAGCTAGCAAACGTCTTTGTTTTACTAAAATATTTCTAGTGCTTTTTAAAAATTAACGTTTTCTCTTTCCCATCTAGCCAACTATCTGACATAATGGCAAAGTCTTTCCATATTTATCTTTTCTCAATATTATGATATAATTATTATCTTATCAATATTATAAAACTACTTTACAATAATTATAATAATGAAACGGTTGTAGGAGAATTGTGTAAGTCTATTCTTTTACTGACCTAGCGACCACTAATTTCAATGTATTGATTATGTATTATGTGTAAATATTTCACTTTATTGTTTGGGATATTGTTGGCTCTATAATTGCGGTTCGATGAACATTTCTCACGAAAATAAAACAATAGAAAACTGACAGTCCTGGTTATAAAAAAATAATCGTAGTTTAAGAAAAAAAGAAATAAAATGTCGGAACTGTTTAAAGTAGATAATATTTAAAACACGGCAAAAAAGTTTTTTTTGTATAAAATATTTCAAAAAAAAAACAATTTTTTTGAAACTATTTTATCAAAAAAAGCATACATACCGCTATAAACTTTTTTAAAAAGTCAAGAAAGCGCTTTTGAGCTGAATAGAAAAACCCGTAAATAGGGCAATTTAAGAGTAAGTAAATTTTTCAAAACAGGTGTTGGTTTTTAATATATTTTTTAATACCTTTTAACTACATGAACCTAAATCTTCCATTCCAAAATTAATGAAATCAAAAAAGCAACAATAAAAGCATTTCAAATTATTTTTTTAGTAAGTTAACAATTGTATGCCAGGGGCTTCATTTAAGGTAATTATGGAAAAGATAATCAATAGTCAATTTTCAAAGGATACCAATGTCATAATTTGTATAGCTAATAGGGGTACAGTCACAAAAAAAACTGTTGCCTACTATATAGAAAAATTGTCTATGGTCACTTGTAATAAAATAGTTATCTTTTCTTTTCCTTTTAGTAAGAGCTTATCTCAAAAAGAAAATTATGTTAGATATAATTTAAATCTATCAATTGATAGTTTGACATTTTATTACAATAACAAATTTCATGTTATTGATATAAATAACTTAGGTATTAATTTCTATTTGACAAATGTTAATTATTACATACCTAAATATATTAAAAAACGATTAGCTTCTACGCTATATTATTACTTTTTTAACTTAGACAAAAACTTGGCTGTGAAACCTGCTTTTATTGAGCAGAACATTATTAATAATTCAAACTTGGAATCAATTCCAAATAATTTAAATTTACTCATAAGACAATAGAGGAGTTCTCTTGCAATAGATTGACCAATGAAAAGCCGCTCTTAAATTTATTTCATCAGAATGTTCAAGGCATTTCAGGCAAAGATCTAGAATTAAGTTTGTTATTAGAGTCATTAAATATCCATGTAATGTGTATAACTGAGCATTGGCTAAATGTTAATGAGTCTCTACTGGGACTACAAAATTATAAAGTAGCTAGTGCATTTCACAGGAAACAATCTATAAGAGGTGGATCACTTATTTTAGTACATAATAGCTTAAACAATAGGGCTCGTAGGGATGTTGAAACATTTTCAGTTGAACGTGTTTTAGAATTGTCTTGTACAGAGCTTAACCATTTTATTGTTTTATGTGTTTATAGACCGCCTAGTGGCAATTATCAACAGTTTGAAACTGCAATGGAGGATGTTTTAGCAACCTTATGCAAAAGTAATAAAAAAGTTATAGTATGTGGTGACTTTAATGTTAATATTTTGGAATCTTCCTCAATATCAGTTAGGTTTTTGAATTTGTTCAAGTCTTTTAATTTACTTAATTCTTTTCTTGAACCCACTAGAATTACGCCTACGTCTTCAACATGCTTAGACAATATTTTTTGTAATTTTACTATTATACATAAATCAATTGAGTATGGCGTAACTTCCGACCACAGTGGACAGATTATTAGTTTTGAATATAATTTTCAAAATGTAACTAAAAAAATATTAATTAGACCAATAACAAAGAATCTGGTTTTGAAATTTCAAAGCAATGTCAACGAAAAGCTTACCACGTTAGAAAACAATTCCGCTATAAATTATGATAAATTGTTCGGAATTGTACAACAAGAATTTAAGAATAACTTTAAGCTGAAAAGTGTGGAAATTTCAAACAAAAGGAAGTTTTGTGATTGGGCTACTCCCGGAATTTATAAAAGTAGGAAGAAACTTTTTGATTTATATAGAGAAAAAAGTACTTCAACAGATTCAAATTTTATTCAATATGTTAGAAATTATTCAAAATTGTTCAAACTTGTTTGCACCACAGCTAAGTCAATGCATCTTAAAAATAAAATTATGAATTCCAAAAATAAAATTAAAGCTACAATTAAAATTAACTGAGGATTTATGGGGAATCTCAACCAACATTATTAAATCTATCATTAATATTATTGCTCCTCAGTTGGCAGTCATTTTTAATCAATGTATTGATGATGGTTCATTTCCAAGTTTAATGAAATACAGTAAAGTAATACCTCTTTTTAAAGCTGGTGAGAAGTCTGATCCTACTAACTATAGACCAATATCAGTACTCCCAGCTCTTAGTAAAATATTTGAAAAAGTTATTTTTAATCAATTACTTTGTCATTTCTCTCTGAATTCCTTATTTCATTCTCAGCAGTATGGTTTCACTAAGAGTAAATCCACTACAGATGCTGGTGTAGCCCTAATGAAGCATATATTTGACGCCTGGGAGGACAGGCAGGATGCGATTGGAGTATTTTGTGATCTTTCGAAGGCATTCGATTGCGTTGACCATCCTACTTTGTTAGCTAAATTGACATATTATGGTGTTAAGAGTAATTCTTTAAAATTAATTAAATCTTACTTGAGTGACAGAACTCAAAAAGTAGTTATTAATAGAGTCGAGTCTTCTGGCGCGCCATTGCTTATGGGAGTTCCACAAGGTTCGATTTTAGGCCCTTTATTGTTTCTAATTTATATTAACGATCTACCTTTCTATACTAGAGATCTGTGCGAAACAGTTTTGTTTGCTGACGATACATCTCTGATATTTAAAGTGAACAGAGGCAAGGATCATTCTGACGTGATAAATAATGCTCTTGCGAAGGTTTTACATTGGTTTACGGTTAACAATCTATCTCTTAACGCAAGTAAAACTAAATGTATAAAGTTCTCATTGCCTAATGTTACAAAAGTCTCAACTAACTTGAAAATGAATGGCAAGAATATCGAGTTATTAAATGACACAAAGTTCTTAGGCATCAATATTGATTTTAAATTGCAGTGGAACCCCCATATAATGGATTTGTCCGGAAGGCTTAGCTCAGCATGCTATGCCATCAAAAAGATAAGACTCATAACAGACGAAGAAACAGCTAGATTAGTTTATTTTAGCTATTTTCATAGCATTATGTCATATGGTATGTTATTGTGGGGATCTGCTGCGGACATACATAATATATTTGTACTACAAAAGCGCGCCATAAGAGCTATCTATAATCTTAAGTCCAGAGATTCTCTTAGAGATATGTTTAAAAGAATTAACATATTAACGGTTGCATCTCAGTATATATTTGATAATATAATGTATGTTCGCAAAAACATTAATACATTTGATAAAAATTCAGAAGTACATAATTTTAATACTAGGAGTAGAAATAAGCTCTCTCTGCCAAATTGTCGACTTCACAAAACAAAAAATTCATTTTTGGGTAATAGTATCAGATTTTTTAATAAAATTCCGCAGGAAATAATTGATCTACCATTGGCAACTTTTAAAACTGTAGTTAAAAAGCAGTTTCTTCAAAAGGGGTATTATGCTGTTAATGATTACTTATCGGATAAACAAGCTTGGGCTTTTTCAACTTGTATGTGTATATTAGAATAAAAAGTCAACCAGATCATTGTCGTGACCATCCCTTATTGTACAGGCTCAGCTCAGTTTCACAATACATACTTACTTGACTGTGATGGAAGGTTCCCTTAGTGCTACTTTATTGGTTACAGCTTCGGGGGACCCTTTCAGTATCATCAAATTTACACTGTGTGTGTCATGTAACAAAAATAATTTAAAAGAGCATAGCCTGTGAGTTTCTTGTCAGTTCTTCTCACAGAGCGGAGGCTCGGAACTGGCACTTAGATTCACTTACACCTAATTTTTATTTATTTGCATGTAAGTGAATCTAAGCTTCGTGATTTCAGGGTTGATATAAATTTTTTTTTCATGTATATTTTGTTTTGACGTTTTCAAGTGCTATGTAATAGTTTATGAAATAAAGAACTTTTTACTTTACTTTACTTTACTTTACTTTCAAAAGTAAACAAATGTTCCATAACATAACCACCTCAAGTCTATCGCTGGCTGTGAAGACTAGAGCTGTGTTCACGTAGATCTGCGATCAATAATATTAGCGCATTCGTATTCGTCTCGGTGTGCATAGGAACGAGACGTGAGTGCATTTTGTCGTCGAAGAAACCAGTGAGCCGTGCCCACTGCCGCATAAACACACGCTGGCTCTACAGCTAAGCTCTGGTATCGATAGGGATTGTGATTCGCGATAATCGATTCGGTATTGGTACCTATTTAACTTGGTATCGAAAGAATGGGATTATGATGAGTGAGCATTTTTTAGAGAAACCAATGAGCCGTGCCCACTGCCGCATAAACACGCGCTGGCTCTACACCTAATATTTGGTATCTATCGGGACTGTGATTCGTATTCATTGAAAAAGTAATATATCATCTAATCAGTGTATTCTACCCTTCTGGCTTTTTTTATTTTTAATTTACATTCATTATTTTAGTATAACGAGCATACAACAGTTTGCTTAGTTTTTGATTCTGATATAACGTTGCACTGTGTTTTTTAAATGTGATAGTACAGTCATTGACACATGTTTGGTGTTTTTGTTATTGGCTTATATTATATACTATCACAAATATCTCGCTCGTCGGTAGGTATTCAGTAAAAAATTGTATAGTTCTATATCTCCTGTAAATTAATTTGTAAAACTTCAGCTAGTTACGATTAGTCAAAATTTATAAAAGATACCAAAAACCATTATGATACCAGGAATTACCACCCTCTCTACGTTAGCCATTCCACGACGCAACAGCAGATTTCTACCAGCTTTGAATATTGATGTTGTATAAACACGAGCGAAACCAACGAGCGCCACTTTTGCTACAGTTTTTGCCAGCGTTTGAATTTTTCCTAGATTTGAGAGCAATTTTGTGTGAGCGACGTATTTTATGGCGCCCCGGCGGCAGTGGAGCGCACAACCGCATGTGGTCGGGTTATGCTAAACGCCAAGAGAACAACGAAAATTACGAAATCTCGAAATATATTTCAGCCGGTGGCAACATCTGTACACATATCCTGCTTCACCTGTAGGTTATCTTAACATGGCTGATAGCATTTTTTTTTTCACCAAACCACTTCATTTTAATATCATCTTAATAACTTGTCGAAGCAAAAAGAAACTACGATAATGAGATCGCAAAAAAATAGCACGATAAAAAAATCGGTTTTCTTCCACCTTTTATCGTAGAATGCAGTAAAAATCTCGAAGAAAACTCGTGGGGAAAAATAACCGACAATATTAAATTTCCCTCTCGTAACAACGCCGCTGCCTGGCTTAATAGACAAAACAGATGTTGCGATAATAAACACTTTATCGGCTGAACGTTGGGCCAGGAGTGGCGACGAAATAAATGGCCTTTAATTTAGACGTGCGAGGGAAAAGAATCGAGCTCACGATACGGATAATGTCCCCGCCTCGAGGCCTCAAGCCCTCGTCGATCAGTGATTCCAGAACTCGACATGTAACAAAATGGCACCCTGACTAATATTTACATGTATTTAGACTTAATGTGCGCTTCAAATTTATTCTAACAAAAGCAACATTTAAAAACAATTAGCTTTCACCTATAACACCACACGTTTGAAATATGTTTAGCATTAGGAGTTATTTGCATTATATCATCATAGTATCCAAGATGTAACCAGGTTTCAACTCTCTATGTCAACATTCCATCTAAATTCGTTACGGCCATTTTGCATGACTTACATTCACCTGAACGTTAAAAAATTATGCAACATTCGTAAGATAATGATAGTCTAGAATGTCATTCATCATCGTAGCCCATTATGCCCCACTACTGAGAATAGACCTCGTCTGACAAACTGAGGTATTAGGATAGATCACCAGAGTGAAATCAATGGTGGGGTTTAATTCTAGAATAGGTGTATGAAAAGGTTAATGAGTGTGAATGAAGCTAAGAGTGTGTGCCGAGATCGTAGCAAGTGGAAGGAAGTGATCTCTGCGTACCCCTACGGGAAAGAGGCGTGTATGTATGTAATTCTAGAAGGCGACTGATATTACTATTTCAAGGTATAAGGACGACTGGTATAGGTACTATTTTCAGACATAAAGAAGCAAAATGGCTTCTATAATATATGCTATAAGTTCATTCAGTGAGAAGATGACCTGATTGCTGTTCTTCTTCTTTTTGTTTCAATGGTATGTTTATATATCTGTTTTGTCCAGTGCTCAGCCACACGTACTGCATTTTCAGCAGCAATCATGAGCTCAGACCCCGTACAGTTGTTAGGGCATGCGAGGCAGGATATAAAATGGAGCATGCTTTGGGGAGAAAAACACTCACAATTGCTGTTTAAAAGATCCCTTGCTTAGCTGCTATGCTTTCTCTTCTATTTTAAGAAAGACAAATGTAACTGCTATATAGATTTAATGGTACCATTGAGGTTTACTCATAACCGTAAAGTTAAATGAGTCTGTCCGAAAAAGTTCAACACATTCTTCCGTAGTCGGGAACGCCAATAATTGGATTTAGGATCTCAGGGGAATTTTCGTTCGAGATGAAAGTTTTTCTAGATTTTAATCTAAGACAATAATAGAAAGAACTCGGCGTGTCTTTTGGTATGTCCCCAGGCGCATGCAAGCTTTTGTGTTTTTTTTCCTTTTTATTTTGTTTCGCTGTAGTGAGTTCCATGAATGCAGTGACGTATCTAATCACGTAATTAAATCACAGTATTAGGTGTAAAGGAATCCATTTTTTTTAAAGTGTTTTACGTCGATAACAAAATTCGTTTTCGCACTGCCGGCCAAAAGAAGACCGAAAGGGGGTGTGGAACTCACCACCGGCGTCTTCTGGCAATCGCGTCTGCGATTGCCAGCGGTAATACCCACTAAAAATATTTCGACGACGCCTGCCGCTTGTTGAAATAAAGGCGGGAGCCAGTACCTGGGTTGCAGCGTCTGACACCCCGCCTGCGGCCAACGACTCCCGGACCAAAACCGGGAAGACCTCCTCAAAGAGGTGCAGTGGATGCGCCCCTCTTACCTCCTTGTGCGACCAATGCGTGTGTGACCGACTTCTCGGAGGGTCCATGGTTAGACAGCAGGGCCCTCTGCCCGCACTGCTTGAGACCTTCCTGGCGATGCTTGACGGAGTGGGCCCGCCCGCTGCGCCCTCCATAGGTCCCTCTTAGTTTCCCCCCCGGTAGATGTATAGGGATCCTATTAAGAGCTCAAATCAACCTCACCTGCACGTGGTGCACCTGCTGAACAACGGATGAAGCTCTGGCGTATATAAAAATATTACTAAGTAAGCGGCAATGGTTCGCCACCTATTTACGTAGGACTAACAATATAATTAGCGAAATGTGAGCGTATAATATGCATTTGCCTACGCCTTCAGGGAAACAGGCGTAAAATTATGCTTTTGTCACTATTTGCATTCGAAATATTTTAACAAGGGCATTTTTGTGCACTAATAATATAAAGGCTCACATTTTTAAATGGTTTTTATATGTACAATTAATGTAATCATATTTTTTTTGGTATAAATATTTTTCACGCTAGCTATAAATACTGTCAAGGTTTTGAGTGCGGAATAAAATCTATAATCTAATCTAGGGAAAAAGAACAGCTTAACAATATTAACCCTAGATCACTAAACTTATTTTTCAACGTTTAATACTAACCATCGTCGTTTCGACTACGCTGTCAAAAAGTAGGGTTTTAAGGTATTATTGAATGAAATATATGTATTTATTTTACATAATTTATTTATTAGAATCTTTTATTAGGAAAAATATAACATTTTTATTCATTTAAATCACATATTTATTTCTTAATCAGCCTTTTTACTGAGGCCATATTTTTTGCTCCAAATAATGAAATTTGATTCTTTGAGAGCTTACCTATGAAAAAATAAAACACAGCACAACGAAAAAAACTCAAATAATCACAATTTATACATGGAATCATTAAAAAAAATAACATTTTGATAATAAAACTATGAACTAATACATTTGTGACACACATCAAGTTTGTGTTCGCCAAACAATAATTTATTGCACTTGTAGCAACTAAACTTCGTTTTGCTGACGGGCATATGGCACAAATTTTTGTTTGGTCTCGATAGGATTATCTGCAGCTTCACTTTCTTCAGTCTCAAGTGTCAAACTCGATCTACTACTTCCTGGCATTGAGCTGGAGGTGGATGTAGTGTCAAAGAAAGAGACCTCATCTTCATAAGCTGACTCATAAGCGGGATCAACCTCGATGTGGTCTTCCTTCTCACTTTTTGATGAATTTTCTTCGTCACCATTATCTGCCAATAATAGCTGAACAATCGTACGTAATGAAAATAAAAAAATAAACCTAAAATATTAGAAACATAATAGTATAAAATATATCGTTAACACTAACCTTCGTCGATGCGACGAGTCATGGTTGCTGATTCGGCGCAAATAGGCCTTCTGCAAAAGAAACACTATCGTCCGTCGCGGGGGCATCGGGTCCACTGAGATTACACGGGAGCTGAAATAGGTGCGACCGCGCACTCAAAATGTACGACACTTTTTTCGAATTCGCGTCGTCGTTTCGACGAAGCTTAGTGATCTAGGGTTAACATTTATAGGTTAACTTATTGATTAGAACTTTTTGATTTACCAATATTTGGTACAAAATGAAACGAATATGAAACAAGAAATACTTTTACCGATACATTATTAATTATAAGATATATTAAATTACAACTATTTTATTTAGATCATTCTAATCGTGAGCCTTACTCAATTTTGTGTTCCGGGTATAAGGTTACTGTGTAAGCAGTGTCGGCATTGAAGCAGTCGTTATCGACCAATAATATCAAAAAAAATTACAAGATTTTTCTTTATGAGACACCGTGCTGTATAAGACTATTACGATTGGGCATAATTCTTCTTTGGGTCAGTTTTGTCTTTGTTTTCCCTTAAGGTAACACACATTCGGAACTTACCTGACATTAAGTGGTAACAGCAGCCTTTTGACGTTTGCAATACTGTGGGAATCATATCCTTGTTACTAATGTCAACAAACATAACCCGTTTAAGGTCACGTGTACCCAGACATAATTGACATTATATTGCTTCGTATCCGGCTGCGGACCAGTAGCCCGCCACCTAAAATACTAATTAAGGTTTTAAATTGACCTACGTCGATCTAAATACCACTAAACAGAAACGTTACAGCGCTTTTTCGAACCAGAACGAAAGCTACGCTGCTTAGGAAGCATTTCAGCGAATGTGGGCACGAAATTGGCCCTCACTTTTCCGCCAGGGCGAAATTAACCCGAGAAGTATCCGGTGTTTCAAAAATGAGATCGCTGCAAATACGCTTCTTTGAACCCTTTTGACCTATTACGTCATGGTATTAGATTCACAACTCTCAACTGATTTGGGTCACTTGTATTTTCCGTATGAAATTATATGACGTTCATACCTGATTCTTAATAATAAATCCAAGTGAAAGAAATGACATAAATAAAGATAAAAATAAACTTTAGTGAAAATAGTTTGTATTTAAGATATGACTTTTAAATACATATTGAAAATGGTTTACAGCATGGTCTTAGGCAGAATATTAAATTAATTAGGCAGAAATTTTATATAACACGGGTATCAATGGAAAACGTACCAATATATAAATCACTGGTACAACATTATTTTATGCATAAATTAAATTATTTAAAAAAATCACCGTTCTTTCAAAAAAATAATGTCAAATATTTTCTTCGGTATTCAGCTTTTCATTTTATTCCAAAACTTCTTTAAGTTTTGGAATAATTTAATTGAAATATTTCTAATCAAGACAGTTATTTTAAAAATGTAAATCAATATGAGGATAAAGGATAAATTTAGAGCTAATATTTTTTTCTGCTGATAAGTTAGATTAATACTTTTTAATAACTTGAAAAAGGCTTGCAAAACAGGGACCCAGATAACTACAAATAAAGTTATTGTGCCTTGCCGTTATGCCGTGTGGTACCAGCCTAGAACAGCGGTATTCCCTTTTATCTCTCAGGGAGTCGTAAGTGTCGACGAAGAGAAATCTATCCAAATGATGGGTACACTGGCGCACTGGCTTGAACTGCGATCACCAACTCGCCTGCCCAGGGTGGTGATTATGGGCACCCCCAATAGAATGGATTGGGTAGGGCAATGTTCAATAGTAGACTTTATACGGCTGACATGATGAAAGTTCTTGATTTAAAAAAAATATAGCTATATTCCCAGTAATTTAGTTTTATGTGATTGTCGCATAGAAGGACATGTCTAAATAATTCAGGACTACAATATTTACTGAACATGAAACATTATTGCAAACTTGGTTAGACTATTCTCCAAATTAGATAGGAACATATTTATCGTCAATTTAATATGAGAACATCTAAAAATCATTTACCAACTTATTTCACTGCTATGTAAAGTACTATTTCTCTACCAAGATTCAGTCACGTTAAATTATTATCCTAAGAAATCAATTTTCAACTTCTAAAACCACTGCAAAGTTATGTTCAAGAATAAAATGAATGTGACATAAGATGATAAACCTTGAAGCTTGATAGGTCGTTTCTTGAAGCAGACTTCTAATCCGATAATAGCTTATACTTCCCTGGAAGATATTTAATATATATGTAAGGTTTATGTTATTACTGAGTATAAATTTTGTGATCTTTGGTTTGAGTTTTCATGGAGTTGTAAGAATGTTTTATATAAATTAAGTAACTATATTTGGCCGTTCTCAGCATTGCATAATAATGCTATTCTTAAATTATATTACCGATAAAGCACGTTTAGCAATAACTGAAATTCAGCCACATATTATTAGACCAGTGAGCAGACCCTGTGCCCTAAGCCGAAGTGTAGTGCAACCAGAATAAAGCTAGGACATAATGACCGATGAAGCACGTTTAGAAACGTTTGAATTTTCGAAGGTTAAATACCTTTAGATATGTCATGATGTTTCAGAATCGAATAAGACTGACTTTCGTAAAAAATAATTATATAAATTCATATAGGGGAATAATTTCTAATATTAATAAAAAAAACACTCAGTCAAATTGAAACAACGATACTTATCATAGACTTAGGCATATCGGAATATAAATACTTTTCACAGGCTTATTTTTCTTCATGACGACCAATATGGCGTGGTGGCAAGTATACTCGACCCCGCTCCAAGGTTGTGGCTTCGATTCCCACACAGAAGAAATCTTTGCGTGCATGAAAAATCGTGCGTGTATTTGTTGTGATCTGAGTGTTTTCCTATTTATATTAAGTATATACCTATTTACAACAAAACAAAGTACGTATGTGTGGTTATCCGTTATTAAGTTTTCATAACCCATAGTTCTTCATGATACTTATTTTAGAACAAAAAAATTGGTGTAGTTGTCAGAAAATAATTATTATGTACTTTATTTATAAAATCATAAATAGACATACTAAAGAATTAAAATCTTTTTATTTGAAGTAAATCAATATATCGAAAAACTTAATTAAAGTTACTCAGCATTATATCATCATCATCTTTCGTTATAATTTAAATTATAGAGAAGACATCAATCAATCATAAGACGGTAGATGATTATTTAGCTTTACTATTCATTTGTTTCTTCCTGCAAATAGATATTAAAAACAAACTGTTTTAAATAGCTTAAAAACTGAGATTTTACACAATAATTTAATTTCTTTTCTCATTGGTGTTAGAAGCCACAATTCACTTCTGTTATAATATATGATTCATTTATAACAATCACGTGAACAGAACAGGGCAATTATTATTTGTCAATTTATCACAGTATTTATTATTCTGCTATGTAAAAGTTGATATGCTGTTTTTTCGTAAATGTGCCAATGAGCTAAGGCAAAAAGGGATTATAAAATATAGTACCTCTTTCGCAGGTGAAGCAGTTTTATTTATTCAAACTGCGTTAATTTTCATATTACACATCATAATTTTCTTTTAACATATTGTTTTCATAGTTTCGCTGCCTTCAGTATACAATATCATCGTTATACCCTGAATTATTAGTACCTACATTATGGGTAATTGTCGAACTAGGATACCCACAGTGGGTAATCAAGGATCACTGCTAAGCGGCGGCTATTTCGCAGAAACTGGCCAATTGAGCTCGCAATGCCAATGACCAATTCAATTAGTATAGCGCATTTGGGTTACGTAGTATTCTATGTGGCATTTGAGTAACGTTACATAAGATAAGGGGCAAAGGTAAACGTAATTGTATCTGTCTAAGTAGTCTGAATAGTGTGTATTTATCAGAGTGTATTTTTTTGTGTAAAAAATAATAATGCTCTTACAATCACATAGATATTTATAATATTATAGATATTTAGTGACATAATAAGTATCATTAAGAAATTGTGATATGAATACTTAATAACTGATAAACATGAATAAATACTTTATTTGTAAATACATACTTAATATACACAGGAAAACACTCGGACTAGAACAAATATTCATGTTTATGCACCCAAAGATATGTCCTGTGTGTCCTGTCCCACGAGTTCTGGTATACAAAACTCCACGCCTTCATCCAAATCTGGTTAGACCAGTGAGTAGTCTCTGGGTCTTAAGCAGCCGTTTACCCTAAGTATACGACTATGATTGATATCAACATTTTAATGTGACAAAAAGTATTGAGTTTTTAGTACATTGGACATTGATTGAAATCTGCATTGTTACTCTGATATTAATAAACAAAAAGACGTGTGGCACATGGAGACTGCCGCGGTAAAGCTATTGCATTGCATTTTTTATCAACTTATGCAATTATAATTTATTTTATTTATGCAATATTTAATAAAAAAATAGATTTAAAATAATTATTTAGAAATCAATTAATTAATTTAACGCCGATACAACCAATGCCACCTAAAGGCAGGTTGCTAAACTAAACAGACAAGCGTGATATTTCAAAAAGTCATAAAAAGTTCTACTATTTATCGATAGATGGAAATCTAAAAAGTATCACCGCTTTGCCGGTTTGCCGAAGGTTTTTTTTTCGTTAGGGAATTTCTGGATTCGGTCTCCATGCTCAAGGCCCGCGATAGAAGCTATGCAATAGCTAAAAATCTTGTAAATAATGATGAATCTGTTTAAGATTTTATTATTTTTATTGAAATGTATAGTTTTTTAAATAATTTTAAGTAGTATTTTGTTTTTATATTTAATTCAATTCGATTTATCCATTAAGACGCCAGATGACAATACCTGTTTTCCCTTTTAAGGTCATAGGTTCAAATCCCACACAGGACAAATATTTCCTGCATGAATATCACTTAAATGAATAATCTCTTTAAAGGTATGTCTATTAGTATGGGACCTGCTTAGTGAAAGCAAGACGGAGCTTTTCAGTATTTATAACTTGTATGTAAATGACTGCGCCAAGAAGACAAGAGAGTAATCAGTCATTATAAAAAAAAATTGTGTTTTGCTGCTAAATACTCCTTTGATTTCGTAATGAGAGTGCATTGAAAAACACGTCGAAATCATACTCAAGAATATTGATGCATCAATTGCATCGATTGTGCTGATGTATACTAGCTGTACTGACGCCCTGATCCCTGTACGATATCGAGTACATAATTACGCAACAAGCTAACTTCGTGTTGGCTGCTCAGAGGCAATCATGGATCATTGGCAGGCTGCGAGCCCACACAAATACAGCCGTGCCCTCTCAACTACATATAATACTGGCCAGTGCTAATAATCTTTATTACTTAGATCAAACAGAACAGATGTTGCGAACAGGTCTTATTTCCTGATATCGAACCCAGGAAAGCTTCATAATGAGCCCTCCTTTTGCCGAACTTATTAATCTTAGGTAATTGCGCTTACTAAATATGTCTTAAATATTATAAAAAGCAACCCTGTGTCTGATAAATTAATAACTTTTAAAAATATATTGTATATTCTGAAAAAAATTAACTCGTTAGGCGAGAACAATAATTAAAGTATTTTAATTATTGTTCTCGTTAACAGCGCTTTCGTAATTGTGGTCATAGATAAACGATACATTAAAGCATAGTGAAGCGAATATCACTGACAATGATTGGGTGACAGCTCGCTTGACGTAACTTGGTTCGTTGGCGGCATGGCGCTAGCTAGGAGCTGATATATAATCGATTTGCAGCCGGCCTAGGCGTCACGAGTTCTGAGGAACGTCTTGATATTCGCGTGATAACTTGTGTTAGCGTTTTAATTATAATTAGATTTCGGTGAAAAAGTGATTTATTTAATAGTTAATTTTAATTGCAAAATAGACTGTTGATTTACAATACGGTAATCATTTATTTGTAATTCACGCCGCCCCTTAGCATAAATGGAATCCCACGAAAACCCCGATATTGGCAAAGGCCCTATATATTTGTAATAAAAGGTTGCACACCTTTAAAATAACACCGATAACAAAACGAACTGAGCCATTAAATATCTATCAATAATTAAAGCTGAAGTATAATCACACACTAGTGAAGGCCTTTATCATTAAATTTAAAACATCTGCAAGCCTTTAAAAGTTACAGGCTTAAAAATGTGCAGTACATAATATACGAGCCGCAACAGCCCAATAGTGAGACCCATTGCCTTCAAATTCAGAGGGTCTTCAAGGTTCAAACTCCGGTGGCACCTATGAGTTTTCGAAGCTATGAGCGTAATTATCGCTGCCATGAAAATCTATGGCAGTCGTTATTAGGTGGTCCATCCTGACAGCTGTTTGTTTTTTTTACCGACGATAGGTAACAGTAAGCACCCTGGGCCCTAAGTTTAAGTCTAGGACAACCGGGTTAGTGCTAGGATACGATTATGATAATTATAGAGCAATATTTTAAATTTATCTTTTCATTACAAGGGTATTAGGATATTATGAATTAACAGATAATTAAAAGATTGGTAAAGATGGATTTCGTACAGTACGTTGTTATATTTTACGCGACTATCACGATACTATTATATATTATTGTAGTAATTGTTAATACGTAAGATTTTTTTATGTGTGATGTTATGAAATAGATAACGAAATGGTAGATATATTTATGTATAGTATGACTTTAAATATATTTCGTATTTACGGTCTTATTTATGACATGGTAAATGTACATAGAAATATGGAATATCTTACTGTATGTTTTGATGGCGTTCTTTTTTTGTATATATTTGACATGTAAATGCTAGCTCTAGCTGTGGGTTTATTAACTCAGTCGAATGCTACGCTAAAGCCCTCTTTGAGTTCATACAACGTTTCCGCGTTTCATATGTTTTCCTGTTTGACTGTTTTTTTATATACATATAAAATATATCGTGTAGCGTTTTCGCAGATTGAATATTTTTACTACACTTATTTAGATCGTAATAGTCATGGTATCAAACCATATAGCATCAAACAAAGCATACTAAGTATAAGTGTGATAAGAATAGCCCCATTTTTATGTCAATGTATGCATCGTTTGCAATTGTTCTCTTAAGGTTTTTAAATATATTTGGCTTCACCTTCCTGTTCGATGGTTGTTGATGACGTTTGCATGATTCTTCATAAGTAGGCATTTACATAAATAAATATTTTCTGACAATTTTTTTTTAATTCTTGTGTTATGGATACTAAATAACGGATAAACATATATACATTTTTTTTGTAAATACATACTTAATTTACATAGGAAAACACCCAGACCAGATATGTCCGAATTTCACGAGAAATAAGTCGCGAGCGAACCCCTAGTAGTATTTTATAATTTATATTGTCAATAACAAATTTCTGCATAGTAAAATCTGAGTAAAAATAGTCAGGGACTTGTAACAAAACAAGATACAAACTGAAGCCAGGCTTAAAACTATCTGTCACTGTCTTCGTTTTATCAAATAAAAGTGACAGCACTAGTTTTAAACCTGGATTAACTTTAGATCTTATGTTATAAAAGCCCCTAAATACCTAATTATACTAGCTAAATAGAGCCTTTTTGAACACCTACATCTATCTCACCGTTAAAATAAGACGTAAATATAAAGATCTTCTATGTCAATTTTACAATGCAATTGAGGGTCCTCTACGTTCAGTTTTCTGAACCGTGAGAAAGTATCTTATGTACAAAGAGAGGAAAATCTTTTGTTCGAAGTGACTATCGACGGTATTTATCTGCTTTGTGAGGATCCCTCTGATCTCAAATTACGTGAACTGTTACAGTTTACAGTGGCCGAGGGTTGTTTTGGAGCACTCCTTCTCGATAGTAAGCACTTAGGTAATTGGGTACTAAATTCATGTTACTTTGACATATAATTTAATTTTTTTATTATATTTTTAGGGAGACCAGCAGCTTGCTTAACATAATTAATTTAAGAGTTATAATATAACAATACCGTAAAACTTGTTTTTTCTGCATTGCGAACAAGTTATTATGATTCGTTTAATTAAAATACCACGGTTCTTGACCTAGGCCGACTTTCATTACTCAGTCTTATTACTTACGAAAGTCATGTCATCAATCATTTTTATAAGAAAACTAGCTTCCCGCGGCTTTACTCGTGTACACTCATATCGAAGCTAATAGTAATTTATCTCATTTTTTTAGAAAATAGATATTGGCAGCGGCTTTTCCCGCGTGTCCAACTTTATTTTTTTTAGGGTTCCTTAATTTATATCGAATAATTATAAAGCTTTCTATTAAGAATTTCAAAAAATATTTCTATACTTTTTGAGCCTCATCTTTCTTGATTGGTACAAATCATTATTTTTCATAATACTATTGTAATTAGTATAGACTGATATGATAATGGTTACTGACGAACTTCAAGGGTAATTATGTAAGATATTATTTAGCATAAGTAAGCAAGTATTCCATTAATATTTGACAAGGCGAAGTTGTAAGTTTTAAATTAAAGATGGACGCTTTTTGGCTTATTATGAGGCCTAACTCGAGCCTCATATATTACCATAGGAATTTACTCCTCAACATTTATTTAAACTAAAATTAAATAATACATATTCGACATTACGCTGATTTTGATAATGACAAATGTTTCACTAAAGTATATTAAAGTTGGAAATAAGATGGTTCTTATTTATGTGGTCATGATAGATGCAAAAATTCTGCGTCACGAAGTTCTATGAAATTTAGAAACAAATGAACTTCATGGCAAATTTCATTTGTTTTCAATACTGAAACTATATATATTTTCTTAAAATATTAATAATTATTATCTGCTTGCTGTGATTTTTTTGAATGTTATTTAACTTAAAAATTCTACTATGTGGACGTAGTACGTAGTTAAATTTTATTCCTTTTCCCGTGAATACTAAGAACGTTTATGTTCAGCACAAGATTTACGCGGTACGCAAAACAGGGTCATTTTATAAGTACATACAGTCAAACGATTCGTTAGCCTACATCAGAGGTATGCGAAATACGATATAAAGAGACCTTCCTTTTTTGCAATCAGAAAAAGCTAAGCCCGTTCTTTTTATCGATGCGGGCAGCGTTCAGTGCGGATCTAATTTAGGGTCTGTGATAAAATACCCCTCCTCCGCACTTTTATTTGTAACAAGATGTGATTTTTCTCGAAGTATTGAATTTTCTCTTTAATTCACGTTTCTTCCAAACTAAACGTTTCGGGAAATAGGCAAATTTTTTTCACAATAAATATATTCCAGACTATATACTGTTTGTTTTTAACGTTGACTCATAAGTAACTTATTTTTTTTCCTATTATTTTAGCCTATTGGCGCCCTCAAAAAGGCCACTTTCTAGGGTAAAAAGAATTTTCGAATTTTGCGGGACTGTTCGAAAGGGTTACCGCCGCCCTAGTGTTACAGGCTCAAGAAGGAACGTGGATGATTTTTAGTCTGTAAAAGTCTGACACACCCTTCTGCTTCACCCACAGCGGAAGACGGTCATTTGATAATTATCCATCCAAAAAAAAAGGGTAAGAAGAATTTAAGTTATATAGCGTAACCAGTGTGGATTGGCTGAGGCACGAGAATGATGTGATTCTGTAAATATATAAAAAATTACAAATTCATGAAGAGGTCAATCTACTCTTATATTTTATCTGACATTTAAATACACTTGAACTGTAATGTCAGCTGATTGCAAGATGAAAGCATTGAAACTATTGAACCTATTTTGAATAATTCTTAAAAAAAATAGATTTTTGTAATAAAGTATTTCACCAATGGAAAGCTACACTAATAACAATAAATATAGATAATGCATTATTTTGATGTCTTCCTAATTTTATGATAGCATGGTGGCAAATAGATAGTCCTTCACCAAAACCTTCAATGTCACAAAGTGTGAATACCACGCTTAGTATTTAAAATACCTTATTGAAATCGTAGAATTCATTTGTTTAAAGACGAAAAATAAGTGATCAAAGAATTTACCTTTTAAAAAGCAATGGAAAATTGTATCGATAAACTATCCATTAATTACATCTCCATTACAGTTAAGATCTCAGTATCGGAACATTCTATTAAATCTACCAGACGCAAATGAAACAAAAACTAACGCAATATTTTCCGAAGCAAATGATTCTAGTGAACAGTTCCGCAATTTCATTGAAATATTGACGCTATAAAGTTTGCAATTTTAAAAGAGTAATGGCAGATTCCAGGTGCTTGAAATCACTATTTGGAAATAAAATGAATGCAAGCTTAGCAAATATTGTATTATCAGACCCGTTTAATAACTACTTAATTGTTGCAACTGAGTCCATTTGTATATTATTGAAACTGCTAATATTATTATGTCATTCACCTACACCTATTTTAAAGGGTGGTAATAACATTATTCGATAACACAACGTTCAAGCGCTTGTGTTTCGAAAGGCTTCACGTTTGTAGTATATCGCCAAGATTTGGAGTCAATACCCACGGGTGACACACATCACCAACCTAGAATTTATCCCGGTTTTGCCTTAGTTTCAATGAACTTGGCTGAATTTTAGTTATTACACAGGTACGACTCTCATACCTGAGGCACTTGGACTCCATTAAGACTATTAGAAAAAAAAAATTGGATAATCGCATCTTTTTAAAGCATCTGATAAACCGACACACACACCGCACACATTATATGCCATACTAATGACTAGACTATCTCACATAATTTATTAGTTACAAGTAAATTGTCTAATAAAATACACATAGTACTTGCTTACTTACGTGTGATGGAAGGTTCCCTAAGTAGTTATGGCTTACAATCACTCCAACTTAATTATATGATTATTGTAAAGACGAGAGGCAGCCTTGCTGATTTATTTGTCTGCTTCTTATTGTTATTACGAGTATGAACTGTATTTTTATTGTAACTGGCGCGAGAAAAGACCAAGCGTAAAAAAATATTGTCAAGAGTTTCTTGCCTGATTCTTCTACTTTTTTATCAAGCTCTTGCCCGCAGTAATTGTATGCGTTCGTTTTTAGGTTGACGTTTACAAGAGCTTCATTGGGCCAAACTTGAATAGAAATAAATCACTTTAAATAAATATTCTTTTAAATAAATAAATATTCTCTTACAATCACACCAATTCTTCAGTTCCAAGATAAGTATCACTAAGAACTTGTGTTATGGATACTAAAGAACGGATAAACATACTTAAATACTTTTTTTTTTTTTTTTGTAAATACATACTTAATATACATAGGAAAACACCCAGACCAGAACAAATATTCATGTTCATGCACACAAAGATTTGTCCTGTGTGGGAATCGAACCCACGACCTCTGGAGTGAAGTGCAGGTATACTGACCTCCACGCCAAATCGGTCGTCATAACTTTAGTAACTAACACTAACACTTTAGATTTAATAATATAACAAAGCATCAGCTACAAATTTGTTTTAAATAACGTTTACATTTTGAAATTTTGTAGCTGTCTGGAAACACATCGCACCTGGTACGTGTCCTGCAATGCAATGAGATATTCGGGTCATGCAAGCCAAGCGATCACCCGTTGACTTCCTGCATACGAGATGGGCAAATTTATCCTATGTAAACTGTTGTGTGTACCTACAATCTATGTTTGCTTTACTATTTTTCAGTACCTGCTCAAGTTATTTAGAAAACTCTCAGTAGGTCATACTTAACAATATAGCTTTTAAAGCACATCGGTGGAGCTTTCTGCTTAAAGGTAGACAACACGTGCATTAAGCCTCGCCGCAATTAGATATTTGGCGCAAGCAAGCCAAGACATCACCCGTTGACTTTAATATAATACTTCTAAAAATTCTTATTTTTATTGCGGTAGAATTCCCGTTTGCGTAATACGCTATGAATATGTGCAACCAATCAATAATTTTTATAGAGATAATTGGCTCCAAAATCAACAGCCGAGTCTATTATCATATAACCAAACAATACAATTAGAAACTTTATCGATTTTGCACTAATTACGCATTTCCACCATGAAACAGAATTAGCGGTTGTCCAAACACAACAAATTATAATTAACAAAGCCAAATTCTGCAATGGATTTCGGATTTGGTGATTTATATCGGTCCTGTACAGCCGGTGTGGGCTCTATATAATTATGGGAAGGATAGCATTGATTTTGGTATGGAGGACGTAAAATAAGTCTCAGGTGTAGTTGATAGCCTTTATCCGCCGAAACTGATAAAATATGCCTCGCTCTCGGCCCGCCCGATACCGTGAGTTCCCTTTCAAAATTATGAAACTTATTATTGTAACTGAACCCCGAACATTATTATACGAGTCTCGATATTGGACACTAAACAAAAGGTTCAATTCTCTAAAATGAGTTATGATAATGTTAGCACTTTCTGCGAAAATGGAACTGAAAATTCGAGGGATTATGTATGCATGAGGCTAGATCTGTTTAGAAGCGAGTAATATTTCAACGTTTTGTATAGCAGTAGCGAAGGCCAGTGACTTTATCTGCATTGATATAAAAATAAAACTAAGTTTGTAAAACATTAGCGATGTTTTTTTTTTAGATATGTACTCTACGAGATCAGTGGTTCGAAAACGATGAGTGGAAGTCATACCTTGGATGAGTGACCGTTTCTGTAGTATTTGATATCGGGCGTTTCCATATTCGAGAAAGCAAATGTGGCAGTTGTTGAGCAAAATAAAAGGCTCTTATATTAATAGCATGAATTGTAATGGATGGACGCCACCAAGATTACGAATGAAAGAATCTTATATTATTACAAGTGATGATAGTGGATATATATAAATTTTTTTGAACGCTGTTCAAGTTCTGCAATCAAATGTTAGTAGCCGTACTTGGCTGCTTCTCTTTTTTGATTACCTTTTCATGAACGGTATTATATATTTCTTAAAAACAGCCTTCATTTTTTAGAATTAATCCAGAATATCATAAAGAATATTCTTGTTGTGTGTACTTAACCAATTATATTTGGCATCGTGGCGAGAGAATAAAAAAACTCTTACTACAATTCAAACTCAAGCTCTTAGCACACTAACTGAGCAATGAAGTACTGACTTCTAACAATTTTTGACGTATATTTCTATATACACATCTCAGCCCATTAACGTCCCACTACTGAGCACGAGTCTTCTCTCACATACCAAGGTGTGAGGGTATTGGGTCTTACTCCACCACGCTGACCCAGTGCGGATTAGCGGAGGCAGGTGTATGGCGTCCTGCTGTTAGAATTTTTCAAGCCGCCCATGAGGCCTCTAACATGGCTTAACGAATACCACATTTAGTGATAACCGGGACCAACGGATTGACGTGCCTTTCGAAGCACGGAAGCGCTCGATATCAAATGCCACACAAACGATCACCCATCCAAGGACTAACCTCTGTAAACTTTGCTGTACTTCGGTGATCGTTTCCGACCACCGAGCACCGCAGAGCTACGAGCGCTTTCTTTATAAATGAGAGGCAACTTAGCATTAAATCAAACTGACTTTAAGGGGTCAGAATTACTTCTAATTACTCTTAAATTTGCTACAGATCATTTATAGAAAACATTTACACAAAAGCTCTTTTTATACCGAGACAGTTGTAAAGAAAACATCGATACTTATTTCATTGATAGATTCATCTGTATTCGGTCTGTTCGTGACTTGGGTACGAAATTATCTGTTTGTCGGTTGTAGTACCACTTGGAAGACAATCGGAAGTACCATTAATTGGTTAAGAAGTTTGGGAGAACAATATTGTTAAGACAAACCCTTAAAGGTAAACTCGGTATGCCGATACAGACTGCTATGCTCAGGATGTGTTTTATTTTTATTAGTAACTTTCTTTTGTTTTGTTTGTCTTGTTCTCGGGTGCAGCTATTAGAAGTAAGGTTAGTTATTTTTTTAATGCCATTTACCCTTTTAATTGTACAATCATGTGCTTGTTGATAAAAATGTTCATACCATACATTTTCTTTTTATTGAGAGGTAGCCACATGGTCGCAAAAAAAAATTTTATACCCTTAGTAGTTGTGCAAAGCATAGGGAGGTAGAATTCTTTAGAGGTGCCCCAATTAGACTGAGCAGACTATTAGGACTGCTTTTTATATGTGATGTTGTTGATGATGTTGATGTTGGTACCTACACTAATGTATGGAAGCAAATGTTAGTTATGGCAGAAGAAACATGAAAGTAAGATTAATGCAGTGAGATGAGAGCACTCAGAAGTATTCTAGGTGTGAAATTGAGTGATAGGATTAGGAATAAAGTAATAAGGGTCGAAGCTGGTGTAAAAGAAGCTATAGTGACAAGAATTGAGAACGATATGCTTAGATGGTTTGGTCCTGTTATGAGGATTAATGAAAGTAGACTAACGAAAGTGATTTATGATGGACACCACGTAAGACCTTCTATGACCAAATTCAGAAAATTTTGGAGAAAGGGCAGGTCAAAAGTACCCTAAACCAACGGGCGTGTATGAGGAGGATTATGAAAATTAATCGCAAGCAAGCAATAGCAAGTGGAAGGATGTGATCTGTGGTCGGGGGAGCAGAGGGGATATGTGGGACTCGCCGCCCTAAAGATGTATGAATGGTCGGAATTCCCACTAAATAAAGAGTCTTTTGCCCCATTCAGCGCAATACCTAAGGAGCCAAAGCTAAACTTAGTCTTTTTTAACGTCGTTAAAAAAATGTTTTCTAAGCACTGTCTCCCGGCCAATAGAGGGACCGGGAAGGGAGTGTGGGGCTCACTGCGGCAGACGCGACCACCGCAGTAAAAAACTTCCGACGTGCGGCCATGGCGTAACTGGCCGACTTCTGGGAAGGTCTATAGCTATACGGAAGGGGGCCCCTGCCACCGCCTCCTAAGAACCCCTAGGCGCGGCCAAACTGGCCCTCCTGGCCCGCCCACTGCGCCAACGGCGTAGCCGTAGAGAGAGCGGATCCCGCTCCCTCTCCCGCTCCGCGGCATCCTTCTGCGACATCACCACTTCGCAGAAGGAGGCCATTGCCTCCCACGCCGTCGAGAGCGACTCCACCCAGGAAACCAACCTCACTTGCAAGCGGTGCAACTGCCGATCAACGGACGAGGCTCTGGTGAACATAACAGTGCCCGGTAAGCGGCAATAGGCTCGCCACTTATTACGTGGGACCAACTATATGACGAAGTGTGGGCGTATAATATTCGTGGATTCGTGTGCCTTCGGGGATTCAGGCGTGAATGTATGTATGTTTAAATATTGTTTCAAGTGGTAATTAAGTGTATTTATATCAACAACATTGCAGACAAACCTAGAGTTAAACGTTTTAAATTACAGTCGAAATAAATATATAATTATTAATTATAGGTAGGTATCCTAATGCCAGCTGAGGACATATTACTCGTATGGCTGGGATATTCCTTGTAATACAGGGTTACAGGTTAAGTCGACCTATTCCCGTTAAGGGCGTGTAGTTTACATCGTTTCTGACTGATTTGCTTATGAAACACCCTATCCTAAAACTAACCGTTTTCGAGATATTTTTATTTAACTGCTTTTTATAAAAAATACCCGATTTCCGGCTATCAGCTAAGATATTTTCAAATGTATAAGTCTTATTGTTATAATTGTTGGTTTTTTACATGTAAAATAAGATGGTTCGAGACCTCAATAACCAATATTTTACATGAAATGAATAAATTAGTCGTTGTGGACAATAAACACTTGAAGAAAAATATAAAATTTTAGAATGTGAATTTTCTTAAAAGGATATCTTAAAAAAAAATTACGGCTCCTGTTTTGCAGATGCGCTTTAAAATATCTACGTTTCATTAGTTATCCAACAAGGTATAACAATCTAGGATTTTATCTAAAGTTTGTAGAAAAATCTTAGTTTCATATGCTAAAGGGGAGACAAAAAAAAGCTAAATAAAACAATACATGAGTACAAGACACTAAATTTATTAAATTTTCAACAAAACATGTCTAAATTTTATGTTCAACATGTCCGCTTCTGTTTTAAACACAATTCTTCTCATTCTTTTGCGACGTCCACTTTTTACTACACCAGTAGTTAAATTTCTTTTAATTTAATTAGCCGCATTTATTTTTCGATCTCTCAACACTTCAACTGATGTAATTGGGTGAAGCTCACTGTAAACCAGACTCTTCATGTGCCCCCACACATAAAAATCCATGGGGATTAGATCCGGACTTCTGGCTGGCCAGGGTAAAGGCCCACCTCGTCCAATCTATTTGTATCCAGCCATTCTCTGACACTTCGCCTGAAGTGTGCAGGGCAGCCATTATGCTGGAACCACATGTCTCGAATCATATTGAGAGGCAACTCATCTAATAGATTACTTAGGTCTCCTCGAAGAAAATTTTCGTAATATTCCCCATTTAAATTGTCGGCCTAAAATTTGCCGTGTGGCGCCGGCCCCCCCGAATAGCGAGAATAGCGTCACCCCCTCTCATCTCATGGGGAGTCGTAAGAGTCGACGGAGAGAAATAGGACCGGATGATGGGCAGCAGCGCCATCCTGCGTACTGGCTGGAACTGCGATCACCAACCCGCCTGCCAAGCGTGGTGATTACGGGCAAATACCCCTAATAGAATGGCACATACACACAAACGGCCCCCAGTCCCCGGCGGCCCCGCTATTCGAGATTACGGTAGCTTTCTTGGTAACGGCGGGGCAGGGGGTGCAAAGAATCACCGGCAGAGATCCGGCTACCATTCTAAAAGACTTTTGCACCTGGCAACCTACAACACACGCACACTTATTTAGACATGTTTTGTTGAAAATTTAATAAATTTAGTGTCTTGTACTCATGTATTGTTTTATTTAGCTTTTTTTTGTCTCCCCTTTAGCATATGAACTAAGATTTTTCTACAAATTTTTAATAAAATCCTAGATTGTTATACCTTGTTGGATAACTAATGAAACGTAGATATTTTAAAGCGCATCTGCAAAACAGGAGCCGTAAATTTTTATTAAGATATTCTTTTAAGAAAATTCACATTCTAAAATTTTATATTTTTCTTCAAGTGTTTATTGTCCACAACGACTAATTTATTCATTTCATGTAAAATATTGGTTATTGAGGTCTCGAACCATCTTATTTTACATGTAAAAAACCAACAATTATAACAATAAGACTTATACATTTGAAAATATCTTAGCTGATAGCCGGAAATCGGATATTTTTTATAAAAAGCAGTTAAATTAAAATATCTCGAAAACGGTTAGATTTAGGATAGGGTGTTTCATAAGCAAATCAGTCAGAAACGATGTAAACTACACGCCCTTAACGGGAATAGGTCGACTTAACCTGTAACCCTGTATAACAGGGGATTCATCACTGCAATGGTTAGTATAACAAAAGCATAACAAGTAATATTTTATAAAGTTTCAAAATAATACAATATCTATAGGCTGAATCACTTAACGGTACGTTCTCACAAATGTTTTAAAGTCAAATTGTTTATAGGGCTTACGGGGACCAGTTTTATGTTTCTGTATCCGCGTGATCCTGTTTAAGCCGTCAGAGGATACAGTTTGCTGGTTCTGGAAATATAATAAGATACATAGTGAGGCGTCTGTATAAATGTTCATAGAAAATATCATTTATATGACGAGTATATTTTTATGTCGTGGCATTATACATTGTGTTGATTATTGTTAAAAAGAGGTTAACAGAATGGGTTATCTCCTTTTTATTGATCTTATTTTTCACTCCATATATATTCGACATGGCAAGGGTTCTAATCTTGAAGTATATATAATATTCTGTCAAGTATTTAGTAGAAATTACATCTTTTTATAAATCGAACATAACCAATATTTAAAAAAAAAACGATTAGTCTTTATTCTGCTTATTAGTATTATGATATAGTAGAATAAAACCAAATTCCATACTTAAAGTTGTGATAAAATTGAACATTGCTAACTGTTCAAAACTTTATCTCAAGGATCCTTGTAACATAATATAATCGATCCAATTTTGAGGAGAGAACTCTACTGACATTTGGCGCACTCATAGATTTAGCAAACACGTGATCGGAATTCCAACGGTCAGATTAGGCAAGTTGCCGGAAGACCTTCATCATGCTTCCTAATTAAGACTCATCTAATGGGAAGACATGTTGTCTAATTCCAACTAACCTCATGTACGTGAGGCTATCTGGGTAATCCCTCTGCAATAAGAGTAATGTTTTATAGTTGTTTCCACTATTACTAACATTTATTTATTTTCGCTTTACTCAAGTCGCTAGAACATTTAGGTTTTGTCCACTTACTGATTAATTTTTGTAACCTTTTTTTGAATAAAATATTTGTTTAAAACGAATGCGCAGTGCAGTGCAGACTGTTTTTTAAAAATAAAAAAACCACTTTGTTAACTAGAAGTTATTTTATAAAATGTTTTATTGAATTCCTATGTACCTGCAGTTTACACATATAATAATAAAATAAATTATTGAATAACTGACTTTTCTATCAAGGCACTGCTCTATCTTCACTACGGAACGGGCTTGAAAACTTTTTGCTAAAATTAGGATAAATTAATTAAACGGGCTTAGATATTTGCAACCAAAACTTACTGAGAAATATCAAAATCAGCCTAAAGGAAACCGCAGATCGAAACTATGCAAAGTAATATGCCACAAATGCTGCTCTTCTTAAGAAAACTTCTACAGCAACTAAAAAGACGACACGCGCCATAATCCTTCCTTCACTTCAACCTATTAAAAACGGTTCCACCATTTGCATGTTGTGCCTACATTATAGGTATGTTCGACTATTTATGGAAGTGAGGGGGAATGTTTAAAGCGATATTTTCCCATCGTGATGTATGGGTATCTTGGCTACTGCTGTAATGAGAAATTCCGCTGTCAGTACTTTTTGTATGGTATGACGCGCGGGCCGCGGGCTTTGATAGGTGAGTGACTCGACAGAATTAACGAGATGACCCCAAATTATAATAAAAACACATTTGGGTACTTCCACAAATCGCAACGTTTATGAAGATAAATTACCGAGCGATACCTTCTGTCATGCAGTTTTAATTAAACTGGAAAGTAATGCTGTTTATTGATATTGACATAGCAGAATTGCAGTGCAGAATCCATTACTTGACTTTTATTTTCACTCGCCGTTAGCGACATTATCAAATCGATAGAAGCCAAACGTTATAGAAGAAGAAAACTTGATATTTTTGGGCTACTAGTGATAGTTTTAAAATGGACTATATTGATTGTGGGTATTACAAATTAAGTACAGTGTTATTTAAAATGACTAGCTTTCCGCTCGCAGCTTTGCCCTTATGGTTGAATAATACATGAGTTTTTAACAGTAGATATATAGAAGATGAAATGCTACATATATACATACAATCACATCTGTTTCCCCGAAGGGGTAGGCAGCAGCATATAATACGGCCCACACATCGCCAATTGTGTTGTTGATCTCACGTAATAGTTAGCGAACCTATTGCCGCTTACCGGAAACTTCTATGTTTGCATGAGCCTCGTCCGTTAAACGGCAGGTGTACCACTTGCAGGTGAGGTTGACTTGAGTTCCAAAGATGATGGTAGAGTACCTTGTACACCCGATGAAATGTTAGTATTCATATTAATTCGATTTCCATATTTACTACTTCATGACAATTTTCCGAAAGAAACTTTTGTCGCGACATTTCCTATTATGGAATGTTAAATATTTAAATAAGAATACAGATAGTTATAAATTATAATAAATTGTCTTAATACACTTTGTTTTTTTACTGTACTGGCAAGTACAATGTAAACAAAAAAGAACTGGGTTAACATTGTTCTATACAACCATTCACCTGCCTATTCAGTCCCTTTACGGTGAGTTTTCTAAACTGCTGCTGACGTCTCCAACTAATAAATTACCTCCGTACCAAATATAATAAAGTGCCACAATGCCCCGAACAAAATAAAGTGCTACAAAATAAAATATTATGAAAGAGGAGAAATAACATCGCCGTTATCTTATCAGCCGCGATGTTTCGCTTTTAAGGGGCGATGTTTCACTGTCTTCATTTTATCAAATAAAAGTGACAGCACTAGTTTTAAACTTGGCTTAACAGTAGATCTTGTTTTGTTGTAAGCCCCTAAAACTTTAAGCAATAAACCAATTTAAAAATAGATTTTTACGAATAAGGCAACTAAATCAAGATTTCTACGATTATTTGAGGCACTTTATTTACACTATAAATTATATTGTTTAAAATTTATGTATATTAGGGAAGTGTCTCTTCCAATGGGTATAGTCGATTTTTTTATATGAGATGAGTATAAATACTTCTACCTACGATTTTTAAACTTGAAGCTTATTTAAAACAACTAAAACATAGTGGGTTATTAAACTACTGTCTTCTTTTCGTTATTCGGGACTGCTCATAGAAATCTTAATAATATAACACTATTTAGATATCTGTGAGACTGCCATTTTTGACATACCTCGTAATGCTTGTAATTTTTGTTCTTATAAATTACACCGGTTTTTATTTATTTTCAGTTAAATTGAGGAGAGTTAAATTGAGTTGAAATTCTGAATGTTTTTAAAAGCTAATTTCCTTTTGACCATCACGTACGACTAAGTGCAATGTCAGATGATAACTTACTTATTAATATCACAACTCCTTTCATTTTAGAAATCTATATGTAATAATAATTAATTTATTGTGTTCTTTAAATTACTTTTAACCCTGTGGCATGATTTTACAAAATACGTTACCTCATAAGGCGATTATACTTAAACAAATATACTTTATTGTCTTCAAGATCAACAGGATCATTTAGATTCGTCAATTTTTTTACAAACAAAATGGAAACTTAATATTTTTCTTCACAACAATGTAATAAATATGGGCGATATAAGCGAAATATAATAAGCTCAAGCATGTTATCTCTAATCTGCAAAAAAATGCACCTTTAAATAAATATATTATCTCTAATTTGCAGAATAATGGACCTATAAACGAATATATTATCTCTAATTTGCAGAAAAATGCACCTTTAAATAAATGCCGATTCTTAACCTACAGTAAAATGGTGCTCAGCGTATACACTTCTTTTGTATCTGCAAAGGTACGAAAATTACCTTTGCTTTGTAATGCTAATTTTAAAACCAAGGAATTCATTTTTTATTCATAAGTATTCTGCTCGAAAGCCGGCAGTCAGAGCATTCGACTAGCTTGTGATGAGTTTTAACCTCAATGAATTTTATATATTTGTTTAGAATACCATTTTAATTTCGCATAACGTCACACTAAAGTTATTTATTGTGATCGTTATTAATATACAAGTTTTTGGTTACAGGGTAAAGATAATGAATTGTTATTCTTACTAAGTTATTGAGTATTTATAATATAATAGTTTAGGACAACCTGCGGCAAGGTAACTATTTAAGATAGGTGGCTTATAGCGAATAGTTTTTTATGCAATGGACAGCGATTGGCTAAATGGTTAATTGATTGAATTGAAAAAAATTGTAGATTTTTAATAATCACTTGTCATCGGAAAAAGCGATGTTTGTCCTGAAGGGACAGTATAGTAATGACACGAATGTCAGAAGTCATTGAAGGATATAATATATGTTCCGCAGTCACGTTGGTGAAACCTCGCGAAAGATTCTTAGTATAAAGGCCAATATAAAACTGACAATGAGAATTTAGAGCTATTCGAGTATTTAAAATTTGCCCTTTGAGACAGGTTCACAAAAGAATGTATAAAACGGGAAATTAAAAAAAAATCTCGATCGACAATCTGTCTGAAAGTTCGTTCGAACAAGTAGATCAGTTGTCAACAATCATATGCCCAGTAATTTCAATGGTTATAGCAATTTGAAAAGACAGAGTAAGTGGTATTGGTGGTCAGATAGGTGCATCTTTCGACATCGCGTTTTTGTGACTAAGTAAATTTTCTACTATTCCTAAAGTTATCATCATTTGAAAAACTTGAAATCACCTAATTGCCTTTTGACATATTTAACTTCATATGAAACTATGCCATTTGGTTTCATATGAAATTCAATTTGATACGAACGAGAATAACTCCATGAGGGTTCTGTCTCTGCCTCTTAGACTTTTAAACCCTAAAAAAAATAGAACTACATCAGTGAATTAAATGCTTTTACGTATAACATTTATAGTATATATGTATATATTATGGATAAGAACACACAAAATTCCTCTAATACTTTGCACTCAAAAATGGTTTAAATTTCAACGTGATGATATATTTAACAAAAATGCTTTTGTTTGCAAACAGTCTAAATTAAAAAAGAAAAAAATTGAGTGCACACCAAACAAATTCAATGTAAGTAACGGTTTAAAAAGGTATGCTTTTGTGTGGAAAGAACGCGCTGGAAAAATATTAAAGCTTATATTTTTTTCAATTAAGGGTACGCACTACGCATGCCCGGCTGCCTAATTTTTATATAATATGTAAGCAAAATCTTTGTGTTAATATGATAGATAAAGGGATTTACACCATCTGCTTGTACTATGGTTATGGCTATATACTTTATAAACTTTAGTAGTGGCTGTAAAATTTAAGCAGCCTTATTTAGCTTTTTATATATTAGCCTTACCCATTTATATACAAATATACACAAATCACGCCTGTTTAGTTCTGTATGCAGGGGCATATAAAACTACGTTTCGCCAATTATACTGTTGGTCCTACGTGATAGGTTGCGAGTCTGTTGCCGCTTATCGAGAACTATTATGTTTTCCAGAGCCTCGTCCGTTGGTCGGCAGGTGCACCACTTGCAGGTGACGTTTGCTTGGGCGCCTCAGATCTTGGTAAGATTCTATACACCGCCTTACTAGTGGTTATAGTAGCACATTCTGCATATTATTATCACGTGAAAACATTCAGAGTGGAAGTTACTGGACTAAAAGATTTCCATCCCAAGGGGACTTTATGATAATATGCTTAAATAAATACAGTAACACCAATAACAATATAATTATATTTATTTATTTGAACGTGATTTAATGTATTCACAACAGTATAATATAATATTACTAGTTTTAAAGCATATATCATAAAGCGTACTTCTATCAACATCAATGAAATAAAGTAAGCACAACTATAAAAGTTCGTATAACTTAATACTTTGAAAGGGAAATATTTTTAGCCTGCGCAGTCTTAAGTAAGTCCGGACGCCGTTTTTCATTTTTGTGTGCCTTTTCAAATGAGTTTTGTCTTGACGCTCGGTTTTACTTGTTGAATCGTTTTAAATAGTTTTCAGTTTCGCAGTATAAAAGAATTTTAAAGCTTCACGACCTCTGTGATAAAAATGTGTATTAGACCTCTATTTTGCAGTCAAAAGCATTCATACCTTTAAGCTTTTAACATGTTGTATATGTACGAATGTTCTTGTTTGATTCGATGTTAAGCGCTTTCGAGCTTCGGAAGCCACGATAAGCTGTTAGTCTCGGTTATTACCAGAGGTAGTACTTTAAAAAAATATAGCAGCAGGGCATCAAACGATGCCAATCCGCGCTGTGGAGTATGATTTAAATCCCTCTGACTTTTCTTTGTGAGTAGAGGCTAAGAGAATAATGACATATTGCAATTCCCTTTTAATAAAATACATGGTAAAACTAGCTGTCTGCACCAATCCACAATGGATGAGTATGTTGGAGTTTGGCCTAAATTCCTTTTACCCTGAACTGAGATTGACCCTTGTGCTAAGTGGTGGAATATAATGTGATGAGATGGTGATCTTTTTAGTACTTATAATTAAAATTCCACTTAGTTTAGATAACCAGAAGTTTCACATGATTGCTGCGACATATAATATAGCGCAAATAATGTTTGTGAATATTCGGCCTGGTTAGGCCGATAGAGCTCATTCGAAAGCGCGTTTTCATAGTGAGAAGTCAATATTCGATACTTGTGCCCCAAGTGGCACACTTTTACATTTGGACTACGTTTCTCATTGACGATTCAACCCTTGCGCGCTCGAACAAACTGGATTAGCCTGGGACATGTTCGCTCGCTAGGGAAATAAATAGATTTTTTTATTTCGCTCTGTTTCCAACTCGCGTCTGAAATAACAGGCCACAATGAAAAATAATAACACACGGCAATTGAACTGAGAAAACATTGAGTTGTACTTGTTGACCTTTCCCTTTCAATATCTTCAAATAATCACTGTGTGTGTTCTGTATTTTTTTATTTGGATTGGTAATTTAAAAGAGCATCGCTTGTGAGTTTCTTGTCAGTTCTTTTCACAGAGCAGTGGCTCGGCTCATTTTTTGCATGTAATTGAATCTAAGCTTCGTGATTTCAGTGTAGTAATTTTTCGTTTTTATTTATATGTATATTTTATTTTGACGTTTTCAAGTGCTATGTAATAGTTTATAAAATAAAAAACATTAAAAAAAATGGGGCTTATTACAAAACTGGATCTAAAGTTAAACCAGGTTTAAAACTAGTGCTGTCACTGTCTTCATTATATCAAATAAAAGTGTCATCACTAGTTTTGAGGCCTATTACAAAAAGAGATCTAAAGTTAAACCATTAAACCTGGTTTAACTTTAGATCTCTTTTTGTAATAGGCCTCTATTGCGTTTAAGAAACATTAGGACATTAAATTTGTCATAAAAATACGTTACCTAAGTAAGCATGACTGTAAACGTGAAAATGTATTATCACAGGATGGTTAAAATGGAATGGTGGAGCAGTTTAAATGCTCGAAATTTGAAATTTGAAAAGACACAAATTTTCAAGGATTTTTTTCTCTCGACAAAATAATATTTGCACGGCTCAAATACAGTATAGTCGCAGAATGTCCAATGTGGAAAAAAAAATATAAGGTTGTATAGGAGTCGTATCGACATCTGAGGAGCCTAACCAACTTCATCTGCAAGGGGTGCACCTGCCGATTAACGGACGAGGCACTGACGAACATAAAAGTTTCCGATAGGCGGCAATAGGCTCGCCACCTATTACGTGGGACCAACAATATAAAAAACAAGCGTGATATTATGTACGTATATATGTAGCTACATTTCATATAAGTATTTAATAAGGTTTATTTTCCAACCAAGTAAAATGTTTTCAGTTTATATATTTTTTGACTTTTTTTTAACTCTAATGCGGACTAGAGGAGCTTGCTATATATTTACTAAAAACTTACTAAGGGATACTCTTTCAATGTTGTGGTTCAATCCATATTACATTTCATGGATCCTTTAGACTCAATATTATGTGAGCGTTTTAGCATTTCAACACTAGCTTCTACATAAAGGTAAGAGTTATTATGGGTATTCACAACCACGCAGACTCTGCGCAGATATGCGGAGGCAAATGTATAGCAGGACTTTACCCAACCAACCAGTCTCGCGGTGAAATAGTGCTACGAGACTAGACTAAGGACTGAGACTAGGCGGTCAGAAATGATCACCGAAGTTAAACAGGGATGTTCATCTTAGTTTGTTGGGAAGACACCTGATCTAAGAGTTGGGGATAATAGGAATTATTTATATCTAGTTTCATATAGACAGTAGTTTATCGCGTATATAAAGGCTATATAGGCCCGGTATTCAAACGATTATTCTTACACAAAATGTTTTAATTCCTCATTCATACAAACGTTTTAAGCAAAGAGTACACATGTCGAAAAAATATCTAGCACACACTCTCGCTGTTGACATGTAGCGCCAATAAATTCCGCTGACAACATATCGGAGATAAACAAAACCTTTTTTCCTACGTACACAATTCAATTTTGCTGCTCGAATTTTGTAGTAGTTTGCAAACTCATGAGTGCATATTTGCTAAGGGATAGAAAATCCTTGTCTGGGGAAATTGGCTTTGATCGGATTACATAATGTAGCGGAGCTGGCAACGAGCAATAAGAGTGCTGCGACTGTCATCGCTTACATTAACATTTTTACTAATAAGCGACGATTGCGTACTCTGAATACTTGTTGCTTTATGGTAAAGGCTATATTTATAGATAAGGGGAACTCTAATACTAAGGCAATACTTTTTAACATGGTTTATATTGAAATAATCAAAACAGCCGCCAAACCAAACCAATCGGGTACGCTAGTCCGATAAATATTATCATAAGGCAATCATAATCAAGTTGACAGTTAACAGTAACAGTAGTTAACAGTTAAACTAAATGTATGCAACACTGTGTCCTATTTAAAGGTGCTGTAATGTCTGTGGATGACAGTCCTCTGAAATACTTCATTATGTGGTAATGCGTTCGAGTGATCTTCAAATTAGAAATTGGTGCAATGCTTACGAATAAAAACAATAAAATACAATAACTACCTGAATCTGCAATCTAATATCGTCCAAAAAACTCACTCCTGGTTTTCGGGTTCATAACGAATCCTTTTATTAAGCAAAGTTAAGCAAAGTTCATAATAGTAACCAAATAGAAATGCAATTTCAGCATACTCATAGAACAAAAGCTCTTTGAGTTATCTAAACCCGTAGACAACGTAAGAGAAACGTGGTGCGAATGTATGAATAATATTACAATAGTATTATGAATATATTTCACGTATTCAAGAATCTATATAAATAAATAATACTTATTCCGAAAACATTGCCTGTTTGATACCATAATAGGTTTTTATTTCTACTTGTAAAAACATAAATGGACTTATCCGCCCTATATATAACTTGATTTTCCCGATTTTTTAAACTTTCGCAGCAGAGCCACTGTAGGAAATAAAGAAAAATTAAAATTATGTGCTAGAGAAGAATGCTTACAAATCGTTTATAGACGCGACAGATACGACCTTCTTCAAACCATTGTAATTGGCAAGGTAACTGGAAACGTTGTGTAAAGCGTTAGAAATAAACAGTGTTCTTCAGGAGTATAGGAATCCTACCAAGACCTAAGGAGCCCAAGCCAACCTCACCTGCAAGTGGTGCACCTGTCGATCAACGGACGAGGCTCTAGCAAACATAACAGTACCCGGTAAGTGGCAATAGGCTCGCCACATATTACGTGGGTCCTACTATACAATTGGCAGAGTGTGGGCGTATACGTATACTTCGGGGAAACAGGCAAAGTATGTGTTCTTCATCATCAGATGTTAGTAATGCGACAGCTGCTCAAATATATATTTTGCCTCGCTCAGGACAGGACCAAATATACGGAGTATGTTGTTATAGTTCACAAGTTGTAGAGGCACTGAATGAAGAAGGTTTATATCATGTTTCAGGCGTGCAAGGAGTCAAAAGGAATAATAATAACATTATTTACATTTACAACCAAAGCGTTGTTTTAATTACTTTTTATTCCAAATAGACGTGTATCGACAAGGGACAAATTGTCTTCCAAAACATGAAGAATAACTTCCAAACCAAAGTTGTTCTCAATTGTACCGCCACGTGAACTGAATCAAATTCATGACAAAACTTTAATGAGGTCGATCCATAGATTAGTGAACGTTTGTGGTAACTTTTAAGCTAGGTCGAGACATTCCGTGTTTCGTATAATACGTTAAGCTTTAATAGACGATGTTAACATAATAATATATTCGTTTGTAGGCACTGGAAACGCGTGATAAATACCGTCCACCTTCGCTTATCCGATCCAATCCCTATAATAAACTTCAATATGTTAAGATAACAATTATAAAGTTTATAAAAAACTATAAACCGCAGAAATTTTAATTATAAGACAATATTATTAAAATTACTATTCTACAAACGAATTTGATGGTTTCACGATCATATTATTATATGTACATATATTAATGTTCAGTAGTATAGTTTTTCATACAAGCGACTACTTGGCAGCAATTTTATTAATTATTATATAATAATCATCAATAAACATATTTTATTACTTCTAAAGAAAAATCACTTTATAAACAGCAATGGTACGCAAAAATTTTAAAAAAATTACTTGAAATCAGTTGACCGTTAATAATTTATTGTTGCCAAAATATTTTTAATGTGTAACATTTACCGAGAGTTCCGAATAATTTCACATATTAATATAGTAAACCGCAACAAAGTTACTTTGAATGAAGGGTAATGCACAAATTAGCTTTAGATTAATTGGCTAATAAATACTGAGTAATTAATAAATCAAATAGGAAACTACGCTACACCAATATTACTATTTCTTCTGTGTATGTGTGTAGTTTATAAAAATGTATTATACAGTTCTGAACTTATATGAACTTGTACCTTACATAAATAACAGTTTTTTTGTGGAACTAATATGCTACAATTTTGTGAGAGAACGAGTTTTTTTTTATATTCGGTAAAAAAATGCTGTTTACGCACTGTCTCCTGGCCAAAGGGGGAGACCGGGAGGGGGTGTGGGGCTCACTACGGCAGACGCGACCACCGCAGTCCTACCCACTAAAAAACTTCCGACGACGCCACCGCTGTTAAAAAGGGGCGAGGCACCAGTGCCTGGGTTTGTAGCTTCTGGTACCCCGCCCGCGGCCTTCTTCTGCGACATCACCACTTCGCAGAAGGAGGCCATCGCCTCCTGAGAGAACGAGTTTCTAGCACAATTCAGATTAACATTAGACTTAAGTTAATAAGCCTTTAATTAAGTCTAACCCAAATACAATTTTACTTTAACTATTGTTGAATTACTGAAATTTCATATTATACTGTAAATAGATTATTGTTTTTTCTAGTACATTTTATGACATAAAACAACATCCCAAACAGTTCAATAGATATTTTTAACAGTAAATATAATAAGGTGCTTCTATGGTAGATTAAGTGCTTGCTGAATATTATTTTGCTGTGTTCCCTATCGAGCAAAATGTTAATTTTAAGGAGAGTAAACTAAAAGCCGACGAAACTGTTCCGTAAAGACGTAATCGGTCAATATCATAGACACGTGGCGCTTGAAGACTTATCGTGTTTCTTGCACATACTTGAGAGTAATTGGGAAGTTCATAATTGATTAGGCCGAACCCTTGCTTGGGTGTAAAACTTACAACGATAGAGTTTTACTTTAAGAGCCTACGTAGCAAAATCTAACCAAATCTGGTTAGCAAACATTATATATTAGGAAAATTAAATATTTTTAAGACATAAGATGGTAATGGTTCGATGATTTCATATTAAACATTTAAAACCCTATTACCGTTAACAACACACGTGCGAAACAACAGTATATTTATAATAACCAAATTTTTTTTTGGTGTTTGCATTGAATGGTATCATTATTTATTTATTATTATTATTTTATTATTATTTGCTTTTAAAGTTTTAAACTATAAAATTGACAATGACTATCGAAGTTAGCTTTTAGCATTTATAATAATTTAATCCATGTTAAAAGTTTAAATTTATAAGGTTGTGACTATAATTTAAATTATTACTATAAATTATTAATATCTAATATGTCGACTAAAAAAGTTTCTAGTCAGTGTAATGTCGGTAGCAACTGCCAAGATGCATAATTTATATAATAAAGATAAATCAATACAGTTACTAAAGACGGACCTAGCAATGAGTATATATTCCTGCTGGTTTGCAGTGACATCTTTGGTTAATCTATTACGAAATTAAAAAAAAAATCCCGTTTATGACGTAATCTTTGCAGTGGATTTCAACTTCAAATTATTCAAAAGATTATTAATTCTTGGTTGTAATTTGAAGTCAATCGAATTTGAATTTAGAAGCGTAGCTCAATGGGCTATTTATAAGAAGAATAAATAGGCAAATAAGTAATTACTTTCGCCACAAAATTCGTGGCGAAAGGTACCTTTTACAGACTTAAATGAAATCGTTTAAAAGAGTCGATATTTAAATGAAATCAATTTAGGTAAGCAGGGTTGATGTCAGTTGGTTTAATAAACCGCACCCCTCTGCCACCGTGTCAGTTATGGATGTTATGTTATTATGCATACAGGAATAAGACACCCTATACAATGCTTGGCTCACCTACGCTTTGCTTCAGCATAATGTGAACGTTATGATGTAGTCTAAGAGCGTGAGTAAAATTTATTTCGTAGAAAATAGTCTAAGAATTTTTAAACACACAATTTTGTTTGTTGGTGTTTTTTTGGAAGCAATATTTAAAACTATACAGGTATAACATGTCTTGCAAATAGGTAAATTATATATTTGTTCGTGTGATGCCTTTTATAATATTTGGTATCAAAGAGAAAGAACACTGTTTATTTAGGGAGCTATCTTAAACGTTTTCTTCTTTTTAGTAGGGACTTAAAGGGGCATAAAAGTTTATATTGAATTATGTATTTGTAGGTTTTGAATGATAAAAAATTTAAATTATCGGTTACACTTTTATAAAACGTATTTCTAATTAAGAAATAAAACTAGCTTTCTTTTTTATTTATTTTTTATTTTATAAAAATATTATAGTTTAAATATAGTTATAGCTCCCGCTAGTGCTGTTATCGCGACGTAATATTTTATACGGAATAATGTTGCCCATATTTTGCATATTTCCGGCTTTATTGGCACAAATTTTCAAGCTAACCAACTTACTTTCTCATTTCTATTTTAAGTTTATTAGGAATAACTTAAAAATGAACTTGTAATACAATACAATGATATATATACAATTAGTAAATGCTCAATAAATTTTCTGCAAAAAGTGTCTCTTACTAAATTGTAATACAGTTGGTAATGCTATGGCGAGAATCTTACCTTGCCGTAACAGAGTCTTCGGACTAGCACGGGAGGTAGAGAAATTCTGTCTGTATACCCTCAATTATATTTTTGTTCATTATTCTTAAAAAAATGTTTTTTGTATTTTTTTTTGTTTAAAGTTTATAAATGTTAACAAATTAATGTTAAAAATAATGCATTTAGCCATACAATACTTTTTTTTTGTGTAATGTAATGAAGGTTGGTATACTGTGTACAAAATTTATGTAATAAAGTTATTCTTATTCTTATATAGCAATAAAACTATAAATTTCTTACACAAAATAAAGTTAAATTAATAAGTCCAGTAAATTTTTTGAAACAAATAGTAATTAAATTGAAAATGAAATGCTCTCTCGCCCCTAGTCCACAGTTTCAGAAGCAGAAAGCCCATTTACCTCCTGTAGTGGCTTTGTGCAGTCAGGCTGGCGGGTTAAGCATCGCGACGTTGCAGGACAATGGCTCGGTACGGACCTTTTTTAAAGCGACGCCAGTTCTCGAAACTAAATGGGTTTTGGGTGATCAACTGCCGGCCATTTCAATTGTTTTCTGGCACACTGAATCTTTTTGAGGTGTTGTGGACGGCAGTTTTTTTTACTTTCGATAATGGGATTTTAGTTGTGATGGATTTAATAAAATTCTAGACAGCTCGAAAGTTGTATTCCTGTCTAAAAATTAAAGAGGTTTGTATTTGTTTCGCAGGGTAATATAATTTACTCTAACGATAAGTAAGTAATATATACATTGGATGTCCAAACGGATTGGTCGACTTTCCAGTTAGTAATACAGCTTTTTCGATCAAGCCGTTATATAATGCGCAAACCTCTTCACAAAATTTAAATAAAGTTTATACTAAAATACATAAATCTCCCTACAGCATTTCGTATTCCTTATTGTAGTAACATTAAAAAGATAATATTCCGAATTTACAACCTGCTAGTTTTTGTTACTCAACTTGATATTGAATATAGTTTTGACACATTGTCAGGTAAATTGAAATCAGATCAGGGCGTATAGGGCATCTACAAAGCTCTGACGAGCCCAAGCCAACGTCACCTGCCAGTGGTGTACCTGCTGTTCAACGGACGAGGCTCTGCCGAACATAAAAAGTGCCCGGTAAGCGGCAATACGATCGCCATCTATTGGAGCCAACTTTATAATTTGTGAAATGATATGCCTCTGCCTACCCCTTCGGGGAAACAGACGTGATATTATATATTAAAATCAGAAGCTATTTTTGTATTTGAATTGCACCAAATTGGTTAAATAAACCTAGTTTATTTAGTTTTCACAATTGTCTCGTCATAATTAAAAGCAAGCGTTATTTTAAAAAAATAATAATATGGGAGTGTAATATTCGATAACATAAATCCAGCTGAAAAGCAAACCAAAAAAACGCTATCAATACGTTGAATAATCTTTTAAAAGCGGCTGCAGGGGCGAGTCAAATTTATTTTCAGCAACAAAACCGTACTGTTCAGAGATAATCCACGCTTTGACAGACATCAGCCTTCTGGCAGTATCAGCGAAACTCATTGTGTTTTAAATTAATAATTTGAGTAAATGTTGCCCTATTTTAAAATGTACAAAATTAGATACCATCCACGATAGCCACTAACTATAATAATACTTGTAGTTATATTCCAATATTATATTTATTAAAATATTGTGTATTTAGTGCATACGTCTGCTGTCAAATTAAAGCTATCCTACCTCTCGTGAAAAACTGAAGTGCCGGATATCAACTGACACTCTAGCTATAATTATTCCAAGGACTGACTTCAGTGAACTCTGGTTATTTTCGGCGACTGTTTTCAATCACCTAGTATATTGTTAGGGGTCCCTCTAGATCAAAGCAGGGGTCATATATTTATTATTAAATTTTTACTTTGCATCTTTGTTATTATGTTAAGTAATATGTGTAGAAAGAATATAACTTGCTTCAGGTAGTACGCTTGCCTATTAGCCCAACGTAAATTTAAGTCGCACTGCCTTGCACCCGACAATGGAACGTAAGTCACCAATTTTTAAAAATGTTATTACTGCTACTGAATAATCATCGATAGGAGTATAAACTGTCTAATAATAGTAATAAGCAATTTAACTTAAGTGTAATAGGAAGTCTTTGTCGTTGACTCATCATACAATTAGATTAGTCATAATAATACTTATCCTAGGTAAGTGAACTATAACAATACATAATAGTACACGTAAAAACATGGAAGATCTCAGTACGCACCACACCAGCAGATGTTGAGCAGCAATGGTTCTAGTACTGACATCCTACTCGCTATCATATTCAGGATGCTGTTGGAACTGCCCCGCACCCGGCGCACTAACGAAACGCAACGCTTTCGCATAGTCGCGTAGAAGCAGTCTACTAATAACGACGGTTACACTTATATGTTAAATTGTACATAATTATAAGGTTAAGCTTCGTCATTATTACAATAAAACGGTCATGAGTCGAAGTGGTTGTAACTAATAGATGCATATTTCACTTCAAGTGAGATTTTTAACTTAGACGAAAGAACAATGCCATTCTTTAAGTTGGAAGCTGTTACTTTTCCGTTTCTTTCCCGAGAACAATATTTTCCAATTTAAGTGACAAAGTGCACTTAGGTCGGCGTGTCTGAAACCAAAACTTTGCCATTTGAACTACAGAACAAGTTGCGGCTTTTTTAAGTTATTTACGCCGCATTGTTTTTAAGACTACTGCCTAGTATTTCTCCATGTATTACAATCCTAGCACTCGACTAACTTCTGTTTTTGTAGAACCTTTCTGATAGAGTAGTGTGATTCCTGTACTCGATTTTTAAGGCGTACTTAGTAGTAAGGCTAAAACACGATGAATTCAAAAACTTTTGAATATGAACTGCGTCCAACAACTTTGTACAACGGCAACTTTTGTGTCCTACTCTTGCGTAATTTACTAACGATTCCATATTTTTTTCATAATTATACATGCAATATTCATGGATCCATCAACTTTAATTTTATTTAACTACCGGCCGTACCCGTGAACCGGCCAAATCTGGCCCCAAGCAAATGTTGACCAAAAGAAGGTACTGGTTAGTGTATGGTGGACCAGCGTTGGTATCATCCACTACGGCTTCGTTGATCTGGCCATTACGGCAGATCTCAAACCAAACACGGCACAATAGACGGTGGCGAAACTAGAGGCGCTAGGATTGAAATGTCTCCGTCATCCAACATACTCCCCGGACCTTGCTCCAACCTATTACCACTTTTTTGGGAATTTGAAATCTTTGTGGGAAATAATTCAATTCAGGTGAGTTTAAAATGCTTGCTCTTGCCTTTTTTAGCAAAAGAATCAATGAATTCCTTAATAAACTGTTAAAAGTGCAAAGATAATGATAGTACATATTTAAATTGGGTGTTATTTAACGTGTCTTCAAAATTAATAAATTGCCAACCTAACCTAACCTTTTTGTACATCAAAAATACTGATTGAGCACCTAATCACCTATTAGATGCTCACTCAGTATTTTTGATGATCAAAAAAGCTTTTTTTAGAGGTTTAGTTTATTATATTCCATTTAAATTTATTAAATTATAAAATTGTTATACTTTTTTCATGTATAACATCAATGTCAGGGTATGTGTAGGGACCTAATATATTGCAATATAAAATTGTGTGAGTCCTAAAACACATAAGTTTTTGTTACATGCTTCGGAAACGCATAAAAGTGAGTAAAACTATCGATTCTGCCTCTCACATATTTGCAGATGCAGTTGTTTCAAAATAACATTGGAAAGCTTTCAACGGATTCGGAACATGTGCGCCGAAAAACGAATAATAATTTCTAAGCCTATTTTTGAATGCAATAAAAAGTGAACATATTCTAACAGTAAACATCGCTTAACTCTAATTGATATTGAAAAGTTTCTGTACTTCAACGTCCCAATGGTAGATTCAATGTGTGTACCTATGTAATGCTAATTTCAATCCCACATAAGCGCCAAGCCAAATGAAATTATTAATTCCATTTGCCAAGGAGATAATTTTGTAGAATAGCTGCGTTGTTTGACTTTAATTAATTCGAGTCTTGTCAACTGCGGGTATAATTTCCACGACGCGCCTGTCTGAGGCATGTATATCGTTACTGTAATCGTCTAACGCTCATTTACTGTCATGCAACGAGCAAAACATCTATCTATTACACGTACGTAGGTAAAATAGATCACGCTCTAAAGAACTACGCCTGTTCTCGAATAGATTTTAAATAAGCAGTAGAAATCCCAAACCCCAGATGAGACCTGAGAAAAACGTCGTCTTGCTGCAAATAGAAAACAAATGCACAAAGAAGTTCGACGCTTCCGAGTCGCGAATACCGATAGGGACTCCGACGCACGCTGAGCCAAACGGAATCCGCACCATATTTCATGTTCTCCGCGTTATGCGCTTTGTGAAAGAAAATATATTTTTCTCTATCTTAAGAGCCTTCACAGTACATTTCCTTTGTTTGGTACATTCTGTATTCAATAGTTATTTATACGAAATAAAAGTTTAATGTTCTTGATAGTTTTTATAGGCGATTTGATAGGTTTAATTATAATAATATGGTATTTATATTTTTTCAAAAACGAAAGTAAGAGGAATTCAGGCAAAATTTCAATTTGCGGCACGTGGTGATTTCCTCTTGTCATAATATGTCATGCTGCCAAAACGGTCCTACAACTTGGTATCATCATCACAGCCCATTAACGTCCCACTACTGAGCACGAGCCTCCTCTCACATATCAAGGTGTGAGGGTATTGGGTCTTACTCCACCACGAGTGCGGATTGGCGGAGGCAGGTGTATGGCGTCCTGCTGTTAGAATTTTTCAAGCCGCCCATTTGGCCTCTAACATGGCTTATCGACTACCACATTTAGTGATTGCCGGGACCAACGGCTTAACGTGCCTTCCGAAGCACGGAAGCTATCAAATTCCACACAAACGGTCACCCATCCAAGGACTGACTTCTGTAAACTCTGCTGTACTACAGTGATCGTTTTCGACCACCGAGCACCGCAGAGCTACGAGCGCTTATAACTTGGTATGCCGACTTATAAGTAAAGTGGTAACCGTGATCATCGGCTTAAAGTGTCTTCCAAAGCACGGAAGCGATCGACTATGTCACACAAACTTTCACCCATCTAAGGAGTGACCTCTGTGTTTGATCTGTTAAGGCTAAGTAATCGATTTCGTGGAGTCACCAGCGCGTCGATGCTTTGCAGTTAAAGTACGCAAATTTTAACCACGATTCAGTCATAGCAAATATATAAATGAAAGAAAAAAAAAATTACAAGGTAAGAGGTGATAAAGCGAGTAGGGAACGCCTAAGGGATACATTCCGCCGTTGCAAAATTTATATCAGTCCACGTTCGAAATAGAATAGAAAATCGTTTCCATAGGATGATTTCTCGTTTGCCGACACTTGGTAACGATTCATTTGAGAAACTCATTTGCACGAAGTCTCTGGAGAACGATCCTCATTTGCGTAGTGTAAGTGGAGCGAGTACGGCTGATTGTGCCGACCGACTATAGAAGACTTCCTTGCGCATCACGCGCACTGATTGGTCTCATTAGTTATATTTTGGTTTTTCGAATGGTTTCGGTGGGGCATTTTTTACTGCCTCCTGGGATGAATCTGAAGGCTATGCCTGATATTTGCAGACTATTGATTGGATTCCGATAGATAGATAGATAAATCTGATATGACTGTGTGCGAATGAAAGTTATGAATTATATTAGTATATTCTAAACGTTATGTTGAGTGATATTGTTTTGAATATACTTTTAACTGATTTATGTATATTGGTAATATTTTTAAGTACTTAAAATTTTATGAAAGTTGTGAAGAAAACAATACCTTCTTATATTTGCATTGATATTGATCAAAGCATTGTCCTTTCGTCTTTACCCATAGACACGCTCCGCTTAGTTCAGCTAAATGAGTAGTTTTAGCACATTTTTAAAATAAATGCCACGTAACTAAAGCGGCTTGCAGATCAGTTCTAAATTTGATTAAAGCTAAACTTGATTTAAAATGTCATTGCATGATGATTTGCTTAAAGTTGAAAGGGATAGAACGATGTTTTACATAGATTTAGCTCTAATCAGAATTAGTTAATGTTGCGCAAGACACCCTTATAGTTACTGATTCGTAATTGACAAAAAGTCCGGTGTTTATAAATAGGCATAAAAAAGTACCTATGACCATATAAACTCTGTTGACATTAATTAAAATATTGATATGCAAAAACAAAGAAGTTATTTATACAATCCTTATTTGTGACATCCATTTATTGTATGACCCCCTATAGTAATAACGTCAATTGTTCAAGCTGCCCAATAAACGGTGCCAACAGTTGCCTCCTGGATGCGCTCGATGCCATCCGTTCAAGGACTGCTCTGCTTAACTTCGATGATCGCTTCCATTTACGTAGTTTAGCAGATATTTAAGCGCTTCCAAGTTTGTTTCCAAATTATTATTTATTTATTAGAGAAGCGCTTGTTAGATACATAGATAAATTATATATAAATATATAAGGCTGAATCAAATAGACTTACCTATTTAATCAAAATGGTAAGATATATAAGAATAAGTAAATAAAAGACCAATTGAAGATTGTATATCAATATGCTTTAATTTAGACTAAGCAATAATTCATTTTATCTTTAGATCAGGAAGAATATTTATAAAATATGCTAAATAGCTTGTGTGTGGAAATAATGAAAGATAATTTAAACAGCAATATTTATAATTCGTAACAGTAATATTCAACATTGATTATATTCATAATAATTATATAATGTTAAGTTATTTGGCAACGAAATAGATCATAATATACTATCTATAGAAATAGCCTTATAACAATTTAGGCAGCAACATTGAGTCATTAAAGATTACTTATATTTGTGAAACAGTATCTGAAATAGTATATAAATACAGAAATATATCATACCTTAACTAGTACCTAGTAGTGAACCCCTCGCGAGTCAGGTGGCAACTGTCTGTGCTTGCCGTCCCCTGCTCTTTTATACCGATGCGAAAACAAGTGACGTCACTGAGTAAGCTAGTCATAACTCGTACTGATTTATTTCAACTTTTTACTAATACAACATTTCTTAAGTTATATTTTAAAGTATTAAATCATTTTAAAGTAAATTGTTATTATTTTACATTTCTATTGTATACACAGTATCTATTACGCTCGTAGCTCCGCGGTGCTAGTTTGTCGGAAACGACCACCAAAGTAAAACAGAGTACACAGATGTTAGTCCTTGGATGGGAGACTGTTTATGTGGCATTATATATCGAGCGCATCCGTGCTTCGGAAAGCACGTTTAGACTTTGGTCTCCGTTATCACGACATATGATAGTCGTTAGATTAAAAATTTGTCGTTAGACTAATGTAAGAGGCCTATTAAGGCGGCTTGAAAAATTCCAAACTGCACTAATTATCAATCAGCACTTGGTCCGCGTCGTGAAGTATGACCTAATTCCCTCTCACCTTGGATCGTGAGTTGAGGCCCGTTGCTCGGTAGTTGGACGTTAATGGACTTATTATAATGACGATGATGCGATAAATGTGTTTACAGTTAAGTTCATTATAACAGACGAATATCATGGCCATATAGCATTCATCCTAAACAAAAAAGTACTGTGCATATCGACAGCCACATAACAAAAGACTGTTGAAACTAGCACTGCATCGTCAACCGAATGAGCGCTTGACTTTTCAAGTGTGTAGGGAGCAGTGGAATACCGACATCTTCCCCACTTAGCGCCCTCTAGCGCTGAAGACAGCGCGTTATTTGAAACAAAGGGTGAAATTGCCCGAGGTGGTGCATTCAACGCCACTCCGGCTGAACATTGACCGCACTAGAGTCACTGTAGACTCGACTTCAGAGACGTTTGCAGAATAGTTCGCTTTCAAGAAAATATTCACTTTGTACTTACTTACCTACTGAAGTTTTGTAAATTTTGTTATCTACTTTTACATCTGTCTAGTTTATACAGAGGATTCTCTGCAGCTTGGAACAGTTTTAAATCCGAGATTTTCGATACGAATCCAAATAGTAAATTATGTCAAAATCTAGTAATAATAATAAGTAAATTCATTTATTTAGCAACAAAGGTCCAATTGTTGGTAATGTACACATCTTAAAAACTGGTGTTAGTAATTAGAATAATTATTATTAAAACTTAAACCAAACAAAAATAAAACGTGCCGTATTTTGATACACCAATACAGGCACAAAGGGCCTGATCATTGGTGTATCAAACTTATTGACGTGTTCAGGATTATGTAAATTTCACGATATTAGAGGTCATTTTGCTAATTTGGAAGTATCGGTGACCCTCCGATAGTGCGATCAGCTGATGGCAATTAGATCTTATATTTTACAAATTTAATTATTTTATTCTAAGATATATAGTATATATTTCTTATTTACTTTTTCATTATTAAAAAAAACAAGTATTTTATGACAGAGTTTTGATATTTTTATTGTATTGCAATGAAGACATGTTCCGATTAAGAATGGAAAAAAATATCCGTCAAATTACCCCCACGGCTCCAATGACAGGGCATTACTCTTTTCATGAAATTTCTCATGACTTTTGCACAGAGGTGTTGCTGCATCTCACCGATGACGCGTTGGATTTCCGATTTAAGCTCAGGAATTGTTTCAAGTTTATTTGCATAAACCAGTGATTTTACAAAAACCCATAGAAAAAATCTTCACGGCGTTATATCGCACGATCTTGGTGGCCAGTTGACATCAGAATTTCGTGAGATAATGTGTTCGGAAATCCTTGCTGCAATAAGTCGATTGTTTCATGCGCGGTGTGGCAGGTTGCGCAGTCCTGCTGAAACCACCCATTGTCCAGATTCATGCCGTCCAGTTGGGGCCACAAGAAGTTCGCTATCATATTCCTGTAACGAAGTCTAAAGAATTCAAAGTCACTGCAATTTCGGCTATCATATTCCTGTAACGAATGCCGTTCAAAGTCACTGCTCCGTCCTCATTTTCAAAAACGTAAGGTACAATCACGCCGCCTGACCAAAATCCGCACCAAACATTTACTCGTTGTGGGTGCATTATACATTAAATTATGTACAAATACATACATACATTCACGCCTGTTTCCCCTAAGGGGTAGGCAGAGGCATAACATACGCCCACACTTCGCCAATTACATAGTTGGTCCCACGTAATAGGTGGTGAGCCTATTGCCGCTTACCGGGAACTATTATATTCGTCAGAGCCTCGTCCGTCGATCAGAAGGTGCACCACTTGCAGTTGAGTTTGGCTTGGGCCCCAATTTTTTACAATTAAACATATTACTGCTATAATATTCTATCGATAGAGTCGATAAGATTATTATTTATGAATTTCGTAACATAATATATTTTATTTGACAACTATGCTTGCAAGGTTTTAGTAAGTAAATCCAACTCGGTACTAGATGTGGACTTTCAAAAATGAAACCCATAACAATTCCTGCAATAAGGAAAGATTGTCGTTGCCGTCAAAAAAATACACCTCAATAATTGAAATGTCAAGGATAAACATCGCAATTTGGGAAGTACAAAATGCTTAATTAATTGTGTACTCGTAGCGTCCCCCCCGAAAATATAGCGTCTCGAAGTTGACGTTTCATTGGAAGAGTGGATGAGTCGTAATTTTTCCCCACGATAAGTAATATTAACGTCAACAAAAAGGTCTGGAGTGACCCAGCATCAAAGTCGGCTTATGACTGCCAGGGTGATAGATTGCCGTCCGCCGTTCCTCTCGCGTTTATTTTTTATTAAATGCCTTAGCAGATGGCTTCAATTGTGGTAACAGCTTTTTATGCCTCCGTTTTGTGTTTATGCAGAATTCTCGCGATCGGCTTGCTCTAATGTACTTCTACTGAATGTTTTATCAAAAATATTTTGTTGCGAAATTAAAACTGAGTTGAATGTAAAATTTATTAAAAGTGATCACACCAACAAGTTGGTAATTCAAAACTACTTTTCAACCAAAATTTAATTCTAAAAGAATAATTTTGCCTATTTGAGCTACTTCCAAGTAAGTACCTACCTAAATAAGCCGCAACAACCGTAAAATGACGTGTTTTGTATAGTAAATATAAACACGTCAATACGGGAATACACTTTCAAGTAAGTCAAGTAAAATTGTTTATTTAATCTCCTATTAATTTAACTGACATCCTGAATGTATTTTACTCTGTGGCTTAATCCTTGTTTCTCTAAATGGGTATCTTCCTGACACGGCACTGTTTTATAGCCGGGTTCAAATACGATCATTACAATCAACTACACTCAACCAGTTGATTACTAAAACCATTTCCTATACGAACAACCCGGGTCCCGTACCACAATTGTATAAACCCGAGTAATGTGATTCCACTAATCTGCCATTTTAGGGTGGTGTAATCTGAAACCCTCTCACCTTGGTTTCGTGAAGGTCTTGAGCCTAGTCATGGTTTGTTATGATGTCAAGCTCATAATTATATATTTTTTCCGTCCATTTTACTGTCTGTTACGGCGATACATTTCAGTAACTCAAAATATTATTAACAACAAAATCTAAATAAATTTACACAATTTAAGCGCAACACAAAAATGCTGCTACTTCGATTTTTGGTATCATCATCAACTCAAAGACGTCCACTTAGCAGTGGGCAAAAGCTTTTATTTTTGTTTTGCGTCGGTAACAAAATGCATTTACGCACTGTCTCCCGGCCGGAAGAGGGAGACCGGGAGAGAGTGTGGGACTCTTTGCGGCAGACGCGACCACCGCATTCCTATCTATTAAAAATCTTCCGACGACGCCCACCGCTGTTGAAAAAGGGGCGGGGAGCCAGTGTCAGAGTATAAAGCTTCCGACAACCCGCCCGCGGCAAACGTCCCCCGGATCAGAACCGGGAGGACCTCCTCAGCTCCTTGTGCGACCAAAGGCGTATGTGGACGACTTCGCGGGGGGTCCCCTGCCCACGCTGCCTAAGACCCCCCTGGCGCTGCTGGATGGGCCCTCCTGGCCCGCTCGCTGCGCCATCGGCATAGTCGGCGAGAGCGCGGATCCTGCTCCCTCTACCGCTCCCTCTCCCGCTCCCTCTCCCGCTCCCTCTCCCGCTCCCTCTCCCGCTCCCTCTCCCGCTCCCTCTCCCGCTCCCTCTCCCGCTCCCTCTCCCGCTCCCTCTCCCGCTCCCTCTCCCGCTCCCTCTCCCGCTTCCTCTCCCGCTCCCTCTCCCGCTCCCGCTCCCTCTCCCGCTCCCTCTCCCGCTCCCTCTCCCGCTCCCTCTCCCGCTCCCTCTCCCGCTCCCTCTCCCGCTCCCTCTTCCGCTGCCTCTCCCGCTCCCTCTCCCGCTCCGCGGCCTCCTTCTGCGACATCACCACTTCGCAAAAGGAGGCCATCGCCTCCCACGCCGTCCCGCTGTGTGGACATAAGCTTCACTCATAACTATGATGCTTAAAATAATTATAATCTATTGTAGGCGGCCTGCATGTAGCGTGATCCGTATACAACCGTACCGTTTAACGGTTTTTTCCTAACGGTTTAAGGGTTTTAAGAGGTTTATCTTTTATCACCCTTTCTATGAGGTTTGAAGTGTGTCTAATTAAAATTAGAGTCCTATAATGCGACCATTGTTTATGCGCAACCGCAAATTCTTCCACTTAAGTCGGGCGCGTGACAAATGTTCGGCCGCTCCCAAACGGTACGTTTCGTTTTAACCCGTGCGACCGTAAAGCGACATTGATAAGTGTTCGATCGTCTGCGTCTCTATTTGGTTTTAATCAGAGGTGAAGCTTTGGTCAGGTTTCGCCGTGTCTTTCATATAAACTTTTTCTTGCTTAGTCTGTAATCGATGATCGATAGTATATTGTAGTTATTTTTGTTGCAACGTAAGTTTAAACTTAAAAGACGACTGTAAAGAACATTGATAATTGTTAGATATTCTACGTCTCCATTTGGTTTTAATGCGGTGAAGCTTTAGTCAGGTTTCGCCGTCTCTTCGACGCTTGATATTTTGGCGTCCTTTGATTTTTTCCAAAATATATTTATTTATTATATTAAGCTTTCCTTGCTTAGTCTGTGATCGATAGATTTATTTCTTAACATCCATATTTTTTCCGGTTATTCAGATGACTCAAAATCGTTTCATAAAGAAAACCGGTATAAATTTTTACAAATGTGACGTTAACTTTTATGATTATAGTAATGATAAATGTACGGGGATCCTATTATCAACTTAGGAGCCCAAGCCAACCTCACCTGCAAGTGGTGCACCTGCTGACTAACAGACGAGGCTTTGGCGAACATAGAAGTGCCCGGTAAGCGGCAATAGGCTCGCCACCTATTACGTGGGACCAACAACACAATTGGCGAAGTGTAGGCGTATATTATGTATCTGCCTACCGGTGCTAGGCGTGATTGTATGTATGTATAAATTAATTTGAAAATTACAAATATTCAAAAGGAACTTACCAAAAATGTATTGTGAACCAATACTTCACAAGATTCGAATCCATCGCCTTTTTTGGAAATAGGTTATACATTTACCTTTTCTCAAACTCACAGCTAAAAATATTTGTTAAACTATCTCGCGCGTTATACTATTAGTATGTGTGGGATTTTAGATGCTAAGCTTCTAATCTTTTTGAGCATTTTATTTTTCATAATGTTTTTGAAACAAATACTTTTGAACGTTTTACAAATAGTGATTCCAAACTCTACTTAAGCTTTAAGCTATAATATAGAAAAACCCTATACGCAAGATTTAATTATTCTTAGTATTATTATTTGCAATCTATTGTAATTCCCAAATTAAAGCTATTTTCACTACAATTACTCTTTTGCTTTTAATTTCCAAAAAAACCTTTAATTTTACCACCTTGACCCGTGCGTGTGTCTAATATAAATTTGTTCACTAAAACGTGTCCATTTTTAAAGCAGAGCCTTGAATTCTTCTACTTAATTCGGACACGTGACTAATGTGGGACAGCTTCCGAATGATACGTTTTATTTTAACCCCCGCAAACTGAGACTGATGTCGGTAAGTGGAAAATCGTTCGCGTTTCTTTATGAATTGAGTTTAGTTGTATGGCTAATTTAATTTATCCTTCAAACATTAACACGAGTATCTATATTTAAAAAAAAAAGAAACAAAATTGACGGACTGATCACTGACTCTGACTGATGACTGATCGCTTTCATAACTAAACTACTAAGCATAATAGCATATTGTGCAAAATGGCACTATATACTGGAACCACGAAGACTCAATCAGCCGTATACAAAGTTATGTGCCAAATAAACAAATTGAATTTTAGAATTACTCAAGAATAAACAAACACAGACCAGAAAAACACCACTCAAGCCAAACTGAATTTAAAACAAAGTTGATTGGAAGTAAATGAAAATCCAGTGGCTGGTACACAAATCGGAGACAGCCATTGGGCGAGAGAGAATTCCGTCACCACTAAAGCGTATGCCTTCCGTCTAATCGAGTAAATGTTTCCAACCCAGTGGCTCGGACACGTCGCGTAGCGGCTACGAGCCTTCGTACTTCGGAGACGGAATGGTATATTCCCGTTGACTATCGCTGCTAGGTAACAGAAAAGTGATAGTATATTTTTTTTGTTATATAAGGAGTGTATACCACTTTTAGATACGAGAGTAGGTGTAATAGTCGTGTATTATTTGGAACTTCTATCCTCGCTATTTACAAGTGGAAAATAAAAAGTTATATTCTGTATCTGTAATCAGTATCTCTGTATCTGTAAGTTTCCTATAAAAAAAAATTAAACGGTTTTTAAGAACCGAACAGATTGGTATTAGTTAGGGTTAAAAACTATCAGATGCCCCAAAATATTGAGAGTACGCCCCTTATAAAACATACATACATACATTCACGCCTGTTTCCCCGAAGGGTTAGGCAGAGGCGTATTATACGCCCACACTTCGCCAATTACATAGTTGGTCCCACGTAATATGTGGAGAGCCTATTGCCGCTTACCGGGCACTGTTATGTTCGCCAGAGCCTCGTCCGTTGATCGGCAGGTGCACCACTTGCAGGAGAGGTTGGCTTGGCCTCCGTATGTCTTTGTAGGATTCCTATACACCCTTCTATAGTATGACCATTAGTGCTGTGCACTCCCTGAGGTATGCGCGCGGTGAGACGGGGGGGTTAGATTCGGCTGCTGCGCTGTCAGTGCGCCGTCAACGCTTGTGACGGCAGGTAGTGTTATTTGTATCGGATTGTCTGTGTCAGACGCACAAGAGATAAATATTCAAAGATGGGTCGGGCGTTATCTCGTGATATGAAGACTGTCATTTTTAGGGTGGCTGAATATTTTAAGAAAAGAAAAGCAGACAAAGAAAGCTTTGAATTTAAAAATGACGTGAATATTGCTAAAATCGTTGCGGAGGCTACGGGATACAGCAAAAGAACCGTACATAATGTGATTTCTGCGGGTTATTTATCAATTGAAAATTCAAGCCAATTAAAATTTCAATCGCCAAAAAAACCAAAAGTTCTAAAGAAAAAACACGTTGTGGATGATTTTGACCTTGGAGTTATCAAAAGAAAAATTCATCAGTTTTACGAAGTTGAAAAAAAAATACCAAGTGTCCGTAAGTTACTATCAAGTTTGAGACAGGATGGCATATTGAATTGTGGACGGGAATATTTAAGACAGCTTTTACACAAAATGGGCTACCGTTTCAAAAAATGCAAATCAAAGAGACATCTCCTTATAGAGCAGCCTAATATCACAGTGTGGCGGAAAAAATATCTTACACAAATCAGAAATTACAGAACGGAAAACCGAAACATATATTTTCTTGATGAAACATACATCAACGCCAGTCACCATGCCAGCAAATGTTGGCAATCATCGTCAGAACCCGGTATTCATGCTGATATTGGGAAAGGACGGCGACTAGTAATACTCCACGCTGGGTGTCGAAATGGCTTAGTGGATGATGCATTGACTATATTCAAATCAGATGCTAGAACCTGTGACTATCATGGAGATATGAGCGGACCTACTTTTTATAAGTGGGTAGATGAAAAGTTAAAAGATAAGTTGCTGCCGAATTCTGTGGTTGTAATGGACAACGCGTCTTACCACAGCGTTCAGATTGAGAAGAAACCAACTATATCAAGCCTCAAAAGTGAAATGCAGAACTGGTTACTACGCCATAATGTAGAATTTTCAGGAACCATGTCAAAGGCTCAACTGCTACTTCTTATTAAAAATACACAAAAAGAACCCGTGTATAGAATTGACGAACTCCTGAAAGCCAGTGGACACACTGTTCCGCGTTTACCTCCGTACCATCCAGATTTAAATCCCATTGAGTTGGTCTGGGCTGATATTAAAAACAACATAGCCCAAAACTATATTAATTCTTCTCTAGACGAAAAGATAATCTTATTGGATAAATTGTTTTCGGAATTCACGGCGGAAAAATGGCAGAAATGCGACGATCATGTCCAGAAAAATGAAAATGATTACTGGAGTCGCGATAGTAGGTTCGATAATGTTATTGATTGATTCATAATAAATTTGCAAGACTCTGATTCAAGTTCCGGTGGCGAAGAGGAAGATGAAGATAATGACGAAATGGAAGATGAAGTTGAAACAAAATCTATGTCAAAATAACTTTCGTTAGAATATATAATTGTTTGTAAATATAAAAAATGTTTAATAAAACAAGTCCTGTTGTGAATTATAACTTTCAATTCTTATTTATCACCTGCATATTTTTAATAAAATATGAGTATATTTGGGTTACATTTTAATCAACAAAGTAAGTATATATTACAGATAGATAGCCTCCGACCAACGCAACGTCCCGCCACAAGTCTTGCCTTAGAAATGCAAACTGATATCGTAAGATGTGTCCGACATATATCGACCTCATGTGAACTCATGCACTTTTTTCTTCGCCCCCCACCTCGCCGTGCATACCTCAGGGAGTGCACAGCACTAATGGTCACACTATAAAACTGGCATTTATTTAACTTAAAGCTCAGGTGAAGAAATGAGAACTATAAAACGGTGACACACGGTAGTAAGCCGATGACGACTACGACCCGATTCGAGTAAACATTTGTGCTGCACTCGGCTTGATGGTGGCATTGGAAATGTTTTCTGATACGCTTGGTTTCCTTATTATGTTTGGAGCTTTGAATAGACCAAGATGCATTTTTATAGAATATTAATCATCATTCCTGACGTAGTATCATTTTAAACGTACACCTTTTATTGCTGGACATAAAGGGTTTCTCAGTAAGAGTGCACATTTTTATTTTAAAATAAAAGCAAATATTTGAAATTAAAAAAAATCGCACGGCTGAACTTGCCACACCGCGCATGAAACAATCGACTTATTGCAGCAACGATTTCCATAACACATTATCTTACGAAATTCTGATGTCAGGATCAATTCGGATATTTTATTCCATATTTAATCGGAACATGTCTTCTTTACAATACATTAAAAATATGACACCTCTGTCGCAAAACATTTGTTTTTATTTAAAAATTAAAAAGTGCACTCTAACTGAGAAATTCTTTATAATATCGTAGACAACAGCACATGTATGTCATGTTTATTATTTATTTATTATTTTAAAAGCGAGTAAATAGACACTAAAAACGCTTTTTGCGTATTCCCATTACCTGTTTTAGGTGAAATATTCTGTTAGCTGGTTAGCAATTTCGGCTGATCCAAAACTGATCGCACAGTTCTAACACCGCATATAGTTCAAGTGTCTTGCAGTATAATTATAAAAAATAAGGCAGCTTTTAGAACAAACCGTTCTCAAAACTATACTTGCTTGCCAAATCTAGTGTAAATTCGAGTTTTTATGTGTAAGAATACTGTCACTTAGACATAACAGCTTTAGACATAACTTTTTCGGACAAAACACACAAGTAAAGAATATTACAGATGATTTTCCGTGTTAACTCCAAAACTTCATAGATGACTCTAGTAAAGTCTTCACTTCTTTACTGGGGTGTGACTTTGTCTTGACTTGACTGGACAATAACGGACTAGTCTGGACAATGACAAACTTGACTTGGCTTTGACTATGAATAAATGGAAAAACGCTAAATTTTATACAATATTTCGATTTATTTAATAACTTGACCCTGGCAAAACACTAAGCGATTGAGTCCATACCCAAAAAAAATTAATAACCATTACAACAATTATTTAGTTCCAAGATAAGTATCATAAGGAAATTTTGATATGGAATAACGGATCCATATACATAACTTATTGTTTTTTTTTTGTAAATACATACTTAATGATGTGTATAGGGATCCTACCAAGACCTAAGGAGCCAAAGCCAACCTTACCTGCAAGTGGTGCACCTGCCGACCAACGGACGAGGCTCTGGCGAATATAACAGCTCCCGGTAAGCGGCAAAAGGCTCACCACCTATTACGTGGGACTATATAATTGGCGAAGTGTGGGCGTATAATATGCCTCTGCCTAAAATAGGCGTCAATGTATGTATATACATACATACTTAATCTACATAAGAAAACACCCAGACCAGAACAAATATTCATCTATAAGCACACAAAGATATTTCCTGTGTGGGAATTGAACCCAGGAACGGAGTGCGGGTATACTAACCTCCACGCCATATCGGTCGTCAAACTATTCGTCACTTTTCTTGCAATTCTTCTCAAGCATGGGGCAGATGTCACATGTACATATATCCTGCGTTTGTTGTTGCTTATTACATACAATTTTAGTTTAGTCTTTTATTCATTGTCGTTCAGACGTTAATGTTTTGCACCTACATTTCCATACTTTCGTTGATCTACTGGAAAGCTATTGAGAAGTTTTTTTGCTATAAAATTTCTATAGTTACTTAATATGTGTCTTCTCGGATAGTTTTAAAGTAGCTCGGGGTTAATTTAAAGTTGACTTTTATAATAGCTATATTGAACCTCTACTGAACCTGAAACTATTTTAAAGGTTTAAGTACAAAAAAATTACTACATATCCTTTTTGTTTTGCCTTACCCAAATTTACTTCCAATTCGTCATCCTATTTAGCTAAGTTCTATTTCTTATAATGATTAATAATTATCACAAGGTAATGACGGGCAAAATAAAAATATAACTTTTAACTATTGAAAACAATATGTTGCAATACATAAAGCATTCGTGTAGGCAAATAAGTTTGTATGCAAACAAATTATAAACACAAAAGTACAGGCAGGCATGTAGCTAAATAACCTGACTTATGTGACTAGGATATATACATTTTATATTGACAAAAATAACTTTACAACATAAAAAAGAAAAAAAATAGAACAATAAATTAAATTTAAAAGAAAAACTAACATTGAATGAATACAAAAAAATAATAACCTAAAATCTTATAACTATTATAACAAACGTACTAATACATCTAAGCAGCAGTTTCTATCAATATGTCACTGTCAGACCAGATATGACAGATATTTTAATTTGTGTAGCAATTATTTTCGCATTGCGTAACAAACCTAACGACTTCTTGGCTGGAAGCTGGAAGTTTTATTTTATTTTCATTTTTTTTTTATATTTCGAAAATTTATGTTTAATAACGGTGGATTATTAACTGTCAAGTGTTTGTGAACGTACATGAGTGTTGGCACAACAAAACAGCAGTGCAACATTACTTTTAAAATTCTCCTAAGAAGTCCATGTAGATCTCACACAGTATAAACCTACATTCTTACTGAGCACTGAAGGGACTGAGGGGGAGGGCATCTCATTTACCATTTATCACCGTTATTTCATTTACTATTAATTATATATTATTAATATATCTCTTACTTGACACTGGCTTAATGTGCTGAACGCAGGAAGCCATTATTAAAAAATAAAACACTATGACTAGTTCGGTGCTGCTGAGATTCAGTGGTGTAATGTGCACATTGCTTTATACTCGTGGTATTCTACGTGAGCCCCCGCAGGGGGGTCACGGTGCGGGATCGGGGCAGCGCCCCCTGGCCGCGGTGTCTTGCGGCGCCCGTGAATACGGGCGCGTCATTGGGTTGGCTGTTCTCAGCCGTAGGTAAAGTCCGGGGTAGTCAAATCCGGTGGTGCTGCGATCAAGCCCTGGGGCGATCAGCTAGCGTGGTGTTCTGTGTGCACATTGTCGCAAGTGCCTTCTCTAGCCTACGCAGTTTTAGCTATTTAGTCACAAACGCCGTGGTTAGCTTAGCCACCTGTCACCTTCCTTTCGCGGGCTTGAGTTACACTCAAAGTGTCAGTTTGGTTATATAAAACTGCTTGGAGTCGGTTTACTACCATTTCTGTTCTATTTCTTTTTCGGTTCACTAAAGTTGTGTATAAAGTGATGTATAGTCATCACCATATTCTAATATTATTCCGGTTGCACCTTATTTCCTTATCAGATTTGACTGAATTTCAGTTATTACATGGAGCGACTACCGTCTGCCATCGTTATATGGTTAAAACAGCTATTTGTATGTTAGAAGCCACTGACTTCCTAATAACGACTGCCACAGATGTTTATGACAGCCGGGACCAAAGGCTTAACATGCTTTCTGAGGCACAGAGCAAGCGATTTAGTAATGTATTTCAATGTTTTAATTATAACGAAAAAAAAACGAAATGATATTTATAAAATTTTACAGATTAATTGTGCTTTAAATGTGTAAGCTAGACTTGGTTACAGGGTAGGGTTTCATTTATGGTAAAATCAGAATTAAGTGTTTTAAGGCAAGTCAAAAACACCTCATTATAATATTACGAACTTTATACCATGTCTAGATAATATTGTAAATGTTCAATAGTAAATAAATTTTATTTTAAACATAGCACTTGCCTAAAATGATTTACAAAAGCGCATTAAAATACAATTTAAAATTTCTCCGAAAATACCTCAAAGGTATTTTTACCTGGGCACTCGAGTACTGTCAGGGTTTATTACGATCCCGGGAGAGAATTTTATTCCCTTCTTGTTTGTGTTAAAATTTCGTCATAATTAATAAAGTATCCCTTAATTCCCCTCATAATAATAAATTAATTTGAGAGGTAAGTCCCAAAGACATTCAATCTTTTAAGGTTACAAAATAGGATAGTCTTAGGGACTTTTAGTCAAATGATTCATCGTTTAATTAATAAGCGAAAGTAAAAAAATAGAAAGCGAAAATAATCTCTTTTTATATTATATATTCTCCTGATATTAGTATGTCGTATAAGTTTAGATTAATGTATGTCAAATATTTGTAAAAAAATTAAGTAAAAACTTATGTGACATTTTGTTATTTATTTTATATTTTATTTTATTTCTTCTTCTTCTTCCATTTAAATAATGGCTTCGTGCGTCTAGCACATTTAGCCAGTGTCAAGTAAGTGATATATTAATTATATATAATTTATAGTAAATGAGAATGAGTGGTGATCAAGATGATAAATCGAAGATGAAATACCCTCCCCCTAAACTCCTTGAGTCCTCAGTAAAGATGTGGGACTATACTGAGATCTCACATGGACTCCTTGAGAGAAAAATTGAAAAGTGATGTTGCACTGTTTTGTTTGATTTACCAACACTCATGTATATTCACAAACACTTGACGGTTAATAATCCACCGTTATTACACATTAATGTTAGAAATATCACAAATTTTAGAAAATAAAACAAAACTGCAGACATGACGCTTCACTTTCCCGCCAAGAAGTCCCTTTATTTTATTTGTCCCTAAAAGAATTACATTTTTTAAATAACACGACCCTTCTCTCTCTGGCTAAAGGGTTTAAGCTTGCTTATAAAGAAGTTCCTAAATTCATCTATCGTTTCCATCTTTAGGTGCTTGTGATTCTGCTTCATAAAGAATACTACTACATGTATCATACATAAATATAATCACGCCTGTTTCCCCAAAGGGGTAGGCAAAGGCATATTATACGCCCACATTTCGCCAAATGACTATATGTTATAGCAATAAAATACGTGACATAAAGACATTAGAATACGTGTTTCCTTCATAGTTTTATTCATCACATTCCGATTCTAGGCCATAGACATTTTTGGCACCAGATTGTTCAACAAAGTATTTAGCCGCAACAAATGAACAATCCCAACTAAATGTGTTCTAGTTTAATCTAAGAGTACCTATTATTTTATTCCTATATCATTTTAGGCCTCCATCGACAAACCAATTCCATGTTTTAATTTGTGTTTTTCATCTTCAATGTTGATGTTATTTTGTGAATTCCATAGTAGTTTTAAGCGAGCACAGCCCTTTCGCTGTAAGTTACAGAAGTGACTCATCCAGATCAGTTCCGTGACTGTGACTAATTCCAGAAATATTCATTGGATCAACACCAAGTTTTTTTAGGACCCTTTCAACCAAAAAAAAAGTAACGAACCTCCTTGTCATTTTGGAATCGGTTAAAAAAAGCAAATGCGATTACTTCTTTCACTCGTTATGTGAATGCTTTATGTTTTCTTCCTGCCAATTATTTTTATATTTTCTTCATAGTACCCTTTTTTTCTTTTTTTATTTACGTCGGTAACAAAATGCATTTACGCACTGTCTCCCGGCCAAAGGGGGACCGAGCGAGGTGTGTGAGACTCACCACCGGCAGACACGACCGCCAGCAGTAATACCCACTTAAAATCTTCCGACGACGCCCGCCGCTTGTTGAGAAAGAGGCGGGGGGCCAGTACCTGGGTTGCAGCTCTGACACCCCGCCCGCGGCCAACGTCCCCCGGACCAAAACCGGGAGGACCTCCTCAGAGAGACGCAGTGGACGCGCCCCTCCTACCTCCTTGTGCGACCATAGCGTGTGTGGCCGACTTCTCGGAGGGTCCATGGTTAGACAGCAAGGGCCCCCTGCCCCCGCTGCCTAAGACCTTCCTGGCGCTGCTTGACGGGCCCTCCTGGCCGCCCGCTGCGCCCTCCACAGGTCCCTCTTAGTTTCCCCCCCGGTAGTCAGTACTAAGGGCACCCAGAGTCGCCAATCTCTGGGTGTTACCTTTGCCCTAGCGCCTCCTGCGCCCTACCGGGAGGTACTCAGCCCCCCCACCACGACAAGGTTGAGACCAGTCGGGGGGGAATCTTCATAGTACCCTTCTTCATAGTAACCCAAGTTACCAAACTTTAAGTTTGAGGTAATTCGAGATGGGTTTCTTCTGATTTGGCACATTATTGGTTTCTCTGTGAAGTCAATTTATTAATCTTAAGTTTTTGTGGAAATAAATATATTTTTATTCTTAAATATATTCTAATATTCTTAATTAATTAAAAACTTCGCAACGAAAGATTTCACAAAAAAAAAGTAAGTAATTTGTAATTTAGAATTATTTCTTTTACTAAAAAAACCTTTGGTATTCAATTTATGTTTTTATTTTCTATTCTGAAATAGATAGTTTTTCTATATACATACAGATACATAAAATTTGTGTCTGGTTGTTATATTATAGTAACCACTTCCATTAAGTGAATATTCGTTCGTATATTCACAGAGAAACCAATAATGTGGTATAATAGCACATTATGTGTAAAGAAATAATCCTAAATTATAAATTACTTCAATTTTTTTTGTAAAACCTTTCATAGCGTTGCGAAGTTTTCCATTAATTGACTTCACAGAGAAATTAACAATGTGCTACCAAGGAAAGTTTTCGTTTGTTCAAAAACAGGAGTGAAATAGGGGTAGTAAGTGTTTATGGAAAACATTTTGTTTTAAATCTGTTGGTCAGGCGGATGGTGTAGCGCGCGGCCGGTGGTTTAAAATAATTATTAACTTATAATACATAGCAATATCACAATACAAACTTACATTCATATCGACGCACATAACTATTTTTACAACGTGAGAACCAAGCCCACACCCGTAGAATCGAGACGAACCACTGCATTATTTCAATCGTTATAACATTCAATAATCCCATTCCAATCGTTATTACGTTTCGCTTTTGTTAAAAAACAAACAGATTTATTTACTAAATCATGCTTGAAATGTGAAAGCCGGCCAATTGTCATGAAATAAGCCCAGAATTAATGCCACTATATGTGATTAACGCATTGTTAGTTGCACTTTAGGTTCACCATTTTATTCGCAATTATTCCAGTTACGCAAACAGCCGCTGTTGGTCGGCCTGCAATTATGAGTTATGTGCCGTTTAATTTTAGAATAATTTTACAATGCGTTGCATTTTTATGCAAAACATCAATTTGTGGGCATAAAAAGTGAACAAAAGATAACGTTCTTGTAAGTTCTTTAATAGATTAAAGTACTAAAAAACTGTGTTTTTTCTTCGAAATCAAGAATTTCTTTAATTGTCTCAAGAATTTGTCTCATTAAAAAAAAGATGTATTTTAATCATTACGTCTTATTCCAACGATGACACAATCACGAAAGCTTCCCTTGTAATAGAACTGAGTGGATTATTTTAACATCTTTCTATATAATTATTATAAAGTATATTTTTTATTGGCTGGCTGCTGTCGACAGCGAGTATGAACAAATCACAGCTTTAATCACTGAACAGATCAGGCAGAAATTTACCAAACATATAGTATTACATCAACTAAAAATTGGGTTATTGAAAATGTATACAATGAGGTGGTAAAATAGTCGTTTTTTAAACGTCTAAAATAATATGCCAGTTTGTACCTTTAAAAAATCGAATAGAATTCTCGGCTTTGCAGCTAAAAATCTTAGCGAATTCAATCTTCTTAAAGTTATTTCAGAATACTTACTCAATCCAAAAGGCGATTCTCAATCATTTTTGGAGACGCTAAAAAGCACTTCTAAAACAATTCTCTAGGAAGTGCTTTTATCGCCATCGCAGTTATTAAGTAAATTTTCAATCTGATCAATGAAGAAAATCTTTTGACTAAAAATTATTTAAATCTCAGCTGGTTCGCCTGTCACCCAAAGTTAACGTTAGCGAAACTTTTTTGATATTACTCAGCAGTTCAGCACCCGTTGCACGTAAATCTACCCTTACGTTGGTTCTGGCAACTTTTTCAATTTAACAGGTAGGGATAAATCGTTCATTCTTTTTATTTGAACATAGAACTGATATAAACTCCCGAAAAGTTCCAAAGGTTCAAAAGGGGGCCTGCTATTGTTTTCCTCGTGTAAACTTTGGAAATCTTTTAGTTTTGTGGATTTAAAATACTTGTTGGAAAGATACAAAAATAAAGCAATGTCGTGAGTTTTTGTTTTTTTTAAATACTAGTATCCGCACGTGGTTGCGCCCTCTTGATCTAATGTTTATAAGGTTTCACACGATCCACGCATATTTTCTACGTTCTTATAAAATCTGTGGGTATGTGGGCTATCGCCATTGTGATTCTGGGCTATTTTTGGCATAAACGTAACCTATGTTATTTGACGACCGTTAAATATGTGTGAAGGTAAACTCCGCTTCTAAGGCTTAGAGTTAGAATTTATATATTTTTCATAGGCTGAGTGTTATCTATGTATTATAAACCCGAAAGGGTAGGCAGAGACATATTATCGCCACGCCCACACTTCGCCAGTTGTGTTGCTGGTTCCACGTAATAAGTGGCGAGCCTATTGCTGCTTACGGAAACTTCTATGTGTTGCTCAGAGCCTCGTCCGTTAATTGGCAGGTGCACAACTTGCAGGTGAGCTTGGCTTGGGCTCCAAAGTTGATGGCAGAATCCCTGTTTTTAACATATATACAATAATATAATATAATATTTATAAATATATACTTACAATACAAAAAAATTGTCTATGTTATTATGTTTATCCGTTGTTTAGTACCCATGTATAAGCTCTGCTTAGTTTAGATCTAGAAGCGCTGTGTAAGATGTCCATGAATATTTATGAACATCTTACAGCACCATCATTTCAACATCTTTGATACTTTTTATGTGTTGTTTATTTATATGGGTCAAATATTCAGTGGAACATCGTATGGTTTTCTTGTAACTGGGGCGGGAGAAAAAACTTACCTTGACGATTTATTGCCTATTCTTTTACGATCAAGCTCCCGCCCACAGTGAATGGGCGCGCTGGTTTTTAAGTTTTGACCTTCATAAGAGCTCTTTTGAGCCAAACTTGAATAAATGATTTTGAATTTTGTTTTGATACCTGCCTAGAATAGTACCACCCCCTCTCATCTCATGAGAAGTCGTAAGAGTTGAAGAAGAGAATCATGGTCAAAAATTCCAGAATGAAAGCGTTGTAACCAAAAACGAACCTTATTTTTTTTTACTTTGCCTTCTGAGTACACATTAATCCTTCGAGCTGTTTCTGCAGCGCTCGTGACACGATGGAACTCGTATTTCAAAAATAATGCGGTATTTTAATTTTTCCATATTGAATACAGAACGATGTGAAAACAATATCAAATGGCGCGAAATCAAATGAGTTATCACGTTTGTCACTTTAAATTTAAATAATTTTAAAATTTCTAACTAATCGCAAATTTTTGAGATCAAAGAGGCCGGTTTCATAAAATGACAATTTTATATGTCGTTTTGCGGCGGTAGCAAGTAATTGGTATAAATATAAATAACACCTTTGGTCACATCATTAGATTTTCGTAGGGATGTAGTTTAATATTTTCTAGAAACATATATCGCCTATGTTATTCAAAAATATTGCTACTGTTTCTTCTAAAAGAAAGAATTTTAGAGCTCGGGCCAGTTGTCTTTGAGTTTATTATAAACCATCATCCAAAAGTATAAAAAAGTATTTTACTATTTATCATATTAGCATGATGTATTATAGAACGAGAATACGTTATTTTAGGATTTTTGTTCGAATATTACACCACTGTCACCGACAAAAACAAAAATATCCCTAAAAGTTTTACCACATCAGTCCACGATACTATATAACTCTATAAATATTTGCGCTATAAAGCTAAACTCAGGCTACGGGTTACGAAGTTAGTTACAACATCCCTACTAATATTATTATAAGTTAGTTTGTTTGTGACGCTTCCACTCCTAAGCCATTATGTAGGTTTCAATTGAATCTATTATGCAGATTCATAATTTCAACTTATAAAGTCCAATGCTAAATATTCTATCAGTATTAGTTCTAGTAGTACTAGTTTTTGCTCATAATCACCACGCTTGGCGGTTGCTGAACGCATTTCAGGCCTGTACGCAGAATGACACTGCTACCCATCATCTAATTTTGAATTGTATATTAAATATCGCTGTAGCGTATCTTTTGTGACTCAACCCTAACGTCCACAGACTAATCGATAAGAAAACTTCTCAATTGAAAAAGTTTTATCTTCCTATCTATTAATCGTTAAGTTGAACCTGAAAGCTACAAATTCTACTAAGATAATTAATAGTTCCGTTTGCATTGAAACGAGCAATTAGTAAATCGCCTTTCAACTATTCCGTGTTTTATTTTCATTTTTTGTAATAGGGTTCCGTAAAAAAATATTAATATTATTAATATAATAATATTAATAATATAATACGTATTAATATTATATTTAGATAGTGTCGTTATAAATATTACCAGCCTCTACCTAATTCCATAATTATTATTTTGCTAATCTCAATAATTCCTGCCGATTTGTTGTTTTTAGTTTCTGCATGCCGCGGGATATAAACATCCCTTCTATATATACTGTAAAATTTTTCTTCACAAATAATCAGTACTGACCATACCCATCGACTTCCCGAAACCGTTAACAGATTATTGGTCTATCTAGTAGTATATCAAGAACCCAAATTGTTATTTACTATTAATATCCGCTTTGCCGAGTGGTACCGGCCTAGAATAGTGCTCATTCAATGTTCAATAACAACTTTTTGTTATAAAGAAACTGAATTTTCTGGAAGTTTGGTCCAAAAAACTTCCAGAAAATTCAGTTTCTTTTATAACAGTGCAGATGTTATTTATGCAGATAAAGTAAGATAACTTATAATTTAAATAATAGAATTCGTAAGTATAAAGTAGTATAAAAGTGATATTTTCACTTTTATAGTGTGCTTTGGATCATATATTGAAGTAAAAGTATAATTTGGATTAATTTAGGTTCAACTTGTTATGTGTCAATATTTATACAAAATCATAAAGCCTTTTTTGTGTGATAAAGGAAATATCATTCAAAAACGGTTTTTTAGATAAAAAAAACAGTGTTCCATACTATGTTGGGTCGACAATCATGATAAGGGATCAGAGTTATTTCAACCCCACAAACATTTGCCACAGTTTAATCGTACAAAATTAGTTGTGAGCGTTAAGCAAAAATTAAAAAAAAACTAATTATTAAAATAAAAATACTAACTATATTAACTGCCTCCCGTAAGTTGGGTATACTCAATAAGGTGAGGCGGTTTTTCACTCCCGAGCAGCGCTGTTTGTTGTACAAGACTCAAGTGCGATCGAGTGTAGAGTATTGTTCCCATCTTTGGGACGGTTCTGCTAAGTACCTCCTCAACGCACTTGACAGACTGCAACGGCGAGCGGTTCGCATTATAAGGGATGCTGAGGTAACAGCCTCACTCGAGGATCTACAGCTGCGTAGAGACATTGCATCTCTCCTTTCCTATCCCGAACAATACGTGCTGGTCTTAGAAACCATCCTCATACTGTGTAGACTATCAGCACTCGAACCAAGAAATTTGGGAGGTCGTTTCTGTGCAAGACCACTAAGCTCTGGAATTCGCTGCCGGCTCATGTGTTTCCTGTTTCCTATGATCCCGGGTCTTTTAAGCGGGGCGTGAAACGGCATTTTAGCAGGCCGTCATGAGTGGATGCGCTTTATAGCGTGCTTATTTCACGTTATAAAGCGCTTTCATTTTTTTTTTATTGGACTGCATCGACTGCTTATCATCAGGCAGGATGTAGTCATTATAACGTGTCACATTAAAAAAAAAAATGTATTATAAATATAATAGTTTACATACTTATATATTGAAAAAACAACAGAATTTTCACATTCATCATATCCTAGCACTATCTCGGTTGTCCAGACTTAAGCCACGGACCCAGAGTCTGCTCACAGGTCTAACCAGATTTGGCTGCCATCTGATCTCCACAATCAAAAGGAAACATCATTATAATATGGTTATGAATGAATGAATATAAATAATATTAAAAAAAATATAAAAAAAAGTAATCAAATCACATAAACAAATATATGGTACAATGGGCGGCTTTATTGCTAACAGCAATTTCTTCCAGGCAACCTTAGGATGGACAGGAAACGATGAATAAAAAATAATGATATAGAGTAGGCACAACTGAGTGCTCTCGCTAACTTATAAGAAAATAATAAATTCACACATATATATTATTACATGAAATATATAATTGAAAAGTTGCATATTATACATAACATTACATATTTAAAATTACAAAGACAATTAGTAATGCTCCCAGACTGATGTCTTAAATAAATCTAATGTATGTAATTTTCGTTTACCGACGGGCAGCTCATTCCAAAGACGAACTGCCCGCACACTGTAGGTAAACGAAGAGTCGTAATTTTTTTTGACATGCATTGGCATATTAAAAGTCAGATTCTTTTCTGACCTCAAGTTTCGAGGGTGACCATCATGGAGGAATTTGAAACGGTCCTTAAGATATTTTGGAGCTGCTGGATTAAATAAAACACTGTAGAGAAGATTAAGAATGTGAGCATTTTTGCAAAGTCTTATAGGCAACCACTGAAGCTTAAATCGGAATTCAGATACGTGATCATATTTTCGTAAGCCAAACACAATTCGAACACAAAAACTTTGTAGCCTCTCAAGTTTATTGAGCTGGACCTGGTTGAGATCCAAATAACTGACATCTGCATAATTGAGGATAGGGAGGAAATAGGGACTGCTCAAGTGCTATTTTAGTTTCAGTTGGAAGGAAATTAAGGATACGTCTTAAGGACCATTTTTATATTATATCAGTTGTCAGAATTTTAGAAGGCACCGACTTCCTGATAACGACTTCCATAGATGATCATGACAGCCGGGACCTTTTTTTTTTGTTTTACGTCGGTACCAAAATTCATTTACGCACTGCCTTCCGGCCAAAGGGGGACCGAAAGGGGGAAGTGGGACTCACCACCGGGAGACACGACTGCCAGCAGTAATACCCACTAAAATCTTACGACGACGCCCGCCGCTCGTTGAGAAAGAGGCTGGGGCCAGTACCTGGGTTGCAGCTTCTGAGCCCCCGCCTGCGACCAACGTCCCCCGGACCAAACCGGGAGGACCTCCTCAGAGAGGCGCAGTGGACGCGTCCCTCCTACCTCCCCGTGCGACCATAGCGTGTGTGGCCGACTTCCCGGAGGGTCCATGGTGAGACAGCAGGGGCCCCCTGCCCCCACTGCCTAGACCCTCCTGGCGCTGCTGAGCGGGCCCTCCTGGCTCGCCCGCTGCACCCTCCACAGGTCCCTCTTAGTTTCTCCCCCGGTAGTCAGTACTAAGGGCACCCAGAGTCGTCGGTCTCTGGGTGTTACCGTTTCCCGGCCTCCGCTAGGTACTTAGCTCAAAAAACTAAGAAAAGGTGGAGATCTGTTCGGGGGGGATAACAGCCGGGACCAAGCGCAACCACAGATAACCACAACCACAGGACAAGCAATAATTACGCTCATAACTTCAATAAGTCATAGTTGCGCCACCAGGGTTTGAACCCTTGGAGTCGCTCTCTCGCTGCCGACCATCATGCGATATGATGGTCGACAGCGAGACGGCGTGGGAGGCGATGGCCTCCCTCTGCGAAGTGGTGATGTCGCAGAAGGAGGCCGCGGAGCGGGAGAGGGAGCGGGATCCGCTCTCTCTCCGGCTACGCCGTTAGCGCAGCGGGCGGGCAAGGAGGGCCCGTCCAGCCGCGCCTGGAGGGTCTTAGGTGGCTGGGGCAGGGGGCCCCTTCCGTCTCGCCATAGACCCCCCCCGAAGTCGGCCAGTTACGCCATGGCCGCACATAGAGGTAGGGGGGGGGGGCACTGCACATTGCGCCTCCCTGAGGAGGTCTCCCCGGTTCTGATCCGGGGGACGTTGGCCGCGGGCGGGGTACCAGAAGCTACAAACCCAGGCACTGGTACCTCGCCCCTTTTCGACAGCGGTGGGCGTCGTCTGAAGTTTTTTAGTGGGTAGGACTGCGGTGGTCGTGTCGGCCGCAGTGAGCCCCACACCCCCTCCCGGTCTCCCCATTGGCCGGGAGACAGTGCGTAAACAGCATTTTTTTACCGACGATAAAAAAAAAGGGTTTGAACCCTATTTTTTTTTTGATCCTCTGATTTAGAAGTCTATGGGTCGCGCCACTGGGCTATCGTCGCTCTTACAGAATTTTCTCATTAATAGATAACATTCGTAGGTAGAATTTGGATTTAAACACACCAAACTCGCTTTTCTAACAAAACAGACTTTAACATTCATCGACCAACATAACGATGGAACAGATCTTATCGCTGATGCTCTTCGTCGTTAAAACTTTTAACAGTAGAAATGCATTGCGCTCGCGGTAGTTGTTGTTCAAAATGTTGTATTCAGAGTTGGAAACGACTTAGAGATGTTGACACTGAGTTTTGTCATTATAACACGTTACGCACTACAAGTAATGTAGTTCTTTTTAAAGACAATAATAGCTACAATGGATTTAGAAGCATATATTTTATGATAAGCATAAGCTTGCAGTTATTCATTTACTCATGTTTGTGACATACATACACTCACGCCTGTTTCCCCTAAAGGGTAGGCAAAGACATTATGCGCCCATACTTCGCCAATTATATTGTTGGCCTCACGTAATAGGTGGCGCGCCTATCGCTGCACTCATTTTTGTTGACTATTCGAATATCGTAGTATGAAATCACTTATTTTCGATTCATATCTTTTCATTGATTACTTGTTTAATAAACTTCGAGAAATTTTTACTATAGTAATAAAACATATAACACATTTTACGGATTAAAATTGTGTTTCGTAAACGTTTCGATAACTTTAGTCATTCGTGGAGACGGGAAATGCAATTCGTGAAATGTGTTTTATATACAACGTATAATCGTACATTGTATAGCTTTTAACTTACACTTTATTACGATACGTATTATGTATTTGACCGCGAAACCTAAAGTTTGTTGTGCCTGGAATACCTTTCTCACATAATGTCAGGCTTATGTTTAAACTGCTCATGGAGCACTCTCCTTTTGAGGAAACTTTATTGGAGGAATAAAAACCGTTTACTTTTCATAGTTAATGAATATAGTTGTTGTTCCAATTAGCTTATAACTTATAAAATATTAAAAAACAAAATTTTATATTTTTGGTGTGACGCAGTTTGTAAATTAGATTGGCGATGAGGTGTGTTACCACTAATATCTAAAAGACTACGCATATAGGATCAAACTTTTCATTAAAATATAAATAAAATTAATAGCAGTGAAGCGCTCGTAGCTCCGTGGCACCGAAATTAATCAGATTTCACGTAAGTTATTTCTTGGATGGATGACCGTTTGTGTGGTATTTAATACTAAGCGCTTCCTCCGCCAATTCTTACTGGGTCTGCGTGGTGAAGTATGGCTCAATACCCTCTTACTTTGGTTTGTGAGAGGAAGCCAATGCTCAGTAGAGGGACGTTAAACTTTGAAGAAAATCGAGAGCATAAAACATTAAAATTTTCTCTTTCATCTGCTAGCGATTAATCAAGCAAAAATTTAATTCTTTACTTTTTATCGCTTAGCGTGCTATGAAAACTACGCCATAATTTTTTCAGCACCGAGTGCATAAGAATTGCAAAACTTGAAAACGTTCACCAGTTGTAGCAAATTTGCAATTGTAAATTCAACATGGTTGTTAATTAACCACAAAAGGTGAGTGAAAACGAAGCGTATTATAAAATTTTGTAGCTTCTATTTCACAGCATTAATAAATATGTAGATACATACATAATGTGACGCCTCTTTCCCGTTGGGGTAGATCTTGGCACACACTTTTAGTTTCATTCACACTCATTAACCTCCTCATACACGCCCGCCGGTTTAGGGTACTTTTGACCTGCCCTTTCTCTAAAAATTTTTGAATTTGGTCATGGAAGGTCTTACGTGGTCTTCCCCTACCAACACTTCCAATCACTTGTCCGTCATAAATCACTTTCGTTAGTCTACTTTCATTCCTCCTCTTAACATGACAAACCATCTAAGCATACCTTTCTCAATGCTTGTCAGTATATCTTCTTTTACACCACCTTCAACCCTTATCACTTCATTCCTAATCCTATCACTCAATTTCACACCTAGAATACTTCTGAGTGCTCTCATCTCTACTGCATTAATCTTACTTCACGCTATATTCGTACACGCTATTCGCTCCCATACATTAGTGTAGATACCAACACACCTCTATGAACTGCCAGACATGCCTTTTCGGACACTTTCTGACTGCTCACAAAGGCGTGAAGTGCCCCATTCAACATGTTTCCAGCATTCACTCTTCTATCGATATCGCTTTCACACTTTCCATCTCTCGTAAATTTCGATCCCAAATACACAAACTCATTCACTTGTTCTACTTTCTCACTTCCGATTAAAATTTCACAATCTGTCACTCCGTTTTCTCTTTCAAAAACCATAACTTTCGTCTTATTAACGTTTACTATCATTCCTTTCGCTATTATGTAGATAGTATACCTGATTATCGCACATAGTTAAGCCGACACCGACATTTGGCATATATACACTCGCGCCTGTTTCCCCGAAGGTGTAGGCAGAGGCATATTATACGCCTAAACTTCACCAATAATAGAGCTGGTCCCACGTAATAGGTGGCGAGCCTGTTGCCGCTTACTGGGCACTGTTATGTTCGTCAGAGCCTCATCCGTTAATCGGCAGGTGCACCACTTGCAGGTGAGTGGCTTGGGCTCATTAGGTCTTGGTAGAATCCCCATACACCATATATACATACTACCAACATTTGATTTCATTCATAATAGTCAAAAGAGGGAGGGGGGGGGGATGGAAAATGGAGGAAGCCTATGTTCAGCACGTCTTTGGGCTGATGATGAAAAAAATGACAAGAATGATTGACATGGTTTCTTAGATGTTTTAGGCTAAGCTATTTTTTTGATTATGTAATTTATAAATGATTTTGTTTTATGTCCTACTTATAGCAACTGTTACTGCTTACTATGATCCCAAATATATGGATAAGAATTAAAATAAAAGTAACCCTAACAAAGGGTATAATTGTAGACCTTAATTAGATACATCCTCTTATTTCTCATTCTTTACTAATGAGCTGTTCTTGATCCATATCAAATGTACGGTACATTTCTTTTGATGTTAAATCTATCATTCTCATTAAGACAATTCAGAGGGTCTTGGCAAAAAGGAAATAAAATAAACTGATTAGTCCTCACATTGCAACCATCTTGTGCCCGTGACTTCGTTTGTGTGATATTCATAACTGTTTATTTTATTTTCGTTTTATCAGGCTTACAAGACGGGTTTACAATTATTACACTTACTACAAAATACTTTTAAACATATGAGATGTAAGCACAACATGCACATACAGTTTTTTAAGCGGGGCGAGAAAATGCATTTTCTCAGTCCGCCAAGAGTTTCCATGATATGGAGCGCTTTCATTTTTGGACTCTTTAGACTGCTTACCAGGAAGGAATGGTCATGATAACAAGTCATTATAATAAAAGTAAGTGACGTGTGGCACCAGCCTAGAATAGTGCTACCCCTCTCATCTCATGGGGAGTCGTAAGAGTCGATGAAGAGAAATACTACGGGATGATTGGCAGAAACCCTCAATATAAAGTAAACTATTGATGAGGCTACTGTTTAGCAGTGGACTATGTAAATGTGGATAAAATTTGTATAAGAATATATAGGCGAGGTTTGTTCTTGGTGGAAATTGATTTATTAACAAAACACTTAGGCAATAGGCAATCTGCAAAATCACACAAAACTAATGCATAAATATAGGTATATAGCATTCCTATTAAAATATTAGGAGCCCAAGTCTACCTCACTTGCAATATTAGTTCTATAATATCTAATTGTAGGACATTAAAGTCAAAGTATATTCTTAAATTAATTTAAATTAAAACTAACACGCCGATTCACTGCGGACAGAAGCTTCATGAGAGGAGCATTAGGAAAGACTCTACAGGTTTTATAAACTTAAAATAAAAATTCACTTAAAAAAAAAATGGTTGCCTGTAAAGTCGTTTTTACGGGCGAAGATTTTACGTGACAACGTCTTTTTCTCGGTAGAATATTTATTGATATGAATATAATTAAATTGCACAATAGGAACAAGGAATTGAATGAAAATAAGAATTGCACAAATTTTAACTATAGAAATATATTTTGTTTACTAAAACATTGTACACTAGTGCTGCGCGCGCGGCAGACCGATCATAGTTGAGTGGGAGAGAGACGCAAGGCATTCGCCGGGCCTCTCTCTCGTTCGGTGACTCATCGTAACGTTACCGAGCGTTACACTTTTTCATAAGTGACTCCCAGCCGCAACCTAATTTAAGACGTTGTCACGTCAAAAATGGTTGCCTGTAAAGTCGTTTTTACGGGCGAAGATTTTACGTGACAACGTCTTTTTCTCGGTAGAATATTTATTGATATGAATATAATTAAATTGCACAATAGGAACAAGGAATTGAATGAAAATAAGAATTGCACAAATTTTAACTATAGAAATATATTTTGTTTACTAAAACATTGTACACTAGTGCTGCGCGCGCGGCAGACCGATCATAGTTGAGTGGGAGAGAGACGCAAGGCATTCGCCGGGCCTCTCTCTCGTTCGGTGACTCATCGTAACGTTACCGAGCGTTACACTTTTTCATAAGTGACTCCCAGCCGCAACCTAATTTAAGACGTTGTCACGTCAAAAAATGGTTGCCTGTAAAGTCGTTTTTACGGGCGAAGATTTTACGTGACAACGTCTTTTTCTCGGTAGAATATTTATTGATATGAATATAATTAAATTGCACAATAGGAACAAGGAATTCTAGTGCTGCGCGCGCGGCAGACCGATCATAGTTGAGTGGGAGAGAGACGCAAGGCATTCGCCGGGCCTCTCTCTCGTTCGGTGACTCATCGTAACGTTACCGAGCGTTACACTTTTTCATAAGTGACTCCCAGCCGCAACCTAATTTAAGACGTTGTCACGTCAAAAAATATACTTTTTCTCAGTTCATCTAACCGAGTGATTATATACAGTGTGCGGGTTATTGCGAGACACTTGAGTTGTATCTTATTATTTATGAGCTTAAGCAAACTAGTGGTGTAATCCTAGACAAACTAGAGCACATTGTAATACATAACTCTGTTCTATGAAAACAGCATAAATCTGCAATTTGGTCGTAGAAAAGCAGTAATAGTCGGCGGCAGGCGCTGTGCTCTCCGTAGCGAAGGAGCTGCGAAACTGCGAAGGAGACCGTAGGCGTCTGTGCCTTGTAACGCCAGTGTGGAAAGGCTGCTTTCCCGTAGAGCAAGAGCACATGCAAAGCTAATTGAATGCCGCTTTCCTGAATTTACATTAAGTTATAAGTATAACATTTAAATATTATATAAAATTAACTTTAGAAAAGTTGCAATTAGAAAATGTAAATTTATATCAATCGTTTATTATATGAAATGAGTTGTTGTACCACAAAATCATTCTATGAAATTAATTTATTTATTCAAATGTTCGATCACAGAAACATATAACAAAATTTATACGCTTATTTATAGTTTTAAACATTATATAAATTTACATTTAGAGTTATTAATTGTTATATAAAAGTAAATTCGTTTTTATGTTTATTATATGACATGAATTTATATCACTTATATGTTAGATCAAACGTACTTATATCAAACATTACACATCTAGTTTTTTCGCAATTCAAACAATTTAACTTTTTCATTCATCTTTTTTATTGGATCTGGAACCAGTATAGCACCTCGATACTAAAAAATCCTCTGTAATCAGAAACCAACATGTAGCTTGTATTAAATTCCTTGCCTCAAAATTAAAACATTTAAATTCTTGCCAATTAAAATAAATCAATAAACAATACTTCCAGATAGGTTTTCAATTACAAGCATGCGTTACAGGCGTGCAGTTACAAAGGAGCGCTCACTCTACTGCGGGCAAATGATTCGTGGAGCTCATTTTCCAACGAGGGAACATCCATTGAACAGCTTTGACAATACCGCTTGTCAGTCGACGGGCTATTGTTGTTCGCGGAAGCCATTATTGACATTATTCAAGAGGCAACTAGGTATAAAATACAAAAATATATTGAAAAACGTTTAGATAAATTTTATGACGTGTAAAGTAATAACTCACTTCATAATGATGCATATTTTAACGGCTCCGTCGTTTGAAATGTGTCAATTATTATTATGAAGGTTCAGAGTAAAATATGAGATACTTTATTATTTTCTTCGGCGTCTTTTCAGCATATTTTGAGGATAATAGAAAATTATTTTAAATAAATTATGCTATCAAATTATATTCTGCTAAGTAAAGACAGATGCTTGTTGAAACGAATTATTATTAAAATATTTTTAGTTAGAAGCTTTTTAATTCTAACAAGGGCGTAATTTGCCTCTTTGGTACACTATTGCCTTTTGTTCAGTGGTGGTGGTAGTTCACCTTGTGGTTCAGGATAAGTAGACTGCTTTGCTATAACAACATTTATGCCAAGGTAATGTTTTATTGTGCTTCTGATTAAACGGCTTGAACGCCTATGTCAGAACCACAGATGTGTCATGGTTAGTGGCAAACGTAGCATAAAACTGGGTTCCAATGTCATGTAACATGGTAAAAATGGGGCAAGATCTTGCGGATAACCAGTAGAGTCTCAACAGTACACGTTATCATATGCGTCAAAGCCCTCACGGGGGCAATGCGGTGTCTCAGAATAGGTCATTTCGACGATGTCTCTTGACAACGCCTTGGAGTTGAATTAGGGGCTTACTCCGGCACCATGGGATACCGACTATATCGCCTATATTAGAGACATATATTTTGATATATAGAGCCGTCATCTACTTCAATTGCAGCGAAAAGTGAAACTAGCGAAAGAATCAAATAGTAATATCAACTTTAAAAATATATTAATCTGTTATCCTACACTCGCGGCTTCATCCTAGTGATTCACAGTTTCTTGTTACATAAAAAACCATATCTTTTCAAAACAATAAGTAGTGTGTTTTGTCTACCAGTATTATTTTTATTGTTTAAAATTACGCGTAAAGACTAAAAGGTGTAACTATCGTAATTTACGATATGGTGTCGCTTATCTGACATCCTATTTCTATGTGGTCCAGGATTACTTCAATGAGCTAAAATATTGAGCTGATGTTTGCACTGATTTCATGCTATTCTATTCTATTCTGAAACCTTATTCAAAAATCCTAACAGTAAAATTTTGTTCGTTATCATCCTAACGTTATCCCGGTTGCCCCAGACATAAGCTCAGGGTCCACGGTGTGCTCAATGGTTTGACCGAATATCACTGTATATTATGAAATTATTATGAAAATAATATACAGTGATATGTGTGTGAAACCGAATGTGAAACCGAATATCAATATGTTACTACATGGAGTGACAGCTCTGGAAGTAACTCCGGATTCCAGAGCGAACCCGTGATATTATGTTATGTCAAACATTTTTTACTAAAAAATATACATACATATTTGCACTATAGAATCTGTTTATTCTAAATACAACAGTTATATAAGCCTGTTCTAATAAACTAATGATCTAATTGAACACATACGAGCCACTAATTGTGTCAATAGAACCAGCTAATAGGATAGGATTAGTTTGGCTTACACTTTATGGTATGTTATTGTATTATTAACGGCATCAATATTCTGTTAATTAACCAAAATATATCATTAGTGTGTTTTATTCCAAAAGATAATTAGTATGAAAACGTTCTCGACTGATGTTATTTCAACAAAGCTCTTAAACTTATTAAAAAGGAATTTCTACAATGACATCAGTAAATAAATGGTAGTCAGAAAGGAGACGAGCAACAGTAACACATGAGATACTTGTTAGAAATATTTTTTGTCTCTATAAAACACAGAATATAATCTTTATAAAACACAGATTCTGCTAGTGTGACCTTATTAATAAAAAGTTAAAATAATTATACTTTTAACCAAAATCCGATTTTTGTTCTTGCGGGAAAATATTATATGCATTACCATTACTAAAGTAACAGCTAAATATCAAAGAATGCGGAAAGCTTTCTGGCAGTTTGGACCGATAGAATTCTGCGTTTAGAAACGCAGAATTAATATTAACCCTAGAGCAACAGAGCAATATAACACTACAGTTAAACTACTGGCACATTACATAAAATCCTACAATTTCTTATTAAAATGTTGGCCATTTACTTATATAGAAGTAGCACTGAAATTAGTATGAGATGTGAACACGCGACGAGCGTTCCGGTCTCATGATTAATGAGTGCCAGCTCGGTGTTGTTGTGATGCAAATGACTTGAGTCAAGCGACGTGATGACTGTCCTACATACTGCCGGCCTCGTTTACACCGCATAGTATGCCTATGGTAAATGTTAAGAAATATCTAAATTATGTAACTATTATATTACAAAATATATTTAGTAGTAAGTATAGTCAAAAGTCAAAAGTCAAAAATACTTTATTTCATAAACTATTACATAGTACTTGAAAACGTCAAAATTATAAAAAAATAACAAAAACAAATAAAATATAACTATACTAAAATCACGAAGCTTAGATTCACTTGCAACCAAATAATTTAAAAAAACAAAAAACATTTAAGTGCAAGCGAATCTAAGTGCCAGTTCCGAGCCACCGCTCTGTAAGAAGAACTGGCGAGAAACTCACAGGCTATGCTCTTTTAAATTATCTATTGGTTAGTAACAATCTTCATTTGTCTGTGACGCTATACAATGCAACATAATATAACAATATTCATGCTTTAAGTCATTCATATTAGAATAGCCTGTATGAAACGGCGGTTTAATCCCAAGCATTTTTATCAGCCATATAGTCTTTAATAGAATAATATCCCTTTGAAGACAGCTTGCGTTTTATTGTTAATTTAAATTTATTTAGGCTTAATTGCTGTATATTGCTTGGGATTTTATTATAGAATCGCACACATTGACCTTTAAAAGATTTGTTAATTTTTTGGAGCCTAGTGGCAGGTACAACTAGTTTATGCTTATTTCTTGTGTTTAGGTTATGTATATCACTTTTCTTACTCAATTTATCAAAAGTTTTGTGTACATATACTAGGTTTTCATAAACAAACTGACCCGCCACTGTCAAAATACCAATTTCTTTAAATTTATCCCTTAGTGAATGTCTACATGGTAGATTATAAATTGCTCGTATGGCCCTCTTCTGCAGTACAAAAATATTTTGAATATCTGCGGCACAACCCCACAGAAGAATACCATACGACATAACACTATGAAAATAGCAATGATAAACAAGCCTAGCTGTTTCAACGTCTGTTAATTGGCGAATTTTCTTTACCGCGTATGCAGCAGAGCTGAGTCTATTCGACAATTCACCAATATGTGGGCCCCACTGTAACTTAGAATCTAATATAACACCCAAAAATTTGGTGGTATCCACAAGGGTCAACTCATCTTCCTTTATTTTAATAGTGGTGTTTACTTGTCTGACGTTAGGCGTCACGAATTTAATGCATTTCGTTTTAGCCCCATTTAATAATAAATTGTTAACGTCAAACCAGTGCACCACCTTTGAGATCGCATTGTTTACATCGTCTGGGTTCTGATATCGCTTTATTTTAAATAATAATGATGTATCATCAGCAAACAATACTATCTCGTGATTTTCCTTTACCAAATGTGGCAAATCATTAATATAAATTAAAAACAAAAACGGGCCGAGAATCGAGCCCTGCGGTACCCCTATTTTTACTACAGAACCCTGAGATCGCTTTCCATTAACTTCAACCCTTTGAATCCTATTACTTAAGTAAGAAGTAAGAAGATCCAATGCGGAGCCTCTTATTCCATAATAATCCAATTTTTTTATCAATGTTTCATGAGGAACACAATCAAAAGCTTTGGACAGATCGCAAAAAATACCTAAAGCGTCCAAAGAATCTTCCCAAGCATCAAAAATATGTTTCAAAAGCTCAACACCTGCATCGGTTGTGGAGCGACCCTTAGTGAATCCAAATTGTTTTGAATGCATTAAGCCATTTTTATTAAAAAATCTTAACATTTGGTTGTAAATAAGTTTTTCAAAAATTTTACTAAAAGTAGGCAGCACTGAAATAGGTCTAAAATTTGTTGGGTCTGCTGTACTGCCCGATTTAAATAGTGGAATGATTTTACTATTTTTCATTAAATCTGGAAACGTGCCGCAATCTATACATTTATTAAATATTATAGCTAAACTGTGCGCCACCGAAACTGGTATAAAAAAAATATTAAGCTTGAGATAAGGATTAGAAGTTTTTTTTACTTAAAGTACTACTTCTATGTTCCAGTAACAAATAGTCGACCCTTTCAACAATCTAAGATTTCTCCGGGAAACAAACTGCAATGCAGTACAAATCAAAATGTATATTATATGATACTGTGCTGATTATTAAAGATTATTCCCTTACATAAATCCGGTTGCAAAGAGGACAAAAGTAACTATAGACCTATTTTAATCTTACCAGTTTTAAGTAAGGTCTTTGAAAAAAATATTCTGAATCAGTTAACAACTTACTTTAATTCACATGATCTTCTACATAAAAAGCAGTACGGTTTTAGAAAGAGCCGTTCTACGGCAGATGCTGGTGCAGCTTTAATGCAGCATATTTTTGAAGCTTGGAAGTTGTCGCAGAATGCTCTAGAAGTTTTTTGTGATCTGTCTAAGGCTTTTGACTGTGTTGACCACCAGACTCTAATTCTTAAATTAAAATACTATGGTGTAGGAGGCTTAGCCCAAAAGTTATTGTCATAATATATTTGTTCACGAATTCATACGGTAGATATTAACGGAACTAATGGGGGTCTCTCAGGGTTCAATTTTAGGACCATTTCTCTTTTTAGTTTATATAAATCATTTGCCATTTTTTATGAGTAGGCGTTGTGAGATGGTATTATTTGCTGATGATACTTCTTTAGTATTTAATATGGATCGACATAAAAAAGACTTTAGCGATGTAAACGATGCCCTTGCAGAGCTGCTTCGTTAGTTTACTGTTAACAACTTACAGCTAAATGCTAAAAAAACGAAATGTCTAAAATTCACTGTTCCAAACGTAAGGAAACTCGAAACAAATATCATTATTGACGGTCAGAAACTAGATTTAGTAGATTCTACTGTTTTCTTAGGCATAACTATAGATGAAAAACTTCAGTGGGGTCTACATATTAAAACTCTTGCTGGCAAGTTTTAGTTCCGCAGCTTATGCCATTCGCACAATTCGCCAATTAACCGTATCAACATACGGCAAGAATGGTATACTTTAGTTATTTTCATAGCCTAATGTCTTAGGGTATTCATATATCCCCACTAGCAGCAGATATAGAAACAATTTTTATTTTACAGAAACGGGCTGTTAGATCTATTTCCGGACTAAGCTCACAAACAACTCTTAGAGAAAAGTTTAAAGAAATAGGTTTCTTGACTGTTGCCTCTCAATACATTTATAATAGTATAATATTTATAAAACGAAACAAAGGAACCTATAACAGGCGCTGTGATGATCACAGTTTTAATACTAGAAATAGAAATAAATTACTAAATCCTTCAACTACAATATTCTAACAAAATTCCAAAAGATATTCTAGATTTGCCTTTTCGAACAGTTTAAGCAAACCGTTAAGACATCACTTACCAAGAAAGGGTTTATTACACGCTTAATGATTACGTTAATGACAAAAACGCTTGGATGTAACATTTACAATGATAAAAGTTGTGTTTTGCGGCCCTCTTTACAATATAACGATTACTTACATACATTGCCTATGTAATTTTATAATTTTAATTTTAATTAAGACTGCTTTTATACGATTTATTGGAAATTGTTTTGATGGCTGCATAGCTTAACTGATACCATATTATGGTATACTACTTTACAGTAACAAAATTGTGGCTTGCAGCACATTTAATTTAGTCTTCTAATATTAATGCTATTTTTACTAAAATCCTTTTATCCTGCAGCAGCTTGAGTATATCACGCTTATTTATATGTTTCTGCGGTGGTGGCGTCTTGCGTCGGGTCATTACGCTCCCTAAAACATGGTTGAGCGTAACGCGTCTGCTCTTGTCTACTATGTTTATCCGTAATTATGTTAATAAGTTAATAAAAAATCTTGTGACTGCAGAACACAATTGTTTTAATATTATGTTTTTTAATTGTAACTGGCAGGAGAAAGAACCAACCTTGAAGATTTTCTAGCCCGTTTTTTTCCGATCAAGCTCCTGCCCGCAGTGAATGGGCGCGTTAGTTTATAAGTATGACATTCATAAGAGCTCTATTGAGCCAAAATTTAATAAATAAATTTTGATTGATTGATTGATTGATATTATATGATTAATATGTTACTGTGTTTGACAATCTCACTAATCATTAGGCAGACACATTCTTGAATAAAAAGTAATATTTTACGCTACATATATTTGAGTTCAATTTATAAAATTAGCTGTGACCACGTGTTTACTTTTTTTTAAATCGAAACTGTTTGAAGACACAGGTGCACAAACGCAATTCAAAATTTGTCAATAAAATTGGAATAATAATATGCTGTCACTAAAGTTGAACAGCCAAACTGAAATTGAAGCAACATTAATAAACATAACGGGGCTTATTACAAAACAAAATCGAAATTTAAACCAGGTTTAAAACTAATGCTGTCACTTTCTTAATTTTTTGAAATCAGAGCACTAGTTTAAAACCTTTTTTTTCTGGCTTGCAGGGTCTGACGCCCCGCCTGCGGTCAACGTCAACGGAGGTACTCAGCCCACCCACCACGACAAGGTGGAGACCAGTCGGGGGGGACTAGTTTGAAACCTGATTTAAAATTAGATTTTGTTTTGTAATAAGCCCCTACTTGTTTCAGCAATCATACAAACTTCAAGCAAAAAAGCCTTACGATAATGAAAATTATGCAACGGTGTGATGACGGCCTGGTCTAACAGTAAAAGCCACAATGGGCGGGCGTCGTCGCTTAGGCCGGTTTCAGGGCTCTGATGAAGCGTTTCGACGAGGCCCAGCGGAACCATTGTTTACATATTGTGGCTACGATCGAAGGGCTCTATATGTGTGCGTTGTGGTTTTATTTCGCCCGTGAAATGGACATGGACAGCCTTGTACTTTCCGATAGAATTATCCGGTAATAAAATAGATGTGACATGTTCGGTAGTTGTCTCTGTAATTATTGTGCCTGTCTAAATGTATAGTGGATTCCAAAGTTACAGAGAAAATCTATCGTAAAAGAGGTGTTATTCTTAAAAAAATATTATGAACTGATCCCATAAAAATGTCTTGTTTGCACATTAAAAATACTGATTGAGATTGTTATGAGGGATTAGACGTATTATAAGGGATTAGGTTAGATTAAGGTATTAATTAATTAATCTATAATTTATAAATTTTGATGACATTCTAAATATCAAACTTATTTTCTTCTTTTATTTTAAATCTTGTGACTGCAACAAACAGGTTTTTATAGACTACTCAAATTGTTTTACTATCAAGTACATTTTTTGTAACTGGTGGGAGGAGAAACTAAACTGGATAGCTGCAGGCCACATTTCATTGAACTTGGCATACTAACATTACCATCTATGTACATCTTTGAAATCTGTCTTTTTGTCATAAAGCATATTCATCTATTTCCTTTAAATAAAGACCATTACTCACAACCTCGTAACTTAAGAAATAAAAATGCACTCGCTCTACCGACATCTAAGCTATCTATATTTCATTCTGGGCCCTATGTAATGTGTATCAAGATATATAATAAAATACCACAACAACTAAAAGAAACCTCCAGCTTCAATATATTCAAGAATAAATTGAAAAAATACTTGACCCAAAAATGTTATTACAATATAAAAGAGTTTTTCGAGGACAGAACTAAACTATAACACAGTGTAAAATATAAATAAATAAAAATAATTCAATTATTAAATGTTAAAGTAAATAGTATAAATATATCGAAAAATTATAATAGAGGTATATATGAGTATAATAATATATAAATAGATAAATAATATAATATAAGATTAATTAAATAGTATGTAAGTAATTTTATATTAAAATTGTGTTGCTGCGCCCTAACAGGGTATCATGTATGTACCTTTACTTTTTATAACATTCTATGTCTACTCATGATCGCAATAAATATTTGAAGTTTGAAGTTTGAAGTTTAACCTTGACGATTTTCTTTCCCGTTTTTTTACGATTAAGCTCCCGCCCGCAGATTATGGGCGCGCTAGTTGTTATGTTTTGTAACTTTGACTTTAAGAGCTCTATCGCGCCTAACTTGAATAAATGATTTTGACTTTGACTTTTGACAATTCTTATAATAATATTACAAAAACTTATTTAAATAAAATCAAAAAGAATATTGTCGCCGCAATTTATTGCTCTATTCTTCTCTACGCCAGATTTGTTTATTGATGCGACACATGAGGATCTTGGAAACAAATGAGCGTGTAATTCGGGATAGGAATGGAGAGTGCGGGATGACGTCGAAAAGCTCCTCAGAACACACACCATAGTAGTTCCAGTAGAAGACACTAAGGAGGCAATGTAGGGACATACGGCTACGTAGGGACGTAGCTGTAAAACCTCGAGAGAGGCTGTGAGCTCAGCGTGCCAAATAATGCGTACCGCTCGCTTTTGCAGTATATAAAGTGCGTCGAGGAAATACTTAGCAAAACCGTCCCAAAGATGGCAATAATACTCCACACTTAAGCACTTGAGTCTTGTACAACAAATAGCGCTGCTTGGCAGTGACAAACCGCCTTCACTTATTGAGGATACCCAGCTTATCGGAGGCAGTTGAAATAACACCCTTAATGGAGCATTTCGGGCTTTAGCCCTGGCCGATGTCCATGCCAAAAATGCTGATGTACACCGAAATGGACAGCGGAGAGTTCTATAGAGAGAGAGAGGAATAAAGAAGAGTCGGATTTAAAATCTGTGGTTGCATTAAACTCGACTAAGTTTTCAGATCCCTTAGGAAAACCAGAACTTGCCTTTGCATCAGGACATCGGCTTTTTTTGCCGCAGGATGTCCTAAGTACCGCTCGTACACAGTCATCTGCATAAAAATGAATATTGGCCAAAGACAACGTGTCACTAGTGCAGAAGAAATTGGGTGGGAGAGAGCACCGAACCCTGCGGCACTCCGGCATTGACTTTGTAGAACTCGGAGAAACTGCCCTCACACAGGACACGAATCCTCCGATCTTCTAGAAAGCCTGATCTTGCCCGCAGTGGGATTTCATAGAAAAACATTATTGAGCCAAGCTTGAATAAAAAAAAAATTGAGGCCCTCGTTCCTATGCGTCACCGGGTAGTACGAAACAATCACAGAGGTTAAATTGATGGTGATAATGGTTCCTCTTAGGACATAGGTGCAGACGTTGAAATAGCTAGGCTTGTTTATCATAGCTATTTCCATAATGTTATGTCATATCATGGTATTATTCTGTGGGGTTGTGCCGGAGATATTCAAACTAATTTTGTACTGCAGAAGAGGGCTATTCGAGCAAATCTGCCATATAGACATTCACTATGGGAAAAGTCTAAAGAAATTGGTATTTTGACAGTGGCGGGTCAATTTTTTACTGAAAAACTGGTATATATTAGGTCGGGGAAAAAGTCTTTTCGCATAACGTAGGTATAAACTTATTATAAAATTTTTTGACTGTACTATTTGTGTCTGGCTGGTTTTGGTAACATTAAAAAGGTTCCATTATAAAGAAAAGAAAAAAATTTAAAAAAAGTTGTTTCCCGCTATTTTTCATTTGTTTTTCTCTCCGTAAAAATGAGTGAATCTAATGAAGAAGTTCGATACATTTTAAAATTTTATTATAAAAAAGGTAAAAATGCAACTCAAGCAGTGAAAAAAATTTGTGATATAAACATCACAAATTTTTTGGAGGACCTGATGCAGTGTCAGTAAGAGTAGCACAAATTTGGTTCAAACGTTTTCAGTCCGGAAATTTTGATGTTAAAGATGCACCTCGCTCTGGTCGCCCTGTTACGAATAAAATGGACGCCATTTTTGAAAGAGTGGAGCAAGATCGGCATATTAGTAGTTACGATGTAGCTGAAGAACTGGGAATTGACCACAAAACAGTTTTGACCCATTTGAAGAAAGCTGGTTATACAAAAAAGCTCGATATTTGGGTGCCATACGAGCTCACTCAAAGAAACTTAATGAACCGTGTACTCATTTGCGATTCATTAATGAGACGTAATGAAACCGAGCCGTTTTTGAAGAGACTGATAATTGGCGATGAAAAGTGGATCACGTACGACAAGAACGTGCGAAAAAGGTCGTGGTCGAAAGTTGGCCAGGCTTCACAGACTGTGGCCAAACCTGGCCTAACACGAAATAAGGTGATGCTGTGTGTATGGTGGGATTGGAAGGGCATTGTTTATTATGAGCTTTTACCGCCCGGCAAAACCATCGATTCTGATCTTTACTGCCAGCAACTGATGAGATCAAAGGAAGCAGTCGAGAGAAAACGGCCGGAATTGATCAACAGGAAGGGTGTGGTCTTTCATCACGATAACGCTAGACCACACACATCTTTAGCCACTCAGCAAAAATTATGAGAGTTCGACTGGGAGGTCCTAGTGCATCCACCATATAGCCCTGACCTTGCGCCTTCAGATTTTTACCTGTTTCGGTCTCTGCAGAATTCTTTAGGTTCTGTAAGGTTGACCTCAAGAGAGGACTGCCAAAACTATTTGTCCCGTTTTTTTGATCAGAAGTCCCAAAGTTTCTACAGTAACGGGATAATGTCTCTGCCCACAAAATGGCAGAAAGTTATTCAACAAAACGGTACATATATATTGTAAATAAATGTAAATAAACTTTGAAAAAAATGTCTTGACTTTTCATACAAAAATACGAAAAGACTTTTTCCCCAACCTATTATATAGACCTAAATATTTATATTGACACAAATTAAGCTGTAAATCAATAGAACAATTGGCTTCCCTCTCAGGTCGATGTCACCTGTCAGAGAGCTGATGAGGCGTTTCGGCTAAACCATTGTTTGTCCACGCTCCTGTGATTAAAGCATGGTGTACCGATATTTGATCAGTCTCTGTGCACATTGCTGTTCAGTGAAGCTAGCATATTCTTGAAGTGAATACGCGTAGAAGCCTTATAAATAATGTTCAGTATTTCAAATTGTAAGACTATTATAATAACTTCAAACTTCAAATATTTATTGCGATCATGAGTAGACATAGGACGTTATAAAAAGTAAAGGTACATACATGATACCCTGTTAGGGCGCAGCAACACAATTTTAATATAAAATTACTTACATACTATTTAATTAATCTTATATTATATTATTTATCTATGTATATATTATTATACTCATATATACCTCTATTATAATTTTTCGATATATTTATACTATTTACTTTAACATTTAATAATTGAATTATTATTTATTTATTTATATTTTACACTGTGTTACAGTTTAGTTCTGTCCTCGAAAAACTCTTTTATATTGTAATAACATTTTTGGGTCAAGTATTTTTTCAATTTATTCTTGAATATATTGAAGCTGGAGGTTTCTTAATAGATTCATCTATAAGACTAGCAGTGAAATGAGAGGGGGTGGCACTATTCTACGCCGGTACCACACGGTTGCTGCATTTATTTATTCAAAATTTAATGAATCCAGCAAAGTCTCATTCCGTAGAACAAGTGAAATTATAAACCTAGAACAACTAACAAAAAAGTAGCAACTTTCAAGAATAAGTTAGCAAGGAATTCGTCAAGGTTCTATCTCCCACTATTTATTCGTTAAGTACAATATATTAATTTTGTTACGTACAATAATTTCTTAATGCTTCTCGAAAGAAAAACTTCAAATAAATTTTGCATAGTTCAAAAATAAAATCAGATGAACACAATATTCTAGACAGTTATATTACTATATACTTACACAAAGTATTACGAAGCTAAACGAACAAATTAAACTATAATCAACATTTAATAAATTCAATAATATTGTAAGATCCCAAAATCCCATCATAACGGCTAACTCTAAAATTATACTAACAATAATTTATACAAGAAACTCAAATCAATTATAAACCGACGCCTTCAGAGAGTTAAGCTTAAAAATTTAAAATCTTCGTAAGAATGACGCATTAATATTCCTTTCCTTCTAAAGGAAAGAGTCCACTCTTTCTTTGAAGGTACTGTTATTCAGCAAATGTTCTGTAAAGATTTTTGTTAAGATTATAAATACAAAAGCTAGCCGTCTTGTAAAAGGCTTAAGCTCTCGATTCTATAGAAATCAAAATAATAAAAAAATACACTATTGTCAAAACGAATAAAAATTAATAGTGGGTCGTGTACTTATGTACATACTTAAGGTATAATATAAAATGGTATAAGGACTGAGAAATAAATTAATATAAGACCTGACTGAGACAAATTAGGTGTAGTCGAGGCCGATTCTATTTCTTTACATTGTTAATGCATCCCATGGATCGCATAAAATATTTTTTGAGAAAAAAATCTCAAGATAAATTTATATTCTTTCTGTGTGTAGATAAATTTTGAAAATGTTGCGGTTGAAAATGTGGAAAAAATTTTCAGAAGCCTACCAATGCGTACCTACAAACAAACGGTCTCTTCGATATTTCATCAACTAATACTGGAGTCATCAAAAAAAACTTGCGATTAATAGTTTAGAAGTCTAATGGCCGAAAAAACAGACGAGACGCAACTTTACATATATGTAATATTGAGAAACTAAACGGATTATTTTATTTTTAAACACACGTTCTCATGTTTTATTTATGTTGATTTATGTCTATTTTTTTCCATACAACATGACAAAAAACAATCTCGCATAACTCCCCAGTCTCCACCTTAAAAGTCTGTGCTCTCAATGTTCCACATTCACGACCAGATTTGTCGTACTTTACGACACCCGGCATAACTATATTTTTTTCTGATAAAACTGTGTTTATTTTTTTCATAAAATAAATACCTTTAGCGATTCGATTAGAACAGTTAGAACTTTAAATAAAAACAATAAAATATTGGTTTTAAATGGAACCGAAAAGTACCTGAGCCTAATCAATCTACAAAGGAATCTCGGGAAATACATCGACACTCTGACGGGTCATGTCGTTACGAAATAGCTCACTAGTGGAATATCTCGGAATTCTGTGCGCAACTAAAGTTATTGTCAGCTGTCAATGGGGAGGCAGATGAGGCCACTCGTACTGTTTGGGTAACGTTGGAGACGAAGATAATATGTCCCATTTGGAGAGTATTGAGCTGTCGGATTTGATGGTTTGATTGACCTTACAACAATTCCATCTATCTAATATTCCATATGGAATAATAATGTTAATATTACGGTTTGACTCTATCAATACAAAAGCTCACATTATGGAATATTATCATTCAATTGTTGGTATTACGAAATATATAATTATATAATTGAACATACTGGTTGTTGCTCACGGTTCTTTTTACTTTATCTTGTTAAACTTCCATTATATAAACACATGAAATATGTTATTTTATTTAATAAAACAAAACTAAGATGACGACCCGTTTTCGTATGAGAGTAAATTTTATTTCAATATTAGATTTTTTAATTAAACGAACTATGGATATTTATTAACGAAGATAGATACTTCATATAAGTAAAAAAAAACTTTACGAAATGAAACGAAATAAATTATTGTTTACTCTTAAGTTACTACTACTTTGTTCTATAGCATTCATGTATTACGGGCTGGAGTCAGGAGACATATTCTGTACAAATGATCAATTATCCCAGACTAGACTTTTATGAAAGCTTCTGAAGTACGGGGAACGCTAGATCCAGTGCGCTTGATGTATGTTAAGCATGTATTTACAAAATAAAAACATATAATAACACAAGTTCTTAATCATACTTATCTTGGGACTAAATAATTGGTGTTATTGTCAGAAAAAATTTAATTATTTATTTAACTATCTTTATTTGAAATGTCACAGCAGACCGTTTCTTCGAAAAAATTAAATCTGTAAGAACCTAGAGAATTACAATATAGTGACGGTGATCGAGGCTTAGACGTTAACCTGTGAAATAAATGTGTCACCTACTTTAAGCATGTCTGTATAATTATAGGTTAAAATAATAGGTCAAAATACCAGTAAGTTCACGCTATATTTAAATAAACAAATAAAATTATTTTTATACAGTGACATACAATCAAACATTTCTACGGCCTCAATCAAAAAGATGTAATCGAATAATTCCAAATTTTCCGATCTTAGATTGATTTTTTTTTCTGAAAAGGACCTGTCGACTATTATATAAAATGGATTTTGTTATAAATACTCAAACGCTGTACGGCTGATATTTTACATCGATATTTTCGCAATAAGCCATGACGGAAATTATATAATCTTTTATTAAAATTTCTCGTCCATTTTTTCGACAGTGGTTGTAGGCAAACGGCTGTACTGACAACGTCGAAATTAAATTCCTTTGTGGCTTTTAGATAAAATTCAGTAAAGAATTTTACAAAATTATTACAATGGAAAGAGATTTTTTTAAAGCATGTCATACTATGATTGAGGCATAAGATATTATGATATGACATTGTAGCAAATAATAAAATAAAAAAACTTCAATAGTCAAACAAATTTAAGCTCAACTCTAGCTTTGTGACTTGAAGACAAATTTTTAATTGTTTTTGAGATATATTCAAGCCTGTTTCCCCGAAGGGGTAGGTAGGGGCATATTATACGCCCACACTTCGCCAGTTATATAGTTGGTCCCACGTAATTTAGGTTGGCTTGGGCTCCTTAGGTCTTGGTAGGATCCCTATACACCTATATGTTTTTGAGATACTTGTAAAATGTATATCTTGCAAGGCACAGTGTGGTGTAGTGGTAAATGTACCGGTTACCAGATAACTTCTTGTTTTATGTTAAACAATGATATCTCGTTATAATTTTGTCTAGACTTTTTAATGGAACTAAATAGAAACAATAAGACGAAAATTATTGTTGATGACAGACTAATACGATATCGCATTCATAGTAACATTATTAGGGATAAGTATTAGTAAGGTAGTAAGATTTGATTGATGTCAATCAAGTATTATTAACCGTTAACAACAATTATACAATGTTAATGCACCACCTGGCGTTCGGATTTTGAGATAGACAGCCAGTACGATATTCAAGATTCAACCATCGATATTGTAAATCATTTGGATAACAAGACGACCACTGTCTTACCGCAACTGAAGGTAAGCCTGTCTGTCTCTCGTCGGTTTCGGGGTTAGGGTAGTTACATTGAAAGATGATAATAATCATTCCATTCGATAGACGCTGTAGCATCTTGCAAATAATATCTGCAAGATTGCACAATATTGACGCCAATTATAGCTGGCAAATATTTGTTTTTGAGGAAAAAATTACTGACAATGTTATTTAATTTATTCTTATTAAAAATAAATCTGTCATAGAAAAACACGTTTAAAGGCAGAAAACCGATTTTATGGCATATGGAAATTAACATGAGACTATGCTCATCAGATTGTTGAAGTAATATTGGGAGAATACTGATTATAACGGCTCATAACTTAGACACTACATATACCCTATACTTCCGCTAGAGCACTGGATTACTCAGTACCGAGTCACACGCTTGTATTTTGCGGCAGATTATTATGATACCGATATGTGAAGTAATAGTTTTTTTTTTAATAAAGTATTTAGGAACTGTTATTTTAAATCATTAAGCTTACGCAGTCGACCTATAAATAAAAGGGAACAATAAGTTATTGCAAATAACATTGAAATGCAGTATAGAGTAAATAACTACAACATTTTTTAGCGTAAAATTTTTAGTTTGACCTTCATAAGAGCTCTATTGAGCCAAACTTGAATAAACGATTTTGAATTGTTTTTTTTTTTAATTTTGGTAGACCTAATCAATATGACTTAGCGACGTGGCAACCAAATAATGTACCTGCTGTTATTATAAAAATATATTTGTAATATCGATTGTTTATTGCTAATAACTTTATAACAGATTAACATTCTTTATTAAGACTGATATGGCGTGAAGATCATACCTGCTCTACGCTCCTGAGGTCGTGGGTTCGATTCCCACACAGGACAAATCTTTGTGCATGAATATGAGTATTTGGTCTGTTCTTGTTGTTTCCTATGTATATTAATTATGTTTTTACAACAAAAAAGTATTTAAGTATGTTTTTCCGTTATTTAGTATCCATAACACAAGTTCTCAATGATACTTATCTTGGAACTAAATAATTGGTGTGATTGTAAGAGAGTATTTATTTATTTATTTCAACATTACAAACAATATATTGAGAAAAATAAATCTAACACTATTTATTATGGCAGCGTTTTTTGTATTATACTTACTACTTTCTACTAATATTATATTATAACGTTATATTTCACGGGTATATTATTATACATAATTTAAATTAGAAATTGTGTATTATTATTATTCAGTTAGTTCTAAGACATTAACTAAAAATTTTGTTTAGGAAACAATCAAGCATTTCTCTAAATGCCACCTTTTGACAGACCTTAAAATTCCTTCAATATTTTCAATGTCAATCTAGTACCAAAATAAAAGCAGCAAATTGACAGCATTAGAGAAAAAAGTTTTTATACTGAAAGTAAGAAAAGATTGCGATAAGTCTTCCTTACAGTAACTTTATCATTGTCATGGAGTCACGTAGCAAATATTTCTCTATGACACACGTGATATTGTCGTTTATTATTTCTGTGAAATATATTTTAATAACAGTCTGAAACTAATGTTAACTGAAATATCATTTGATATCAGATGACTCATTGTGATCACCTCTTGGAGAAACGATTATAGTGCATGCTTTTAAATGGGGAGGACTCATTATTATTTTATTCGAACATCTAGATGATCTCAATTACTAGCAATTGACACCAGATGAAGAGCTGAAGATCTAGCCCAGTGGCGTTTCATTGGAGAACTCCAGCTGTGAATGAAGACGGGTTGATGGTAATGATAAAGCGCTCTTATTGCTTAGACTGTATAGGCTGCTTATCTTCAGACAGGATTATGACATTACATTAAGACGTGTCACATGAAAAGGTGCTAAATTTGCTGTGGGTGTGGGGATACTACTAACATCTAAGGAGCCCAAGCAAACCTCACCTGCAAGTGCCCCTGCTGATCAACAGACGAGGCTCTGGCGAACTTAACAGATCCCGGGAAGCGCCAATGGGATATCGCCACCTATTACGTGGGATCAACAACGTAATTGGCGAAATGTGGGCGTATAATATGCCTCTGCTTACCCCTTCGGGAAAACAGGCGTGTATGTATGTAATTTGCGAATCAGATAATAATTTAAATGTTTTTCTCATATAATTTTTCTATATTATACCATAATTTTAAAGTCCATTTAGTCAAAGGTAAAGTTTCTTTTTCCTTAAAAATAAAAACGAAATGCTTTCTAAAAATATGAGTCCGTTCTCGTTGGAGTACGTCAAGGGGCTTAGAAGCGGGAATAGGTTATAAAAGTTCTCTGATAGCAACGTTCACACATGACTGACTTTAATGGTAACTTTGATAAGTTCCATGTAGAACTGTGAATTCATCTCGGGGTTTATCAAAAGGGTGAGTTAAATGGCAAGCGTTATGAAAGGACGACGAATGATGTGATTGTATCATATGATGTGATTGTATCATATGATTTTGTTAGTTTAGGGTGTGTATTTCTGAATTTAGAGGTTTATCAAACTATAAAAAAATGGAATGGTCAAGTTTATGCCGATTTATTTTATTCTTGACTAGTTATTTTGTAATAGGAATTCGAACTCAAAGGTAAAAGGTTTAAATAATTCCAAGGTTTATCTAGATACTAGGTAAGTTGATGATTACTAAAATAATCTATAATTATATGAGACTCGCACCGCTCAAGCTCCTATTAGTGCCCATAGAAAAAAAAGAAAATTGTTATATGTACAACAATGTATTTATAAAGAAATATCTGCATTCAAGCACAATAACGTGCTAGTGGAAAGCACGGACATGATTTATTGAAGAATAAACCAAGGTGAGAGGGATTTAGCTGATGCAGTGCAAATTGCCAGAAGCAGAAATGTGGTGTTTTTCTGCTAGAATATTTAAAATTGCCCAATAAGGCATCTTATTTGGCGACTACCACACATAGTGATAACCGACATGAACCACTTAAACTGCCTGCCGAAGCAGGGAAGCGCTCGATATAAAATGTTATACTATCTGCTACTTACCACGATTACGAGCGCTTCCTATAAGAAAAAAAATTAATAAAACACAAATTTATAAAATAAAAAAGTATAATTGCTTAGTATTCCTGAAACGCATTTCCATGATAATTCAAAATTTTAAGGTTCAAAAGTCATTTATTCAAGTTTGGCTCAATAGAGCTCTTATGAATGTCATACTCATAAACCAACGCGCCCATTCACTGCGGGCGGGAGCTTGATCGTAAAAGAAAGGGCAAGAAAATCGTCAAGTTTGGTTTTTTCTCCCGCCAGTTACAATAAAAATACCTAATATTAAAACAATTGTGCTCTGCAGTCACAAGATCCAAAAGAACAGAAGACAAAACTATCTCTAGCAATATTAACATAATTACGGACAAACACAGCAGACAAGAGAAGACGCATTTCGCTCAACCATATTTTAGGGAACGCAATGAACCGACGCATGACGCCACCACCGCAGAATCATAAAAGTGAGCGTGACATACTCAAGCCACAGGATAAAAAGATTTTAGTAAAAATAACAATAATATGACAAGAATGAATGAAAAGTGCTGCAAACCAAAATTTTGTTACTGTAAAGTAGTTTACCATATGGTAATAATATACTTAACGTATAAAAGTAGTACAATTAAGTACACAAACAAAAATCAGAATCAATCAACATTTTATGGCATCGTTTTATTCCTACCAACGAAATATAGGATTATAAACGTAATAATAGAAATCGATTCGTACAAAGGTTTTGGCTGAGAGAATGCAAGGGTAGACCATATTTCTGTGTCGTGGTACAAATAGCTGGAGGGGATGACACGGATCTTAGAAGTCAGTGGGTGTTCCGTCTATTTGCGGGTCACAGCAAAGAAAAATATATTCCAATTTAAAGAGATGGTACGCGACCTGAATGCTTTCTGCTACATTTGTTCCGATGCCGAAAAGGAGTAGAATTTAATTTACGTATTGTAAATGTGAATTGTGTATTTTCATTATATTCGAAACAAATGAATTGATCTGAGATATAGAAGTTAGATAGAATATTCTTGATTGTATACTAAATTAAAAATAAAACAAGAAAACAATTGCAAAAGAAAAGCGATACAATTGGCGGCCTTATCGCTTACAGCGATTTCTTCCAGGATTTTTAGAATGGAAAGTGATTAAAATTAAAGAAAACAGGGGGTCTTCAAAAGAATAACAAATACACAATTATATTTTAATAGACAAACACAAATAAATACTGTTAGTTGATTAATCTCTATATTAATATACATATTGCATGCCCTGAAATAAATTAAATGGCCTAAATTCATTATCAATAATTTTGTGTCTTAAATTAATAGTCAGTCTTGTCTCCTAATGTATGTAATATTTTTTGATATTTCCTTTTTGAGTTTTTTTATTATGACAACTACAAGCTCCTACAGCTACTACAAGCAAATATTTATTAGTAATTTGTTTTTCATATGAACTTCTTTATATTTTAAGAGTAAGAATTATTATCAAATTATTATTATATATCACTTATTTGTTGTTTGTTAGAATTAAATTCCCGAACTAAGTACTTTATTTAATTGATATTTAATTGAACTATTTCAGTCAATTTGCGATATTTACCGCTGGGTACTGAAGCAATCTTATAAAAGTAAAGAATTCTGCTCACGAAATGGGACGTTCTCTAAATCGCTTTGAGTTATTCGCTTTAAATAACACCTATCTGCCATTTTGGGGCATTAAAAATAGGTGCTTATCTCGATTCAGTCTTTCCCAGCGTCATCAATCATACTTTCAAATCGTTCCAAATGAGACGAGACGAGAGGGATTTTTTTGAATAAGAATTTCTTGAATACCTTGTATAAGATACGACTACGAGAGAAGGGTAAAAACGAATAAAATTTGCAAGGGAATCTCTTTAAGTACTGTGTTTTCTTTTTGGATTTCGCAAAAATGTTTAGAAAAGAAAATTGTTACGGGAGTCAAAGTTTTGGATGTTTATGAAGGGTGCCGTAGTTTAAGTATTTACTTAATTTGTTGCACAATGTAACAGACATATATTAATTTATTGAGTACTTCTTTAGTATATTCATGTTTTTTCATTGACCTAACTTCATTGATATTTTGTCGTTTGTGATAATGATTGAGGTAGGAAAGTTTTGTTAGGTCCTGCTGTCAGAGTTTTTGAAGAAGCTGAATGGGGCTTTTTGCTTTGCTTAACGATTTCTATATATAAGCGGAACTAACAACTTCGTAACGCACAAGAAGAAGCAACGAATGCCATAAAAGAACACCTATCGAAGGACAACTGTTAACTTCTGGACTCGCGAAAGCTTTAAGTCTAACGACTGTCGAAATACAGAAAAGAAACCATTTATGTTTGGATACCTGATAGTTAAAAGCTTAATTTTATACGTAGAGAGCTTAATTCCACCCCTAGCTAAAGGTATACTGAAATTATTGTTTTACCGCTCACGATTTAATAAAAACACAACATACGTATCGCAATGACATAAAATAAAATCAAGTATTTTTGGTGCCATCAGATTTCTTTACGGAAAGAAACATCTGGGGAGCACATTTTTGCCTCATTTGTCTTCTATATGGCCGTTACTGTAATGTTTCTCTGGAGAACACTTCTCAAAGATATTACATAATGACGGAATTGAACGTTTCGATAAATTATATATAATTTTACGCATTAAAGACTTTTTTCAACGGCTTGGGTCGGTGGGGTCCGATGACATAGGTTCTTTGATATATTGACTTTCTTATATTTCTTTGGGGATTCTTTGAATCTTAAATGCTTTAAGATTTTCGTGTAAAAATGATATATTTTTTTAAAATAAAAACTTTATTTCACGCAGAAAAGTGTCGTTTTGGTACTCATTTAACAAAAGCAATAACATCCAGTTGTATGTACTACTGTACCATTTTGTTTTTAGAGCAGAATATCTTCGGTTATTTCTCTTGTAACATCTGGTTGTATCATAATTTACAAGTACTGCGACATTAATATTTTTCTGATAGCCGGGAAATCTTTGCTTTAATGCCTTTTACCATAAATCCCAGCGAATTAAGCTGAAACGAGTTTGCCTGTAAACAGTTTTATTCCATTGCTGACCTATTTTTGTCCGACTGCGGCATGGCCAAAAAGGAGGGTTTTAGCTTTGACCTGTATGTTTGTATGTATGTATATTTTTTGGACTCTAAGTACCTCGAACCTAGTAACTAATAAACATTACGATTCTTTTTAATGAGTTTTAAAACGACCAACTCGTCGTAACACTTCTTCTTCTTCTTCTTTTAAATGATGGCTTCGTGCGGTTTGCACATTTAGCCAGTGTCAAGTTAAAGATATATTAATATCATAGAAAATATAATAAATGAGAATGAGTGGTAATAAAGATGATAAATGGTAAATGAGATACCCTCCCCTAAGCCCCTTGAGTCCTCAGTAAAGATGTGGGACTATACTGAGATCTCACATGGACTCCTTGAGAGAAAATTTGAAAAGTGATGTTGCACTGTTTTGTTTGATTTACCAACACTCATGTATGTTCACAAACACTTAACGGTTAATAATCCACCGTTATTACACATTAATGTTAGAAATATCACAAATTTTAGAAAATAAAACAAAACTGCAGACATGACGCTTCACTCAGTCAGTTTTAGATACAAAAAAGCTACTCCTGCCCTTATTTCTAAAATTATAACATCTATGAGCTCCAGCAAGTCGCCGGGATCTGACGGGATTCGCGTCAAGGATCTAAAGGAAATCAATAACCTAATAAGTCCAGTACTAGCATACTTTATTAACCAATGTGTAGATAAAAACGTATATCCAGATGAGCTAAAGTTATCAATCATAAGACCAATATTTAAACAAGGATCGCACTTAGATTACACGAATTATAGGCCAATTGCTATTTTAAACACAATTAATAAAATCACGGAAAAATTTATAGTCCAACAAATAAAAGATTATCTTGAAAAAAATAATATTATTACAGATATCCAACACGGCTTTAGACAAAATAGGAGTACCGCAACACTTTTGACACAATTTACCGACGATGTCAATAATTGCCTAAATAATAAACAAATAGTTGCAGTAGTATTTATTGATTATAAAAAAGCGTTTGACACCCTGGATCACGGCGGCTTGCTGAGGGCTATGAACGAGTGTGGCATTCATGGTCCCATTGGTAAATGGTTCCAAACATATTTGGCCAATCGAACCGTAAAAGTACGCGTAGGAGACGTTGAAAGTGACATGGGTATAGTTAAATACGGAGTTCCTACTGGGTCAATCTACGGGCCAGTAGGCTACATTATTCAAGTTAATAGTATGTGTAATGTAATAAAACATTGTAGGGCGTACATGTACGCCGACGACACGTGTCTACTATATAGTGGAAGTGACCTGAACTCCATAAAAATGGCTATACAGGAGGACTTGGATAGTGTAACTCGATGGGCTCATGATAATGGTCTCATAATAAATACAAATAAAACTAAATGTATGGTTATATCATCCCCTTATGCACGTGAAAAAAATATAACTATGAACATAAAAGGCCATGATTACGAGTGCCTCCATAAAAGTAGCAATTACTGCCAGTGCAATTGTCTAGAACAAGTTAAAACATTTAAATATTTAGGCCTAAATATAGATAGTACTTTCACCTGGAATATTCATACAGATGTTGTTTGCGGCAGATTACGTTCAGTACTAAGTAAATTTTATAATCTAAAATATGTTGTTAAGAGAGGATTATTATATACACTTTATTACGCACTCGCAGATTCTATAATAAGTTACGGGTTGGGTGGTTACGGACTTACTTTCAAAACATACATAGATAAAATAAAATCAGTACAAATTAGAATTTTAAAAACAATAGTAGACAAAAAATGTAAAGATAGCTGCAATCAAAATTATGAAAAATTATTTAAAATCTGTAACATAATGCCAGTAGATATTAAAGTGAAAACGGCCCTTTTAATAGAACAACACAACGTAAACACACACAAGAAAGAGCGCGTTCATAATTATCCAACCCGCCTAGCAAGACAAAAGAAGTTGGTTGTACCTAAAACAAATAATTATTTTGGAAAACGAACAAGACACTTTATAACACCAACGTTAATTAACGAACTACCAAGTGAACTATTTGCAAACATTAATACTAAATCACAACTTAAGAAAGTACTAAGGAAACATTATATGTCATTGTGTCCGTAGCTATGAAAAAATGAAATAGAAGTTTCTGTTTGTAATGTAATATAAGCCTATATTAAAGTAATTAGCGGAATATAAGTATTAGGTACCTATGTAATGTGTCTGCGGTTAGATTTAAATAGACTAAAATAATAATGTATGTTAGCGTCCACGAGGACTACGAGCTGCCGACAAACTGCTACGCAGTTTGGCAGATGTATTTTATTTTATTAAAACTGTACGTTTTTGAAACAATAAATAAAAAAAAAAAAACTTTCCCGCCAAGAAGTCGTCGTTACACTTAAATTGTTCTAAAGATGATGACTATGGTACAAATTTCTTCTTTTTTTATATAATGGCTTCGTGCGGTTTGCACATTTAGCCAGTGTCAAGTTAGGGATATATTAATAATATATAAATTATAGTAAATGAGATTGAGTGGTGAAAAGATGATAAATGGTAAATGAGATCCCCTCCCCCTAAGCCCCTTGAGTCCTCAGTAAAGATGTGGGACTATACTGAGATCGCACATGGACTTCTTAAGAGAATTTGAAAAGTTATGTTGGACTGTTTTATTTCATTTACCTACACTCATGTACGTTCACAAACACTTAACGGTTAATAATCCACCGTTATTAGACATTAATGTTAGAAATATCACAAATTTTAGAAAATAAAACAAAACTGCACACATCACGCTTCACTTTCCCGCCAAGAAGTCGGTACAAAAATTAAATTTAGAAGACCGTTTTTTTTTTTAAAAACAACCAAGAGGGGTATCAAAATTTAAGTCTGTAAATTGTATTTATGACAGCTAGTTAGACATTAAAAGTCAGATCGCTTGTTTATATTACTTTTATCAGACATGCTTACCTTGCACTATTTATAATAAATATGACAATGTAATATATCAGGTTATCTGAATTTTAAGAGTCCAGATAACTAAGACGATAGTAAACTCGCTCTTTTGGATTTTAGTGCAAGGAGCTTTATCAGGCAAGACACAAGTGGTAGCAATATACTGCTTTAAACATTAATAAGCCAACTGTCTACTACTGAACATAGGACTTCTGCAAGGAGTGCCAACCAACCAACCGCATCCATCCACTCAATCTTCTTAAGACCATCAAGCGACAGGTCGAACTCACCTATGTAGTAGCCTTTATTTCACCTTTCGGCTATACCAGGAAATTATCCGTTCAAAGGCATGAGCGGCCCATTTCAATATACTGATCCTAATTACAACATTTAAATATGTTTCTTTTAAATAAAATGTTTTTTTTCCTTACCTACCATTAAAAACATTTTAATATAATAGTTGCAGCCCACCTAAATTAATTTGGACTAGGCCATACTAGTTTGTCCTAAAATCGGGTTTGGCCGATAACATATATATTGTTAACGTTGTTTCTATAAAGTTTTGTGTGATTACAATTTATTTATTAAAAACAAGCTTTATCATAAACAATAATGATTGCGGTCGGTTTCCAAAACTGCATGTAAACAGATATACTATGAAATTATGTATACGTGTAGTTCATACAAATGGCACTTGGCGGTGATTATATTATCTACCTGTCCCACTTTTCCTCGTTAGGCGACATGCAGCTCGCCCACCGCACCTGGATAATAGTAACGCCGTGCTTAAGTTTATTTTGCCAAATTTATGATAGCTTTTCCTTGGAATATCCAATCTGCTACGTGGTAGTTCCGTGTTGTTAGTAGTTACGGTTTCCGCACTCAGTTCTTAAAGTGCAACATTGTTTGTACATGGCGGCTTTATAGATATTAAGATCATTGAAAATATAAAATCAAACCATTAATTTCTTTGCAAACAAGTAATAAGAACAAGGTGAACATTTATGAGGTGCTGTTGTTATGTTGCATTAAAATATACTTTCTAAAATGCATCACTGGTCTCTTGGTTGAGCTTGCTTGGGCAAAAAACTCGCCAAGTCTCTTCTCCGTATATATTAAATTTAAAAAAAAGTAAGACCTTTAACTCAGTAGAACCCACAAAACCTTTCCTCTATATAATAATATGTCATACCATATGATGCAAGTGATGTTAAGCAGCATTTAATTTTTTCACCATTAAATACCTAGTTCGCCACCTTTTCCGTTGGACCAACAATATAACTGGCGGAATGTGGGCGTATAATATACCCCTGCCTATTCGTTAAGATAAACAGGCGTGATGTTAAGTATTAATCATTAAATCAATAACTGAAAAAGTGCACCAGTGGCAATCTCAGTTTTTGATTCATCAGTGTGAACTATCACCTCCTTTACCAAAAGAAGACGCATGCGTCCTCATTGAAGTTTATGTTGATGTATTTTTCAAACATTTTTGTTTTCTGGTTTCTATCATTGGATTTTTTTATGAATGAGTTCTTTTTCTGTAAGCAATAAATACGCTTTTATGTCCAGTTTCATACATGAACAATACTATTAATCCTGCTTATATTGCTGTATTTTATATATTTTGTACTTAAGCCAATAGCTAATATGAAGTGAAAATAAATATTGCCTATTGGATAACTGGTGACACAAAGTCCCCAGATTGTAAGAAGGCGTGTTTCGTATGGCAAACGCCTCTTGCTTCTGTATATTTTCCTCTTTTATGTACCTCTTGAATGAATGCGTCACAAGAGGCAGGTTCAGTTTGAACTACGTGACCACTGGTTCATTTATTGTACACTAAACGGCCACATATAAATAATTAAATATTTTCTGACAATTATACAAATTATTAAGTTCCAAGATAAGTATCAATAAGAACTTGTGTTAGGGGTACTAAGTATCCCCCCGACTGGTCTCCAACTTGTCGTGGTGGGGGGGGCTGAGTACCTTCCCGGAGGCCGGGAAAAGGTAACACCCAGAGACCGACGACTCTGAGTGCCCTTAGTACTGACTACCGGGGCGGAAACTAAGAGGGATCTGTGGAGGGCGCAGCGGGCGGGCCAGGAGGGCCCGCTGAGCAGCGCCAGGAGGGTCTAGGCAGTTGAGGCAGGGGGCCCCTGCTCCCCCCCAACTGGTCTCCACCTTGTCGTGGTGGGGGGGCTGAGTACTTCCCGGTAGGGCGCAGGAGGCGCCAGGGAAAAGGTAACACCCAGAGATTGGCGACTCTGGGTGCCCTTAGTACTGACTACCGGGGGGGAAACTAAGAGGGACCTGTGGAGGGCGCAGCGGGCGGGCCAGGAGGGCCCGTCAAGCAGCGCCAGGAGGGTCTTAGGCAGCGGGAGCAGGGGGCCCCTGCTGTCTAACCATGGACCCTCCGAGAAGCCGGCCACACACGCTGTGGTCGCACATGGAGGTAGGAGGGGCGCGTCCACTGCGTCTCTCTGAGGAGGCCCTCCCGGTTTTGGTCCGGGGGACGTTGGCCGCGGGCGGGGTGTCAGAGCTGCAACCCAGGTACTGGCCCCCCGCCTCTTTCTCAACAAGCGGCGGGCGTCGTCGGAAGATTTTTAGTGGGTGGGACGGAAAACAAAAACCAGGGGTACTAAGTAACGTATAAATATATAAACACTTTTTCTTTTATAAATACATTGGATGGAAGAGAATCGAAGCCACGACCTCAGGAGCGGAGTGCGGGTATACTCGCCTCCACGCCATATCAGTCGTCAAAATCATATCATGGTTATGCATATGATCGATTTATTTCATTATTATGTCTTATATTTTGGTACCAAATGCCATTTGACTTGAAATTGTTCAATTGGTTCAAGTCCACAAGCTGAGTTTAAACTAAATTATTCCAAAGGGAATAATTTAATTAACAAACAGTTCCTATGACTCCGTACATTTCCCACTACATATTCCGTTACTGCGACCATACTGAAATACTCCAGTCACTGGTCAATTAGACGAACACAAACAAGATAACTATGTTCATATTGTCGCGGTGTATATTGATGTTATATTGTCAGATTAAATTTTGTACAAACAACGGTTACGGCGCAGCTGCAAGAGTCGGACTAATTTCGTCCTACATGACAAGGGTATTAGTTGGGTCGACCCTTTTTATAACTCAGGATACTAGCAATGCAAAGCTTCTGGTATAACTGTCGTGTTGGAAATATGTGTCCAACTCTCATTTGATTTAGGTATTGCAATTAACAATCGTCTATTTATTAATCATATCGAAAGCTTTTATGTAGCTATATTTAAAAGTGACTAGACGAAGGATTAATTCTTTTTAGAATAAGAATCACTCTGCTTTCCCTATTCGGTGAACAACTAGTTGTTAAATCTCATATGTTGTAGGACTATTATACGATAAAATACATGTGTGTCACACACATGTATTTTATGACACACACACATGTACAATGAATACTAGCAATATACAGGATCCATAGCACAACTGACTAATAAATCTAAAAAGTATAAGTTACTATATTGCTTTGCCTATACTGGCAACTGTTCTAAAATTATAGAAAAGTAAATCGTAATGCTTTTAAAACGATCAAAGTATCAAATACCTAGTAGAAATTGAAATCCCATCACAAAAATTTTCAAAATTTGGAAATCTTTTAACTCATATAGAATATTGAAGTATAACAGCGCTCATTAATTTATATAATTATTCTGATTTTGCTATTGGACTATGAAGCCTTCATAATTTAAAAAAATATATTTCTAAATGCATCACTCAACAGCATCCTAATATGCGAACCCTTTCATAGTACGTTAACAAAATTATAGTTAAGTATATAAGAGTCAACTGATGTTATATTAACTGTAGTACAAATTAAGAACAATATGGATATAAATATCAACACGCTGACATTATCACTATTATGGGCTACATAACGATATGTTATGACGGTCAAAATAATTAAAATCAATGAGCCGTAAGCCTATCCAAACAATTTAATCCAACAACATTGCAAAACGCAAATCCTCTGAAACTGCTAAATTATGCATTAATTTGTCTCAAATTTAAAGGCTTTTAAGTGTACCCGAGTGTAGTATTCGAAACTCAGCAAGATTTAGGAGCGTCGCCGAGAACTGAAAGAGATAAGAGTGGATCGCACTAAGCTTGTGAATTACCGCCGTTTCTTTGTACGACAAATGCGGCTCCAAGTTCTTTTGCCGAAATGAGGGTAGCTTGCCGTGTATGCCTGAATTTATTTAAATTCGCAGCATACCTCGTCCCGTCGCGAGTAAGTGAAGTTACTACGACATCATTAACTCGGCAATAATCGTAATGAAATGCTCCTAGCCCGTGACCCAGCTGCGCATGCTTGGGAGATAATAATACGGGCTTTATCACAATTTAGGAGTGTAAAGTCGTCTTGAATTTCTTCATTACTCACGCAAAATACAAGGCGAAAGTAACACGGAAAGGCTGACTGGAAGCAATAAAGAATGGTGTCAGTTTTGTCTTGTCTGGGGGTAGTGGAGGGGCACGTAGGCGCATGCCTAATATACATATAGATTTTTGTGACAAATACACGTCGTCCTCATAAGAAATTCACCCTTTTCGTTGGCGGGGGAGGGCTCTCGTAAATTATAACATCAGAAGCTGCCAAGATTTTGTGTCCAGATTAACAGCGTATTACAAGCTGAAAGTATGCCAATGAGCCGGTGTTTCCCGAACTTCTTAATTACTCGCGAAAGGGTTTTTTTATTTTACCGACTTTTTGAAACGAATTGTTTTTACGTCTTAAAGCAATCCCAGCAGAAGTTTGCAAAGCCTACTCAATGCAAACACTTGAAAGAGAAACTTTTTTATAAATTTTTCGCAGATTTTCTTATTGAGTGTATACTTCTTTTTTTGTATAGAAATATTTTTAGATTTTAGTGTTTCAAAATATAAGTGTCGAATAGATGAAAATAAGTCACTATCGAACTTAATGCGATTTTTTCTACTTCAGATGGGATCTCCCATACTTGGGTTTTAGTTCTACACATAGTTCGGTCAATTATTTACAAGCTATACAGAAGTATAAATTTCCGAGAAGTCATTAAATGTTTTGTTTATTTCATCTTTGTTTGTAAAGGTATTTTGTGCACGCGTTTTTTTATTTAATGTGTACTTTCCTTTCTCGATATGCCAGAAGTATTTCCGTTTTGAAGTAAAATAAAAATAAATATTTCTGACACTTACACCAATTATTTAGTTCCAAGGTAAGTATCATTAAGAACTTGTGTTATGGATACTAAATAACGGATAAACATATATAAATACTTTTTTTTATATACACAAAGATTTTTCCAGTGTGGGAATCGAACCCACGACCTCAGGAGTGGAGTGCGGGTAAACTCGCCACCACGCGATATCGGTCGTCGAAAATAAAAATATACATTAACAAGCCCGTATAAAAACCAGTTTAATATGTGAACGTTTTAATATTCTCCTTCTACTTACATACAAATTAATCGCCGAAATGTACGTACGCGTATAACTTCAGAACGACAGCACCCAAATTGGATAATACTTCTTTTATTGTGTTCATTATAGTCGGGACAAAGTAAATATAAAAATGAAAAAAAAAACTTTATTATACTGTGTATTAAATATGTATATACAAAAATAAGTATTTAAATATGTTTATCCGTTCTTTAGTATCACAAGTTCTTAGTGATACTTATCTTGGAATTTAATAGTTGGTGTGATTATAAGAGAATATTTTTATATTATTTATTTAAGTATTTATTATTTCTTTATCTTTAACCATATAGCAGAAAGAGTGTTGTGATTAAAAAAAATAGTTCTTTGAGAAAGATCTAGTATTATTACTAATGCCAATTTACCAATTCGTCATTTACAAGTAGCAGTACTCAGCAAATTTGGTTTCTGTGTCACCCTTTCATGCAGTCGCTTCCGCTACAATACTTGCCCCAGTTGGACGGCTTCTATGAGACCGTCTATGCTCTTGGGGGCGTTAATTAGAAATATAATAGGCCACTAATCAGACTTCATTGTAGAACGACAACTTGCCTTCGATCGGGCGAAACGTCTGAATCACTCTTGTGTAGCTGAAGCTATTCACCAGTACGAAGTTCCGCTACGCGTGATTAATGGTCTCGCGTTCCCCGACATTGTGTTTTTGTGATGCAAATAACTCGAGCCGTCGGAACAAGGGAAATTGAGTGGGGGGACCGAGCACTACCGCAGTTTCAATTGCTACGCCGCTGAATACTGATGAACCGTTTCGGTTAAAGGTATTATCTCTGTTGCAACGTTTAAGGCGGAAAGCGGTAAGATGGGATTTATCGATGCGTGCCTTTACAGTTCTATACAGTTCAGGTAAACAAGACTGGTTGCCATTTTAACAAGATTTTCTTAGGTAAAGAAAAACTTTAAATTAGGAGTACGTCATAAAATATTTTAGTTCATTATGAGATTAAAAAACGCATAATTGACGCTCAGTCTCTTATGTTGCCGTAAACCCTGTTTATTTTAGCAATACTAAAATTTTATAAAACTGCTGACATTCAAAGCTTCTTTTTAATAATAGAAACCTAACGATTCTACAGGATTTCATTACTAGATTTAGAAAGTTATTTCGTGTTGTGGGTTACTAGATATATCAATCAATCAAAAATCTTTCAAAAGTATTTGATAGAATAGTATCCCTATAAATAATAATAATAATAAATTTTTATTTCAGAAATTTTGTTAGTAACAATGTTCTTAGCCTCGTGTTAGTAAAAAAAAATTAAGTTACAGGTCTCGCATGCAGTGTGCTACTAATTTTGAGTCCCACCGGGTGATACATACAGTCAGGATGGCGCTGGCGTGGCCGCGTACGCGCGTCTGCATCGAAGCACAGCGCTTACGCATGATGGCGAGGAAACCTTCCTCGCGTGACTCCGCGAACATACCACTTGCGCTACAGTACCGCGGCAACCCCATCAACACTCTAAAAGCGTTATTATATTGCACACGCAGGGCGTCACATGCTTTCCGCGTGTACTTAGCCCACAAACTGCACGTGTAGTAGGCCTGACAGAAAGCTCTAAATAGTGTGACCTTCACTTGTTCTGTATATCGTGCGAGTCTACACTTAAAGACAGCTTGCGTTTTATTGTTAATTTAAATTTATACAGGCACAATTGCTGTATGTACACTGAACTTTTAAGTGTACCGATATATTTCTTTATTTTTTTATTTACGCTACAGCAACAGAGTACAAATTAGGAGTTATTCTTATATAAGCTAAATACTATATAATTAAACCTGCACTCCGATTACAGCCGAACACGGCATTAACTTATCCTAGGTACACACTAGATAAATATTCAATCAAATATAAAAAAAATACACAGACACACAAATTACTTAAAAATATAAATTTTAAAAATAAAAACCCACAGACAATAAATGACTACAATTTTCTTTTATATAAATTTTAAAGTTTTAAAAATGATGCATGCGAAATTGAAAATATATCCAACTCCTTAGCGATGACATTATAGGACCTACACATTCGGAATATAGGATCATTGTACACAACGTTATTACTGCAGGCTGGTAAAGAGAAAATCTTTTGCGCTCTTGTGCTACCACCTATCTTAAACGAAATAAGGCTTAACAGCTCCTCTGTGTCCCACACTGTAAACTCAGTTTACAATTTTGTAAAGCGTTGAGAGATTAGCTACATCCCGCCTAGACTGAAGGGTGCTCACTCCGAAATATTTGAGTCTAGTCTTATATGTTGGAAATTTACGTCTTAGACCGAACTTCTGACTTAAGTATCACAGAAAGCGCCTTTGAATGGCCTCCAATCTGTCTATATGAATGCTGTAAAATGGTGACCACACTACAGAGCAATATTCCAATACGCTTTTGACTAGAGCGTAAAACAGGGTCAGTATACTTGCTGGTTTACGAAAAGGCTTTATTGTTCGGAGTATAAGCCCCATAATTTTCTTAGCTTTTGGGACAATTTGATCGTAGTAACCATTAAATAATAACTTACTGTCTAGTATCACCCCAAGATCCTTAACTGCGTCCTGACGCGTTAATGATACATCATTGATGGTATATGTGTTCTTGATTATGTGTTTATTCTTAGTAAATGTTATCAAATAACATCTAGAGACTTAATCATTCTGTGAATTTTTATGTCATTAGCGTAAACTAGACAGTCGCAAGTAATTGAGTCAATCAGATCGTTGATGAACAGTGTGAATAGCAATGGACCCAAAGTTGAGCCCTATATTATAACATTTATAACTGATTAATGGATAATAATTTATTTATTATTTCATATTACCGTATACAAAAAGACAAATCAGGTAATATAAATGTAATGTAATGTAAACTTACAAATTTTAAGAATTCCTAGTACTGCTACAAAACTCTGTGTACGTAGCTTAAGATAAAACTTACGAGTATAACAAAACAGTCTTCAATTATGGTGGTCTAATGAAAAGGGCTTGCACTAATGATTCCCGTAGGGATTAGGGGGAAACCATTCTCGTGTACTAATGAAATATCAAGATAAATATTTTTTTCCTCGTATTTTTTTGAGATAGAGAGATACCACTAATTTTGGTTTTTCTTTGTTATATTTTCTTTTATCATTTTACAATACTCTTTGCGCAACATTATTTTATATATATATATATATATATATATATATATATATATGTATCTTATACATGATATCATGCCTGTTTCCCCTAAGGAGTAAGCAGAGGCATATATTATACGCCCACATTTCGCTATTTATATTGTTAGTTCTACGTAATAGGTGGCAAGCCTATTGCCGGTACCTTTTATTCTCGCTGGAGCCTCGTCCTTTGATCGGATGGTGCACCACTTGCAGGTGAGATTGGCTTGGGTTCCTTAGAACTTGGTAGGACTCCTATCCATCATATTAGAGTTTTTATTGCCTTATTAAAAGGAAAAATCTTTGACAACTACACAATCTAATAAAACTGATTATTATCCTGCCTCTAGTCTAGACGTATTAAATTTGCATAAAAGATCAGGCATAAAATGTAAACAGGGAAATTCAAAAAAAAGTGCATGATATTCTCGTTTTAAAACTGTTCTTTTTCTCCTTAATTACTTCCGTGAAAATTTCTTAAAGTTTTTTAATGTTTTCCCGAAGCATAATCATAATTCATACCATACAAACTGTTACCTAACTAAAGCCTTTAAACCATGCTCAGTTTTGATAATCGGTTTGTCTTGATATGTAACGAGTGGTGTATATCTCACGCGCTGTGAGAGATATACCACTCCCCGTAAGTCACCTAAATGCATGATTACACTGAGTGTTCGTGGTCACCATCAACTAACCATTTATATAAGAATCAATATCAGCGCCAGATTACTTCTTTCCAAGTTCGACTGGCGCGTAGCATTTGAATGTTTGTGCCCCAACTCAAACCAGACATGAAATTGGAGGGCAAGATTATCATACAATGAAACAATTAAGGGCCTCCGGAAATAAAAATTGCACTCAAAAAGAAATGACTACATTGTAAACAGACATCGTTTCGACGCTGTCAAAATTTACAGAAGTCAAAAAAAAAACTTAACAACTAACTAAACATTCGAATCGCAGCTAAACTATTTATAGATTGAGTAACATTAAAGCCCAGTTATAGCTGGTTACGGCGTAGGTGTTGGAGTTTATTTGAAAGGTCAACCTTTGATGTAAAATTTAGAAGTAATTTTGCAGAAATTAAAAATTAACATCAAATTAAGCTGTCAGCAAAAGCTAAAAATAAAACGAGGCGGTAACACTTGAGACACATCGAGATGATTTCGTACTTTACATAGACTAATATTTAAAGCAATCATATCCTAGCAATATCCCGGTTGCCCAGTTTAACCTAACTAACCAGATTTAGCTGAACTACAGTTATTACATAGAGCGACTGCCATCTGACCCCCACAACCCAATGGAAAACATAATTCTATGATTAAACCAGTTGTCAGAATATTAGAAAGCACTTAATTCCTAATAACGACCGCCATAGAGGTTCATGACAGCCAGGACCAACGGCTTAACGTGCTTTAGCTACAGAGCAAGTGATAAAATTATGCACGCAACTTCGAAAAGTGATAGGTCACCAAGGTTTGAACACGAGACCCTCTAAATTAGAAGTCGAGTTGCTAAAAATATTGAAATATAATACCTCACCAACTTATCAATCGACGCGCCCCTATAACTACTAATATATATGATTAAAGTATGGCAAACAGATAGCTGATAACGGTAAGTAGTCGCTAAGACAGGATGCTTAAAAGTTTAATCATGTAGTTTGAAACATTATATATTAGCAGAAAAATATTTATAATCATCAAGGGGTCTTATGAAGCAATAAGCAAACGCTAGTAATTATGAGAAGCGATGTAACATCAATTTTGTCCCGCCCGGTACATGTGTAACATAGACCAATATTTGTAAAAATTCGCCCTCGTATTGCCAAAAACATTTACATGAAAAATCTCACTAACCGATTAAACGACGCACACCTATGGCTATGGCGTTGTTATTTGCTAAGAGCAGATGTTTAAAAGTTCAACTCTACAAAATTAAAAACATTATACATTTGCAGCAAAATATTCATAATCATCAAGGGATCAAATGTAGCAATAAGCAAACGCTAGTAATTGTTAGAGGCGGTATAACATCAATTTTGTCGCCCGGTACATGTGTCACATAGAACAATATTTGTAGCAATACGAGGGTGCTACGTTATAAAGGATGTTCACTAAAGGCATGACCAGCTCGTACCTGCTTTTATCATTTTGGGTGCTTTGTGGTTTTTGCTATCTCTGTTATAGCTGGCCATTAATTATGGGGCTACATTAAATGCGGTAGTGGAGCGCTCTGATTTTGTTCTGTAATTCGGTTTTCTAGTTTGTTCTCATAATGATAATAATACATTTTAGTTTAAGCAAAGCAAGCGAACCATTAATGTTTGTCGTTGCTGTAATCTCCGGTTTGTGTTTAAAATGTAAATTTTGGTGGTGTTGATTCAATATAGGCTAAACTTAATGAGTTGACGGTTAAACTTATTTCAATTTACATTATCTGACCATGATTTTAAATTAACGTCTAATGGCTGGTAAAGTATTTTTTTAAATGTGACACATCATAATGACTACATCCTGCCTGACGGTATGCAGTCGATGCAGTCCAAAAAAAAACAAAGCGCTTCATATCATGATATAAGCGCGGTACGAAGCGCACCCACTCATGACGGCCTGCTACAATGCCGTTTCACGCTCCGCTAAAAATACCCGGGATCATAGGAAATAGGAAACACATGAGCCGGCAGCGAGTTCCAGAGCTTAGTGGTCTTGCTCAAAAACGACTTCCCTTATTTCTTGGTTCGAGTGCTGATAGTCTGCACAGTATGAAGATGGTTTCTAAGACCAGCACGTGTTGTTCGGGATAGGAAAGGAGAGATGAAATGTCTCTACGCAGCTGTAGATCCTCGAGTGAGGCTGTTACCTCAGCATCCCCTATAATCCGAACCGCTCGCCGTTGCAGTCTGTCAACTGCGTCGAGGAGGTACTTAGCAGAACCGTCCCAAAGATGGGAATAATACTCTACACTCGATCGCACTTGAGTCTTGTACAACAAACAGCGCAGCTCGGGATTGAAAAACCGCCTCACCTTATTAAGTATACCCAACTTACGGGAGGCAGTTAAAATAACACCCTCGATGTAGCATTTCGAATTTATGTCCGGGCCGATGTCCATGCCGAGAATGATGAGATTCGCTGAAATGGGCAACGGAGCGTTCTAAAGAGAGGGAGTAGTAGTAAGGAAGGGAGTAACTTTCGACGAGAATGCACAAACCTGGGTTTTGGTTTGGTTTTGGCAGAAGGCCTTTAAACTCGACCAGGTTTCCAGATCCCCACTAAGAGACACGATCGGCTTGCTTTGCCGTAGAATGTCCCAAGTACTGCTCATTTACCGTACTGTCATCCGCATAACAATGAATATTGCCCAAGGACAACAAGTCATTAATATGCAGAAGAAATAGGGAATATTTTTGTATACTTCTTTTATTTTTTTATTTATTTTAATTTGTTTCTAAAGGCTCAAAAATACACAGTCATTAATAGAAAATTTCTTATTTTTGGTATTCCTTCTAAAAATATTTTTTTTCTTAATTCCTGAAAAATCTTAACAACGTAACATGTGGGGTTCTAGAAATCGTCGATTCAACTAGTAATTTCCTTAAAAACTGAATATTATAGATCTTTTAAGTATCCCAAAGTAGTATTTATTTACCCCGCTAGGGAATTGCGTCGAGAACAAAGAACAATTCACAGAAGCACAATTTTCTAGAAGTTCAACTCACTGCAATGGCATTTATTTGACTTGAAATAAACTGACTTGAATTCATGAGACATTTTCCAGGTGACATTTAAAAGGATGTCATGTTAAATTATGTACGACGTCTTTTATAGGTTCATGACCGTAACACATTTCGTATTCAACGATATGGAATTTTTCATTGATAATGTACTTAGGGACCAAGTACATCATCATTATATAATTTGGATATCGTTCTGTAACAGTATAATTAATTTGGTTCAAATAAGGTTTCGAAATTTTTATCTATTTATTTATGCTAGTAAATCTGTAAAGTTCTAGTGTTAACTTCAAAATCACGTATAATTCTATGTCATCAAATTAATAAGTAAATTATTTTGAAGATGTTCTCTTTTTTGACTTAAGGTTGAAATTATGTTTATGAGATATTTTTGACGCTGCGAATTATCAAAATAATGAAATAAAGAAATAACAATTTGTAAAATGACACATTCAATTGAAATAACATCACTTAACTTAAACTTACATACATAAATATTACAATAATTACGTACTCGCGAGTTTTGGCGCAAACGCGTAAAAAATACATCGCGGCAATGTGTAATCCAAAACTAGTGTAAATTTGAGTTTTTATGTGTCAATATAGTGGATTTTTAGACATAACTTCTCCAGCAACGTACACAATTATAGGAAAGTAGTATATATTGCAGTGCATTGTGATTTTCCGTGTTTATTTTAAAACTCCATATAAACCTCTAGTAAAGTCTTCACTACTTTACTGAGATATGACTTTGTCTAGACTGTGACTGAGTTTACTACATACATTTACGCCTGTTTCCCCGAAGGGGTAGGCAGAGGCATATTATGTGCTCACATTTCGCCAATACAGTTGGTCCCACGTAATAGGTGGCGAGCCTATTGCCGCTTTTCGGGGACTGTTTTGTTTGCCAGAGTGATACTGGCTTTCCTGAGTTTACCAGACATGACATTAACTGTGACTAAATGACGAAAACGCTGCACATTGTTGCAAATAACTTGAATTATTTAATAACTTCACACTGGCAAATATTCAAATAGAGTTAGTGCTTACTTCAAGAAAAAAAATATATTCTTAGATATTATTCTAGGATGTCACTGTGACACTGGTTTCCTAAACTATCCTTAGTTTTTTGTAAATTAAGTACATACTAAAGGTGATCGCTACAGCGATGCGTGTTGATGAAAACTAATGACCTTAGCGGGATGTTATTTACCTTCGCTATTAACAAAGGGTGCTAGTTCCAACGTTGGCAATATCGTCATGTATTGTGTTGTATGTGTATTTTCTAAGGCAATGACAGATTTGTTCACTTGAAGTTAAGACGAAACTGAATTTTAACAGATAACAAAAAAAATTCAGTGCTGAAAAATAGCAAGTCTTAATAGTTTTTAGTGTGGAATGATTGTATACGATATTAATATGTCATTATTTAATTATGTGAAATATAGCGGCTGCATGATGGTTGACATAAAAGTTTGATTCAAAAAACAAGAAAATGTTAAACAAAAGATTTTTCAAGACCTATAATGTCTTATTGTTTAATAATACTTTAATATTATAGGAAAGTCAGCCTAATAAGGGAAAAAATTCAAAGAAATGAAAAAGAAAACAACGTATTAAACGTTTACTTTCATATTGATATGTGACACTTCATGAGCGATGGAACTCCACACGACAAGATGTAATCTATGTCACGTCACTTCTGACTGTCAAAGTGACATTAGTACAGCGTATATAGGACAATTAGTGAAAACAGCAACCTACTTACTGTCTTTTTGTCTACTCATAAAAAAAAAATTGCCAGATTTACACAAAATATTATCAAGACTGACTTCTTGGCGGGAAAGTGAAGCGTCATGTCTGCAGTTTTGTTTTATTTACTAAAATTTGTGATATTTCTAACATTAATGTTTAATAACGGTGGATTATTAACCGTTAAGTGTTTGTGAACGTACATGAGTGTTGGTAAATATAATAAAACAGTGCAACATAACTTTTCAAATTCTCCTAAGAAATCCATGTGAGATCTCAGTATAGACCCACATCTTTACTGAGGACTCAAGGGGCTTAGGGGGAGGGGATCTCATTTACCATTTATCATCTTTATCACCACTCATTCTCATTTACTATAATTTATATGATATTAATATATCTCTTACTTGACACTGGCTAAATGTGCAAACCGCACGAAGCTATTATTTAAAAGAAGAAGACTTCTTGGCGGGAAAGTGAATCGTCATGTCTGCAGTTTTGTTTTATTTTCTAAAATTTGTGATATTTCTAACATTAATGTGTAATAACGGTGGATTATTAACCGTTAAGTGTTTGTGAACATACATGAGTATTGGTAAATCAAACAAAACAGTGCAACATCACTTTTAAATTTTCTTTTAAGGTGTCCATGTGAGATCTCAGTATAGCCCCACATCTTTACTGAGTACTTAAGGAGTTTAGGGGAGGGTATTTCATCTTCGATTTATCATCTTAATCACCACTCATTCTCTTTTACTATAAATTATATATAATTAATATTTCACTTACTTGACACTGGCTAAATGTGCTAGCCGCACGAAGCCATTATTTAAAATAAAGAAGAAGAAAAAAGATTATAAAGACCTTCACTCAATATAGTGAATTAGAGCCGTAAAATTAGTGCTGTTCTTCTGAGGAGACCTTCGTTTGTGATCATATAAACGTGTGTCATCATATTATAAGAGAAGTTTTAAGGAGATAAAATGATTCTTCTCGTTACACGAATTATGAACTCGGGCCATGTCTTGGCAGATTCAGATGTTTTTATCTGGTTTCTGCATAATATTTATAAAATATTTTTTAAATCTTTCATAATATTAGTGGAGGTACAATACATGTAGACCTTTTCTGATTCTTTTCCACTCAATAACTTGCCCGCCGTAACAAACCTTAAACTTTTTTTAAACCTCTATACTCCTGCGGGCAGAAAATGAACGAGTCAGTTTTAAGCAGATATTGATAAGATTATTTTACCTTTATTAGGCAATGGTAAAATTAAATAAACAGTTTAGCCCTACCCAAGGATGGTTTGGAAATGTCTGTTTTGGAGAACATATAGTTACATGATACTCGACCTGTCCTTTATTAACGTGGTTATAACAGGAGCGTTTGCAAAACAATTTCTTGTTAAATTTTGAAAGCTTAGCAATATTCCGCTCGTAAAATTTAAACTTTACGATGAGCTACTGCCGAACCGAGGGGTTTGTTTAACGTAATTCTCGTAAACAATGTCACCTCGCCCCAAAATTACGGGCCGGTGGCACAAAGTGGCCGCGGCGATAAAAATAAAACTCTACGAACATAAAAATAAATAGAGCCGACATCATTTGCGACAATATACGCGGCGGTATATTGTCATATACTTTTAAAAGTTTTTTAAGTGCCGGAACAGTCCGTCGTTTTAATTGCGCCAACCGGAAAAAGGGGGAGATGAATGGAAGGAAGCCGGTCTGCCTTGCCAACCGGCGTGCATTATTAAAACTTGCCTCTTAGGGTACATGCAGATAGCCAGCCCACTATTTCTCTGTCTCTCCTTTGATAAAGCTAAATTATGACTGAAAATAGAATGTTAAGGTCCAATATATTTAAAAGCGTATTTTAATGTTATTCTATGAACACACGAAACAACGATGTACTATTATTTTCTTTAAAAAAAGTAATAAATATGCATATGTATTAAGTAAAACTATTAGAACTGTATGGAAATCGAACCCACGACTTTAGGAGCGGAATGCAGATTCACTCCAATTCGCTCGTCATTTTTATTAAAATGACGAACCAACATTGAAGCACAAGAAAACCGCATGAAGCTCTCTCATAAGTAAAAATCTCTATAATAAAATTTCGAAATGACTGTTACGTACCTTTAGAGTATGTACCTACTGATATATATTTTATTAAAAATGCGATCTTGAATTCTTCAATCAGCTTCCCTGTTTCCTAAGCTTGATAACGTGTGTTTTATTTTGAACCACAACAGGTGAATCTCTTCATTCAGCTAGTGACCTCTCTTACTAACATGAATATGAATGAATACGCGTGTGAATGGGTCCTACCTCGTGTAAAAAAGGTTAGGAATAAAAAGTTAACACCTGCCTTATATTTGTGAGTTTTGTTAACAGAAACGGGAACGCAAACTAATTGCACCCTTGAAACAGGGAGCTTTGCGTCAACATTGTTTATAAAAGGTACCTTAGTACGTAATAGACAGTCTCTGTAATACGCGACTACACAGGAAATTCTTCGGGGCAGTAACTCATCTTTTATATCACATATAAATTGAGTAGAGTCATAAGCTTAGGAATCTATTAAGGGAAAAATGTGGTGTGAAAAAAGGCATAATAACGACAAAGAAATGCTGGTTTGGTTAAGTGGAGAAGCATTAACAAAAATGGTTTGTTTCGCACAAAGGAGAAAGTTTTGAGTATCTGGATATGTTAGTATGTATGTAAGTATGAGGAAAGTTTATAATTAACATTTATTGCGTTCATAAAACAATGTTTAATATAAATGATTTCATAGGCTTCCGAACTAGTAGAGAACGTATTTCAGGAGCCAGTGACATATTATTATGATGTTGCAAGCGTCCACGGGCTGCGGTGACCACAATCTGTCAGGTGGGCCAAACGCTTGCCACTTAGTGATATAAGAAAATAATATATATTGCAGTTAGTATGGGAAATCTTTTATAAAGGAAACACCATTTAGTAACAAGAAAATAATTTACTAACGTACATAAAGATGTCTGTTTATACAATATATACTTCCACCATCTCAACCAAGACAACTAGTCGGTAAATAAAAAGCAACAAATTTATTTTATGCAAGTACATAAAGCAAGGTGGAACAGGTAGTCCAAATAGTTTCGAATGGGTTGTTAAATAATTGCTCAATAAATATCTCATTTTCTTATACGAGCCCTGATGCAAAATAGTTCGTCAAGTATGAAAAGTAAAATAATATAAAATAATGTCAAGTGTTTTTAGGTAAAGTAATTAAGAAAGTTGAGAAAAAAGTAAACCATAATTTAAGTAACATTCCTAAGTTTATTACAACAAATCTTAAAAAAAATCTCAAGACCTTACGTAATATAAATAAATAAAAAAATATTCTCAAACACATGTCGCAAAAGTGTTCATCTACCACTTAGTTGTGTAGCCTTTGCTTTCAATTACCAACAGCTTTAAAGCGAAGAGGCAAGATAGTTTATTGCTTCAACATTAAAAAGTGCAAAAGTAACCCGACCATGTAGAGTAATAATCCTATTACACATATTAAGTTATTTTGTATGTTATGATACTTACATGTGTTAGGAATACAGCACACACAAATACATGCACATACCTTTGATTAAAATACCTTGAGACAAGAGTGAGAATGATAAAATCGTAAACATTATGTTAAAATAGATAGGTATATATTTTATTTAACAGAATTCACTTCAATTACCTAAAATTATATATATATATATTTGCTTGCCAGAAAGCTTTTGTTTAATAATGTGTAGAACAGGGGCGGCTGAAAACCAGCGTTGCTTGACGTAACATACGTCGGGTAGCACAAGCTGAGCCACTACCTTTTGTTTTCTTTTGTTCTTTTAAGTCTATTAAGTGTCGTATCCTTTGATTTTTATTTCCTTTGTTAAATTTTTTTCTCATGTTTAAATAGTTTTTTCATTTGTTTAGGTTTAAATTTTAATATTAAGAAAACGATAAAATAGTTTTTATTTATTATTTATTTCTTAGATGGTAGAATAGTTCTGTTTTACATCGACAAAAATAACTAAGTTTGAATAAAATTTTCTCCACGTTTTTCGTACTTACTAGACGAACTATTTGCACCTGGGCTCGTCGAGAACAGAAAAACAGGCAAGAAACTATTTAAGTTTTGTTCTCCCAGAAGAACACAAATAAATCAATATTAACAAAGTAATTGAAATACGTTTTTTAATGATTTAAAAAATATTATGTTCTTCTTCTAGAATAAAACAATAATGTTTATTGTTTGGAGAAATCTCTATCTGCAAAGACAAGGTACCGGTTGACAATACGTCCGCAATGCGACCGCCTCATTACATTGCGCGAGTGCCACAAAGCCTCAGCCGTGCCTTATCTGCGGACCACGAGAGCCTCTAAGCCCAGGTTGTTACCTCAGAACACATTGTAACACATTATGCGCCTCGACCCAACGCCACGTCCTCGCGTAATAAGAATTTGTCTTATAATGTCTCGCTTCTTGACATAACGACATTATATTTTACTATGCATGAACGATAAAAGGTTTAAATTTAAAATTCATATTGCCGCTTAAGTTTGTTCGAAGATGGAAATAGCACTTTAGTAGATTTTATTAAGGTGTACAACAATTTTTAGTGCTGAAAATACCTTTTGGGTCCCGAGAAGGTGCATGTACCAAATGTTTGTTTACTCGATCACACTTTTATGGCTTATTGAAATTAGATGAAAATATGTATATGTTATAGATATTTAGCTGAACACAACGAATCATTTTTATATAAGTTTTGGGTTCCTGTTACATGATTTATTCTGAACTCTGCGTAAGCGAGTTTTCTATCGAAGGTTATTAAGATAATGTGTTATTTCATTACTTTTGTCTATAATCAGTTTAATTATAAACATTGTGTTAACGCTCCAAACGATCCTGTGTAACTAAGACCCTTGTTTCTCCTTCCACCAACACTTTCCGTAACTCCTTCTCAGCCCGTGCTGTACGAATGTGGAACAGTCTTCCATCTCAGATCCGCGAGAGTCCATCAGTTCTGTCGTTCAAAAGTAAACTGAGACATCACTACTTGTCTTTTTTGGCACTTAGTTAACACTTTTTATAAATTTTATAATATTTAATTATTATTACATTATTTACCATAATATTGATATATATGTATGTAAGTAGGTGTGTATGGTATATATAAGATTTTTATTTCCTTTTTTTTAACAAAGATCTTTAACCAAATTTAATCCCGTACCTACAAATTTATTCACAACTTCTAGGTTTGGCTGATAGAGATCTCTTCTAGAGATAAGTCACCTTTGTACTTCAAGTTTTTAAATACCTTTTTTGAGTTTCAGTTATTAAATGAACGACTGCCTTCTGGAATCAGTATATGGTTAAACCAGCCGTCAGGATGTCAGAAGGCACTGGCAAATGGTATTCTAGTAACGATTGCCATAGCTGTTTATGACAGCCGGGGCCAACGGTGCTTTCCGAGCGATAAATTATATTGAAATAAAGAATATCGAGTAAGCAGTAAGGAAAATTATAAAAACACAAATAATTAAAAGACGCTATCAAACTATTTTTAAGTGAATATGTATTTTTAGTAATAATATTTGGTATATAAGGATTCAAAGCCACCTGCAAGAGGTGCACCTGCCTACTAACGGCCGAGGCTCTGGTGAACATAAAAGTTCCCGGTAAGCGGCAATAGGCTCGCCACCTATTACGAGCGTCCAGCAATAGATTTCCTGAAATGTGGGCGTATAATATGCCTCTGCCTACCCTCTCGGGAAAACAGGCGTGATTGTTTTTAAGTAGAAATAATTATGAAATTCCTAATTTTACAGACTTTCTTACTCTTTTCAAAACAAGCTTTTGCCTAATTTACGCTATGGCCTGTTCTAATCTCAATTCGATTTCATCTAATTATCATCTTAAAATATGCAGTATTGGATAACAGAGGCATACTTATTTATTTCATCTTATTGCACTCATAACTGTAATACAATGGCGAACTTAATCCCCAAGGCATTTTCTATCAGTTAACCTTCGGGTTGGCAGAGAGGGTTCAAGGCAGTGCTACAAACTAAAAAAAAAGAAATATTAAAAAACTTACATAAAGAAACACACAAATTAAAATACTGGTCATTACTATTTACACTACAAATATATAAATTTACATAATAAAAACAAGATGATAGTTGGGAGACTTAAACCAACGAGGACTCATTTAAATAGCAATCATTGTTAAAGATATTCTTACTCCGTGCAAGTCTTATATCAGTAGTGAAAAGAATTGCCAGACACTATGTATGCATACCTAGGTACATTATAATTTCATTTTATTTTCTAATTCTAAAACCGATCCATCTAGTGATTCGAGAGCTGTGCATTGATAGAGTAGTCATTTACGTTTTTTTTATTCTGTTACAGCGTTTCTTTTTTGCGAAAGTATTTCTTTTTAATTATTTTCTCTATGCCTTTCTCTTCCAGCTGCCGCGTCCCGTCGGTTATTAGAATCAATTCTTTTTTCCCTACCTATTATAAAATTTTATGTTACTGGATCTGCAGCGAAGTTTTGCATGCGTTTCCATTATCTCGCAGAAATGTGCGCATACAAATCTTGAGTGTAGATAGACTGCATATGAAAGTTCATTCCCCATTGTGAAAACAACTTTAAACTGGCAGCGAACGTACTCACAAAAGGGAAATAGTTTTCAACATTGTTATGCGGTAATACAAGCTATATATAACTACCATATCTACCTACAAGTGATTTGTGCTTTGTCCCTCGTTCAACTCGATAATTTGTAGTTAACATTAAAATTAGTTCGCGTTTTGCTTCTTAGCTTTTTGTTCTCTTTGTGATAAGAAAAGGCTAAGGGGGCAACTCTTGATATTCTGCCGCCAAATGAAAGCACTCAACGGAATACTTTATTAGGGTGAAGAAAAAAGATGAAATAACTGTTGAGAAACCTAACAGTAATGATGCATTTAAGTGAACAGTGCAGTTCAGTGCTAGGCAGGATGTTGCTTAAAATGCACTAAACTGACTACGGGCAAGCATAAAGTGAAAATCTCTCAACATGTATGAAGAACATAATTCTTGAATATTATATTTAGTTATCAGCGCCATCTAGGCCTATACCATGTGCAACATAGAAGTAATAAACTTACTATAATATTATGAAATTAAAACAAACTTACAATACTTAGCAAGTTATTTTATTTATGATATTACTTAAAAACACCAGGATTATTATAAATAAAAAATTGTATCAAAAGTTGCTTTTAATTATCTACGCACCATTATATCAGAGAGTCTCTCATAAAAAAATAGCATATCCTTTTTGAGGATACTGGGTCAATATCCCTTAACTATTAAACCCTGGACTATTAAAACTATCTTTATTGTGAACTATTTCGACTAAATTTCAAAACTCCGTTGTAATCAAATTAATAAAATGGTAACACGCGAAAAGCTTATTTTCTTATTCTATATGCTATTTAATGTTGCTTTAACGAAACTTTGCGTCATATTATGATTAAATTCGACATTTAACAATTACGTAAGAGGTAATCTCAGATATTCTAAGAGGGGAACTCATGTCTTTGAACAATAATCCGTTTCGAAAAGTCCGCTGACGTAACCCGGATTACTGCTACATCGAGCGGTCAGAGAGACCCTACAATCGCCAACGAGACGTCAATCACAAGGGTTAGAAACCAGAATGGAACTGAAGGGTTGGATTATAAGGGTCTAATTCTCTGAGACTACAGGATTATTAATATTCAGGGCCACGGATGATGGCATTAATTTACTTTTATTTAATATTCAATTAGAGGTTTTTGTAAGCCCATTGCGGGTGAAATTATTAAAGGATTATTAAGGGTACGTTCCTTTTTCATGTGTATTGTTTGTTGTTCGGTTGTTGGTTGTCACCAAGTTATTCTCTAAAGCTATGTGATCTCATCCCACAGGATAATTATATTGTGGAATTACGTGCTATTAGTATTAAATTTAAAACAAAGCTGAAATATCTCGACAATGTTTGACTTCTGGCGTACGGCGCGAATGTATATAGGTATACCTACAACTGGCTTTTAAGGTCTACATATCTCCACATGGATCGCATAGTTGTTTACATGAACAGCAGGGTATCCCTTTACTAAAAAGTAGTATTCCCATAAAACAAAATATTCTTACTAGACAGCGCTCTATGAGATGTCCTTCGATGTTAATGTGTCAGTCTTTGTACGCATATCTAACATTATTGTTAAAAGTCAATATGCTAGGTGTATAAAGATTCTATCAATATCTAAGGAGCCCAAGTCAACCTCACCTGCAATTGGTGCACCTGCTGATTAACAGACAAGGCTCTGGCGAACGTAACAAATCCCGGCAAGTGCCAATAGGCTCGCCACGTATGTAACTGGCGAATTGTGGGTATATCATATGCCTCTACCTACCCCTTCTATGAATGTATGTGTGTATATTCTACTCAATTTATGAATTTTGTGACTGGAATAATAATAGAATAGTTAGGTAGACTGTTTGACATTATATACTTGCTTTCAATTTTATTCTTAGACCTAAGTATATTTGTAAAATATTTGCACGCTACTTTGGCAAAAATGTGAGACGCCTATATACATCAATGTAACAACAACTATTGTACCATGTTTTATGCAAATAAATGATTATTATTATTATATGCTATAACATCTTAATTTTCATGCATAGAAATTAAACACACACATCTAATTGTTTCCTTTTTATAATTGTTACCGAATCCCTCGAGTAGGTATTGAATTTCCGATTAACTTTTCTTGGCGTTCGCTTCGTTGTAAAATAAGCAACAGGCAAAATTTAAATCCCTATGCCATTTTTTGCTTTCACATATCATTCTGCCCAAGGGATGTCAGAAATGGACCGGCGAAAACATCTCGGTTTTTCGATATGCCACTAGTTCGCTACTATGATGTTCTCAGCTAGCTTACATAATCCGTGACTGGTTAAAAAGGTTTTAAATCACGGGCACTCATCACCTAAAAGTCTGTTTTATTTATCTGTTTAAACCCGTTAAACTATTTTAGAGTGAAGAGAGAGTTGTTGGAACTGTTTCTTTATTATGATTTGTTTTAAAGTGATTAAAATACTTAAGGGCTTAGACGAAGTAAAATTGAAAAAGTATAAATTATCACTTTACATAATTTGTCGTTTATTGAATAAATAATTACAAATATTACATATAATATGAGACAACAGTACTTCTATCACAAAGCTAAGCAGAGCTTGTACTAGAAGTACTAGACAACGGAAAAAATACATATTAATGTTCGATAGGAAAACAGCCCAAGGAATCATAAATATAAATACAACTATATGCCCTGGGTGAGAATCGAACCCACGACCTCAAAAGCGGAGTGCACACACACTGACGTCACGCTTAGCCATTGACAATTGACGTGACACATTGTACAAAGTATAAAAAAACATTATTCTTATAAGCTAAGACTGGCAATGTTGCAAATAAAATCTGTTAAAAATACATAAATCATAGAAATCTTAAATATTTTATTATGTAGATATCTATGATGTATAGCTTAAGTTACGCAAATGCTCTTTAAAACTGTTATTACAATCTATTATTTGGCATACGTTCAAAACATGATGACACTAATATCAGAGATAATCACTTTCCAGGTACCACACTTTACAATAAACATAATATGTTTTGATATTATCATAGGTGTACTAATTTTAGTTATTATACTTAAGTGAATTATGATATTACTAAAAATATATTTTACCATTTCAGTCGAATTCGAACGGCGACAGAGAGCGTCAGTGGAACAATTTTATCTGTAAATTTAACCTAAATTGGTCAATTTATACCGAGGCTTTAAATAGCGTGATATGTTTAAAATATTATCTCGATGAGGCACTCGTAAATTTTATCTTTTATGTTGGAACGGTTGCTGATTTGACGGTTTGTTATTTAATTAAAACTGATTTTTTATTTTAGAGCAGTTTTAATGCTATTTATCTTATTTATCTAAGACATTGTCCTGTCGAAAGGACAATTCTGAATTGACTTCAAAGGTTGAACAGACTTCTTGAGAGTAAAATTTTCTAAGGACAAAAATTTATATCATACTTATATAGTTACATGGGCTTATTATGAAATTGGTATTTTGTGTTTATTTTTCAGGTGCCATTTAAGTACAGCTGCTCCCACAAATAGCAAGTAGTACCTCAAAATGTAGTTTAATTTCTGATTTTTCGTATTTATTAAAAATTACATCTTGTAAATGCTGTATATTTATTTTATGCAAATACTTACTATATTTTGTTAGGTTCTGCGTCTGTTAGTATTTCTCTTTCAAATATACTTTTCTTAGTAAAATGTAGAACAAAGATACTGATAATATATCGGTGTACTACTACTAACTCCCCAGAGAAGTTGACAAAGAATGGTTTGCGTATTATAGATCACCAAGATGCAAAGATTCCCTAAACTAGATTTTTTTTAGAAAAATCCCTTATACCACAAAGAGACGATATTTGAAGCAGACTCTGTATTGTCAAGCTGAAGTTTTTTTTTCTTTAACTTTGAGACTTTTACGAGTACCCCGACTGGCTTATGAAAATAAACTTTATTAAATGAACAGTACCATATTTTTTTGTAAATGAATAACTTAGCAATTTGGTTCATGTAAATTGCAAATGTAGGCAAAAGGTTGTATTTATGCGAAATTATTCAGGGAAATTCTCTAACGAATTGTTTGCTTCACCCAAACTTTTGCAATAAGAAATATCTATTTGAATGTCAAATGTGTTCAAAAAGAGTCTTTGTAAGTGTTTTTTATATTATTGTGCGTGAAGTAAATTTAAGTCATTTGAATATGGTGTAAATAAACTTAGGTTATTTTGTAAAGAACCTGAAAAAAAGCTAGAGTGTATGGAGATCCTATCAAAATCTTCGGATCATAGTTGCAAGTGGTGCACCTGCCGATAACTAACGAAACTCTGCCAATCACAAATGTTCCCGGTACGCGGCAATAGGCTCGCCACCTATAACGTGGGACCAACATTATGACTGGCAAAGTGTGGGCGTTTGAAATGCCTCTGTCTACCCCTTCGGGGAAAAGGGCGTGATTGTATGTATATAAAAAAAAATCCATGTACTGTATTTTTCTGATTTTGGTTTTAAATTTACCTCTTTGTTTATATACAAACAATTTTGAGGTACATATGTCAACTTAAATGAAAGAAACAATAGAAATTTAGTTGTATTTTTATCAGTTTATCAATCTGTGAAAAGAATTCATAGATTCGTCATTTTAAAACAAACAAGCGACAATTTTTTGACTATTGACGACGATCACTATTTTTGTAAGTTCGTTCAGTGCTCATGCGATTGACAGAAAAGAAGTTTCGTTCGTATGAAATAATTAAATAAATTTCTCTTACAATCACACCAATTGTTTAGTTAGTGTACAGGGATCCTACCAATACCTAAGGAGCCCAAGCCACACCTGCAAGTGGTGCACCTGCCGATCAACGGACGAGGCTCTCGCGAACATAACAGTGCCCGGCAAGCGGCAATAGGTTTGCCGCCTATTACGTGGGACCAACTATGTAATTGGCGAAACAAAAAATATTAAAGGCCTCCACCTACCCCATCGGCGAAACAGGCTCGAAAATATGTTTGTATGTATGTACACAAAAACAATCTATCTGTATCCTATTGTTACATTCATTCAATGCTGCTATTTTCTGCTCAGTTGTACCTAAATAACGCCGTATAATTAAAGTCCAAGTTTGCTTAAATTAGTAAGCAAAGCGAATATCTAAATACAAAACTGACCTTAGTATTGGGATTAATGTTATTCATACGTGGCATTACAATAGCAGTGGAAACTAAATACTGTGCTAGGGACAAAGGATATTATTCAGGTCGTCTCGTGGAATCTCGGGGGGTTTAGGTCCCGACGCTGGCTTTAGCACGAATTGCTTGTTGCTCGAAGGAAACCAGACAACTGTACTGAGTTACAATTCAAGTTTATTTATTATCGTTTCTTTTTGTATATTGGCTATTTTATTTATTTTGATTACAATCAAGTGAAAGTTTCAAATAACTTTGAGACGATTCCCATGCAGAGAAAAATACCAATGGCATGAATTGTTATTCCTAACTTACTATAAGAATTAAGTGTATTAAATGCAGTGATAAACACTTATGCAAGATATCATCATATCAGCCTTATTATGTCCACTACTGAACTTTGGCCTCCCCAATAGATCACATTATATTGAGGGTATTGGCTCAAAATCACCACGCTTGATAGACAGGTTGGTGATCGCAGTTCAATCCAGTACGCAGAATGACGGTGCTGCTCATTAACCATTAAGATTTCTCTTCATCGACTCTTACGACTCGTGAAATGAGAGGGAATGCCAGTATTATAGAGCATCTTGACAGGATCTAGGTCTCTTCAAAGAAACGAGCGCACTTTAGCACTTAATTTTATTTCACAGACACATAATAATTTCACAAATACAGAATAACACCACCGTACATTTTTAGCTCCCGAAAAAGAATGACCAAGCAGCCGATCACCTTTTCTTTTATGCTAAAAATGGAGGAACTCATGGCGTTTCAAAAGTCAATAGATACACTTTTTACTGTAAATTAATGCTGTGAGCAAAAGAACTTCCTTTAACAAACATATTATTAAATACCTTAAACAAAATTGATTACCGATCTTATTAATTAAAAATAGTACATTTCAAGAGAAATAACAGAATAACAACAATTACAACGGTAGATATTATCAATAAGTAGCTACTTTGAAGGCTTGCTTGGCGGAAACGGAAGATCTTTTGTTACCATTGATACTTTTTAAAGCAAGAATTACTGGATATTGTACCAAACCTTAAAATCTTATCCTTTTTTGTAATTGTAACTATGGTACGTGCAAAGGTATAGTTACACATATTCACTCTAAAAAGTTCATGCAATAAAAAATCTAACGCATTTCCAGCGCACATTTCAGATAGCTTTTAGTAAAAAGGCGCGTTTCAATAATTCCGCAAATGCCCATTATACATTCCTCCATTTTGCTCTCTCCCGAGTAACACTCAACTCCAGATTGTTTTATGGGAACTTTTTTCGGAATCACGGGTTTTACAGAACTCTCTTTTTGCTACACGATTCGAGAATGAAATTCACAAAAGGGAAAGTTTTGGTTAATTTGCAAGAAAAAAATACAAATTTCGGCATGTCGAATTTTTACCGTTGAATATGAGTTAGGTTTCAAACCCTGTTTCACTACAAAAAGTAAAATTCAGAGTGTACAAATTATATGTGAATCAATCCTCTTGATCCTTAAGGTTATCGATTAGTGGAAAGTATTAGTAGTATACAAATATCATATATTATAAATAGACAAACATTCGCAACTAGGAATTTGTACTTACTCAATGTGTAAAATTTTATTTCAACAACCTTTAAACCCGATTCCAAAAATGAACATAGACTAATAACTTTCTAATATCTATAATAACAAACTACTCGATTATTAAACTTTATTCTCGAAAAGCTGTAACAATAAAATATACTTTGCTAAAGTAATGAAACGCTTACGAAATTCTCATTATACCTACTAATGCCAATACCAATCCTTTTTATCATATTTATATTTCAGGGAACATTCGTTCAGGATTAAACTCGAAAAATATTTAAGTAAAATCCAATACAAAGGGAAAATGTTGATTCTTTTCCTGTCGTAAATTTTCAATTACTCACGCCTTTTTGGAAACAATTCGGCATTAAAATTCTATTGTGAATCGAGACAAAAGAATAATACTGCTGTAAGCACGAACAAATTTTAATAAATGTGCCCATTCAATTTGTTATCTGTCCCTTTTACACATTGTTTCAATGGGATCTAATCAACTCAGCCAAAAATACAATGAATCCAATTTTTGATATCTCTCAAGTTATATCAATCTATTCTAGCTTACCAAATTATGTACACATTCTGTAGTCAAATATTGATATAAATAAATAAAAGGAGTAAAATTAATTGTAAGAGTAGGGAAAAATTAAAATAGACAGATTTTTGTTATTTCTTTGGTATTTTTGGTTACTGAACTAAGAGAGGTTTGGTGTTAAAATATTTGGAACGTTTTACTGTATTTTCTGCTATTGTCAATATTCATCACAAGTGACCTTGTGATGAATATTGACAAGTTTAGTATAGTAAAACATGTATGTATGTTTTATTAAAATTTAAATTTCTACTAAAATTATGGTAACAATACTATCAAATGCGTAATTTAATAGTATGGCTACCATAATTCATAAGCCTTCTGATGATGATTGAAAACGTTTCAACTGCAATATTTTGTCTACGACACCCAATAACTTGTATATCTTCGTTGCTTACTTGAATTCGAGTTTTATCGTATGTGAGGTTAATTCGAATGTTATATTATATTAATCCTTTATTGCACATAAAACATAAATAGTTTACAAAAGGTATTTAAAAACTTAAAGTGTTATCCCAAGAAAGGGTGGAAATTAACCTTTAACGGACAAATATTTATAAAATGGGTGTATGGGGACTTTACCGGGACCTGGGGAATTCAAGACAACCTCATATTCCGATCAACGGACGACGCTCTGGCAAACATAAAAGGTAATACATATAATTTCCGGTAAGCGGCAATAGGCTCGCAACCTATTACGTAGGCCATAAATATAATTAACGAAATGTAGGCATATAATATACCTCTGCTCACGTCTTCGGGGAAATAGGTGTGATAGTATCTATACATGATTTATCAATTTTCAACCCGTAGTGTCCCTCTGCAGCGCAAAGGTCTTGAAAGAGAAAACCTTTTTGATCAAGTTTCTCCTTTGCTATTTTCATTTCTTTCTTTAATTGGGCGAGTTTGAAACGAAAAAGACAATGTATTCTCGCCAACGCTACCGAGTCCTCTCATGATTTGTCTATAGTTGAAATAAATCATGATTACATAGGATAGTTTTAATTTATGGTAGTTATGGCCAATTTTATATCTATTTTGGATTTATATAAGAACATGAAGACAAAACTAACGAAAGTGAATAATTTTGTTTGATATAGGTATATATTATTATTGAATCAAATCGTACCAGCACTCAATAGGTAAATTGATTTGGTTCTCAACATATTTATAGACTATGGTTCTATTCTAAATGAGATACGTTTAGATCAAACTATTCACATACCATCGTATGTGTATTTCGGATCTCAACGTTTTCGGACGGTCTTGAACGATATTCAATGGACGTGCTTGAGTGGTTAGTAAATAAAGCACTTCAAAGCTTCTGAGGAAGTTTCTCCTCTGTGTTTCCATAAGAAATTATTTTTATCTGAAGGAAATGTTGAAAATTTAATACTTCTGTTTCATTTTGCTTTGGTTTTGGACGAATGGGCACATTCGATTATTTTAAGTGTTTTTTATTCTGTTGAGGTAAGATCTACCAAATATGTAAAATATTATTGATATGTAAAGTTTTACTTATGTGTTATTTAATTAATTCTTATGTAGAGAATATAGTAGGAGATATGCAAGAATTATTAATATATCATTTACTTGACACTGGCTAAATGTGCTAACCGCACGAAGCCATTATTTAAAAACCAAAAATCATAAACATATATACGTTTACGAACGGCCTGAATATCATTATAAACATTGACTGATATTCAATGGACGCTCTCGAGTGGTTTGTAAATAAAGCGCAAAGCTACGGAGGAAGTCCCTCCACTGTGTTTCCAATAATTTTTATGTGGATCATACAAAATCAGTATTGTAAACTGAATATGGAACATTGTTGTGGAGTATATAAAATTTTAAACTGATTTCTCAATGCCACCAATACTATTATTAATTACGAGAATTGTATATTGAACATTTTAACTGAGTGTACAGAATATTGTTTATTTCATATAGTATTCTGATTTGTCAATGGAACTCATCCTTATAATTGTGCGTGACGCTTTCCCAATTTAAAAACTATTACATTCGGTATATTTAGACAAAACAAAATAATAATGTCAACAATTTGACTTAATTATTTTATTATTACATATTATTGAACTTCCTGTGATATTTGAATTGTCATTCAGAGTCATAGTAGTGTTCTGTCATACTTATCATAAGCATCATCAGCCTGTAGAAGTCTATTGTTGGTTGGTCTATTTGAATCTCGCCGATAAACCAAGATATAGATTCGGTTTTGTGACTATATCATGTTTATTATAGGAATAAAGTTCTCGCGGTAAAACGTATCATTCAAGTAGGTAAGTGCGAAATTACGTATGTTCAAAGCAATTGTTTCCTAACACATTAGAAAGAAAAATTGATAAAGAATAAACAAAAATATTGCGACAGTCATCTAGTATTTTTACCTGGTAATATTGTGTAGAAATTTTAGGTGTAGGTAGATACAATTTTATAGACATTTCATATCTAATGACATTTACAATTTTGAATATACCATCATCATCATCATCAGTCTACATTCGTCCTCTGCTGGACATATGCCTCTCCTATAGCTCTTCAGCTCTTAGCCTCCAACTTTTTCCAGTTGTAAATAAAGTTATTATAATAATTCAAGTAGAATATACACAAAGTGTAGTACAAATATTAAATGAATATTAAAATGTATAAAGATCACATCGTTTAATATTGTTAAATCAATGGTGAATACTAACAATTGCCGTATATTTCTAAAGACATTCCAAAAACAGCACAAGGTGCCATACGTTATGCTAGCGCATAAACGTGTTGAAATGGTAACTAAATATCCGAACAGGAAATTAAAAGCAAATCAGAACAAACCCCATTATAAACTCTCATCAATCACTAAATTTCGCCTCAAATGTTTGGAACAAAAACGTGAAAATGAACCCCAAAAGAGTAGCATTCTCATAAATGTAGCCAAGTTTCAAATTGAGTAACCATAACAGGAGATTGGTTTCTGATTTTAAAAAGGTGAAGGTCTAACCTGTACCTTTTTTTCGTAATGTATTGTCTCATAATATTTTACAATTAATACTGAATACATGCAGGATAATAGAAAGGACTTTTGAAAGGTTCGCACCAACTTACATATTGAGGAGAGAAGTGAAACCCAAGTCAATTCGCACTATGTATGCGTAGTGTTTTTTTTATGCCACAAGTCATAATGATCACATCCTGTCTGATGGAAAGATGTCGATGCAGTCCATAAAAGTAGCAGCGCTCCGTTCCGTATATCCTTTTCATACCCTCCATAGTATAAATTGAATCCCTCTTAACGTAGTTAGATGGTTGAAGGCTGTGTTCAGTGGGACGGTGATAAGCTTAGTTGATAATTATAATTGTTTTCATAATCATTATTATTTATTTTATCGTTTCCGACCGCTAGAACCCACCAGTACCCAATAATGGCTATTTATGTTCAATATAATATCATTTTTTATAAGAGCCCCGGTTCAAAATAGACTGTCGAAGTGTAATTCGAACATGGAAAACAATATGTTTATTATATCAGATTTATTTAAAAAGAGTAATGGCTTCCTTTTATCTATTTTGCTTACAAAGTTTATTTGACAGTTAAGAAGCGGTCGTTTGAAATGAGATCAAAGTTAAACTATGCACCATCGAGATCGTGCATTACCGTTCGCTCCCGGCTCCAGAGCGTTAAGGATCGGGTGATTACGCTGCAAGAATTATAGAAGATTTCGTTATTAAAATTAGATTATTTTTTATAAGTCATCATGTTGCCGGTAAGATAAAAAGTTTACGTGAGAAAATATTACGGCATTAATTTATTATCGCATACACTTAATCGCGCCATGAAGGAAGCTATGAGCCTTCGCATAAGCCCGTACCTATATGTCAGTCACTGTTTTAACATGAAACTAGCTAATCGCACTACACCGTCAGGGCAAGCGCTAAAGGGCCCTAAATCCGTTATTACATTGGCCACGAAGCACATCTGAGCACACAATAGCCTGGCCAACATTTGTCGTTACAGTCAAAATACTGCGTCAGTCCTGAAAAATCAGAGTGGTTGAAAAAAGAAAATGGCTTCCTTATTTCTATGTGTTTCAGTTTTGCTTACAAAGTTTACTTGACAATTAAGCAGCGGTCGTTTGAGCTGAGACCAAAATTAAGCTATGCACCATCGGGATCGTGCATTACCGTTCATTCCCGGCTCCAGAGCATTAACGATCGGGTGATTAAGCTGCTAGAACTGTAGAAGATTTCTTTATTTAAATTAGAATCGTGTTTCAATGTTGCTTATGTTCTTTCACATGTCCGTACGTTTTGCGGTGGATTTTTCATGAATAGGAGAAAGAAAGAAAGAAAATAATTTATTCTGTGACACATGATACATTGGTTTACAAAAATAAAAATTTATATAAAACGCAAGCTGTCTTTAAAGGGATACTATTCTATTAAAGACTATATGGCTGATAAAAATGCTTGGGATTAAACTACCGTTTCATACAGGCTATTCTAATATTAATGACTTAAAGCATGAATATTGTTATATTATTTGTATAGCGTCACAGACAAATGAAGATTGTAACTAACCAATCGATAATTTAAAAGAGCATAGCCTGTGAGTTTCTTGCCAGTTCTTCTTACAGAGCGGTGAATCGGAACTGGCACTTAGATTCACTTAAACTTAAATATTTTTTGTTTTTTAAATTGTTTGGTTGCAAGTGAATCTAAGCTTCGTGATTTTAATATAATTATATTTTATTTGTTTTTGTTATTTTTTTATAATTTTGACGTTTTCAAGTACTATGTAATAGTTTATGAAATAAAAAGTATTTTGACTTTGACTTTTGACTTATACACATCATCATCATCATCATCTCAGCCCATTAACGTCCCGCTACTGAGCACGAGCCTCCTCTCACATACCAAGGTGTGAGGGTATTGGGTCATACTCCACCACGCTGACCCAGTGCGGATTGGCGGAGGCAGGTGTATGGCGTCCTGCTGTTAGAATTTATCAAACCGCCCATTAGGCCTCTAACATGGCTTAACGACTACCACATTTAGTGATAACCGGGACCAACGGCTTAACGTGCCTTCCGAAGCACGGAAGCGCTCGATTTCAAATGCCACACAAACGGTCACCCATCCAAGGACTGACCTCTGTAAACTCTGCTGTACTTCGGTGATCGTTTCCGACCACCGAGCACCGCAGAGCCACGAGCGCTTCAACTTATACACATGTGGCACCGAAAAGGCTTATACTCAGAATAAGGCATCATATTGTCGGTAAGATACCATAACCTAGCCTTTTTCCGGTTGCCCTATACTTAAGCTTAGGGCCCAGGATCTGCTCACTGGTTTAACCAGATTTGGCTGAATTTCAGTTATTACATGGAGCGACTGCCGTCTGACCTTCGCAACCCAGAGGGAAGCATCATTATAAGGTTCAACCAACTGTTAGGATGTTTGAAGGCACTAACTTCCTTATAATGACTGCCTATTCATGACATGGCTTAACGTGTTTTCCGAACAAGCGACAAGTTGTCGGTAAGATATAAAGTCTTTAAAGTAATACATACGTACATCATGTCACGCCTCTTTCCTTTAGGGTAAAATATTGGCAGACATCACATCCTTCTACTTGCTACGATCTTGGCATACACTCTTAGCTTTATTCACATTCATACACGCCATTCTCTAAAATCTTCTATATGTGGTAATGGAAGGTCTTCCCTTTCCATATTATTTTAATAAAATAGTTCTTGAGCACAGGTATCTAAATAAAATGCTAAAGTAAACAAAATACAATTTTAATTAGTAGGTTATTATTGTCTCATTGAGAGAGCAAATTATGATCACAACGACAACACCAAAACGCATAAGAATTATCCTCTTTTTTAATGAATTGAAAAGGCATTTCTGCTGTCATAAGTAGATGTGCTTGTTATCGTGCTTGTTCCACGGTCTAGTTCGTTCAGCATCGAGTGCTTGCCATCAGGAAGGATGAGGTAATTAATACGTGCCATATTAAATAACAAACTTCTTAATAACTTTTATAAATGATATAAAAATTAAAATTAAATTAATAAAAATATAAATGATATAAAACTTTAGAGAAGTTTATATTTATAAGACAAGTAACTATAAACTTTTTATGGAACGGGATAAGCATCAAATTTGGAATAAATCTTGTGATATATTGAATATTGTATTAATTATAAGAATTGCTATGCTATCGCATTAGGTTTAAGACACCTGTAATGGTAGCATAAGATTATAAATAAATAAATAAATATTTATTTCTTCTTTTCTAGGTTACCAAAAATATTCTACAAGTATGATTTATTAATGAAAACGGTTCTTCGACAGTAACAATGTATGCTTGTGAACAATTATGTTAAATTATATTTATTAAATTATACTTAATTACAACCCTTTCTTTTCAAATTCGTGGTACATTTGAATGACACCGCATATTAATTATCAATCCAGACAGTGTCTTCAAGTGTAATATAGCCGACTCAATTCGTCTCATAGCATCTCCCCTTAGTATAATTGCGTTTCGTAATAAGTAATTTGGGAATTTCTCTTCTCATGGTCCGGTTGCTTCTAGTTAAAACCTAGTAAAGGGTTAAAAACGAATCAAGAGGTAAGCGCACTAATATAAAACGGATTACTTGGAGCTCTAACATGTTACGCCTGTTTCCCCGAAGGGGTAGGCAGAGGCATCTCGGCAGCTCTAAATATTATTTTAACTTATATGTATTCAAGAATTTGAATTTAAAAAAAAACTCAAATTGTCATAAAGAAACACATATCTGATTTATTATTTACTTATAACTTGTTGTTTTACTTTCCATGCTATAAAATTAAACACTACTAAACCTTTCAAGTTTTAAAGACTAGCGATATTTTATGAAGTCATATTTTACTTATTATACATAAATACATACATTCACGCCTGTTTCCCCGAAGGGGTAGGCAGAGGCATATTATACGCCCACACTTCGCCAATTATATAGTTGGTCCCGCGTAATAGGTGACGAGCCTATTGCCGCATTCCGGGAACTGCTATGTTAGCCAGAGCCTCGCCTGTTGATCGGCAGGTACACCGCTTGCAGGTGAGATTGACTTGGGCTCCTTAGATCTTGGTAAGAACCCTATTATACTTTTATATATATTTTTGGACATTAAGACCGAAAAACAACTTGTTATATAATTTGGGATTTTTGATTCACACATACACCATCACGCCTGTCTCCCCTGAGGGGTAGGCAGAGGAATGTTATACGCCCACATTTTGCCAATTATATTGATGGAAAATATGTTTGATAAAACCAATAATTAAATTGGGTTAAAAAATTTAATTAAAAAATAATTAAACAAAACAAACTTTCGTAGGTCTACAAAACTAGTCTTAAGAAAAATGTCTCTTGCTGGATTTTGGTGCAGAGCAGCCGGCTTGCTCCGCGATGGTATAATTAGATACCTACGTCGTTAATTAGAAGGCAGCTCTACAAGAGCACTCAGGGGCCGCTTTCGTTTACTTTCCTAAGCACTAGTCAGGTCTCCGGTGCTGCCTTAAATTAAATCTAGTCAAAAATTTATATTATGTTACTTAAGCTTGCAATTTTTTTTAACATTTAGTTGGTTTCATAGGAAATGCTGCATTCGTTTGCGTTCTAGTTTTGTTAGCTTAATGTTTGTGCAGAGAAGGTTCAGAGGGACGTTTTTTGCCCAGAGCTGAGAATATTTTAAAAAATAAATAATTTTTAATAAGTATGTTTCATAATAATAAGACTGGTGATTGAAGTTCCCAATAAGCTGCAATAGGCAAAATGTGGTCGTGTAACATGCCTCTGCCTACTTGGAGAAACAGGCGTGAATGTATGTATAATAATAATAATGTTATTTCAGAAAGCGTCCATCATAGTATTTGTAACAGATTTTTCTATTGGCTAATGTTTGTATTGCAGCAGAAAACTATCAAAAAATGAATAAACAAATCATATCGTGAATAAATCTGCCAGACTTCCGAGTGGATTGTAGTCCTAGCCATATCCTGGCAGTAATAAGTCCTAACGGACTTTCGAACAATGCTAATATTTCTCCTAAAAAACCGGGTAAAACGAAAACAGCAGCAATTCGTGTAACGTAAGCAACTCTTTTGAGACCAAAATGACAAATGAGTGTTATAATTTTCCCACGACCATATGGCGTCTGCGGAAAACATAGGGGAAAAAGCTATTCTGTTAATGGACGCACAATGGAAAAGAAAACTCAATCAAGCGCACAAGTCGCCGTGATTTCTGCGCCTAACTAGGTACACCGACTATTCTTACAGCCGTCTTGATCACAGAAAAATAACCTGTATTACAAGTACACAGGAATTCAGAAAGGTCTGTTTACGTGATGTTGGTTGTAGAAAAGATATATTGTTGGCTTGGAGTCGTCATTAGCCAAGGAACGCTACATCGCCCACAAGGACGGTAGGAAATTCCTCTATATAACCTTTACGTAACTTTTCATATGTGAGCCTGATTTAGCGTCGCCATTAGGAGTTTGTCCCGGATTTTTGTGGTCATACCGTTAATTGGACATTAACCGCTTGACCTAGAAAGGATATTATTTTTGTGACATATGTGCTGCAAGAAAATATTATATTTAAATATATTTCATTATCAATATTTTTACGGTGATTCCCTGTACAAATTTTCTGCAGATTTAAAGATAGATAAATGATTTATTTGCTTCTGATTGTATTATTTTTATTTATTTTATTATGCACATAAGTATGAAATTTACAACGGTACTGCTTATCTCTAAAAGGAATTTCTTTCAGGAGACCGAAGAATAACTACTACACTTTAACTATACTTTGTTAACATTGTTAGCAAAAGAATAAAATGTAAATAAATAGCTTTCGGGCAGAAAGGATCCCTTACTGGTTTCTAAAAATAGTAAATAGTAAGTATAATATTTTTGTTTCCAAGTATATATTTTTTTATTTTTGTGTTTTCTGAAAGCAAAAATGCTTGATGCTATGGTAAGTAATTGCGTACATAATAAATTAAAGTATTAGAGAAATTTATCGTCTTCCCCAAAATTATTGATAAATTTTCAGTTCAATGTCAATTTCATAAAATCCAAAAATAAGTAAGTGCTTTTTCAAATACAATAAAAATATCTAAATTGGTTTACGATGTACGAAGATAATATTAAGAACAAAAATACAAAGACGCGCTCATTAATAATTTTCTCTTTTTTATAAAATTATAATTTTCATTTTTTACGAACATACAATTTGTCTAAATAAAATATTAAGCAGAATTAGTGTGTTACTTAAGCGGTACCTTAAGCGAATTCTGAAAGAACAAAATCACAAGCGAGAATGCATCAATTCCGATAGGCACTTTCAGTATCGATCTAAAAGCGACAGTTATACCTAATAAACCGGCAAAAGTCAGCATTTATCACACCAAGGGGTACTTGGCATTATAATGCTACCGTTACAAATGCTTATGCATATTTATAGAGAGGGAGGGATTTGGTTTGGTAACATAGTGTAACAGGGACAGAAAAACATTTCTATATTAGTAAAATGGTTTTTAATTAATTATATCTACCTATTTGTGCTACAGCTCCAAATACACAGGTTTTATTAGTAATAAATTTGATTGTGCATAATCCCGAAACAAACTACAGCCAATTACACTAATTTCTGGGGCAAGTTTTGCTTGAAGAAGTTTTTCTCTCAAGTTTTTCTCTGCGACTGTTAAGCGGGTTAAAGTCCTGTTTACTTTAAAGACTGACAGAACCAAGAAACACCCACCTAATCCAAGAAATGATTGACCCTACAATTCATGAATGCAATGCACATCAATTAAATAACAACCAATACTTACTAATGCTATGCCCGAGACATCTGTTGTTTATACCCAGTAATTGCGTCTTTTTAACTGGGATGTAATACTGCGTACAGCGCTATATATTAGCATTGCAGAATGTATGAGAGTCACGCTCTGGTACGTAGTGCACTAATTTTTTTTTTTTTTAACTATTCATAATAATGCTCCATAAAGAACATCCTGTCTCCATATCTCCTCTACATCCTCACCGCCCACAAGCCAGCGCCTATGGTGGCTGGAAAACATCTCATGACGGCCTGCATATGCTCCTCATAAGCTGTGTAATATGTGTCAGAAGAGATAACCGAATGTACTTACTTCCAACCTATAAAATTATAGACATACTAAATATTTGGGTATTTAGTATAAAAGACAAATATTTATTTTATTTAGTAGGGTGTATAGGGATCCTACCAAGACCTAAGGACCCCAAGCCAACCTCATCAGCAAATGGTACACCTGCCGATCAATGGACGAGGCTCTGGCGAATATAACAGTGCCTGGTAAGCGGCAATAGGCTCGCCTAATAGGACTAAGTATATAATTGGCGAAGTGTGGGCGTATAATATGCCGCTGTCTACCCCTTCGGGAAAAAAGGCGTGATTGTATGTATATATGTATGCAGTATAAAAGACACCTCCAGGCAGCACAGAAGCTATTAATTCTCAAACAATACTGTTTAAATTATACTCCTACCGTTTTACTATGGTTTTAGGCGCGTCACGTCTGCGCACGTGTTGGATGGATCGAGGGCCACACCACTCGTGACATGATATTACAATTTTCACGTATCACAAACATTACGAACATTTCCCTACCAGCCTTGAGTTGGAGTTTACATACCTAAGTGGGTCGCTTTTTTTCCTAATTTCATTATAATACACGGCTTTAGTATCACATAATATATCGGCTCTTAAAAGTTTTTCATTCTCTATTATAAAACTGTATTTCCATATTAAATAAGCCAATTAATATTTTTCTATAAAGGATCGATAGCTTCCCATAATAAAAAAATCCTTACTCTTTAATTGCAAATAGTTCCTAAACCGGCCTTCTGATGATTATTGAAAACATTTCAGTTGCTATTTAATCTACGACATCCAATAAATTGTATGTCTCCGTCTGGCATAAAACCATTGTTTGAATTAGGTCCTTAGTATAAACTTACTTCAATTCGAGTACCTAATAGTACTTTTGTTAAAAAGAAACCGAATTATCGTATCAGAGCTAACTTCGAATGATATCCCAAAAGAAGTTGGAAATTTAAATGCCTTCATTAACCCTAAATAGGGTAACGGACAAATATTAGGTAAGTACCTGCCACTAGGCTCCAAAAAATTAACAAATCTTTTAAAGGTCAATGTGTCCGATTCTATAATAAAATCGCAAGCAATATACAGCAATTAAGCCTAAATAAATTTAAATTAACAATAAAACGCAAACGGTCTTTAAAGGGATACTATTCTATTAAAGACAATGGTAAATGGTTGGGATTAAACTGCCGTTTCATACAGGCTATTCTAATATGAATGACTTAAAACATGAATATTGTTAATGTTATATTATATTGCATTGTATAGCGTCACAGACAAATAAAGATTGTAACTAACCAATCGATAATTTAAAAGAAGAAGCCTGTAAGTTTCTTGCTAGTTCTTCTTACAGAGCGGTGGCTCGGAACTAGCATTTAGATTCACTTACACTTAAATATTTTTTGTTTTTTAATTGTTTGGTTGCAAGTGAATCTAAGCTTCATGATTTTAGTATTATTATATTTTAAATGTTTTTTTTTAATTTTTTTATAATTTTGACGTTTTCAAGTACTATGTAATAGTTTATGACATAAAAAGTTTTATTTTTTCATTAATGAAAGGAGTTCAAAATGGGGGATCTTACCATGAACCCAAGGAACCCAGGACAACCTCATCTGCCGATCAACGGAAGACGCTCTGGCGAACATAAGAGTTTCAGGTAAGCGGCAATAAACGAACGGCAAACAAAGCAAACAGGCTCACAACCTATTACGGGGGTCAAAAATATAATAAGCGAAATGTGGGCATAATTTTGATTACTAACTGATAAAATAAAAATTTTCAGTGTAGATGTTAATATGTATTAATGATACAAGTATGGTATACATAGTAACAGAGATAATACTACAAATAAAACGTCGTAATTAATTAAAAAAATATATTTTTAAATATCAAACCGAAACAAAAATATTTGTGACATTTTTAATATTTTGTTGAGCCACCTTTGGCAGCTATGAGAGCCTTAATCCGACGCGGCATGCTGTCAATACAGGATTGTACTGTTTCCTGCATTTGTGGATGATGATTCCACACATGGATAACTCTTTGCAGTCATGTACATGTACGCTAAATTATTGACTTCAATTTCAAATTATAAAAATAGGTATAAAATTCATTCATACAATAAGTGTAGTTAATATACGCAATATAATTGATAATCAATCGCATCAAATATTACCATATTCTATAATATTTAATATTAATATTATGTAATTATTGGGTATGAACTACCGTTCATACCCAATAATTACTCGCAGTGCATCTAATAACTTGGCCAGGGACTGTAGTATGCCTCTGCCTATCCCTTCGGGGCAATAGGCGTGATATTATGTATATATATATATATATTAAATTATATCATAAGTGATTGAGTAATCATAATCTCTCCTTATGTAGAAAAACGGTAAAACGGTTTATCACCAGCAGCGAGTCCGACATATCTACCCTACATCGTGTCACAGAATGCATTTCATATAAGCTTAATAATTTGGAAAACCAATATAAAAATTCAGCCGACAAAAATGAAATCTATAATAGACAGTAACAAATATGAACTTATGTTATCAGGAGGCACGTAAAGCAATGTGCCATAGATATTTATAACTTAATAAGTGGATTAACTATAATATCGATTACGATAAGTTTAGTTAATAGCCACATTGGGTATATCAGGTTCAAAACATTTATTAACCTTTTCCCTCTCATCTTGGTTTGTGAGAGAAGATTTAAGCTCAGTAATCAGACTTTAAAAGCGGAGACTATGATGATAATGATGGCAAATTAATAATCTAAATACAATGTTAATATGCGATTTCGAACCACTATGACATAAGACATTACTTTTTACTACCTACATAAAGAATCAGCATTAGCAGTTATCTGTCGCCTTAAGCTAATACAATATTATTATTACAATATATTTGTTGGGAACACATCCCGTTTGTAAGGCACCGCACGTAACGCGGGCGTGTCGGATGAATTGGGGATACAACGCTTACCCGCGGAGCCTACATGAACCCTGGAATTAAATGTTAAAAAGTTTTACAGGCGAATATTCTGGAATACGTAAAAATGCCAACAACTTTTTACGACCGCTTCAGGAGTAAATGTATTTGTTGTAAAGAAATATTTATTATAAAAATGATGATATTGTTCTTTGTTTGGTGATTGGGTATAAAGCTTTTTAAATGACAATCAAGAATCATATCAAGTACATAATAATATACCAAGATAGCGTCACAGAGAATTAACTTTTTAAGTAAACTAAATATAATGTTAGTCCACTTAAGATAGCACAAAATATCACATGAATATACATTATAGTAACAAATTTAATGCTATTGTCTTCTTTACAATTTAGTCTTATCCTTCATTAGTATGTTTGAAACTTATTAAATCGAGCAGAGGCTTATTTATTTAAACTATACGATTTGATGTACATAAAACCGGTGTAATCCTTAATATTATAAAGTCGATATTAGGTTTGTAATTGGTTTCATTGGAGAGTTTTTCCGATATGTTACATAAAGTGTTTCTTTTACCAAAATAACATTTATTTTTACTAAAAGTGATTTTCGATACTACTCGTATGTAGTACCTGATAAAGCGGACATTCTGAAAAATACAAATTACATACAAACATACATAATATCATGCCTGTTTTCCCGAAGGGATAGGCAGAGGCATATGATACGCCCACACTTCGCCAGTTATATTGTTGGTCCCACGTAATATGTGGCGAGCCTATTGCCGCTTATCTTGATATTTTCTGTTCGCCAGAGCCTCGTCCATTAATCGGCAGGTGCACCAGTTGTAGGTGAGGTTGGCTTGGGCTCCTCAAATCTCGATTGGAACCCTATACACCCTATAAAAATACAAATTATATTTGTATGAAGCAAAGTCTTCGCATGAAGAAGAAAATCTGACTTGATATTTTTCTCCTAAATATCTTGAAGACTTAAAACAGTTTAATAAAATACAACTTCCCTGTTAAATTTGGTGCTGAAATTATATTTCGCAAGCCCGAAATAAAATCTTTGTAACCTCAAACTTTTTCCGTTCAATCCATTTGCAAGAAAGTAAAAATCTCAAAATGTAAGATGTTACAAAACTCGTAATCCTAAAAACGTCTGTTCCTAATTTCTTTCCCGATTTTAAAAGAGCCATCTTTCATTTACGACGACATTTAGAACAAGAAAATTTCAGGCTTCGACACGAAGTTTTGGCAATTTCCGTACTTTGTGACGGTTTTTTGTGACCCCACACTTTGTCGTTAATCTTTGGTACAAAAAGCTCGCCTATGCCCGCCTCATTGCAGTAAGTGTATAAGCACCAAGATTCAAATTGCCGATTTGTTGGGGCGGTGATTAAGTTTTTTGAGTCCCATGTAATTTTGCCCATTAACTACAGACTTAGGAACGAATAAATTGATTCTGCGCCTTATATTTTTATTCGCTATGAGAAAAAGAGAAGTAGCTAGTATTTATGTCCATATCTATTCAATATTGTATGAAGGTCCCACTAGATTTTATATTACGGTTGTACGGGATCGTTCGCTCTCTCCATTCGAGGTTATACTCGACCCAAATTTGTCCAAATGCGGACACATTTTCAACATCTCTCAGAACAGTTTTCTTTTTATTAGAATGTATATTTCAGAAATTTCATTGGCACACTACCGCAGCGGTTTCAATATTAATGGTAAATGAAAACGTGTTATGGCTATTTGGTGCATTTCATTACGTTTTTACGAATTCAAAGAAATTACTTTCAAATGTGGGTTGTTTGATTAATGCTGAACATTTGTTTGCAATCCATTGAGTGGTTTTTTTTCAATTTACAAAGTAAAGTAACTTGCGCCTGATGTCAGTGTCATCACTATATTACAAATAATGGAAAATCAAGAAAGGTACTCAATAACAAGATAGGACTAATGTTGGCACCTAGAATTTCCCCAGCTACAGCAACTTTGAAACTGGAATACAGCATTTCGTGGAACGCTGCTAAGTATTTAGCAGCAGAATATTTTGCACAGGTTTAAAACGGAAAATCGAGCTCAGTGGCGTGGTTATTGGAGCAGCACATGCCCAGGAGTGGAAGAATGTGGGCTGATGATGATGAAGAGTATCATGTCAAAAAGAGAACTACGTGTAGCACCTAATAAAAAGTAGTTATTCCACACATAGTGGGGTATCTCTATCACTGGGTACCAATCGGAAATCGGTAATAAGGCACTGAAATTTTTATGTTCTTCAGCTTTTTATGATCTCGTATATTTGGCTTACACCACACTGAAAACATTTTTACGGCTTTTATGGTCGAAAATACGTGTTTTATTGAAGTTCTGACGTAAAGTTGCAATACGACTAGGAAGCAATCAGTACTTATTTGGTAAATATTTAACTTTCTATTTCTTACTGGTTTTTGCCTGCAATTCCATCTAAGTTGAATTTCCTTGCATTTGAATATATTTTTCCAAGTTTAAATCTGTCTAAATATAAATATTATTTTAAAAGAAACTCTTGTTAGAATAGAGTAATGCTAACTGATATAAAGGCGAAACAATACAGTAGAAAAATCTACAGGTAACACATATGTATACTAAGTAATTTTGAATAAAGGACAAATTCCGCGACAAATATCACAATCGTGTCAGTTCAAATAGAAAATGTTACTACTTAAATGCTACTCATGCTTTTATTCAAAGCCTTTTCTTCTTTTCTTTTTTCGTTACGTTTTAAATATAAAAGTGTTAAAATTAAAGGCTATTCCAGGTTTCTGTGCACGGTGGGTTTTATTATCCCTAGTGTCATTTTGAAATTATTGCATTTGGAAACTTGGATTTAAAACGACAACTTATAAACCAAGAAAAGCTTATATAAAACTGGTACAGTCTCATATATTATTTTAGATTTTACAAAACAAAAGTTGGATTCTGCGTTTGTGTTATGAGCAATAACTTTATTCTATAAGAAAACACTATTTACATTCCGTTCAAGCGGGTGAATTGCTAGTTCAATATTTTACGGTAAGAGCATATAAACGGATGACTATTACGCGTATGTTTGTTTGGCATCTTTTACGTTTTTACCAAGCGCACACTTTAGACACATTATTATTTTCCACATTTTTTCCCCTAAGATATGAGAAAGAAAAATTGTCTAACAACTAACAGCATTTAGAAAAAAACATAGAAAGCTTTATAATTATATCTATCTATCTCTTTGAATTGTCCACCTTTAGACTGAAGAGACCACAAAACTAAACTTAACGTCTATATAACTAAACATAAGACCTATATCACTAATCAAAAAAAATATGCGGTTCAGTATGTATTATGATGAGGATTACTAGGACAACCATTTATTAGGAACAACTTACATATTAGTATTACTACCTTCCTGATATCAATAAAATGTCGGGATCAGGATTTTAAACGATATTTTATGTGACACTTACTAATAAAAAAAATATTACTTTGACATTTATAATTAATATTAAAAGAATTAAAGGTGCTGCAAGCCACAAATATTTATACTAGAAAGTAGTATACATCGTATCAGTTAAGCTATGCAGCTATCAAGACAATTATAAATAAATCGTTTACAAGCAGTCGTATGTACAATTAAAAATAATATAGATAAAGAGGGCAGCAAAACACAACTTTTATCATTGTAAATGTTACAGCCAAGCGTTTTTGTCATTAACGTATGCATTAATGTTAGTATACATATACCTGTATACATATACAAATGGACCTGATGATTGTACTATATGTATTCTTATACTAATTACTTATATATTACTATTACTACTGTTACTATTATATTACTATTTTACTTATATATTCAAGAATATATATTAGGTCGGGGAAAAAGTCTTTTCGCATAACGTAGGTATAAACTTATTATAAAATTTTTTTGACTGTACTATTTGTGTCTGGCTGCTTTTGGTAACATTAAAAAGGTTCCATTATAAAGAAAAGAAAAAAATAAAAAAAAGTTGTTTCCCGCTATTTTTCATTTGTTTTTCTCTCCGTAAAAATGAGTGAATCTAATGAAGAAATTCGATACATTTTAAAATTTTATTATAAAAAAGGCAAAAATGCAACTCAAGCAGTGAAAAAAATTTGTGATGTTTATGGACCTGATGCAGTGTCAGTAAGATTAGCACAAATTTGGTTCAAACGTTTTCAGTCCGGAAATTTTGATGTTAAAGATGCACCTCGCTCTGGTCGCCCTGTTACGAATAAAATGGACGCCATTTTTGAAAGAGTGGAGCAAGATCGGCATATTAGTAGTTACGATGTAGCTGAAGAACTGGGAATTGACCACAAAACAGTTTTGACCCATTTGAAGAAAGCTGGTTATACAAAAAAGCTCGATATTTGGGTGCCACACGAGCTCACTCAAAGAAACTTAATGAACCGTGTACTCATTTGCGATTCATTATTGAGACGTAATGAAACCGAGCCGTTTTTGAAGAGATTGATAACTGGCGATGAAAAGTGGATCACGTACGACAAGAACGTGCGAAAAAGGTCGTGGTCGAAAGTTGGCCAGGCTTCACAGACTGTGGCCAAACCTGGCCTAACACGAAATAAGGTGATGCTGTGTGTATGGTGGGATTGGAAGGGCATTGTTTATTATGAGCTTTTACCGCCCGGCAAAACCATCGATTCTGATCTTTACTGCCAGCAACTGATGAGATTAAAGGAAGCAGTCGAGAGAAAACGGCCGGAATTGATCAACAGGAAGGGTGTGGTCTTTCATCACGATAACGCTAGACCACACACATCTTTAGCCACTCAGCAAAAATTAAGAGAGTTCGACTGGGTGGTCCTAGTGCATCCACCATATAGCCCTGACCTTGCGCCTTCAGATTTTCACCTGTTTCGGTCTCTGCAGAATTCTTTAGGTTCTGTAAGGTTGACCTCAAGAGAGGACTGCCAAAACTATTTGTCCCGTTTTTTTGATCAGAAGTCCCAAAGTTTCTACAGTAACGGGATAATGTCTCTGCCCACAAAATGGCAGAAAGTTATTCAACAAAACGGTACATATATATTGTAAATAAATGTAAATAAACTTTGAAAAAAATGTCTTGACTTTTCATACAAAAATACGAAAAGACTTTTTCCCCAACCTATTATTATATATTACTAAGTTATACCCAATTTTTTTATAAATTTACTGTTTTTTTATGTTATAAATTACTGCAGATATCCGCTTTTAAAACGAAACTATAGAATATCAAGCAGTTGCTTAAGTTTTTATAAGAAAAAAGTCCTCCATAAAACCAAATCTTTCAAAATGTATGGCGTGTCTTTAGTGTGCGCCAGGAGTGGATAGCTCGTAAAGTTTCACGGCACGCCGCCTCTGGCTGTCACGGCGAAAAGCGAGGCACGGGCATCACAAACCATTTACCACGATCAATCACGCCTCTGAGCCACCGTCTCCTGCTTATATCACTTGAGAGAAATTTTCGCTGAGCCACCCTTTCGCTTTCTGCTAAGGAAAACTCGCCGGATGTTTACACGGTAAAGGAAGCTAGGATTTCGTGAGTGAATTGGTGAATTATAACGCTGCAATCATTTATCAATATAGGTGTCATTATGACTTATACTTTTTTGTACCAGGACTAATTCATCTGTTGGTTGTTCATCTACAAGACAATTATATTGGAATATAATAAACTGAACCTCTAAAAAATACTTTTTTGATCATCAAAAATACTGATCTAGCATCTAATAGAGGATTAGGTGCTCCATCAGAATTTTTTGATGTACAAAAAGGTTAGGTTAGGTTGGTAATTTATTAATTTTGATGACACATTAAATATGATCCAATTATATTTGACTACAAATAACTGAAATTGACGTAGATTGAATTTCACTAAACCGTTTTGTTATTTTATGACTTAGAAAGAAAGAGAGAGATATTCAAAGCCCTGACTCAATAAAAAAGAAGGTAACCTACAAAAGCGATTGATTTTTCAATCAATACCAATAAATAAATATATCAGAAAAATACTTTCGCTATCTGTCATCCTTTGGCATTAAAACATTGTTTACACCAGATTTAATACTGAGTAATTACTTTCAATATTTTTTTATTTTTCAAAAAATATAAATTTATTATTAATCCTGCACGTAATAAAACCTTGAAATATCCTCAAAAAAAATAATAATGTAGTTAAAATTATTGTTCCAATTGAATGAATAGAGCCTCATTCAAGATTCCAAAAGGTTTTAGGTACAAGTCTTGATTGATAGCTTGTACGGATGCCCATCAATTTTCGCTCCACGAAGCCAAGTTTTCACTTTAACATTACTTAGACGTCTTTACTGAAGTGGCTTTTATTCATAAGACTAAAAATATTTTTTTATGTAATGAATCATTATTTTAATACTAATTAGTTAAATATCATATTTATCGATAAATTTCTCTGCGCCGATTTCTCTGAAGAGATAGGTAGAGGCACATTATACGCCCACATTTCGCTTGTTATATTGTTGTTCCCACGTAATAGGTGGCGAGCCTATTGCCGCTTAAAGGGAACTTTCATCTTCGCCAGAGCCTCGTCCGTTTGTCGGCAGGTTCACCACTTATGGTGAAGTTGGCATGGGCTCCTTAAACCTTACCCCCCCGAACAGGTCTCCACCTTGGCGTGGTGGGAGGGCTGAGTACCTCCCGGAGGCTGGGAAAAGGTAACACCCAGAGACCGACGACTCTGGGTGCCCTTAGTACTGACTACCGGGGGGGGGAAACTAAAAGGGACCTGTGGAGGGCGCAGCGGGCAGGCCAGGAGGGCCCGCTCAGCAGCGCCAGGAGGGTCTAGGCAGTGGGAGCAGGGGGGCCCTGCTGTCTAACCATGGACCCTCCGGGAAGTTGGCCACATACGCTATGGTCGCACGGGGAGGTAGGAGGGGTGCGTCCACTGCGCCTCCTCGCCTCTTTCTTAACAAGCGGCGGGCGTCGTCGGAAGATTTTTAGTGGGTATTACCGCTGGCAGTCGTGTCTGCCTGTGGTGAGTCCCACACCCCCTTTTGGTCCCCCTTTGGCCGGAAGGCAGTGCGTAAATGCATTTTGTTACCGACGTAAAACAAAAAAAAAGGGCTCCTTAGATCTTGTTACGAGCCCCGATAATAATCCTAGCAAAATAGCTTTAAAATTGAAAACTTTCCATACGAACTTTGATCCCTATTTCTATCTTGTTATAAACTTTTTTCGCATAAAAAAAATTAGTCTATGTCCTTTCTCAGGCTTTAAACTATCTGTGTACAAAATTTCTTTTACATTGTCATAATAGCTTAAGTTAGTATGGATTTGTAATTTTCATAAACCTACTGTGTACTTATTGGAGATCTTTTATTTATGCTTTTCTTCTTACTTTTATGATCTCTTTATAATTTTTTGTCTTCTGATACGTTTGAGTTGTTTTTAGGCCAATGGTATATTATTAAGCTATTACAGCTTAACAATAGTGATTATGATCTTTGTATAGTTTTGAATATGTAAACAAACAGTGAAGTGTTTTGACGACCGATATGGCGTGTAGGCGAGTATACCCGCACTCCGCTTCTGAGGTTGAGGGTTCCATTCACACACAGGACAAATCTTTATCATGCTATAACAGCTTAACAATAGTGATTATGATCTTTTTATAGTTTTGAATATGTAAACAAACAGTGAAGTGTTTTGACGACCGATATGGCGTATAGGCGAGTATACCCGCACTCCGCTCCAGAGGTTGTGGGTTCGATTCACACATAGAACAAATCTTTATCATGCTATAACAGATTAACAATAGTGATTATGATCTTTTTATAGTTTTGAATATGTAAACAAACAGGGAAGTGTTTTGACGACCGATATGGCGTGTAGGCGAGTATACCCGCACTCCGCTCCAGAGGTTGTGGGTTCGATTCACACACAGCACAAATCTTTGTGTGCATAAACATAAATATTTGTTCTGGTCTGGATGTGTCCTATGTATATATTAAGTTTTTATTTACAAAAAAAAAGTATTTAAGTATGTTTCGTTTCGTGTATCCGTTATTTAGCATTCATAACACAAGTTCTTAATGATACTTATCTCGGAACTAAATAATTGGTGTAATTGTTAAAAAATATATACTTCAGAACTCTTTCCCTCAATTTCGGAATAAACTAAAAAACTAATTATTATATTATATAATATTTATGTTATAATATAGTGAATTTAATATTTATTGAATCATTGTTTGGTTTATCTATTATATATGCATATTTTTTGTTTTTGTACAGTATGGATTGTTACTTACTTTAATAAATTTTTTCCAATTATTGTATGAACTATGTGGCTTCCTTTAATATTAAGTTATTTTTATCAGTTTTTTATAGAAATCTATATCTAGACGTAAGTTAGTAACATTCTATAGTTCAATAAATAAGTAAATTTATATTATATCGTCCAAATAAATCCTATTCTAAATCGGTTTTTGTTATTAAATTTCTAACGCATTCAGTGAGGGTATACCTTACCTTCGCCGCAATGAAATAAGCAATTTGCCAGCTAGTTTTCACAATATCAGAACTGTTCCCCAATTTCCAGGGCCCTTGTGTTATCTCAGTGTACCATTTATTTGGGTACGAGTTACGAAGCTTCAAGTAATAACAGCATAAATATGCTATGACATCTGTTAGCTTGCTTGGAGTTAGGCTTCTTTCCGACGATTATTCAATTTAGGCATCAGTGTAAACATAACACTTTTTTCTTTTTTTGCACTTACAATGCTATACATAGTTTTGTGACGAAATTATAACTTAAAAATATCACCTCGTAGGGCCCCCTCGGACGAGTTGATTTTATCTAGTAACAATTTCGTCTCATAACTATATAATTAAATAATGTCATCGTCGTACTTTTTTCATCGTTTTACAATTGTATTTGTAAATATTGTAATAAGTTAATCGTTTGATGTTCTATTGTTGAAATTATATTTATTGACAGTAATAGTGTCGTAATTTTGTTAGACTGGTTAATATTATGTACGATTTTCTAAAGAATATTAACTCATTATATATTAACCTACCAATTATCACTTTGTTACAGGTGGAAAACACAGCTCATATACCTTAGTGCCTGATAATTTGCAGCTATACTTTAAGTTACGCCTTCTATATGAGACAGTATTTCGTAGAGAAGGTTGTTGTTAAAATAACAATTTGGATATTATGAAACTCAACAAGTGATATTTCAGGGTAGCGATCGCAGTGCCAAGAAAGTGTTTATGTCGTAACTGTACATCAAAGTTTTTTCGTTATTGAGTAAAATATATAAAACTTAAACTAGATTAAAAAAACTGGAAATTAAAAACTTTAAGGACAAAAGAGTATTCACATATTTTTATATGTTTTTCTTATTCTTATTACTTATTTTTTTAATGACTGTTTGTGCCAGAATAAATAAAAATAAAATTCTTTCTTAGTTGGTTCTTTCACTTGAAATAATAATCATAATCATCCTTACTATGGTAAACCAATGTGTAAACCTAGAATGTAAGAATATGTACTAATGATAATATCGTAATTTCTTTAGTCGAGGTGGTTTCAATTGTAATTGATAAGTTTTTATCGGTCACCGCATTGTTCGATATATATTTCTTACGTACATACATACGCACGTGTAGAATACAATCATGCCTGTTTCCCCGAAGGGTTAGGCAGAGGCATTTTATACGCTCACACTTCGCCAATTGTAATGTTGATCCCACGTAATAGTTATGCCGCGTATTGCCGCTTACCGGGAACTTTTGTATTGCCATTGATCGATAGGTGCACCACTTGCAGGTGAGGTTGGCTCGGGCTCCAAAAATGATGATAGGATCCCTGTACACCCTGCTTATATTTATTTTCCTATGTTTATTAAAAGGCTCAGTATAGAAATCTATATAAAGACAATTACGCCAAATGCCTTATTTGTATTCAACCTTGGTGGATCCTGATTGTCGGTGATTCAGTTTTAGACAAACGCAATTATGCTGGTAACAGTGTTGCACTAACGAACGTTTTAATAGATTTTTATTTCAGTTTTACATGACTGGTGAAATACAGACAAGAGTCATCAGTCTGACTAATTATTAAAAATAAAAAGTAGTTATGTATAATATTTTCTTTTTGACTTACCTTATAAGTAGGTAGGTCGAATATTGCGTCATAATAGCAATAGTGCTGCTAGTGGAAACTGTCATGTTATTATATTCTCTTAAATAAACAGATTTAATTTTCTAGCCGTAACAACGTTGTGAGTAACTCTATAGATGTTCTACTACTGGTCTCAGGCCACCCCTCGGAAACTTAGGTGAGAGGACTTAAGGACACCTTTTTATTGATATTTTTAACGAGTTATAAACTTATATTAAAGCTGCTGTATGCAGAATAAAACTTATTGCCGACTTATTATTAACATGAATTGATTACTGTGTTTAATGTTAAAGTTATTTCTGTTACCAATGGGGAAACAAAATTTCACGAGTTTCGTGCCCAAATCCTGTCGACTTAAGCTCATGTCCGCAGTGAGAGGTCGAGTTGACGCTCATGATACCATAATCAAGCTAAACTTGAATATTTATTTTGACTTTCATATAATTACTTCAGATTGTTGTTATCTTTTTACAAATTTAAATTGTGGTTTACGCAATTATTTTAAAGACGTGTTGAATATTTTACAATAACTTGAGTAATTTATAATTCGTGATTGACGATTACTTAAATTTGCGTTGACAGATCCTTTCGCTTGCTAAAAGATAAACAGCAGACAATTAGTTCAGTCACTTATAATTCGTGATTAACGATTTTGAGTGTTTTTTGAATAAGCGTTAACAGTTTCCTTAGCTCGCGCGGAGATAGACAGCAGGCTTGTCATCAAATATGGACGTGCATATGCGAGCCCGACAGTGAAGCGACTAACGACCTCCGGGAATGATTCGAGTACCCTACAATCAGCGATAAAGATACACATACACGTTCCAACACACTGTATTCATTGAAACACAGCAAACCGTTTTTTTCCGAAATGCGAGTAAATTTCACTTTCAATTATTTTAGTACATAGCTGGCAATTTTATCAAGTTAGAAAATCCTTCATTTTATTCCACTACTTATACATGTTTAAAGTTAAAAATATAGTGTCGTTCGATATTATAATAGGTTGGGGAAAAAGTCTTTTCGTATTTTTGTATGAAAAGTCAAGACATTTTTTTCAAAGTTTATTTACATTTATTTACAATATATATGTACCGTTTTGTTGAATAACTTTCTGCCATTTTGTGGGCAGAGACATTATCCTGTTACTGTAGAAACTTTGGGACTTCTGATCAAAAAAACGGGACAAATAGTTTTGGCAGTCCTCTCTTGAGGTCAACCTTACAGAACCTAAAGAATTCTGCAGAGACCGAAACAGGTGAAAATCTGAAGGCGCAAGGTCAGGGCTATATGGTGGATGCACTAGGACCTCCCAGTCGAACTCTCTTAATTTTTGCTGAGTGGCTAAAGATGTGTGTGGTCTAGCGTTATCGTGATGAAAGACCACACCCTTTCTGTTGATCAATTCCGGCCGTTTTCTCTCGACTGCTTCCTTTAATCTCATCAGTTGCTGGCAGTAAAGATCAGAATCGATGGTTTTGCCGGGCGGTAAAAGCTCATAATAAACAATGCCCTTCCAATCCCACCATACACACAGCATCACCTTATTTCGTGTTAGGCCAGGTTTGGCCACAGTCTGTGAAGCCTGGCCAACTTTCGACCACGACCTTTTTCGCACATTCTTGTCGTACGTGATCCACTTTTCATCGCCAGTTATCAATCTCTTCAAAAACGGCTCGGTTTCATTACGTCTCAATAATGAATCGCAAATGAGTACACGGTTCATTAAGTTTCTTTGAGTGAGCTCGTGTGGCATCCAAATATCGAGCTTTTTTGTATAACCAGCTTTCTTCAAATGGGTCAAAACTGTTTTGTGGTCAATTCCCAGTTCTTTAGCTACATCGTAACTACTAATATGCCGATCTTGCTCCACTCTTTCAAAAATGGCGTCCATTTTATTCGTAACAGGGCGACCAGAGCGAGGTGCATCTTTAACATCAAAATTTCCGGACTGAAAACGTTTGAACCAAATTTGTGCTACTCTTACTGACACTGCATCAGGTCCATAAACATCACAAATTTTTTTCACTGCTTGAGTTGCATTTTTGCCTTTTTTATAATAAAATTTTAAAATGTATCGAATTTCTTCATTAGATTCACTCATTTTTACGGAGAGAAAAACAAATGAAAAATAGCGGGAAACAACTTTTTTTTATTTTTTTCTTTTCTTTATAATGGAACCTTTTTAATGTTACCAAAACCAGCCAGACACAAATAGTACAGTAAAAAAAATTTTATAATAAGTTTATACCTACGTTATGCGAAAAGACTTTTTCCCCGACCTAATATAAACTTTTTATTGGTGAGAGCGGCTATTCTTATTCTGAATGCAACGTCTTTTTTGGACCGGTTCTGCAGTATTTGCTTGTGAGTTTCTTGGTTTCATCAGGGCTTAGGTTGGTGGAACACTACTTAATTAAAGCTAAAACGGGTAAAATGACCACAGCTATACACTGACGTGACGATTTGGGTTAGTGCAATTATAATTGTCTTCTCAGACCGTCGTCAGACCTCTGCTTGTAAACCATGGTGAGAGGGATTCAGGATTGCTACGCTGACTCAGTGTAATTGGCTACGTGTAATGTCTGCTATCCTAAAAAAGTATTGATATTGGAGTCAGCAAACGAGATTTTTGTTTATTTTGTGAGAATAATCGCTCGAACCACGCTATGAGTCAAACCAATTATTTAACGTTGACATAAATAAATAAAAAATTTCAAGCGTTAACCAAAACATGGACAGATTTCAGCATTAATTATCGCCTGGTGTCATAAAGCGGGAGCGCCTGTTTACCTAAATTTTTATCGGTCGAACGCTGTGCTACCCACGGCCGCATGTCGCCAACACTTGCTCACGTAAATTATGGGCTCAGCAGACTAACTTGCTGTTTTTGTTTCGAAGATTAACGATGAACAATAGCCCTCGAAAAAATGTGTCACAGAAAACGGATATTGCCCAAAAGTTTACGGTATAAATTTTTCTTTGTTCACTTTTATGGCATTCTATGTAAATAATGGTGTGGCTCATTTTATGGTCTCGCCGCTACCATTTTGCCTCGCACTCCAAGTTCGATAAAAAAGTTTCAATCTTTCTTGAAAGGAAAATGCAATCTTGAAATAACACTAAGCGATGCGTCTTCGTGACAAAGTAATAGTATGTAACACGAAAGCATTTTTTTGTTAGCTTTTTATAAGTTTGCTTTAAGTTAATAATATTTCGTTATTAAAGTATGCCTCATATGTGAGCCATATATCTATCTTAATAAACGTAAACAATGTTAATAAATAAAACATATATAACAAGACGTCTGTAATATCTATAGACGTTTGGATACATTTGACAAACGGGACAAAGAATTAACATGGAACATTACTTGTGTCGTTTTAGTTTTAGATATTTGAAAATAAATACCCATTTGGACATCTTAGCGGGAAAGTGAAGCATCATGTCTGCAGTTTTGTTTTATTTTCTAAAATTTGTGATATTTCTAACATTAATGTGTAATAACGGTGGATTATTAACCGTCAAGTGTTTGTGAATATACATGAGTGTTGGTAAATCAAACAAAACAGTGCAACATAACTTTTCAAATTTTCTCTCAAGGAGTCCATGTGAGATCTCAGTATAGTCCCACATCTTTACTGAGGACTCAAGAGGTTTAGGGGAGGGTATCTCATCTTCGATTTATCATCTTGATCACCACTCATTCTCATTTACTATAAATTACATATAATTAATATATCACTTACTTGACACTGGCTAAATGTGCGAGACGCACGAAGCCATTATTTAAATGAAAGAAGAAGACTCCATCTATCCCAAAATGAGCATAAATATACATACAGTGTTATAGTTAAAACAACACTCGTAATATATACACAAAACAGACAAACACACTTTACACAATTAAATTAAAATAATAACGAGCTAAGTGATTTTTTCCTCTAAGTTTAATCAGATATTATTATTAGTTATTGTTGTGTCAGTTAAAATGTTTAAAATCTGATGATTACTTTCGGACTTCAAAATAAAGCCCTTACCAGATGCTAGCTTTAAACTTATGTTTTAAGTGTAGTCAAAAGACACTAAAGACAACATGATACTTCTAGTTTAAAGATCCGTAAGCTAAGTTTTTATAAGAAAGTATTAAAACATTAAGGGTTCCCTGCGAGAAGCTAAGGCTTTTACTGGCATGTTTCAAACTCTAGGCGAGTGCTTCTGTAAAATCTCTACTAGCTGTCAAACATATTTAGGTAAGTCTAGGTATCTAGGTAGTCAGCGTGGCTCGCGGGGATGGCAAACTGCTGCTTTTGCTATTTTCATCCTCCATTCAATAAGTAATTAAAGAGCGAAGGTGTAGATTAAGATAAATGAAAATGAAAACAAGCCACACACAACACAAACTCAATTACAATAGCAATTTGACTTTTTTTTAAATTTTATTTGCAATATTGCCAGGTAGGTCAAGTAAGGATACGAATGATTGTTACCTATATTTGTAATTATAATATATTAGGTCGGGGAAAAAGTCTTTTCGCATAACGTAGGTATAAACTTATTATAAAATTTTTTTGACTGTACTATTTGTGTCTGGCTGGTTTTGGTAACATTAAAAAGGTTCCATTATAAAGAAAAGAAAAAAATAAAAAAAAGTTGTTTCCCGCTATTTTTCATTTGTTTTTCTCTCCGTAAAAATGAGTGAATCTAATGAAGAAATTCGATACATTTTAAAATTTTATTCTAAAAAAGGCAAAAATGCAACTCAAGCAGTGAAAAAAAATTGTGATGTTTATGGACCTGATGCAGTGTCAGTAAGAGTAGCACAAATTTGGTTCAAACGTTTTCAGTCCGGAAATTTTGATGTTAAAGATGCACCTCGCTCTGGTCGCCCTGTTACGAATAAAATGGACGCCATTTTTGAAAGAGTGGAGCAAGATCGGCATATTAGTAGTTACGATGTAGCTGAAAAACTGGGAATTGACCACAAAACAGTTTTGACCCATTTGAAGAAAGCTGGTTATACAAAAAAGCTCGATATTTGGGTGCCACACGAGCTCACTCAAAGAAACTTAATGAACCGTGTACTCATTTGCGATTCATTATTGAGACGTAATGAAACCGAGCCGTTTTTGAAGAGATTGATAACTGGCGATGAAAAGTGGATCACGGAACTAATGGACATATTTAAAAGAGCATAGCCTGTGAGTTTCTTGCCAGTTCTTCTTACAGAGCGGTGGCTCGGAACTGGCACTTAGATTCACTTACACTTAATTATTTTTTATTTTTAAATTGTTTTGTTGCATGTAAGTGAATCTAAGCTTCGTGATTTAGTGTAATATTATTTCGATTGTTTTTTTTTTTTCATTTGTGATCATGACGTTTTCAAGTACTATGTATAATAGTTTATGAAATAAATAATTTTTTTACTTTACTTTTACACGTACGACAAGAATGTGCGAAAAAGGTCGTGGTCGAAAGTTGGCCAGGCTTCACAGACTGTGGCCAAACCTGGCCTAACACGAAATAAGGTGATGCTGTGTGTATGGTGGGATTGGAAGGGCATTGTTTATTATGAGCTTTTACCGCCCGGCAAAACCATCGATTCTGATCTTTACTGCCAGCAACTGATGAGATTAAAGGAAGCAGTCGAGAGAAAACGGCCGGAATTGATCAACAGGAAGGGTGTGGTCTTTCATCACGATAACGCTAGACCACACACATCTTTAGCCACTCAGCAAAAATTAAGAGAGTTCGACTGGGAGGTCCTAGTGCATCCACCATATAGCTCTGACCTTGCGCCTTCAGATTTTCACCTGTTTCGGTCTCTGCAGAATTCTTTAGGTTCTGTAAGGTTGACCTCAAGAGAGGACTGCCAAAACTATTTGTCCCGTTTTTTTGATCAGAAGTCCCAAAGTTTCTACAGTAACGGGATAATGTCTCTGCCCACAAAATGGCAGAAAGTTATTCAACAAAACGGTACATATATATTGTAAATAAATGTAAATAAACTTTGAAAAAAATGTCTTTACTTTTCATACAAAAATACGAAAAGACTTTTTCCCCAACTTATTATATTCCCACAAAAACTTATAATTAATGCATGAACAATTACAGCTTAAATCTAAGATACCTTTAAAATACAGTGCATTTTTTTCTGGGCTAGATAAATAAGTATCTGTATTCTCTCGCGCTCTTCCATAAAATAGTGACTACATTTATAAGCTAATTCAAGTTCATAATAGTAGGATACGTAATAATATCAAGAACCGACGTATAAATAAATTACTAAGCTTAAAGGGTGTGCGTATTGTCTTTATAAAGGAGCTAAACGTAATAATTAAATTAAAAAATATACATACCTATATTCACGCCTTTTTCCCCGGAGGGATAGGCAGAGGTATATTATATGCCCACACTTCGCCAATTATGCTGCTGGCCCCACATAGTAGGTGGCAAGCCTATTGCCGCTTAACGGGAAAGTTTATGTTCGCAAGATACTCGTCTGTTGATCGGCAGGTGCATAACTTGCAGGTGAGATTGGCTTGACTCCTAAGATATTGGAAGGAGCCCAATACACCTAAAATATATAGGTACAAGGAATCAACTTACAATAGTTAGTAAATATATTATCAAATTGCTTTTGTATGAAAATGTTATCAGAATTTGTATTAAAACTTCGAGTAGTCTTCATTCAAACAACGCAAATCGTTTTCCTCGAACAAGATATTTCTAGAGCATTGTAAACCTGAAGTGCTTATTAGACGTACCTATCGCTTAAAAATGTAAACCAGCTAATAAAATTTTCTGAGAAATTTCATTATCCAAAGCTTTAATAACCCCTGAGCTTAACTGCTACACGACACGGAGGAAAATGAACGCTTTAGTAAGCGATACCCTTAGTGACGGGGAGCCCACAGCTCGTTAACTCAATAACGTTTAGTTCAGAGTTTCTGCCCCGATGTTTGATAACTAGCGCCGTGCATACAGCTTACCTTGGACCTGTAATAGTCTAAACATGATACCTAATCTAAAGAGGGCTTATTTAATCTTGATATTTTTAGTTTCTTTAAGCATCTTTAATGTTATACTTTTTACAAGGTTATATAAAATTGATCCTTTTTATAAAACCGTAATTGCCCAAATAGTGACTTCAAATTTTTTTTGTTCTGGTCTGGGTGTTTTCCTATGTATATTAAGTATGTATTTACAAAAAAAAAGTATGTGGTATGTTTATCCGTTGTTTAGTATCCATAACACAAGTCAATCTTAATGATACTTATCTTGGAACTAAATAATTGGTGTAATTGTCATAAAATATTTATTTATTTATAATGAATCCTCATAACGTCTTCTTTTTTCCAATTATAGTTCCGTAAAACTAATTGAATAGACTCTGGGATTATCAGGAATACAAAGTCAGAAATTCATCAAGTAAATATTTACATGCGTTTAGTTTACAGCATGTCCATTTTTAATTAAATTTATTTAGAGATTATTCTACAGTTCATGTTAAAATATTATACTTTGGACTGCATTGACATAATTCGTTCAAAAGGTGCAGAATCGATTTTAACCAGGATTCCATATTCAAATTTCAATACGTAAAATATTAATCAAATCTGATAGAACTGAACCAACTAGAAGAATAGAACCAACTTAAATTAGATAAACACTTGTCGGTCAAAGACTCGACAAAAATCTATTAGCTTTAGGGCCAAGAGCAAATTACGTCTTTGGGTTACTAAAACGAGACTTACAATTTATTGAAGTTATAAAATTATAACCTGTCTCATTACTGTTTCTTAATCATAATAACTGACAAACTTTGAAAAGTATCCCCGAGGCAAAAGACTTGAAAATGGCGTTATTCTGTAATTAGCTTTCTCAGGAAGGTTTTAATATTTAAAATCTTAAATTTCCCTTGTAACAATTGTGAAATTCAAATGAGAGCTATCTAAGGGTCATCAAAATTTAATACACGCCAAGAGGCATCGTTTCCCATCAGGCGGGTTGGAATCACAATTCTGGGACTATTATTGCGTTTTTGTTTTCCATTTGTACGTTTTACGGTTACGACTCTGGTCTGGCGACTGGCCTCGGGCATAAGAAGGCGGACGCTTATCACATCGTCTCGTAACAATCGCCTAATGCTTTACTTAAATATAATATATTTTCTATTACTTAAAAAAATCCTATGTAACATTGACGCGTATATTGTTTAATAAATATGCTGATTGTGTGTGATATCAACATATCGGCTTTTGCTGTATATGTACTCGTTAAATTTATATGCTTTTATCATTTGAAATTCATGAATAATAATTTAAAAAAATATACCAATTCATCAGAAAAAATATTCAAAATTAGTTTAAGAACACATACACTTTTAAGTTAAAAGTATATTTAGTTCATAAGCCCGCATGCGTACTACGACTAAATATTGTATATCGTTATCTAATGATGTGATTGATGTTAAATGTAAAAGTATTATAAAATCAAAAAAGTTCTGTGTAGTGTAGCTCATACGTAGTAAAGTGACATGTCACGTTATATTACCTGTTCACTGTTACTCATCGGTGTAACACGGGGTGTTCTAAAGCAATAACAACACAGCCACGACGTCCGGTCGCACCATTAACTACTGCATTATCTCGTCTCCTCTTCCCAAATATTTGGACATTTTATTTGCGGCACTGAAGCGCGTTCAAAAGTAATTTTGAGCTTAAAGTATTTTGCTTCCCTATTTGTAACTCAATGTAGGATATACTTTGTTTAAACCTAAAATCAAACTTATATAAGAGTTTTGGGTGTTTATGAAATGCTTAACAAGTTTTAATTTATTGGTTCTTATTTCTTTATCTTCTTAGTCGGTGAACGATAAAAGTTTGAACCCGGGCCTCCTTTCAAAAAAATAATAAGGAGGTATAGGTACACTACAGCCAAATGGATGAGCCAGTACAGCGAGAGAGGAAAGTGTGTGGCGTCCAGCGAACTTCTAAAACCTCCCAAAAAGGCCAATTGGCGTAACTACTACCGCATATAATGTTAGCCAGGACAAGCGGTCACAAATCCAAGAACTGGGATTTGTGAACTCTACCTAACTTTAGTGATTGTGATTAGGACTCTTCACTTGCATCTTCCCTACTTAGATCTTTATTAAAAATAATTTATAAAGCAATAAAACTTTACATCGATGATTATAAGACCCGACAAACTAAAACCAATAAACTGTCGACTCAAACTCTTAATCTCATGGAAGCGCGACGAGACATGCGATTGCAGTCTTCAGCGGAAGCGTCTTCTTACCGGCTCATCAATAGACAGATCTCGAAATCCTTGCGACTCGATATTCGCAAATTCAATACAAATTGTATTGAAGATGCAATAGAGAGGAACAGGGGTTCAAAAGTGTTCGCACGGGATCTGTCTATTGGTCAGAGTCAGTTGACACAGCTGAAGACCAACGAAGGCAGTCTAGTCACGTCGAGACCTGAGATTATGAGGGAGATCGAAAGGTTTTATGGACAGTTGTATACCAGTACGCAAGATCCCGCTACTTGTTTGGCTAAAGACCCTAGAGCCAAACTAACTCGACATACCACCGAAGACATCCCGGACGTCAGCCTGTACGAGATTAGGATGGCCCTGAAACAACTAAAAAACAACAAGGCACCGGGGGAAGACGGGATGACAGCAGAGCTTCTGAGAGCGGGTGGTACACCAGTACTTAAGGTACTCCAGAAGCTCTTCAATACCGTCATTCTCGAGGGACGTACGCCACAGGCGTGGTCCAGTGGTGTGGTTGTCCTTTTCTTCAAGAAAGGTGACAAATCCCTTTTGAAGAATTATAGGCCAATCACGCTACTGAGCCACGTCTATAAGTTGTTTTCACGGGTCATCACGAACCGTCTCGGTCAAAGGTTTGACGACTTCCAGCCTCCCGAACAAGCCGGTTTCCGAAAAGGCTTTTCAACCATAGACCACATTCACACGCTGCGGCAGGTTATACAGAAGACCGGGGAGTATAACCAGCCACTTTGCTTAGCGTTTGTGGACTATGAGAAAGCCTTTGATTCGATCGAGAGCTGGGCAGTGTTTCAGTCCCTGCAGCGATGCCGCATTGATCATCGGTATATCGAAGTTCTGAGGAGTTTATACAGAAACGCCACCATGTCCGTACGAGTACTGGACCAGTGCACGAATCCTATCCTCTTGCAGAAAGGCGTGAGACAGGGTGATGTCATTTCACCGAAACTGTTCACTGCTGCTCTGGAGGATGTTTTCAAGCTACTGGACTGGGAAAACTACGGCATCAACATTAATGGCGAGTATATGACTCACCTTCGATTTGCCGACGACATAGTGGTCATAGCGGAGTCGCTTGTGGATCTGGGCACAATGCTCGGAGACCTCGACAGAGCTTCCCGAAGGGTAGGTCTTAAAATGAACATGGATAAGACCAAAATCATGTCAAATATCCATGTTGTGCCTACCCCAGTAATAGTGGGAAGCTCGGCCCTCGAAGTTGTCGACGAGTACGTATACCTGGGACAAAAAGTCCAATTAGGTAAGTCCAACTTCGAGAAAGAGGTCAATCGTCGAATCCAGCTCGGTTGGGCTGCGTTCGGGAAACTACGCAAAATCTTCTCGTCCAAAGTACCTCAGTGTCTCAAGACGAAAGTCTTCGACCAGTGTGTGTTGCCAGCGATGACGTATGGGACTGAGACGTGGTGCCTGACTATGGGCCTCATAAGGAAGCTCAAAGTCGCTCAGCGTGCAATGGAGAGAGCTATGCTCGGAGTGTCCCTACGTGATAGAATCAGAAATGAGGAAATCCGTAGGAGAACCAGAGTGACCGACATAGCGAAGCGCGTTTGCCGGCTGAAGTGGCAATGGGCGGGGCACATAGCTCGAAGAACCGACGACCGATGGGGCGTTAAGGTTCTTGAATGGCGACCACGAATCAGCAAACGTAGTAGAGGGCGGCCCCCAACGCGATGGACCGACGATCTGGTCAGGGCGGCGGGGAGCCGGTGGATGCAGGCGGCAAAGAATCGATCTACGTGGAAAGCAATTGGGGAGGCCTATGTTCAGCAGTGGACTTCGAATGGCTGAAATGATGATGATGATGATCGATGATGGTTTTACAGTAAATAGAAAGATGCCGCATTTGTTATCTATGAAATCCATCTATCAGGTCTAAAAATAGGTAAAAAATATGAACCAATTAGATAACCTCATTAGTAGAAAAAAGTTAAAAACTAGTTCTATAATTGCCAAATAAAAAATCACAGGGACTTCTTGGCGGGAAAGTGAAGCGTCATATTTGCAATTTTGTCTAATTTTGTTATATTTGTGATATTTCCAACATTAATGTTTAATAACAGTGGATTATTGACCGTTAAGTGTTCGTGGACGTACACGAGTGTTGGTAAATGAAATAAAACAGTGCAACATAACTTTCAAAATTCTCTCAAGAAACCCATGGGAGATCTCAGTATAGTCCCACATCTTTACTGAGGACTCAAGGTGTTTATGGGGAGGCCATCTCACTTAACATTTATCATCTCTATCACCACTCATTCCCATTAACTATGATTTATATATTATAAAAATATCTCTCACTTGACACTGGCTAAATGTGCTCAACGCACGAAGCCGTTATTTGAAAGAAAAATAAAAAAGAAAAAGGCCGAGTAAGAAATCTCATTGGTAAACAATATGTGGCAAGTAAACAATAACATTACTCATTTTGTCTCATACTATTTTATTCAATAAAATCAAAATTATATTCCAGTTGTATTTATTTTATGGGGCCAGTAAAATAAATACAAGTGGCACAAAAATTTTGATTTTATTATTTATTTCTTAGGAGCGGCGATAGCCCTGTGGTGAGACCCCTTGCCTTTAAATTCAGAGGGTCTCGGTTTCAAACCATGGTGGCGCACCTATGACTTTTCGAAGTTCTGTGCGTAATTACCGCTTGTTTCGTGCCTCGGAAAGCACGTTAAGCCGTTAGTCCTGGCTGATTTAAAATCTATGGCAGTCGTTATTAGGACGTCCGTGCCTTCTAACAGACTGATAGCTGGTTTAGCCATAGAATGATGTTACCCTCTGGCTTGCGGAGATTAGACGACAATCTCTCCACGTAATAACTGAAATTCAGTCAAATCTGGTTGAACCAGTGAGCAGTCCCTGGGCCCTAAGCTTAAGTCTAGGGCAACCGGAATAATGCTAGGATATGATGATTATTTATTTATAAGGTATATAATTGGTCTCGCTAAACCTTTTAATAGGTTTGGCTGCGAGTACAATCTCACACTACGTTAAACATCATACGTAATACAGCAGGTAAATACTCAATTTAATTTATGTCTACAACATATTCGTTAACATCCTTAAGTTAAACAAGCTCTAACACAACGCGAATAACATTCAATAGATCGCAATTTTGCGTTCCACAAACCAAAGTTCCCGCAAAGTTGCAAAATGAATGTGAAAGCGTTCTTTTTAAGTTATGTCGGAAATCAGTTTAACATGCAGGTAAGGGAAATTCAATTATGGGGAATAATGGACCCCGCCGCGAACACCAATTTCCCTCACAGAATTTCAAGTCTGGCAAATATCGTTCTTGTGTATAAAAAAATATTTATTCAACGCAGTGTTTTTTGCGTGCCGAATTAAATGACGTGTCTTTTTATAAAAATATTATAATGAATATATTAATTATGAGGAGAGGTTATTCAATAAGTAAGTTAAAGTAATAAGTGAAGCCCTACGTATGGAATAACATTTTTTTTAAAAGAAATTCTCATTAGTTACATTATGTACAATAATTCTTTATTTAATCTTACATGACAGTGTATATAAGTAAATCGAAGTTACGATAGTTAACATCAGAGTTAGTTTGTTTGGACTTACATAATAATAATGTGTGTTCCTCACAAAAACATAACTAATCTTTTATATAAGTCACAGCTGAATCTTATACTCGTAATGACAAGAGGCATAAAGCATTGGTAATGCCTAGTTAGACAATGAGAAGCAACAAATTGCAATGCACCTGAAAATAATCAAATTGTTATAACTAACCTAAAATGTACAAACAAAATAAAGTTTTACTAAATTCTTGTAACTTAGCAACAAAATGGACATTTGATATATTTATTATAATTAATTTTTTTATTATTTACATAGATGCATTTCACAAATACTGCGCGTAGTAAAACCACCAGTCATGCCTAGGTGTTCATTGAAGATCAGCGTCGTGACATCCTATGGTGTCCGACAGTGTGCTGAGTGGACACCGTTTCAGTACATGGTTTTATGTTGGATTTTGCTTGTGTAAATTTAATCGTTTCTTTTTCTGTGTACTTAATTACTATGTTAATTTGTACTGAATAAATTAATTTTCTTTCTTTCTAAATCATACAGTATTTTTTTCTTACCTTTTGATATAAGTATAAGACTTACTTAGTCCAATTCATCTCCAGCTAAGCTAATTGCGCATTGGTTTTGTTTTATTTCAATGATTTAACTGAAGTAATACATACTTACATAATATCACGTCCTTTTCCCCGAAGAGGTAGGCAGAGGCATATTTTACGCCCACATTTCGCCAATTATATTGTTAGTCCCACGTATTAGGTGGCGAGCCTATTGCGGAACTTCTGTGTTCGCCAGAGCCTCATCCTTTGTTCAGCAGGTGCACCACTTGCAGGTTGGCCTGGGCTCTTTAGATCTTAGTAGGTTCCCTATTCACCCTTGCTTTTGAAACTGAAGTAATCTACACTTTATAAGCGTTTCAAATGCAATATGGTGGCTTGTAACTATACTAGACTATTACTTCCTCATTGCCGACCCAATAAAACCTTTCCGTTGCGGGAAATAGTTTTTATATTTCCTTCCGCATTTTCATTCTGCAAAAAATATTTTCGATAAGTACGACTTGGCTCGTACATTAGTGTTTGTTTTTTTTACAATAATCATTTTTCAGTGAAGGTTTAAAAAATCTTACATCAAATAATATTATTAAGGTCTGAATGCGCGATATCTGTTGAATCGAGGTTAGCATAAATGCCCACAGATAGATTTTGAAATGATTAGAAACATCCTTAAATCAATTAACACTGCTTTTAAGCTGTTATAAATGTCAAGATATTATACTGAGGCACTCATTGATGTAGAATAGTTTGAGTGGAGAAGAGTTATCGCCTGTCCATGGTTGCCCTAGACTTAAGGTTAGGCCCCAGGGTTGGCTTATTAGTGCTCATTTTGGATAAATTTCAGATTACAGAGCGACTGCAGTCCGTCCGCAACCCAAAAGAGAAACTTTATTCTATGGTTAAACCAGCTGTCAAGATTTTAGAAGGCATTGACTTTCTAATAGCGACTGCTATAGATGTTCACCTTCTGAATTTGTAGGCAATTGGTCTCGCCACTGCATCACTGCTCATCAATGACACTGGCTAACAAAATGGAGCGATCCCACTACCGAGCACGGCCCTCCTTTCACCAACCAAAGTAAGAGAGATTTAGGCCATACTCCTCCACTACAACCTATCCGACCAGATGTAAAATCTCGACTTTCAATCGTTAGTAGGAAAGGGCTTTGCCGTGTGCTAGCTTAGAATAGCGCCACCCCATCTTATCTCATGAGAGTCCTATGAGTCGATGAATAAAACTCGTGCCGGATAATAGGCAGCAGCATCATCTTGCATACTGGCTAAAACTGCGACCACCTACCCACCTACCTAGCGTGGTGATGATTGGAAAATACCGCAGAAGACTTCATAAGGCTGAGATGATTAAAGGCTATCAAATAACACCCAATCTAACTTTCGTATTTATAACCAGGGATAAATCACAAACTAACGCGACTGTTTAGTAGTACAACAACAAGCAATTGTACTTAGTAATGCTTCAAACAGAGCTGTTTGAGCAAATACTCAATATTAAACAATACAAATGCAGCAACAAAACAGAATGGGTCGGTACGGCACGCCAGTCTATTGTAAAGCACAATACTAAGCGCACCTGTAATTAAAGTTAGCGAGCGGATATTATCGATATGTATTACAGATGTGGTACTGGATCTATAGCCACCAATCTCTAGAGCTTTCTGATCAAATCGTCTATTGGTAGTAGGCACTAGCGTTATTAGAAATGGCTTTAAACATTTACAAACAAATGAAATAAAATGGACTAAGTGTGTGTTTAGATTGAGGTGGCAATTTTTTTTTAAGTTTTGTCGGCCTGATCTTGGATTCTGTAGTGGCATGCTTCAAAAGTGACATGAACTTCTATCTGAGCAAACAATATAACCATTGTATATGTTAAGTAAGCATATACTCTATTATACCAAGTATAATATACTACACGCTATTAAGAAATATGCCATTATTTTCAAGCAGTAAGAACTTGAAAGCGCCTCGTCTATGACAGAGCTAAGGTATTATTCTATAACGATTCATTATTTCTGCGTACATTTGTAGAACATGAGAGCGCCTCATTGCTGAATTTTTCTCTATTGTAGAATTTAACCTCTTTATGCACTTTATTCGCAGACATGATTGGTAGAAAGGTATAAAGTAAGAGTATTCAGAAACAATGGGAATTCTATTGTTTTCTGTCTACTGGTATCGGTCCGCCACCTCACATACTGCATAGCCTACTCTCAGTCAACATACTGTTTACCCGTACGTGGTGTGTTTGTATTTTCAATAAAAAATATATGTAAATATAAAACTGCAATGTAAGCAAGAAAATCAGTTTCATCTGAATATTTTATTAAAAATAAAAAGTCAATTATTCAAGTTTGGCTCAATAGAGCTCTTATGAATGTCATACTTATAAACTAACGAGCCCATTCACTGCGGGCGGGAGCTTTATCGTAAAAGAACGGGCAAGAAAATCGTCAAAGTGGGTTTATTTTCCCGCCAGTTACTATAAAATCGTCATCATCAATGGACCAATGAAGTTCACTGCAGAACATAAGCCTCCCACGTACATAATACATTGAAGCGCTTAAAATCAATAAAGGCATATTATGACAAATACCAATAAGTTTTAATAAATTCTAGTGACACAATTTTATTTTTGTTTATAAAGCCATTTGGTTAAGGAAATCACTTGCAACGAGCTCCGGCAAAAAACAAAACAAAACAGTTTCCGATAAGCGGCAATAGGCTCGCCACCTATTACGTGGGACCAACTATATCATTGGCGAAGGGTGGGCGTATTAATATGCCTCTGCCTACCCCTTCGGGGAAACAGGCGTGAATGTATGTATGTTATGTGTGGGTGTTTTACCGAGCTTATTCCACGGTATGGAGCGCTTCTTTTTTTGGAAATGCATCGACTGTTTACAGGATGTGGTCATTATGACAAGTGTGACCTATTGTTGGCGGCCTGCGTGTATCCATTTTCTCGTCGAGGAGATAATTTATCTGCTCAAAAATAGCACAACGAGATATTCATATTATAAAGAAGAACAAAAACTGCTAAAATAATTTATTGATTCAGGCGTTACTTTTCGGAAATCCTTTGTAAGCAAGTGATGGATTACAAAAAAATGTCTGTAACAATTCCCGCGCTACTATAATTTTCCGAAAAATCGAGAAACTTTTCAACACTACACGTGTTTTGCCCTTTTACACAGGGCATCTTCAGGTAAGATAGGAACTTCAGAACAACGATGTCCTTACGACCAACGCTGAAATGAGAGTACAAAGTTGTACACTTGCTTAAAAACTGCTGAAGACAATCTGACAGTCACATTGTGAGTAAGCTTCCCTTATCAAATCCCTAAATAATTAAGGAGATTTTTCTACGTATTTTATTTCTGTCGGGCTCTGGTATTTGCGTTTTCTACCAGGGGGAGTCGACTTAGTATGGAATTTTGACTATACCTACGGGGGATAGAAAAGTATTGCCATAAATGCTATTTATTATGTAAGACCCAATATTTGGTCAGATTCGGTCCCTCATAATGATTTATTTTTTGGGCAGGCAACATTGATAAATCAAAATGGTACCAGAAGTTTCATTAACTACCATTTTAGTAGTTTTCGTATATACTTTTAACCTTTAACTTTTATAGTCTTGATGAAGAAAATTATTTTAATTTGGTTTATAAAAACGAAAAATATTTTTTTATAGTAAGCCATACATATTTTTATCTTTTGCCTTTGTAAAAGATATACAAATCTTAAAAACTGATTGCAATTCATATTTTTAGTAAATATTTTCGATACGCGATCTGGCAGCATAGTGGTAGTTACTATTTCTTAGAGAAACTTTATGGTTGTTGTTGTGCGCGCACGCTTTCCTATTCTTTCTTGTGAAAACTATTCCAAATAATAATTGTGCAATCGTTTAGTTATTCTTGCCTTACGTTGAGTTGAGTCAGTGGATTCCTCCGTAATTATCTGAATACGTACGAGTGTTGAGTCATACGTACGAAATCACAGCGTGAGAATTGTTCACGTTCAAAAATTTAAAGTTTTATGTAATAACAGTGATAATAAAAGTATTATGTAGTTCTTGTTCGGTTCATTAATTGCTTAACCCATAATTTATTTATGTGTACCATGATGTATTCAATCAAATAAAAGTAAAATCAGTTTTTTCCTCTTGAAGTTATTTAAATAAGAATGTATAATGTACCTCCTATGTTTTTAATTATTATTATTTATGATATGAATACTCTTTACAGTGCCTGTCTAAAACACTGCGTGTTTTTAGACCCAATTATTTTATAGTGACAAATTTTTGTAACTACTTTGAAAATAAATGTTATTTATTTTACAAAACATGTTTTTTTCTTAATCCAATATATTATGCATGTATTACAGAACTAAACACAAGTCTACTGGGCTTGTGTTTAGTTCTGTAATACAGGCTTTTTCCCATAAAATATAAAATTAAAAGAAGAAATTCGAATTTCCCGCTCGAGGAAGAAATTTAAATTTCCCGCAAATTTATTGTTACCCGGGGGCAGCCAAGAGAGGACGCTTTTTTTTAGGCGTTTTTTTCGTATGGAGTCGACCTTCTTCTTCAGTAATTGTTTTCTATGTTTTCTACACCCTTCTAGTTTCATTGCGCAGACGAACGTAAATTTAGGCCGGCTCGCATAACAGCTGATAATTTGACTTGAAAAGTCATTGCTTTAAGTCATTTGTATAAAGATGAGATGAGATGAGATGAGTGCTGTCCCGCACGATATTTTAAATAGATTTAGCACTAAACAGTATTACACGATTGATAAGTTTAAAAGATGTGAGCTGTAATTCCACAAATAAGTGTAAACAACGCGATAAAACAAAAGCAAGTCGTTAATCTATATAATAAATATAAATTAAATAACTCAATCCAATGAATAACTAAATTAAATCATCATCATCATCACAGCCCATTAACGTCCCACTACTGAGCACGAGCCTCCTCTCACATATCAAGGTGTGAGGGTATTGGGTCATACTCCACCACGCTGACCCAGTGCGGATTGGCGGAGGCAGGTGTATGGCGTCCTGCTGTTAGAATTTTTCAAGCCGCCCATTAGGCCTCTAACATGGCTTAACGACTACCACATTTAGTGATAACCGGGACCAACGGCTTAACGTGCCTTCCGAAGCACGGAAGCGCTCGATATCAAATGCCACACAAACGGTTACCCATCCAAGGACTGACCTCTGTAAACTCTGCTGTACTTCGGTGATTGTTTCCGACCACCGAGCACCGCAGAGCTACGAGCGCTTCCGCAGAGCCACGAGCGCTTCACAAATCACATTATATCTAATTTAATGAAATCTCTGAGTAAGGTTTTTTTTTTAACAGTTACTTATTAATTATTAAACTTTTGACAAGTTTAGTAATTTAAAACAGTAGTTGCACATTGTTACTGATATTAGAACTAGTTCTTTTTAAGCGACTCATAAGCCCTAAAGGAAATGTATACAGCCTTATAAAAAACGTGCTAGATTTAAATGGATACCCCAAACCGAATCGACGCAAATGCTTTATCTTCTTGCAGAAAGACCCGCAATGAGGTAGCATTCTCGGCTGAATAGGCCGGAATGGAAAACGACAAACTCAAGACATTCACCACATAATTATAACCGTGCCCCTCAAAGCTTCAGGGTTTGAGCCGTAGTAGTTTTATGCATCATGAACACTAATGTACACTTACGGAAGCGACTTAAGACAGTAGTGGGATTGTGCCAAGTTACCTCCCTTACCTTACGTTACCTTAGCCTCAATACCTAAAGAACTTTTCCATAAAAATCGTCTACTTTGTCCGACCTAGAAACCTTCAAGAGCCTAGAGCCCAATAAGTATCAGTCTGAGACGTTTATTTATTTAATAAAACTGTCATAAATTTCATTAATTTCATATTGTCAAGCGGCGAGTCAATATATTTCAAAAGCAAACATATTCTATATTCAGAACGCTCCCGTCAATAAATTATAAAGGATATTTTATTACGTGAGCAAATTTATAATACCGCTAACATTTTCATGTTGAACTTGAACCTGACAAACAAAGTTGGAAAACAAGCATTTTGTAGCACTCCTCGAGACAGCTCCAAAGAAACCCAGCCATCACCAAAGCTAATTATATATTCTTGAGCCGTGTTCAAGGGTCTGCCGACTGAAGTGTAAAATTAGAATTTTATGCTGTCGTTTTTGTGACAGGATATTAAAACGTTCACAAAATATTTAATTTCCCTTACCAAAAATGCCGTCTGTACTTAAGGTCGTATGGATTTTTGATTTCATTGTTCTTAAGACAATTTGAATAGAATGTCGTTGCTTTATTGTTTTGTACTTAATGTTTATATGTAGGAACAAAATAATCGATATGTCGCAGGTAGAGTGATAGAATACACAAAACGACAAGGCAATTATTTAATTGGAAACATTTTTGTTTCCGTAGTCATATAGTGCAACTTATTATGACATCTAACTTAAGGATTTTTTATAATTGCGCTAGGTTACCTAATAAACACACGAAATGCTTTGAAACCTAATTGCTTTCAATGATAGATAAAAATTGATCCTTATATTGTACCATATATTGCCTAGTCGTTTTGTAAAACGACTCATTCTACAATCTGATTGCGATAGATCCACTTTTCTTATTTACTTCTGGTCTAATAATAGAATGATGTTTCCTTCTGAGTTGCGGAGATCAGACGGCAGTCGCTCCATGTAATAACTAAAACCTTGGGCCCTAAGCTTAAGTCTAGAGCAAGGGGATTATGCTAGGATAAGAGATGTGTTCTTGTTGTGTATTTGTTACTACTTGTATATGTAAATTGCAATATTGTAATATGTTTATGGCATGGATAGTTAGTTCTATTAGTTGTTAGATTGAACTTATAAAAAGTATGTACTCTATTTTGTAACTTTTACTACTTGTTTGGATAGATGCAAACTTTTTATTTTTCAGTGTGCCATAAATATGACTATTGTACTTTGTAACGTACAACGTTATATTAGCACTTTTACAATGTTTTAAATTAACTAGGTTACAATCATTTCTTCCTGAAGAAAATCTGAACAAAACACGGCACCTAATTAAAAATCCAAGCACGGCATGTCTTAATAAAGTCAATTCAAAGAAAGAAAGAATTATTTTCTTTTTACATCTGTGCAGTAATTTTCAGATTCCCCGCTTCTCGTCACACTTTTTTTTGTAAGCTTTAGCTTGTCTCCATTTTTTATTCTAAAATTAAAATGTTATTTTAAATCTAAACAAAGTATTTCGAAAATGGACTTATAGCTGCACTCACACCTTTTTTTCATCTGACTCTTTGAGTGTGAGCTAAGCAGCTTGAGTTTATGCTTACAGTCAAACCTATAAAGTTTTACCATTTGTATCAGTTTTATAAAACCATTTACCTAAAGTTGATAAACAATATTAAATTGCGTCTAACATAACGTACCTATATAGTTTTTATGAAGAAGGTTGTGATTTCGACAGCCTGATCTGATTTTTATTTAGTTGATTTTTGAAATTGACACATGACGCACTATGCTGACCTTAGATGTTGAGATAGTTTTTAAAGTTAATCTTTAAATTTTGTTATGAAATAATACATTTTAATTTACAATATATAATTTTATTCAAGCATATAATATGAATATAAATTATTTTCTTCAGAAAAAAGTTGCACATACAATGTCTTCTGCAATTTATAGCCGATAACAAAACCGTTGTAAAAAAACGGTTTTTAGTAAGAATAAAAAGTATTTTTTGTGCGAATCTGAACTCTAATGACATAAGAATAATGTTAACGCAACGCCTCCTGTAGTCCATAGCCCGGTGGAGGAGGAGGCTCACACAAAGTAGTCTGCCCCGTTATTGGTTCACAGACGAATCTGCCATTCCTGAAAGAATAATACGGTTAAGAAATCTATACTATGATATTACAAATCCGACAGTAACTCTTTGTCTCGCTTTCACACCAAACCTTCTGAACCAATTTAAATAAAATTTATTTTACGGATTGTCTAAAACCTGAAAAAAGACATACATACCTTTTAATGCGAAAAAAAGGTTGCAATGGTTTGAAATAGGGGATCAAAGTTTCCCCCCCGACTGGTCTCCACCTTGTCGTGGTGGGGGGGCTGAGTACCTCCCGGTAGGGCGCAGGAGGCGCCAGGGAAAAGGTAACACCCAGAGATTGGCGACTCTGGGTGCCTTTAGTACTGACTACCGGGGGGGAAACTAAGAGGGACCTGTGGAGGGCGCAGCGGGCGGGCCAGGAGGGCCCGTCAAGCAGCGCCAGGAGGGTCTTAGGCAGCGGGGGCAGGGGGCCCCTGCTGTCTAGCCATGGACCCTCCGAGAAGTCGGCCACACACGCTATGGTCGCACAAGGAGGTAGGAGGGGCGCGTCCACTGCGTCTCTCTGAGGAGGTCCTCCCGGATTTGGTCCGGGGGACGTTGGCCGCGGGCGGGGTGTCAGAGGAGCTGCAACCCAGATACTGGCCCCCCGCCTCTTTCTCAACAAGCGGCGGGCGTCGTCGGAAGATTTTTAGTGGGTATTACTGCTGGCGGTCGTGTCTGCCGGTGGTGAGTCCCACACACCTCTCTCGGTCCCCCTTTGGCCGGGAGACAGTGCGTAAATGCATTTTGTTACTGACGTAAATAAAAAAAAAAAGAAAAAAAAGGGGATCAAAGTTTGTATTCAAAGTTTTCATTTTTAAATCTAGAAGCGTGAACTTATTATGTTTGGTTTATTATTAGCTGATATAGAAATAAAATTAAAAGTTACTCAGAAAATATGCGCGATATAATCAAATTGCACGCGAACAAAGTCGCAGGCGAAACACTAGTCTATTATAACACAAGATAAGAAAATAATCATCATTAAGCTAAAGACTTCCCGTTCACTGCTCCGCCTTAAAGTTTTAGGGGCTTATTACACTGTCTTCATTTTATCAAATAAAGGTGATAGCACTAGATGTAAGACGGGTTTTACCTTAAGATCTTTTTTTGAAATTAGCCCCTTAATGTGACCGATTGCATCTAACAACCTGTGGCCTTTATGACGTCTATCGTGCTAGTGGACGTCCTGCGCTACGTTCCTATAAAAGGGTCCACATATATTTTTTTAAATAATAGCTTTGTGCGCTTAGCACATTTAGTCAGTGTCAAGTACTCTTACTTGCTCTGCACTTGCATCTTACTATATCTCTATATATTATATAAATCATAGTAAATAAGAATGAGTGGTGAAAAAGATGATAAATGGTAAATAAGATTCTCTCCCCCTAAACCCATTGAGTCCTTAGTAAAGATGTGGGACTATACCTGAGGTCTCACATGGACTTCTTGAGAGAATTTAAAATGTGATGTTGCACTGTTTTGTTTCAATTACCAACACTCATGTACGTTTACAAACACCGAGCGGTTAATTACACATTTATGTTCGAAAAATCACAAATTTTAGAAAATAAAACAAAACTGCACACATAACGCTTCACTTTCCCGCCAAGAAGTCAGGTCTCCATTTAAGAATAGAAACAAAAAAAGACGTGTGGCACTCGAAAATTGCCGCGGTTAAGCTATTGCATAGCATTTTTTATCAACTTATGCAATTTAAATTATTTATGTTTATGTACATTTATAGAGATATAATATCATATATACTTTTTCTGCACGGCAATAATATGTATTACCTATACATAAAAAAAAACAGTAACGCCGATACAACCAAAGCCACCTAAAGGCGGGTTGCTGAACTAAAGACACAAGCGTGATATTTCAAAAAAGTCATTAAAAGTTCTGCTATTTATCGATAGATGGAAAAACTATAAAGTATCACCGCTGTGCCGGTCGGAGTGGGAAGTGTTAGGTTTTTTTATCGTTACGGAATTTCTGAATTCGGTCTCCACGCTCAAGGCCCGCGATAGAAGCTATGCAATAGCTTCAAATAATTTTATAATATTAATCATAGAACCTACCCGTAAATATGCCTGCATGAAGTTGTCATGATTTTTAAAGGTATCCTATCTTACAAGTTTTCTTCTCACCAAACTTTATCTCGGTCTCCGTCGGCCTAGTGTTTAGAGTAACTTTTGCATTTTTATGAGTAGTACATATCGTTACTTCTGAAAAATCTTTTGACAGTGAAGTCGGTTGATATTGTTTATTAGGTTTCTATTATTATTCCCCTAGCATGAAGCCAATTATTAATTTGGAAATACAGTTTAAATAATTTTTTGATTAAGGCGTTACTTTGCTGCTCACTCTCGTGTCAGCGCTGGTCGTGAAGACAACGTTGTTCTGAGGCTCATATCTTACCTAAAGATGCCTTGTGTAAGGACGAAACACGTGTCGTGTTGAAATGTTTTTCGATTTTTCGGGAAATTATAGTTGCGCGGGAATTGTTACAAAGATATTGTTAATACATCACCTTAATATAGATTGTTTTAATCACTTACACTATGTAGGTACCATTAAATTCCATGAACAAAGGAAGCAACAACAATATAGTGCCTTTGGTGGTTTATAGACAATTTACAAGCCTGAGTATGTTACAAATACCCGCTGCTCAATAACCCATGTATGCAATATATGTTAGACAAAACAATTGGACATCCCAAATTATGTTTGCTAGGGCCATTTCGCCCACATAAGGGTTAAATTTAGTAGGACTTCTTTGTATTTAAAGTGAGGTAAAATGTTTAAGAGTTACTTGAACTTATGATATTGTTCAGTTGTATAAACGTTTATCCTGTCTCGATAGTGCGCGTAAAAAATTTTTTTTTGCACCAAATAAAAAGATGTTTTTTTTTTCAGAATAAATAGAAGTCTTAATTCCTTTCTAAAATTATTTATTATTAAATTTTACTACAAACAAAACGTTTGTAGTAAAATGTAATAAATTGTATAAGACTCGGGAGCGAATCATTATAAAACAACATGATTACGAAAATATTGGAAGAAAAATATGTGTTGTAGATACTCACTGAGGTCCACAAGGTGGAATTCTCCCACATCTAATGGCTTGAATTATATTATAGACATCGCATACATTTACATCCTCCTGGAACAATGATTAGGGTTGTTGGGAATCAATCATGGGAAATAGCACTACATTGTTGGGAGTGTTTAAGTCGTATTATTGGTGACTATCTAATTAATTGCTGAACCCTTTGTTAGTCTTTAGCCGCGACCCAAGAGCGACTTACATCTATCTCTCAACTACTCAATGAATATTGTAAGACTGAGATATCGACTCCGACTTGAAACAAAACCTTGCCAAGTGGCCTGTCAGTTTCTTCTTAAGCAATAAGAAGTGACACGTAATAAGGACCAATTTCTGCGAAATAGTGAGCAGTCAATGCATTTAAAAAATATAAGAGCACTCCGTACCTATGTAGGAAACATCACGATAACAAGCCCACTTAATTATGAAGGACTGAAAAGATACCGTTTCACTATAGGAGCTTGGAAACACATGCGCCAGCAGAGAATTCCAAAGCCAAATGGTCTTCAAACAGGTATGATTTGAAAAATTGGTTGGTTATTGTTTATTCAGAAAGAAGTCTAAAAAATACATACGTAATAATCATCATCCACAACCAACACGGGAGCATTGACACAAGCACCAGCGCACTCCACGATGTCAACTCCAAACATTCCATCATCAGACACTTCCCCTACGCTGCAGCAGGTTATCTCTTCCACGGCCTTCAGAATGATCTCACTGCCGCGTATCATGCACGGCGTGGTAGAGCAGACCTTCACGTGATATTTACCACGGAACCGGCTGAAATTATTGACATTTAAACACAAATATTCGTTTGTATGAACATACTTAAATAAAATTAGAAATTATAAGTGTTTATCGATATACAGAAAACTACGAGTATATATAAAGTCTAAGGCAGGCCTCTTTAAAATTCTATATATCATAATTCGGAATTTTAACGAATTTCAGGATATACAGCCTAGTCTCACATCTTTACTGATGCCTCAGAGGTTTTAGGGGGAGGGCTTCTCATTTATCATCTTTATCACCACTCATTCTCATTTACTATGATTTATATGTTATTAATATATCTCTTACTTGACACTGGCTAAATGTGCTAAGCGCACGAAGCCATTATTTAAAAGAAAAAAAATGTTACAGCCATAAATTTACATTAAGAACGATACAGTAATGTTGTTATTGTACAAATATGCTTTGTACATACATAATATCACGCCTGTTGCCTCGAAGGGGTAGGCAGAGACATAGTATATGCCCACATTTCGACAGTTATATTGTTGGTCCCACGTAATAAGTCACGAGCCTATTGCCGACTACCGAGAACTTTTATGTTCGCAAGGGCCTCGTCCGTTGATCGACAGATTCACCCCTTGCAGGTTACGTTGGTTTGAGCTACTCAGATCTTGGTAGGAGCCCTATACACCCTAATGTAATAAAAATATGCTTTGTAATTAGAAATAAAAATAAATATCCAATATCAGCAATCATGGAATCATGAAATCAACCATATTTTAACTAGGGATTAGATGCACTATTTTATTCCGACTCGACGGTTTAAATACTTCAGTGATTCGTTGTGGCAACCTTTCTGTGGCCACTGTTAACACTGATTTAAATCCGTAGAATATGTTTTATTTCGCATGTTTAATAATAACGTGCATACATAATCTCAAGCCTGTATATCACATTTAGCGTAGGCAACCTCGTTACTATTTTAATTCTTCTCTATTTCGTTGCCTTTTGGAAGACTTGTCCTCTACTAACGTACATTCCCCTCCCCCCTTTAAAATCACGACAGACGGACCGACATATTCCCCCGATTGAGTCCCCGATAGACTAACAAATTATGAGGAAAAACCACAACAGACAGATTAACTGACTAATTCTGACAAACAATCCATTTTCCCTTTTTTTTCTCTCTTTCAATTAGGTTTGTGTAGGTGTAGGACCCATATTTTCAAAACTATATTTCTCTACAGAAAACCTAAATAAACCGGTTTATACATACATAAATATACACATTCACGCCTGTTTCCCCGGAGGGGTAGGCAGAGGCATATTATACGCCACGTAATAGCTGGCGAGCCTATTGCCGCTTGCCGGGATCTGTTAAGTTCGCCAGAGTCTCGCCTGTTAATCAGCAGCACCACTTCAAGGTGAGGTTGGCTTGGGCTCCTTAGATGTTAGACACAACCTACGATAATAGCATAATTATCTCAAAATAATTGAAAATTCTACAGTTAGACCTACCGTTTGATCATTGTGTAAAATGTAGCCCACTCATAGACCCTAATCCTTGGCATACTTAAAATCTCAGCGATCTTATGCATAGCAGAAATAGGCACCCATCCTATTTGCCTTTGTACCAGATCCAAGGCACCGCCCACGGCCGACCGCTGTGCTCCAACTGGGTAGTTTTGTATCAGAGCCGCGAGCCGCTGTAAAAGAGAAAAATTTACACCTGTGTCAGATAATGAACGCATCACAGAAGATTGATAATCGCAAGCGAAGCTAGCAAATGAGACTTAATAACTAATGTCTCTGGGTAAAGAGCTTGCAGCGGGACTGTCCGTAAGGGTTTGCGGTTTTGGGACCTAGCAGGCTCAAGAAGAAACGTCTCTTATTTAGTCAGTAAAAGTCTGACACAACCTCCCGCTGAAAAAAAAGGGTAAAAAAAGGGTAACAAGCGTATTGCAGTGTCAATAAATCATTACTTATTGACATTTATGTATCACTTATTTTTAGTGGGAAGGAAGGAAGGATTTTTAGTGGGAAGGAAAGAAGGATTTTTAGTGGGAAAGATTGCTCGCGATCGCGACCGCCGCAGTGAGCACTACACCTCAGTTCCCCTTTGGCCGGGGGGCAGTGCGTAAAAGCATTTTGTTACCAACGTAAATCAAAACAAAGGGCCCGAGACATTGCAGGTTCAAGCTGGAACATGGATGGATTCTAGTCAATAAAAAAGGGACACGCCCGTCCACTCCACACAGAGTAGAAGACGGTAATTTTATAATGTTCCGTTAAAAAAAAAAAGCCATATGCTGATTAAACATTATAGTACCTACTATTTACTAAAGAAAATATAAGGTCCTAATAAGAAAAGACTTTTGAATTGAGAAAAACTTACGGCCATATTGGGTTCTGTAAATTCAAAGGGGGTTTTTGCATTGTTGTCTCCCGAATCCCGGTGAACGAACAATTCGTCAGAAGAAAGTCTCATCGATGTCGAAAGCTTCTTGAAGGTAATAGGCACCTACAAATAACAAAGATAACAGATTCTCTATTGAGCTTCTCGAAAGTGTATTTTTGGCATTTGTTCTTTAATCGTCTTACATTCGGTATGTATCTTCGAAACAATAGCATCATTATATTTAATTAGCATGTATTGTCTTCGTTTCTGTTTTAATGTTAAAGAAATATGTTATTTTAGAAACTGAAAATTATATTTGATTTTATTGACACAAATTGTCAGGTAATTTGAAGACAAAGATAAACAGACAAAATTTGTTTTTTTTTAAATAGTTTAGAATATAAAGGTTTTTAAAAAATGGCTTTAATACTCAAGCAACAAGAACTTTTTAAAGAGTAATAATAAATCAAATAATAAATATTTTTTCCTTACAGTCACACTAATGATTGAGTATCAAGATAAGTATCATTGGATATAAAATAACGAATAAACACTTTTTATTTTGTAAATATATACTTATATAGAAAATACCCAGGCCAGAACAAGTATTCATGTTCATGCACACAAAAATTTGTCCCGTGTTGAATTCGAACCCACGATCTCAGGAACGGAGTCTAGGCATACTGACCGCCACGCCACATCGTCGTCGTCATACTTTTTGTTTTTAATTTCTTTAACTATTCACTTAAATAAAAAATTATATTACGTTATGCCGTGTGGTACCAGCCTAGAGTAGTGCCACCCCCTCTCATCTTATTGGGAGTCGTAAGAGTCGACGATGAGAAACTTTACCGGATGATCGGTAGCATCGTCATCCTAAATACTGGCTTGAACTGCCATCACCAAAGAATGAAATGAAAATACCCTCAATAGAATGTAATCTATTGGATTTATGTAATTACAAAAGGACATAAAATTTGGTAATAATATCAACAATATTACTCGTACATAGAAGTAAACTATATAAGAATAGGTTTTATGCACATTTAAACTTTCGTTATTATTGAATGTCTATGCTATAATCATCTTTTCATAATTTTGGTAATATAAATAACAAACATTTATACGAAAGGGTCGATTATTTTACACCCAGTTATTTTCTTACATGAAAGGTCCGAGATTTCAATAATTTGATTCCCAAAACGTTATGAATTAAGCCATTATCACAGCGCTTAAACGCACCTGTACGCCTGAGAAATGTTTTATTCAATACATGCCCATTTAATAAAGGTAACGCGGTCCCAAGGTGCGGTGCGAAAACATTAAGGAAAGTGTACCGTACGATCGCGAAGTAGTTACTGAACGACGACCGATATTAACGGATATTGGAAAAAGATGGTAAGAGATCGTTGGTGCCGGATCAAGACTTGTAGGCTTTAATATTCCCTAGTGCAATATCTGAGTTCATGCCATAAAACCGCTCTAGGCGATCTTGGCCGCGTTATTGACCCGACAGAATTTGGAGCAGGCTGATATCGGGCAATTTCGACATCGTAAGTGATGGTTATCGCCTCAGCCCAATGATCTCAAACCAGCCATGTACCTTTGTCCCAGCTTCGGATACAACGAATTTATGCTTTCACATTTCGGGTTGCCCTAACTGCGCTTATAAATAGTTGACTGTTTGTTCACTATCAGTTTACATAACAATGGCGCCCTCTTGAAGTATAAAGTTAGAATCTTCTTAAATAATCGATAAATTATTAGTGTTACTTAAAGCCGTCAAACGGTATAAACTATATTGGATCGGAGTAAACTATAATAAAAGAAAATTAACATTAATTTTTCAGTTTTGCATCTTTCAAATGTATATAGGTACATTTGTGTGGCATTTAATATTCGATATACGCTTTCGTGTTTCGGAAGGCACTTGGATACCAGTTAGTATATTATATGCTAGTCATAATATGACAGAAGAGGTTTTAGAGACGGTGTAAAAAAATAGAAGCAGGACGTCACACGCTTTACTCGACTCACAATTCTGCAATGGGTTTGCATGTTGTAAACTTGCTCCCTCTTAATATGGTAGAGGCTTGGGCCCAGCTGTGGGACGTCTATGACTAAGATGAATATGAGGAGTAAAGACTGAAAAAGATGTATTGTTTTTTTGTTATTATTTTCCCGTTCTAGTGTGTTTTGTTCTGTTGCAATATCGCATCTTCTAGTATACTACGTGCTTTCTCATAAAAACAATCAGGAAGATTTCGGTGCTATGCCCAACGCGATTATTTATTTATTTATTTAATCTTTATTGCACACAAAAAAGTAATACAAAGGCGAACTTAATGCCGAAGGCATTCCCTACCAGTTAAACGTAGGGTTGGCCTCTGCTACCCTCTACGCTACGACGCTACGACCCTCTCTAGGATTAAAGGCGGTGCTACAATGTATTATCATATACATTTAAAGTTTCTGTAGGTAAGATTACAAATAAATGTATATTTTAATTTATATTCTAAATATAGCGAAGTAATTAAATAAAACACGGTTTACAGATCTAAATTTATTGCGTTTGGTTGTATCCTGATGTTTCGAGTACTTTACATTGCTGCGTTTCGTGGTAACGGGGAGATCAAAACGGGGTAACTGAGATGTAAAATGCTTTTTATATAAAAAATAACGTAACGATAGTTTTGTTTATTTCTTGATTAGATCACAAATATTATGTAAACACAGCTTTCCACAACTTTTGCGAGTCATGCTGACGAAGTATGCGCTTATACGTTTAAGTATTAAAAAAATGCTTCATCTAAGTATATTTTTCCCTTCCACTTGTAAAAATCATCTATTCTCCGACAGTATAACGAAATACCTTACAATTTCAAACTGTACAACAAGAGTTATTACCGTCATGATGCTTTGTTAGATATTGCACGAAGCAAAAATGTACGGTCGGAGAGAGTAACCCTTCCCACGTACAGTTTACGTAAAATGAAAGCACTTAACGCGTTTTCACACTAAACTTATATGAAAAGCTCACCAAGCTTGAAATAAGTAAACAAAAACAACGCCTGCTATTTTTACAAGGAAAAACATAGTTAAATTTTCATTACAAAGTTTTAATTTCTTGTTAACTGGAAAAATCCTTGTAACGAACAAGGATATTATATATCCTCCTAGATAAGGCATTTATGTAGCCCGATGGTTGGTGGTGGTGCTTGCTACCGATATGACGTCAGAGGGCTGTATATGCCTTCAGAGGGCTGTTATACTTATATCAAATCCATAAAAATTTGTTTGGGTATTAGTTACTCTTTCAGGCAAAAAGTACATATGTATTTTAATGAAAAATTACAATAATATACATACACGCTTGTTTCCCCCAAGGGGTAGGCAGAGGCAATTTATAAGCCCACACTTCGCCAATTATATAGTTCAATTCATCTGATGAATATATTAATATAATAATAATAATATAATATATCTTTATTTCATTATCCAATTTTTACATAATAGTGTATGATCAAAGTCACCTTGTAAGCAAAAATTGCCTGTATCAGGTGACTAGGCTCTTCCATAGGTGGTGTCATAAAATATGGATTAATGTTTCCAATTTAAATTAATATTAAGCTACTATAATATATTCTTCTTAGGGTAAGTTTAATACACATGATGAAATAGTGTGTGTGGATGTGTCTGTATATATTAAAACTATAACCTCTTGGACCCGATGAACCGATCATCTGGTCAAGGCGGTGGATAGCCGGTGGATGCAGCGGTACAAGATCGTCTACAGCAGTAGTCTTTAAATGCATCAAATGATGATGTAAATTATATCAGACATAACAATACAATATAACGGATAATCTCTTTAGTTTTTCTTCAGAACATAGAACATTTATCGAAACCTAAACATGGGGTCGATTGCTTAACAGTAATTTTACAGAAAGGATTTGAACACCCCCGTGTTGCCTGTAAAAACCAAACCATGCAAACAAAATTATAAAACGACTCTCTTTATACACATAAAGACCAAATTCTCGTTAGGAAACTATTTACAATGTATGTGTATATAGAAATTTTAAAACTAATTTAAAAAATATTGGTGCTTACTCTTAACTTCCCAGTCCTTAAATAATTGTTACACATAATTACAGGTTAGAATAGATTACATAGTTTTAAATTACAAAACTGCGCAACAGTGAAGTCCCGCCCACGGGTGAGAGAGACAAACATATTTGTTCTAATCAACTATATTATCTGCACCCGAGTACCAGGACAACATAACTATCAGAAGGTCTCATAACATCGAGTCTGAAGCAAAATTTTGTCACCCGTGTAATAGCTGCTGTGGCGGGGTGGTCAAGAGACTAGTCATACATGAGCGACTCCAAGTTCAAATCTAAGGTACCACTGACAACTTTTTGTGGTTCTATTATACGTTCTTATTTATATAACAATAATTTATTGCAACATTTCCAACAAATTTGATAGAAAAAGAAAAAGAAAAAAGTATATATAATTTTTACTGTTATTTTATCAATTTAAAAATAAAACATGTCTTCACCGCAATTAAATAAATCTTTGTCTGACTCTAACATCCATGAAATGGAATCAACACCTAACTTTGTTGCGAAGAGAAACAAAAGAATGAGAGAAGAAGATTTACCGTCAGAGTTTTGCAAATTTAAGGAATATATCAAGGAATTGTTTTCAACGTTCATGACTGCCCAACAGAAAGAACTAAAACAAATTACTACAAATCTGAAGGAGCTCCAGCTTTCTAACAACAATATCGAAGCGTCTATTGTACACCTAAACTCTCAGTATGAACAATTCCAAAAGAAGATCGAATCTCTTGAATTACAAGTAAAAAAAGAAAAAGAATATATTGCCATACTTGAAGACAATATAGAAGATTTGCAGAGGTATTCGCGAAAAACCAGTATAGAGATAAAAAACGTACCAAAACGGCCTAATGAAAATCAAGACGACCTAATTAATATGGTTTTATGCCTCTCGAAGCATATAAATATTGACCTGGTTCCGAAAGATATAACTGACATTCATCGAATTCAGGGAAGAAAGGCGGGGATTAACAATACTCCTGTTGTTGTAGAACTTGGGTCATCAATGTTGAAATCAGATATACTACAGAAAACTAAGACATTTAACATAAAAAATAAAATAAAACTTCAGGCCAAACACCTTGGGTTTACTAACAATGAGGAAACCCCTGTGTACATATCAGAGCAATTGACTGCCAAAGGAGCTCGTCTATTCTTTATGGCCAGAGACTTAGCCAAATCAAAACAATACAAATACTGTTGGACCAAACTTGGGCGTGTATTTGTGAAGAAGGATGAAAACTCTCGGGTTATTCTAATCAAGAGTGAAGTTCAAGTTCAACACCTGTTTCAAGAGTTGTGACTGCACCCGGGTATCTCATCTTTATACGTTTTAATCTACAAAGTTTATGCATCTGGCATTATTTTTGTTAGACTATTTGTAAAAAAAAAAATTACAGTATATACACAAAATCAACACACTATTATAATACACATACACAATAATGCAAACTCACTCACTACAATTACACTTCAATTTCAAACTCATTCACTACAATTAAACCACACTACAATTTTCAACTCACTCATAAAACATAATAATATATCCCTTTTTGATACTGGTTATAAACCCTTGATAAAATATAATATATTTTTACTAATTAGTTCAGCCAAAACTAGCTTTTACCTTGTACAATTTCTGGTACCTCGTATAATATTTACATTTCTAAATGAATAACAACTTAATCACTATAAATGAATTGGACAACTTTGAAACCGCAAACTCTGCTATTATTGACATTGAACAATTTTCCAATAGTGTACGAGACCCAAACTTTACGATCTTGACTCAAAATATTAGAAGTGTCTATGGTAATTTTGATGACCTACAACTTAACTTATGCCAATTGAAACATGAACCAGATGTTATAATTCTAACAGAATGTAGACTTAACTATAACCTGCAACTACCGCTACTTAATCATTACAATTCCTATTATACAAATCATAAGTATAACCAAAATGATGGGGTGGTTGTTTATATTAGAAATAAGTACTTTTCTGACGTAAAAGAAATCCAACTAACACATGCCTCAGCCATTCAGGTATGCATCGCTGAGTACACCATTATAGGCATATACCGTTCCCCATCAAATACATGTGCTGATAACTTCACAAATTCCTTAAACCTACACCTAGATGCAATTAAAACACATAAAAACATTATGATATTGGGGGATATAAACATTAATTTAATTCATAAAGAATCTGAAACGGCACAACAGCGCAGAAATAGATCAAATTATCTAAATATGCTGGCAGGCCATGGTGTCCTCAATGGCCATTGTCTACCTACCAGAGATCAAAACTGTCTCGATCATGTCCTCCTCAAAATTGACATGAGTAGCAAATCAGCCTTTGTAGCGGTTTTAAATACGACTATAACAGATCATGCTATGGTAATACTAAATATAACACATAAAACTAAAGACACAATCTTATATAACAATAATAACAAGCGAAATATGGTTATAGACTATGAAAGTTCCTTTAAACATCTCATAAAAATAGATAAGACGTGTCTAAACACAAATAATGATCCTAACATCCTAGCTCAAAATTTGATAGAAGTCATTAAGATGACATTACTCTCAAATTCCAAAGTTAAGTTTGTCTCTGGAACTAAGAAAATTTTAAAGCCTTGGATGTCTTTGGGGGCACTACGTTGTATCAAATTTCGAAATAGAATGCATCTCCAACTAAGACAAGATCCATGCAATATAATATTAAAAATTAGCTACAGACGTTACCGAAATTTTTGCTCTAATATGCTTAAAAAGCTAAAAAGACAATATCAAAGAACAGAAATAGCTGACTCGATTAAAAACCCTAAAAAACTATGGCTAAAAATAAATGAAATCACTCGATTTAAAAGTCCCAAGTCATCAAATACTAGACTTTTACATATAGCGCCTAGCCCTCTAGATTCGGTGAATCGCGTGAATCAATTTTTCGTTAGTATTGGTAAAACCCTAGCAGAGGACATTATCTGTAGCTTGAAAGGGCCCACAAATACCGTAGTCGTAAAATCTCAAGTCTCCTCGTTCGTGTTATTAGAGACGGACCCGCAGGAAGTAAACGGAATACTCATGAGTCTCGACTCTGGGAGTTCACCTGGTTGGGATGGCATACCAACCAAATTTCTAAAATTGGCTAGGGATTTTGTGGTTCCATTGGTGAGTCAGTTGGCTAATTTGTGTTTCGTAAAAGGAATATTTCCTGATGTTCTTAAGCGATCTATAGTGACCCCTGTTCATAAGGGTGGGGACATGCGGGATGTCAATAACTACAGGCCAATTTCTGTCTTGCCATGTATCTCTAAAATTTTAGAAAAATTAATAAACACCAGACTAATTAAATACTTAAATAAATACAAAATACTGTCAAACTCTCAATATGGATTCCGGAAGGGTTTCTCCACACAAGACGCTGTTGTAGCATTGACGACTGAGATAGTCACTAAAGTAGACAGGGGAGATAAATGCCTTACAGTATTCTTGGACCTCAAAAAAGCCTTTGACACCGTTTCTGTCCCCATCCTTCTGAACCGCCTTGATAAGATTGGCATTAGAGGTATCGCACATTCTCTTTTTAAAAGCTACTTGCAAAATAGGAAGCAACAAGTCAAAATTGACAATTTGATGAGCCAGGAGGCAAATGTGGCTTACGGAGTCCCACAGGGAAGCGTGCTCGGCCCGACACTGTTCCTAATATATATAAATGATCTTTGTAGTATTGGGTGCAGTGGCGGGCGACTGTTTTGCTACGCAGATGACACTGCAGTTGTTTTCTCAGGCGTATCGTGGCCTGCTGTACAGGCTGCCGCGGAGCAGGGTTTGGCTATAATAGCTGACTGGCTTAATACAAGTTTGCTGACTCTCAATATCTCAAAGACTAACTTCATTTGTTTTACTCCGACTTTGAGGACACAGCCGGATGAAGATTTTGGAGTCGTGATTCATGGGTGTGGTGTTTCAGTAAATTCTACCTCTTGTGGATGTAAAAGTATTGAACGCGTTAATACTATCAAATACTTAGGTATTACAGTAGATAAACGATTATCGTGGCATCCTTATATTGAGGCACTCATGACTAGAGTCCGGAAGTTAATGTGGATTTTTAAAAGTTTACGTCATGTAGCAAAATCACAACTGCTAAATAAAATCTATATTGCTCTGGCACAGTCCGTAACTACTTATTGTATTTCGGTATGGGGTGGTGCTGGGAAAACCAAGCTTTTAGAACTTGAAAGAGCACAAAGGTTCATTATTAAAGTTATGTACTTTAAGCCTTTATTATATCCTACAGTCAGCCTTTACAAGATTAGCGAGCTACTTTCTATAAGAAAACTGTACATCTTAAACATAACCTTACGTATACATAAGACTTTAACTTACAACCCAGATTACAAGGCCAAACGACGGAATCTTAATGTGGCCTATTCCGCCCCAGTCCGTACTGTCTTTGCTAGACGACAATATAATACTCAATCTACGTATATCTATAATAAATTAAACTTAAAATTAAATATTTATCCTAAATCACTTCATGAATGTAAAATTTTTGTTACACAATGGTTGAACACTCTCACATACGAAGAAACAGAAATGATCTTAACCAGACTTACCTAAACTACACAGTAATATCCCAACACACTCACACACACACATGCACACACACTCACACACACACACATACACTCACACACACACATACGCGCATGCGCATATTTTTATTATTGTTTTCATTTAATTTATTACTCTATGTTAGTTTTTTTTTTATTATTACCAAAATTGTATTGCTCAGTTTTATGAATTGTTACAATGGGAAGAAGCAAGGTAGCCCCAACACAAGTACTTAGTAACTTACCGGGGCTGCTTTATAATATTGTGAACCAAAACATATGAGATCAAATAAACATTTTTTTTTTTTTTTTTTAAATTCCATATTTATATTATATAGTTAAGTGCAATAGGCACTTTAAAAACACTTCATACTTTCATTTTGGTCAATGTTATGTACACCGAATTTGTTAAGTATGTCAGATGTAAGTCAATTGTTTTTTTTTTTCGTTATTTGTTATATTCATAGTAATTTATAAGCAAAAATTGTTAGTCCTTTAGTAGTAATAGTAAGCTTAAGGTGTGTTTTGAGCGGTTTACGACTGTGGTACATCGGCGAGGTTTGACTTAGCATTCAATAGTGTGTCGAACATTTCTAAATTGAACACTCAACCGATTGGCTATTATAACACACATTACTCGCAGGTGTTTCTATTTTATTTATTTATTATTATCATTAAATGTTAACGAATTAAACTAAAACTAAAAATAGTTAAATCCTCGGACTATTATGAAATTTACATTAGCACAGATTCAAACTAAACAGTGTTATTTTTTTATTTAAATACATTCTTGTAATACATAACTTAAAATAACACATAGACGAAGACATAAGTAATAATAATATAACTCAATTATGTCCATATACAAAAACATTTAAACTGTGTGGGAATCGACCCACGACCTTTACAGTGAAATACCACTGTGCCACACTTATTCATCATTACAGCCCATTAACGTCCCACTACTGAGCACGAGCCTCCTCTCACATATCAAGGTGTGAGGGTATTGGGTCATACTCCACCACGCTGACCCAGTGCGGATTGGCGGAGACAGGTGTATGGCGTCCTGCTGTTAGAATTTTTCAAGCCGCCCATTAGGCCTCTAACATGGCTTAACGACTACCACATTTAGTGATAACCGGGACCAACGGCTTAACGTGCCTTCCGAAGCACGGAAGCGCTCGATATCAAATGCCACACAAACGGTCACCCATCCAAGGACTGACCTCTGTAAACTCTGCTGTACTTCGGCGATCGTTTCCGACCACCGAGCACCGCAGAGCTACGAGCGCTTATTACACACACCACACACACACCACACTTATTAGTACAAACGAATACTCACCATGTAATCTCTAATATTATGTAACAGGAAATTATAGCAACTAAAAGAGTTTCTCAACTTTTCAACTGTGGAACCCTAAAAATCGCAGTAAAACTCCCAATAGCAAATTTAATTTCTTGTTGACGGCGGCGGAGGCCGTCGTTCGTTAGATTGAAACAAATTTTCAATCAAGGGGTCGGATTATTCAGCTCTGGTTTACACGTTGCTTCTCACTGATTCATCAATTTCGTCAACCAAACGAAAACACGTCCAATTTGATATCCGTATTAATACGAATTCAATTATCAGTATTTTTGATGGAATTTTCCTGATTTTTGTCAAATTTTTTATCAATCCTCTACAGAGGTGTACACAAAGAAATCGACATAAACCAACGCAGCAAAATATGATTACATCAGTTACATAAATTCATATAATATCTGCTGTCACTCCTGGTTCCCTGAAGGAGTAGGCAGAGGCATATTCTACATTATATAGTGATAATTAAATTGTTGGCTTCATTTTCGGTCTAAATAAATCTAAAACGGTTTAACGATATAATCGTGAAAAATTGTCAAACAGATACGAGATACTTTGGAAAATAATCTGTATATATTTTATGTGTTTAAAATTACCTAATAATACTATACTGCTAGTAAATCTCAAATATTTGTCATCGATTGACCTTATCCCAAGTGCTCGAATCTAGTGCACTCGAGCTCCTCCAAGCCAAGTAGCCATCAAGCTTTAAGCGCCATCTGTACAGCTTATGATATCAAAGAGCATGCTGCACGATTCAGTTTCCATTGCGAAAGGCTTGCTTTGTTGGACTACGGTTTTCACTCAGCGACTCACTCGAGCGTCACAACAGAATGCACATTTTGCAAAATAATATGAAATTTCTACTATGAAAATTCGTGTAATGTATCCTGGTGCATTTTGCCGTGTAACTCTCATTCGCATTGTTTTAACAACGTGTTGTGTTTTGTTAGTGGTGCGTTGTTTTTAGGTCGCGGTATCTTTTGTTTATTTTATTTTAATTACGTTGTTGCTTTTAAATGCTAATTTAAATTCAACTATTTCTAGAATAGGTAGCCTTATTTATTTATGATATTTTATTTCTTTATTTAATACACACACAGATATATACAAAAAGAAAAACTAAAAACTAAGAAACATTGAGTACAGGGCACAACTTATTCCATGAAGAAATATCTTATTATTCTTATATCTTTTAATATGCATTTTAAGTACATACATATTTGGATACTCAGTTTTAAATTTACTAGTATATAAGTCCTTATAAACGATTATTACAGTACTACTGTAATCATTGTCGTAGCGATATCCCGTTTGTGCCCCAGACTTAAGCTAGTGCCAGTACGGGTCTAACCACATTGGGCTGAAATTCAGTTATTACATGGAGCGACTATCATCTTACAACCGTAACCCAGAAGGAAACATTATATGGTTCTACAACCTGTCAGGACATTAGAAGGCATTGACTTCCTTATAACGACGGCTATAGATGTTCATGACAGCCGGGTTACACGACTTATCGAAGCATGACGCATGCAATAATTTTGCACGTAATTTCGAAAATTCAACCCATAATTATCTGAAGTGCAGTCTATTGGTTTCGCCACTGGGCAATCGATGCTTTCATGGGATGGTCAATAAACTTATACTGTACTTATACTACGGGTGTTATCCTAAGTAAAGTAACTATGCATGTTTTTCCGTTTATTAGTATCCATAACACAAGTTCTTAATAATACTTATCTTGGAACTAAAATATAATTGGTGTAATTGTCAGACATTTATTATTTATTCATTATACTATTGCAGCTAATCACATAACTATAAGGTTGATAAATAAAAAAAATTGTGATTGATACACTAAAATCTAATCCTCATAAACGTATTTAAAGGAATTTGGCACCTAAGTTGAACCTTTTTAGTTAGTTTACATTTATGATAATACTCTATTGAATATTAATGTAATTATAAACTTGAGTTCAGTTTAAATTGGAAATCATTGAGTAAAATAGTTCTCAATAAAATTTCAAAAAATATATGGACTGTATTATTTGCTTCTATATTGATTGCTGGATGCACTAGATGTTTATTACCAGGGTGGCAGTGTTGGAGTGTAATATAAATTTACATAAAAAAATAACTTTCCTCCTAATAAGTAAAAATATCAGCCGGACCTCTAAAAACTGTAAAATTATTATACTCTTTAAAGGGATTATATAGAAAAAACACTCGAGATGAACATGAATCCTGGTTATAGAATGGATGGTAGGGATGTCCGTTATCCCTGTTTTATGAGACAATTAAGAGGCAAAGGGACCCTCGGCTTGAAGAGTAAAAAATTCGCTCTTAACGCAATAAAGGAAGCAGAGCCATTTAAATGGAAGATTGAAATCTTCTAACGATCTATGTTAACTTCTTGAACAAAAGATTTTGATGGAGTTTGTGCCGACAAATTTTATTAACTATCCCTTGGGTGGAATTAACCCTTTTAACGATGCTACATTTTTCCTTGTAAAACTGTTTGTTAGAAAAAATAAGACATTAAACAATTTAACCGGGCGCTCGCACTCGGTTCGTACTGAAACTTTTCCATTTAAACTTAAAATAGCTTCGTTTCATTGTAAAACCACTGTATATTATGTTTTTTTTCTTTTTTCTTCCTTAACTAGTGTTTAGATGTACTAAGAGATTACATTTATTTGTTTCCTGCAATTTGGAATTAATGAAGTAAGTGTGTTGCTTGGTTGCAGTTAAATAAGTTTTGTATGTATAAAATCTGTATACATTACAATAGTTAATAGAACGTTAAAAATATATATGTTATGCCATAACTTAAATATATGGTTACTCGTGTTGGTATGAAACTAAAAAAATGAATGGAAGTACTATAGTATTCTTTTTTAATGTTATACGGCACAATAACCGTATCCTGCCTGATGGTAAGCAGTCGATGCAGTCCAAAAAAAGAGAGTGCTTCTTATCGTGGAAAATTATGCTGACCAACTTATGACAGCATACAGAAAATCTGCTTCATGCCTTGCTTAAAAGACTCGGGACTGTAGGAACTGAGAAACTCATGCAGCGGCAGAGAATTCCAAGCCCGAAGTCTTACACAGTATTTCTTTTTTATCGTATGGAAAATCATCTAATGACCTTTTCTCGCAGTGGGTGAAGCGCGAGGGTGTATCAAACTTTTACTGACTAAAAACCATCCATGTTCCTTCTTGAGCCTGCTACATCCCGAGGTTGCGATAACCCTTTCGAACAGTCCCGCAGCATGAGAATGGTTTCTAAGATCAGCATGTGTTTTATTATTTCTTTGTAGTAATATATAAATACTTAAGATACGCCTGTTTTCCCGAAGGGGTAGGCAGACATATTATACGCCCACATATAGCCAATTGTATTGTTGGTCCCACGTAACAAGTGGCGAGCCTATTGCCGATTAAAATTTACTGACTACCTTTTCAAATAGCCTTTTTGTCTAACCTATATTAATTATCATAAAGTGGTAGATTTTCAAAAAATCCTTTTTCGTCGATAACCTATATATTACTATATATCAAAAGTTTTAATCCGACCCGTCCAGTGGTTTCAGTGTTGCGTTGACGAATCAAAGTTATGAGTGAACTAGTCCATTTTAATTTTTTTATTAGGTCATGTACTTTTAGTTTTTTAAAATACACATATGTCTTCAGAATGGTTCTATTTAAATCGTACATATACAATTGTATGTCCATTTATCTCATTTAAGGTGATATATTGTTATTATTTTTGCAGTTGTGATAAACTTTGTTTTAAAAAAAAAAAAAAACCTTTCCTATTATAAAATAATTAGATTAAAATTTAGAATCCATTATAATTTTTTAAAAAATCTCTCACATCTAATCATCCTCTCACATACACCCACTCACTCAAATTTTACACACCGAGAGGACTCACATAAATTTTTTATTGTTAATTAGTACTCTAACTACCATAATTGTACGTTGTGGTTTATACATAATGTGTAATACTTAGTCCGAGGCTAGAGGCGCTGAATGCTGAAATACGGGACTAATATCCCAGTTCGGCAGCAGATGCTACAATTTGTAATCTTTGGCATTATTTGTAAGCTTTCAGTTGTACTTCTTCATTTTGTAATTTTTTGGTTAATAAATAAATTATTATTAATTATTATTATTATTTAAATATTGTAAATTTTACTTCAAACAATGTTTGAATTTAAGGTTAGCGGTTTAGTCGATTTGGTTGCTCGCGAGTGTAGATGAGGATCCATTTTCTTAGTCGCCATCAGGCAAATCATGCAACATACCACAAATATAGCGTGACTTACAATAATCATATATTATATCTTATCTACATAGGGTATATTGTATTCTGTAAACGAATTTCACGCAAGCATAATCAGAGGCACAGCTAGTCTGCCTTTATATTTTTACTTTTAAAGCGTTCCAAATTTTAATGTTCACACGTTTCACCATCAAAGGGGAAACAAATTCACAGAGAGAGCACAAAGTCGTTTCACACAAAAGGGTTGTTTTTTACTAGAGCTTTACAGTGTATCTTATGAATTTTAATTTTTCATTTATGCACCAAGTTAGGAAAATATTACATGTCACAAATTATAACATCAAGGAGAGCATTAACACGTTGTAAAAGGTTAACATTAAGAGCACAATGCTTTTGTGTTCTTTTACGACCCTTGTCTGCGGTAATTATCCTCATTAATTTTATCTGTTTTTTTAATTGTTACCTATCAGTGGCTAAGGGTTCCTATCATATGTTTTTTATGGGATTTTGTTTTAATATCATACAGACACTTATATCTTATTTTATTTTCATGTTCTAAAGTTATGATATCAGCCACACTGTCCACTGCTGAACGTAAGTCTCCCCAACTGCTGTCCATGCCAATCGAATCTTCAGCCTCGCCGAGTTCTCTATGCCCTGGCCAGATAATAAGTCCTTAGGTGGAAAACCTTCCTCAAATAAAGATAATCTAGTTGAAAACTAGGTAGAAAACTTTTAGTATAATTTCTTACCGGAAATTTTTAAGAGGGCGGTTGCATCATGTCATATTGTCAACACTTGCCGCTTGTCAACGGCCGGCAGTTTTGCAGTATGCTAGAAATAAATTGTCATTTTCCACAAAATCCCACAATTTTTAGGATTGAGAGGTTCTAAAGCGCGATTATTATCTGTACCAAATTACCTCGACATCAGCCCAATGATTAAATCGTGAAAGCGTATCAAACTAACTACGAGTAACTTTCGCACATATGATATTCATCATCATCATCAAATTATCCTTATGAGTCCACTGCTGAACACGGCCTCCCTAATGGTTACGTATCATAATAACTAAAGTTGTATCGACTATTGTCGAAATAACTACGGTTGAAATAAATAACGTTTAAAATATCTAATGATCGATTCACATAAGTTTATAATAAATAATGGATGAAATTCCTAATGGACGGTTCACCTACAGTTGATATACCTACAGTTGATTTATCTAAGGTTGATTGAAGTAATGGACGATTCACTTATTGTTGATTTATATAACACCCTTCTGGGTATTACACGCTTGCTTCGCTCGCGTGCAGTTTATGGTCACTATAGCAACTAACGAAAAGGCTGTGACGGGAGCTCACAGCTCACAGCCTTCTCAACCTATAACCACCCATGTCGTTTCTGTATAGAATCCACCTTGTTCGCTCGCTTCGCTCGCTCACCTGTTTTCGTGGGTATTTTTGGCAAAAAAATTAGGTAGCGAGGAGCGAAGCGACGAGCGGTTAGGTTATATCGTGACCACAATGCACGAGCCGAGCGAGCGAAGCGAGCGTGCCGCGGCAGCGGCCGGCGAAGTGCCAGAAAATACTTTGGTCACGTTATTCTCCTCCTTTTATAGTGAACATACCCTCATTTTAGTAAACAATTAATCCAGCGCGGTGGCGGTGCGCAGAACTGTGCTGTAGGTGAGTCGTCCATTAGGTTTTTCAAACGTAGTTGAAACATCCTATAGTTGACATAACCATTACATCAATCGTTCGATAGTTCTTTTAATTATAGTCTAATCAAAATTATTTAAGTTAATCAGTACTTGAGTCAACCAATATACAATATGAACATATGTGGGTGGACCGTAGTTATATCGACAATAGTTAAACTGTATTTAGTTATAATAATATTTAACCCTCCCCAATAGATAACATTCAAATTTGGGTATTTGTCCATTATCAGCATGCTGGGCAGGCAGGTTCCAGTACGCAGAATGCTGCCCATCATCGCGTAGGATTTCTGTTCGATATTATTCTATGATTGCTTTTGAGAAAACAAGATACTCGCAGACGAAAGATAGTGTTAATAAAATAACTGACGTGCACTTACATAAGTTCTCAGTAGATATCATCTTCATCTTAAGTTATAGAATTTTCGTAGGAATTCCTATATTACTTTATCATTCATATAGAATAGAGCCTATGCTACTTTAGAAGAATGTCGCAATCTAATGATGAATTGTACGACAATTACATAAACTTTGAGCACATTATACCATTTTTTTGTCAGAGCGCGGCGATTGCTCCGTGCTTCGGAAAGCACGTTAAGCCGTTAGTCCCGGCTGTCATGAACATCTATAACAGTCGTTATTAGGGAGTCAGTGCCTTTTCCTTAAATCCTGACAGCTGGTTTAACCATAGCATGATGTTTCTCTTTGAGTTCCGGAGGTCAGACGGCAATCGCTCCATGCAATAACTGAAATTCACCCAAATCTGGTTGACCAGTGATCAGACCCTGGGCCCTAAGCTTAAGTCTAGGGCAACGGGGACAATGCTAGGATATAATGATACAAATTTTTGTCAATAATATATAAATATAAAAGAATGGATACAGATATTATCTGTGTTCTATCATTAAATTCAAGCCGTGAAGACTAATTAACGAATTGAAGACATAGATTCAAAAAGTCTTCAGTGATGGCTCAACAAAGGGACAAGGTAGGTATAAATTTAGTATAGAGAAAACCAGCTTATCTTAGACCCTTATAATCCCCGCCCACCAGTTTGATCCTTCCAAAATGAAGCAAGCCAGCTGAGATTGGCGTCCTCAACGTTATCTATCCAGCCAGCGCGGTGCTTTCAAAATAGTGACCTTTCCAATGTGAGTAATTAATTATAACACTGGGTATTTTAATTGAAGACAGATATTGTTTTGTTCTTTAAACCGAGTAGGACATTGGTTTTATGGGCTGTTTTACAATGTCTGATTAAGAGATATTAAGCAGTTATAATGTGACATTTGCGTGTGGACTATCTGTTTTAGATCAATGTATTTGAAGATAAATAATAGAACAAACTGCAATGTATACAGGGTTTAGGGTTAAGTCGACCTCTAACGTACAAAGACTTGATTTTTTTCACAAAACACTTAAAAAGGGGACTAAGGCAACAAAAGGTAATTTTTATAAAAAAAGTCAAAGTATTATAACTTCAGAACAGTTAAGCTTGGGGTACAGTGTTTCATAGTCAAATCAGTCAGAAATTATGCAAACTACATCCTCTTAAAGAATATTGGTCGACTTAACTTTTGTCGATATGGGTGTATAGAAATCCTACCAACATCTAAGAAGTCCAAGCCAATCCCACCTGCGAGTGGTGCACCTACTGATCAACAGACGAGGCTTTAACGAATGTAACAGATCTCGCTAAGCGGCAATAGGCTCGCCACCTATTACGTGGGAAAAAGGTTTAAAAAGGTCCAAAAACTTGATACAACGTGTACAAAATGCTTGTATACGGTTCTGTTACCCAGTGCCACCTCGTTCACACGTGACTCCATTCATAAATAAAAGCAAATTATTAAAAATGAATGCTCGACTTACTCTGCATTACGCCACTCTATTATTTGGCATAGTTCACAGTCAAAAACCGTCATTTTTACATGAAAAGTTATCATTCTCTCAAAGAATTGTCAGGGGGGCGACGCGACTAATTTTCCCGCAACATAGATCGGCGGCATTTCGAGGTAGCTTTCGTTATGCTGCCTCGAAATGTTGGAACGATTTACCGCCACCTTTGAGGAATTCATGCAGTATTTCAAACTTTAAATTTAAATATAAAAATATTCTACTTTTTAATCAAGTCCATAGTAAGTAATTAGTCGCAGAGCTTTCACTACAAATTTTCTATTTAAATTTTTTACTAATTTTTTTTATTTTATTTTACAAATATTTTACAGTTTTCAGTGTGATGTTGTTTGTCTTTTTGTTTATTATTATTAGTACCGCATATTTCGTTATTATTTTTTGATCCTTATAATTTAAGTTTTAGAAATATTTTGTAAATATTTTATAAGATGTACGTTCCGCACTGCACCCAAAATGGCCCAGCTGAAAACCAGCGCTAGAACACTGGACTAGCATATGCTGAGTTGGGTCATTTTGGTGCATCATATAAACATTTATTAATTGTTTTTAGTTTTAGTTTTAATTTTTAATTGTATGGTGCACCAATAAATATTTTATTATTATTATTAACCATGTTATTGGCGGAATGTGGGCGTCTAATATGCCTCTGCTTACCTCTTCGGAGAAAGAGGCGTGAATGTATATAAAACTTTAACCCTGTATGTGCTTTTTATTAGGACTAGTGGTTTCTATTCCCACAATGCTCAAACATTTGTTTTCATAAACTTTGTAATTGTCCAGGCTTCGGTGTAGAACCAGGTACTATGTATTATGCAAAAAAGTATCTATACTTATTTGGCAGATAAGTATTTATTAAATTCGAAACAGCTTAAAACAGCTAAAATATTTAATTTGAAAATTCAACCTTCTAACTGGACAAGATATTATTAATTTTGACCCTGAATTTGTTGATGAGTATGTATATAAAATGGTATAGTAAACATATAACAGTAGGATTGGCTTTACTTTTTGAAGTAGTATCGTGTTTCTGTACCCAAACTGCTGTATCCAAATATAACTATCGAATAATGGACTAGGTAAAGTCTGTTTGCCACACCTGTTCCGATCCGCTATTAGCAAATGACATGAAACATTCCACCTGTGAGTATAACCTACTTACATGTGCGTTTCTGTAAACAAAATCAACTGTGAACCAACTTGAGCCATAGTTTATTTAAAAATGAAATATGTTTTTACACGTCACAAAGAAAAGAAATGCTTAGGAAACATAAATTGACGACCGATATGACGTGGAGTTATACCCGACGTTGAGAGTATACCCGCACTCTGCTTCTGAGGTTGTGGGTTCGATTCCCACAAAGGACAAATCTTTGTGTGCATAAACATAAATATTTGTTCTGGTCTGGGTGTTTTCCTATGTATAATATTAAATAATAATATGTCAATACAAAAAAAATAAGTATGTTTATATTAAGTATTCATAACACAAGTTCTTAATGATACTTGTATGGAAACTAAATAATTGGTACTAAGTAACTAAAAAACTAAATATTTTCATTCTGATTATTTTTTATAAATCTTATTATCTTATATAAATCCTTATAAATCTTATTTTAATAATGTATGTACAACTCATATTATGACACTAGACAAAGTGACCCCAGACCTTGTGCAACCCTATCTAGCGCACGTTTTACTGCCGATTTTCTGAAAATATTTAAGACTAGTACATAGTTGAAGACGAATGTTATAACCTTTTAATGTCAATTCTTTGTAATTTCATATTTTCAAAACAATTGTCTCCTTGTTTTTGTAGCACTCTCTGGAGTAGCATATGCACATGCTGAGCTACATTTTTCTTCTAGTTATTTTATTATTTATATGCTCAAACATATTATGTTACGAATTTTAATACAATATTGAAATTATAAGCAATAAAATATTAATTGTACGTCTGTAACATATATAGCAGATAAATATTGTCAATATAAATAACACGATTTAATTCTATGTTATTACGAAAGAAGATTATGTAAAGGTAAAGGAAAATGTTAACATTAATCCTCTTGCTGAGTCCAACCCGAAACCATAGTCCCTTGTGGCTTGACATCATTCTCAAAGGGTTTTAGTTGAAATTAAGCGAACCTTACATTTAATATTGCTTCTCTACTTTGACAAGTTTTGCCAAACAGTACGCTAAACAGATTAAAAGATTAACAGATAGTACAGTACCTTTGCCAAGATACCATTCAACCTTGCGGCCGTATGTATTTATTAATGCAAAACTAGTTAGGCGCTTGGGAAGGCTTAAGAAGTTCACTTAATATTGTTGAACAGAGGTGTTATATAGAAAACGTACTTTTGACCGAACAGTGGGTATTTATGACATACAAACAGACTAATAATTAGAACCTTAATCAAGACACTAGATTCTTAATAAAAAAATATTTTTTTAAATCAATGTAATGCTAGGTTTTAGGATTAATTAGTATTGTTAAGGAGGATGAGGCTCGTGTCAGTGCGGGTAAAATAAATGTCTGAGATGACAATGATCAAAGAAACACGCTATAAAAATTAAGTAAAAAGTTTAAATTACGAAATACTATCAGATCAAAGTGTGTTCTATTCGTTTGTTTTCTAAGTAAGTAATTTCAAACACAGGCGCTTTGACATTAAGTATTCAAGAGCTCAATTGTAGTACAGGTTTGCTTAGATTGTGTTCAGGCAACTACATGAAATGTCTGAAGATTATTAGAAACATATATATTACTATGGCTGGTAAGTAGTGGAACTCATAACTAATTAGTGGTAATTATCGAAATCATTTTATATTTATCAAAAATTCATAGAAAATACTTCAAAATGTTATTATTTCTTAAGTAAGTTGGTTATACCCATTTCATTGCAACGAACAAAATATTATTGCAAATCAGAAAAAGGCGAACAGCCCTTCGGGCTATACTGAGTACCCTTAACTTTTTCTTACATTACCAATCCTAATCTTACAACAGACGGCAAGTTTATAACACCATTTCGGATTACTCCAAAGTGAACGCTTATCAAATATGCTTTTAGCGCCTTCAAACATTACAAACTTTTACAGAGTTCATAATAATGTGTTTCAATAAATACTCATCGGACTTGTTGGCGGGAAAGTAAAGCGTCATTCTTTAAGTCTGCAGTTTTGTTTTATGTTCAAAAAATTGTGATGTTTCGAACATTAATGTGTAAAACGGTGGATTTTTTAACCGTTAAGTGTTTGTGAACGTACATGAGTGTTGGTAAATGAAAAAAAACAGTGCAACATCACTTTTCAAAATTTCTCAAGAAGTCCATGTGAGATCTTTGTGTGTTCCCACGTCTTTACTGATGACTTAAGGGGTTTAGGGGAGGGCATCTCATTTATCATGTTTATCATCACTCATTCTCATTAAATTTTTAACCTTAACTAGACACTGGTTCAATGTGCTAAACGTACGAAGCCATTATTTACAATTAAAAAAATAATTTAAACATCCTATTCACGGTACTTTACTTTTCAGGTGCCGCCTCTATCGGACCCAGATAATGATGAGGGTTTCAAAACCGAAATCATTTATTCAAATATGGCTCAATATTGCTATTATAAAATGTATACTTGTAAACTAATGCGCCCATTCACTGCGGGCAGGAGCTTGATCGTAAAAGAACGGGCAAGAAAATCGTCAAGGTTGGTTTTTCCTCCCGCCAAATAAATATGTATTTATGCTATACTCCACTACTTCGACCCTACTTATTTTGTTTCACGTCGGTAACGAAATGCATTTACGCACTGCTTTCCGGCCAAAGGGGGACCGAAAGGGGGTGTGGGACTCACCACCGACAGACGCGTCTGCCAGCAGTAATACCCACTAAAAATCTTCCGACAACGCCCGCCGCTTATTGAGAAAGAGGCGGGGGCCAGTACCTGACTCCCCCGGACAAAAACCGGGAGGACTGCCCCTTCTACCTCCCTGTTCTACCATAGGGTGTGTGGCCGACTTCCCGAAGGGTCCATAATTACACGGCAGGGGCCTCCTGCCCCCGCTGCCTAAGACTATCCTAGCGCTTTTTGACGTACCCTTCTGGCCCGCCCGCTGCCCCCTTCACAGGTCCCTCTTAGTTTCCCCCCCGGTAGTCAGTACTAAGGGCACCCAGAGTCACCAACCTCCGGGTGCTACCTTTTCCCGGCCTCCGGGAGGTAGTCAATCCTTGGCGTGGTAGGGTACCACGCCAAGGAGACCTATCCGGGGGGGTACCACTTCGACCAAGGACAATTTTACACAAGTTTATTTACACAGTAGTTAGGGTATTCATCATAATTACAAGCACCATCACATTATCTCAGCGATATGAAGTCCAAAGCTGAATATAGGCCGGTCTTTTCAAAAGATTTTCCCACGATTACATAATTTCAGTTAAAGATAATAACAGAAAGAATCCTTAAGGTGAACATTCAAAGCATTAGAATCGTAAATAACAAGGTCTTACTATGGAAACAAATTTAGCAGTAAGTGTGTGCTTAACTGCTAACGTCCTCGTAAGGCCCCTTAAAAGACGATTTTTACATGCGCTACATTAGAGCTGAAAGAGTGCTCTGGCTTGTGTGGTTTCGGTTTTGCAGATATAATATATTTGCAGTATTTTTTTAGGTATTTTTATAAGCGACAATATATAGCGAGTGGTTTGCGGCAATAGGCTCGCCACCTATAATATATATATATAAGATCAACTATATAATTGGCGAAATGTGGGCGTATATTATACCTCTGCCTACCCCTTAGGGAAAACAAGCGTGATTGTATATATGTATGTCTGTATTTTTATATGTGGAAATTTTCACCAGAAAACTAAACTCGTCCGCGGTAGCGAAAGTGAAAATCACGAATTTCGTCTTATAACTAACTATACATAGTAAATGCAAAATTTCAAAGTATACAAAATATATTTTTATTTGATAAACATATAATTAAAATTTTCTTATTTAAAAAAAAATTATGTATCAAACCTAAAAGGACTGCCCTTTACCCAACTTTTCTTTGTAAGTAAAGTTTTTCTTATAAATATTTTTGTATGTCTACTTAAATATACTTTTGCCTATCAACTAAGTAAATAAATAATATACAAAAAACTGTTTTTGATAATAATGAAAGTAACCGATTACCCTTTTTATTGTTTATGTAACTTTTAGTGATATTAGAAGCGGGGTGTACTTGACTCAAAATTGTGGATTTTGATATATACGAGGGCTGCACTAAAAGTATTGGGAATGGAATATTTCCACTGTTCCTGTCATATTAAAATATGTTTAATTGAAAACGACTTGGTTTCAAAAATCGAATACCAATTATTTAATTTTTAAAAAAAACCTTGGTCTTGTCACAAGTTCTTGTCAAACTTGTTTAGTCGTTTAGAAAATGCAATTGACTCGAAGAAATTCAAGAGCGATGATTTATTATGACTTTTGAAGTGGTCTAACACAAAAACAGTGTATGGACCGGATGAATTCTGCTTAAGGCGATGAAGCCCCATCCAGAACCACAGTTTGTCACAATTTGTGTCAGACTTTAACTGACTAATAACCATCCATGTTCCTTCTTGTGCCTGCTACGTCCAGAGGCCGCGGTAACCTTTTCGGACAGTCCCGCAGCAACTACTGTATTAAAAAAAGCATAAAAAAAAATTTAGTTTTTTAAATATTTTCTCTTGCTTCTCTTTGTCAAGCTTAAATTATTTTAGAGAACAAATAAACGGTGATAACATCTCACCATAGATATTGCAATATTTTCATAAGTAACTCTGTCCCCAAAAAACGTTCTTAATGCTTACCTAATGGATTTCGTAGGACAGCGGCGCAAATCCAAGGCAAAACATGCTCAAATCCCTTTTTTGTTGGTACTTTTTATCGTCATAAGTGTTTTGATATTACAGTTGGTTCTGGGTTTTTTTCTCTGCGTGTATAACGTGCGAGAATGACAATTATTCTATGTTTTTGAACAGAAATGATTTTGTTAAGTGTAGGTAAAAAATGAAGAATTAATAATTTGAATATTAGAATTTGAATATTTATTATTGTCAAAGTTTAATTGTACTATAATTTTATTTATAACAATACATTAAAATAAGATAATATTATATTAATTAAGGTTTTTATTTTGGAAGTTAATAACTAGAGTCCGAGATGTTTACAATGAGGAAGTCTACTTACTATAAGTAAAACACAGAAGAGCGCATCTTCTATTATTTTATTTTAATAGGCGGGTGTGGGGCTTTGTGATCTAAGGCACAGCCAGACTTTTGCCTAAACTAGAGGTCAGCTACCCACATTCAATACATAATATAATGTGGAGAAAAGTCAAGGATTTATTAGATTTATAATAATTTTAATGTAACTAATATTATTACGTACCATGATTCATGATGTCCTCAGTGTCTTAAGACGAAAATCTTTGACCAGTGTGTGTTGCCAGTGATGACGTACGGTACTAAGACTTGGTGCCTGACTATGGGCCTCATTAGAAAGCTCAACGTCGCTCAGCGTGCAATGGAGAGAGCTATGCTCGGAGTGTCCCTACGTGGTCCAATCAAAAATGAGAAAATCCGTAGGAGGACTGGAGTGACCGACATAGCGAGGAGAGTTTGCAGGCTGAAGTGGCAATGGGCGAGGCACATAGCTCGAAAAACCGACGACCGATGGGGCGTTAAGGTTCTTTAATGGCGACCGCGAACCGGCAAACGTAGTAGAGGACGGCCTCCCACGCGATGGACCGATGATCTGGTCAAGGCGGCGGGAAGCCGATGGATGCAGGCGACTCAGGATCGCTTAATGTGGAAATCTATTGGGGAGGCCTATGTTCAGCAGTGGACGTCAAATGGCTGAGATGACCATGATTCATTTAAATATACGATTAATATTATTAAAAAGCGGAACTATTACCAAGAAGAAGTGAAGAATTAGCTTTAAACGTCTCTGCTGTAGCGACTTTGCGATCTTAAGAATGTGAAGCACCGTCATATCCAGGAGTCGCTGTAAAGTTTTCGAATTCTCTCAATACAATTATTTCCATTTCTATACGGACGAAGTTGCGCGCAAAAATAGTTTCGCAATAAAATTGCCAAATAAATAACAAGAGATGTAAATATGCAATTCATGGCATTTTAGTGTTGAAAACCAAAACAATGGTACTTCAAACAATTAACAAGCCCGAAAATGTTTCAACCATAGTTTTTATTTCGAAACTGGCATGAGTTTGATTCATTTAACGCTGGCTCTACGAATTTTATTTTCAAATATAAATAAATATTGAGACTGCTTTGTCTTCAGTCGGTGATTTTATAAGCTGAATTTACTCGTATTGCATTACATTTCAATTGTCTCTTCTTTGTGATATAGATTATTATAATAAATACAATTCCTTAGACATTGTACAATAGCGCTTTTATTTCGCCTTATAATAGGTTGGGGAAAAAGTCTTTTCGTATTTTTGTATGAAAAGTCAAGACATTTTTTTCAAAGTTTATTTACATTTATTTACAATATATATGTACCGTTTTGTTGAATAACTTTCTGCCATTTTGTGGGCAGAGACATTATCCCGTTACTGTAGAAACTTTGGGACTTCTGATCAAAAAAACGGGACAAATAGTTTTGGCAGTCCTCTCTTGAGGTCAACCTTACAGAACCTAAAGAATTCTGCAGAGACCTAAACAGGTGAAAATCTGAAGGCGCAAGGTCAGGGCTATATGGTGGATGCACTAGGACCTCCCAGTCGAACTCTCTTAATTTTTGCTGAGTGGCTAAAGATGTGTGTGGTCTAGCGTTATCGTGATGAAAGACCACACCCTTCCTGTTGATCAATTCTGGCCGTTTTCTCTCGACTGCTTCCTTTAATCTCATCAGTTGCTGGCAGTAAAGATCAGAATCGATGGTTTTGCCGGGCGGTAAAAGCTCATAATAAACAATGCCCTTCCAATCCCACCATACACACAGCATCACCTTATTTCGTGTTAGGCCAGGTTTGGCCACAGTCTGTAAAGCCTGGCCAACTTTCGACCACGACCTTTTTCGCACGTTCTTGTCGTACGTGATCCACTTTTCATCGCCAGTTATCAATCTCTTCAAAAACGGCTCGGTTTCATTACGTCTCAATAATGAATCGCAAATGAGTACACGGTTCATTAAGTTTCTTTGAGTGAGCTCGTGTGGCACCCAAATATCGAGCTTTTTTGTATAACCAGTTTTCATCAAATGGGTCAAAACTGTTTTGTGGTCAATTCCCAGTTCTTCAGCTACATCGTAACTACTAATATGCCGATCTTGCTCCACTCTTTTAAAAATGGCGTCCATTTTATTCGTAACAGGGCGACCAGAGCGAGGTGCATCTTTAACATCAAAATTTCCGGACTGAAAACGTTTGAACCAAATTTGTGCTACTCTTACTGACACTGCATCAGGTCCATAAACATCACAAATTTTTTTCACTGCTTGAGTTGCATTTTTGCCTTTTTTATAATAAAATTTTAAAATGTATCGAATTTCTTCATTAGATTCACTCATTTTAACGGAGAGAAAAACAAATGAAAAATAGCGGGAAACAACTTTTTTTTATTTTTTTCTTTTCTTTATAATGGAACCTTTTTAATGTTACCAAAACCAGCCAGACACAAATAGTACAGTCAAAAAAAATTTATAATAAGTTTATACCTACGTTATGCGAAAAGACTTTTTCCCCGACCTAATATTAAGCTTGTACCTTAAGTAGGTACTACATAACAAATAAACATACTTTATTGACCTGTTTATTTATTTAATCTTTAATGCACACACATAGAATACAATATAGAAAAGGCGAACTTAATGCCATTAGGCATTCTCTACCAATCAACCTTGCAGAAACATTAAAGGCATGATATGATTACATAAAATAGTACGCTGATCTACATAAAACACACATACACAAATTTTATAATACAAATAATACATACAAATTTAAATATTAGGTCGGGGAAACAGTCTTTTCGCATAACGTAGGTATAAACTTATTATAAAATTTTTTTGACTGTACTATTTGTGTCTGGCTGGTTTTGGTAACATTAAAAAGGTTCCATTATAAAGAAAAGAAAAAAATAAAAAAAAGTTGTTTCCCGCTATTTTTCATTTGTTTTTCTCTCCGTTAAAATGAGTGAATCTAATGAAGAAATTCGATACATTTTAAAATGTTATTATAAAAAAGGCAAAAATGCAACTCAAGCAGTGAAAAAAATTTGTGATGTTTATGGACCTGATGCAGTGTCAGTAAGAGTAGCACAAATTTGGTTCAAACGTTTTCAGTCCGGAAATTTTGATGTTAAAGGTGCACCTCGCTCTGGTCGCCCTGTTACGAATAAAATGGACGCCATTTTTGAAAGAGTGGAGCAAGATCGGCATATTAGTAGTTACGATGTAGCTGAAGAACTGGGAATTGACCACAAAACAGTTTTGACCCATTTGAAGAAAGCTGGTTATACAAAAAAGCTCGATATTTGGGTGCCACACGAGCTCACTCAAAGAAACTTAATGAACCGTGTACTCATTTGCGATTCATTATTGAGACATAATGAAACCGAGCCGTTTTTGAAGAGATTGATAACTGGCGATGAAAAGTGGATCACGTACGACAGGAACGTGCGAAAATGGTCGTGGTCGAAAGTTGGCCAGGCTTCACAGACTGTGGCCAAACCTGGCCTAACACGAAATAAGGTGATGCTGTGTGTATGGTGGGATTGGAAGGGCATTGTTTATTATGAGCTTTTACCGCCCGGCAAAACCATCGATTCTGATCTTTACTGCCAGCAACTGATGAGATTAAAGGAAGCAGTCGAGAGAAAACGGCCGGAATTGATCAACAGGAAGGGTGTGGTCTTTCATCACGATAACGCTAGACCACACACATCTTTAGCCACTCAGCAAAAATTAAGAGAGTTCGACTGGGAGGTCCTAGTGCATCCACCATATAGCCCTGACCTTGCGCCTTCAGATTTTCACCTGTTTCGGTCTCTGCAGAATTCTTTAGGTTCTGTAAGGTTGACCTCAAGAGAGGACTGCCAAAACTATTTGTCCCGTTTTTTTGATTAGAAGTCCCAAAGTTTCTACAGTAACGGGATAATGTCTCTGCCCACAAAATGGCAGAAAGTTATTCAACAAAACGGTACATATATATTGTAAATAAATGTAAATAAACTTTGAAAAAAATGTCTTGACTTTTCATACAAAAATACGAAAAGACTTTTTCCCCAACCTATTATGAATAAATGGATGACATAGGAGGGCAAATTCATAAATGATCATTCTTTCAAGAAATAATTAAAAATTAAGTTTGTGAAAGCTGGTTTGCTTTAGCCAATCTGATATTTAGAGGAAGATCCATAAAGCTTCATTCTAACAATACTAAATATACACGTAGGTCTATTTATCTTAAAAAAACTACCTTCTCTTCTGTCGGTCATTTTATAAAATGATTTTACTTGTATGGCATAACATTTTGATTGTCACTTAACAGATATATTGATTATTATAATAGGCTAAAGGGTAGTAACCCTTGATGATATAGTGCCATTAATAAAAAAAAAAGTTCAAGACTCCTATAATTACTAAGACATTTTATACAGCGAATTAAGTAATACTAACAAAAATGACCTATCTTCATCTATTTTTACAATACTAAATTATAATACACGCCGACCAACACAATATTTATGCACACCAATATTTTTTCTGTGCGAGAATGAACACGTAATGTAACATTTTTAATCACGTCTTAAATACTGAACCACTGATTAATAAGTTCCAGGAACATCTATTCACGCCCATGTTATAGTGTTTTGTATTATTTGCAGTCAGAAGCATTCAAGTGTTAGGGTACGAGAGATATTTTAAAGTGAAAAGCGTTGGCAGCGGAGATAATGCTTCGCTTAATGGAGTGTCGTCGGAGGCGCCGCGGTAAGCGACTTCAACCATTAGTGATTTGTAAACGAGAAAAATTACTGACTCTATGGGCAACTTGGCACTTAGGGGCCTGTAGTATTTATTACGTTTTAGTGCATTAAATCCTCTTTAAATTTTTATTTCGAAAGCTTTTCTGGTACAAAAGTTATATGCCAGTTGTTTGTTGTCTATAACATATTATGTTTTACGTACATATATTCATACATATATACAATCACGCCTGTTTCCCTGAAAGGGTAGGCTGAGGCAGATTAGTTCTAATTTTGCCAATTATATAGTTGGCGACCCTATTGCCGCTTACTAGGAAAGTCTCGTCCGTTGATCGGCAGGTGCTGACCTAAGTTGGCTGATCCTCGGATCTTGATTGGAACGGCACCTAAAATATTTTTTTATTTCTTAAAAATAACGCTCTTGGTAGAAAGCAAATAACTCTGAAGTAAAACAAAAATTAGTTTTTATCTTCATCTTAGCTGCAGTAAGTCACTGCTGAACATAAGCTTATCTTTCCGGTTCACCTAATAATAATTACGAATGATTTTATATCCGATAGTCATTATACCACCAATACTATATACACCGCCAATATATACAATATACACCACCAAAATATACAATATACACCACCAATATGTACAGAGTAGTCAGCTGATGATAATTATAAATGAATCAACACTTTATTGTACTTCATAAACAGAGAGTTACAGCAATGGAAAATTACATTTTAATGACTTGTATAATGGGCGGTCTTATTGTTCACAGCAATTTCTTCCAGGCAACCTTTGGATTGACAAGACAAAGGAGGAAGTAAACACGTGGGGTAGCGCAATAGAGTGCTTTACATAACAATAATTATTATAATTTAATACTTGATAAATTACGCTTAAGGAGTAACCATAATATCACATTTAATTCAATTATGATGATTATGGAAAGTTATTTGTTACTTTGACATAATAATCTGCGTGTGCCCACTTATTAAAAAGTTTCCTTATGAAAGCACATTGGTTATTGTTATATTTATTCAATTTTTCAATTAAACTACAGCAGCCTGAGCATATCGCAATCGTCTGACGGACCGATTGAGCTCGTTTACGAATTCACCTGCAGTTTGGGAAACCGCGTATGCCACACTGAATTGAAGCTAGCCATGAATCATGCAGGTAAAAGTCTTGCAAAAAAAACTTATGCTGTTAGTTTAAAAAATACTAACATAATACTGATACATCGGTCTGACAGACCAATTCGCGGGTATACATAGATAAAAGGTAAAACAAAATAATAATTATAATTATGGTTTTGTTCAGTGGTACTTTGTAAAAGTTTATTCTGTTTATATATTAACTAATGTAATCTTTATTGCACACACATAAACATACAATGCATAAAAAGCGAACTTATTGCCATTAGGCATTCTCTACAAGTCAAACTTGGGGTTAGCAGATACATTTAAGGCGTTGCGAGGAATGTATTCTTAAGTATATTTTAGTATGAGCGTTTTTAACCATTATGTATTATTGTTAAAATTGAAATTTGCTATAACTTCGCGTTTTGGGAGAAGCATTCTAGCATAAAACTTTGATAAAAGTCTATAAAACTATGTCATTTATAGCAATTATGGACTTCATAATTTATACAGTAACACCTTATATCAGAGCGTAGGTACTGTACTTAGTATAGGTAGTAAACGGCTGCAACTATTCTTGATGTATATAACTTTTAATCCTTTAAAAATAGTAACATATTTAGTCTTTTGTTAGAAGAGTACCTTCTTTGCTGTGGCACATTTACATATAACTTACATTCTACTTACACTCTTATGAATGTAATTAAATTTATCATTAACATTATTAAGTTAATTAATTACAAATATATTTATTTTTTATATAGAATAACAATCAAAGAAAAGTAACTACAGAAAAGCAACTGCGCAAGTCCATTCTTAATATAGTTTGTAAGTGTTGTGTATGTGTGTATGCGCGCGCGCGTGTGTGTTTGCGTGAGTGTGTGACTGGTTAGATAATAGATGATAATATTTCTTCCGTTTGCGTGTAAGTTAAGGTCTTTAAAAATGCTACTGTACTTTTTTACATTTCAGCAATGATTTTGAGTATATGATATGATTGGTATTCTGTTTATTTTATTATATATTTTTTGCGACTGGCTTGTAAACCGATTACCTTCTTTTAATAAGTAAATTTTATACATAGATTGGTTCTTAGATTTATGCGTATTTATATTTTTTATTGAATTGCAAACATAAAGAATATGATACTCAAAAAAAGCTATTTCTATAAGAATACAAATCGTATCCAAATTACAAGAATAAAATGAGCCGTCTCTTAAGTTGGGTCGCCATGGAAACCTAAAGCTTCTCAGAAAAAAGGTCTGACACGTGTACCTAGTAGCAAGGACATAATAGATGCCTTAAAACTGTGAACATAAATTCCTAAAGTTTTCCAATTTGAATTTAACTAACAAGTTGAGATTTTCTTTGCGGAATACTAAAAAGTTTTAGTATTCTAACTAAGCTTCGGGAGCGAGGAAAAGAGACAATCGTTAGAGTTTAAGATTTACTACAGTGTTAATGTGTTACGTGTAAAAATTCTCAACTATTATGCTTTAAATCTGCTGGCTCAGTGTGAAGCGAGCAGTGAGCCTTTGTGTATAATTTATTTTTTTAAAGTTTTACTCGCTGTAATGTATTTAAAGATTCTGTAATTAATTTTTTTTTAAGCGTCGCGGTAATAGCGTGTTATTTGATTAATTCCTATCCTGGTTTACGCGTATGAGTTGATATTTTCTAGTGAAAAAACCGTTCTTTAAATTTATATAGCAATGTAAATGCAAAAGATATATATCGAAAATTGAAATATCAACTAAAATACAGATACAGTACCTAAGTAATTCAATTATCAAACTAAAATCCGTACTCAAGACGGATATATTTTAAAATTCAATTCCTCTTTTATAGTGAAACACACGTCTTTATTTTTATCTATTATTCGTTTGTTTATTAGACTGTATCTATATTTATCTCCTGTACCGTATTCATCGTTACTGTTGACATTTTCAATAATCGTATTTCAATTCCTGCTGTTACAAAAATTTAAAAAAAATTGATACTTGAGAATTAAATGGCGGTGTGTAAGATGACGACAAATTATACTGCCCACTGAATGCAATCGTTATCATCATATTCTAGATTTTATCTACCATTAAGACCACCGACATAGCGAAAAGGCCAATATACTTGGTCTTCGCTCTTAACGTCGTGGGTTCGATCCCCGGGCAAATAAAGATTTATCCTGTGCGGGAATCATGAAAAAAAATCACAAAAAATCAAATCAGAACTGGCAAATGCACACAAAGGTGTGCATAAACATGATAACTGATTTTTGTTCTGGTTTAAGTATTTGTTTATGAAAAAAAAAATTATGTATGTTTATTCGTTCTACACTCGTAGTTGGTAACATAAAATTATTTATTATCCCGGTTGCCCTGGACTTAAGCTTAAGCCAGGGTTTGCTTACTGGTCTAACCAAACTGGGCTGAATTTCATTTCATGCAGCAACTGCTGTCTGACCTCCGCAAACCTCATTCTATGGTTAAACCAGCTGTCAGGATATTAGAAGGCAATGACTTTCTAATAACTGAAATCAAATATAAAATAGTACAAATAATTTATTAAATTTATAAAACGCATTCTTTTGAATGAGCTTTATACGATATGTGTGGTATATAATTATAATTCCAAATACTACAAGTAAGTATACGAAATTTATTTATTTATTACAAGTTCTCTCTTTTGTTTCTTTTATTAAGTTTAGGGTTATATTTTTTAAGTTTAGGGTAACTAAATGGCTCACTTCCCTATCTTATGACTCTACAGAAAATCTCTTTATTCATCTGTCATGATACATAATTATTATTTCAAACATTGCTAACTACATAATTATTATGTCACAATATTTAATTATATATTATAATAAATATTAATATTTATTTATATGCTCATTTATTTCTACAACACAATCTTATTTATAAATTAGAGACACGGTTATCCTGAGTATTTATTGGTTGCCTTTATTATTGATTGTCTAAATTATTATCTAAACTGCTAATACCTAATAAGGCAAAATGTTAACTTTCCAAATATGTACATTGTAAATTTTGTTCATCATACTTTAGACTTAAGATTTTTTACTTCTTTTGTTTATTTTAATTTTATTTTGTCATCGCCCGAGCATTGTATCTGGACAATTTTAAAACGTATCGGGTACCCACAGGACAGGCTTGCCTACTGTGGGGCCACTGTAACCTCTATTTTGTAAACATTATGGCAATAAACAAATTTTTTATTTTATTTATTTATCTATACTTTTACTGGTTTCTTCGGTTTTGTTTTATCTCGCTTGGTACACTGGTTATTGTAGTCAAGTCTGTTGACTTACTAACATGAACGCATAAACAAGTGTATATTATTTTTTATGTATGATTAAACAAGTTGTGTTTGCCTGTAAATCTGTTGAACAATAATATTATGGCTATAATAGTGTTAAATTTTAGAATTAATCATTATTGTAACAACAGTTGACAAACCTAATAAATGAAATGAAAAAAACAAAAAAATTATTTGTTATTAGGGAAAGTTAAAACATTTCGTACATCTTTCAACATTGAAAGAATAATAAAAGGAATATTTTATTTAAGGTTTTCCCATCATTAATAATATAATACAAGAAGTGTGGTTATTGTGATAAAAATAACACAACAAAACGTTCGAATACATCTACAATACAGTTTCAACATAAGTCCCAAAATTTAGTTACGTTCTAAAATTATTAAGCTTTTCTCTATCACAATATTGAAATACTTTGAGAAACATTTCGGAAAAATTGTTGAGTGGAAGTTTAATTTCATCGGGTCTTGGTGAGTCGTATTATATTACTGAAGTTTTCAAAGTTATTTCATTTTCAGGCTAAGGGATAAAAGTTCCATCCATCAGCTACTTACCTAAATATCTAAACAAGTTAAACGTCAATACTGTCATAATGGACGGACGGGCGGACGCGAGTAATTGTAAGGAATTTGAGATGTGAAACTCCACAGAACAAGTTAACTTTTGGCTAAGCATCATCTTTGATTGCCGTTTTGATCTCATAACTGATAAGTAAGGTTACTTTGAAATTCTCGTTGATGATTGAACTCAAAAAACTCAAAGAACCTGTCAGAAAATGATTTAAACTTTTTGAATAAGTTAAAATGAGTATTCTTTTTTTAAGGTTATCTATTGTTTATAAACTAACATGGGGTGTCATCAGCAAAGGTAAGGTAAAGTTTAGTCACCATTAGTATTGATTACAGGCATAGGGTTCGAGAGTAGGCCGAAGGGATCGACGTAGGTAAGCTGTGGTATATCAGGGAATTACTAATTCTGTAGCCGGAAGGCAGTGCGTAAATGTGTATTATTATCGTCGTAAAAAAGGGGAAATATTAATTAGGAGATCGTTTGTATGGCATGCGATAACAAGAGCTGCCGTTATTTTTCCGCTGTTCAAGTTCTTATCATACGACGCGCTCGTAGCTCCGCGGTGCTCGGTGCTCGGTGGTCGGAAACAATGACCGAAGTAAAGCAGAGTTTACAAAGGTGAACCTTCAATGGGTGATCGTTTGTGTGGCAGTTGATATCGAGCGCTTCCGTGCTTCGGAAGGTACGCTAAGCCGTTGATCCCGGTTATCACTAAATGTGGTAGTCGTTAAGCCATGTTATAGGTCTAATTGGGCGGTTTGAATAATTCTAACAGCAGGAAGCCACACACCTGCCTCCGCCAAATCCGCACTGGGTCCGCGTTGTGGAGTATGACCCAATACCCTCGCACCTTGGTACATAAGAGGAGGCCCGTGCTCAGTAGTGGGACTTATCAATGTATAAAATAGTTGTTATCTAGATCGTGGCCCGAGCTCTACTGAGATGATGGAAAAAATGGTGCATAACTCGCATTCAAGCCGAGGAGGCTTAAATGCGATGTGATTAACATATTATGTTAATCTTTACTAAAAAAATTAAGCAATGTTTTATAAAGAAAAATAAGTTCTCGCAAAAGAAGTCGGAGGCATTCGCCAATGTTAAGAATAAATCGAGCATGTCATTCAAATCCAGTGGTTTCATAAAATATGATTTATTCACGGCATCCCGAATCCTTTGAGGTTCAAAACAAACTTTTTCTTTGGGTTTACAAAATTGTCAACAATAATTTCGGATCAAATGAATTTCTGAGTTTTGTAAAACTTCGAGATTAATTTGTTGTCCCGTTAATGTGTAGCTCAATGCTGGTTGAACTAATTTGAAACAGAGGGAAATTCTTATTTTGTTAATTTAATTTCGTCGAAATTCTTTGAATATTTTTAATTTTATCAGACTCTAAGGCCGCCCGTCCATTGAACCGGAGCAAGGATGCGGAGCAGAGAAACGGAGAATAGTTCCAAGATAAGTATCATTAAGAAATTGTGTTATGGTTACTAAATAACAGATAAACATGTGTAAATACATATTTAATCCACATATATTTTTTAACGACCGATATGGCGTGGAGGTCATTACGCCTGCTCTTCGCTCGGATGTCGTGGGTGCGATTGCCACACAAAACAAATCTTTGTGTGCATGAACATGAAAATTCGGTCGGGTCTGGGTGTTTCCTATGTTTATTAAGTATGTTTTCACAAAAAATAAAAGTATGTAGTATTATTATCCGTTTGTTAGTATGCATTACACAAGTTCTTAATGATACTTGTCTTGGATCAAAATAATTGGTAAAATTGACAGAAAATATTTTTTTAAGTTTTTTTTATAGATAATATAAAGATTTGTCCTGTGTAGGTATCGATCCCACGACCTCAGGAGCGGAGTGCAGTCATACTCCCCTCCACACCATATCAGTCGTACATAGTACAAACATACTAAAAAAACCTAACAAGCTAAAGAAACTGTCATGGTTAAATTATTACATTCTTATAAAGTTTTTGTAAGTAAAGCTTGGGTCGGTCGATCTAAAGCATCAGTTTGGGATAGTTTATCCCAAATAAGTAGGTTTGCTGTATTGGTTTAGAGAGCTCTCTAGCGGAAAATTACGTCTACCCGTAGAAAAGTTTCTCAACTTTTGTATTGTGGGAAGATTAAAGAGATACATTGCACTGCTTTTTGTAATACGTTTTCTTTTTGCTTATTGTATTGTTTGTTAGTAATTTAGTAAATATGGACAATTTAATAGTAATAATAATAATGCTCTATTGACAGAAACGTGTTACAATTTTTGTATGATTACCCTGCTTACCAAAATAAACAAATATATGTAGTATGTCATAGCATTAGTACTTATGTGATTGAAAAACAATTAACGATTTTAAATAATTACATAGCAAATAGATAATAAAAATATGTGTGTGTATGTGTGATAATATTATGATAATACTCAAAATACGCTATAACTGGTCTGCCATATATTTTTTTATATTTTCTGAAGATATATTCTCAAAATCCTTATTTAAATAATTGATGTAGCTTTGGTTTCTATTGTTAGTATTTGCCATAACTGTAATAATTCGAGAACTTCTTCTCAAATCAAAGAAGGGTATAATGATAGCATTAATTTTAGCTTACCTTAATACCCCATCAAACCCACACACCATATGATAGAAATAAAAAAACAACCTTACTTTTATCGTACCTATATAAGAAGTAGTCACAACCTTTTTTTTTTTAAATTTGCAGCCAATTATAACTAGCTTAAGAAATCTTTTCATAGTGTCACAAGTGTCAACATAGGAAAACTACAAAAAAATATCATGATTTTTTTTATGCATATAATCTCGATATACACTTCAAACACTGCCTTCACTTAGAGAATGTGACTTACCTTAGCACGCTTTAGTCATTTCCAGGTTATTATTATAATTTTTTTTCGTTTTTATATCACTACTGTTTGTTTCACTTTGTATTTTTTTTTTGATATTATGTTATTATAATTTTATTATTGCATGCTGAATTAACTATAATTGTAAGAACAGTTAACCTATTTATGTATAGTTTTACTTATTTATGCTGTTTCTTATGTTGGTGATTCAATAAATAAATAAAAAACAAAGGTAAGGCTTTAAGGCAAACACAACATATAAAGAGGGAAACATACTACCAAGCATCTTATCTTTTATAAGCTGTGTATTAAACTTACTATGTCAGAGAATGTAAACAAGACTTTATATAGTTTTGTACCTACGTCTCGCGATATTAATCTCAAAACATTTTCCGCAGTCATAAGCCTGAAATTCGGAACGATACTGAATAAATATGTATCAAGAATTACGTGCAGAGTATGACGGAACGTGCACGCGATTATGCACTTTATGTATGAGTTTATCAATATTGGATAGCTCATATTCGGATAATTCTGAATTGGATGAAATTCGTAGAATGAAATTCAATTTGGTGGTTGGAATTAACGTAAATCATTCCAGGTGTTAAGAGATACTTCAATAATTCAGTACAAAGAGCCAATACACGGTATTCGAATAATATTCATAATACTTACATTGATTGTAATAAACACTTTGCATGATTATTAAAGTGTGAGGCAGTATTCAAGCTATTTTATCTATCTCTGCAATATTAATCTTTATTTTGTTTTTTTTTTTAGTTTAGATAACCTCCTTAAGACCACTCTTTTGACTTTTTGGTTTTCGATTTTAGTTTTAGATTATATACCTTGGTGATAAACCTTAATGTTGAAGTTGAAACTCCATGTTTAAATTATTGGATACCTCTTTTATAGTAGAAGTAAGGTAAATCATTATTTATAGCTTTTACGCTTATTCTTTCAATAAAAGACCCGTTCCAACCGATCAAACCATATTCAGATTGAGCACAGTGTATATTTACTTCCACTTTCCCTCCTCCCTTATTTTTAATTATACCACTGTTTAATATCCAGGGGTACACTAGAATTTGCCAGCGACCAGCCAAGCGAAGCGGGGCGATATCGCTTGCGATATCTGTCGACCCTTATGTCGGATCAAGGTACAAATCAAAACAGGCTCTCATGATTGAATGTGTAGACACAATTTAATATCAGTCCTTTTCACCCTTAATGCACTTTTTGTATAACCATCCTCCTCCTGACAAAGAACTCTAGGTTCCTATGGAACACCACAGAATGAAGGAAATACAAGCTAAACACTGTGAAGCAAGTAAATGGATACTATGGAGTATAGCGCCACAAAATAATTTGCAAGACAATATTTACAAAACACCCACAAAAGAGTGATCAAAGCCTACTGAGGTAAACGAATAATGTGACCTACGTCTATATAAAGTATCTTACTATATTCTGTACCTAAATAAATATTATTAGTTTCCATTAGACCTTTTTTATCAGTCGTCTCAAATAGCCTGCGAATGGTGAATGTTCTGTGTCCTGTTTTTTAGTTCCGTCCCTGATTTTTACTTTTCCATTTCAAAATAAAACGCTTGCGACTTGAGTTCATTTACCGGTAGTTGTCGTATTGGAAGTAGGGTAATGTGCTCAGTCTTAAGCTGAAAAGGAAAAAGATCGTTTCGGATAAGCACCTCTGAAACCTTTGTGCGTGTGCCTATACTGATCCAACTATATTCCATTCAAGCTTATGTTATTTACTTTGTACGTCCAACCTTACGTCGACAATTTCCTTAATAATATTATGTGTGAGACTCTGAGTTTCTTTATAATAAACGGTTTAATGCCACTGAACTGATTTTTGTAACATATTTATGCTACAATTAGTACAGAAATTTTATTGGTCCTTTGAGAAGTCACATTGATCTTAATACATATAAGCACGCCTGTTTCCCCTAAGGGGAATTTATCGAACAGAATTATTATTGATTCATTTATCTTAATGTTTAGGTATAAGTTAAACTTTAATTTTCTTACGTCCATAGCTTGGTCTTTAATTGTGAAGTTATTTACATTTGGTACTTTTATAAGGCTTATATGCCTATGAAATAGCATGCAAGAAAAATTCAAAGCTAGGTTTTAAAAGTTTAAAACATCTGTCCATAAATCCTTGAACTATAGTTAAGCTAAACAAACAATCGAATATGATACATATATTTACTAATCAAAAAACAAGATTGATCAACGTGTAAAAAAAATGGAAAGACCTATGTTCAGCAGTGGACTTCAAATAGGTAATAGGCTCGCCACTTATTACGTGGGACCAGCAATATAGCTGGCGAAATATAGGCGTATAATATGTCTGTGACCTGTCACGTATGTATGTGGACTTCATGGCTTAAATGATAAAGATGATAGTAAAACTCTTAACTTAATTACACTAACGAAAAAAACAACTTGTAGTTTTTAATACCAATTGGCGACAAGTAGGAAACTTTTAGACCCGACGCCTACTTCCTACTTTAGGTACGATCCGCCATAGGATTATTACAAATACAGCGAACACTGACAGCTTAGCCTTAGATAAACTTTGAACAAATTATTCAAGGACCCAAAGTTATACTAATAGAGGGCGCCGTGCCTATATCATTACACAACATTTTCAGTAAATAACTGATTGTTATACAGGCTAGATGATATGCTTGAGCGTTTCATAAAATATACAACTACAAAATATTTATTGCTTAGCCATAATGTGTACCTACATAGATGTTGTTCAATTTAGGAACCAATTTTATGGACTCTGTCGGATACGCAACTTTAAGATGTTTTATGTTTATGTATTATGGGTTTAAAAATTTTAAACCTAAAATGCTAGTTGATTTGCTTCAACTTTCTTAGACAGACATACTGGCCAATTTAACGATCGGGCAACGACAAAAACGTACCTCAGAGCTGAGCAAAAAGAAAAAAGGCCCGTGTTAGGTATAACATTCCCAGCATAGGCACACCATGCATCTGTAACTATTCGAAGAAAATAATATTTCATATAACCCCGACCCGGCAAAGCTCGTTTGATCCTTTTTATGTGATCCTTATAACAAACATGAGCAATGAATGTCGCGGGAATGTGACAAGCTCTCACTTACTGTATTAATGGAGTTGTATCTCAGACAAATCCCCTTAGGACCGAGGTGTGCTCTTTATAACTTTGCAGGGTTATAGGATTCTAAGCTGTTTTCTTTATCACACAATAGGGATCAGAAATTGAAATGTACTACTTTCACGCTAAAGTAATACCTACTTAAGCTTCGAAGCTATTGAAGGTGCCTAGAATAGTGCCACCCCTTCTCATCTTACGGGGATTCGTAAGAGTCGACGAAGAGAAATCCTACCGGATGATGGGCAGCAGCGTCATCCTGTGTACTGGCTTGAACTGCGACCACCCACCTGCTACCGGCCTGCCCAGCGTGGTGATTATGGGCAAATACTTATTAGAATGTCGTCTATTGGAGAGTCTAATGTTCAGCAGTGGACTTTATTTGACTGATATGATGAAGCTTTTAAGCTTACTTTACCTTTACCTAATGAACGTAGGCATTATTAAATGGCTTAACACATTCTCAAATCGCTTGCACAGTAGAGAAATATACTAAGAGTGGCTTGCATGAAAGCTAAACGGGTTTAATGTGGCCTTATATTAAATTAAGTTAACAGATTTGTAAGAAGCCGTACACAAATTTCTATATTTAATTCTATTTAACCTTCAAGAGCGACTTGTGCAAGTTGGCAACCTATTTATACCTACTACCTACTAAACCTTTGATAAACCAGCTGATTATGAGTTCTAATATATTTCTTTGAAGATAAACCCACTTACGACAATAAGCGCTTTAAGCTTAGCACGAAGGTTTGATAAGACTTTTTAACTAACGTTCTAAAGTGTTTACAACTTTTCTTCTTCAATCTTATTAAAAATGTTTGTAATTCTTCCTTTTCCTCTCCTATACTCCACCACAAGGGACACGTCCACGGGCGGCGCCTTTCAAAAAATACAATTTTGCAAGCTACAAATGATAGCACAAGTCTTTTGTACCGCATTCAAGCATTTTAGTTATTTTCTCAGGTCTTTCAGACAACTTGGCGAAAGCAATCATATAATTTGTAAAATTCATAAGGAAAAATAAAGCAGCCATTACATACAACGTAGTAAAAAGCAAACTGTCGAATCCAGTGTGCATGGAAGTTTGCCGCAAATATATTACTGTTCACAATTGACGAAGATATCGGTGGACATATGAAAAAAATATGTCGAAATGTTGGTTTAATACTCGTGTGTATGTAACACACGAACATTAAAATCAACATTACTGCCTAAAATTTCAAAACAACAATATTTGCTGCATCATTTTATCGATCTGAGATGTGGTGCCTGACTATGGCCTCATAAAAAAGCTTATACTCCCGCCCAGCATGCAATGGAGAGAGCTATGTTCATAGTGTCCCTACGTAATAGATTTAAAATGAGGTACTGGAGTGACAGGCATTGCAAGCTGATGTGGCATTGGGGGGGGCACAAAGTAGGGGAACCGACGACTAATGGGGCGTTAAGGTACTTTAATGGCGACCACGCACCAGCAAATGTAGTAGAGTGCGGCCTCCCATACGATGGACTGTTGATCTGGTCAGGCGGGATGCCGGTGGACAAGCACAAGATAGATAAAAGAGGAAAACAATTTAGGAAGTGGATGGATTAAATAATTTTACCGACACGATTTACAAAAGATAAGCCGTTGTTATTTACTCAGTTTAAACCGTCTCATCAAGATTATAATACAGTATACTCACAACCCTTTACAAATCACAAACATTACAGTCTATTAATAAACCTGGCTATACGAGACAAATAAATCCGCTCCAAAGATTTCGAACACACAATTTTAAGCCGAACAAAACAGATCCACTCGGTCTAAACTCAGGACTCAGCAATTTGGAATTGCACAAAAGGAAATAAATTCTCCACTCCTTTTCGTCGCACTACAAGACACTGAGATATTTTATTTCGTTGACGTGTGTACCTTTTGTATAGAGACTTCTTTTACTTCCTTTATTCCTTATGATTGTGCACATTTCAGATAATCCGCTCTATGTCATATGACATTTAGTATCAATTAGAGGTTCGGGTAAGTTACGCGCACATATGATTTTTCTAATGTCCTGACAGCTGGTTTAACCATAGTATAATGTTTTTCTCTGGGCTGCGGGCCCGACGGCATTCTTTACGTGTAACAACTGATATTCACCCAAATCTGGTTAGACCAGTCAGCAGATCCTGGGCCCTAAGCTTTAGTTTAGGGCACAACCGTGATACTGCTGAAATAATGAACTGGATCTGTTCAATACCCGTGGTGAAGTATAACCTAATTCCATGTCACTATGGATTCTGAGAGAAGGCCCATGCTCAGTAGCAGGACATTAGTGGGCTGATATGATCTGTTGGCGTAATGATAATAATACGTTTCTCTTCAGTAAAAAGATTCCTGATTCAGGCTGCCTGGAAGAAATCACTGTAAGCGATAAGGCCGTCAATTGTATCACTGTTCTTATGAATTTGTTTTCTTGTTTTATTTTAATTTGGTGTACAATAAATAATTTTCTATCTACTTATCTATCTGAAATGTTACTAGCTTCCTGAATAACAATACTTCTGCGTGATATTTTTTGGCCTAGAATAAAACCTACTTACTTTAATTTACGAAAATCTAGATTTGAAAAATGCGTATTATAATATTAACAATGAAAGGCTCCTTCTAGGCAGTGGTCTATTAAGAATATTCAAAGCCTCAAAGGTGTCTGCTAATCTCTTATGTGCGAGTTTCTTATCTACCCCGTAAAGAAAAAAATGTCGTGAGCTTAATAATAGTAGAACATTATTCAAAGGATACTACTATACATAAATTTTCTTTTGTGTATCATCTTTTATTTCTCTTTAAAGACAAACATATAATAATAATAACATTTATTTTCTCTCAAAAAGGTACAATAGGTATCTTATGAACTATTACAATTACAATGGCATAAGTCGTCCCTTAGTGAGAGCTGGGAGTCTGTACTAGGTAAAGGACCTGTGTTACAAATCTCCAGGTCTCCCCTAATATAAATATTCACTATGTTTGTTATTGTATATTCATAATCACTCATTGCACTAAACAGTTTAATAGGAGATAAAAATAATGAAAGTTGAAGGTAGAATAAGATTAATGTAAGTAAGCAAAGTGATGTGTTGTGAATGAATGTTGTGTCACTGTGAGGTATGTGTGTGTATGTGTGTGAGCAATTGTATGTGAGTGTGTTAGTGTATGGTGTAAGTAATAAGAAATAGGGTGCGATTTTTATTTAGGTTTGTTATTGGTTATTATTGTAAAAGTAAATTTTATTGTATTCAATAATATTTAGATTTTAATATTTTTATTATGAAGAATTTTACTGTCTCGTCATAACCACTTTGTGACAGCTATGTCGCATATATGTTTGGTAAGTGGATATACGTAAATTATTTTATTGATTTTATTAATAAGTGGTTACTTATAAAGTGGTAATTTCGCTGCGTAAGTCTAGTTTTTACTAAAACCGGCGGGTAGATATTGTGTTTGCGTCGAATACTTTTATTTGTGTTATTATTGTAGTGTGTATGCATGTGTGTTGTAATAATAACATTTTTGATGAACAGAGCTTGTATCGATAGAATGCCACGTGTTTTATATAGATCGTCAGTTGGGAACCGGAAAGAGAGTTTCCATCCTACTTTTGAAAGTGCCCTTGGTGCTCGTTGCAGTTTCAAGATGTGAGTTTTGGTAGCACCTCCTCATGCAACAATACAATACTGTATAAAGGATGTACACAGTGCCTGATACACAAGTTTTATGACCTTTTCATCTGCCACGTACTTACCGTATATATGTAAATATAGCTACAGGCGCACTGGTAGTGGCCACCAATGCTTTTCTTATATGTGACAAGTCATAATCCTGATGGTAAGCCGTCGAAGCAGTCGATGGAGGCTCTATTCCGAGGAAAAAGCACGATAATAAGAGCACCCCTCATGGCGGCCTGCAAAAATTACGTTTTGCGCTCCGCTTAAAAGACCCGGGACTATGTTGTTACGTGGTAAAAGACTAGGCCTGGAATACCCTGGCCTAGAACCAATAAATGCCAATAAATGATATCCTACATTGAAGTAGTCATAATCCTGATGGTAAGCCGTCGAAGCAGTCGATGCAGGCTCTATTCCGAGGAAAAAGCACGATAATAAGAGCACCCCTCATGGCGGCCTGCAAAAATTACGTTTTGCGCTCCGCTTAAAAGACCCGGGACTATGTTGTTACGTGGTAAAAGACTAGGCCTGGAATACCCTGGCCTAGAACCAATAAATGCCAATAAATGATATCCTACATTGAAGTTAACATCTCGCCCCCTTTTTTTCTATTTTTTCCACGTCGATAACAAAATGCATTTACGCACTGCCGGAGTCGCCGGTTTCTGGATGTCAACATTTCCCCAGGCGATCCTTTGCCCTACCGGAGGTACTTAGCCCCCCTATCACAGCAAGGTGGAGACTAGTCAGGGGGAGGACACAGGGGGGGCGATGTGTCTCTGATGGGCCTGCTTATGGGACGCAGAAAGAGGCTGCAGAACGGAAGTAATGCAGAGTTCACAGATGTCAGTCCTTAGATAAATCACAGTTATTCAGTTTAAAAAATGTAACAGCAGCCACACACCTGCTTCTAATGTTTTGTATATGATTTCAAATACCTTTCTACAACCTATTGTATTTGAACAAAAAAATACAGAACCATTAAAATACTTCACAAACAGAAGGCTATGAATAATATATATTTCAGACTAACTCCTGTACATGTTCCGCAAACGCTCATACATAAAATATGAATTGTGATTCTCATTTCAGAACGAATCGCTGAAAATGTAAAGTTAACTGTGTAGTTATCGCAGTGACGAGGTTCTTTTTATGGTCATGCATACTCAAATGACTGCATTGGCTTCAACTGTTAGTAATTGAAAAGCTTTTCATTGCAGGAACTCATAAACTTAACATAAAGTGAATCATTTGTGTACATTGAAAGTTGCAGCGCTGCTGCAGTACATTTTCTGTTATTATGTAAACAAAGGGGTTTATACTGATTCTACCAACATCTAAGGAGCCCTAGCCAACCTCACCTGCAAGTAGTACACCTGCTAATCAACAGACGGCTCTGGCGAACGTAACAGTTCTCGGTAAGCGGCAATGGGCTCGCCACCTATTACGTGGGACCAGCAATGTAATTGGCGAAGTGTTGGCGTATAATGTGCCTCTGCCTAAACCATCGGGGAAACAGGTGTGAACAATGTATAATTTTCAAATAGTTTTGTCAAATATTGTCGATTGTATAAAAAGTAAACATAAAATGATGATAACAAAATATGCGTCAAAGCTCGGATATCTCGCATTTTCATAACTTTGCCGAAATTATCTGATGCCTTAAATTAATCTTAACACGTATATTGTACAGGTACTATGTATAAACATTTTTGTTTTAGAATTTTTAGTGACGCCCAGTAACATAGGTTCGAAAACAAAAAAGGGAGGCCTCTGCAGTGAGACCTCAAAGGTTAATTCAAGAAAGCTTTTAGTTATTGAATGTAGAAGAAAATTGTTTCAGAAACAAACAAAGCAAAGAATATTTTTGGGATCTGCTATGTTTATATGTGCTCTTGCCATAGTTTGTCGACTTTAATTATTATCCCTTCCGTTTTCGTACGGTCATGTTACTGTTACATGACTACTTTTGAATACTATATCGTATTTTCTTTATTGTACCCATCTTTCAATCTTCTTCACTTTCCAATTTTTTTGAAATGATACAAAATGGTTTTATCATTTACACCCGAAGCCTCCAGCCAACTCTTATGTGATTTGAGGTGGATCCGCTTACACGATCGCTTTGAGAACTAGGGTCTCCGGCCATCCATGAGGTTTGTTCTGGAGGTCAAAATTTCCAGAACGAAATCGTTGGAACCAAAAACGTCCCATGTTTTTGTCCTTGGTCGGGACAGTCATCACCTTTGTAAAAAAGGACTGTGTGTTTATTTCCCTAAATAATCTATATCCTTTGTGAAGATGCAATATATATTTTTACTCAAGCCGCCTACAAGGCCTGTGACAGGGCTTAACGACTATCACATGTTATTATAGGGACCAACATCTTAACGTGAATTTCGAACAAAGAAACACTCGATACTAAATGCCGCACCATCGGTCACCCATTCAAGGAGTGACTTATGGAAACTTTGCTTTACTTTGGTAACCCTTTCGGAGCACCTAGTATCGCGGAGCTATGAGCGAGCGCTTCAAACAGACATTTATAATTTCTTATAAATTAGCAGCTGCCCGCGACTTTTTTCCCGTGACCTACATAAAAATCTTCCTCTATCTGTTAAATAAAACCTAAGTAAAACTAAAGTTTAAAAGATCTACGCATATATGGGTACAGCGGAAAGCGACTTGTTTTATATTATATAGTGATGTGATGTCTTAATTGATATTATAAGTGTGGCCTTTAGATTGTTTTAAAGGTATCTGTATAGATAAGACAGAAGAGAACAGTCTGTAAATGGAAAAAGTAACGGGTCAGTAAACCCGTGATTTTTTCGCTTTCGTGAGTGATAAATGGCCAAACACTAGGGCTGCCGACTAAGGGAACAACAAGATCTTTTAAAAGGCGTCATAATTAACACTTAATGTAGTACCAAAGAGTCTAAGGCTAAGAATTGGTTGGTCCTAATTTTGTGTCAGTTCATAATATTCTTGAAACTTGTTGATTCCTAAATAGTAGAAAGTTAGTTAAACCTCACTCAAACATTTTATGCAATTTTTTTTATTACCCTAACAAGCAGACGATATCCCCGAATCAAAAATCAAGTAATTAGACTCCAAAGAAATTATCCATAAACTACGTGAATTAAATAACAATTTTAGCTTTTTTTATCCACTGTAGGATGACCAAAATATTTTATCGTTTTTAAAATTAATAAGCATTAAACATTATATTGTCTTTAAACGCCTAGTGACGCTGGCGTTCAACGTGTTAATAACCCCTCTATTCTCTCTATCTATCTATCTATCCTCGTGGAATTTACGTCTGTAAATGTATTTAGATACCTATATTTTAAATAATCTCGGTGCTAACTGATAGAAAGTGCAGCGGCAGCATTGAATTCAAGAAGGTATCAAGCTCGGGTTGCACCATGCAAGACGACGAGTTTGAGACCTGGGAAACATGTGACAGCAGTATGAACCTGTTTCTTCTCAAAATGGCTGATCTGCAGTTTGTGCAGCGCGTACGTGTGTATATACGGTATAAATGTTATATGTGTTTTAAATTTATTCATACATGTATACTATCACGCCTCTTTTCCCGAAGGGGGAAGCAGAGGCATATTATACGCACACATTTCGCCAGTTATATGGTTGGTCCCTAGTCGAGTCTATTACCGCTAACCTGAACTTTTAAATTTATAGCAATATTTATTGCTCTATTGAGTTATTTAAAAAAAGGCTTCTTACGAAAAATCATAAGTATTTTATAAACCCTTTTGTTCTTCTGACAACCCTACTGCAGACGCAGTGTTCGGGTGCCTGGAGTCGGCGAGCGGTTGCCAATGGTGCGAGAAATTGCCTTTATTTTTCTCATCTCTTTAGAAATGTTGCAAGAAACGCTGTTTGATTTAACCCTTTTTCTTGCATATTATAAATTAAAGTTCTTTATCGCGTATGTTTGTGTGCGTAGGCTAATATTAATAATTCAAACTACTAAACATACTTGCAGTAATAAGTAAATAGATTAAGGTCTTTGCACAAAATTTGTTCGGTTTCTACGAAGGAAAATATTTATATTGGTATGATGTAATCACTTAAAAACGAAGACGCATCTTTACATGAATGATTGAAATTATTAACTTCACTAACCACGTTTCTCACAAGTTATGCCAGTTAGCGTTTATACTCATTTTTAATATACGACAGTATAGTAGGTAGGTAGTATGTTAAAGTGTGGGTATGTGTGCGACTTCATTCGACCTTCTTCGTTCTAATAAGTTGACTTTCGCTTTTTTATATATGTAAGAACTAACAAACGGTACTGACTTAATATAGTGTAATAACTGCCATTCAAATCTAGTTTGGCCAGTAAGCAAACAGTGGCAGGGGTCCCTAAGTGTACCTAAGTTTGAAGAGCACCGCCCGGGATACTGAAACTGCTAGGATGATAGAATACTATTATAATAATATAACCAAAATAAAAAGTATAAAAATCTGTAAAACATAAATACAAACACACACATTAGGCTTTCATTTTAATAATAATTATGCATAATTATTACGAGTAATAAAATAACGTCATCTTACCATATCATCCGAAACTAACACAAGTTCAGACAAAAACCAACTCAAAGCACGCGTGGAGAGAGTTCCGCGTTGTAGTCTTTATTTTTTTCGCTAGATGGCAGAAGTTGTCACAGTTGTTTCTAAAAGGTTCTGTAGCATCAGTATTGTTTGATACAATACTTAATTATTGCACTATGTACTAAGAGGTATGATTATTAAGTATTTTTATAATTAACGATATCAAAATAATTTATGTAATTTTAAATAAATACAAGTGCCTTTAACGGAAGGTTTCTCAAAAGACTGTGTCATCTTAAAAATGTTCTGACTTCCTTCCTCCATGTTTTTTGGCCCACTTGAGAGAAGTCATACAAGTAAGGCACAATTAAAATTCGTTCATTCTAATGGTGGACTTGATTCTCTTATCGTCCTAGCATTATTTATTTTGCATACATGTATACATTCACATACATATATTAGGCATATTATACGCCCACACTTCGCCAATTATATAGTAAGTCCCACGTAATAGGTGGCGAGCCTATTGCCGCTTACCGGGCACTGTTATGTTCGGCAGAGCCTCGTCCATTGGTGCACCACTTGCAGGTGAGGTTGGCTTGGGCTCCTTAGATCTTGGGAAGATCCCTGTGTGTGTGTATTATTTATTTTATTATATGTCATTATCCTGGTTATAGTAAAGCCGGCTTAAGCTTCAGACCTCGAGCCTCGGGCTCTTAAGGTCACTACCGGGTCCGCAATAATGTAAGGATGATTGGTATTACTCGATTCTCTCATCATGTTAACATTATCCTGGTTGTGTCCTAGTCTTAAGCTTTGGACCTCGAACATGGTGCTCTTAAGGTCACTACCGGGTCCGGAATAATGTAAGGATGATGATAATAAGTATTATTCGATTCTCTCATCATGCTGGCAATATGCCGATTGTGTCCTAGATTTAAGCCTTGGACCCCGGGCTTTGGGCACGTAAGGTCGGAACCGCGGTCCGGGATAATTCTATGAGTATGCTTGATTCCCTTATCATGCTGGAATTATTCCGGTTGTGTCCTACACTTAAGCTTCGGACCCCGGGACCCGGACTCGTAAGGTATTAACCGGCATCCGGGATAATGCTAGGACCATGAAGATGATTCTTCTCTGATACTTTATTCTTTCATCATGCTGGTGATCATGATATCCCGCTTATGTCTTAGACTTAGGCCTCGGACCCCATGCTTCGGGCTCGTGAATTCGCAACCGGGGTCCGAAATAATGCTAGAACGATGAGTATGATTTGATTCCCTTTCACATTTTGAAAAGGTCTTATTCCCAGATGTGGGACTTTAATTGACTCGCATTGCTAGATTATGACTCGCGTGAAGGTGGGGGCAGAAGCTTAGTTAATATTCCTTAAAAAAACTGAATTCCACTAAGTGCAACTCTACATTGGTAAGGTACTTAACCCAATATGTTACGTGAAAACACAGATTAAAAAACATGATCTTAATGTAAATTTACCAAATTAGTGTGCACAGCAATCACTTAGCCTAGTCAAAATTAATTCTAGTCAACCTTCACATTCATTCGTTGCATGCATTTTATAATTATACAGCAACGTGCCTGCCATTACCAAATTTAGAGTTTTAATCAATCATTAAAATTGCTAGATCAATTCAATCACCTTGCAAATCATGCATTTTGCAGTAATTAGCTTCAAAAAGTTGGTGGACAAATACAAGGTCGACGTGATTGCTTTTTCCTGCCAAAATATTCAGTTAAAAAATAGAAAGGAACTACATGCCGAATGTATTTTTTGGGTGTCGCAGTTAGCCAAACACAATGAATATGTAATTGGTTCATTAAATACTATAAATATAACATAATCATATCTTAGCATTATCCCGGTTGCCCTAGACTGAAGGCCATGGCCCAGGGTCTGCTTACTGGTTTAACCATATTTGGCTGAACTTCAGTTATTACATGGAGTGCTGCCGTCTGACCACTGCAACTCAAAGATAAATATTATTCTATGGTTAAACCAGTTGTCAAAATATTAGAAGGCACTGACTTCCTAATAGTTGATGTTCTTTGCAAGGGATTGTCGCGTTCGCTCAAACTCTGCGTAAAGCTGCAACTCCCTTGGGTGAAAGCTGAAAATCAGTGTTTGCTCTCATCGAGGGCAAAATATCACTGAGCTTTGGTCCCTTTGCGTCACTGCTGCACACATGCTATGGAAGGCAAACTTCTTAATTATTTTATGTGGATTATTTTTTTTTAATTTTTTTTTTTTCAATATTTTTGTTCTTGTTTGTGTATTTTTATTTTTTTATTTGATTGTTATGTCTATATTGTATATTTCTGCATGTGTGTGTTTGTGATTCAAATAAATTATTATCTTATCTTATCTTATCTTATGTTATCTTAATAGCAACTGCCATAGATGTTTACAACAGCCGGGACCAACGGCTTAACGTGCTTTCCGAGGCTAAGAGCAAGCGATAATTACGCACATAACTTCGAAAAGTTACTAGTGCGCCACAAGGTTTTGAACAGGTTTAGACCCTCAGAATTAGAAGTCAATGGGTCTCGCCACTGGGCATTTTACATTAACCACAAACATTTTATGCCACAATATAAGTAAATGTAAAGTATAAAACAAACTATACTTTATTATATATTTATTTATATTATTATTATTATTTATATTTTTTTGATACTTAATGATCAAAAACAGTTTGCTGATTAAATTTAGCCATTTCTCGACTAAATTATACTAAATAAATAATAATATCTTAAGTCATATGATTTCTTTAAATAATATTTTTTGCGTATCTTTGTAGCTATAATGTCGAGGCACCGTACTTCGTTTCGTGACAATCGAAGGTTTGTAACAGAAATCGTCAACCTTGGAAAGTAGACAAGGTTAAAGGGCAATATTGTTCACATTTTACGATTATTAGGCTCTAGAAAAAGGTACTTATTTTTAGTACATCCTACCATGCTATCAATATAATACCTAATTAACAGACGTACATACTATCACGCCTGTTTCCCCGAAGGGGTAGGCAGAGGCATATTAAACGCCCACATTTCGCCTATTATATTGTTGGTCCCACGTAATAAGTGCCGAGCCTATTGCCGCTTATCGGGCTTAACTTATAACCACTTGCAAGTGGGATTGGCTTGGACTCCTAAGGTCTTAGTGGGATCCCTATACACCTAATTACTTACTACATTATTGTCAAATTGGCATGACTTCGCTTATAGTTCTTCAATACTTTATGGTTGGAAACTCAACAGTTGGAAACAAAAGTAAAGCAATTGTCCTTGGATATCCAACACGTTGGATGTCAGTTATGTGACAGTTTTTGTGGTATTTAATATCGAAGATTTCCTTGCTTCTGAATGCACGTAAGGACGATGGTCCGAACTATTACTATATTCCAAGTAAATGGAGGCCCGTGCTTAGTAGTCGAGCATGAGCTCAGATGATGGCATAATTAAAATATATCCATAAACTCTCAATGTTCGTCATATGGAGCAAATAAGATTCTGACATTATATTACGTTGGTTGAAGGCACTCTAATATTGACGATAACTTTAAAAGACCCTTTAATTATTTTTTATAACAAAAAAAAAATTCAGTACAGAATAACTAAAAGAATACCAAAGCGTTACACACATTTATGTCACATTTTAGAGCTCTGAGAGTAATGAAAAATGTGTAGTATATAAAATGGCGCCATTGTGCCGCAGTAAGCATATAGCATAGTCTTTCTTCGTGTAAATAGATGTGAAGACCGGATGCTGTCACGTTCTCATTAGTCGATGCGTCAGGTTACACAGGGTCTCGCCGTGTTGAGTTACACTGTCTTTCCAAAGAAAAGGGCAAAGGTTTCTAATTGAATTATTTTCATATTAACTTTTGCTAGCGGCTTTGCACACATTACCTTCAGTGCATCGCCTTCCAGAGACATCGTGCAATTTTTTTGGAATGATAAGTCCATGTTGGATATCTCTTGAAGCGCTTCTTGCCCCAAACTAAACAGAGCCTGTATCATGAGTAGGTACATAAAAGATGATTCTTTGGTAAGATTCTTGTAAAGTGGAAAAATTGTATTTTGTATGTATTATTGTCATGAATAGACTCAAAAAGAACTGGACGGATTTCGATAATTCTTTTACCATTAGAATGAAGCCATGTTATCCACATTATCCCTATATTATACAGGCTATATTTTCCACTAGGCAAATTACTAAAACGTCAAGGTTTGACGACCGATATGTCGTGGTGGCGAGAATACCCGCTCTCCGCTCCTGAGGTCGTGGGTTCAATTCCCACGTAGGACAAATCTTTCTGTGCATGAACATGAATATTTGTTCTGGTCTAGGTGTTTTCCTATGTATATTAAGTATTTATTTACAAAAAAAGTATTGATATATGTTTATCCGTTATTTAGTATCCATAACACAAGTTTTTAATAATACTTATTTTGGAACTAAATAATTGGTGTAATTGTCAGAAAATATTTATTATTATCAATCGAAGCAAAGCGAGGGCGTGTACACTAGTACATTATAAATAGGGAAACACCCAGACCAAAACATATTCATAATAGGTTGGGGAAAAAGTCTTTTCGTATTTTTGTATGAAAAGTCAAGACATTTTTTTCAAAGTTTATTTACATTTATTTACAATATATATGTACCGTTTTGTTGAATAGCTTTCTGCCATTTTGTGGGCAGAGACATTATCCCGTTACTTTAGAAACTTTGGGACTTCTGATCAAAAAAACGGGACAAATAGTTTTGGCAGTCCTCTCTTGAGGTCAACCTTACAGAACCTAAAGAATTCTGCAGAGACCGAAACAGGTGAAAATCTGAAGGCGCAAGGTCAGGGCTGTATGGTGGATGCACTAGGACCTCCCAGTCGAACTCTCTTAATTTTTGCTGAGTGGCTGAAGATGTGTGTGGTCTAGCGTTATCGTGATGAAAGACCACACCCTTCCTGTTGATCAATTCCGGCCGTTTTCTCTCGACTGCTTCCTTTAATCTCATCAGTTGCTGGCAGTAAAGATCAGAATCGATGGTTTTGCCGGGCGGTAAAAGCTCATAATAAACAATGCCCTTCCAATCCCACCATACACACAGCATCACCTTATTTCGTGTTAGGCCAGGTTTGGCCACAGTCTGTGAAGCCTGGCCAACTTTCGACCACGACCTTTTTCGCACGTTCTTGTCGTACGTGATCCACTTTTCATCGCCAGTTATCAATCTCTTCAAAAACGGCTCGGTTTCATTACGTCTCAATAATGAATCGCAAATGAGTACACGGTTCATTAAGTTTCTTTGAGTGAGCTCGTGTGGCACCCAAATATCGAGCTTTTTTATATAACCAGCTTTCTTCAAATGGGTCAAAACTGTTTTGTGGTCAATTCCTAGTTCTTCAGCTACATCGTAACTACTAAAATGCCGATCTTGCTCCACTCTTTCAAAAATGGCGTCCATTTTATTCGTAACAGGGCGACCAGAGCGAGGTGCATCTTTAACATCAAAATTTCCGGACTGAAAACGTTTGAACCAAATTTGTGCTACTCTTACTGACACTGCATCAGGTCCATAAACATCACAAATTTTTTTCACTGCTTGAGTTGCATTTTTGCCTTTTTTATAATAAAATTTTAAAATGTATCGAATTTCTTCATTAGATTCACTCATTTTTACGGAGAGAAAAACAAATGAAAAATAGCGGGAAACAACTTTTTTTTATTTTTTTCTTTTCTTTATAATGGAACCTTTTTAATGTTACCAAAACCAGCCAGACACAAATAGTACAGTCAAAAAAATTTTATAATAAGTTTATACCTACGTTATGCGAAAAGACTTTTTCCCCGACCTAATATTTACATAAAAGTATATTCGGAAAGTCTTGAGCAGAGGAATCAAATTCAAGACCTCAGCAGCCGAGCGGTTTGCATGTATTAACCACCAATAACCCTTACCATCTCGGCGCTCAACCGCTCCGTGTCTGTTCAATAACCTGGTAAATATATATTATCACACCTCTGAGACAACAAAGTCAGAACTGTTAATTTTATACATTTAACAGATGGTAAAGAGTATTTAATCCGCTATTTGTACTAAAACCAAAAGTTAACAAAATCATCCCAATGCTATGGTCTCGGCATTAAAGAGAAACAATAAAAACTCTTTAGCATTTCTAAAATAATTAATAAATATCTTCTACTCGCATCTTCGCCTGTATAAACAAATTAACTAACCACGGGAAAACAAAAACAATAGTAAAATACTCCTGTATTTGTCGTTAATACTAGTTTAAAAGAATAGATAAGAGAAATTGTCCTGTCGTGAATTATGAACTAAATAAAAAACCGTTAGCCGCGTACGAGACTGGGCGTAAGATGTCCAAAGTAAACTAGTGTTTAAACAATTGCGTTTGATATCGAGCACTTCTATTATTGAACATTTGCCCCGGAATGCGCGTCAAAATGTTGGCCCTGGTTAACAGCATATGTAGTAGAAGTTAAACCAAGTAGGTACCTAAGCTGTAAGAACTAAAAAGTAACAGCAGGACGCCACACATTATGTACCAGAATCTCTTTTAATGTGATTTATGAGACAAAGCCCGAGCCTAAGATTGAAACTGTAATGGGCTAATAAAGGCGATTTTTTATAATTCTCTTTCTACTTAAATCTATATTTGAAAAAAAACAAGACCAGTTTATATGTAACAATAAATAAAAGGTATGAATCGTATGATAGGCGAATTCAGGTCATATGTGCCGACTAAATAAGTGCCAACCAAAGAGTTTAAATCTTGACTTTTGTATAGGTCATGTCCTAAGTGATTGCATTAACACCATTCATGTAGCCAATACACAGAACATTTAAATAAAAGTCATAAATAACAAATCACGAATAAAAAAAAACAAATGAAATAGAAAGGTCATTGCTCTGCGATCAGCTGTCTCACGTCTAGTCGCGAGATGCCTTGACCAAGGCTGCATGCAAGGCAGCGGCCGCATACCACGCATCGCATCATTCAACAAATTGACCTACTACAGGCACAACAGTCAGTCTCTTTACAGACTTATTAGGTATATTTTTATGTCTCTTGTTTACTTGTTTATATTTTGTTTATCTGTATTCTCTACTCATGGTAAAAGCATTTTTTATAAACTTATATGTTCAGGCTGGCCAAAGTAACTGCTTAAATGAATAAACGGGGATATCGCTTAGAATTCATTCAGGCAGTTTTTGAACTACCTTTACAATGAAACCGTAATTTTCTAAATATAAAAATATTAATTCTGTTCTATCTACTTCAATTTTAGAATTCGTAAATCTAACAAACTGATGATAAGCTTGTGGTGGTCCTACACATGGCTAAAAGTTTCCGTAGTTAAAATATGGTGTCGTGCAGATATTATTATCTCTATCTTTCGGGTTTCCAAATTATAAAGCGGTGCTATAGTCCCAACGCGCTTTTAATGTTGGAGCTTTCATGCTGCCAATGACAATGCAATAAAACTTTTACATTGTCAATTAAAAATTTAGGATTTTCAGATTGAAAGTTATTCATGCGTGGTGATTATAAACAGAGTAGCTGTTATATATTAACTATGTTCAAGATCTCTATCGCTGTCTCTTTCCATCTCAGCGGGCAGTGGGAAATCCTTTTGCTTAAATTCTTCGGCAACCACTACTTGTGACAGCCGATGCTAGTGGCTTATGTGGAATATCTATTATTTTTTTTCGAATATTCTTTACGACCAAAATGCCAGGCGCATACCATTGCTGTTTTTATTATGTCGTACTTTTTAGTGTGCAGTCAGTGACATAAAGTTGTTAACATACAAAGCGCCACATCGACACACGTCTCTATTATCAAGAGCGATAGGGCGTGTTTCGATATAAACGGCGCTTTGAGTTCTACTAAATATTTGACGCTGCATGTACTTCGCTACAATGAAATTCATTTATTCACGACTTGTATAACCGAGAGGTATAACTTTAGTTTCTTTATTTTACGACGCAAAAATTTGTACTTTGTTAATAGCTTATACACTTTTAGTGCCTACCTACTTACAGTTTTTATTTCCCTGTAACAACTATTATAGGTCCTACAGAATACTACAAATTTATTTTTTAATATGTAATGTCGATAAAAAAGCGGTTTATGGTAGAATTTTAATGGTACAATTGTGATTGCATTTGTATTTAACGTTAAAAACAACAAGCTTTACTTGGTTTTATAGAAGTCAGTTAACAATCATAATAGACTATAATATAATGTAAATGCAAAATTGACCATTTTATTTAGTTTCTTTTTATTTTGACCTAAAATACGATTTTTTATTCACGAGATAACCAAATGAGTAAATTAGCAAAACGGAGACAAAGCTTCTAAAAACATGCTTAATAATTCATATCTATTTAGGAAGGGTTGGCAGAAAAGACTAAAATAATCTAAACGATTTTTTTAATGCGAGGTGAATGTTTTTTTTAATATACCTCGAATCTAAATAGTATACTAACATTAAACAATAAAATATTGATATAGGTAATACATAAAATAAACAATGTTAGCCAAGTTATAAATGTCCACAAACCTGGTTAGGCCACTATTCCAAAATGTTAAAAATGTCTGCTATTTATAATTTATGTTTGCTGAAAAGGTAAACTACATACCTCATGGATTAATTATCCTATATGTTGTATAAAAAGCAACGTACAGAAGCCATTAGAGTAGGTATCGTATTAACCCTCACCCACAAGCTGACGCCAGTAACGGCTCCGTATGTTTGCAAGTCCGAAACGACACGTGCCCTCAGCTCGAGTGGGGTTAACGTATCAGTAGGAACAACCAGCGTCATGCAGTTGTTGACATCTAAAGCGTCACAAAGTTCGATTTACCTCTCTATTGTCAAGAGAATTAGAGCTGGTTCCGAAATTTATGGCGCCTGACTGTACCATTGGACTACCATTTGCAAACAACCTAAGGGTTTTTTGAGCACTGAAATGAGAGTTTTAATTAAAAATTAAGCGATATACGATATATTTTATGTAAGCACCTGGTGACTAGATTAAGTTTTAATTTTAATTTATAAAAACCATTTGCCATCGCTAAAAAAGCTTCTAAACTACTTTAAAATGTAATTTTGTTACTTCTATTCGTTATTGATCAGTAATTATCTTTCATTAAATATAGTAAAAAAATACATTACTCTCATTAAAATACATTGCTCAGTTATATGCAAGTTAAAGCATCTTTTTAAACTGCTACATAGTATAGCGTTAGGCGATACCACATGTAATAAAAACAGTGTTGGTATACGCGTGCTCTAGTACAAAGATAACGCGAGTAAGACAGCTACCAACAACAAACCCAGGAAAAATGAGTCATTCAATCTTACAGTGCAAGTTCCCAGACGCGTCATACATTTTAATAATTTGTTTACTCATATTAAAGATACTCTCATGGTATGAAAGTACTACCATAAGGCTATTTGTCTACTCGACCGTGATAACGCCAGCATAAAGGTATAGCGTTGCGTAATCGTTGGGCTTCGTAATGGCGTGTAAGTGCTGCTTTACAAACAGGGCTGCCAACAATATCGTAAAATTATTATATTAATTGTAAAATAACATAATGATAACGCAAGAAATAATAACAATAATATTGCAGAAATAATAACAATAATATTGCAGAAATAATTTATTAGCTATCGACAGTCTGCTGTGATTTCACTTGCTAAAATAAAGTTTTAAAATCGTCAGTATACAACGCTTTGGAAACCACAGACGCTTTAGGCTTACTTCAATAATATGCGTTATCGGGACTATTTCTAAATTATTTCACACCATTTGTTATTTATATTTACAAACGGCACTAGATAAGCGCATTTATTAAATTAAAAGTGTGTAAATGTAATTAAATGCAAGTATTAAATCCGTACCAACATAAAAATGGTTGTTAAAACATTTTGAATTAATTCCTCTGTAAAGCATCATTTGAAGTGAAACACAAATTGTTCCATATTAATATCATCTATATTTCTAATGTTAATATTCTGTTAGTATGCCTGTAACTTAAACTCTAACTATTAATTTGTAAATATTATCTATTAGTATGTTTAATCGACACCTTATTTTTTTTAATTAAAAGGACTTTGCAAGCGCCTTGCAAATTAAATTATTTATCTCTTGCACATACAACTAGAAGACATAGTTAAAACGGTACAATAATTTAGTTTCATACCAAAAAAATCATACATATTATATCTGATACTTTAAAATATTGAGGTTTCCCAAAAAATACTATCAAATATTTTCTCCGCAGTCCGTCGACAGCCCTAATAGGGCACGCTACGCCATTCTGTAAGCAAACGAGGCAACACCATTTGCCATGTGGTCAGAGCGCTAACGGACTCACAAATTCCTTGTCGGGTCAACAAGCCAGCCGATCAAAGATGCTACCCGGTACTGCTTACCTTCCGGACATGTTTTTTGAAAATTATATCGATATTTTAATAATTGTACCATTTTACTCAAAACTAGCTTCATAATCAAATCAGAAGGATAATGGTAGTGAATGCTTTTGCAAAAGTGAGACTGTTTAAAAATCGTTACCTGTATCGTTTTATTCATAAAATTTAAAATTTTAGAAAAATGGTTTCAAAAACATAAGTTTCTTTTAATGATAAACACGAAGCTTTGTATATTGTAAGTTCCCATAAGCGCTTACTTGACAGATAGTGTGTTTCTAAACTATAATTTAAGCCGCCGAGTATCTGCTAATCAGAAGTTGTGAAACAGGTCCTTAAAGTCGCATCCTTTATGTGGTAGCACCTTATTCGTAGTCATTATAATCATTTTGGGTATAAAGGGTGTATAAGGGTTTATAGTGATCCTACCAAGGCCTAAGGAACCCAAGCAAACCTCACCTGCAAGTGGTGCACCTGCCAATCAACGGACGAGGCTCTGACGAAGATAAAAGTTCGCGATAAGTGGCAAAAGGCTCGCCACCTATTATGTGGGACCAACTTTATGATTGGCGAAGTGTGGGCGTATACTCGTAAATTGCTTTTGCCTACCCCTTCGGGGAAACAGGCGTGATTGTATGTTTGTTATAATCATTTTAATAAAGCAGTAAATTTTTGAAGTAATAGATATCTATAAAATAACAAATTTATTTTATAATCATAATCATAATTCTTTATTTTTTTCACACATTCTTTCTTAGAAAGTCTTATATCATAAATAAATTCTTTAGGTAGATATCGATACTTTTAAGAACTTCAGGCATCTCTACATCAGATTTTATCATGACCCGCCGAAAATTAATCGCATAGGTCGCCCAGCCGAAAGCCTGAAACGCCCACAATGATTTTACGGCTATCAATACTCGCGTCGCTGATATAGGTCTTGTCTGGACATAAAGAAGGAGGTTTTATATAAAATATTGCCTTGTATCTTAAAATTTTCGTGAGTAATTTATGTGAGCGACCCGTGTAATAAATCATTACAAGTCTTATAATTATTATTGCTTAATAACAGTTGTATAAGCCACGGGATAAACTAGATGCTAACTCAACGACTTAACTTTAGGACGCCGTTTTAGTTTATGTTTACTTGTGATTCGCTAGAATATAATCTAACCTAGGTTATAAACCTTACTTATTGGTTCTTCTTTTATTATTACGAAACTTTGGCTTGCTGGTAGAAAATAGTCATCGAACATAATAATTCGTATATGTGAACTAGCCAAGTAAGATTTTAGGCTACAATATATTATTTTCAGTAAAACTTACTTATTCTAAGGTATACGTATACATGATATTTTACAGGACTGTCCATTGAACTTGGCACCCATTTAGATCTCACTTCTTTTGTCGTTGAAGTCAACAACCAAGGCAATTTTATAATATTAAATTTGGCTCTCATTTCACCTTTATGTTTTTGATCAACTTTATTAGGACTGCATAGCACTTGTCACTCCTTTTATTTATTCATATGCAATAATTTATCTGTGTAATCAACCTGTGTGGAGATAATGCTCAAGTATGCGGAATAAAAAGATAGAATTCACATATTATATAAAAAAAATACATTAAATATTTACACAATGCTTACTTAATAATATAATGTGTTAACATAAACCGACGTATGCACAAAAGACATCAAAATTACAAAATAAAGATATTGCTAAAATTACAGTAATTGTTTACAATAAAAGTATAAGTAAATAATATCCTATTTGCTTTACTGTAAGCAGATTTTAACCTCTAAGTCTGAGGATTTCCTTTCCAAGCTTATGTGTCTGCGCTGCAAAGTTTAATCTTACTGCCATAGAAGCCATGAAAAGTCGTCTGGGGCAATATTGTCTCAACTGGGGTGTATGTAAGGCATTGTCAGAGTGAATGCCGACATTTTGTTAAGACGCTTTGAAGTTCATGTAAAAAGCTTGTATTTAATTAGCTGTGCCCACCGCGTTTACATAACATCACGCCTGTTTTCTCGAAGGGATAGGGCATTTTATATGCCAATTTTATTTTGGTCCCACATAATAGGTGGCGATGCTAATGCCGCATACCGGAATCTTCTAAGTTCGCCAGAGCCTTCTCCGTTGATCGGCAGGTGCACCATTTGCAGGTGAGGTTGGCTTGGGCTCCTAAGATCTTGGTAGGATCCCTTTACTCCCGCGTAAATTGATTATAAGTTGAACTTTAAGCCTACGGAATTACACTAAAGTAAAACTCATAATCTCACGGGAATATAGTAGGCATCGGATTAGTAACTATGTAATTTATGCGTATGCCTAATATTAGCTAATATTTATCAGTCGTTTCAAATTTTCGTGGAATCTGACTTTCTTGAAATTTGTCTCATAGAAATTTTTTATCAAATATTAAAGACCGCAAAGGATTATTTTCCCTTCATTCCCTAAAGAAAACCCGCAACACACAAAACCGAAATCGTCGTGGGCGGAATTGAGTTTATTATTTACTAAGAGCCTCTTATCTTTTTGATGTCAAACTAACTCGAGTTTTTTTCACGTAAAATACATTTTATCTATATCTACAAAAGCGAAAGGTCACTCAATCACTCACTCACTACAAGTGCGAGAAGTCTCTAATTTTATATGGGGGTTCCTTTTAGGACACAGGTGCTCCCTAATACGGGATTTTGTGAAATTCGATCTCTTAGGGCTTTCATGCTGCGGTCGTCTCTATTTGTAGGAGAAGTTGACAAACGCTGTATTTTTGTTTTCTTGGGATTGGTTCGGTCAATTGGCCTTGTACAGAGCCCCATTTGAGCAAACTCCGTATCTAACCGGGTAAAGGCCCTCTTGCATCAAACGCAGAGCACGCAGGTCATGGTGATCCGAACCAAAAGGGAGTATCGAACCATCTCCCACGAGGTGGCATGTGCACTGGCAAGATCTCTTACATGGGCCATAGAGGCTGAAATTCAATCTGCGGTCTACTGGCGAATGTCGCAAGTACGGAGCCAAGGTTTCCGTCCCTCGCAACTTACTGAGGTATGATGGCGCATAGCAGCCCAGACTGAGGCTCTGGGCGATTGGCGGCGGCGGCTTGGACCGGGACCACGGACCTCGGACATTACAAGATCACGACGCCGGATCCTTGAGGGAGTTTATCCCATAATACAGCAATGGGTCTGTCAGAGGTGGGGGTTAATGTAGTTTCGGCTGACACAGGTACGGCTCCTTCTGAGAAGCTCCGTTACCTTTCCATCATAGGAGCGGACTTTGCTGCTGGCGTGGCCATGGCCTGATGAGAGACCATGATCCCCCCTTTTTGTCAACTAGTGACGGGCGTTGTTAGTTTTTTAGTGGGTAGGCTGAAAAGTTCCTGCAGGAGCCCCCCATAACAGTTTTCCGGTCCCCCGACCAGCTGGGTATGCGTAAATGCATTTTTCTGACATAAAAAAGGTTTCTTAAATTACTAAGTTCTCAATTTTATAAATAAATTTGAAGGTGTAATTATTTTTACAAATATATAATAATCAAAATTACCCCCTTCTAGTTTACCCCCCCCCCATATCCCCATCCCCATCCCCATATCCAAAACATAAATGTATTAGGTCAAACGCAACACAATTTAATAAGAATATTAGGAAAAGATTTTAAATATATGGTATTATAACTAGTATGTAAGTATTTATAACATAAACTTACGTCCATTACCGTTAAATTTTAGCTGTAGCTCTTCACTATGAAAGCCACAGCTTTTATTGTTTACACTCTTAACTGAAGACTGTAGTCCCTTTGAGGGGTAGAAGTCTGTGTTGACATAGTTAGGTCAATATAGGCAGTGCCGATGCGTCAGCCAGCTAGAATTACGTGTGTGCTAAATTCGACCTTAAATAAACGTAACTACCAGAGATAACTTAACAATATAAATAGCTCCGGTGTTATAAACTTCAACCTCACCTGCAGATCAACAGACGAGGCTCTTTACTTCTTTCAAAGGTAAAGAGATAATATTTGCTTGGTATCCATTTTAAATTAAAATCTCCAACTTTTATAGTTCAGAAAAACATATAACTTAAAGTGTAGAACTTAGTTTTGTAGGCCAGTCTAGATAGCTTTAAATTGGTACATGTTCAAAATGAGCACAGTATTGTGTAATGAGTTAGGTATTTGTAAAATGAGAAAACTTAGAACTAATTACTGCATTCTGAAGACGTATACTTGCGTCAGTCGGTTGCATAACGATTAGAAGCTTCGATATATCACTTTCTCCAATAGGTATCGGACCTCAATTTAGGTCGATAGAGCTAAGCGACTAATGAATTTCCGTCGTTCGGAGATATTTTTGTATATGTATCACTATTTAATATCGTGTACTGGTAGTGGTAAAGTTCATTAGTATTGACTTCTAGAATTAAATTAAATCAATAATAATTGGTTAGTAATAAAAATTCTGTAAATTGTATGTCTCAATCGTTTCGTAGATACTGTCTAATATTTATATAAAAGTTTCCAGTTCCTTACGTTATCTTAAAGTTTAATTAATTTATAAATAGGAAAAGTTATAAATGCTATACCTATTAAAATAATATATGAACAAAACTTGTAATAAAATGCTCTGTGTAGAGATATATCTTACTTAATGCACTATGTAATCAAGTACTTAACTTATTAGAATGTCAAAATATACGAGGTCCCTTATTATCACAATGTGTAAAATTGTAACTTATAAATTTACCAGGCGGTTAAGTTATGATCACGAAAGGAAACCGTAAAGCAAAATTAATGAAATCCACTACAAAGCTTCAACTTTTATGATGTTACGCTTTGAATAGGAGGCACTTAATGTACTTTATTTCGACGAGGAAATTACGTTTCCTAAATTAAAAAATGTCGTCATTTATATATTAAGTAACTAACTATGCGGTTACCTTTTTAATTTTATTATTCAAAAATATAAAATAGTCCAATTATCTTCTTGTTAAGGTTACAAGAACAAAATGTACTTAAAGGTTTCATCGTCTCAGCCAACAGAAGTCTACTGCTAAACCTATGTTTCTGCTCCACAATTGAATTCCACCTTAAGCGATCTCGAGGTGCCTTCAACCACTAACAACCCGGAAACAAAATTTAATGGTAAGACTTATATCAAATCTTTAAAAAAGTTTAAGGTTTGTCATGTCCTTCTTATATTTTTTTATTATTATGTAGCCGTCCTGATGTAGAAACATGTTTTTCTTGAAATGCCTTGCCTATATTTGTGTTTGCAAAAACAAGTTGTATGTAAAAGTTTGTTTCTCGTAAAGATTTCTGTTATATACAAGAAACGAAGCTAGTGTCCAGTACAAATTACGATAAGATCATATACCGAGACGCCTTGCGACGCTCACTACATAATAACTTTGACGACTGTATTTTGTTTCCAGTAGAGCTTTTGTATATTTTTATAAAGATTACATGGGTTTATTAATTGATTATAAAAAAATCATTTTAGTTTTACGTATGCCTTATTACGGGACTTTACTAAACACGCGGTATGGCAACGGATTAACGATGCAACGCATAAGAAAAACGGTCTGCGCAAATGGTGTTTCACGGCTCGCTTAAAAGACACTGAGCGAAAAGAAGTTAGGAATACATTAGCTAGAATAGAATTTCTAAGCGAAATCTTCTGACAAAGACACAGTTTGCCGTTTCAAATCGTGAACGAGGTAGTAATAATATATTAGATAATAGTTCAGATTCTAGAATAATAGTCGAACGCTTGTTTCGGAACCAGGAGACAGGAGGTACAAATTCAGCATAGGGTCTGGTTGGTGTTTTGTTTGGGCAGCCTCATGCCTTATACTTTTATGTCACCATCATAACATGTAAAGTTCTGGAATAAATTGTATGATATCATGTTTAATTTTAGTTTGGCCTGTTGTTAAAATCACAAAACCCGAAGAATCAGGGGTCTGTTCTGACGAATCGAGGTAAGAGAGTATTAGATCAGACCCAACCACGAGGACCAAGTGTAGATTGGAAAAGGCAGGAGTGTGGCGTCCAGCTATTATTTCTCAAGCTGCCTAATAGGGCCGAGCCGCCCAACTCTAATATGGCATAGCGACTCTAATATACATATAGTGCTAAAGGGGACCAACTGCTTAACGTGCCTTCTGAAACTCAGTAGCGCCCGATATGAAATGTCTCACAAACGTCTTGGGTTTGACATACGTGAGCTGAGTGAATTGCAACCGAAACTGAGCGGAGCTGTGGCACCAACCGATATTATCCTTTCGGTATTATATAAAACAGTATATTTATAAATGTGTTTAATCATATCATCATCATATCCTAGCATTATCCCAGTTGCCCTAGACTTGAGCGTAGGGCCCAGGGTCTGCTAACTGGATTAACCAAAATTAGCTGAATTTCAGTTTTATACCTAATCAAATAATAATAGTGCAGGTCAAAAGTACCCTAAACCGACCGGCGTGTATGAGGAGCTAAAAGTGTGTGCCAAGATCGTAGCAAGTGGAAGGATGTGATCTCTGCCTACCCCTACGGGAAAGAGGCGTGACATTATGTATGTATGTATGTATCAAATAATAAAATTAAAATAGAATCAAAGTTAACATTAAAACCGAAAATACTAAAAACGTATTTCATTAATGAAACAACTAATTGAATTTGAAAAAATAAACAGAATCCTACACTCATTCATGCTATACATCTTGTATGGGAAAGTCGCGGACGAATGATTAAGTTAATTTGGTACAGTTTGCATCGAATCGAATCGACGCATCGAGTAGTCAATACGGATGGCTGGAATCGATCTTTTGCAGTGTGATTTATGTCTCTAGCGGACCAGAGCGGTTCTATTACGTATCTCATTCGATTGGAAGCACGACTGAATAAGAACAACTATTTTCTTTGTTGAAATTGTATTTTAAAATTAACTATGTTTTTATAAGAAAAGATGGAGAGCACCCAGATTTGTATCATAGCGTTTTTAGAAAGCAGCAGTGGTGAGTTCAATAGACTGTAATTTAGAGGGAGCCTCGGATGCAAACCTTGGTCTTTTTGGACGTCTTCTGTTGTTTTGTCTTCTGTTGTTTCGTCTTTTGTTTTATGACTTTTCGAAATTATGTGCGTAGTAATCGCTTGCTTCGTGTCTCGGAAAACACGTGTACACGTGATGCCAGCTGTCATGAATATCAATAAAAGTCGTTATTTAGAAGTCAGCGCTTTCTAACATCCTGACAGTTGGTTTCACCATACATTGACGTTTCTCTCTGAGTTGCGGAGGTCATACGGCAGTTAGCTTTATATAACACCTGAAATTTAGCCAAATCACCAGGTAAGTGAGCAGACCCTAAGCCCTAAGCGTAAGGCTAGGGCACAACTGGGGTAATGCGAGGATAATGATGATGATAATGATCTAGATATTTTATAGGTGCTCTATAAGACAGAGGACATTTCTACATACTCAGCTGCCAAATTTGCGATATACCGTTGGAATTGTAGCTAGAAAAATCTAGACATATGTGACTTACTTAATAACTACATACCTTGCTTAGTACATAATGAAGCACTCTTATTTTTAGAGTGCATAGACAGGATACCATAAGCCAGGAAGTGGTCACTATTTGTGTACTGAAATACATAAACATAGCGGCCGCCCGCGAAATAAAGAGAAAGACTGTTTAAAAAAAGTACCCTGATCTTGACAAAATGGCTAATTATCGCAACTTAACAATCTTCAGGAGCAGTTTTTCCCTAGAAGGTACCTATTACTTTAATTATATTCTTCTAATATCTCAACAAAATGATGTCCCACTTTGTTTAAAATGACATGTTAAAAATTTTCTGGTCTAACATCTTGCTATGAAGAAGTAGTAAAGCTGAAAATTTCAGTGACTTTCCGTACACAGATACCATTTTAATTATTTAAGGCTATAAACTCTGATTTATTTACGAAAACGTGCCTTACTAGGGTCATTTTCAGTCAGGGTCAATGGTGCGTACATGTGCCAAGTTTTACATTTTTAATCAGTAAAACCTTATGTCATTAATTATTGCTTACCTGAGTTAAAAATTAACTTAAAGCCAGCTAAATATTTAGCCAGCTCCCAGTGTATAGTTTAATAATTTACTCCTTATTGTACACCATGATAAAGATTACACAAAACGAAAGAAAATTAATCAAATAGATATACACTTCAAACTTCAAATACTTTTTATCCCATAAACTATTACATAGTTCTTGAAAACGTCAGAGAAGCGAGGTTTAAGCTTACGGCAAAGGTTAAGTTTAAGTTTTAAAGCAAATGCTCAAATCACTACTTCTAAATATTTAAGTTAATTACTCATCTTTTTATGTAAATATAATTGCATAGTATGGTTATAATTTTGTCTAATAGCAATTTGTAACCGCCTATGCATTATATGGAGACTCTTTTGTGCAGGTAGCACAGAAAAAACACTCAAGCGCAATGCTAATTGCTCATAATCCCCAGCTGACGAGCATCCGTGTTTTTGTTCCAGCCGTTCTTGGTCGTGGCTATAGTTCTCTATAGGTAGCTCAGTTCTATTATTCACTAGTGGCACGTCCTTGCTTTGCTTCGGTAACTTTTTTACATCTTGAGTTACATTATTGAAGTTTCAGTAGGGATCTCTATTTTATAGATGATGTTACTCAGGGATAATGTAGCATTTTGATGGTGAAAAAGTAATCGAAATACGTCCCGTAGTTTTTGAGTTTATTTGTAACAGACATACAGACAAAAGGACTAATCTTTTCTCTTTATAATATTAGTATAATGATATAGATTCCTCGACATACAGCCTATTGTCCTTGCTTGCTCGTTGGAGGTTGGAAAACCGTGGAGCTCTTTTTGCACGTAATGACGCGTGAATCTTCTGTTTTTTTCTTTTTTGTTGTTCAACTGGACAGGTCTGTTAAGTAGTCTTTCTGATGGTACGCTGCATTCCAATGAGGATTCAATGAAATACGCTTACGCTCGCACTTACGCTCAAAATCTCTTTATGACTCATGCACTTCTGTTGTAAAGTAAAAGCACTATGTAAAGTTTAATTTTTTTTTCATATTTTGACCTTGTGAATTAGGGTAGGTATAAAAAAAAACAAAGCCGCGGTCTAATTTTTCGTAGCCACCACTCGCAATGCTAATTAGACTAACCACAAAGGGTTAAGGGGATTATAATATTCCTCTTTTTTATGAACACATTTGGAGCGGACAATTTTAGTTGAGGTCTAAAAGATTTACATAATGCAGGGAATGTTAATATTATACGGAAATATGTTACAGTGTTTTATACCAGTCGGCTTCGAATTTCTCTGACTGACGGCTCAGGCGTTTCCCAGCTTCTATGGTCTTGGATATGCAGGCTGTCAAGCGTGGAGGTGCATGTTCCCTTGCTTTTTTTTTCTTTTAAATAATGGCTTCGTGCGGTTTGCACATTTAGCCAGTGCCAGCCAGTTTGTGAGATACATTAATAACATATAAATTATAGTAAATAAGAATGAGTGGTGATAAAGATGATAAATGGTAAATGAGATGACCTCCCCTAAGCCCCTTGAGTCCTCAGTAAATATGTGGGACTATACTTAGATCTCACATGGACTTCTTGAGAGAATTTGAAAAGTTATGTTGCACTGTTTTGTTTCGTTTACTAACACTCATGTAAGTTTACAAACACTTAAAGGTTAATAATCCACCGTTATTACACATCAGTGTTCAAAATATCACATATTTCAGAAAATAAAACATAACTACAGACATGACGCTTCACTTTCCCGCCAATAAGTGGTTCCCGTGCTTATTCCACGATATGGAGCTTTGACTTATTTTTTAATTACATCGAATGCGTTTCAAGTTCCAATATGACTAGCTAGATTAAAAAACAGAACTATAATCACTAAGCAATTAAGAATATAATAATATATTTGTCCAGTATTTTTATAGGTATAAAGTAAATACAAGATATTTCAATCAAAACCTTTAATGTTTGTTCACTCTTTGCGACACTGTTCGTGACCAGGCTGCCTCAATTCGCGTGACAAGCTCATAATATAAGTGGTTTTCGCCATTCGTAAACTTTTTTAATATAATTTATGAAATTCACTTCTCCTTTCTTCATATAAAATTTGTAAGGGATGTCGACATGGCGATGACGACTTTGTAAAACAAAATGTTTCCTTCTTACTTAGTAGTTCTTTGCGGTTTCCATTCAAAGGTCATTCTTATTGTGTTCAACCGCAAATATTGGATTGTATTGTTTTGCAATAATTTTCATTTCAATAAATGTCTTTGTGCCTCAGAAACTTATTATGTATATACTGTACGGGCTGAATATTGGTGACTTTAAACGCTTGCGTATAGTTCTATTTTTTAACAATATGAATTATGTAAACAAACAACTTATTTTAATGACACTTATTTCGCTGTTTTAATGAGGTCACGACTCAAAAACATACATACATTTAATTTTAGGCCTGTTTTCCCGAAGGAGTAGACAGAGGCATTTTATACGCCCACACTTCGCCAGTTACATTGTTGGTCCCACGTAATAGGTGGCGAGCCTATTGCCGCTCAAGAACATCAGTTGAATAAAAATAATGCTTTTGCTAGACGTAAACTTCTGATACTTAGTCATGTTTTTTTTATTTAATTTTCACACTCACGTGTTAAGAGTATTTGCGTCTAGTAATGTAATAAATCAGATAATTTGCATTAATGTAGCATTTTCGTTATTCAGTACAGTCAAAGTCAAGTAAAGTCCTTCATAGTGAAGTCGTGCCCTAGTCAAATAGTAACTGACTTAACTAAAGGCTTATACGGAGATTTGGAGTCAACACGGAATAATCACAATCCACTTTCATACACTTTTATACGTAGCCGAAGTAGTTATGACTAAAATTCTACTATATTTACACATTAAACCTCGAATGTACATTAGTTTTGGAAAATAAAATACTTCCGCAATGTCCCAACTAACATTTTGGTAATAAGAATAAGTGCTATATGAGCTGCATAAGAGAATTTAAAAACCGAAGGTTCTATAAAGGTTCTAACGATTAGGTGGTATAGCGCGCTCTAACCCTCTTTTAACCCTCGTTTGGGCGTGTACGTGTTAGAACCTACAGTGCTTTAAGGGTTGTATAGTAGTGGTATATGAGTGATAAAGTAAGAGTTATAACAATGCTATTGCAGTACTGATTACCACTTCAAGTGTTTTATAAGCTTTATACAGGTTATAACTACAACCTAAAGTTGTAAACAAGTTGTGAAAACCACTTTAATAACTCTTTTAGTGACACATGGTTACTTTTTGGATCCAATAAATAACTCAAGACTTCTTTAGTAATAATAAATATGACCGAAAAAGCTAATGTTTAAATTCATTACATAGTGGTGACGCGTATGTGTTGTTATTTAATAAAATAATTAAGGTAAGTCAAGTGTTTCGATTACTGAGTGTTATATGGGATAAAACTCATGCAGACGTAAGTTTACGGTAACAATATATATTAGTGTTCATCTCATTTTTGAAGCGCTTTAAAAATAAACTACTTCTGATGATAAAATAATGTAAAAAATACTGCCTAAAAATATTTTTTTTCTTTATTTATTGCATTTATCAATTCCTGGTGCCAACTAAAAACATTTTAATTACAAATTATGAACAATTGAAGTAATTATGTGGACCAGTAACATATAAATACGTTTTTTCTTTCACATTTTTTTGAGGTTATCTTTGTTAAATGGTGTCTTAGTTCTAATTACTTAAGGATCCCGCTAACTCTTTTATTACTCCCATAGTGATTTAATACTAAAAGTAAGCACTTCCATGGCACTTGAAGTTCTATAACATGTTTATAAAAGTGAAAAATATTAGGTTTAACTTGTTTAATAGTTCTATGTGGAGCTGTAAGCTGATCGTTTTTAGGGTTCTGTTGTCGTTTGAAGAAAATCCTTTATATATCACACGCCTGACTGAATGACAAAAAATCCAAGAATTATTTATATTTTTATAAAAATAATAGATATTATTATCAATAAGATATTCATGTTAATATTTTGTAAAAAAAGTTGAACACACACACGATCAATGACGTCAGAAAGTAGTTTATTTTTAATGTTGAAATAATAGTTCTTATTGTTACCTATTTACCTAGATGAAAACAGTTCTTAAACATTGTATTAATATATACTTATTTACCTTTTATTTATGAAATTAATTACTCTTTTCGAACTTAGTGTATTTTTTGATTATTTACAAAACGTTCCCTGTTATTTCAGTAAATAAGTCGCAAATAAAAGGCAATTGTAAGTAGGTGCTACCTACTTGATGACACCGCTTTTGCACTCTACGGACCGCCTGGGTGGGTACCTAAAGCCTGCGAGTGCGAGGCGCTCGCGTTAGGCAAGGGCTCTGTGCCTTTGTCAGTCGGCAGTGTGCTGCGATCGAGCGACGAACGGAGAGAGAAGCTGCGAAAACGGCTCCGCATCGGATTACAAGTAAGGACCATGTAAAGTTTTTTACGTATGTAGAAGTAGTAAAGTTACTGATGTGTATGTCTCTTCGCAATAATTTCAAAAACAAAATCTATCTAGGTCCCTACTTATACCTGCATTAAGTACCACTGTTTATTCGATTTTCACCAATGTATAGAGTGATTAATAAGGACTAAACATTATTTGTACTAGTTGGATACCATAATACGACATTAAATGATACTACGCGTCTTACTAGTCCAAAGAGAAACTGAGCTATAGGTATTTAATTTCATATTATTCACTTAACAATTAGGTCATTCATCATTTCTGTTTAGTTGTCTCCTGTGTCACTGTACAAACTAAATGTTTAATTTCGCACAATTTACATAAACAAAACAGCGGCGGCGCGGGCGCTTCAAAGGCGGTATGTTTATATTAAAAAGATGACACGTGCGACGTCACAGGCTCGCGGCGATCCACTGACCCAATTAATAACTACCTAAACTACAACTAGTAACTAAGAAGGTTTCAACTTTCGGCAAGAAAGCCGAATAGAAACAATATAAATTTATTTATCCTTTTCGTACGTAATAAATAATCAATTGATAGGAGCGCGTAATACATGTTATTGTAATTACTTTTGCATGTAAAATTATTTCATCCAAAGCTTATGACACTTAACTGTATGGCTCTTATGCCAAGGGCTTAAGGTTTATTATTGTGTATAAATTTATAACGAAAAAAAAACAAATAGGAAGTGTTTTACACATTTTTTTTTAAATTTTAATACACGCATTTACAGCTCGACGTGCGTATCAAATATCAATGATTAGGTTATGTATTCCTGCCCGTAATAGTCTAGCTACAGCTACAGCATGTGGCAAAATTTAAAATCCAAAATCTTGTCCTGTGGCTAAACTACTGCGTATTTTTATTGAATTTTTTTGTGTATGTTCTGAATGTCATACTATATACTAAGCTTAATTTAATGTCGTATTATGATATCCACCCATAATAATTCAGGTTTTGTATCAAATAAATTGTAACAGTAAAAAACAATCATGCCCGACACATTTTCTATTTCCGCGCGGGTGAACTCGCTGCACGAGAAGCTAGAAATAGTTAGTACAATCGGCTATCACAATTAGAGTGTATAATACTTGTACCTGTTGGAGGCTTCCGACATATTGCACTACACACACGGTATCAACGTATGAACCTCGATACGGGTGTATAGAGGTTCATACGTTGATACCGTGTGTGGAGTGCACGGGCTGCTTGTATGCACTTTAGATATATCTTGGAATTTGTAACTGGTCGTCTGTCAACGTCAAAGTATCATATCATCAGTTGGCACTACCTGCAAGCCTGGACAAAGTGACATTTCGTTTGTCGTTAACGCCAACAGAAAAGTAAAATTGTATGGATTTCACGTTTGTGATTCAAAGTTTTCGTCGAGAACATCCATACAATTTTACTTTTCTGTTGCCGTTAATGAAAAACAAAAGGTCACTTTGTCTTACTACTACTACTACTACTACTATTTTGTCTTTGCTGGTCGGTGGAAGTACTGCTAACCGACATGACTTTGACAGCTCCAAACGGCTCGTTAGATTTGCCGAGTTATAGATAAGTTAGGTGGGGCCTGCGGGGTGCCAATTATTTTAATTGTTTTTTTTTTTCAGTATGTCTTTCAAAATCGTTAGGACTTATGAAAATAATAAAGAAAAATTGTTTGCTGTACCTTCCTTCTGGGAAAACAATAATGTATTAAAATGGCCACGGAAAAATGAGGCTAAACATCTTAAAAACGAATCCACACCGGAAGCCGATTGGAAGCAGTTGAGATGTGTGGTGAAACGACGGAATATTCCAAGTTACGAGACTGCTGAATACGTGTTAAAGGAAATGGTGAATCATACTGACACGGAAGACGATACAAACACTTCTAAAAAGCCTAAAAAACCATTACGTGAATTAAATTTAAACATTCTCGCAGATGAAATTGTAAGTTCTATTATAATATTTACTCAATGATTTAATACTTTACGTAGTCAGAGTTAAAAATCGATGAAACATGCATTGTTCCTAAAAATTCTAATTTATCTCATCTATATGGTCGATATGATATTTTGAAATATTTTTACAGGTGTACCCCGCTGCATCAGGATCCAATAATGTTAGTATCCAAATACCCACTTCGTCAGGATCAAATAATAATATCATTTTTGACATTCCCGCTGCATCTGAATCCAATATTATTACCTCCGAAATTCCAGCTGGAACCTCTGTTGGAACGGACAACGTCTATGAGTATCACATCCTCCAGGACAGTCAAAGCACAACTCAACACCAGTGCTACACTAATCTTGGACAAAATTTGGAATTTCTCAATGTATTATCTAATCAAACACATATCATAAATGAGCTCAAAAGTATAAAAAACGTGCAAAACATTATAATTCAGAAAATTTCATTATTTTCAATACAGTTAGATGACGCAGTTTCTCAAATTACTCAAGCAGCTGAGGGCAATTTCCAGGTCAACTACTTGAATGAATCTAAATCTACCTGGTGTAGTACCAAGTAACACTGCCTTTTATATGAGGCCAGTCGAAAATATCCAGCAATTAAATGAATTAGAACAGCAGTTATTCGATGCTATGCAATGGAGGTAGAGGTATGGATTGCGCGTATACATTGGCAGACATCTTATTTTCGCGATCCTTTCTATGCCAATGTACTTGGAGTGGAGGTAGTCGTGGAAGTGACATTAAAATTGCCTGGAAAAGTTTTAAACAAATCCTGTCTTTTTTTGGGAGCTGGTTAATTCCTGGGATAAAACGTACACAATCAATGACAACGAAAGTTTTTTTAAGAACATCCTAAAGAATTCAAGAAAGAGAAATTTGGCAAAGAATTTGCGAGCTTCCACGTCAAGGAAACGTTCAAAACTTTCAAAGGAGGAAAATGCAAATGATAACGAAACAAGCGATGAAGATATGTCTAATGAAAGTGATGACGATTCTATGAATACAGAAAATCCAGTTATAGAAAAGAAAAAACAAGAAAAAGAACAAAAAGTGGAAAAGAAAAGTGGCATCGTGGAAGAAACTCAATTGACAGAAAATAACCCAGAAGAAAAAGGTCAAGCAGCGGAGAAAGAAAAAGAAATTAATGAAATGAAGATAGTACACTCAAACAATTCTTCAAATGATAAAGAAGACGATATGAATGATGAAAATGTTAAAACAGATAAAAACATCGAATACATATATAAAGATAATGAAAATGATTTCATCAAATCAAATAAATCTTTTGAGCCCAATGAAATCAAAGAAGTAGATAATATTGAGACAATAGATTTAAAAGAAAATGAAGAAGAACCAAAAACCAAAGATAAAAGTAATGAGCCAAGTATATCGAACAGTAACTTCCAGATCCAGAAATACACGCAGAAATAGAAAATCGTAAGAATGTCGAAAAAGAAGAGAGAAGAAAATCGTCTCCTAAAAATAAAGAAGAAGCGGCCAATTTCACATAAAAATGTTAGTGTCTAAAGTGTTAGCCAATATATGAATATTGGAAAAGGCTCCTTTTTTATGTAAGTTTGTAGCTTTTTTATGATTGTGCCATGCGGAGTAAGAGTTGCCCTTTGATAATATTAAGGAAATATAGGATAACTTAAAATGATGAGCAATGATTTAAGGAATGGTTCAGATCATGAACCTGAACAGCTTCCATTAAGGGAAATCGCAATAAAAATCAGCTGTTTAGATATTTCGGGCAAGTAGATTATTAGTATTGCACTTTTCTATAGAACAGCTGGATTATTTTTTGGGTTGATCATAATGAAAGTTGTTCATATTCATGGTCTGAGCAACTCCTTAAATTTTGCTTATGATTTCAAGTTCCTCCTGTAAATAGGTGCTCTCTCCTCTTCTATTTTTGTAATATTTTATTTTTTGTTCGTACTATACTTTCATGGACAAACCGTCCAATTTTCAATTTATCTCGATGGTGTTCGTTATGGACTTCATAATTCAGATATTTCTGCATTAGCCACTCCATATATTTTTAGTTATCTTTGGTTCAAATTCAGTGAAAAAAGCCACACTAGTGTAGGTTTCATTTACACATGTATGTGTGATGATCATGAAGCGTACACTGCAAACCTTGTCATCGGTCACGGTAAACATTATGTGATTTTAACATTTTAAAATGACATCCATCCTTCGCTCATTCGTTATTAGAGGTGGTAAGGTAAACGCTCCTTTTACGGACTTAGTCGATTTTGGCTCCTATTGCGGTGCTATTTAAATTGTTGCGTTTAATTCTCATTTAAGAAAGTTTAAGCACACCAAATTTAAATAAATTGTTTTATAATAGTTTATTTAATTTCGGTCTGCTTAAACTTTCTTAAATGAGAACAAAACGCAACAATTAAAATACCACCGTAATAAGAGCCAAAATCGACTACCTTCGTAATAGGAGCTTTTTCGATTTCTTAGTATACGCTGAATATAATATTAATTATCAGTTGGAATCATGTTGATCGTGACATCAATAATTTGAGAAGGCTTTACCTAGTTTTTTAGTTTTTACTTTTGATTTTAAGATTTTTTATTTTTACTTTTTTATTACTTTGTTATTACGTTAAGTATTATGTTTTTTTTTGTTTTTATTTCATAGTCCTATTTGTTCAATTACCAAAGATGTGTGTGTTTGACCAAATTTCGGGCAATGTTTGATTGAAAACATTTTGGTTATGTATGGTTCCTTTATTAAAATTTAATGTTGATTTTGCTAATGACTTTCACACCATCGCAAATGACTCAGTACAATTGTACTGTATTACTACAGTAGAATAGTACTGAGTCATTCGCGATGGTGTGAAAGTGTTGGAAATCATTCACTGACTGACTAAATAACTTTTTGACTGATTATATTACTAGGAGATAATATGTTAAACGATTGATAAAAGATTATCTTAAATAAAACACAATTTCTAAATAGCAATCTTTTATTTTCAAATTGTGTGTAAAAGTGGTAAAAAGTACAGAAAACCATTTTTTTTAATACATACTAATTTACTTTTTACATCTTTAGGATGTAATATAATTTCATTCGATGCCGATGGTAATATGCTATTTTCACTGACTTTATAAATATTGAAGAACGACGACCTGACTGGTTTCTCAAATACTACACATTTTTCCGTTATTTGTTGGCCGTGAATATTTATTAACTTATCTTCAACTGAGATATATTTAATTTCAATGATATCACCAGCCAGTGAAATAAAATATTTATTTTTAAATTTGCATGATAATACGAAGTTCTCAAAGTGAAGCACTGTATCATTTTTGTGCTTGGTTAAAAAAGGTTTATCAAACCTTTTTTTTGGAATAGATGTTACATTTTTATTTTGCTCTGATAATCGTTTAGCTATCTGGGAAAGTGGTTTATTTCCCTGCCTTAGCATATTTTTTTAGCATATAATTTATTTTCGAATGGATAAGCGTTAAATGTTGGCAATGGGCCGAACCTTTCCACTTCATCGACTACGTGTAACAAATGACTGTAAGCTTCCGGCTCAAGGACATCTGGCAATATAATTATGCTCAAATAATGTAAGAAACTTCCGAATTCACTTGCTTTCCAGTGAGCAAGACAATCTAGAGCTCTTACTGATCTGTGAATTTCAGATGGAAGTTTGCATTGATTTAAAAATACATTAACATTTTCGATATTTTGTGCACACCACTTAGTCTTAAGTCTTCCAAAATTTCCGTCCCTCCATCCTATTAGTAATCTTTTCATAATTCCCAAATGAATCAAGTGCAACGAATCTGAAACGGGAAAATGTTCTACCATGTCGATAGGTAGTTTTAATAAGGGTGAATCCATTTTATGATGGCTCCCGTACATTTTTCTTCTAAAGTTTTCGTCGGTTCTTGCAGAAGATCTTTTTGCTGAAAATACAACAGTATGCGTTGTGTGTGAGTATTCCCCAACGGTTGTGCATTTTAAACACCCATTTTTTCCGTTAAAATTGCAAACACCTGAAAATGTTATAAAATATTGTCATGAATTACTATTTCATAATTGATACTCACGCGTGTGTCTCTGCGTGCGTGCGTGTGTGCAAACTAACCTTTGACATAGGCGCGTGCCGGGGAATCACAAATAAAACATCTAATTTTGACGTTCACATTCGTACCCTCAACACAAATTCCTTGCTCCAAAACGATGCTCATTTCCTTCACAAAATCTTCCAGGAATGAATTTAGGTTTTTTGGTTTACCTTTCCCATAATAAATGCCAATAATGAATGGATCACTAGTTTCACCTTGATGAATGTTAGCCAATATAGGCCAGAATTCATATTTTGAGCTTTTAAATATAGGTAAGCCATCGAGATTTATATTCAGAAGAATGTTATTTGGTAGCGGTATATAATTTTTAAGAATATTTGATAAGGGCATAATAATCCCATGATGCCAATATTCACCACCTTCAATTATTTTAAGGTAAATTGCTGTTGGCGTCTGTAAAATCGTCCGTGGATCAGACGGTAAAATATCCGTAAATCTTTTATTTAAAATTAAAAGCAAATCTTTTAAAGCGACTTGACTTATATTTTTTTGCAAAGCCCATGTTCGTATATCATTTTTAAAATTTATGTTTTTCAAATATTCACTTTCTTGTTCATCATCTGAGTTGTTTGAACTACTGAGCGGTAACAGATCATCATAAATTTGTGAATATTCAACATCAGAAATAATTTGCTGTTGTACGGAACCCTTTTGTATTTTAGTTGGTCGCTCTTGATATGAAACATTATCGAGTTCACTAGATTTGTATTTTGTACTTCTATTGATATCAGAACTGTTGACTGGGATAAAATCAGAGTCTTTTTCTGGATTTTGATTTAGATAACACTGTTTCTCCACTATATGCAATGCTTCTCTAGTCACCGTGTCATGTATTTTTTCCTCAACTGATGTAGGCTCGTCGCATTGGATTTGCGATAATTTAATAATTTTCTCATATTCTCTCAAAGCCTTTCTTCTGACTCCACCCGTTTGTTTTTTAACTCTCCATGGTTTCATTTTGAAAAATGAAATATTTCCAAATAAACGCCACGTCGCAAACGTAACAAATTATAGTATTTGAGGTTAGGTTAGGTTAAGTGACTTGAAGTGATTATGAAGAGTTATAAAATTTGCAAATAACGTTTGTTGCTGTATACAAGGTTTTATAAGAACCACAATATTACTTATGGCTGACCGATAAACTCCATTTTATAGCCTGCAGTGATTTAAAGTTGGATTATAACTCTTGCAAAATCTAGCTCTATAGGAGTTATAATCAATACCTCTTAGATGCTTATTGCTTTCTTACTAACTCTTAAGGCTCAACAAAGCTCGTTAGGTGGTACAAAACATTTATCTGACTCTTTTTAACAATACCAGGAGATAGTAAGTGTTAGTACACACCTGACAATCACTTGCAGCGTTAAATACTACTTGAAGCTATTAGGTTAAGCCTCAAGGTGTTACAAGACCTTTTACTACCTCACTAGTAGAACTTCAGGCGTTAGTAAGTGTTAGTGGACACCTTACAATCACTTACAGCTTTTAAAACTTCTTAAAGCTATTAGGTTAATCCTAAGGTGTTATAAGAACTTTTAATACGTCAGTAGTAGAACCTCAGCCGTTAGTAAGAGTTAGTAGACACCCTACAATTGCTTTTAGTGGTTTGTGCCCCTTAAAGCTATAAGAATAATTTATACAATGGTTTCCATAAACTCCGTACTACCACCTTAAGTTATATTTTTCCCTTTATTACTGTTATCCCTCTGGGAGGTTTAATTAGTTATAACTAACTCCACTGTACAGACGAATGTTGCTGTCGCAACTCTTATATACCATATATAACACTAAGAGCTGTAAAACAGGTTGCCGTAAGCACTAAAATGTTTGTTGGGGTGTCTTTTCCCGCGTTCGCGCCAAAACTCCATATTTGTTTTGTAAAAAATACTACAATATCGGACGAAGGCCCATATACAGCTCATACACATACGAAAACACACCAATCTGTCATTCTGCCATTTCTGTAAACAGAGTTACACCATTTCTCACTTTCCCCTCAGCTGACTGAACTGACAGCGGCGCTAGCAATATTGTATTTCCATAATTATGTTTTAATGAATTTTTGTTTGTATAGTTTTTACTTATAGTTCTAAAAGTTGTCTAAGCTAAATAAATTTTTATAACAATTACACCAGTTATTTAGCTCTAAGATAAGTATTTTTAAGAACTTGTGGTATGGATACGACATAACGGATAAATCTACATAAATATATTTTTTTGTAAATAAATACTTAATATACATAGGGAAACAGACTAGAGTAAATATTTATATTTATGCACACAAATATTTGTCCTGTGTGGGAATCAAACTCACGACCTTCAAGCGGAGGGCGGGTATAGTCGCCACCACGCCATATCGGTCGTCAATATATAAACATTTTTTACTTACATGGATTCATAGAAGCAAATTATTTTGTTCTAAACACTGTAGTTTTATTTCCGTAAAACAACAGTGCAATTTTAGCTGCATGCACTGTATTTTGATAAAATAAAAACATTTTGTCATTTCCTTCATACGAAATGGATAATTTATTACTACAAATTCAGGATTTATTTAATCGCATTTATTTAATCGGATTTATTTAATGCTTTTTGTATTTTATTCTATATGACTATCAAAAAATACACAGTTATGCAAGTTATTACAGAACTACGAACAATAAAAACGATATTTTGTTTATTGGCTCCCGAAGTTACTTATCAAGACTTAACTAAATTTAAAAAAAACAATAGATAGTGTCCATGCGAAAATAACTCTGTCTGTTGACTGTGAAAAAACTACTCTACCAATTCAAATGAAATTTGGTACACAGATAAGCTAGAGCCAGAGAAAATACATAAACTACTATTTAATGCGAAAAAAGATTGAAGAGATATAATAACGGGATCAAAGTTTGTATGGAAAATCTTCGTATTTGAAGCCAGAAGCGTAAAAAAATTTTGTTTGGTTTATTATGAGCTGATACTACGCTGATACATGTGATATTTAATTTAACTTAAACAAGATGCGGGATAAAATCGAATTTCAAGCGGGCGTACCACTTGTTTTAAAATATAGTTCACAAATTCAATAACCGTTAACATTTGATGTACAGAGAACCTACTATTTTCTCTTTAGTAGATATATTATATTCCATCGTTAGTTATGAAACTAAATAAAACAGTAAATTACTATTTTTATTTAAAAAGATATTGCACATAAATGGTACAACCGATATGGCGTGGAGACAAGTGTACCTGCACTCCGTCCTGAGGTCATGGGTTCGATTCCCAAACAGGACTAATCTTCGTATGAATAAACATGAAAATTTGTTCTGGTCTGGGTATATAAAGACTTATGTATGTTTATACGTTATCTAGTATTCATAATATAAGTTCTTCATGATATTTATCTTGGAACTAAATAATTGGTGTAATTGTCAGAAAATATTTATTCAAGTATATCCCTCAAAATGTCAAAAATGTAAGCAAAGAGACAAAATTCCAAAGACTTAAAGATAAACGCAAAGGTTTCATATTAAATTTTCCATATGGTCACATTAAACCCCATATTATCCTATTATTTAACTCAAAAAGTTTAAAAGTAGGTAGTCAATTAGTCGTTCATGGCGTTCTGTTACTCTCCTTGCTTCATTAAGTCCTACTTTATTGAGTTCCACTGGCAATACTAGGTCTCGCTTTCCTCGGCAGATTTTTCATTCGTTTTGTGTTCAAACAAAGTTTTTCACGTTTCATATCGCTTCGTATCTAGGCCGAAGTTCATTATTTCACGTTCACTGTTAAATATTTTTTTTATTTTTTTATTTCCGATAATTAATTATTTTCATTTCATGGTCGTCAATGTCTTTATATTTGAAACTATACACAATGTTTATACAATAATATAAACAATAAGTATTATGTCTTGCTATGGTAATGAAAAAACAACACAATAATAATATAAGAATCCTTACTATTATACATCCACTGTTGCTATTCTTATGAATGCTAAAATTATTTTGATTGTTTGTTTATTGGCTATGCTTTAAATTTAAATAATCGATTTTAATAAAATTACATGAAGGTGGGTGATAACTTGGAAAGGACATGGCCTCCTTCTTGTTTCGAATTTTATTTCTATACGATACGATAAGTTAGAATTTATATTACAACTAGCGGTACCCGCGGCTTCGTTTGCGTGTCGATGTAATAAAATAAATCTTATGTCTCATCTCATCTCGATACCAGTTCAAACTTTTTTCTGACGTCTATGCATATTCATACATTCATACATTCACGCCTGTTTCCCCGAAGTGGTAGGCAGAGGCATATTATATGCCCACACTTTGCCAATTATATAGTTGTTCTCACTTAATAGGTGGCGAGCCTATTGCCGCTTACCGGGCACTGTTACCACTTGCAGGCTTGGGCTCCTTACATCTTGGTAAGATCCCTAGACACATATTCATGCAGCTGTTTTAAAGGAAACTTGTAAAAAATATTTGTATGTATAAATTAATGATAATTTCTAATAATAATTTCAGATTACCTTAATATGTTGGTTATAATAATATTATCATCATCATAATTTCAACAATTTGACATGCACTGCTGAACTTAAGTTAAAATAAAAACAGTGCAACAAAAACCAATGGAGGTTTTTCCGTGCACTGCCATTCTTCTATACATTTTATAAATCTGGTATTATAAACAAGTTATTAAAATATACAAATTCAAAACACGAAAGATTCCTACACAATTATAATCAAAGTAAACAAGAGAATATATTTAAAAAGTAAAAAAATAATAAGTAACAACGATAAAAGATTACCAAATAATTACACCAAACGTAAATAGGAGAATATACAAAAATAAGTAAAAAGAAAAGAAATAAACAACTACGCCCAATGCGTAATTACGTCTGTCGATTTATATCTGTGTTAGATCCAACAAATCCACTACAGTTACACACTACAGTAATAGTGTAAACAGGTACTGGTGATCCTAAATAAAATAAATAAATAAATGCAGAAATTCGTTTGGATGTTCGAGTCGATTATTGTGTAAAAAAGTGCAAAAAGCTTTATGAAAAGATGCAGTTTTGGACAGTGATGTATGGATCGTCTAGCACATGATGTCCACATGTCAGGGCCCATTAACGTCATTCCCAAGAAATGTCGTCATTAGCTGCTGTCACCATCGTTTTATTTATAGTTAAACTTTCATGTAGGTTCACTTATTCGTCTTATACTTAGCTAATTGTGAAATTAATACACTGTTTTACATTGTAATAAGTTAAAACTGTTTTTTTCAAGACCTGTTTCTTTTTCACATTCAATCTTCAAGAATTTCAATTAAAACTTTTCATAAAACAAACATCCAAAAATGAAGGATGCAAGAAAAATATTTGAAAGACTAATGTCAATCTTTTTATGTTATCTAATTATGTCGAAATTATCGAATTAATTATTATTTACGTACATCTTATTGATATGGTATTTACTCACGTGATTAAATGTTTAATTAAATAAATTATATTTTTATTATTTTAATATAAGTTTGTCAATAATGTGTAATTTATACGGTGGCAGACGTCTGCCGGGAGATAAGACATTTATAATTCTAATGACATCTGCCCATTTTTGTCTCAAACCATTAAACATCTAAATATTATGCCCTATTTGTCAAAAAAATAAAGAGAAAAAAAGTTAACACAAAACAGTTCATAATGCCATGTCAGCAATCAAACTTTCGAGCCTTCTCATTGAAAGGTAGCGGAAGCTCCCCTACACACCCTCAGGACGACCGGAGCCGAGCAGCGCCCGTTAATAGCCGAGAACTCCCGACACGCCGCCCGCACTAGTCGACAGACACCGATCACAACATCACTACGTCCCGTCGATTCTAAAACGAACTAAGTTATCCATAATTAATAAAACCTTTCCGTGATAAACTGTGACATAAAGTGTTGTGAAAAACTTATAAATTAAGAACAGGAAAACATATATTGTGCTAAAGAATAATACTAATATTGTTTTTGGATGAAACCACGCTTGGATACGAATTTGTTTGTTTGTACCGTTTTCGCCGGTGCGCTAGTCTAATTTCTGCTTTGGAAAGGTAAGTCAACGATATTTTCTGACAATAATGTACTCAACACTTTAAGAATTTATATGTACAGACATAAATTATTATTATAGTATACATTGCTTTTTAAAGCAATCAATGAAAGCTCCTTTATAACCTAACAACTCTCAAGCCACCGACGAACGTCATTCATTCGTTTATCCTTGTTCAACAGGCAATAAAAAACTACCTTTTGCGTATTTATGTCTATCGGTACGCCTCATCCGCCGGTTTGGAACCAGTTTTCAACCAGATGATAGTTTGTTGTTATTTTTTTTTTCGAACGAGTATCAAAGAGTTCGTAAGATATTGTGGGGAGTGAAGATCAACACTGGACGAGATAAAATTTTATGACGATTTTTCTGTATGGATCTATAATTTCTTTATAAAACGATTGTGTTTACAGGTTAATTAATACTTACATAATAATCATACCACATATTACTAACTGTTACTACTTAACATGTTTATAATTCACAAAACGAAAATTTCGCGGCTTTACCCTAATTAAAAATAAAAAATTACAAGATTTTTATTTTCTTTTCTCACAAAATGTACTACTTGCATTGCAACTAACTTATGACGTCAATACAACGAATGACACGACACACAAAACAAAGAATTTATGAAAATATGTTAAAAAAATATTATCATCATTTGTTATCTTTACACAATTCATTGCTAACATAAATCTTGCCATAATTAGGGTTTGCTCTGTTAAAAACAAAGGCCAAAAGTTAGTCGATAAGTAGGTATCTCTTTCAGTTTTTAAGTGAGGTTAAGAGATAATCTATAGGCATTCCGTTGTTTACTATTAGACGACTGTTGTTATATTTTAAACATTTACCATAATACACAATGCATATTGCACATAAACAACGACCATAATATACTGAATAGTCTTACTACTCTTCAGCGAGGTTGCCCGGCTGCACTTGCATTCTACCACGGAAATGCTTCGCAATAGTTTACATAATATGTCAGTTTCGTATAAGAACTGTGTAGTAAATAAAACTTTTGTTGTAGCTTTGCTATTCTCAGCACCTTTTAATGGTGAATGATAGAATTCAGGCACTGCACACTTGATATTTAACAAATTCACAGATTGATTGATCTACCTCCTATGAGATAATTTTAAGGGAATTTATAATTCCTATGCATACATACGGGATAAATCGTAGGACTTCTATGACATGTTCTGGGTAAAGCAATACTTTGGTAGCATAAGTATGACTATCGAAAACATAATAAAAAACCTAGTCTTCTTATTCGATATTCTTCACGTCGTTTCTTTTATAAATTTTTGAATTAAAATAAAACCGACACGCCGCCCGCACTAGTCGACAGACACCGATCACAACATCACTACGTCCCGTCGATTCTAAAACGAACTAAGTTATCCATAATTAATAAAACCTTTCCGTGATAAACTGTGACATAAAGTGTTGTGAAAAACTTATAAATTAAGAACAGGAAAACATATATTGTGCTAAAGAATAATACTAATATTGTTTTTGGATGAAACCACGCTTGGATACGAATTTGTTTGTTTGTACCGTTTTCGCCGGTGCGCTAGTCTAATTTCTGCTTTGGAAAGGTAAGTCAACGATATTTTCTGACAATAATGTACTCAACACTTTAAGAATTTATATGTACAGACATAAATTATTATTATAGTATACATTGCTTTTTAAAGCAATCAATGAAAGCTCCTTTATAACCTAACAACTCTCAAGCCACCGACGAACGTCATTCATTCGTTTATCCTTGTTCAACAGGCAATAAAAAACTACCTTTTGCGTATTTATGTCTATCGGTACGCCTCATCCGCCGGTTTGGAACCAGTTTTCAACCAGATGATAGTTTGTTGTTATTTTTTTTTTCGAACGAGTATCAAAGAGTTCGTAAGATATTGTGGGGAGTGAAGATCAACACTGGACGAGATAAAATTTTATGACGATTTTTCTGTATGGATCTATAATTTCTTTATAAAACGATTGTGTTTACAGGTTAATTAATACTTACATAATAATCATACCACATATTACTAACTGTTACTACTTAACATGTTTATAATTCACAAAACGAAAATTTCGCGGCTTTACCCTAATTAAAAATAAAAAATTACAAGATTTTTATTTTCTTTTCTCACAAAATGTACTACTTGCATTGCAACTAACTTATGACGTCAATACAACGAATGACACGACACACAAAACAAAGAATTTATGAAAATATGTTAAAAAAATATTATCATCATTTGTTATCTTTACACAATTCATTGCTAACATAAATCTTGCCATAATTAGGGTTTGCTCTGTTAAAAACAAAGGCCAAAAGTTAGTCGATAAGTAGGTATCTCTTTCAGTTTTTAAGTGAGGTTAAGAGATAATCTATAGGCATTCCGTTGTTTACTATTAGACGACTGTTGTTATATTTTAAACATTTACCATAATACACAATGCATATTGCACATAAACAACGACCATAATATACTGAATAGTCTTACTACTCTTCAGCGAGGTTGCCCGGCTGCACTTGCATTCTACCACGGAAATGCTTCGCAATAGTTTACATAATATGTCAGTTTCGTATAAGAACTGTGTAGTAAATAAAACTTTTGTTGTAGCTTTGCTATTCTCAGCACCTTTTAATGGTGAATGATAGAATTCAGGCACTGCACACTTGATATTTAACAAATTCACAGATTGATTGATCTACCTCCTATGAGATAATTTTAAGGGAATTTATAATTCCTATGCATACATACGGGATAAATCGTAGGACTTCTATGACATGTTCTGGGTAAAGCAATACTTTGGTAGCATAAGTATGACTATCGAAAACATAATAAAAAACCTAGTCTTCTTATTCGATATTCTTCACGTCGTTTCTTTTATAAATTTTTGAATTAAAATAAAACCGGTAATAAAATTAACCCTCAAAGCCGAACATTCAAAATGTTAAGAGCCAGGAATTTACGACTTAAAGAGAAACGATTTTATTTTGTTTCTTCTTACGATTCTGGACCAATAAGTAATAACTTAGCAAAATTTACAAATTGTAATAACGAAAATTAGTACCGTGACGAATTGAAATCTCTCACTTGTGTCCAAATCGCACCGAAATCGAACACGCAACAAAGGAACTTGACCGCAGAATTGTCTAATTTATTCATCGAAAATGTTTGTAAACGCATCTTAGATTTCATGCATGGCTTAGAAATTATATAACAGCAATTAAAAATTAGTTAGCGTTGTTATTATGAAATTTTTAACGCTTTTTGTATTATCCTTAAGATATTTAAAATACGCGTACATAAAAAAAATTATTATCACTTTTGATTACAAATAAAAAAGAATACCAATTTGTATCAGTACTTTATAATTTTTATTTATGTCTCAATTTTTATTTAGGCAATATCCATATATTTCTCGATGTCTTTAATGCCACAAACCAATAAAATCACACCTTTGTAGGTTTATTTAATTAATTTAGAACACACACATACGATAGAAGAATTAATGATGTATAAGCTTATTTGGCTTAATATGTATAAGATTTAGGTGTTAGCTATAAAAATACCATACACATCGTACCACTTTGATTTGTAACAGTTTTAAATTATCATTTAACCTTTTTTGTGAAAAATATCAAATGCCATGTTGGTTTACAAATTAAGTTATTAACAACTCAACCAAATAAGTATAATAAGTAGGTGATATAAAATGCAATGTCTCAATATTTGATTTGTTTATGTAAATCTGAAGAATAAAAGGCAATTTTTGAATGACTTAATATCGTTCTTTTCTTATAGTAAGCTTGCTAGCAATAGCTTATTATGATTTAAGTGTTATTTAGTGATACAAAAAATCATTGTCATTATTTCAGGGAGCCCTATAGGGCGCATTAAAAAATATAATTATGAGACGCTTCTCGGCAAAAACGCAGTGGATGCTACTCGATGATCAAGGTCATTTTTCAGGGGTATTATTATATAGTCCATCGGTGAAGGTTAGCTGCCCCAATAGCTTACATTATATTAGGGATATTTGCCCATAATCACCACGCTGGGCAAGCGGGTTGGTGATCGCAGTTCAAGCCAGTACGCAGGCTGAGGCTGCTGCCAAATATGCTGTGGAATTTCTCATTGTCGACTTTTACGACTCATATTAATAAAATCTTTTTTACATAACTATAAGAGAGGATGTTCAATCCAAGTAGTGAAACTCAAATAGCTAACATAACTTTGAAGGTGCTATAATTAAGAAACTTACCCAATGGAAGGTATATATCTGGATGATGATCACAGTACAGTGCCGACCAGGTTTTCCTTACAACATAGATAGAAGTACGCATTGGTATGCGTGCAGCCGTGCACATACTGCGGTCAACAATGTAACCGTCCAGTAAACTGTTCTCGTAACCTACTCGGCCAAATAAAAAAAAGCATAACTTAAAAGTATGGCAACACATTAAACGTACGGTCTTTCCCATAGAGCCTCTTGTATGGAAAATACAATAGTTACTGCTCACCAGGTCAGCAACATGTCTATACATCTACGTGTCTACCTATTTGTATGCCATGGAAGCAAATTGCTTGTAACATAAGTTTTATTTAAACAATAACATGTGCGCAGACAAACTACTAACTCTTTGATATAAATATGTCGTCTCTGTTGTTATCATGTCATATCTGCAGCCATTAAGGTGGAGGTTCGTGGAAATAAACATAGCAGATTAGTTGGCATCTCCAGGACCAACGTTGATAAGGCGGAGCAATGTCCTGATTACGAGACTCTCGTGTGTTAATAACCTCAAGTAAAGCAAAAAAACCAGTAGTACTTTAGTTTCACTAAAATTTTATAATAATTATTAAACTGTTAACTTTACGTTCACTGTATTAATAATCACTTTAAATTTATAAACTGTTATGTTTTTATAAAAGTTAATTGTAGTTCCAATAATATATTTATGTATAAAATCTTGTTGTTCATGTATTTGTATAGTAATACTTGTCCACTTAAAGACTCCCTTTGACGAGTATACCTTGTTGGTAACTTGGTTGGTTTAAAGTTGGTCTCCATAGGTGGTGCTTTTGTTAAGGTCCCAAAATGTATCTATCTAGTAATTTTATAACATGTCTAATAACTTCATTATAACAATGTTTTGGATACCAATTATAAACAAGTCATGGTGCCTATGTCCAAAATTACTCGCCTATGACATAATAATGTTTCAAATATTTAGTATATTTGTTACATTAAAGTTAATTTATTTGCAAAACGCTATTTCTGTTAGACTCTTTGGACATACATTAGTAACCACGAGAGATGATTTAAAAATAGTAGGTCTGACCTGGAAGTAAAATTAATACACTCAGAGCGAAATGTGGGTAGATCGATACTTGTACGAGAAACTGTTGTATTATCGCTGATTTATTGGGTCGAACCTAACTGGGCCGCATCTGAATATAACTAATGATTGGATAAACATTCGTCCTCAGCAGAGATTAGGTAACCAATAGTATTATAGGCTTTACGGATATTCACCACCCCAGTCTATAAGATAATATTTGCACCAATAATAATAATATGACACTACGTAAATAGCTAGTCAAACTTGCGTGTAGTAAGTGTGTGCGTTCTAATGCACACGTGACGTGCGTATTATGAAGTGTTTGCATTTATTTTGAGAGCAGTGTCCGGGGTATAACTAAAGTAAACAGTGGCAATAGGTCACACATCTTACTCTGCCAATCCGACTAAGACACGTTTGTAGGATTGTGGTCTAAATTTATGTTATCTTAGTCAGAAGCCCGAAACTAATTAGAGGACAATGGACTGATTATTTTAGTCTAGATTTAGATTATTTCAACCTATTAACGTCCCACTTTTGGGTACGAGAACAACCAAGGTGAGAATGGAGACGATTTTAGAAAAAAGATGTCATCACTCTGTGCAAATTTTGGAATATGAAAATGTCATTATTACCTTTCATTTTTTCAAAGTATTCTTTTAAAACAAAAGTTACCAGTATTATTAAAATAAGGATCAAAATACACCATTTAATGTTAAGCAACCATTGGTCTTGGTTACATTAAATGTGTTTTGTGCAATAAATAAACTTAATAATAGCTACTATATAGCTAATTATTACGATATATTAGCATTCCTTTAGCAATGTGCTGTTATTTTTTGTTATACTATCATAACGAGCTGCTCAATTTCACTTTTAAAGCCATTTAACCAACTTATATATTATATAATATGACTATGTTATGCCTTATCAGATATAACTTTATTTGCTTTGGGTTCACGTTAAAGAGCAACTAGCAATAGTTATTTGTATAAAAATTGCTATCATAACATAAAATAAATCTGTTTGGTATTGGTCAGTGAAAATAAATAAATAAATATTTTCTTACAATCACACCAATTCTTTAGTTCTAAGATAAGTATCACTAAGAACTTGTGTTATGGAGATACTAAAGAACGGATAAACATATTTAAATACTTTTTTTTTGTAAATACATACTTAATAGACATAGGAAAACACCCAGACCAGAACAAATATTCATGTTCATGCACAGAAAGATTTGTCCTGTGTGGGAATCAAACCCACGACCACTGGAGTGAAGTGCAGGTATACTGACCTCCACGCCAAATTGGTCGTCAAAAAAAAAGGCTCAAACCCAATTCAAAAGTGGATCCCTAATGGGTTTTTGGGTTAGGTTTATTTGAACATAATGCAAGCGAGAATACAATCATCCAACAACATTAGGCCACGAATACCTGACAGTGTGGGGGTGGCCGTTATATAAATAAAGTGCTAATTTTGACGATCAAGTCCAAAGCGAAATCTAACTCGGTTTCATACATACCATAAATGTGCCTTATGCTGAACTAATACGACTCATTCATTGTTCCGCGGTACACAATAATTGTAAGGACATACACTTGCAATGCAACATATCTTTGAAAGATTTTTTTATAAAGTCTTTTGTACATTTTTTATTGTGGTTTTCTTTTCTTGTTTAGTTGTATGTTTGATATAGTTCATATATAATTATCAGTTGTATTTTAAAGTTATTTCGTGGCACAAATTAATTTACGGTTGTAGCGTATCGCATCTACTTTTGTTTTAAAAAACCAAATGGCAATGAGTTTAAGTCTCGTAGACCTGTTTACGCTAAATTCATTTACAAAATTCAATCAATCAGCTAATTCCGGCTACTTCTGAACAAAGGGCAAGCAACGCCAACGATCCTGATCAACAGCCCCTTTCCTCTTTGTTTTGTCCATCATGCAGTATCATACATTTGCAAAATATTTACCACAATATATGTACACTTTTTAACGATATGTAGAATTTCGCGTGTGAGCATTTAAAATATTTTCTATGGCAATGATGTCAACCGGTTAAGCAACCTGTTTCTAAACAGTTTAAATACTATTGCTTCAATGCCCCCGGCGATCACCCACTACCTAATTGAGTACTTAAGACACAAAATTATAGTAGGTACTTACATACTTAATTATTATTTTTAGAAGTCTTTTTGCTATTTGATAGATAATTGCTGCTCATTTGTTTAGTGTTGTTGCTACTAGTATATTTATAACAGCACTCAACAAGTTAGTATGAAGAAGTAGTGTGTAAGCTATGTAGAAACAGGTTGCTCAACCAGTTGACATAAATGATATAGGAATGATTGTAAAAGCTCACATAATGTTTACATTTACAAGGATATAAAGAAATATGAATGACGAAGTGATTCGATCGTATATTTATGATTATAAGCTAATTATACGCTATGATAAGTTTACACGCATTTACAGAAATTTCACAACATACAGAACTCGACCCCCTTAGTTTCCGTATACGTCATCGGATATATTAGTCCTTTGCTATAAATGAAGCTAACATTACATAGCCAATAATTGAACCTTTGAAAGCCACTTGCCTATCGAAGGTTTTTAGCAATATTTTTTATATTTTATCAGTGACTGACACTGGCGTTAAATGTATGTTTCATAATTAAAACCGCAAACCATGTTAATGTATCAATTGTCGCTTCCTAGCATTTGCCATTCCATATTAGCTTACCTTTCGTGCCACAGGTATCTAGATAACAATATGCAACAACTAGCCAGATATAATATAAATTCTATTGTATTGTCTCCGCCGTCTCACAGACTGCATAATATTTTTGGTGATATCTTTTCGTGTCTGTGATATTTACAATCTGTACCTCGCGTATTAAAAGATACCAATATCAATCTAGATGAATATACGGCTGTGACATTCGACAAACAGAAATTCTGCTATATAAAATTGTGTATAAAATGCTATGGATTCAACTCTGTATTTAGACAATGTTCACTCTAAATTGGAATTTACTTATTAAATTATACTACAAGCCTACAAAAATCTACGAAAGTTGACAAATTCGGCCATATAAAATTGTGTATAAAATGCTATGGATTCTACTTTGCATTAAGATAATTTTCGCCCTATAGGGAATTATTTACCTTAAAATAAAAGCATACCACGAACCTAGAGTCTATACGGGCGTGACATTCAAAGAATGGAATTCTGTCATGTCAAATTATGCCAGACTGGTTGTGGTTGCGACACGAACACGATCAGCCATAAGCAGTACGCAAGCGTGGCGAAATGTCGTCTTCATTCAATACTAAACGATTGCTCATTAAACTGGCCAGTTAGAAACCCAGCTGGTCTGTCCCTCGTTAATGTATGCTTGATGAAAATTCATCGTTCTTATACTCTTATTCTCTTCAGTGGCTTCTATTTTAACCCTTAAACCTTGCAGGACATGTTGTAGATTTCCATTGCTTTTCTACCTTAACTTAACTCCATAAGGTTCAATTTATGGTGGCCATATGTTTACCACTGCCTTACAAAGGGTTAATTTAGATAGTTTTGCTAGAAAAGGGAAAATAATGTGAAAAAAACTAAACTCCTATGCAATCTGACGACCAGTTACTCGTAATTTGTCCTGTTAATCCTAGATAATTTTTCTTCTTTCGTGTAGATTTCACTTTAAAATTGACTCTATTAAAATATTTTGTCAGCCAATACGCTACCACTTTTTTTTGTGATGGAAAACATCAAATGACCTTCCCCCGCTGTGGGTGGAGCTGGAGGGTGTGTCAGACTTCTACTGGCTAAAAACCACCCATGTTCCTTCTTTTGAGCCTGCTACGTACTAAGGCCGCGGTAACCCTTTCGAACAGTCTCGCAAAATATACAACGCTATAATAATACGCTACGACTGCAAGTCAGAGAACCTAAGTAATAAGCTTAATAAACATATAACGGCAGCCTCAGCGTATCCAAAATGTCTAGATGAAGGAGTAAACATTATAAGTAGCTTATGTATGACGTAGTACTTTGGATAATGAACACAGATATGAAATAGGCGAACGATGATGTCTCCACGGTAATAATATACACGAGAATTGTTTTTATTAACGATTTTAATGGTATTGAAATGTTAATAGGTTTTGCCGGTTTTGCTAAGACTAGATAGGGTCTCGCGTTCCTATAACGCAGTCTAACTTAATTGTGTTTTTCTTAACTTGCTTCAAAATACCTACTAATATATATTAATATACACAGATATAAAAACGAGGTAAATATTTATACTTACTTACAATATTATGCTTACTCATACTATTATTTTAATTGGATATACGCATACCCACATTTAACACAAATATTTCATGATTACTTCTTATTAACTTCTTTAGCTTAGCTTATTTAACATCCATCAAACACTGTTTATGTCTTTGCTTACCACAAAGCAGACACGATTGTAAACTATATCTTCGGAATAAGAGATAAAGCATAAGTTTCTTTGTCATTGTCAAAGCAAGTGAAGGATCAGTGAACTTTTAGAGTTTTCTTCTCACACCTGAGTACACTCACATACACATTAGCTCCGACATTTTATAGTATCAAGGTGCTCATCTCTAAATTGTCCCACGGTTTTTCAAAAGCTCTCATGAGACAACCGAGTAGTGAATCTCATTATCATTCATTATTTAACTAAATTAATGACGTAATGTTGACGAGTAGAAATAATTTATAGTTTCACGCCTTGATTGTTTTTATGATTTTCCTTTTTTTCTGTTCTTTAGTTGGTGCTTTTTGTATTGAAGCACTTTTTCATTAAAGTTTTGACAAGTCATACCACGTATCTTAATAATACGAAATATTCTTCGTTTAAAATAACGCTTTCCAAAAGTTCATCCACCCGGAAGCAACAAATAATAATATATTTTGTTATTAAGTTCTCGCATTTTCTATAATAAATAATTTTCACATAAAAAAAATGACAATTCGGTATTTGAAATGATTAACAATTGAAATAGACTTTTTGTCGAACTGATTGCATTGGTCACAAATATTTAGCATTTCGTTAGAAATACAAACTTCAAATTTAATCTTGTGTATCGAAGTCTTTTACAATCATTTAAAGTGAATTTGACATCATTATATTTACATAAATACATTCATCCTGTTTCTCCAAAGGGGTAGGCAGAGGCATATTATACGCCCACACTTCGCCAATTATATATAATAGTTGCCGCTTACCGGGCACTGATATCGAGCCCTTACCGCCAGTTTGTCGTAAGCGACAATTGCTTAAAAAATTAAAGAGAAATCTTCTGTAAAAGTTAGCAATTGTCGCTTACGACAAACTGGCGGTAAGGGCTCGATATGTTCGCCAGAGCCTCGTCCGTTGATCGGCAGGTGCACCACTTGCAGGTGAGTTTGGTTTGGGCCTCTTAGGTCTTGGTAGGATCCCCATCATTTTATTTACAGTATAAAAAATAAAATAACTAGTTGTATTCATAACGCCATTACAATGTGTCACCAGCGCTGCAGAAACAGCTCGAAGGATTAATGATGTGTTTTGGAATGATACTTGAAAAGAAAACCAGGTGGTTTGTTTCACCGTAGTGGATTCATTAAAGGAAATTATTACATTGAAAAGGATTGACCTTGAGAAGCTCGCTTATAAAGTGATGCCACAGTTTTAACTTTTTGTTTTGGGGATTATGACCTACAGAACAAACCCAAGGCCCATGCATGACTTCTTCTTTGAGTTGGGCCTCAAGAGACGAAATGTTTCGATTGTGGTAGGAGACTCATGCCCTCTATTCACATTATACATAATCAACTTTTTGAGTGTGAGTTTACCTAAGGTCATTAGTTTTTGAAACTCAGAAACTTTTCTAGTAATAGCCCTAGTACAGAATATTGCTTACAGCACTACTAGCGGTAGAGGTAGAATATCCGGTGCCTAATGGATGTGTTGAAAATATATAATTTAGTCAAATATTTTAAGCTCCAATAGTAAAATTACACGAAAGCCAGTAAAAACGAAGGCTAGAAACTAACCAGGAACCAGTTTTTCTATATTCCACTTGACCTAGTTGCCTAGCAATCTTGATGTATTGGTATTCCCTTCTTGGTATTTAATACCCAATTGACCGCAAAAAATATTGAAATAATCGTCGTTTAGTCCACGGTTTACACAGCGATAATCTGATAGGCTAAGTCAATTTCAGCTTTCACGAGATTATCGTGACTTTAAATCTAGATTTCATCCATAAGATCGCCTAGCGCACTGCTCCATCCACAAAGATCTACAAGATATTAGGTCGGGGAAAAAGTCTTTTCGCATAACGTAGGTATAAACTTATTATAAAATTTTTTTGACTGTACTATTTGTGTCTGGCTGGTTTTGGTAACATTAAAAAGGTTCCATTATAAAGAAAAGAAAAAAATAAAAAAAAGTTGTTTCCCGCTATTTTTCATTTGTTTTTCTCTCCGTAAAAATGAGTGAATCTAATGAAGAAATTCGATACATTTTAAAATTTTATTATAAAAAAGGCAAAAATGCAACTCAAGCAGTGAAAAAAATTTGTGATGTTTATGGACCTGATGCAGTGTCAGTAAGAGTAGCACAAATTTGGTTCAAACGTTTTCAGTCCGGAAATTTTGATGTTAAAGATGCACCTCGCTCTGGTCGCCCTGTTACGAATAAAATGGACGCCATTTTTGAAAGAGTGGAGCAAGATCGGCATATTAGTAGTTACGATGTAGCTGAAGAACTGGGAATTGACCACAAAACAGTTTTGACCCATTTGAAGAAAGCTGGTTATACAAAAAAGCTCGATATTTGGGTGCCACACGAGCTCACTCAAAGAAACTTAATGAACCGTGTACTCATTTGCGATTCATTATTGAGACGTAATGAAACCGAGCCGTTTTTGAAGAGATTGATAACTGGCGATGAAAAGTGGATCACGTACGACAAGAACGTGCGAAAAAGGTCGTGGTCGAAAGTTGGCCAGGCTTCACAGACTGTGGCCAAACCTGGCCTAACACGAAATAAGGTGATGCTGTGTGTATGGTGGGATTGGAAGGGCATTGTTTATTATGAGCTTTTACCGCCCGGCAAAACCATCGATTCTGATCTTTACTGCCAGCAACTGATGAGATTAAAGGAAGCAGTCGAGAGAAAACGGCCGGAATTGATCAACAGGAAGGGTGTGGTCTTTCATCACGATAACGCTAGACCACACACATCTTTAGCCACTCAGCAAAAATTAAGAGAGTTCGACTGGGAGGTCCTAGTGCATCCACCATATAGCCCTGACCTTGCGCCTTCAGATTTTCACCTGTTTCGGTCTCTGCAGAATTCTTTAGGTTCTGTAAGGTTGACCTCAAGAGAGGACTGCCAAAACTATTTGTCCCGTTTTTTTGATCAGAAGTCCCAAAGTTTCTACAGTAACGGGATAATGTCTCTGCCCACAAAATGGCAGAAAGTTATTCAACAAAACGGTACATATATATTGTAAATAAATGTAAATAAACTTTGAAAAAAATGTCTTGACTTTTCATACAAAAATACGAAAAGACTTTTTCCCCAACCTATTATTTTGATAAATTTCTGTTTGTGCCAGATAATAATAGTTTTGATTAATCCTACTACATACGTGATAGATTTTTAGAATTAACTCTTGCGTTTCGTTATGTTGGATACGAAAATTGGAATCCTAATAATCATTAAAGGACAATTTGCTGATATCCTGGCATCTAAATTGTGTCTTTGCTGAAACTCATCTTAACCAAGATGAAAAATCAAAACCACACGTTACATATACGTCAGTAACATGGACGTTGATACTTTAAGCGTTCCACATATATCGAGGGCGCTGCCCTAACTACTCAACTCCTCTTTTAAGTTCCTGCCCCTGATTACAAAGAACACATATTTTATCGTATATTTATACCTCTTTTTATTATGACATACCAGTTTTCTATGGGACGGCAATTTTTTACAAGCAGCATTATGCCAGAAACTGGACAAAATTTTAACTTTCCATGCAACATCATGAAAAACTAGATAGTGGCTCAAAATCCGCTTATAATAACTTAAAGAATTTGTTTAATAAACATGGTGAATAGGGCACTTCTCACCTTTGTGACCAGTCAGAAAGTGTTCAAAAAAGCACGTCTGACAGTTTATAGAGATGTGTTAGTGTAGGCACTAACGTATGGAAGCAAATGCTGGATATGGCAGAAGAAACAATAACGCAGTAGAGATGAGAGCACTCATAAGTATGCTTGGTTTTAAATTGAGTGATGGGATTAGAAATGAAGTGATAAGGGCCGATGCTGGTGTGAAAGAAGATGTAGTGACATAAATTGAGAAAGGTATGCTTAAATAAATGGAAGAAGACTAACGAAAGAGATTTATGATGGACGAGTGAATGGAAGTGTTGGTAGGGTAAGTCGCACGTAAGACCTTCCATGACCAAATTCAAAAGGTTTTGGAGAAAGGGTAGGTCAAAAGTACCGGTAACCGTCGGTAGTGTCGAGAAAGTTTATGATTGAATTGTAATTAAGCTAAGAGTGTGTGCAAGATCGTAGCAAGTGGAAAGATGTGATTTCTGCCTACCTCTAAGGGAAAAGGGTCGTGACATGATGTATGTATGCAAAAAAAATCCATTTTATAATAATACATATTCTTTTATGTTCTGATTTGTAGTTTAGAAAAAAGATAATATAATAAATAATTTTATACTTCTATTTGAGCTTATACAAGTATTTTTAAAACCGAATTTAAAAACGTGAACGGCTCAATTAATGGTTTTTCGTTACGGCGCTGATGAACCGGCGACTCGGTTATTAACAAATTAGTTCCAGTACTATAATTAATTACTACTTTTGATTCTCTTGATGTTGTCCGTTTTGGTACAGGTTGCCGATGGGGAAACGCGTGGGCTATTATGACATTAAGTTGTGATGTGTAAACGTAGATACATAAGAGCAAAAATACTTACTATAATTATAATTTTCATAGTTAGACCGTTATGCTATTAAAATTTTTCATTGGCCCTGACTTTTATATAATAGTGTTAGAATTTAAAGAAAAATATTTTCTAACAATATCTGTTTTTTTCTTGTTTTTTCAATAACATCCATCATCAACATTTTTTTTCAGTTTATTAAAATTTATTTGAATACTTGTTTCGTCAGATTTAACATAAACGTGTAACTGTGCATTTTTTGCCGGAAATGTTCTTTATTTTGAAATTTTTTGCAAACAAAATTTTGTTTAAAAAGCAATTCTAAAATGCAAGTTATCCATACAGTGTTAAGATATCAAAACCAAACTAAGGTGTCTGCTAATTATGACAGGCAAAACAATGACATACCAATGTCCAAATACAAAGCTTTGAATTATAATACAACGGTGGCTAATGTCGATCAGTTCAACCTTCACGTGTCAAGGAACTGTGTGTCTTTGAGCTGTCATCATTAAATGACAACCTATAGGTATAATATCAATAATGAATGATACGACCAAGAATTTAGGATACGGGTTGATCTCTGATCTCACAAAGGACAAAATTAAATAATTGTTCGCAAAAACATTAATATTTGTCTTAGTCTGAAGATCCCACAGGATTCAAGCCTTTTTCGTCACATTTTCTAATTTATATGGATATTTCTTCATTGTCTAGTATCTTTAGCACAAACTTTAGGGGTCCAGTTCAGGGTTAGATGACAGTAAAAGATGTATAGTTTACACAAAATACTAATGCTTTATTATTAACATTTATTAAAACTTCATATCGAATGATCTCAACATTTCAACATACAAGTAGTAACTTATGAACCAAAATTTGAGAAGTTCTTCCACAGATGTTTAGTTTTTTTTTTAAATTATCAATTTGATCTTTGTTATCTTTTGGTGTAGCCCGGTGTAGGTATCTGTGTGTACCAACACCAAAAGTAAACGTAGTTGGAGAAGTACTACTTCAAATAAGTAATTAACTCTTAATATGTCGCACCTTTACATAAGAGTGTTTCAAAGATTTAAACGATCTTTAGCCCCGCCACATTTTGTACTTGTATTATACAATAACGATATCTAACGTGGATTTTTTAATAACGCACATGAAACGTCTTCAGAACACTATGTTTAACACTAGCGGCCACCCGCGACTTTGTACGCGTGACCTTCATATAAATCTTCTTTTGGAATCACTGTACTGTACTCATTGTTTTTAAGCAAATTCGCATCAAAATCCGTTGCGTAGTTTTAAGGATCTAAGCATGCATAGGGACAAACAGAGAAAATCGATTTTGTTGTATTATACTACGTAGTAGTGATTCGTAATATTCTGGTAATGTTAATTCAATTTCAGAAATCATACAGTTAATTCAACGTAGTGCCTACTGGAGGTGTGAATGTTAATTCATGGAAAACTTGCTATCCTCGCTTTACTTAAAAATAATTATTACATAATCCATAATGCGCGGTGAAAAGAATTTGACATGTCAACATAATAAAAGTAATAAACAAAATGGCCGTGTACAGAATTTCATTAGCAGTTAAAATTACTTTAATTTGCGGATACGGGCATAAAATAGGGGTTTAGGGAAAGCTTCTGCGGTGTTTGTGGCCCCGCATGTTAACGAGCAATATTTTACGTCAGAACATTGTTATGCTATTTTTATTTCGATATGCAGGTTGGTTAATAAATAACTTTTTTGCCTGTTACTGTGCTCATAGAGTTACGACAGTAATTTTTTATTATTAATGCGCCGCAAGAACAATCACCAGTCAGTTCATGGATTGGTGACATTTTTTTTTTAAATAATGGCTTCGTGCATTTTGCATATATAGCCAGTTTCAACTAAGATATACTGAGATCTCACATGAACTTCTTGTAAGAATTTGAAAAGTTATGTTGCACTATTTTGTTTAATTTACCAACACTCATGTATTTTCACGGACACTAAACGGTTAATAATCCACCTTTATTATACAATAATGTCCGAAATAATACAAATTTTAGCAAATAAAACAAAACTGCAGATATGACGCTTCACTTTCCCGCCAAGAAGTCCATTTTTGCATTTATTTATTATTTTAATATTAAAAAAATAAATGCATCTTTTCATGAATTTTTTTTTCATTTTTCTGTTAAAATGTTGGTCTTGTCATTATCGGTACCACGACCCTATGTAGAATTTCAAGTTCAATAAGTCAAATCATTGATTAGTTTTAATGACGGTAATGGTAATAGTTTTTGACAATCATTGATTTTTAAATGGTTTTTTTGTTTTATTTTAAATAATGATCTGTTAAAGTTTAATTTATTACTTCTTTTAAATATAAAAAAGCAAATTTAAAATAAAGAAACAAATTTATTTCTTACAAAACTTAAAAGGGAATGGGATCTCCAAAAAACACCCCGAGTCTAGTTAAAGTGCAATGCATAATGCTATAATCTTCTCCATATTGTTGTTGTACCTTCAGGTAAAACGATAATTACGCAGATGTTTAGAAAGCTACCTTAAGTCCTCAGCTTGAGGTGTGGTCGATACAGGCAGTTAAAGGCTTTTTTTCCATAACAGTGACAACGTCTAAAATTATGTAAGTAATAAATTGTTTTTGCGACGCATTGATAAGACTAGATTTTATTGTCTAGATAGGAAACGCTCAGCTTTCAGCAATCTAGGAACTTTATTTCGTTTTTAAATTATTTATTTCGTTAATAGTGATATTGTATGTAATGTTACAAAAGATTTCTCTCATAAGCCTTACATGTTTAAAATTATTTTAACGCCGTTGTGCGATTGCAGAATAAAGGCTTTTAGTCGGATTTCACTCCGCGCTCGCCAGGGCACAGGCATTTGTTATTTGTATATTAAACATAAATAGATGTGTTCGGCTGTATAGAGATCCTTCTAACAACTAAGGAGCTTAAGTCAACCTTACCTGCAAGTGGTGCACCTGTCGGACAACCTTTCGAGGCTCAGCTCGCTACCTATTAAGTGGGACCAACAACGTAATTGGCAAAGTGTGTGCGTACAATATACCTCTGTCTACGCCTTCAGGAAAACAGGCGTAAATGTATGTATTTAAAACATAAATACAACAATTCCAAAATAACGCCGTTGCCTCAGTTGCAGAATGAAGGGTTTTAATCGGATTTCACTCCGCGCTCGCCTGGGCTCAGGAAGTTCGAACAACTCGGACTAGGGCACAATTCCACCTTTATTTTTAGTACAATTTTTATTTGTTCTAGAGAAACAAACTCGATACCTATCAATTGGGGACAACAAAAGGTTTAATGGATTTAAAAAGTCTCTGTTGGTCTTTGTAAAAAATTTTTTTTTCATTGTTTTTCGTTTAACGTTATAAGCTTCATTAATGTTGGCGAAGAGAAAGAGTTTACTGGAATTGGTAAAGTTTAGGTCTATATTCTTAAGCAATTTGTTTAGATATTTTCTAGTTTGTATAAGGGCTTAGTCATTTAAAGCTCTGAATAATGTATTTTCAATGGCGTCGCTATTGATGGTTGCGAGTTTAGTGGGCGTCTTCGGGGTAAAATGCGAGCACAAAACACAATATCACTTATTTACAATAGTTTTATTAAAATTACGATGATTTGTTATAAGAAATGAACAATATAGACTGAACAGCGAGTGTAGGGCATCGATCTTACTTTTCAACAGTATATTGTACGATCCAACATACTTTATACTTTTCTATCGGGATTGCTACCAAAAAAAAATAAGTACCTGTTTATAAAATCAAGGTAACATTTTATTACAAAATAGATAAGAAGTTATGTAAAAAGGGTACATTTAAAATATATCTATGTGTATTCCGGGTAACTTTAGAAAAATCTGTAGGCTATATGTATTTTGACAAAACGTTCACTGCTAGACAGCAATATTTTAAGATTATCATGTGTTTATGCTTAAGTGATTTAGGGCGGCCGCTGATGTGTGTATATTTACTAAAATGAACAAAATTGATATATTTATCTATTTTAAACTGTGATATCTGCTGGTATTTGTTATTCTGAACTAAACTTTTAAACTTAGCTCTTTAACTTAATCCAAATTAAATTACTATTGATTCCTTGTTGAATACTTTGTGGTTCACAATCTTCGTTTGTTAACGCCTTATATCAATAGCACAATAGTGTTAAGTGAAATTATTTATCAAATAATAGATTCTGCACTCATGCAGTCATCATGGCTTATGAAATAAAAACTGCTCCTTATTTTTTGCTGAATAGTTGAACTCACTGTATTCTTCGAACAAAAACAATCTAAAATCTTCAACACAAGGAGAGGCTCAGGTATCAAATACATATCTATATGTATATATCTTGTCATCAATAAAAATAGACTTATAAAAAAGTATTTTTTATTTTATGTACATCACATCAGCCTTATACTTATAACCTTATACTTATATTGCTGAACATTGGCCTTCCCAATAGATTATATTATATTGGGGATGTCTGATGTTATATATGGAAAAAATTATTTTTACAATTTTTTAAATGTAATTAATAAAAATATGGAAGTACCGTTATTATCTATGCACGTTTTAGGGAGTTCATTGATTCCCTTGCTGAAAAAACTACGGAAGCGAGAAGTAACAAAATCTTTGAAGGCGTTTTGGACTGCCTAATCTGAATTTCATTTTTTCCTTCTAAGAAATGATCTAAATTCCGAAAAAAGTGGTAACCGATTGGAGCAAATTCCAGGGTGTGGGATGAAGACATTACAACCTAGCTTCTCTAGTTTCACCACCGTCTGTTGTGCAAGATGGATTTATCATTTATACCGAAGCCTGCAGCCAACTCTGACGTGGTTTGATATGGATACTCTTTCACGATCGCTTTCAATTCCTCATTGACAACTAGGGTAACCGCCGTCCACGAGGTTTGTTCTAAAGTTCAAAATTTTTTGGAAAGAAAGCGTTGAAACCAAGAACTGTGTTTTCTTTTACAGTAGCTTCTGAGTACACATAATTAATCCTTCGAGCTGTTTCTTCAGCGCTCGTGCCGCGATGAAACTCACATTGAAACATAATGCAATATTTTAAATATTCTATATTAGGCACAGAACGATGTCAAAACAAAATTCAATAGCGCAAAAACAATTAAATGAAATAAATTTGGAATTCCTAGACAAACGCCGAATTTTTGAGATCAAAGTGGCCTGTTCGATAAAACGCAAAATTTTTTAATATACATATATTATGAATATATTACATAATATGTAAAGAACTAATAATTAAAAAGCGATTGTGTTATAAGTAGGTACAAGCTTCTAATACGTCGTCGACGTTTGAACTCCGTTCTACTTTCTCATAACCTGTAAAACCAAAATGTGTTTTAGTTCATATTTCATTATTTCCTATGCTAATAATTCCATAATGCGTAAAAAATAAACAGCCAAGTCTTATTGGGATAGTTAACTCGATTTTGTTTAAATCATTTAAGTTTATCTGAACTCTGACCACAAATAAATCAAAAATACCTTAAGCTAAGCATATTTACGCAGGATGAACCCAAATCCTATTTCGTTGAGCGAATACCATTTCCCCAGAATATTACACTCTAATTCCAAAATCAAATTTGTTCACGTGTAAGAAATCCCGTGTCCCCATCATTTTCACCCTCCAATTACCTTGATATGTATCGCATGCATTAACGCGATAGTAGATAATAAATCTTTATCATCTATTGGCGACACAGCAATGGAACGTGACATAACAGACGTTGTAGAGTAAGGCAGTTGTATCATACCGTGAGACCACACGATGCCGGCGAACGAAATAACTTTAGTTCGATGTCGCGTTTTCGCTGCAATGAACGTTTCGTTGCCGCTTGATCGAGTATTACTGTATCAAAACTTAGCGTTGATAAGTAAATTACTAAAGTAAATATTGTTTTAAGCGTCCAGGTCGAACATTATTGATCGTGCACTTAGAAGTTAAGTGTAGTGTCTTCAGTATATTATTTGGATAAGCTTACAAGTGCGACATTGCTAACAGGAAATTTAGTGGCATCCGAACTTTGAAGGTACAGTAATACATCTATTACTCTAAAATAGTAGTCTATCTTGATTTTGCAAAAACTTATATGAAAATACCAATGATAAATAAAGTGTAATTTTGATACAAATAAATTGTTTGTTGAACTTGCGATAAAATATAAACTTGGTCATAAGTTATTAAATTCTAACCTCGTGAGCATCTTCTGGCATTGTTTATTGCCTATTAATAATACCAAACAATACAAATATACACATATTTTAACTAGGAGTATACTCGTATCATATTATATCAAGCACTGTTGATTTTTATTTCAATTATCATTTAAGATTCCGAGAAGGTGATATTTTGCTGAGCATTTTAGACACACGACACAACGAGTACGTAGAAACTACCTGTCCTTCAGAATCAACCAAAAAGTTCAAACAAACAAGTTTTTAGTTTTTCTCAGAATCTTCGCATTGAACTGTGGATACTAATGGATAAAATGTGTATAATAAATCGATTATGATGATGCATTAAAAATTAATTTACAAATTCTGTTTTTTGTTATGAAATATTTGACCCACCGGGCTATACCGGTTTCATGGTTTATAAAGTCACTGAATAAACAGTTGTTTAAATCATCAGCATACATTTATTGATTTAAGAATGACTATCTGTTCTATGCTCCACAAGTTGACAACAGGACAACAATATCTCAAAATATATTCTATTCGTAGAATTGAAATTTGTATAGACATGTCATTAGTAGACTATAAGGAGCTCATGTTGCCATTTTTTTTCTTTCTAACGCTTAATCCAGTCGAAGTTCAACTAATGAAATATTTTAAAATCTAAAAGTAAAATAAAGACGTAATTTTTAATATGAACTTTTTCTTTTTTGATATTTTGTGAAAGATGTTTTAGACGATAGTTGAAGCGCAGTCGTTCTTGTTAAGTATTAACTAAAGGTCATAGAAATCATTTTAATTTTACGACTGATGTGGCGACAATACACCTGCACTCCACTTCTAAGTATATGTGTTCGATTCCCTATAGAACAAAAAATATTTGTCTAAATAAAAGATGCATATTCTTTTAACCCATAAAGGCCTCATAGATTTAGATAAAATTGACGAAGACGTATAGATAGATATAAAGTAATAATCTAAAAGTTTTATTTGGACTATGTAACCTTAAAAGCGCAAATCGGAGGAGCAAAAATTGCAGTTCGGATGATATCAAAACATACAAGCGTTGTTACAATAAACAGAAGAATCACAATCAAACAAATCATAATAGTAAAGATGGATTAGTTAAAATTACATAAAAACTCTTTGTTTCAACCGAAATTCAGCCAAAATGTGGAGAGACCAGTGACCAAACCCTGAGCCCTAAGCATAAGTCTAGGGCACCCGAGATAGGCAAGCTAGTGTCCGCGACTTCGCCTGCGCTGAATTAGATTTTAACGCAATATTAAGATATTTTATAAAGATAAATTGAGTCCTTTATGGTTATCTGATGTATAAGCTATAATATATTTTTTTATTTATTAAGTTTCAGTAGTTTTTTGCGTGAATAGGTAAAAAACAAATGTATTTCAAAATAAATTTATTCAGATTTAGATTGAAAAACATTTAATATATGGCAGGCGGGCAGGTTGCTTTTTAAAAACATATTTAAGTCAAACTTTACTACGTTCATCTGAAATAAAGCCAAGAGTTAATAATCTAACAATTTACATCGACTTTATCAGATAATTCTGAATGATAATCTATTTACTGATCTAATCTTTTCAAAAAACCAATACATTTTGTTTATATAGGCTGCATAGGAATCCTACAAAACCTTAGGAGCCCAAGTCAACCTCACCTGCTAGTGGTGCATCTGCTGATCAACGAGGCTCTGGCGAACAGAAAAGTTCCCTGGCCACCTATTTTTCATTTTTTTTAAAATTTTGTTTATATATGTTTTTTAAATACCTTTAAAGTTTTCTGCTAACCCTAAGGTTAACTGGCAGAGAATTCCAAATGTCATTAGGTTCGCCTTTTGTGCACAAAATACTTTTAAGTGTGCAAAGATTAAATAAATAAATATTACGTGGATACAAAAATATAAAAGGCGAAATGTGGGTAACATGCCTCTGTCTATCCCTTCGGGGAAACAGGCGTGATTGCATGTAGGTATGTACATTTTGTTAAGGTGCATTGGAAAGATTTACTGGTAGTCTCGCCTTACAATGATTAGAGTATACTCGTCAACCACATCATACCTATCTATGGTTACATATTATTATAACTAAATACAGTTTAACTATTGTCGATATAACTACGGTCCACCCACATATGTTCATATTGTATATTGGTTGACTCAAGTACTGATTAACTTAAATAATTTTGATTAGACTATAATTAAAAGAACTATCGAACGATTGATGTAATGGTTATGTCAACTATGGGATGTTTCAACTACGTTTGAAAAACCTAATGGACGACTCACCTACAGCACAGTTCTGCGCACCGCCACCGCGCTGGATTAATTGTTTACTAAAATGAGGGTATATTTAGCGCTATAATATTATGTTCACTATAAAAGGAGGAGAATAACGTGACCAAAGTATTTTCTGGCACTTCGCCGGCCGCTGCCGCGGCACGCTCGCTTCGCTCGCTCGGCTCGTGCATTGTGGTCACGATATAACCTAACCGCTCGTCGCTTCGCTCCTCGCTACCTAATTTTTTTGCCAAAAATACCCACGAAAACAGGTGAGCGAGCGAAGCGAGCGAACAAGGTGGATTCTATACAGAAACGACATGGGTGGTTATAGGTTGAGAAGGCTGTAAGCTGTGAGCTCCCGTCACAGCCTTTTCGTTAGTTGCTATAGTGACCATAAACTGCACGCGAGCGAAGCAAGCGTGTAATACCCAGAAGGGTGTTATATAAATCAACAATAAGTGAATCGTCCATTACTTCAATCAACCTTAGATAAATCAACTGTAGGTATATCAACTGTAGGTGAACCGTCCATTAGGAATTTCATCCATTATTTATTATAAACTTATGTGAATCGATCATTAGATATTTTAAACGTTATTTATTTCAACCGTAGTTATTTCGACAATAGTCGATACAACTTTAGTTATTATGATACGTAACCCTATCTATAGATAGAACACTGGCACCTGATACTCTTTAGTTTATTAAACATAACATTCATGACAAACATAAGGTTAAGCTATGATGTCTACGATGACTCATTAGCAAAGATGGCGTGTCGTGAGGTCACTGTGGTCATTACAAGGAGGTTGTATTACTTACAGCATTTTCATAAAAAAGATATAAGACATTGTTCTAAGGTAATTGAACGGTGGTCAGTTAAATTGGTAATGGTATGAATATTGTAGCTTTGTAGTTTTTTCACTAGGATGTATGTAGGGTTTTTCATTGGTTAGTCAAAAAAGTTGTGTAAAAAATAAAAAAATTGACAAAAAGAACCTTGACGACAATAAAACGCCACACAATCCATAAAATGTGGGGCCGTATGCTTAAATGCCACCATGTATAATAAAGAAATAACATACACTAAAATTTTAATTGTAAAAAAAAATAACTTGTTGTTAAAAAAGTAAAACATTTCTCTTTTACGTACGTAAAAAAAAGTACCTATCAAGTCATCATCAAACTTTGAAACCTAATAAAATGTCGCTACGAAAATATCGCGGACTAGCCTACGCCCGCGACTTAGTCCGCTTGACGCTAGGTTTATTGTTATGCATTAGGCTAAAGACTTACTTGGCTTGAAAGGTTAAAAAGTAGTAACATAGCATCAGCGGGAAGTTGAGTCAGCTATAAAAATAAAATCAATAACAAATGGTACTAAGTAAATACTTTTTTTAAGTTAAAAAGATAAGCTTCTCTATGATGACCTTTTTATATTGTTTGATCGTTTATTACTTCATTAACAAATACTTCCGCTATGGTATAGGTGCCCTTGAACAAAGTCATGATACCCCATTTAAATGTATCTTATTTACAAGGAGATAGATTGTGTTCAGTTGTAAAGTAAACACTTGACATGTGGCTATAAGAAGGAAATTTCATAAAGATCTCTTTATGACATTCAGCAATAATTTAAGGTTGACTGGAAGAGATTTCTTTTAGAAATAAGTCCACCTTTGTACAACCTCTTTTTCACATAAGGCTTTCTTTCGTTATTGTTTTTTATTTGTGCAATAAAGAATATATTATTATAATAATAGGTAGGTAGTTGTACTATTGTTACAGAGTGGGTCGATTTTTGTGATGACTAGGTTATTTGTAATACTTAACAGCGAATGTCGCTTAATTGCTGAAATCGTATATCTGTGGAATGTTTACGCAAATACATGAGTAATTTTAATGTCACATTAAAATAAAATCTTAAGCTTTAAATAATTTTGCAATAAAACAGCATTCATTACGAATGCACTAAATTCCTACTTCGAATTAAAACATACAATAATTGGCTATATTTTAATTTAGCGCCAATCAATCATTGGCACTTAGAAACAAAAAAGAGTTCATGAAGCACAAGGCATCAAAGCTTCAAGTCGATGAATTAATCGGTACAGAATGACATTGAATTTTTATTTTTACTGGTTTGTTTTTATTTCATTACTTCCGAATAACATTATAAATTTTATCTGTAAGTAACATTAGAATTTTATTGTAATTTAAATTGAGGTTTAGTATCTGTATCAATATGTGCATGCGATATCAAATGGCTAAATAGATTTAAGCACAAACAATTTAGATGACCAATCAATCGAATGTAGGTATCTAGCCTAGCAAATAAATATTTAATATAATTTCAAAAATATTCTTATTCACTTGGCACTTGTAAAATACCCAAAAATGAATTAAAATCTATTCAACGGAAATGTTTATAAAATTATAAAACAATTTTATCATAACAGTAAAATAATCACTATATGAATTCTTATACCTATTCGAATAGTTCATTAGAAAACTAATAATACTTTTTATAGTACTGAAGTATCTCAATACATCAAAGGGAAATAAATTGATGCTGTTTGATCTGAACCACGATGAAGGTCAGAATGCATCAGCACATTCCAACAGATGATTCATAGATGCAATCATTATTTATCAGTCTACGAGCTACAGGTACTTACCTAAATCACTGGCACTCGGTTAGTATTCTTAGAAACCATTAATATTAATTGCTGAAAAGAATAGAATTTTAAATTGTTTTTATAGAGCTATGTTTTGCGCAATATGTACATGGTATATCAAAAGGTTATTAAAATGACATGTAAATTATTAATGAACAATAAATTAGATGATCCAATTTGAAATTTAATTTTAAATTATCTCACTTATTATCGTAGTCATCATCATCATGTCAGCCCATTAACGTCCCAATACTGAGCACGAGCCTCCTCTCACATATCAAGGTGTGAGGGTAGACTGTAGCTCCCTCTATTAATTATTAGCTTTGCAAAATGGGTGTTTTTCGAAAATTTCCCAGATTTTTTTTTAATCTATAAAAACCCTTATGTTCTCAAAGTGTTGTCGTAGTTGATAAACAGCATTTAATTTTCATGATTTGAAAAATCCAAATGATTTTTGACAAAATTTAATAAGAAAACGTTCAAGTGCGATTGAGAATTGTGTACCATTTGTTTCGTATTTAAATGAACACTCATATAACCTTTTTATGATTTTAATAACCTCATAAGCGGAGCCCATGTTGGTTTATACAAATTGATTTATGATAATATCATTGCAGAACCGATAGCGATCGATTTAACCTCACCCTTTATGTGTAGAAAATCGTGCAATCTAGTAATAAGAAGAATGTAATTCAAAATATAAGTTTGCTAGTGGAGAGCCCTCGTTTCTCTTCGGTAGCGAATTATTTAGTTCAGATTTTACACCTCGGGTTACAATATTAAAGTTTTCGTAGGCATCCCTATTTCAAATCACCTAATAAAAATTAGCCTTTCCTACTCACAAATAATGACGTAGCTTTTTACTAGTATAAACAATTTATCAAATCTGTCTAGTACTTTCGGAACCTATTCAAAGCACACAAACAAACAAATAATCTAATTATTCCTCTATATAATATGAAATACTATAATAGCAGAATAAGTTTTTTAGATATGACTATCGAGTTTTGACAGGCTCGTATAATTAATTTCTGTAAACCGTTATAACTAATGCAAGTTAAGTCAGTTTCTTTTATTGTTTTTACTAATTACACTATGCATATATCAATTATTAATTACCATTTGGGAACTTTAACCCCTGATATTGCTGGACAGTTAGGTTTCGGGTTCCAACATAATAACGAATTATTATTACTTTTTCTCCAGTCCATTTATCAAATCCCATATGTAAATGAATAATGAGGTTATTGAAAACCCCAGAGACCAAATAACTTATATTGAAATATACTTTTTGAACTTAGACCAATATGCAATAGATATTTTTTTGTGACAGATTAATAAAATATCACCACAAGGGTTCCTATTTAATACATTTCTTTAAGGAAATTGAAAGATCTATAGGAATGAAATGTTAGTTCTTTTTAACTTGTATTTATTCTGCACTAAAATACCTTGTTTTCAAAGAAAGATGTCGTAGTTTATATTTATTATCAGATGGGTAAATATAAAAATCACCAACTACTAACAAGATATTATAGATTTGCATTTGCATACATTTATATTTGCTCATAAACGTCACGCGTTATTTAGAGTTACAACATGTAATCTTTAACATCTTTGCTAATTATTTCGACCTTGTAAACTGGAAGCATGACCGTCAGATAACTTTAGTTACAAATATGACTTAATTAAATCTTTTATAAATAACACTTAAAGCAATTTTGTAAACATGGTTTATCCTGTTTAAATAGAGTAAGTAATAAAAAATCCTTAGACATCTCACAAAGTGCTAGTTATATGGATTAGCGCATAATTAAGAAAAGCTTGTAGGTACTAATGATACTAAATAACGGATATACATTAAATTGATAGATGTTTTTGTATATACAAAATTTATAATTCAAAAACACCAAGACAAGTTTAGGCGTCTTTTCTGACAAATATCTGAACTGTCTAAAAATCTCCCATACGAACTTTGGAGCTAAGATAAAGGCCCATTGCACATTGGCCGTATTTTTAAATTGTCCTAATACGACACTCCTCGTCACGTTGAGAACAGTTATTGGGTGCAATATTTTTATTTATTTATTTCCAAACTTAAATCTATTTTTACAGGTTTTTGACCCAAAACAATAGACAAGATATATAAATAATATTTTTTTTATTAGAGTGTATAAGAATTTTTGAATTTTACACATATAAAATAGTGTAAATTTCGTGAATTTGCCCAGAGAACATTGAAATATATCTAACTGGTCAGCTATTTTATTGATATCTTAGCAGTATAACATATCTGGTGCTCCTGCTCCGTCAAAACAATTAACAAAACTTTAAAATAATATGGGAAGTCTCTTTCACAATATGATGAATAAGAGAATTCAGATAGCGGACGACTGCCGAAAGACAGAAAACATTAGAATTGCAATTGCGTCTGTCTAATGATACCCGTGACATGAAAGATTAAATTTGATACTTAAATGTCAACTCAGATCCCTAAGACGAAGAATTATAGTAAAGAACTTGAAATGTCGCGATATATTAATGCAGTAAATGCAATGTAAATCCTTAAAACATATTTTTATTACATATATTATATAAAATATCTAAAGATATAAAAACAAAGGCTAATAAAAGATAATACAAATGATTACTTAATGAGAAAGGTACTTACTCACCATATCGATTTTTTAACCTGCTCTATAATAAGACTGCATTCTGCCCCAATAAAAAGCAGGAACTAAGCTTGCGTGAGAACGTACCCAGGTCTTGTGATAATTTGTTGAATAAGAAAGTGAATACCTCGTGCAGTTAATGTTCTTTTATTGTTCCTTTGAGTAAGACAAATCGGAAAACGCTATGAAGTTTAACATACACACATATTAAATCCACGCCTGTTTCCCCGAAGGGGTAAGCAGAGGTACATTTCACCAATTGCATTGTTGTTACCACGTTTTAAGTGGCAAGCCTATTACCGTGAAGTTTAAGCACTTGTTAAATTAGTAACTAAACATTACCTTTATGGTCACGTGATGCAGAGTTATATAAATGTTATGCTAAATTCGGGCAATGATAGAAAATTTGGTAAAAATATAGATGTTTATTTTAATAGTATTCCAAATATATCCCCTTCGTCACAAATCAATGTCTAGTGTTCGAAAAGTCTATGTAGAAATAGTATCTACAATTAGACAATATTTTTAATTCGTAATTAATTTTAAAAGCGTCAGTTTAAGATAAAATTATGTACCTTATAATTTCAACTCCCTAATTCACACCTCAAGGAATTGACTTTTCGAGGTTTTTATTAAAAAACTCTGTTAATTTCATATATTTTATTAGGCACGTGGTTTATTTTTTTGTTAAGTTTTGAATAACTGTTAAAAGTAGAAAGTTAGCGGGACTATTCTAAAGGTTTACCGCGGCCCCAGGATAAGCAGTATAAGTCTGACGCACCCTTCCTCTCCACCTTCAGCGAGATTTGATGATATTCCTTCCAAAAAACGATAAGACATAGATTACTTACTACTTAACCTGAAAATATGCCTAGTTTCGATATATCACGCACAAGGGCGACCACACCATAAAAAAGGGCAAAGCTTTTGCCTTTAATAAATTTGATTTATGAACTATATTAATTTGTCGTAAGGTTGTTTAACTTTACTACTATTCAAAATCTAGGTGTAATTTTCTGATGTATTTTTATGTAAACATGTAAATAGTACCTACGAAAGTATTTACAAAACTAAGAATAAATAGTAAAAGTTAAAAATGATTATTTATCAACTTGCGCTCGCCACAGATTCTAAGATAATTATTACGTGTAAATCTTATACAATTTTTATCATGATCATCATTTCAAACCAAGGTGAGAGGGATTCAGGTCATTTTAAACTACGCGGATTGTTGATTTGTTACCTAATGATCAACAAATATTATCGTCTACGTCTGTAAAATCTTAGAGACGTTTTATGGAACTTAATAGCACTAAACTGTAAACGTGTCCATATTTTTACTATAAAAGTACCATTATCAAATATATTGTAGGGTGTATAGGGATCCTGTGGGAGTGGTAAACCTGCCCATCAACGGACGAAGCTCTGGCTATAATACAAGTTGCGGCAATAAGCTACATACCTACTACGTGGGGCCAACAATATAACTAACAAAATGTAGGCATATAATATTCCTCTGCCTAAACATTCGGGGATACAGGCGTAATAGTATATTATGTATGAAGCAGTATATCATCGACAATTTATATTGTAAACAGTATAGTTTATACTAGGGAAATACGAAGAGAAACTAATATAATTAGATATGCATTAGTTTAGCATGCTGAGCAAGCTTGCAGATATAATGTAGTAGCTCAAACATCGGGATCATATAACATTAAGTAGACACTTTCACTGAAATAGTATATCCCGATTCATATTACATGAACTACTGCTGATGATAATAAATGGATTTGATAGTTATTGGAAAGTCAGCACGCACTGATAATCTAATTTAAAAGTATGTTTGATACTAAACTGATTCTGTGATTTGATTCAGATCGGAAGCGCTCGGTTTCGGAATACACTTTCAGGTCTTTAATCCTTGTTTGTACTGTATGTAATAGTCTCCCAGCTAGAACTCCTATAGTATTTTGGTATCTTGAAAAACTATTGCAACAGTAAGCCATCCCCACAGGGTTTGCGTGGAGTCCACCCTGAATCTTTCTGCAAGAATCCGGCTGCCCATAATCAGCTCTTTAGGAGCTGACGGCTGATTATGGGAATGAACCTGATAGGAACTGCTCTTCTTTCATCACCCTTATGGTTCACCAAACATAGCACATATATAATAGAATATTGCTTATCCTAAATTTAATCTAAATAAAAAAATTGCATACAGCAGACCATGTAATAATTCTTGCATCTTTGGCTTCCAGAAGATTAACAGATAATTTAACAACAAATGTGTCAACCACGGTTTACAGTGCTAAAAGGTTTTATTGAACGGCTCTACAAATCAAGTGTTATTTACCAAGACATTATCTACCAAAGCAATGTTGACCTTTACTGAAGTCGAATGTGCTTTAAATAAATGCTTCCGAGAAAAATGTCATGATCCCCTTCTAAGCAATTTAGTACTAATTAAAAAAAAAAAGTATTAGCTGTTTATAACCTGCTTGGATCATTAAAGTTTAATAAATTATTAAACATAAGCCTTTTATTGATTCAAAAACACAAATTTTACGAGAACGAGTCTTAAGTATTTTCTGATTGCCATGCTGTTTCATTATTTAGCAACCGCGTAACATTTAATCATATTAACTTTATTTAATTTGCACACGTAAAGAGTCTTTGAATTTAAAAACTTAAATTATCAAATAACCGTTGCACTCTTTGTTTTAATCATAATAAAGTAATTGCAGTTATTTAGTTGCTTACCTACATTACTTTATAAATAGGTATGTAATATTTATAGAAAATTAAAAACTAATAGAATTATGTTTTCCATATTTATGTCTCAAAAATGTTCATGTTAGGTATAAATAAGTAAAGAATGCTCTTAGTTAGCATTCCTTAGTTGCTATGCCCTTGCAGGGCGTCACATGTAGACCTTAATTTGTACTATCTATGTGCAATGTGAGATGCAATAGTTGATTTGATTTATTATTTTTGTAAAAGAATTTACTTTCAAAACAAACTTTTCTTGAAATATTACGTGTTTTTATTTCATTAATTCATTTTAAGTTAAAGATATATCGATGGCTTTGTTCACAATCGCACTAACTACAGATTTGTAAATTTTACAGAAGATAGTTTTTAAGTTGTTAAATGTTTATTCATGAACGAAAACAAACTCACTCAACTACACAGTCATCAACTCTTGAAATAAATATTATCTCATTATGGTTAAATTAGTTTCATATTCTTAAAACCCCAATTTCAGCACATATGTGCACTAAGTTTTATAAAGTTAAAAAACACAAATTGTAACTCTAAAATGTGGATGTGTGAGGCTGGTAAACCTGCAGCCTGTCTGTATAACATTATTACCAAAATACGTTACTTAGAGCGATCTTCAATTTGAACTGTTACTGACACAAGAATTCGTTTACTTATAAGAAATCCCCAATCATAACACAGAAATTGTAAAAACAGATATTTAAAAATAATTTGTGTTTGTCTTTGTATAGAACAATGCAATTTAATTGCTGAATATACTGAATCATCATAATTTTGTCACTACTATGTTTTGTTTTGAAACAGTTCAAGATTCAATAATAAGAGTACCAATAGAGTACATATTTTTTATTTTCCATTAGCGACTGTTAGTGTCGTAGGTTATATTTTATCATTATTAAGTACAAAATAAATTCAAAATTTATTTATTTATTATTAATTGGCTCTGTTATTCGTTCCATTTAGTATGGTTATGATATATGATGATATGTATCATATATGATATTTTGGTGTGCATTGAACTTTGATGTCCGTTCATACTTCATTAGGCATTTACGATTATCTATCTGTTTGTTGTTCTACTATTTTTATCTGCCATGTTATTAATACTCTTTACAGTATCAATATCGCTAAAATAGTGTTATGTACACATGGTGATAGCAGAAGCAAATATCAATCTGCCATAACCATACAGTGAAAACTTTTAAATTTTTCCATACTATTGTTAGTATTATATTCTTTGAATATTTATAATGTATAGTATTAGGATTCATGTTGAATTTCCTCACTTTGTTATCAAAACAGATAGAGGTAAATTTCTTATGGTTAAGAGTGCTTCTTTTTGCTGAAGGGTTCACTAAGTCTTGTAATCATTACAGGTATACTCTCTACTGAAATGTACAGAACTCTGCTGCGTACTTCCTCGTGATGTTGGTTTAATTACTTACTGTGTTGCTTTACCTGAGGCTCCTCTGTTAGTATAGCCCGTAATGAAATGCCTTATAGGGGAGAGGTGGTATGAAAGGGACACGTATTGAAAGGGACAATTCAAATCCCCGGTAAAATAAACATCGTTTTAAATCAGCACTATTTTTGTTGCATGGCAACCCCGATGCACACCCATTTGCAACTAACTTCACGATCCTGTCATTTCAAACATGGAGGTATCGTGGGCGTGTTTGTATTTGTGTTAAAATGTAATTTGTTCGTTAGTTTTAGGAAATGTTTTGTCAAATGCTTTGATTTGGATATTTATTTGTTTACCATTGTTTATGATTGGCTAGATACTGACAAATACGAAAACACAAGGTCAGTAAACTTTTATTTAAAACTGTAGATTTTGTGGTTATGTTTTTAATTAGTGTATGATATTTATGAAAGGGACACAAGAAATGTTTATGAACGGGACGTCCCTTTCATAACTGTCCCTTTTATAACTGGTGTTTCGTGATCATAATAATGTATTATTTTACAGTTTAAAAATGCCACCGAAAAAGAGAATACGTGTCGATGCACACAAAATTGAAGAGGCTGTGAATGAAGTCTTACAGAAAGGGATTTCTGTGAGATCCGCTGCCAAGGTATTCAATGTTAGCAAATCACATTTGCACAGATTAATTGTAAAGGCTAAAGCATCTGAATCTACGTCTTTTGTTTATAACCCGAACATTGGTAATAAGAAAGTTTTTACTACGGACCAAGAAGGTTCTCTTGCAGGTTACTTAAAGACCTCTGCAAAAATGTGCCATGGCTTGACCACTAAACAAGTCAGAGAACTAGCTTATCAGTATGCTATTCGTTTAGAACGTAGTATACCATCTTCTTGGGAGGAAAATAATACAGCTAGTCTAGATTGGTTAAAGGGCTTTTTAAAAAGGCAAGTGCAATATACATGATAAGGAATCAAACAAGACCAAAAGTAACATGAAGGGTAAAAAGAAAAAAACAGAATTGAAGAAAGTTATTAAAGTTGCTCAAAAGGGCAAGAGGACTGGGCGTAAAACCGCAAGCAGTAGTAGCAACAATGATTTGTTGTCGAATACAGATTCTGACGTGACAGGTGATATTTCTGAGACTGAAGGACTCACTTCAAGATTAAGATATAGCAGCCAGATAAAAGAGGAGATGATGACCAGTGTAATGTTTGTAAGAAAATATACTCCATAAGCGTTGAAGATTGGTATCAATGTAAAATTTGCACGAAATGGGCACATGAAACTTGTGGCCTTAAAGGAGTCTTAAATTTTTTTTGTTTACTGTGTCACTAAGAACCATGACTATTATCAAAGTTGATTAGTTTTAAGATGGCAAGTAAACCAAACTTTAATAAGACTGCTGATTATTACTAGCATTAAGAAAATCAATGATTATTTTTAAGATAACTTATCTTTAAGAAAGAGATTATTAAACTGAACTGATAAACATTTTTTTGCTATTGTATTTTCCTATTTCTTTAGCAGTTATTTTTAAAAATTTGATTTAAATACATAAAGAGTTGTTGTGTACATACATTCTTATATTTAGTATGTTTGTAGAAAATTATAAGGTAATATTCCTTCATACAACGTACTGTCCCTTTCATAAAATATCCGCGTCCCTTTCAAAACAGTCCGTTTATGAAAGGGACACAATACAATAATTATGTCAACAACAAAATTGTCAACTTAGAAAAAAGAAAGGTTAATTATTGCATTTTATTTCAATAGTTAAATAATAAAGGCTTCTTATTCCGCTGCATCGTTTTTAAAATATTATCTTATTTATTTACTAGAGTCATTATAACAAAAATGTCCCCTTCATACCACCTCTCCCCTACTAGCTTTCATATATTTTGTTGCATGTAAAATAATTGCCTATACATTTAAATGCTTATTATAGCTAGCGCGCTAGTTTTTAAGTTTTGACGTCCATAAGAGCTGTTTTGAGCCAAACTTGAATAAAAGAATATGATGATTTTTTTTTGAATTTTATATAGTACACAAAAACAATTAAGTATCAACTAGAATATTTAGACTGGATATAAAAACATTAAAGTATATTTATTCGTAAGTTCTTAAGTACTTATCGCACATATTCTGCTTATTTTGGGTCTAGGTGGGGGTGTGTGAGAGGTCCGAGGTTTTTTATATTTTATATCAGTTAACGTTAGTTCTGTAGTAATCGTCTTGTTTATAGAATTTACTAACACCTTGTAAAATATTTGCATTGAACCAATTTTGTTTGAAACATTGAGTTTGTTTGCCTCGCAGTGCCGAATTTCGAGTTAATGTAAAATGTGCTGTTGTGAAGAATAAGCAAGGTGTATTTTTTGAAAGATAATATTATAGAAATATTACATTTTCTCAATGTCTGTATTTCCTTTCATGTGAAACGATTCGTCTCCTTTACGAGTTCTTTTCAAAAGATTTCTGAGACAGCTAAAACGAATTTCATTACCAACATTTACCACTATTATCTTGTAAATGCCCTGTTTGCCGTCAAGTTTCACAATCTGTGGGACAAAAGCCGCTACTGAATATTTCATGTTTTTGTTTCAAACGGTACTAGAAGTCAAAGTGCTGTCCTCTCCTCAGCGGGTACCGTACAATGAATATTCATTTTGTTAAAGTGACATTACCTGAGCAGCTGTTAATAAGACTCAAAGTAAACGTCGTTTGCATGCGTAGTTTGTACTTTAACTAACTAGTTTACTAAATGTTTTTATGAAAGTAAACGAACAATACAGTTTTTTTCATAAGGTTTGAATTGTATTTATACTAGAGCCCTAACGTTTTTATAAATCATCATATCCTAGCATTATCCCGGTTGCCCTAGACTTAAGCTTAGGGCCCAGGGTATGCTCACTGGTTCAACCAGATTTGACTGAATTTCAGTTATTACGTGGAGCGACTGCCGTCTGACCTTCGCAACCCAGAGGGAAACATCATTATATGGTTAAACCAGCAGTCAATCTGTTAGAAGGCACTGACTTCCTATTAACGACTACCTTCATGGCAGCCAGAACCAACAGCTTAACGTGCTTTCCAAGGCACGGAGCAAGCGATAATTACGCACATAACTTACAACAGTCATAGGTGCGCCACCAGGGTTTGAACTCAAGACCCTCTGAATTTAAAGGTATGAGGGCTCGCCACTGGGCTATCGCCGCTCTTCAACGTTTTTATAAATACATGCTTGTGAAGACCATAAGTGCTCTATTCGCAGCTGCTGGAACTTTTATCTCTTGATGTTAAGTCAAATGATTGTAAATACTTTAGGTCGGAAGACCCTTAAAGTCGTAGGTCTACACTAACAAGGTTGAGCTCAGAGGCTTTTGTAGAGCTGCGGATGAGGATGGTCTTCTGTTACTGACGATGACACTTAAAATATTTTTTCGGTAAAAAGGTTGTATTGTGAGCTGAACTATCTTTACCAGTCATTATAAACTAAATAATTTATTGATTCAGGCGTTACTTTGCGGAAATCCATTGTAAGCAAGTGATGGATTAAAAATATCTTTGTAACAATTCCCGCCCTACTATAATTTCCCGAAAAATCGAGAAACTATTCAACACGACACGTGTTTCGCCCTTACACAGGGCATCTTCAGGTAAGATAGGAGCCTCAGAACAACGATGTCTTCACGAACAACGCTGAAACGAGAGTAAACTACTATCGTTTCTAGGTTTCGAGCCTACTCTCTTGATTAAAAAAACTAATTACCTACAACTGTAGAAATATCAACTGCTATTGAATGAAGTAAAAACTATTGACATTCCTATTTTAGGTGTGTTAATGTGAATGCTATGGGACACCTGTGCAAACAATATCGTCTATAGTGTATTCCGAATATCATTAACAGGTATACGCATATGGTGTTACTAATTTTAGAATATTTCTATAGCCATGTGAAGGCTAAGGTGGATCAAGGATAAGTTTGTATATTGATATACTTGTATGTTTTTGGGAAGATGCTATTTGTTTTATTATTAGCGGCTTCGTCGGTGTATTTATAGCAGAGCACAGATACCAAGCAATAAATTTATTATTTACGATAACGTTTACACTAAAAAGGAATGGGATTTCGCCTAGTGTCAATGTGACACTTCTCGCACCATTTGACACGTTTCATTTAAAGAGCTCTGAGCTGAAAATCAAATCATATCAAATAATTTATTTGCGATAGCATAGGTACATTCGTATATAGGTAGATAACATTATGTTTAGTAGTTTCACTATGTTCTGCTAGGTTCTGAAGGTGGACAACTAAGTGTGTATCGATCCTTTTAAATTGTTGTAGCACGCTTCCTGCTTTCCATAATTGACATATGATTATGTAATATATCCCTTATTTCAAAATATATGAACTTACTAGCTTTTGCCTGCGACTTCGTTCGCGTGGAATAGTGACTTCCGGCAGATTTTTGGTTTTATCAACATATTTCCCGATCTCGCGGGATTTTTGAGAAGTTCCCGCCCCGCGGGATTTTTGGGATAAAAACTATTCTATGTCCTTTCTCGAGTTCCAAAGTATGTCTGTACCAAATTTCACACAAATCGGTTCGATAGTTTAGGCGTGAAGAAAAGACAGAGAGTTACTTTTGCATTTATATGTAATATTAGTTTGGATCAATGTTAATTCTACCCTTTTTTTCATATTCTCAAGGTATGAATGAGTATGCGCAACATTAACACATTTACGTTATTTATAAATTACAATGTAGGTAGAATAAAATGCGTACATCTTTTCATCTATGATTTTTTTAGGGAGTGTGTAATGACTGACATCTAAGGAGCCCAAGCCAACCTCACCTGCAAGTGAAACACCTTCTGATCAACAGACGAGGTTCTGTCGAACTTAACAGACCCCGGCAAGTGGCAATAGGCGCGCCACCTATTACGTGGAACCGACAATGTAACTGGCGAAGTGTGGGCGTATAATATGCCTCAGCCTACCACTTCGGGAAAACAGGCGTGAATGTATGTATGTATAAGTAGAACAGCGAATTTCCAGTGACACAGTTCATAATAATTATACTCGTTATTTATAATAATGGTGTGGTCAAATAATAAAGAAACTCATACGTGCATACAATACAATTAATTATTATATAGTAAACTATATGCATGTTAGTAATTGGAATTTTTGTCTAACTATGTACAAGGTGCCTTGAAATGAATAAAGCATAGGTATTATATTACGTAGCGTAGCGTATTACTTATATTAACAATGTCACGAAATAAGATAACCTTCATCATTTTAGCCTTTTGATGTCTACTGCTGAACATAGGCCTATCCCATTAAATTTATCATCTTAGTATCCTCAGCCCATTGACCTCCCACTCCTTAACACAAGCTTCGTCTCACAAACCTAGGTGAGAAGGTATTGGGTAATACTCAACCACGCGGACCCAGTACGAATTGGTGAAGGCAGGCGTGTAGTGTCCTGCTGTTAGAACTTTCAAGTCGCTCAATTAGGCATATAACATGACTGAACGACTACGATATATAGTGATAACCGGGACCACATCATAACGTGCTCTTCGAAGCACGGAAGCGATCGATAAAGATGCCACACAAACGGTCACCAATCTATGGACTGACTATGAACTCAGCTGTACATCTGTAATCTTTTCCGACGAACCAGCACTGCGGTTCGAAAAATTCATACATAAATTCACGCCTGTTTCCCCGAAGGGGTAGGCAGAGGCATATTATACGCCCACACTTCGTCTATTCTATAGTTGGTCCCACTTAATAGGTGGCGAGCCTATTGCCGCTTACCGGACACTGTTATGTTCGCCAGAGCATCGTCCGTTGATCGGCAGGTGCACCATTTGCAGGTGAGGTTGGCTTCGGCTTCTTAGGTATTGGTAGGAACGCTATATATGCACCCACAAAAAAGCTGCTAACTTACATCTGACATAACAGTAGTTGTATCAGTAGTAGGTACCCTGACTATAACTGTTCCAACACAGGTATTTACGTCACAAAGGGTCCTAAGAAGAACAAAAAACAATACGAGAAGCAATGATTAGATAACAAAGACGAGTACCGCGTATTTCCAAGTAATAAAACAGCATACGCTTTCCTTCATCTACCTTGTTTTACGTAATATGACAATGTAGTTAAAATTAAATAAAGCGTGGGTTAATGGGTCGTTCGTTCACCATAAAGTCGAAAATAAGTGTTCGAGAACACATTAGCGTAGCGACTGCTATTTTGAGATACAATGTAGAATACAGTTAGAATTGAATGCCCTTAGGAAGTGGTACACATGAAAACTTTCTTTGAAATGTCTTAAAAGATATAAATGATTTGGCAACATTAGAAGGTTAAAAGGATGACTGTAACAATTATTTAAGAATATTCTTCTTTTAAGGTTATTTATTTTCTTAATTCTATGTTGGTATAGTGCATAGGAATTTTACCAAGATCTGCCTTTTTTTTTGTTTTACGTCGGTAACAAAATGCATTTACGCACTGCCTTCCGGCCAAAGGGAAACCGAAAGGGGGTGTAGGACTCACCACCGGCAGACACGACTGGCAGCAATAATACCCACTAAAAATCTTCTATCTGGGTTGTAGCTTCTGACACCCCGCCTGCGGCCAACGTCCCCCGGATTCCGAATTCTTAAGAATTGGTAAAAACAATCAAATGATGCCCTCAAGTCAATTTTTTTTCTTATAATTGCCAAAGATAATAATTGTATCGTATATCTTACTGTGTTGGAGTTTTATTTTCTAATTTAGCATAATATACTACAGAGGTATAGTTTAGAATAGATCTAATCTTTCTAGAACAATACAAAGAAATGACTTAATGTAGCATTAAGTTCGCCTTTAGTTTTTTTTATTTCTGCGATGAAGTTAAATAAATAATTATGCAAGCAATAGAACCTGTGTTTTATATCGATAAATTCTGAAATTAAAGCTGTGTAACAGCTCTTTTTAAGTATCATAGTTTTACATATTCGTGTCGGGATCGGCATCCAGTTAAAATGCAATCAGCATTGCGAACAATACAAAGCAAATCTTTTTGGAGAGAAAATTTGAACATTTTTTGCACTCTGAAGCTTTCATTTCCATGTCCAGCTTGCTCTCTTTCTTTTGTTTTAAAAAGATATTCCTTTTTACCCTTTCAAATAATTTGGAGGTCTTCTTGGCGGGAAAGTGAAGCGTCATGTTTGCAGTTATTGTTTTATTTTCTAAAATTTGTGATAATTCGAACATTAATGTGTAATAACGGTGGATTATTAACCGTTAAGTGATTGTGAACGTACATGAGTGTTGGTAAATAAAACAAAACAGTGTAACATCACTTTTCAAATTCTCTTAAGAAGTCCATGTGAGATCTCAGTATAGTCCCACATATTTACTGAGGACTCAAAGGGCTTAGAGGAAGGGGCGTCTCATTTACCATTTATCATCTTAATCACCACTCATTCTCATGTACTATAATTAATATGTTATTAGTATATCTCTTACTTGACACTGGCTAAATGTGCAAACCACACAAAGTCATTATTTAAAAAAAAAAATTGGAAATACTTAGGATGTGCTTTTGTTATGGAAAAGAAAACATATTTTTAACAGTTTAAGTAATTTATGATAAATTTTAATTTAATTAAAACATTTTTTTTTTCAAGAATAATCTTCTTACTTCGATTATGAAATATTTTCCACTAAACACGCAAGCACACTATTCTTTTGTTAATTAATAAGTACCTACTTTGTCAACTTTGATTTGAAAGTTAATATCTAAATAAGGATTTGGACCTATATATCCAAAGAGCATGTATATAAAATAAATTACTGTGAACAGCTCACATAGCGTCATCTACTAACATAAACTAAGCAGAGTTCATATTATAACTATTAGACATAACCTTAAATGATTACGTTTGTAAACATACATGCTTGTTACAAATATGTGACCATGAGGTTTCATATGAGGCCAGTGAAAAAATGTAAACATAATTTAAAAGCAAACCTACCTGAATATTTCATGAATACGAAGTCATATTTTTTAGATTTTTTACCGTATTGAAAGGCTTACGCAAAGCATTCAATAGAGATGAAGCCTGTCTATTAAAAGTTGGCAGAAGCAAGAACAAACTTTGTTCCTGAGCGTTAAAGCGCAAACCACCTCCATATTATGAAACTCAATATTTTGACTGAAGCGATCAAACTTTGGCCGTTTGTACAGCCAACATACATAAAGAACTTAGTTAAGGACACAACATACATTAAAAACATTTTTAGAAGATTTTAATAAATGTGGTAATACAAAATTAGTGACACGTTTAAGTGAACCAATTGATAAGAGCATAGCCTGTGAGATTCTTGCAAGTTCTTCTTACAGAGCGGTGGCTTAGAACTGGCACTGAGATTCACTTAAACTTAAATATTTTTGTTTTATAAACTTTATTTGTTTTGTTGCATGTAAGTGAATCTAAGCTTCGTTATTTCGGTGAAATCATATGTCGATGTTTTTGGATATAGTATTTTGACATTTTCAAGTTCTATGTAATTTATGACATAAAAGTTTTAGAAGACTGAACAAAATAAAAAACCACGTACTGAATGGTTCTTATAAAACTTATATGCATATGAAAATATCTTTTTATTTTGGTTGTTTATTTTTTATTTTAATTATTGGTAAAATGTATAAGTAAAAATCTACATTATTGCCTCATATCAATTTGTAACTAAAAAAGGTTTGCTTTCAAATGATTGATGAACACAAATATGTCTGTAAATAAGAAAAATAAAATACGAGTATCACCTTCGGCTGTAACGGTTTCCTCTAAAGCCACAAATCCTCGAAGTGTCTGTGGATGCCATTGAAAAACATCCGCCTCTTTTATGAGGCAAAGGAGAGCTTCTTGAAAAGCTTTAAGAACCCAGAGCGCCTTTATTTATAAACCTTTTTGAACCGCTCTTCCGATGCTTTTACGCGACTAAGGGGATCTTGTAAAAAGTTATATATTTTGCATGTAGAAGTATTTACCATTCTAAATATTAAGGGGATAAATGTAGAAGATATTTGTTTTATTATGTAAATTAAAGTGTAATTAGAGTAGAGAGTAGTTTATTATTGTGATAGATATCTATAAATATTTTTTTAATATTTCGCGTGCAAGCAACTATTTTTCTTACGATATCGCCTTTGTTATTTTTTACAATAAATTTTGTTTTTATAAATAATAAATCATCTCCAACTCCGTCTCTCTAAACACAAAATCACATTTACTTGGTCTCGTGGTGTAGGCTTGTCAATTTGTATTTATTATTATTTCGCTTGATCTTTGTACAATGTATGTACCACCAATTTTGCTTTAGGTACTTTACAGAAATAGAATCATGGAAATTCGTATTCAAAATTTCAATTGAATTTGCGTTTGAAATTAGTCAAAACATATTCAAAATTTTCAGAAAATTCCAATTTATTCCTTAGAATTGTATGTAAGCTTTTCGAAAATGCATTAAGGCGTACAATGCGAAGAATAAATAGGGTAAAAAACTATTGACCGAACTCTTACTCTGTTCCATGCGTCATAGCTAATCTTGGCTCTGCGGCCGACGACGTCTAACGAACTACCTGACTCACGATCTAAATCTCACCAAATCATTCTGTAATGAGTTAGTATAGGACCGTTCATAAAAAAAAATATTATCTTCAGTATCTACTGCCGAGTCAACATAATAAGTTTTTGATTGTTATTTGTAGCCTTGTTTCGTTCTTCTCTTATGAACGTTTTACGAAATGTATGTTTGAATTTAATGATTACTATTATACCGCATTTAAGAAGTTATCGAATTGTAAAATACAATATATTACCATTCCAAGACACTGCTGTTATTATTGGCTGTCACTCGGCAGTCATCCACCACCTGATAGTGAAAAATAAATGATATTTATTATTTTTAATTAGGTTGAATTCAAGGTAACGGCAAACACATCTGAGACTCATCAGAACGAATACTACCTCATTATCAGTGCTTAATAGCACAATATATATTGCTTGATTAACTAAAGTGTTGAAACATTAATTGGTGATAAATGACATATACACAAAAATTTGCCATGCGTGGGAGTCAAAACCACGATCTCGAGTGCTGCAAGAGCGATATTGATATCCTTGCCATATCAATATATAAGCAATATATATTGCTGATGATCTAATGAGTCTCAGATGTGTTTGCCGTTACCTTAAATTCAACCTTATTGAAAATAATAAATATCATTTATTTTATATGGCGTATAAGTTGGTGATCGCTGATTAAGCCAGTACGCAGAGTGATGCTGATGTCCATCATCCAGTAGAATTTCTCTTCGTCAACCCATGAGATGAGAGGGGGTAGCACTATTCTAGGCCAGTACCACACGGCACATCTATCGATCTACCTATTTAAGTTTAAACTTTACAAAATAGATCCATAATATTTTTTTACCTATAAATCTAATAAAAATAAAAATCACATACATGCACGCCTCAATTAACTGGCAGTTAACGATCGTGACCCCACTAGCTTCAAACCCACGAATTATAAATTAACTTCTATTTAATTGTTGCTACTTAATTGAGTTGTTAGTAACTCGTCAATAGAATTCCTTATTCCTGTATAACACGAATGCAATTGAATACAGTTAGTTAATTTACCGCTAATTCTCTTACGTAATAGTTAATTGTATTTGCTAGAATTAAGTATCACGATTACTTTGGGTTTTAATTCTACAATTAAGTAAGTATGTTACTGACCTGTGTATTTATTCAGGTCGTAGTTCAACTTCAATCTAATTCTACATAAAACAGACTCTGATTAATCCTATTTATCATTGCATCAATGTTTGTAGATGTTTGTCAATAGTTCTTGTTATGTTAAGCTAATTAGATCGATGTTTATTTAACTCTTACAACTGATTGGCTGGACAACGCTGAGCTAATCTATAAATCTAACAAGTTGTTAGTTGTTGTAAAGATATACAACAAATAATACATAAACAATAAAATAACAAGATCTAGGGCGGCGTGGACATTAGTTCCAAATTTCATTAAATCTAAATTAGAATAAAAATGTCATTACATGTTAGCCATTTGTTTAAAGTTGAAAGGGACAGAATGATGTTTTAAATAGATTTAGCTCTTATCAGAATTAGGGAACGTTATGCCAGACACCCCTAGAATCTGGACATCAATACCGCGTTTTCCCTTTTTTTTATTGACGAACCAAGCGCTCGCATTGGTAATTGGCGTTACGTTACCACACTTAGCTTAGTGCAATTTAAGAAAATTCTAGATTAATGTAAGTGACATGCTTTACCATACATAGTTTTGTGCAATAAAAGAAAATATATTTAGTATGGTGCAACTTAGAAAAAGGAGTACTAAAACAGTTTTAGGCAAATAACTTTTACCTACTATTTAAAATATTTTTGTTGTGTTATTATTACTTCTGATGTAAAGTTCGCGTATGTTTAATTAATCTTATACTATGTTATTACAAAACAATTTTTTTTTTAAATTTCATACTAGCTCTTACAAGTTAGGTAGTGATTATATCATTAACTAATAATATATTTCTTTGATTCCTGAAATCAATATGTCGGAGCTGAATGAAAAAAATATATCTACTCTATACTATATAAGTCTTACTGCACCACAGATAACAGAGCATATTCAACACGTTTTACAAACCTTATTTTTGAAAACAATCAATTTTTTAAAAGAACCTTGTAATTGTATGTCTTTTAAATAAAATAAAATATCTGAGCAATATCTCTTCCTTTGCGAATACACCTATTCGTAATAATAAATGAAAAATACAGTAAAACCGTGTCCTTGTGCTATAAAATCGGCCAACTGAGGTATTAATATTCTGTAGATACCTATTTGTCATATCAGTTAACCCATTTCCACCTTTTCATAACACGTATTATCTGTGGATACAGGTTATTTAGGTCAACACTGTTGTCCTACTGATTTGCGATAAACTTCACTTAGATTATCGCACATTATTAGGATAATAATGAAATGCAATGATTAAAGAGCCATAAAGTTAGAACATAAAATTTGCTGAACATATCATCCATTTTGGGGTAGATGGTTTATTGCTTGCTTTATTTACAAAAAAAATACAGCATATTGATATTTTAACAAGAAACAAACCAACAAATAAAATAAAAGATGTACCTAGTTGTTAGCTGTTTTACTAAGAAGATTGTTAAGGCTTCGAGCCACTTGTGCATTGATTTTATAAGAACAGGTCAAGTGACAAATAGCACATACAATCGGAATAGGCGACACAAGTGCATTTCCTCAACAAGGATATAATTTCCTGATTCAGTGTGCGTTGGAGATTGTCACCTTCAGCGTACATACACGTCTGCGTGTGCTCCGTTCCGGATTTTGATCTCGTTTGTATTCCGATACATTCCCGCGGTCGCGGTTCCAATAATGATCACTCACAATACTCAATCTCCGATATTTTTACGCTGGAAATTCGGCTTCAATAGAATTGTGGCCGTGAATACGTTATGAGAAGCGGTGAGTATTAAATTTTAAAAGAAACGTGGCATAATTAGCAATAATTTTCACACATCCCGTTTTCTTAAAAACGCCTTTGTGTCTTTGAAACAAATATTCACATAATTATAATATTGTATTATCCATTAATAGCGGCTGTCGGTACCGAAAACGATGAATCTTGTCACTGAACTCCTGCGAATTCAATGCTGTATAGGCAGCTGTTTTAAAAAAAAATTCTTTCAAGTCCATGTCTGACATTAAGGAAAATAATCTTGCAATCACTCTTCAATCAAATGTAGTTTAATATAGTGACTTTCCATTATTCTACTCGCAAAATATTCAAATTCTCCATGACGGTGAGCAGTTCAAAAAAATGAGAGCGCTCCATATCGCAGAACACGTACTGTTGGGACTTAATATAAAAAAAAAATGCCATACATTATTATAACTCTATAAAAAGTAGTCAAGTGCCTAGTACGTAAATCGGAGCGAATAAAAAGTTTTTTTTCTTTTTATTTGTTTAGGAGCTTTGATTATAACATTGATTATGCCAGCTCCATCGTTATAATAGTCTATACAGTTGTTTTAATATTATGTCTATGTTCGTTGTGTGTAAAAACTTATATCACAACTATTTCAAGCGGAGCGTAAAGGCGGCTAGTTAAATAATCAATAAGTTACTAATTTACTTTAAATGTGGTATCATTATACAACGCTCGTAATATGAGATTCAGAAGCTTTTCCCATCAAGTTCACATCACAAGCCTTGTGGGTCTAAAAAGCCCTATTTGTGTTGACATATGCCTCTGTTTCCCATTTGTCACACATTTCCAAACAACATAAGATACACAAACAATTTTCGGACCCTTCTCATTTATCTTTTGAACACGACACAATTAATCCACTTACCACAAGCTCCTTTGAGTTTGCAAATGGATGTGAACATGATAAACAACATACATTATGTAAATATGCAATACTAGCTGTCCCCATTTGCTCAGTGAACATAAACAATATGATACAAAACAATGCTAGGACATCCTCAGAGATTTGGACACATGCCAAATAAGGGAGTAGTAAACGCAATTAGAGATAATATGAATTTATGGGTTCTGGGGAATTACATTATAGATGGATGAAAGTACTCGCATTTACATAATAAATACATTTGTGATAAAGAAATAACTGGGTATTGGAGTCCTAACAGAGATATACCAGCGGCTTCCAACCTTTTGGGATAGAGCTCACTCAACTTCATCCTAAAATACTACTTGCCAACAATGAAAATAGTTTATTTTAATTTTTGATTCATGATGAAGATTTTATTTTTTTCTTTTAATGTCCAGCAGGTAAATAATAAACCTACTTCAAAAACATACCAATACATAACATATCAAGTGTATCACTGTTACTGGACAATATCGATTGTCGGAATGAGTTCGTTGAATAAATCGAAATAATCATCATACCCCAGTAAAGTAGTAGGGATTTCAAAGGATTCACATTTAAACTCGAAATTACAACAGACTTAACAAAAGATAGCTGTATCTCTTTCCACGTTAGCGCCAAATTTTTAAAGCAAATGCAATAAACCGTTAATAAATAAGAATGTTATTAATGACCTCAAGTCTGGTTTGACTGTTACGCTGATAGGCGGCGCTGACATGTCAAAATGTATGAAACTGATCAATTAGCCTACAATTAGTATAGCCTTTAGTAATTTATATTCGATTATCTGAGTTTCAGATGTTGTAAATCAGTGCAGTGGGGTTTATTATAGGCAGATATTACATACCGTGAATGGTAACACTTTGAAACGCATACAATTTATTGCCATAATTTCAAAATGTCTTTTCTATCATATGGCATAAAGATCCAAAAGCATAATATCCTTTTTCATGACATATTACTACGCATAACCATAATAATGCAGAATTGTTGAAAGGCATAATTATAAAAGCCATAATCATTGAAATCTATATTTTCAATTGCCATATTTTTATAAAGCATACTTTGAAACGCAGAATACTTCTCTTTTTGGGTTAGGCTGAGGCTATTTTTTTTTTCTTACCATTAAAAATATTTTCTTATAATACTCATATACAATTTACCCACCTGACTATTTTTATTGTTAATTTTTATTAATAATAATAAGTATAATTCAGTATTATTATGTCCAACAAAAACATGCCTTTCATTACCTATGCTTAAATGCTAAATTATGCCTTTTAATGATTCTGCGTTTTAAAATTCGGCGATATGATGTTATGCGTTATAACGTTATGCTTTATAGCGGTATGGCAAGTGACGATTATGGCAATCAACATTATGCATTTTCAGTTTATGGCCAAAAACGTTATGAGTTTCAATAGGTAACCACCGTGAATGCATCAAATTTCAAATGATACAAATGATTTTTGTGTCATTCAATAAACTGTATAATAAGTGAAAATCGATTTTTAACGATTTTCTTATTTTTATTTAATTGTTACAAAAATACATATGTTAACAAATGTTCCCAGTGTGCACCAGAAACTTTTTGTAGTTTTTCCGTGCAAAGTATTTTTTTGATTAATATACAAATTATGTCAATTATTGACACTTGACCCATGGCTAATTTAGTTCCGCAATAAAATATATTATACATTGACACAGAAATGCAATGCAATACCAATAGCAATAAAATCTACTGCGCACTGTAATCAGTACTTGTGTAAGCATCTTCTTATGGCACTACAGGAACCGTGTCGACAGGGGACTGCGTTGAATCGTTAATGGAGCGCATTAATTAACTTCTATTGCTTACATAATAATACTAGTTGAACATGGTTGAGTATCTTTGCCTCTCAATGTATGTTTTATATTAAAAAAAAATATATTGTACGCATCAAAAAAAAATTGCCATCAGAATGATGATATGATGACTGAACTTTGACAAACAGTGCTCGCATAATATGTTACTCTGACCAAATATGAAAAGAATTTCGATTTATGAAGCAGAAACTTTTTTGGACAGGTTAAGTTTAAAGTATTTTTTTTTAATCTGTAAAATAATGAAGTCCCAACTTCCTTCCATCAATATTACTTAAAAGGTGGTATTCAAGCAAACCTACCTTGATGGTGGTCACCACAGCCTGTTTTAGCTTACGATACTAGATAGTTACCAGCACTTCACCGACCATGATTCCCGTCTTTTTAAAGTAGTAGTAGTCCTATGTGGTAATCTCCTAATTATTCCCTTTTATCCTATTGACGAACAAATTGTCGCTGTTTAGTACCTATAAACTAGCCTACGTAACATACGTAATAATTATAATCTGTTTTCAATGAGACATGTCCCTGTGAAGCGAATTAAACACTTTTGGGTCATTGCCTTTGAAAATCTGAAATTAGAAATATTGTGTTTTTGAGTCGTTAATTTATATAATGTAAATACGTCATATAAACACGACATCTCATCTCATATTATTATATGTCGCCACTGGTGACACCTTACTTCATACTATGGAGTTGAAGCTTAATTTAAATGCAAACATATGAACGACCTGACCACCCTACAAGTTGCCCACGCGCTTATGACATAAAGTACACTCTTAAACACAACCACTCATATTGTATTTACTTATAAACAGAGGTCGGAATTAGGTAGAGTTATTTATGTACTTGCATCGAAATGTTGATATTAATGTGGACCTTCCCGGGATTTCAAATGGACAATCTTTTGTTTTTGTCAATCAATTCTTTTGTTCTCACAAGCTATGTAGTGCGAACAATAAACGTGGCAACATCGCGCGTGTGCGTATTGGAATTTTGCAACTTCGGTCATCCAATATCATTGATGTAAGTTTGACAACGTCGCGCGTGCAGTAGTCTAAATTAAAAAAGTAAAAGTAAATAACTTTTTATTAAAAAGAAACGGGATTTTTTCTATTCTTTAAAATTAATCCCGGGATTTGAGGCATATCCACTATATTCTTTCGCTGTGTGAAATCAGTGTAAGTACATGAATAACTCTACCTAATTCCGACCTCTGCTTATAAAGTAGCCTCCGACCTTCTGAAATGACTCCAACATTTAAAATATCAGCGATGTTACAATGTACCTACTTGGTGACTCATAATAACACACAAGTTACTCAATACATCCTAACCAATTTGATGTTAATTTATCATGTAGATTTTTCTTGTTTTATTCTACTAAGAATATAATTTATAATCACGTTTTTATCTCCGAAAAGTTTGTGAGCGGTAAACAATATTTTTTCAATTTAAACCCTACACATATCCTGTGCTATTTTTGTCAACGTGTTTCCGTCCTTTTGTTAGTAATTCTCTTTTTATGTCGTTTGAAAATAACGCTGATTAACACCATATAAAAGAATTGCATTTTTTTAGTAATTTTATTTATCACAACATTAATCAATAATCCCAATAACATGACCCTCCTTATTCTCATTTCGATAACTTTTGGTCTCAAACGATATCATTCGGGATTTTCAGAAACATATGATCCTCATAATTAATTTCTTTGCGAATTTTATAAAAATCCGCCTGATGGTCCTTGACGAAAATAAACTAAACTTTCCTAGGTCCTAAGTAAAAACATACATCTATTTCTTAGGATTCAATACGATTTATAAGTGCGTTTTACTTTGTGCTCTAGTCATACTAAAGGAAACATATTTTCGAGTGGACCATGTACGTATCCCGTCGTACGTAAGGCGTATGCAAATGCTACAGAATATAGTTATACCAGTGGCTTATAGGCAATTGTAGTAAATTAGTAGGTGTATAAGGATCCTATAAGGACCAAGACGTAGGGAGCCCAAGCCGGCCTCATAATAATATGCAAGTAGTGCACCTGCTGATCAACGGACGAGGCTCTGGCGAACATAACAGTGCCCGGTAAGCGGCAATAGGCTCGTCACCTATAGCCGCGTATAGTATGCCTCTGCCTACCCGTTCGGGAAAACAGGCGTGAATGTATGTATGTAGTAAATTATTATCGACGAAAGAAAAAACTTGGCGAGTTTCTTGCCCAATTATTTTTCACTCAAGCTCCTACTTGTAGTTAATTTTCTCGTTAGCATTAAATTGTCTATCTGGATATTCACGAGTGTCGATCGAAGCCCAATGTCAATAAATCATATTTCATTTCTTTTTTATTTTCAAGCTCTCTGATTATGTGGAGTATAAAGGACTAGTAGTAATAAACAATATTTGCGTATAGAACATTTTTGACCAAATAGTAAGCCGCACAGATTAGTACCTTCAGGTTTGAATAAGTATATTAGAACGTATGTGGTGTATAGATATATATGTATATATATATAGTGGCGGGACTGTTCCAAAAGGTTACTGTTGCCCCGAGACATAGCAGACTCAAGGGAACATGGATCGTATTTAGTCAGTATAAGTCTGACAAACTCTCCTGTTCCACACAGCGAGTGGCGGTCTTTTGATGATTTTCCTTCCGAAATAAGAGATGTATCGTATGTATCGTATATGTAAAAGATTAACAATTATCATTTTCATCCATATATCCAATGTATAAGATCTTATGCGTGTAATTTAAATAGGCATATCGAAATTTTACTTTATAAAGTGACAGAAATAAATTAGTTATAGTTCAAAACATCGGACCATTAGCATCACCTGGCTATAAGTGTATTTGAACTCAGTGACTTCTTATATAATTAGTATTTTGTTTTACTTCTATAAAAATCGTATTTTTACACTTTTCCTTATTTGTTAGTAAGTCTGATACGACACGCACGTACCGCATTTACTATCGAATCCGGATTTTGTTAGATCATCACTATTTTTTAACAATCTCTTGAAGCAGAGACAATGCTTCAAATATAATTGTTGAACTACTTTTTGTTTAATTATCTTTGACCAAATTTTGCAATGTTTTTCATTTTTTATTATGTAACCTTGTATCCAGGGTAAAATACATATTCAAAATTAATTAATTAAAATAATTAGTTCTATTTTTGTTAAACTTGTTTTGATTGTTATAATTATGATATACTTTATATACCTTGTCATAAGCTTGAGTCCTTGGTTAAACCTAATTTTTCGTTAAAATGGTTCGTTTCTGCTAACTTCCTTGAAAATTCAAAGAATAATAATTTTCAAAAATATTTAGTTAATGCAAACAGAAAAGCTATGTAACCATGGTAATAGGAACTCGTCCAAAGTCCACCTCACAATTCAACACGTTTACAGAGATGCTGCGAGTGCTAAAAATGAACTTCGCTTCAACTATCATCATCATCATCTCAGCCATATGACGTCCAATGCTGATCATAGGCGTCCCTAAAAGATTTCCACATTGAACGATCCGAAGTTGCCTGCATCCACTGGCTCCCCGCCGCTTTGAGATTTATACGTATATATTATATACGTAGATTACTTTTAAATTATTGAAGCAAGATTTCTGCCCAACTCAAAAGGGATATACTACTTGGTAGTAATAAGTATATTATATGAAAATCTATTTAACTTCTTCTGACACACGAGTACTGTAAAAAATAATTAAAAATATTGCCTCAATACCTACGTGCTGCAAACACTGGAATAATAAATTATATATAATTAAATTTCGACCACTCACTGGTAATTCGTAAAAGTGGATAAGACATAAAGAAATCTCAATTAACTGATTACTTAGAAATACTGTTGCTTTCTAGGAAATTTATCGGCCCTACACTTACTACCCGGACTCGGAACCATGGTGACATCATTGTGGAATTTATGGACCCAAATGAATCATTGAAAGTCTGTTTTCTTACCTTACCTTAGACATCAGGTTTTATAGGTGTATTTATAAAAGATGTCACGTAAAGAAACTCGTGAAACCTCATAAATATCTAATGCGACGACGTGTTGGCAAAAGTCGAATTCTATTTGAGACGAAGTAATTTCCAATCTCACCGTGTTCTTTATAGGTAGTAAAATAAACAGTTGTCTGTTGCTGCAGTATAATCTAAAATTTACATAGATAGGTACGTTCGGTTTCTTCCTAGGGGGCGAGGATTTGAACTTAGTTTTGTGTTAATAAAAAGGGCGTGTTGTGGGTACCTATCAGTTTTTTTTTACTTTAGTAGAAAGTAGGATTACGAGAATAATGTTAATGTATTTGAAGTATAACTTGGTTAAAATTTATGCGTAGAGTATTAATTATATTAATTTTAATGTTTTACACAACGATCGTCCTATACTAAACAGAGCAATGAATGCCCTAGAGGGTATTATTAACGGATGAAACTTGTTGAATACTTTTCGAATTAAAAATATATAAATATAGCGTCAATGTTCATCAATGGAAAAAGTTTCGTAATTTCTTTAAAACCGGTGTTATGCAAGATAACTGCATGCACGACTATTGAAATGTAACAATTTGAAATCGCACATACCTAACTAACGCGGAATTCATTGAAAATTGAATTGCTATTGTTGCATAACGCCACTACACACTAAGTTGCTTGAGAAAGTTGGAAGTGGTTTTGTGAAGTAGCATCAATAAAGTGACGGTCGATAGTTATACCCCATTGTTCTAAGCCCATTAAGGTTATCGGTCTTCTCGACTCAAAGGAACGGTTTACTTGCATTTCAAAAGAGATTTTTTTGCAATTCAATCAGAAAACTTTTTTTGGTTATGGTACGAGATTGAAATATATTTTGATTGATGCTGGTATCATCTAATTGATGTATTCTAGAATTTAGATTCTTTATTAGACAGGACGTACTTTAATAAATAAACGGTCAACGGACAAGGCTCTGGCGAACATAATAGTGCCCGGTAAGCGGCAATAGGCTCGCCACCTACTACGTAGGACCAACTATATAATTGGCGAAGTGTGGGCGTATAATATGCCTCTGCCTACTTCTTCGGGGAAACAGGCGTGAACGTATGTATGTGTGTACTTTAAAACTTGAGTGCAACACGCACTTGATACTATTTATTACTATTTTATCGCATGTCACACCTATAATGTCACACCATTAAAAGATTTGCATGGCCTGTGTACATTTTCCAATCTACCCAGATTTCCTTAAAATTGTGGCTGACAGTCGCGTCCGATAATTTGTTACCACCGTTAGCCTACTAGTTAGATAGTTCAACATTAGACATCACCCTACTAAGTGACGATGGTAAAGAAGTATTCTATATGTAGCTTCTCTACAGTATAATATGTACGTCTTTTGTTATTTATTTGTGCACGCCGTGGCGTTTTATCATATAAATCATTTCCCGAGCATTTCATCGCTTTTTTGAGAGGGAAGTGAGGAAACGTCGTCGTCGCCTCATAAACGCGTCATTACAAGTGAGAGTGGCTTCAAGTCTCCCGGTAAGGACATCATTACTGCACTGAACGCAGCCGTGTTTCTTAAGCATTTTCTACTTTTTATTGACCACTTACGGAAAAATTGCCTGAGAACTAAATTATGTACTTAACTAAATAGCATTACCGTTTTTTGTAGTACTACGTTTGAGTTTTGCCATCCAGGGTCTGTATCTGTTTTTGTTTCATCAAAAGGCTTTCAAAACAGACAAGGTTCTCATTCGTCAATATGATTCTTTTAGTATTGCTTACTGATTTTAAAGAGTTAAAAATTTAAGTATTATACAACACTAGCGGTACCTCACGGTTTTGACGACCAACATGGCGTGGAGGTCAGTATACCTGCACTCCGGTCGTGTGTTCGATTCCCACACGGAATTAATATATGTGTGAACATCTGTTCTGGTCTGGGTGTTTCATATCGATATTGAGGATGTATCTACAAAAAAATAAGTATGTTTGTATATTTCCTTAATACAAGTTCTTAATGATAATAACGAGAACTAAATATTGGCCTGATAATTAGAAAACTATTGACTTTTTAAGGGACTAACATTTGAATGCAACAGAATAGAAGGTAATCTATTAGTTTTATCAAAGACTGGTGCGTTATGTAACTTCAGTAGGAACCCCTGGATCTTGGTCAGTTGTAGCAGCGTTCCAATGTTGCAAAAACATGGTGTCATTGCACAATAAGTAAGCAAGGTTAGCCATTGTTACGTGTTTGCAACCGAAACAGGTCTCGATTCTCGCGATATCGATGTCGCTGGAAGAGTTTAGAATCTGCCGATTTGTAACAGGGCAGGTTAAAACTATGGTAGATTTTTTTCTGGCATTAAAATCTCTACAGCTTATGACAAAGCTTTTGGTTTATCGGTAGCGTTTATTCAAGCATTGTTGTAAATTCATAGTGAAATGGATTATTTACAATGATTTATATGAACAAAGCCTAGGCTTCTGGCCTTTTAACTGGCTGTCTGGCAAGTTTCGAATCTTGACGTGCAACCTTATTTCTACTATGTCTTTCTCTTTATTAATTTTAGAAAATTTAAATCAGAATTAAAAACAAACTCAGAATTGAAATTATTTCTCATTGTTTATTTGTTTTAATTTAATGTAGTTTGGTTTCAAGTCAATTCAATTTAATTTAGGTCGATTTAATGTAATTAGTTAAATTTAATATTTAGTTTTAGAATAAATATTGTAATGTTATGTATTAGCTGTACTTCATCTCATTGTCAGTGAACTATTTCCTATATTAGTTTTTATGAGAAATAAAATTTCTTTAACCGTAAAACTCATTAACAATTTGTACCTACGTGATTATTCATTTGATGATTTAACCAAAGACAAGCCACTGGCATCATCTAAAATCAACCCATTGTTTTATAAAATGATTGCTATGTACAGTTGTTTTGTCCAAGTCCTTGTACAACGTCTATGAGGACAGTTAGTATGAATTTTATTTAAATAAGTGCTTTTTTTATATAAATATCCTATTTTATTTGAAACGATGAATCCAGCTACTTTTTTGTGACATCTTCATCTCCTTAAAGAAGACACACTAATCGATACTTGCTTTTTATTTTACTAAAGCCTAATCTCTAGCAACAATATTGAAGGCAAGTTAGTAGCTGAGGTACGGTTTTAGCATTTGAAAGGGTAAGTAATTAAACTAATGATTTAACTGACCGTATTTAAAATAGTTAACGCAAGGCTTTGGAATAACAAAAGTTCAACTCGTAACTCTTGAAAGTACTTAGAAACTATTTAAATAAACATAATGTTTTTATTTGTCATTGTTGTTATGGATGGGCATAACATCTATACTACATACATGCATACATACAATCACGCCTATTTCCCCGAAGAGGTAGGCAGAGGCATATTATAAGCCCACATTTCGTAAATTTTATTGTTGGTCCCACGTAATAGGTGGCGAGTACTTTTATATCCCTACTAATATTAAATAAATAAATAATATCTAACAATTACACCAATCATCTAGTTCCAAAATAAATATTATTAATATGTTATGGATACTGAATAACAGATAAACATAATTACATACTTTATTTTGTAAAGAAATATGCAATATACATAGGAAACACCTAGACCAGAATAAATATTCATATTCATGCACACAAAGATTTGTCCTGTCTGAGAATCGAACCGACCTCAGAAGCGGGGTGCAGATATACTGACCTCCTCGCTATATCGGTCGTCATTATTATGCACGTCAATGTCTCTATTTCTGTCTTGCTTAAGCTAAGCTGCCAAACTGACTCCCATACTATTTGCTGGTATGGAGGAAGTCTGGACTCTTATCGCTCTGTATCCCTTACAGGATAGTTTTCTTATCATCATCAGCCCGAAAAAGTACATAGGCCTCCGCCATGAATTTCCATCGTGACCGATTGTAGACGGCCCTTTATTGTATAAACAATTAATCATTACTCAAAGAAGGCATAGGACACTAATAAACAAAAATTGGTTTCTGCGTTAAGCGTTAGGCAGTGAACCAAGGCCTAGACGCCGACGGGAGCTGAAGTCAAAAGCGAGGCTTTAGAAGAAAAAGAAAATTATATTAATTTATAGATATTAGTTTTTGTTGTCATAGGATGTTTAGGTTAAACATCGCAATTCCGCATAACGTAATATTTGGATTCGAAAGGTGCTGTAACTAGTAAAACCTGAGGTCACCTTAGACAACAACCGTATCTGGGCAACGTAGTAAGTAATTGATTATTTTCTAGTTCGTCTCGTCTCTCATTTAGTAATAAATGTATGGTACACAATCCTTTACCATCACCCACTAACCGAATAGAATATTAAACTACACAAGGAACTCAATTATTATTAATACTTTCATTGATTGCGCATAGTGATTAGCTGAAATGTCGTAACATCTGTCAGTCTTTAAGCAAGTGCAAGTTATAAACCTATGTACAAATAGTATTTGCGAATGATAAGTCGTAAAAGGGGCCGACATGTTAAGAAACCCGTCGTCAGCCTTCACAGTGTCGTCGGATTGCTTTATTACACTTCGGTTATGCGAACGGGGATCGTATCGCGGCGAGAGATCCGAAATTGAGTCGCCTTGATCCACAAGTGGCCTATTCAACAGAACGTCTCAAACCAGATTTTTTTGACAAGCCATACTATTTTGTTCGACTTTGACATGTTCGCTGATTTATATGGTATGACAGTCCTTGACGTATTGTCTGTTTAAAATTATTGCATTATCTTTCATTTCTTGCTTTGTTTGACTTATTATGCGAACTTCCAAAATGGAGACATCTCGTGGTCGGACTTGGTGTAGATTTTCCATAAGTTATTGGGGGCCAAGATCATCCGTTACGCCAGTTTGTGCAATGGCCGTGGGCGTCTCCACACGTAATTGAGCCATATTAACTCATAAGGGGTTGATATAGCCATTTTTTTGAATGGAACATCATCAATTGACAGCCTCTCGCTGTGTGTGGAGCGGTTAGACTTGTATTGGCTAAAAGCCGTCCATGATCCTTTTTGAGCCGGGAATGTTTCAAGCCGTGATACAGTCCCGCAGCCCCGGCAAGCCCGGAGACCCAGGTTGGTATAGTCATGAGATGAAGAAGGCCATGCTCTTTTAACAGCAGCGTATCTGTAAATATTATTTGCGAATGAATAAAACACACCTACGTACTTAAAATGCGAGGTTGGGACCCAGATCAAAACAAATACTCGTGTGCTCTAAAGTAAAATACACGCAAACATTAATTTGTCATTTTTGGTATCTTTAGAAGCGGAGAGTACTTGGAAAATTAAATAAAGCTTTATTAAATTTAACTTCTGATGAAGCACTCACGCTTGCAGAGATATACACTTCCATTCACTAAAGATTATGTGGAGAAAGAATTGGGCAAGATCAGGTTGTATTGACCTTCGCGTGATATAAGTCAAAACATTAAGTTACTGTTAAATCGTCAGACTTCTTGGTGAATTGCTGTATATTTCGACAAGGATCAATGTCGCGGTAAGGGACCCAAAATTGAGTTACCTCGATGCACCTTTGGATATATTTATAGCGTGTCTCAAACCAGTTCTTTTGACGATATAGCTACTTTTCCTGGCATGAAACTGGTCGCGTTTATTAAATTATACGAACTGTTATTGTCACAATAACATTGTCACAATTTGGGTCATTGGACAATTTAATTGCTAAAATTTACTTTTTAATAAGCTTTATATCAGTATAGCGTACAATGCAAATCTTTATGACAACTTTTTTAACAACGGTAGCAAACCACTGATGAAATAAAGATCAAATAACAAATTACCTATATTTATTTTTAACAATAATATGCAAACTTGCTAAAATATTTTTTTTAAATTGACCTATTTGTAGCAAAGTTCGCTTTTAGCACTGAGAGAAATATGAAACGTGTCAATTATTGTGCCTTTCGCATACATTAACACTAGGCGAGATCGCATTCCCTAACTCGCCTTCTATGACTCCCACGGGCAAGCAATTATTTTTAGGTACTACCACACAGCTAAATCTGAGTTATTAGATATGAAATATTTAGTGACCAAAACCGAAAACCACCCCAAATTTAACGCAAGCGTAGAATTTATTATTTCATAGCTTTAAAAACTGTTTTGGCGTAAATACAGTACTATATACTAAACTAAATTAGAGAAAGGGCAGGTCAAAAGTACCCTAAACCGACGGGCGTGTATGAGGAGGTTAATGAGTGTGAATGAAGCTAAAAGTGTGTGCCAAGATCGTAGCAAGTGGAAGGATGTGATCTCTGCCTACCCCTACGGGAAAGAGGCGTGACATTATGTATGTATGTATGTATGTATATACTAAACACGGTATTAGTTGTCGAATTTGAAAACTTTTTTAATGACACTTGTCTAAATTCTATCTAATGGTAAGTAGTCGATGCAGTATGATGTCTAAACCTTGTCTGATGGTAAGCAGTCGATGTAGTCCAAACAATTATAACGCTCCATACCGTGAGATAAACACGATATTAAAAACCTACCTACCTACCTTACCCTACGTTACCTACTCAATATCTTTATTGCTCACTACAAACAGATACATGATTTTATTTAAGTAAATAAGATAATAAAATGACTAATCTTTGTGGACGCTGTCAGCCACGGCATTTACCAAGACTTGCTACCGAATACGAGCTAAACACTCAGATAAGACTACATTTCTGTACCTTCAGTGAAAAGTGATACATCTCGGCCTAGATCGGTTCTCATATTCACTGATTAAACTTCTTAAAAAAAAATTAGCTAAATTTCAGTCTTATCCCCGTTATTATAAGATTGAAATTGAGCGAGTTGTTTTTGTGAGTAGTGATATAAGTAAGCATTTATTTCTGGATTTTTTTGTGTTAAAAAATACTTTTTCATTCGTATCAAAGTGTAGTGAACCCATACTAATATTTCTAAAATGTATTTTAATACGACTCAAGATACCACATCTTACGCGACTCAAAAGTTTTTACTTCAATTAGTACAAAGTGATATAAATCGAATCCTATCATAATACATTAAAAAATAGACACAATGCAGTTTAGTGCAAAGTGGTACATTTGTACATAAACCATAAAAATACAAAATTATTTTCATAAAAAGAAGTGACTAATGATACAACTGCAAATCAATCAATTTACACGTAATTTACCTAGCTAACTTTGATGTGATTATAAATTGAATACATATTATATTAATATAAACTTACGGAACATAGAACATAGATTTATGTGAAAAATGATACTTTTATAGTAGAATCAAAACTATCGCCAAATTTTAGAACTGAATCAGCGGAAAAATACGTAAAAAGTGATTTAAGTTCGCGCAGCTCTTACGCACCCCGTCCCGCACCTCTTTTTACAAGATGCTGAAGAAATAGGACAAGTACAGGAGCAACTGAGACTACATCAGGAAAGCTACGAAAGTGCTTACAATGAAAAACGCAAAGATAAGGCTTTGGCTAAAACTAATTCTGATTTTTGTGTAATTGCATTTGATTTACAACAATGTTTGCCTACTCCAATGCTGAATACTCAGTCAGCATTTTATAAAAGACAACTATGGGTCTACAACCTAACAATCCACGATTTTATGTCTGATAACGCATATTGCTACATGTGGCCAGAATGTAGTGGTGGTAGAGGCGCCAATCAAATAGCTTCATGCTTATACGACTTTATCACTGTGAGACTTCCGTTGCTTCACCCAAATGCTAAAACCTTAATCATGTATTCAGATTCATGTTCGGGACAAAACAAAAATTCTATTGTTTGCACAGCCTTATTATTTGCAATAAAAGACTCGCCTCAACTTTTGAACATTGAACAGAAATTTCTCGTGCCCGGCCATACGCACATGGAAGTTGATAGTGACCATGCGCTGATTGAAAGAGCAAAAAAACGAACTTCAATGAATATTCATCACCCACGTGATTGGTGTCAATTGGTAAGGACTGCATCGACTAGAACTAATAAATTTTCGGTAATTGAAATGGCGGTAACAGATTTTTATGATTTTGCACTATTTTCAAAAAATAATTTTACTGTAAAAAAGACTAATTCTACTGGTGAAAAGTTTGTATGGTCAAATGTACGAGTTATTAAATTTAGTAAAGAAAAATTTCCTGTTTTTGAATATAAAGAAAGTTACGAAGGTGATGACTATTCAATGATGTCTTACGACAAAAAGAATAAAAACTACAGTTTAGTTAGTATCAATGCAGTACAAAAATGTTACAATGGACCGGTCCCTATAAGCGTTTTGAAGAAAAGGGATTTAATATCACTGTTAGAATACATTGACCCAAGTGTTCACAATTTTTATCATGATCTGATAACCAACTCAAATATGCGTGACATAGATCCTGATATTGATTCTGATAATGAATAGTTGATAGATGTTTCAACACATTTGTTATTTGATTTTTGAGACAACTGATTTGATGCTGTGATAATCAAGATTTACCCTCCTTACTAATAAACGCGAAATAAAGTTACACCAACTCTAATCGGTTAAAAATGTATGTTATTCCGGAGATCATCCTAGTTGTAACTTAACGCCGTGTTTATTAGTAAGAGGGTAATGCTATAAGTTTAAAAGTTATGTTTTTTTTATATAGATGTTAAGTACTTTAAAATATATTGTTTGTGAAAGGGTTAGTTGAAGTGTTTAAATGTATCTATTATTTAGTTTTTTGAGACTGATTTTTAAGAGTAAAGACTGATTCGAAGAGTTAAAATTAATCAAGATTATCGCTAAGGTTTAAAGTTACGTTCTATTTAAATACATAATATTGTATTGTGTAATGAATAGTTAAAGTGCTATAATTATATCTGTTGTTTTGTTTTTAAAGACTGATTTAATACTAGTTAAGACTGATTCGATACTCTGATAATCAAGATTAAGGCTATAGGTTTAAAAGTTATGTTTTTCTTTATAAGGATATTGTTTTATATCGTGTAGTTAGAGTGCTACAATATAATATCTGTGTTAATTTCTTGAATTCTTTATTAAAGGAACCCTTTTTTAATGTTGGTTTTATTTTATTTTGATATTTACGTAATTTTAACCTTTCTATGACCAATACGTTTGAAAGTATCAGTGACTTGTATCACTAAACACTTTGAAGTATAAAAATGTATTACGATATATTCTAGCTTGTAGCATTAATCACTAACTAGTTTTAAAAAAATCTTTGGTGTAAAGGGATACAAATGAATATTTTCATACTATTCTTTAATAAAACAAGGAAATAAGATTGCTGACAATTAAATTGATCATATTAGTTTTACGACTTTTGCTTACAATAACTGTTTGCTAGCAAAACAGGGCAAAACGCAAACCTTATAACATTTCACACCAAACGATAACTAAATGTGTAAAATAATGCAATTTGTTTTAGACCTATCTACACAAAAATTAGCAAAGAAAATTATAGTGTACAGTGATACAACTGGCTATTTTCAGAAATAACTTAAATCTCGTGCAAAATAATGAATTCAAACCTAGGTCTAAATAATCTTATTGGTATTATGTACTCGTAACACATACCGTTTTTCATTATAAAACGTCAGAAACATAATGAGAATTTTTTGAATCTTTAACTTCAAATTACTCAAAACTGTGATTTTTGACTTGTATCACTTTTCACTGATGGTACAGATTTATGAAAGGATATTTTTATTTTTTTCCAGTATAACAACATGGTTTGATTGAGAAAGATGCGGTGGTTCAAGAAAGGTGAGCCGCCGCGGCTGCTTGCCGTCTCGCCTGACACCGAACCACGCACCACTCGACGATCCAGGATTGGTCAGTATTTTTTTACTTTTTTTCTTGTATGGGCTTACTCGATAAGAGTGTTTGCCAGTGTCAACCTTACCTAAATTTAACTATAAAAGACTATAAATATGGCGCGTAGATCAGTTTACCCATTACAAAGACGGGGCTATTAGGCTAGTATGTAGTTACTTAAAAAAAATCGTATGGTTGGTCCTTTTTATAGTAATACATTTTGTTTACTTTGGGACTAGTGATTTGTCTAAAAAACACTACTTATTTTTTTCTTTAGCTAAAACGTTGTACAAAAATATTCTTAGCTAGACTCAGTTTGAAGTATAAAGACTAGTATGTTTTGCAGTTCAATATAACGAAATATCTCCAAAACCGACTGAACCGATTTTGGTAAAGTTTATTTATTTATTGCAAATATTGACCTTATACCTTACTTTGTGCAAACAAATTTTAGTTTTTTTTTTTAATTTATATTAAATAAACTTACCTTATGTCTAAATATTACAAATATCTTTTGTCAGTCCAACCGAATACAATTGTGGGTACCCATATTATCACACCTTACGTTTAGGAAGCCAAAAAAACGCTTAACTGTGGCTTCTTAGTATCCACATTTTTTATTACCTACTTAATCAATGAAAAAAACACAGTACCTATAGACATGAAACATAATAATGTAATTTAAATTGATTAGTATTGTAACTTATGTTATTTATAAAGAATGTAGTTTTCTAATACTGAAATCATTTTTCAAATAGGTCCGGTAGTTACGGAGCCTATTGAACGAAAATAAACATACATACATTCACGCCTGTTTCCCCGAAGGGGTAGGCAGAGGCATATTATACGCCCACACTTTGCTAATCACATAGTTGGTCCCAAGTAATAGGTGGCGATCCTATTGCCGCTTACCAGGCACTGTTATATTCGCCAGAGCCTCGTCCGTTGATCGGCAGGTGCACCACTTACAGGTGAGGTTGGCTTGGGCTCCTTAGGTTTTGGTAGGATCGGCACCCGCCCCCCCCGACTGCTCTTCACCTTGTCGTGGTGGGGGGGCTGAGTACCTCCCGGTAGGGCGCAGAAGGCGCTAGGGAAAAGGTAACACCCAGAGATTGGCGACTCTGGGTGCCCTTAGTACTGACTACCGCGGGCGGGCCAGGAGGGCCCGTCAAGCAGCGCCAGGAGGGACTTAGGCAGCGTGGGCAGGGGGCCCCTGCTGTCTAACCATGGACCCTCCGAGAAGTCGGCCACACACGCTATGGTCGCTCAAAAAGGTAGGAGGGGCGCTACTACTGCATCCCTCTGAGGAAGTCCTCCCGGTTTTGGTCCGGGGGACGTTGGCCGTGGGCGAGGTGTCAGAGCTGCTACCCAGGTACTGGCCCCCCGCCTCTTTCTCAACAAGCGGCGGGCGCCGTCGGAAGATTTTTAGTAGGTATTACTGCTGGCGGTCGTGTCTGCCGGTGGTGGGTCCCACTCACCTCTCTCGGTCCCCCTTTTGGCCGGGAGACAGTGCGTAAATGAATTTTGTTAGTCGATTTTTTGTGTCTCCTGAAAAGACCCTAAAAATGACTTGCATAGTGATAGAACAATAACGACGATATTTCTGCTTTATAATAAATAACAATAATATTATAATGTTATATATGAATAAATCGCGATATTATCATACTTTCTGCACAAACAAATACATAAATAATTATATTGATTGACATCGGAAACATAAGATTTAATTTATTAGCTTGTTTCAAGAGGGCCGCGTTCCTATCTTGCGATAGCCAAGTCCCTTTCAATATTTAATGAGCAAAGCTGTCAATAAAACGCGACTGCGGAGAATCGGAAGGCATTAATTAATTATGGTATCTGATTAGCATTACGTTCATAATAATATACCATACATAAATAGACGTTATCTATGACGACTGATATGGAGTGCACCTTCTACTACTCCTGAGATCGTGGTTCCGTTCGCCCTCTGAAGTTATATGTGTGTGCGTAGATACAAATATTTGTTTTAATTTGGGTGTGTGATATGTTTTTAATGTATGCTAACAAAAACAGTTACCTAAAACATTTATAAATGCAATCCGCTGTACAGTGTCCATAGTACTAGAGTACTATGTCCATAGTACTAGTCTGATTGTAACTGGTAGTTCTTTGTGTGATGTCCAAATAAATAATATAATTATGAAAAATGTTTTATGGCCACACTTACTAAAACCTTATTGCCTACCAGACCCAAAGCGGGACCTGAACCCATGGCCTTCTTCTTTCAGAACAAGCACATTTAAAACTATGCTAGTATATGAAAATTGTTAATTTAGTTAGGGTATCCGACAGAAAAAGTATTTTATATCCTTCAGAAAGATTCTAAAAAAACCCAGGCAACTCATCTCTAAAATGTTTAATTTATTTACCTGTCACGACAAAAAGACTCTAATTAGGGATAAAGAGATAAATCTTACTTTAGTTAATTAGCGTAGACAATGCTTAGACTTAAGTGAGAATTAAGAGCCTTTTTACCAAACCTTGGCTGTGTGAATTACTTTCGATATAACTTCAATTATACAATAAATACAGGGTCCCGGGATTTAGCAGAATCAAGAAGGAATATGGATGTTTTTTAGTCAGTAGAATAATATTATGCTTACATATATGCAGAATAGAAAACACCAGACCGTTCATTCCGTTATTTCGTCATTTACATGCAGAAAAATAGGAACAAATCTTATGAATAATTGATCATTGCGCATTGCGCTTCATTGCCTAAACGAGAATTAACATAAAGAGTTGTACGAAAGATTAAAAGATGTTCCTTAGTCAAAATACTAATTTAAACATAATCGATCCCGTTATGATTGTAAAAAAGTCTATAACAGTTGATTAGTTAATATAGTAAGTTTAATAAATACAGTAAAACTTATAAAATTATTTAGAAGTGCTTGTGACTCCATAAAATTAGGTGGTTGGAAATTATCATCAAAGTTAAGTGGAATTCGCGAAGACCAGTTCTCAATGATGATATTTACCTAGACCATTGTCAGGGTACTGTACAGTATAGACGCAGGAACATATACGAACTTTGGGTTCACAGAGAATTCGAATTTGTGTTTTAAAGAAAGACCATCTTTGATGACAATTGATTATGACTTCACTGTATAATATCACTGATATAAAATCGAGACTTGAGTTAAGACGGGCATAAACTCCTACCACTGGAGTTTTTTTTAAAACTATAATTGGCTTCTTGCGTTTAGCACATTTAGCCAGTGCCAAGTAAAAGATATATTAATTATATAGAAATCATTGTAAATGAGAATGAGTTCCTCCTTGAGTCCTCAGTAAAGAAGTGGGTCTACACTGAGATCTCACACGAACTTCTTGAGAGAATTTGAAAAGTGATGTCGCACTGCTTTGTTTGATTTACCAACACTCATGTACGTTCACAAACACTTAACGGTTAATAATTCACCGTTATTACACATTATTGTTCGAAAGATCAGAAGTCTTAGAGAATAAAACAAAACTACAGACATGACGCTTGGCTTTTCCGCCAAGAAACCACCCACCACCCCTGGAGTTTGTGTCCCCAAAGTTGCTTTTATATTTGAAAATAGAAATCAGCAAATTTTGCTATTCTTTTATTTCGAGTAGGTACAATTATACACCAGAGCATCAAAACAAACCCTTAATTTAACTTAACTCGAACACATAACTTCAAACAATGAGCTTCTAAGCAGAATCAGTTACATAAGCATAACTCTCAATTGCATAGGCATCGCATTGCATAATCGATGTTTTTAACGACTTGACTTCTAATTAACTGCGACAAAATGGTTGCCATACTTAATGAGTGCGTGCGAATTTGTAAATGTAATTGAATACAGATTACTTCAAAGAGGAAAGTTTAATTCAATCTAACTCAAATGTATTTACTATCACTAAAGTAAAAACCAAGTCTCTTTCCGCTGTCTGTCCCTATGTATGCTTATTTAGCTGATGGTTAGTAGTATGCCTGCCCAAAATCAGTATCAGTCAGCAATGTACACTAAATTGCCAATAATAGCTTACAGAATCCAATTATTGGCAATACCTACACCGCGCATTATTTGATAAGTCCTATTAGTGTATCATTATCTCAGTTTATCAACGTCTCACTAGTGAGCACGAGTATTTGCTCAGAAACCAAAGTTACGAAGAGTTCAGGTCATATTCCACAAAATCAAAGCATTGAGGCTTGACAGTAAACTGTTACGCATTAAAAGCAACAACGGAATAACATTAAAAAGCTATTTCATTGCTTGTTACAGAAAAAGCTTCCTTCGTATCTATATTTTACAAAGATTATATATATCAATTAATATGTATATTTATTATTACACGACAACTCGTAGGTAAATAGCTATGAATACGAATGAAACATAACTTCAAAAAGTATTTTCCTTATGTTCGTAGATTGAGTTAGATATATTTATCTTGGAATTGAATTGGTAGAAATTAGGTAGTAAGTATCACATAACAAATAAAACCATAAGAATTATGTAACTATTTATCAACAATAATCTTCCTATTTTCTGGTTGCGTAATAAAATTAACTTTTTCGACTGATCAATTTTATAGGCAAAATACATTACAATACATATATTGTGAAAATTTTATGACTAACTTGAATGTTGAAGCACAGATGTAGATGAAGCCTTAAGGAAGGCTGAACGAGGAAAGTTGCATAAAATAATAACAATAATTAATTGTTACTATATTACAATTAGTGACGCAAGTGCGGGTATAATTGTTTAAAGGAAAATTAATTCTCCTGAAGTAAACAAAAGGTCACGTCACTAAATAATAACGAACTGTGTGTATTTCATTCATACGTAAAATTGGATTCTTTTTTATTATTGTAATGAAATAATAAGGACAAAAATTATTGCAGTCATTAATAGTGATTATCCTTAACTATTTTTACCATACGATGCAACAACGATGTAAAGAACTGGTCTGGTTTGTAAATTAACCTCATTCTTAATTATCAAAGTAATAGCTTAAAACCTTTGTTCAGTTAATAAGTCAGAATTATAAATTAAAACATTGATATTAAGTAATTATTACTATTTCAAACAGATTAGGTCAGTTTGATGAACTGCGCACTGTAAAAGGGTATGTCGATTATTTATCCATTCGGTAATTTTGAACTGTGTATTTGATTTTCGAGACAGATTCGTTCATAATACAGTGGAGTTCTATAGTATGAAGGTATTCAAATATGATTAAAATAATTTCCATTCCGATTTTTGTACATTCATTAAACTTAAAAAACATAATTTATTTTTAGTATTCATATTATCTTAATAAAACCTGAATTTGAATTAGCGAATAAGTCAACACAATACTTAATGATTCTGACCGCCTAGGTACGAATTTCGCCGGGTAGTATTTAAATAAAAAAATCCACAACAGACATTCGCGCCATATCAATCGTTAAAATAGGAAAACATCTGGAAATTTATTGATTGCCTTATATAATATAGTCGTAAATTATGTTAATTTATAACACGCCGTGTAACTTTTAATTTGATGTGTACCATTGATAGTAATTTTTTTTTGTTCCTTTTATGTTACAGATTTATCACCGGTGCGCTACCCACAACGCAAAAGTAGCAGTAGCTCAGTGGAAACCAACTTTTACAACCTCAGCGACCAAATCATTATAGTAGAGAAATCACCACATCGATTTCATCGCGGTGGCGAGACTCCCGTAACTCGCCGCATATCACTACACAACGGTTCCACTACGCCGCAGGAAGGTTATAGCGTGACGAGCAAAAACCGGGGAGGATCGATAGAGAAAGAGTATACCGTTTATCGAGAAAAACGTAATCCATTACTTGATAAAGTAAAAAATACAAAGTTATCCTGTTTTAAATCTAACGGACCTCTTAGGCATACTGAAGATGCAGCATCGACATCAGGGAGCGAGTGCAGCGGGTTTGGCCATGCTGAATCTGTAAACCGCTGTCACTATCCAAACAGTTATGCAGAATCTCACTTAGAATTTGAAAACCAAAATCCCTGGGTTAAGATGCCAACCTATGATGATGACGTGTTTTATGCCAAAAGTATGACTAGTCCCGGCGAAAATCAGTTTTTAGATGGAAAGTCATTCACAAGCAGAGGCACGCGTTGCTATAGTTCGGGTTCAGAGTGTGATCGGTACCACGCAATACCCAAAGCTGGTACTAAGTTATCCAAATCAAGTGATCAGATTTTTAACGATGACTACGAACCGTATAATGACGCACCATTAGCAATAAAGTCTCATAATTTAAACAAGACTGATAAATTTAAGAGTACCAAAAATGAAAAAGACGCAGTTGGTCCCAGTTCATGTCTATCGGCTAAGCTGCGGGCAATGTCAGATCGATATTTAAAGTCATCGACAAATAAACTTTTATCAAAATTGTACAAACCAAATGAAAACGAAGAAGCGGTCAGCGGTAGTAACGACAATATTTTGAAATCCGGCAGTTCAAAAAGCAGAAAGAAGAGGGGAGGGGTAAAAGCAAAACTACGCAGTTTCTCTTATGGAGCTCTTCCAGGATTAGATGAATTCCAAAAAAGTTCAAATTCTGTTTTTCATGATGACGCTTATCAAGTCTCTTGTGATGATGAAAATGTCCTCATACAGGATTGCGAAGACGGTGATTCGGGTATTCTAGTCAATGAATCTGCAGCTTCATCTATTTTTGACAGTGATAGAATATCGTCTCGTTGTGAAAGTTCTGCGTCTCATATTAACCCTGTGGTGAGTTACCACGGTAGAAGTATATCTGGTGATCAAGGTTACTTAAAACCAAGAGCATCTGGTAGAATGAGCAGAGAAAGAAAGGACCCGAAACCTAGACCGCGACAAACTCAAAGAGCTCTTTCACTGGATCGTAAAGAAATTTTAAGGCGAATGCCACGCGCTAATGGAGATTACGCAGAGCCACAATATTTACAGTTAACGGAGAAGCAAAAAATGCGCCAGCGTGATATCAATACATCAGACTCTGGTATTCCCCCTATACCTCCTTGCAGGAAGCTTTCCAGGGGAAGTAAAGTGGAAAAATCTGAGTTTAAGGTGGTTAGGATAATAAGAAGAAATCCATCGGATGAGTTGGGCATATTCATAGCTAAAACCAAACTGTCTGATGAAGGACATATAGGATATTTAGTTGCACATGTGGTGCCGGGTGGTCTCGCAGAAAAGTAAGTATTTAAATTTACCTAAGGTCTATCTTAAATTATATAAACATATATTTTCGATGTTTCTTTATATAGTATGGTTAGGTTAGACCTCTCTCACGATAGAAGGTAAGAGGTACTCTGACTGTCTCACGATTCTTTTTTGTTGAATTTTAAATTAAAAATAAACTTTACAGCTTCAAATTTATTTGAAAAAACTCCTCCAGAATATTATTTAGAAGTAGTACTTTGTCACTTACTGTGGCTAAAATCGGCCTTTAAAGAAAGTAAAAGAAATTTTGTAATACTTCCACCACTTTATTATCACTAGGCGTGGCAATAAATGTATGTATGTAATATAGTAAATCTTTCCTAATTATCTACTTCTGTTCCAGGGAAGGTACACTTCGAATAGGAGATGAACTGCTAAATGTCAACGGTCGGCGACTACGTGATCTCACTATGTCAGAAGCTAAGGATGCTCTTAAATCTGGGTTGTCGGAGATAGACATTGTGATATGTAGACAACGTGAAAGAACACCCATAGACAGTAGACAAAAAGAGCCACCACCAAGAAGTATCACCTTGATGCGTGAGAGTTCTGTCGATTATGAAAACGCAATTATTTTAGGCAAGGATAAACGTTGTGATAAATATGACGTCAGGTTAGACCGACGCCGGTCGCAGGATGAGTCCGCGTGTAATCGTAGTGCGCTATCGTGTGTGGACGAGCCGACCGTCAACGCGTCGAATGCGCACTCACACTTCCTCAAGGGCCAGAACGCGAGTTACAGCAGCATGAATAACAAGCTGTTGCGGCGACAAGTCGTCAGTTACGGTGGTGCAAATAAAGACAGCTTGACACTCAGCTGTGCAGGAGAGGTCGACGTCGATATGCCAGACTGTGCCAATACACACAAAAGACAAGAAAGTGAAAACGACATTCAAACACCGAACGCAGCTAATTTTTGCACTTTACCTCGAAGACCCCGTGCACCGACACACACGTACCATACAATCACGTTTGAAAAGGGACATGGAAAAAAACCACTCGGATTTACTATTGTCGGCGGAAGGGATTCTCCTAGAGGACCACTTGGTATATTCATCAAAAGCATTCTACCACAAGGGCAAGCAATCGATGACGGAGGACTAAAAGCAGGTACTTATTTCAAACAATTACCTATCACTCATATCTTTTTTTCTAGGTGGCTGTTTAAGTGTAATAGTGAATGGATTTATATTAGCAAGTTATAATGCAAATGCAACAAAGAGCTTATAGCAGACGCGACACTGTAATCGTTTCATTGTAAGTGGAATGTTCGTTCACTGTCGCGCTGCTAATATTTACTCAACTACTCTCGATTGTTGATCAACAAAGAGAAATTTTTTCGATATTTTAGCAATATTTTGTTTCAATAATCTATCACGATTATAAAACTGTACGTTGAACTTGTCAATAAGATGATAATGAATTAACAGATAACGGTATAATTGTTTATTATTATAAATATTAGACGTGATATTTGTGAATAACTGGAGCTAGATATTATTTTCGAGGAGGCATTGTAAAATGTTATGTATGATTATCATAACCTTGTACGAGTATTATCAAATTTTATTACTAAACAATAGATGTTTATAATACTTTCTTGAATATAGAGTACTACGAACGAATACTTACTATAGCAGTTCGAAACTACATAAATAATATTGACTTTACCAGTCGAAATCTTTCTTAGCAAAATCTTATTTTATTTCGTATTAAATACAGGGCTATAAAAATAACTTATGTGCCCTAAAAAGGTATTTTTGCAGTAATGATTTTTATAAATTAAATAAAAATTATGATACATAAAAGTAACATTGTATTAGTGTTTATATAAAAATACAATCAATATGCATAAAAAATAATATCGCCTACATCCTGAGCCTCTTACGTACGATTGCTACAAATTACTATGTTACAGGAACTAGATCAAATCTAGAATCATTTCGCATAATAAATCATTTGCAACATTGACAGATGTCGGCACTATGAACATTTTATGCAGGTATATGTACGGTAAATGTAGCGTTTGTATCACATCGCGTTGTCATCACATGGCCAGCGTTAAGTAATAGTACAGTTAGCATCAAATAGTTAATAGCACCCAAAGCGCCATATATATCGAAACACGCCCTAACGCTCTTGACAATAGAGACGTGTGCCGACCTTTATGCCGCTCGATATCCTCTCCTATCTATGTATTTAAGCCCTGCACCATATAATGCAAAAATATAATTTTGCTGATCATAACTTATAATATTTTCCAGGTGACGAGGTTCTAGCGGTGAATGGACAGGCCTGCCATGAGTTAGCGCACATAGAAGCCTTAGCACTGTTCAAGTCTGTGAGAAACGGCCCTATAGAACTAAGGGTCTGTCGAAGAATCAAAAACTCGCAGTAAGTAAAATGTTTCACATGCATAAATTTATGTTACCCAAAAATAATTCTCTGCATACATCACATCACACATTAATATTTTGCCATAATATCTCTAAGAAAAATCAAAATCAGCTTCAAAACTCCTATTAGATGCCACATACTGATATTTTTAATGCACAGTCATGACTTTTTAGAGGATCACTTTATTACACTTACTTTATTATACATACACACATAGATGGGAGCAACGATAGCCCAGTGGTGAGACCCATAGATTTCTAACTCAGAGGGTCTGAGGTTCATACCCTGGTGACCACCTATGACTTTTCGAAATTTTGTGCGTAATTATCGCTTGCTAAGTGCCTCGGAAATCACGTTAAACCGTTGGTCCTGGCTGTCATGAACATCTATGGCAGTTGCTATTAGGAAGTCAGTGCCTTCTAATATTCTAACAACTGGTTTATCCTTAGACTTATTTTTCTCTTTGGGTTGGGGTGACCAAATGGCAGTCGCTCCATGTAATAACTGAAGTTCAGCAAATCTGGTTAGAGCAGTAAGCAAACTGTGGGCCCTGGGCTTAAGTTCGGGGCAACCGACTTAATGCTAGGATATGATGATGATGACACACATAAATGGTATTATGGGTTAAAAGTGTGCCTGAGGCGGTTAAAACGATATCATAACTCTTACTTTTTTAATTGTTTCAGGTCAACCAAAGCCAAATCCTGCACAGATCTACTGAACGACGAGGAGTGAACTGTTTCGTTTACATTTAGTAGGAATTATTTATTATTGTACAATCTATTTCAATAAATTAAAGGCTATATGTAAAATTTACCTATTACTTGAATTGCTATCGAGTACCCAACGCTCTACACGTGTTTGTGTAGATTCTACACACGTAAGGTAAATTCTCACATAAAATTAAATCTCGGCTACCCACGTTTGTCTATGATTCTGTAAATCTCTTTTACGTCAGGTTTTATTGTATAATTTGAGCACAGTATAAGGAGAGACAGTATAACTCTATCAAATCAATAAGTGGCAATTACTTTTGCCTCAGTTGTTGTATTTATGTGGTTTTAGAAAGATAGGCAATAGATTCACCTTTTTAGTCTATTTGTACGATTCATATGGTAGCTATTTTCAAGAAAATCGTTTTTAGGTTCTAGCTGTGAAATAAATGGCATATTTGATCACGTAATAGATTTAGATACATAGACCACTTATCACAAAAAACGTGAAATCTAAGAATTGTCTTCTAAAGTAACAGAAGTAGCTTGCTTTCTATTAGTGTCTGATAAAAGTAGCAGCAAAACTCTGACAGAAAGTATTGAAGCATGATCATAACCCTACCACTCGCACAGAGCACCTCAGTGGTTTGAGTCGTCTTTAGAGATATGTGGTCTATAGGTTTTAGCACTGTGAGTTTATGACATATGCTGGTATGACATAACACACGAGAAACGAAATTATGATATAATCAAATGTTAAGGAACACTTTTCATTTTCACAGCATGAATTCGTTATTTGATATTTATTTATTTTCTCTTGACATTGACATAATTATCTTTAAAAATCCATCTTAGACACTATTGATCTTCATTTGTTATTCAGAAAAAGACAAACCAACTTGGGAGGCTAATTTAAGACTCTCAGAGGACACTGGTATATTTTTTATTCTTTCTCTATATCTACTATGAGAAGGGTATTATTAATTATACCACATACGAAAAAAACTTATATCAACCACACACACCACTATGGTCTCCACTATTGCTCATTTTTTACAATTGATCAGCTAATTACATATATTCTTCAGTTTTCTAGTACTTGTTTCATTTCTAATTACATTTAGCCTTTAATCTTTTGAAATAGAATATTCATTATAAAAAGCCATATAAAATCGCTACCAGTCTGGTTAATGTTATATTCTAATACAAGTTTAATGCACAGAGATAAACTACAAAATATGCAAATTGTAGATTTTTGAAATTATAAATATTACACGCATCATATATTTTCATTGCATTATCTAGATAAGGTAGCTATCCTTATAGTATAATAAATAAAATGTAAATAAACTCTACTTCTTTCTAGAACGAGATACAAATAATTTTTCGTAATAAAAATCTGATTTATGTACGGTCGGACTTAAAAGTAGCTGAAAAATTTAGTACTATTTCAAGCCAATTAGGGCCTACGCCCACTGATCACACGGCAAGGAATTTTGTAAACGAAAATGATATGGAATCTTAATCATACTCCATAAGCACTCATAGTTATGTGTACTCAGATCGTAGTGTAAATGTAGGGTAGGTCAGTGTGGCGATCAATAGAAATTTGAGTGTAAAGACTATTAAAATAAGATTTAAAATCATTTTTATCAAATTTGCAAAAATATTTTGTAAATACGCGCCGGCGGCGCTTCCTCCGTTCAAATAGTATGTTTGCAGCTTACTCAACTAGCGTTCTAGTTAAATTGACACAGTACTATAATGATCAGCTAATTCTAAATATACTATTAATTCTTATTGTTATCCAATGGAAAATTTTACTGTCAAGAAGAATGTAACACACAATCGATTAATCGGTAAATGAAATACTCAAAAATGGGTAGGTATATCATATAAAATTTGTAATGTATAATTAAAACGGAGATACATTGCCAACTTACAGTAGACGCTCTGGTTTAAATAATTCATGACGCCTAATAAAACATCAAAATACAAAGGTAGGTATAATGACGAAATCCTCAGTTTGTATCAGATTTGAGGGTAATTGGATTTTATAAAACTGCTTGTTTAGATTTCATTTTGATAGTGCCATTTTTATGTTACTTTTTGTCTTATAACTGAAAAAATTAGTAAAGCTTTTTCTGATTGTTGTTATTTTTCAAACAATTACTGGAAATTACCTGCGTACGATAAAAAATCCAAAGATAAGACTTAGATTAGGGTACTTTATTTTATAATACTTAAAAATTCCCTTTATCTAATAATTATAGATTGTAACATAGTTTTTAGAGTCGAAGTTAATGATGAAGTCTGATGTAACAATATATTCTTGTATTTTTTGCATGTATTATATATCTGTTTATTTTATTTGTTCAAATCTGATCGAAAATTGTATAAACCTAAAATTCTGAAAATCACGAAGTTTTCATTGAATGAAATAATTTGGAATAGATTTACGAAAGGCTTAGCTAAAATGTTCAACGATACATATCGTTATTGCACATGCAATACAATTTTTATGGACTAAGTAATGTTTAAAATAATCTTTAGAAAATTATCGGTCTTCTGTGATAGCTGTGTTTTGATTTTGAATGACGCTTCACTCAATCGATACAATGGTAAACAAAAAACTTCTTTTGACCAATTAAGTATGCCTTTAAATGTGGTTGCAAGCTTTTGTATAAACATGCAATTTTGACGTAACCTTATCATTTATAACCTTTTTATATACTTTATTATTTATAATTCTTTTGTCCTGTTTCAAATCTTTTAAGGTTCACTACTGGGTATTCACATTCAATCAGATGTATGTAGTGTAAAATAGCATCAATAATATGCTAAAAAAAAACAAGCTTACCTAGTATGTACCTCAATGGTCACACGTAACCAACATGTTTTTGCAATGAAAATAATCTGCTTGACTTAAGTTAAATATCTCAAAACGTGTTCAAACTTGTTAAAGACCTCATAAGTAATTAAGACGTTTTAAGTGTTGCACTTAAGTAAAACAACAGTATATTAGAAAGCGTTTCCTATGTTATTTGAATGTTTATGCACAATGTTGGTCTTACCAGTGAAATAAGTCGTTTCATGATTTAACAATTTTCAATCTTTTCTTTTTTCGTCCTAACAGTCGTTTACATAATTAATATATAAAAAACAACAGTAGAGAAAACATAGAACTGATAAATAAATATAGATCCTTAGTTAAGTTGCTCATGAAGAACTCGTGTTATAACGGGATATGTTGTAATATAAAATATATATTGTAGATATTTAATTATAGAGGTATATTGTTTACTTACTGTTAATATGTTTCAATGCTTATAAATCAAAATAAATTACATATCAATGTGTCGTAAATAGTTGTTCTTAAGTGAAATGTAATTATTTTTATTGTTTAAAATAAATATTATTGGGAAATACTTTTTGTCATATTTTTTTAAATATAAATTTTCATCATCCTAGTCTTTATCTAAGTCATGGCCTATACTCACTGGTCTTACCAGATTTGGCTGAATTTTAGTTATAACACAGAGCGCCCGCCGTCTGACCTCCGCAACCTATATATTGCCATAGAGGTTCATAACAGCCGGGACCAACGGCTTAACATGCTTTCCGTGTCATGAATCAAGCGATACAAAACTTCAAAAAGTAATAGCTTGTCGTACATAAACTATGACCAGGGTTTGAACTCCAGATCCTTTGAGCTATCTTTGATCTTCTTCTTGCACGCTTCCATTCATATAAATTTTAAAAGTAAAATAAAACCCTACCTCATGCAATACCTACTCCCTATGCATGACCTGGGATGTTGCGAAATAAGCGAAAAGAGTTACCTTGCAAACCGAGAAGACATGAGCTAGGATAGGATTTGCGTTTGAATTCAATCCCCTGTTAGCAACAGGTGGGATGATTTAATTTACTTACACGGCAAACAAATGAAAGAAATTAAAGTTCTTTTGACAATTTTCTCACAAAATCAAAATTACTTCAGCCGTATAAGCACGTTTTACTAAACTATAGTGAAACTTACCTTAAAAATTACAAGCGTTAACATTTTGACGCCATCTATGCGTGTTTGTTAGGCAACTATTTTACCGGGGCCGTAAGCAAAAGAGCAAAGCAAGAAGCTCCCCCTACTGCGTGATGCTACATGAAGTACAAGACATGTACGTTAGATGTCACATCATACTTTTACAGCAATTTTAAATATAATTATTATCGAACTTATAAACAACCATGTTCCTTATTTTGAAGTCTGATCTTTGTCACTCATTAATTAATACTATATAAATTACTCACTTTCTGACTTTTGTTTGGACACGAGTTTGGTAGGTATCCTTGTGTATCTTTAATAAAAATTCAATAATATGATAGGTAAGTACCATGAAGTTTTACATAGAAAGATGTTTTGATCAAATGGGGCACCCATGGAACACTTATGAGGTAATTGAACAATAATTTGCACATCGATTACGGGCAGGAGCTTAAGTGAATAATCGGACAGAAAACTCAACAAGTTCGTACTCACGCCTGTACAGATTTAAAAACATAAAGAGTCCCAGTATAATACGTAGGTGGCCTAAATACGGCCTAGCCACGACAAATCGCGTTTTTCACATATAATCAGGAATTGGAGCTTTTTAAATAACAAATGGTTCAGAACCTATTTTACGTGTTGGCCGGGTGGAGCCTCAAACCTAAAAAACTACAGTTATAGATTGATAGACATTTGAAATAATCAGTCGGGTGTAACATCTACAAAGGTACAAATCAAAAACATGTTACATAATTCGAATCTACTTGAGAACCATTTTAATTCTTACGTCTGTTAAAACAGTACCTAGTTATTGTAAAGTACAATTTAAACGGAACAAGAAAATTTACTTCCTATCTCTTAATAGAACTCGTAATAAGTTATCGTAAAAATATCATCGTTCCTAAATTACTTATATGTAAGAATCTAACAATCCGATCGAACAAAGGTGTGAAACTTTCACTTTCGTTATTTAGATGAACAATAGAATCATAGGTGATCAAAAACTTGGCAATCGCATCCGAGTGTCGGAAGCGTGACGGCGACATGGCGTGACGATCCCTATTATGTCAACTGTCATTTGTTATTGTTTTGTTTCTACTGTTTTGGTATGCCTTAATCGGTAGGGTGTCTTCATGAAAGCAAACCCGACCCCTTACCTATTTCGTAAGTAATACATACATATATACATACTTAATGTCACGCCTTTTCTGCGTAGTGGTTGGCAGAGATAACATCCTTGCACTTGCTACGATTTTGCCACACATTCTTAGCTTATTAACCTTCTCATACACGCCCGTCAGTTTAGTGGACTTTTGACCTGCCCTTTCTCCAAAACATTCTAGATTTGTTCATGGAAGGTCTTACGTGGTCTCATAATAGGTTGGGGAAAAAGTCTTTTCGTATTTTTGTATGAAAAGTCAAGACATTTTTTTCAAAGTTTATTTACATTTATTTACAATATATATGTACCGTTTTGTTGAATAACTTTCTGCCATTTTGTGGGCAGAGACATTATCCCGTTACTGTAGAAACTTTGGGACTTCTGATCAAAAAAACGGGACAAATAGTTTTGGCAGTCCTCTCTTGAGGTCAACCTTACAGAACCTAAAGAATTCTGCAGAGACCGAAACAGGTGAAAATCTGAAGGCGCAAGGTCAGGGCTATATGGTGGATGCACTAGGACCTCCCAGTCGAACTCTCTTAATTTTTGCTGAGTGGCTAAAGATGTGTGTGGTCTAGCGTTATCGTGATGAAAGACCACACCCTTCCTGTTGATCAATTCCGGCCGTTTTCTCTCGACTGCTTCCTTTAATCTCATCAGTTGCTGGCAGTAAAGATCAGAATCGATGGTTTTGCCGGGCGGTAAAAGCTCATAACAAACAATGCCCTTCCAATCCCACCATACACACAGCATCACCTTATTTCGTGTTAGGCCAGGTTTGGCCACAGTCTGTGAAGCCTGGCCAACTTTCGACCACGACCTTTTTCGCACGTTCTTGTCGTACGTGATCCACTTTTCATCGCCAGTTATCAATCTCTTCAAAAACGGCTCGGTTTCATTACGTCTCAATAATAAATCGCAAATGAGTACACGGTTCATTAAGTTTCTTTGAGTGAGCTCGTGTGGCACCCAAATATCGAGCTTTTTTGTATAACCAGCTTTCTTCAAATGGGTCAAAACTGTTTTGTGGTCAATTCCCAGTTCTTCAGCTACATCGTAACTACTAATATGCCGATCTTGCTCCACTCTTTCAAAAATGGCGTCCATTTTATTCGTAACAGGGCGACCAGAGCGAGGTGCATCTTTAACATCAAAATTTCCGGACTGAAAACGTTTGAACCAAATTTGTGCTACTCTTACTGACACTGCATCCGGTCCATAAACATCACAAATTTTTTTCACTGCTTGAGTTGCATTTTTGCCTTTTTTATAATAAAATTTTAAAATGTATCGAATTTCTTCATTAGATTCACTCATTTTAACGGAGAGAAAAACAAATGAAAAATAGCGGGAAACAACTTTTTTTTATTTTTTTCTTTTCTTTATAATGGAACCTTTTTAATGTTACCAAAACCAGCCAGACACAAATAGTACAGTCAAAAAAAATTTATAATAAGTTTATACCTACGTTATGCGAAAAGACTTTTTCCCCGACCTAATATAATATCATTTTTTTGTTTCGAGTGAGAAGAATGCTATGTTCTAGAGATTTAATAAGTCACTTCTATTTTAAATGCCGATCCCAAAAGCTACCAGGGCTTACATGCACACGCACATAAGTTTAACATTTTGTACGTTCCATAAATTACTTCGATATAATAATTTAACACATGTTATATAATTGTACCGGCATCGGCACCACTTTCCGGTGTAGGTAATTAATAATCACTAACCTGTCCAGTTATTTACCGTTTTGAATTTTATTTTCATTATGAAATAAACACTTGAACAATTTATTTATACCACTTTTGACAGCAGATATCATTTGCAATAAACATTTTGAATCGACTTATTATTATTTTTTATAATAATTAAATTTGCTATAAATGGATTATCTCTGTGTACACTTATACTTAGCACCCTAAGACATAAAGACACAAAACTGTAATAATTATTCTAGTTTATCGTAAGTTGATAAGTAGGTTCTAAAACTATGGTAGATAATACTCTATTATTACTGCACCTAGCATACAATCTAACTACGACCTAACATCAGCTTCCTGCATTAACGCTGAGAGGTTTTTTTTCGCAGAATCTCATGACATGCGTACGTCGATCCTCATTATCAACCACGTGGTTCTAAGAACCTTGCTCATTAGGTACAGGAGTGTTCCACCAACGTATGTAAACATCACCGTTAGGAGATAATCATGCTTTGGTGTCAATGACTCCTGTCTCTACTTTTTAAGAAGGCACATCCTGATTTTTAACGAGGTCCGATAAAACGAGGCCTATCGTTTTTGTGCTCACCAGTTGACGCCTACGTGAGCTAGGTTCTGTTAATCTTATTAGTGGAAGGTAACTTGTTTATTCTGAATCATGTACTACAAGGGGACAAACAATAATATAATATTAACGTATATAGCTTAATTAGGTCGGAGCGTCAAAGATAAAATTTACTTTTGATAGCGCTGTCTAATGTTCCAAATAACTACTTAGTATGGTATTTTTTAACTTTCGTTTCCTTCTGAGCTATGGAGGCCAGATGGCAGTCGGTTAATGTTAAACAACTAGGGGCTTATAATAAAAAGAGATCTCAAGTTAGACCAGCTTTAAAATTGGTGCGGTCACTGTCTTCATCGTATCAAATAAAAGTGACAGCAATGCAATAATATAGCAATAGTTTTAAACCTGGTCTAACTTTAGATATCGTTTTGTTATAAGACCTCTAAAGTTTAGCCACAAACTAGTAAGACCAGTGAGCAGACCCTGGGCCCTAAGATTAAGCCTAGGGCAACCTAACTATATAAATTTATGTTGTATACAGAACATTCATATGATGATGATGGACTTATTTAAGATGGCGCAAGTACATAAAGTTCCTGCCTTGGACAATTAGAATCTCTACTCTGTTCTGCTCTACGTCACCTCTTGTTATCGACTTGGTGCTCGCGCCGATCCTCCGCAACCTTGTCTTCCTAGCGTTATTTCATCCAACCCGTTCGTTTACGCTTTTTTTATCACATAGCACATGTAGGTAGTTCTTAAATACGTAAATGCTAAAATTTCTCAAAATATTGTTAAATATGCCACAAGTTCTCTTTTACGTAGATGCACTGCGTTCAGATCTTTTTTGTATGTTGACAACGGTCCGATAGACAGCGCCTAACTCCAAATCGAGTATGTTATCGGAGCTATGACAAGAAATCTATAAACCGTTCTAATCCAAAATTGCCAAGCGACGTTTAGATCGTATAGGTATTAAATGTGCGCAATAATCCATTCCTATATTTACCAGTAGGTAGACCGAGCCAGAAAAATATAATATCTTTTGCTGGTGATGAGATATGCCGTGCAAGATTTTATCTTTACAATAAATTTCAACTTTACATCCAAAAATGCCTTTTTTCTGGTATTCATATTCCATTTCCGCAATAGACACTTATCTGCCAAGACATAAGTTGCCCAATTTAACTAGTAATAGGTATATTGGTTCTTGTTGGCTTTCTCAATCGGAAGCAATTACCTAACTCGAATTATTTATGAAAGTTTGACGTCAGCCCTGCCCATGCCACGTCATTTGATCGACAGACTCGTTTAGCAACTCTGACCTACCTCTTATTAGGGTAGATGGTTTTCGATGGTTTTAGAGGGTAGTGAATCGACACCACGCCGCCAGTGGTAAATTATTTCTTCATATTAATTTCGACTGTACCTAATTCTTGAGGACATACTCAAAGGTGATCTAGCGAAGACTTGTGAAATTTGATAAAAAAGAACTTCCGAAAATCCATCTACCTCTATATCCAATTTACTAAATAAAATAATGCGTTATATGCGTAACTAGCTCAATTGGAACTTAACTTTAAGAACATACAGATTTTTTTTTTTTTTCTCTTTATTTCTTTAGGAGCTTTGATCATATAAATTGACCATGCCAGCTCCATCGTATCCTAATCTTAACCTATTACATATTAATAATATTATGTAGTCGCTGAAAAAACATTTTAGCAGCGCTCGAAGTTGGCTCAGCCAGAAGTGATATGTAGGGACCGACGCTGGAGTCCATTACACTCAACGAGTTCTGTCTCAGACCTCGAGTCCGCTCACACTCCACCAACAGGTGAAATACGTCATCAATTACTCCACAAGTCTCACAGTTAGGAGATTCTGTTACTCGCATGAGGTACTTAAACTTATTGAGAGGAATGTGACCGGACCGAAGTCTGTGGGCCATGATAATTGCTGTTCTGTTTAGTTGATTATTCGAGAACCAAGGTATCCGAGGAGGTTCCGATTGAATGGTCTTGTACCATATACCCTTTTCTTGCGATCTTTGGTCAAAAAACACTTTCCATTTTGCCTTACAAAACTTTTTGAACTTGATCATTATTTCACTAACATCCGGTTTAATAACTTTTTCTCTACCATCTTGAACAGCAAGCTTAGCCAAACGATCAGCCTCCTCGTTACCATATATACCAATATGAGCAGGAATCCACTGCAACACAACATTTTTATTAAGTGATTGATATTCATACATAATTTTTAAGATTTCATACGCTACATTAATACCCCTATGTCCAGACGTACAACCCATTATATGCTGCAATGCACTCCTGCTGTCAGTCAATATAACAATTTTATCATGTTCAAGACTTTTACAATATACGAGTCCTTCTAAGATTGCTATTAATTCTGCGTGCATTATGGATATATCACAACTTATTTTTAAAATCCCGTGACGTTTCAGCTGGCTATCATAAAAAGCTGCCCCAATACCATTCAAGCTCTTAGAACCGTCTGTGTAAAGTCTCCACCACCCATCATATTTTTTTTAAAGTTTCATTATCGTTTTAATTTTTAAATAATTATAATCTATCTTCTTTTTGGCCTCTAGAATACAATCTAAGGTACTTACAATAATATTTTCAGTTTTGACGTTGGAATGCCAGGTAGGTAAATTAAACATATCAAAAATTTGATAAGAGTGAACTTCTTCATCTTTTGTTTGCATAAAAACGGAGGCCAGTAAAGGTTTTCTTTTTTTATTCCAATATGGTACTGGACTAAGAGCTGTAAATTGTTTCAAAATATCTATTGTTTTGTTTCTTGACCAAGACTGCGATTTTATGCAAAACTTGTGACCTAAATATTCGCGTCTTATTAATAGTGGAGGAAGGCACAACTCGCTCTCCATCACGTGAATAGGTGTAGTCCTAATGAAGCCGCCAATAACTCTAAGAGCCTGATTCTGAATTATATCCAACTTATATAGACTGCTTTTAGTGCTATTGTCGTACAGAAAACAACCATAGTCCAAACGGCTTCGGATAATTGCTATATAAATTCTTCTAAGGTGGATTGGATGGACACCCCAGCCTGACCCAGCAAGAACTTTCAATATATTTAAGTATCTTTGTGTTTTTTCACAAATCTCATTTATGTGCTTAGACCACCGAAGAGCTGAATCCAGCCACATCCCTAAATATTTAAAGCTACGTACAGATTCTATTAAATTATTTGCTATATACAGTTTGTATACATTCTTTCTTATTCCTCGAGTAAATATACATACTTTTGATTTTAAGTAAGATAATTGCAACCCTATTTCATTTAAAACTTTACACATTGTATCAATAGCAGTCTGTAATAGAGAATAACTATCTTGCAATTTGTGACAGCTTACGTATAATACAAAATCATCAGCGTATTGACACAAGAAAACTTCATTTATCATTTCCGCTATTTTAGCTGTTACAATATTAAACAATAAAGGAGCCCATCTCTCCTCTCCCTATGCCAAGCCTCTGTATGTGTATCTACATAAAGAAAGCTACAGAAAATAAAACATATGTTAAGTAAATAACATTCCCAACTTTATTACAATTACCTTTGTGAACTCCGTGTTCGCTCAGCACATATTATGTGACGGACATGTTATTCGAACCTGGATAATTCAATACGCCATTTGTTTCAATGTTTGTCTTAGTAAAGTATATTTTGTAGTGCTCACTCGAGGTACCAATTAATATTAATACATTCTACGACTCATTACTTTCTTAATAAACCGCTCTGGGCAAGACTCTGTATAGGCGTGTGTCTTATTGAACCCACTTTTAAGGATTATTCGGCGAGAATGATAGAATTGTTTGCTGTAAGTAATAAGAAGAAATATATATTTTTCAATACCATCCTTTGCTAGTAAATAATCGCATTTGTGTCGAAGACTATATGATAGATTACGCTTCCAAACACCAGACCTGGCATTACCGTAGTCTGATATTTGGATCTGGCAGGGTTTCAAAAATATAATAATAAAAAGAATTAAAACAACACATAAAATATGTTTTGTGAGTGTACTGATCAAGGAAGGCAAAGTCATATATCTGCTAGTTATTCATACTTGCTTACAAACCATCTATCTAACCAAGTCAACCATACAAATATTCTGTCTAAAAATAAAATAACAAAGCAGTAATGATAAATTTGAAAATTAACTCAATCATGAAATATATATGATGTGTGTAAACAAGTATGCCCATTGTGTTTGTAACATTTGTAAATTCTGTTTAGTGATTTCGCACCCTTGAAAACATAACAAGGTAATGCGTAAAACGCTATAGTTCTGTCACCATAGACAATAATCACCTAGTGCTATTTGGTTAAACTTCTAAGCCGCGGGTATAAAGGCACAATTGAAGTTCTAATATTTCCTGTCTCACGGTCCGTCGTGTCACAGGCTAATAAGTTTTTTACTAAATCCAACTTTATGAAATGTCAACTGTAAATATTGTCGTTATGAAACTGTTAGCTTTATTTAGTATGGCACTCAAAAATACTACAATTCAAACTTTGCGAATTAACTACTTACATGAACACATTTATTGTACAAGCGCCTTAAGCTTACCACGAGGGTAAAAAGGCCTTCACTGAAAACTATATAGTTAATTACTCTTTCGAAAAGGACTATCATCAACCAGCCTTGTAAAGTCCACTGCTTAACATTTGCCTTCCCAATAGATTACATTCTATTGAGGGTAGATGCTTATAATCGCTACGCTTAACAGGCGGGTTAATGATCCTAATTCAAGACAGTTTGACACTGCTCCCATCATCCGGTTGAATTTCTCTTCGTCGACTCTTACGACTCTTCGTGAGATGATAGGGGGTTGCAATTTAGTAGATATTTTAAACATATCAAATGCGCCTATGCAATAAATCTAAAAGCGTCTTGGTGAGTAGTGAATTAATTATCTTCCTCTCGCGAGAAAATTCTTGGTACTTAATAGTACCATTACTGTTTTTACCGGAAACCAAACTATTAAACAATAATAATGTAATGTCTGAAGTTTGCGGTGAAACATAGCACGCATTATATTCTCCACGCCTCAGTTTTGAGTCCACGAGCAATCTCGAATTACATCCTTCTTTCATCAAGTCATATCTCCCGGATCAAATCTATGAACGTAATGGTTCTAATTTAAGCCTTATAACTTAAAATTACAGCAATTACAACTTACTACCTTCTGTAGAGATGGTTCTTCTGGTTAAATATTTGTACTGTCTGCAAATTCAGTTCGATAATAAAAATTATGTTCATAAAGTATTTTTTCTGAGCTATAGATATAATATATATTAAGAACATTACATGTTTCTTTGTATAATGAAATAAGATATATTTTGATATTAAAAACTTTCATATAAATCTAGGACATAGTAAGTATGTCACAAGTTTTTCTTTTTTGACTTTACCTAGTTGAGAAGAGTTCGATTTATGTAATCCAGTATCTTAGGTTCGCACACAAAAATCATATTATAACTAGCATTCTTTGAATGTGTGTGTGTAAAAATTTATCTCAACCTGAAACTAAGAAGTGAGAATATAATGATTAATGTCACCCTTGCAAATGAATAAATCAAATCGTATATAAACAAATCGTATGAAAATCTTCAGTAAGTTCGTTAGTTATAATATTGCTCTATTTTGTTTTCGCGATTATATATAGCAAATAAAAGGTAAAATCACGATTTACATACAAAAACATATTTTTATTTTCTCGAAAGGAATTATTCAAGTTTTTAATAACAAAATTTTACTCAGATTGCATACAATAAAATTTACAACTTATTCTCTTTGTTCTGTGGACAGTACATACGCAAGCGCAGCCTATCTAGCAACAGGCCGCTCCTAATGACCCATAACCAACCACTGATGGCAGCTCCTGCGCCTTAGGATATCAATCATGGTCGACCAGAACGGTCTTATCATGAAACATTGTGTCCTATCACTATCACTTCCAAAGTCAAGTTCGATACAATACCATGCTTTTTTATCGAATAAAATTCAGTAATGGTATTCAGTTATACTCCCCTATCATTATTTTTTTTAAGATATTCTTACTTTTTGACTGAAAAAAAATCGTAACGTTTTTTTTGGAAATGTTATTAATTTCTAATGGCTATTCCCTGCTTTGATACAACAGTTTTCATTATCAACCAAAAAGAAAGAAAAGTTTGTGCTAATCGACGTGAAGGTTATTATGACAAGAGTCGAGTTCCATGATAAGACCCTTGTTCAGAAAACCCCTTACTTACTAGCAATAGTTATTAGAACGTTAACTAACTTCTTATACGCTATAGGAAATAGGAACTTTGACGTAATGATGTAGCTAACACTTAATACTAATGGGGTGATAAGTAAATGGATATTCATATTTGTTCACGAGTATCAAGAAAGCAATCAGTTACTTGTGGTGATCATCATGAATCAGTTGATAAGAAACTGTTCAAGATTTAATTAAGATATCGTATGATGAGCTTATTTTGTTTTAGCATTATGATTATCGCTGGTGCTTAAGTGTTTTTCTCCAGGCTCTTTTGTTTAAATTTTATTTTCTTTTCTATTGTAGGTCTAAGAAAATAAATATGTTTATTATGGTATTATTTTATTACTTTTATTTAATAGACTACTGCTGTTGAAATAATAACTGCTTTCTTTTTTATCGACAAAAATAAATAACTTGCTTTTTATACCCCTTTAACTTCAATATCTAGATTATCTTAATTTATGATTAATATATTTTTTTAAGACTTATATATTTGAGATCATTTAATGTTGAGATCGTATATTGAGCATTTTATTACAAATTTTACTCCGTTGAAAGCTTAGGTCAAAGTAATGTTATATTAACAAACACTGTTCAAAACCGTAGTCAATATTATTTAGTCTCTACGCGTTTTGCGACTACGTGTGCCGCAATTAGAGGAAGTTGAAATTTTCAAAGTTTTTAAATGCGCTTTATAAATGTCGATAAAACTTATGATAAACTTCCGAAGGTAACGCCATCTCTCTATATTTCTTCACGTCATTTTGGCATCCTCGTATCAATCTTAATCTTTACTTTAACATAGACATATTAGTAGATAGGTCAGATTAGAGTTACGTAAATACTCAGTCTTTACATTTTTTACTGAGATCTATATATATATCGTTCGTTTAATAAACAAATTAGTTTTAAATTTTAGCTAACAGAATAAGTTTTTTTAACAGGATCATCTTTTGTGACGTCCCTACAATCGGTAATTTGAATTCAGTCAGTATTCCTATATCTTTTACTTTGGCACGTTTGCCTATTATCGCACTCTGTCGAGCAGGGATATGCCGAGCGTACTACGTTCCATATTTCCTAGATAGTGCTGAGCAAAATATGCGACGATATTATTATTAAATAAATATTGTAAACGAAAATGTCACGCCTATAAAATCATAGTCCTTATAAAGAAAAGTATGACTAATCTTAAGTTACTAAAGAGAGTTGGCAGCGGCCCCAACTTTCCTCATCTTGATTTATGTTAGTTCTGCGTTAAGAATTTTCGCCTTACTTTTGCCGGCTACCATGAAATATGGCCCCTGATAAGACTCGGTGTGTTTAAACTCCACAGATGACGCTACAAGATTCATGGATTCTTTGAAATGGTTTTCTAACTCTGCACTTTTGTATCTTAAATCTTTTTGTGCGAAGATATTTATGGCTTATATGAATTGTATTTCCGTTTAGAAAGGGATTAGATTTACTCTTAAATTTGGTAGGTTTCCTAATGTTGGTAAATTTAATTATCTTTTTTTTAGGTACAGATAAAACTGAACGGGTGTATATGGATCCTATCAAGACCAACCTCACCTGCAAGTGGTGCACCTGCCAACCAACGAACGGGGCTCTGGCGAACAAAACAGTGCCCGGTAAGCGGCAATAGGCTTGCCACCTATAACGTGGGACCAACTATATAATTCGCGAAGTGTGGGCGTATAATATGGATCTGCCTATCCCTTCGGGGACACAGGCGTGAATAAAACTGAACTTTAAACTAAATAAATTCTGTATAGTCTATTATTAATGCTGTCGATGTGCTAGCTACTTCTCTATATTTGACACGTTTTCACATAAGATCTCTGTGCGGGTAGTGGGTTAATTTTCTCATCTTGGTTCGAGAGAAGGGCCGTGCTTAATAGCTGGGCTGAGAGGGTGGTAATGATGATATAATTGTGTAGAGTCTGTTACCTTACCTCTCGTTTATACATAGCAATGTCAGATAATTTTCACTATTATGTAATAGAATTCAACTTAACGTTATCTTCACAAATGGAAGATGTTACAAAACCCAAGCAAAGCCAAATCGTACAGAAAACCATAACGCAAATTGCTAAAATGAGTTTGAAAACATTGTTATGACAACAAAATGTGTTAAGTTAGTGTTTGCTTAAAGAAGCAGAAGCCACGTAACAATGTGGATAGAGATAATGAACGGAACAGACTCGGCGGGGTTCTATTTTAACACCACTCGTAAATAATGTGATCGAGAAGGTCTGTGTGTTTCTTTAGATCTATAATAATCCTTAATACTGTTAATGTTAAAAAGAGTTTCTTTGTTTTTGACTATTTTTAGACTGTTACAGAGAATTGTTACGTTGTGTTAAAGCTTGAACTCTAGACATTATAAAATAGTAGTGCTATAATTAATAAGAATAATAAAAAACATTTGAAGTATTGTGTAATATTGTATAAAGGAAACGTATGTAATGTACTTACTTATTGGAGCATATTCCTAAATCTCTATTGCCTTGTTTCATGAGAGGAGTTTCGTGTTCAAAAGAGGGATACTATAGACAAGATGATAATGATAATTACAGATGGACCTACTTTCATAACATCAATCAGTTACGAATCAGATATAAAGTATGAAGTATTTATAAAAACACTTTTTTAAGCAACATATAGAATTATGCGTAATAATGCAAGAGCATTAAATATTTAAATGTTTACAGCATCAATAGCGTTATCGCATGCGACTTAATAACTCAGTGAAAAGGTGACAATTACCCTTTTGTCGGCAGTGTGTTTTCCGATGTGTGCTCAGTGGCCATCAGGTCAAGTTGGCACTGCGATTGTTTGTCATTTGTTGTCAGTGTTTAAAATGTATAAAATACAAACTACACTTTTAAAACACTATCTTATAAGTTACCTATAAAATAATGCGTAACCAAGAGAATTAGGCATGCATATAGTAGCCCGTTATCGTATGCGACTTTATAACTTAGTAAGTAAAAAGGCGATAATTCCCCTTCTGTGGGCAGAGTGTCGGCAGCGTGTCAGCCGGTGTCGCAAGGCAAGTGACAACAAAGGGCCGATTTGTCTCCGACGTGTGCACAATGGCAATCGGGTCAAGTTGGCACGGAACTACGTTAATGGCCCGAGGAACCTCAGTTGCCAACTCTACCTCACGTGCCTACGTAAGACGCAAGTTTTGAAATTACAGCTATTCACAATTTCTTGGTAGTTAGTTACTTAGTTTCACGCTTCTGAGTTGCACGGAGTTTGGAACAATATACAACTTCTCCGGCTTTGTAAATGGTTACTTGCCAGATAAACAAGCTCGGGCTTAGCATTTTCAACTTGTATTTTTATTCTACCTACTAACTAATAACTAATTCTAACTACTAAAAATTCTACCAGATTACTAGTTGAGACCATCCTCTATTCAAAAAAATCAGTTTAGTTTCACATTACATACTTACTTGACTGTAATCATCCTACCAAGACCTAAGGAGCCCAAGCCAACCTCACCTGCAAGAGGTGCACCTTTTTTTGTTTTTTGTTTTACGTCGGTAAAAAAATGCAAAGGGGGACCGAAAGGGGGGTGTGGAACTCACCACCGGCAGACACGACTGCCCGCAGTAATACCCACTAAAAATCTTCCGACGACGCCCGCCGCTTGTTGAGAAAGAGGCGGGGGCCTGCGGCCAACGTCCCCCGGACCAAAACCGGAAGGACCTCCTCAGAGAGGCGCAGTGGACGCGCATCTCCTACCTCCCCGTGCGACCATAGCGTGTGTGGCCGACTTCCCGGAGGGGCCATGGTGAGACAGCAGGAGCCCCCTGCCCCCACTGCCTAAGACCCTCCTGGCGCTGCTGAGCGGGCCCTCCTGGCCCGCCCGCTGCGCCCTACACAGGTCCCTCTTAGTTTCTCCCCCGGTAGTCAGTACTAAGGGCACTCAGAGTCGTCGGTCTCTGGGTGTTACCTTTTCCCGGCCTCCGGGAGGTACTCAGCCCCCCCACCACGCCAAGGTGGAGACCTGTTCGGGGGGAAACTTATATAAGTATGTCCTAGCTTCTACGCAACAAGATTATTGAATTTTATCGTTAAGAAGCTATTAGATAAGAAGATATATCTTTATTTATATGATATGACATGAACATGATATGACACTATATAGTTTGAAACCAGAACAATGAGGTTTTACCAGTTTATAATTAGTTATATGTCATTCTGTAAGGAATTATTTTTCTACGTGCTCTTGTCGAGAAGCTCTAAGTAGGTAACCCTTAATATGGCCAGAGCAAGTTCGTTTTGGCATCGTTATCTAACTTAATAAAATAGGCCAAAATATATTTAACCTTCCTCTTTGTAATTTGTTAACATTATCATCAGAGTATAAAATTAAGTAAAATAATGCTATATAAAAAAGAAAGAATTTCCCTCTGGTAACTTAATTCCAAGCGTCTTTTTGTAGGTACCAAATTCAAAGTGATACCGCCAGCGCACCGTCACGGAAATTGTCCCGGCCAAGGACATTAGTCGATATAATAAAGGGCCATTTGTTCCCGGGAAAGTTATGAAACTGCCAAATGGGACCCGCCATTTTCCGTCCAAATTGGCCGGGTACTATCTTCTTTTAGTTTGTATAGGCAGTGTGCGTATTTGGTGTTGCGTGGAAAAGTGATATGTAAGTGCCCTACAGCTATTTCCTTTTCAGGTTTCTGTATGGGAATGTTGTCTTCTATTTTTATTATATGGATACGTAATCTATATATAGTTTGTTTCTTATTTAATTTTATGAAATAATAATAATGATTATAACTGATCATTGTCTATCACTACTGCGTCATATATAGTTCATTTAACTAAGTTTGTCACATTTTGGCAATATTTTGTATCTACTTCCTTAATCACAACATTTATTTTAAGCTAATAACTTAGACGTAAACGCATGTTCAGATATAGTTTTTGCCATTATTTCCAAACCTATTTTTTTTCACACTTAAAACTTGAATCATTGTCATGGATATTCATTGTTTTATTTTGATTTACATAACAAAGATTTTGTTGAAAAACTCTGTATAAGAACCGTAAATTACAACGTAGGGTAGACTTGAACTAAGCGAGGTGCCTCTATACATATAGCGACAGCGGTTTTCTAACACATGTATAATCTTGTTTTCCGGTGGTAACCAAAGCAGCTACAAGCTATTAGTTACTGACTAATTAGCTGCATGTAATAACTGTATCCTACGTTAATTGCTACACAGAGGTCAACATGTCTTTTCGGTTTAACTTAACAACTGTAGATAAAACATTACCTGTGTTTGCAGCCGGCTTATAATTGCAACGGTTTATTTTATGTCTGTCAATGTTTTTTAGTAAGATAGGTGCTTCTGCCTTACCCTTCGGGAAAACAGGCGTGATTGTATGTATATAGATAAGATAGATAAAAAAAAGATAAGATTAAGATTTAGATAAGTAAACTTGAAAAAAGAAGCTGAAACCTTTGTGGTATTTTTGGTTGCAACAATTTATTGTTATTTACGTTAAGCTATTGTTAATCTGGTAATAAAGGGTTAAAAAGATACAGATTAACAAACTTTTCTTCGCCATTACCACAGACCATTCCACATCTCGAACTCGTTAGCAGAATTCAGGTCGTGGACGCAGTGCGTGATGGCAGAGGAAAGTATATGGAGTCATGCTATAAGATTTTCAAACTTCCCAATAGGACAGAGGCTCTACTTGGCTTTACGAGTACCACACAACACCCCCATACATAGAAGAACCACATACAAATACAACTGGGACCGAGCTTAACGTGCTTTTCGGAAGAAATTGCATGCTTCTGAACGACTTGTTCTAAAACTTAAAGTACGCTGCTGGTTCAAATCCGATCTGGGATCTGGTTAACAGTAGAATAGTAATTTTCTGTATCCAAACTATCCACGCACCAAATACCTTTGTCGCTATAATGGCTGGCAGTGTTTCAGTCATAAAAAGTACTAGAGCTGCTGAAAATAGGTGATCATTTTGTACAAAAACAAGACAAGCTAACCTAGATTTTGCTTGGCCAAAGTAACAAAACTGAAACTATCATACATAACAAACATTGCTTATCTTCGATGTTAATATCCAATCGCTAAGATCTGTGATGCAGCGAACTTATGCTTTATTAACTTTCCTATAATGCAGAGTCACGCTTTCACACCACGCCCTACTAACCTTGGCCATAAAGGCGCATGCACAATACTATAGGCTTCTTCGTAAATTGCTATAATAGAGATTTTTCTTTATGTCATTGTAGAAAAAGGCGAATCAGACGTTCATTTGTTTTGCATATAGCTTACTAATAAATAGTTTCTCAAAATCTCGGTAGTGAGAAATTCTTTCTTTGCGTTCTGGAGCTCTGATCGCGCTTTCTCTAGGCCCATACAAAACTCTTACAGAATTATCTATTAGCACAGAATCGCTCCTGATTACAAGACTATTTAAGACTATTTAGAAGTCTAATTTGGCTAGCCCTCGCACCCATCAGCGACCAATTGTACAAAATTATCAATCAACCTATTGCCGTTGACTAAAAGCAGTTCTTACTTAATATTGAAACACCATTTGACATTCATAACACTGGTATGATAAAAGTATATGTAATTGCTATAAGTACACACTATAAAGTATTTATGTATTTGTAAAATATACGTCACATGATATTTTATTTATTTAAACTTTAACGCAAAAATTAAAATGTACAAACAGAAGGCGAACTTAATGCTGCAAGGCATTCTCTACCAGTTAACCTTTGCGTTAGCAGAAAAGTATAAGATATGGTGATAACATTATAAAATATTTTTTATAGCTTATTATTCTTTCCGCAACATATTAAAATGTCAATAAAAATACAAGTTAACTAAAGAAAAAATACAAATCATGGCAAAACAATTTGACCGCTGATGTAAAAAATATACCTACAAAGGTATAGAAAAAGTGTGATAGTGATCAGTAAGCAGAGTTACCAATGTGTGTACTACAACTACAACCCTAATATCCCACCGATCACAGTCAGAAATAAATAACTGACCTCGAAATGGATGACTCGGGGGAACGGCTCTTTCTTTGGTGAAATAATGGCAAAAAGTGATTACGTCAGCAAACAGGGCAATGACGGTACAGTGTAAACTGTTCGGGACAGACGTTTCTGTACGAGATGAATCGCTAATTAATTAACGCTATATCATTTTCTGTGTATAACAGAACTAATTACGACAGTTAGCTTGTTTTCTATAGTTATACTTACGTGTTGTTAAATTTGTGGTAACACTCCTTCGCGTGAGCCCGAGTATCTACCGTCACTTATTTTTTGATAGAACTAGGTTTACGATATATTATTTTATTTAGTTTTGGTATATATAAAATTTATTACTATCATCATTTTAGCCTTTTGAAGTCCACTGCTAAACATTAACCTCTCAATAGTTTTTCACGTTGATCGCTTTTGCATCCACTTGCTTGCATCCACCGGCTTCTCGCCGCCTTAATCAGATCATCGGTCCATCGGGTAGGCCGATATAATATATACAATATGATACAATTCATATAATAGTTATTTTATTGATACATAACAACATTAACAATACATAACATTATGTATCAATGAAATAACTATACAAGACTGACATCCAAACAGCCAAGAGCACAAAACATGGGCAACGTAATACAGGAAAGTAAAATTTTAACGATAGATATCTCCGCAAAAATCTTTGTAATAATTATGATCCATTAAGGTTTGTGTATACCTAGGCCTATCCATAGATCCTCAATATTTTAAGGCGAAAAATAAAAGTTCCATAATTTTCTAATAACGTTATAAGAAAATGTATACTTAAGAAATGTAGGGGTCTAAAGAGATCCTACTAAGACCTAAGGAGCCCTAGCCAACCTCACCTGCAAGTGGTCCAACTGCTGATCAACGGACGAGGTCTCTGGCGAATATAACAGTGCCCGGTAAGCGGCAATAGGCTCGCCACCTATTACGTGGGACCAATAATATAATTTGCGAAGTGTGCGCATGATATGCCTCTGCCAACCCCTTCGGGGAAACAGGCGTGAATGTATCTATGTATGTATGTATGTGTAAGAAATGTAGTTAACACGCATACTGTACTGAACTAGAACTGAAAATGACTTCGAAAACATGTAGTTCATCTCCCTATAAAGTAAAACAAGTCAAGTTAGCCATTTTAAGGTCTTACTAGGATACAGTATTAAGATTGAAAAATCCTAACAGGAATATGCCTTTGTCAAACTGAACTGTTTCCGCGTAGTGAATTGAATTGTATCCTTAATCTCACCCACCTTGGTTTGTAAGAGTTCACCGAAATGCTCATTATCAGGCTGAATAGACCATGATAATAAATATATACAAGAAGGTTCACTCCACCAAACCAACTATCGTTACAAAAATACCTACACATTTCTACTATTGTCAAAAGCAAAATCGTCGCCTTTTACGCTTTGCTACCTGCATTCGTAAATGGCCCCGCAAATGGTTATGTCGATGTGAGTTCCATTTCCTAGAGAGCGTCGTTAAGGCAAAGGCACTATGGGAGCAAATGTTTTCCTATATTTTTGAAAACTTCTAAAAATATATATCTTTTCTACTGTCAGTCAGTGAATAAAATTAGGTATGCAGTATTTTATAAGTGCATTTGCGTTAGACTAATTTATTAATTGTCTTGTGTTTATTTATTTTGTTTTCAATTATTATTGTACATCACTATATACCCTACTGTGTCCCATTTAAGGTTGCCTGGAAGCAATCGCTTTAAGCGATAAGGCCGCCCAATATACCTACCTGATTAGTTTTCTTAGTTTTTATGTGTTCTTTATCATGGTGTGCAATAAAGAGTAAATTATTATTATTATTTTAATGATAAATAACATAAAGGGGGCAATAAAACATCATCGCTAAACAATTAGACAAAATATGTGGTAGGACACAGAATATCTATTGGTTTAAAATATTTTATACGAGTATCTAATATATGTATTTATTTGTGGCGTGGCTTATTTTATATTTATTTATAACTCTTATAAATATAGAGATGACTAAACAAGCTTATTGTCGCTAACTGCTGATTCATAGTGATAATCAAGACAAAAGTTTTTTCTGTTTGTCATTTTATCGAAATATGTCACAAAATCTTTTACAATATCTGATTTGTGCAATAGCTGGAACATTAAAGCTATTTAATTTTGAAACAAGAAACGATTTTTAATGTTACTCTTATTTTCTAGGACTTTATTTGAGATGTTCATCAATGTAAAGAGTATAAGAATATATCCTTGTAACTTTTTTTCTAAAAATGTGCTGTCAAAGGTTTAAACCATTTCAATTCCCAGAATGAAAATTATCCCCAGTGTTATTTTTTCCACTTCATATAAGTAGCTCTTCGTGTAGCTAGCTCCTACTTAAGTAAGAAATTGTTTTGGCTCAGTATTTGAGATCCCGTTTCTTATCAGCCGAAGTGGATTGGATTCACCGAGCCCGTTTCGCCAACTCTTCCATGGATATCGTTACTTTGACCCAATTACTATTGTTCATGAATCGATATGTGTTCAGTTTGATGTAAAGTTAGGATATTTATTATTTGAATTCGAGATTATCAAGGGTGTTCTAAAAATGTAATGCTTACTATCCGTACTACTATTATTGACGCGAAAGTTTGTGTGTATTGTTTGTTATACTTTCACACAAACAATATTAAATGGAATTCAATGAAACTGTACGATAATATAGCTTATGTATATATATTAATTAAGGTCATAGGATAACGATGTCTATTGTATGTACGCAGGCCGCCTACAATAGGTAATGCTGGACTAACTTAAGGTATACAGATATTAACATTACGATTACAAAAATAAAACGGAAAATGTCAAATAAGGCGAGCTTATCGCTAAAAGCGATCTTTTAGACAACCCGACGCAAAGGAGAGAACAATAAAACAATAGGCACATAAACTTTAAAAATAATAAAAACTAAAAGCAAAAAAAACCATAATCAATAAAATACACAAATAAAAAATACACCTTAGTAACTTAATTATATCCATGCGTCTTGACAAACATCCATGATCATGCACACAATTATTCGTCCTGTGTAGGAATGAAAACTTCAGAGCAAAGAATGGATACCTCCGAGTCCCGCTCCACATTGGTCGTCAAGTTTATAACAACTTAGATTTATTGTAATAAGAAACGTCGACAATGCCACGTCAACTATAATTTTTATTATTGTGTTTTTTTTTTCAATTTTATATTGCTCTTTGTTAATTTTATTTTAGGTTACCGCAGAATATCAGTTTCGTGGGTCATACTGCGACACATGCTGAGCGGTGACCTTTTTGGTACAGTCCATTTAGTATATAAGTTTAGTTGGTAATTGTGAACTGTTTGTGTACCAAATAAACATATTTTCTTTCTTTCTTTCACGTCAATAATGGAGTTAAAAAAGCAGAATGAGCAAAAAAAATCGGGTTTGACATATTCGCTTGTATTAGTACTAAAACTGTTGTCTGATTGAAAAACAAACTTCAAATCAAACCAATAAAATGCCAACTTTTCTCATTCGCTCGAACAAACATATTATTATTTGGTATGTCAACTAAGCGGAAGGCAGTGCAAACACGTTTCATTATCGTGTTTGTCCCGGCGAAACGCCGCCCGAAATAAATCCAGGAAGGTCGGCCACGGAAAACGTACATTCACTTGGACGTCTTGATATCGTGAGAGGAAATATAAATTAATAAGTATAACCAGTAAAACATATTTATATCTTGATGATTATCAATTAACCGGCTTACACACGTTTATAAGGAAGTCATAGTCTGTCGGTAAGTCTAAATAGTATATTAGTCTTAGTTAAGTGTTTGGTTTTCTCGGAGTTTGAATCTAGCAATGTTCTAGACACTACACACACACACTTTATACACATATATTTATACACACTACACTTTAAACTTATATGTTTCTATTAACGCGGAAAAAAATGTAGTTTATTGTGAACTATCCATTGACGTCTAGTTATTTAGAGTTCGAATACCGGACAATTACGACGAGTGCGATAACACATTGAAAACTTAATAGTAATTTAAAACAGGGGGGTTAAATGGAATTTCGATTAACAATTTCTGTAAAGAATTCTTTGCTATTTTAAAGATAAATAAAAACCTTTACGATTGTACTTACTGCCAGATAAAGGTCTTCCTCAATAATACATAACCAGCATACATAATTAGGAAACACCTACCAATATAATAATAGTGCTTTTGTATACCCTTAATAATACTTTAGTACCAATATCTAACCTAAACCACTTAACTAACCAAGGGTTATCGTACAATTAATTAAAGTCTAAACACCCCTACCAGATGTTCTTTTTAATTAAAGCTTAGGTATTACAGAAGCAGTAGGCGGAATTAAATTACCCTTACATTTCAGTGACCCTAAAGGGTTAAGCTGCTAATTTTATTCCCTTCCACATTTGAACTAAACGATTTAATCATGTATAGATAGAGTAATTTATATAATAGAGAAACGTCAATTTAAAATAAAAACTTTTATCGTAAATGCCTATCTGATATCACATCTCAAGAAATAGATGGCATAAAACTAAATTCTAAATCCTGATATGTTACAGCGCCACAGCAAATAGTCAAAAAAGATTTATTTTTGTTAGTACTATACTCATTACTTTCAATACTTCAAATTCAGCGGTTTGCTACTTTACTTACTATCTTATTGTATGTAGATCTTTAGCTTAATAGTTTACTATTACAATAATTAAAAATAACACAAAGAACTGCTCAAAAGTTCGCGCTCTCATTAATATTTCCTCATCTGTATCAATAGCGCTATTTTGTAACAGGTCAACATGACATTTAACCATTGCATTCCAGAAGTGATTGTAACAATTACTTGTTTTGCTCCTTATTAACAGTGCAGTAAGTCACAGAATGTGGCTCATTGAATTTGGTATTTAATCGGTAGGTACATAACACCGGCACCTTTCGAAGCCTTTACTTATTTAAAGTGCAACAGTAGATCGTTAAGGTTATCCTTTAGTAGAATTGGTAATAAAATTGAACGGTCTAAGGTCTAAAGAAAGTACTCACGACACTAATCCTCTAAACGATCCATTGTGTAATGAAAATGCGCGCTGTTTGCAGACATTAACCTAATTACATAAGACCTAACATATAGTGCTCTATGGACAATCCCTAGAGAGTTAAATATATTATAAATAAATAAAAATAAATATTCTATTACAATTACACCAATTATTTAGCTCCAAGATAAGTATCATTAAGAACTTGTGTTATGGATACTAAATAACTGATAAACATACATAAATACTTTTTTTTTGTAAATATATACTTAAGATACATAGGAGAACACCCAGACCAGAACAAATATTCATGTTCATGCACACAAAGATTTGTCCTGAGTGGGAATCGAACCCACGACCTCTCGAGTGAAGTGCAGGTATACTGACCTCCACGCCATATCGGTCGTCAAAATCATAGTATTTTTTTTACATTTTACAATGTCGGCTACCGATATAGCGTGGACGTCAGTACGAGTATAGCTGAAGTTCACTCTTGAGGTCCTAAGTTAAATTCCCACATAAGAGAAACATTTGTCTGTGTCTGCAAATTTGATGCGTATTATGAATATTGAATATGTGTTTTTTTTTACATATGAATATATTGATGTATGTTTATCCGTTATCTAGTACCCATTAGTTAGTTTGTTAGCCACATGGAATATCTCCAAATTATGCAAAGCTTACGCTATGGCCACAAAAGTAAGGATAAACGTACTTATATAATTTCTTGTTATAAACACACACTTATAATTGAATTTTTAAATAAACACCTAGAGCAGAATAATTACTCAGGAACTCAAATATTTATCCTATGTTGAAGTAAAATCACATCGTTAAGAGTACAGTGGAGGTAACTTGAACTTTACGCCATATCATTTGCCAAAGAATAAAGTAGAATTAAACTTGAAATAAATAATGATTAAGTCATGGGTTATGAAGTGTATATCACTTATAAAATTATAACAGAAGCCGCCAAATAACACTGTTAGATATTAGAAGATATGAAACTAAACAGCGTAATTAATCGAACCTGTTATGTAGAATGGGTGTGTAAATCATCTGCTATGGGCAGTTAAACCGATGAATCGTTTGATGTAATAATAATTGCTCTTATGTTTTACTGTTGATATACTGTCGTTATTAACGCACATTCTTACGCACAAATTGATTCTGTAATCATTGTTGTATAATTATTGGGTACAATTATTATTTATGATGTAGCTTTATAGGGAAGCGCTCGTGCCGCGGTATTAGGTGGTGGAAACGCGATCACTGACGTACCCAAAGAGGAGGTCAGTCCTAGGATGCTAAGCGGTTTAATTGCGAGCGCTTCAGTGTTTTGTATGGGATGTTATGCCGAGTTTCTCTGTGTAACTACTGAATCGGCTTAACAGGCTAGTTAGATGACCTATCGCGACGTAGCTTCTGATATAAGGACGCCCCTGCGTTAGGATATCAAACTTGGCTGTTAAGCCAGTTCACTCGCGTGACCTAAATTAGTAGAAAGAGATGATTTCTTTCGAAATCTCCGACCGTTCTCGTAAAATGTTTGCCTTTAGTCTATTTGTGTCATTACCACTGACATAATATTAATTCTTTTTGGGATTATCCAGAAACTAATTTAGAACTAGAGAGTTCTAAATTTAGAGATAGGTAAGACCGGGTTTTTCTTTAAATGGCTTCAAGCGACTAGCACATTTAGCCAGTGTCAAGTAAGATAATATATAAATAAAAGTAAATGAGAATGAGTGGTGATAAATAAAATAAATGGTAAATGAGATGCCCTCCCCTAAGCCCCTTGAGTCCTCGGTAAAGATGTGGGACTGTACTGAGATCTCACATGCACTTCTTGACAGAATTCGAAAAGTGATATTGAACTGTTTTGCCTCATTTATCAAAATCATGTACGTTCACAAACACTTAACGGATAATAATCCACCGTAATTACACATTAATGTTTACAAAAATGTCACAAAATATCACAAATTTTTGAAAATTAAACAAAACTGCAGACATGACGCTTCACTTTCCCGCCAAGAAAAAAGCCTGTGTTCAGCAGTGGTAACTAGTTGGTTGATTTCTTTTAAAGTTGCAATTTTTTGAGCCGTCGACAACTCCTTACGGTATTTACTAACAAATATCACATTTCATCGGGCTATTGACGCGTATCGCGGCTGCAACTTCCTCACTTTGTGTTTATGTCACAATGTGTTTCGACGCCGCCGCCATTCATTTATTGTATTTCTTTGTAACAAAGGTTCTGGGTCATGATTCCTTGAACCTGAAAGAAAAAAACTATGATGTTTAGTGATCGGTGGACTATTTAAACACACAGATCCGTTCAGTGTATATAATTATTTTGATGTACAAGATATACTTTATGATATTATGGATGATAGATGATATTGACAACAACCAATATCGTAAAATTATTTTGGGACAAAACGTCTAAAATGAAATTTAAAAAAAAATTGTAAACAATCCTCTCTGTGCTTGCGTGGTGGAGTATGAATTGAATCATGCTTTAGTTCTTGAGAGTTGAAGTGCAGTATAAAAACTGTCATACAAATAGTTTAGCTTCGATATCATTTACACCACAACATCGATACTAACACTTGATTCTATTAAACTTGTTTTCATGCCACGAAACGATTTATACAAAGTAATGCGGATATCACAAAGCCATCAAGTCAAAAGCAACATCCTCAAGTAGTATTAGTTCTTATTGCGACTTACTAACATGTATTTTGGGGAAAAAATGCTTACTGAATGTTGTTGCTCAGTTTGACATAAACAGATGACTATTTTCAGATCTCCCACTGCGTTGAATGTCCACAGGAAGGAATAATTAATTGGATCGCATTAGCAGTTCTTTTGGGTAGAAATGAAACGGAAACCCCAAATTATTAATTTGATAGTTATGCAACTTCTTTTAATGGATTTTTTAAAGATCTGTTTGTGGTTGGTTGTTCCGGGTTCAGAGGCTAGTTAAGTTATTTTATTTGATGTAATAAAAAGTATGTTTTTGAACGAAAATATATCAATCGTGTTTGTTTTAGCTATTTCAGTTTGAAGACGAGGTAGATTTATGGCGAGATTAACATTATTAAGTAGGTATTACTTTTGAACAAATAACGAGATCACATGATCTATGTTTTAGAAGTCTATTTTATTTTAGCTTTTCCACCAAACACGAATTTGAGAAACTTAATAAACGCCGTTTTTTACTTTTCAAACCCATAAAGTATAAAACTATAAATTATATATTTGTCATCTCCAAAAAAATATAATTTTAATACTAGAAATAAAAATAAGCTCCCTCTGCAAAATTGTCGACTTCACAAAACAAGGAATATTTTTTATTTTTTTGCATGTAAGTGAATCTAAGCTTCCTGATTTCAGTATAGTAATATTTAGTTTTAATTTTTATATATATTTTATTTTGACGGTTTCAAGAACTTTTTACTTATACTACAGTTCATTCATCTGGACCTAAAGATTGAACCCTTACTAAATAGCGAATAAATATATACTACTTTGATCATCATTAATCTTCTATATTATATAAGGAGAGCAGACCCTTTTTTCTTTAATATTTTCTGGGTATCACATAGAACTGTATGTCCTGGTATATGGAGCACCAACCCGTCTAATTATAATAAGCAACAAATCGTTTGTCGGTTTTTCAACGAAGAATGCAATAAAAAAACCAATCCAGATATCTGATACAAACATAATGTCATGACTCTTCCCGTAGCAGTAGGCAAAGATCACATCCTTTCACTTGCTACGATCTTGGCACACACTTTTAGCTTCATTCACACTCATTAACCTCCTCATACACGCCCGCCGGTTTAGGGTACTTTTGAGCTGCCCTTTCTCCAAATTTTTCTATATTTGGTCATGGAAGGTCTTACGTGGTCTTCCCCTCCCAACACTTCCAATCACTTGTCCATCTTAAATCACTTTCGTTACTCTACTTTCATTTATCCTCTAAACATGACCAAATCATTTAATACGTGACTTAATAAGTGCCCTGCAATATGCACACACAATTCTCGATTCATCCAATTTATAATGCAACTGAGCGTAAACGTAAACTCTAACCTTTGAGGCAAATAAGGAAACAGCTTTCATAGAGGAAGTTAATGCATACAATACAGGTGCAAGACCTTTACAAGGCAACTTAATGCCACATAGAACACACGTAGGTTTGCTTAGTTTATGAGGTTAACCACTACCCGGCGGTTAGTAGGAACACCATGAAAAGCTATTATAATTATTTGAATGAATATTAATCGCTACTTTCCTTGACTTATGTAGGCACATACTTCATATTGTTGGTCGGATGGAGGTGCAAGGGCTAAGAAAGTATAAGTTTAACAACAGCCAATTCGTATTTATTAAACATTTTTACTGTGATTTGATGTAACTAGATATACGACATAACCACATTTTTTTTTACCGTTGTTAAATATTTTAACTATGATTTGATTCAACTGGATTCATATTGCGGTTGTAAAATTAAATCGCAATAAAATTAACCATAGCATTTACGGTATCAATTGCGATATTTTCACTATTCAATAGGGGCTATAAAGACATAAATAAATGATGATTATTATAATTTACAATCATTAATTTAAATAAATCTACGTATATTAAGTATGTATTTACAAACAAAGTATTTATTTACATTTCCTATGTATATTTAGTATGCATTAACCATAAAAGGTATTTATGTATATTTATTCGTATTTTATTATCCACATCACAAGTTTTTAAGTGTAGAACTAAGTAATTTGTAAAATTGATAGAAAATATTTTTTACAAAATATTTATGTAAATATTATTAGACTATGTGACCAATGTTTTGACATTTGTGATATATATCTGTGAGCTAAATAATTCCAAAGCAAAATTATTGCTTTCGAGCAATTAAGCCCATAGGTATCACAAATTAAACTTCAAATAAAGAATCAATATTTATTATAAGTCAGCCCAGTCATACACTGAACAATAATTGAGCACGTACAGGTCAATATGCTGTTGGAACTGTCAAAAATTCTGCTACCAGAGATATATTTTAAAATATATAAATAAAACTCTACCTATTCTGACCTCTCGTAATAAATGATCAGAATTCAATAGCAAGGATTATAAATGTTTTCCTCATAATTTTTCGGGGAATTTTTTATGAGCAAAATGGTAGTCATTAGGATTAAGCCATTTAATATTTTAATGAGAGCTTATAATAACCGATTTTTTTTTGATAATGCCTACCATCGCCTTCAATGTTTTTAAGAGTATTTATTTTGACTACGAATAACATCGCCTTCAATATTGTAAAGAGTATTTCTTTGACTACGGTTAGTCTATTGGAAGTATCTTTCTATTACTCATATCATATTTCCACATACATTTCCTAACATTATTTCACGCGTGAAAATTTCATAATCTGGGATTATGGGGGCTTACGCGCAACAAAAAAAGTGGATACCTTTCTTTTTAATAGGATTAGTTCATATCACTGCGTGGCTAAAAAAATAGTAGTGCAATGCTAGCCACCCTTAAAATTCAAACAATAAAATTTTTATTTCATTGTGTGAGTTTTATTTTTGAGTATCGGTTGTGTGTTGGAGGGCCGTCAAGCCGCATTAATTCAGACGGTTAAGTTTGAATATGCTTACAAATGTATGTACAAAATTTTCATCTATCTAGTTCCCACATTACCCCCTAAATATTTCCCTTCCTATAATATTTATCCCTTTTCCTAATATTTTCTATAATATTTATGTATATGGATAAATCGTCATCGATAAAAATATACAACCAAAGGAAGTATTCCTTATCATAAAGCAGTTATTTGGTATTTTATCACGAAAAAGCGAATGAATCTGTGAAAAACAAACCCACAAAAATAATCGCCACTCGTCATCTCATTTTTGATCTTGTTAACTTTCAAAGCACGCTCGTCCCCTAAGGTATAAAAATGCAAAGCAAAATAGAAGAGTATAACGCCGAATGTAAATTTTATTTTTCTGTCGCCTTTTACGACATTGCTCGGGTTGATTCTGGTTTGCCTTTTTTGTGACCAAAACTGGTGCTAGGTTATTTTATTACAAAGGAGTTAGTGAACTTCGCGATGAACGGTACTGCGAGAAATTGGCATAAAAACTTTTTGCATTCAAAAGATAAAAAAATATAAGAAAGAGTTTCGTTTGTGTAAAATGTTCTTACTTGGTGATTCGGATTAAAAACAATTTCCCGACAGCCAAACAAAATAGGCCCCGTTACATAATTATATAATGACATACATATTTCAAAGACTTCTTGGCGGGAAAGTGAAGCGTAATGTCTGCAGTTTTGTTTTATTTTCTAAAATTTGTGCTATTTCTAACATTAATGTGTAATAACGGTGGATTATTAACCGTGAAGTGTTTGTGAATATACATGAGTGTTGGTAAATGAAACAAAGCAGTGCAACATCACTTTTCATATTCTCTCAAGGAGTCCATGTGAGATCTCAGTATAGTCCCACATCTTTACTGAGGACTCAAGGGGCTTGGGGGAGGGAATCTCATCTACCATTTATCATCACTCATTCTCATTTACTATGAATTATATATTATTAATATATCACTTACTTGACACTGGCTAGATGTGCTAGACGCACGAAGCCATTATTTAAAAGAAAAAAAAACATATTTCAAATATATTTAATTATTCGCCTATTTCCCAATGCCTGATTAGGAGATACTAGGCAATTTGGATGGACTTTCTGGATGGGAACTTATTTAGTGTATCGAGATCATCCTTATTTTTTTAAGCAGGTTCAAAACATTTTACCATATTATAACTTATTTGGCGTTTACCGAAACATCCTGCATAATAATTCTATAGCAAAATAATACTCGGGTCAACAAAACGCTGGAAGTTAAATTAGAAATGCAACTTTGCATATAAAAGTTTGTGTTCCAATGCGTTGTGATATAAAACTTTTACTATTGACTAGTTGTTATGAAAGCTGGGGCACTAAACTGGAATAATCAACTTAAGGTGGGAAGTTATGTAAGATCGCTAAAATTGGGATTTTTTAATTTGATTGTTTTTTGTCATTCAGTACGGTAAAAATATGAAAAATTGACCTTAATCTACATCATATAATATAATAATAATAATAATAATATATGTTGTGTAATGTTGCGTCTCGTCTTTTTTTTCGACAATTTTACTTCCAAGCTATTTTCCTTACAATTATTTATTATATTATTTAGCTTCCAATTTATTTGATTGCATTTTTTTTCATGAGTTCAGGTTCTTAGTAGATAAAATATCGGAGAGACCGTTTGTTTATTTATGCCATTTTCGGAATTTATAATTTTTAGGATTTTTTTATATGCAATCGATGCACGAAAATTACCTGGATTGCCCTCTGCTGCCGCGGGCGCGTAGATGCCTAGTTTGACTTCTGAAAGTCAGGGACACCCACCGTCCCCTTAAGTTATAGAAATGCCGCTGCCATTGCCGTGTAAATTTTCATATTAATTCACCTTGCAATCCTACTAATAATACAATTGTAAAAGTTTGGACTTATCTTCCTCTAACGGATTTGGTATATTTTGCTTATAGATTATATAAGTTTAAAATTACCATATCCATAACATATACATACAGATGTATGTACATATAGATATACATACAGTTGTATGTCCATATAGATATACATACAGATGTATCTATATGTACTTTTTACAATCAACATATTCCTAATAGTATAGTATATAAAAATAAAAATACTATAGTATATAAAAATAAAATACTGGCGCGGGGAGAGCTAATGTAAATATGAATTATGATTTGTGCCAGCAGTATATAACCAACGGTCTTGATATGGTTTTGGTGGTTCGTTTAGTAGACTTCTTTATTTGACATTATCTGTGGTAAAGTAAACGAAACTCACTGGCTAACTAATCAACTCACTGACTAAAGTACCTACCAATCCTAGACTTACGAGATTCTGAAAAGGAGTTCTGGTGCAAGTTTTAATTTATTATAAAGTAAGGTAAACAGTTATTTATTTCATAAACTATTACATATCACTTGAAAACGTCAATATGAATATATATTTAAAATAACCGAAATATAGGTACTACACTGAAATCACGAAGCTAAAATCCAAAAAAAAATAAGTGTAAGTGAATCTCAATACCGGATCCAAGCCACCGCTCTGTGAGAAGAACTGACAAGAAACTCACAGGCTATGCTCTTAATAAAAACTAACTGAACTACATTATCAAACAAATACAATATAGAACACACACAGTGAATTTTTGTAGATATTGATAGGTTCCCCAGAAGCCGTAACCAATAAAGTAGCGCTAAGGGAACCCTCCATCACAGTCAAGTATGTATGCAACGTGAAACAGCTGCTGAATTTGTTGAATAGTTGATGGTCACAACAATAAAATGGTTGACTTTTTATTCTGATTTACACAAATACAAGTCAAAAATATTAAATACAAACGTGTTTATATGACAAGTAATCATCACATCATATTACGCCATTTGAAGCAATTGCTTTAACTATAGACAACAGACAATCATTAAATATTTAAATCATTACCCCAAGAACAATCGCAATTCAAGGTATTCATCGGAGGGTCTAGTGCTGTTTTGTCACATATTTCTATGTCCAATAGTTAGCGTATAACCCTCTTAATAAAGTCTGTAGCCATAATAGCTTGTTGTGTTCTATGAAAGCCAGTATACGGTTAGTATGGGCAATTTTGAGCCCTAGACCGTGTTGGGCTCAAAGTTTGGCACCACACTAAGTGTGCTTTATATAGAATTACCACTTACCGTCTAGTGGACTACGTGTTATATATGCCTTGCCTACTAGCATAATATGAAACAACTTCAATAAATTTCTAAGTTTAATACGTTCGCCTAAAATGGTTACTAACTCACCTATTATAACAAGCACACTAGGATGTTTAACAAAAAAGGCATACTAACTATGACATAGTGTTAATACATTTAATTACAACATTGTCAAAGCAAAAGGATGACTATAAACGGCACCAATTAAAATACGCACATGATCTAAGCGTCAAATGTAATATTAGCATGATAAAAAGCGTATTCCATAAATGCAACATGCCACGAAATGCAACGCTTTTCGTTCGAGCATATTCGACATAGCTCCGCGTATGATGAACTTGTGACGATGTTTTGCATTGAGCTATTTCAGTATGAGACGGCCGGAGATATTTATAACGAACGCCGTAAAATAAATTACGTACTCGCAAAGGGCAACCGTCCATTGACGAGATGTATACTTATTTATGTTATTATTAAGAGTTTGGCATGCAAAACAATAGATTATTGTTGACGTAAAAATTGGTGTCCTTTCACGGCCAAAATAAAACAATCCAAAACTATTGATTTTTTCTGACTACGCAAGTAAACCACATATTATTATGTACTTGTTTCAAATACTTGACAGTTATTCGAAAAAAAAAAGGTGAGGGGAGATTGAGATGACGTATTAGGCTCGTTTCGTGTGAATTTTAACGTGTGCAATAATTGATGTTTTTGGTGACAGTGGTTTTAAATTTATAAACGCACCTGATAATGCCGTGATATATATTTTAATTATATATAATATCACGCCTGATTTACTGAAGGCATATTATACGCCCACAATTCGTCAATTGTATTTTCGGTCCCACGTAGGTGGAGATCCTATTGCCGCTTACCGGGAACTAGTATGTTCGCCAGAGCTCGTCTGTTGATCGGCAGGTGCACCACTCAGATTCCTCAAATCTTAGTAGGATCCCTATACACATATTGCCGATATTTCAGTTATTACTATTTAATTAACATTAATCATTAATATCATACCTTAAATGTTATCAAACATTTTATAACTAATCCTACGATGATAACTTGCCACGTAAACGATTGAATTACATTCTCAAAATTGTTCTAAATGTTACTGCATTTTTTATGTATAAGTTTATTTTATTATTGTAAATAAAGCAGCGGGCGTGCGTAGTGAAGTACGCACCATTTAAAAAAAGTATTTAATTTTTTTAAATAATTTATTCAGGCGTTACTTTGTGGAAATCTATTGTAAGCAAGTGATGATTAAAAATATCTTTGTAACAACTCCCGCGCTATTATAATTTCCCGAAAAATCGAGAAACTATTTAACACGACACGTGTTTCGCCCTTACACAGGGCATCTTCAGGTAAGATAGGATAGATTATTTTTTGTCAAACAAAGTGTAGGCCTTTGTCTATCAACGCAGACCAATCTTTATTTTTATTTATAAAAAATCCTTACAACTCCAATATCATTCAAACATTCATGATAAAATGACAAAATAATAACAATTTGTGAATCATCTATAGATAGTTCAAATGGACACTTAATACCTGTATTACAATGATAAGCACTTGTCACGCCATATCTCGATTACTCTTCACGAGTGGAATTTCAGGGATATTTCTGGAAATATGTCGTTAAGTGGAACTGTGTCGATTGATAGGAATGCCAGGTGGCAGGTTAGTCAGGAATCCTGATTCCTGTTGATCTAAAATGACCACTACAATAATGCAAACAATTTTATGATACTGCAACAAATTAAGAAGTATATTGCATTATTAGTTTCTTTAAATCCACATTCTGAAACATAACTATAATGAGCACATAATTTGGTATGTAAGGTGACAGGCGAATGTCGGGAGACAGGAAACTATAAAATAACCTTTGATTTTAAAAGGTATTATTTTGTATGACTTTTAAGGCTTCATATGAGACTATTAGTTTAATTGCAAAGTAGGTAGCAGAATCATAAAATATAGAAGCGACAGCAATAAAAATTATATGATTCTAATTTATACGTTTTCTGTCATTAAACATAGTTCCATGAGGATTAAACATAGTTCCATCCGGAGGTTCATAATTAGTGTACTGCCATTTAAGAAAATTCTGATTGAAAAGTGTATCTAAATGCGTCAAAAAAGATAGAAACCATATGAATAATAGTTTATCGAAATGAACTAATTTTTATCAATATATTATTTATTTTGCCACATACAAAAGAAACACACAAAATTTTTATATTCTTTCTATTAGATAAAATAAATAAAAAATTATTAATGTTTAAAAAATTAAGATAGAGCGCTCTTAAGCGTAAAAATATAAGCGAATAAATGGAATATAGCACTATGTGGCCTTTTTATCCATTCCGATTATTTATACATTCTTCATGCAGATACAGAGAACTGGTTCATGTCCTATAATAATTTTATATATGAATATCAAATATAGTCTATTTTATATGACACATTTTACGATGAAGTTTATAAGGACATTTTTTATTAATACACATATGCATACATACTTTCACGCCTGTTTTCCCGAAGGAGTAGGCAGAGGCATATTATACACCCACATTTTGCCAATTATATAGTCCCACGTAATCGGTCGCAAGCCTTTTGCCGCTTATCGGGCACTGGTATGTTCGCCAGAGCCGTTGGTCGGCAGGTGCACCACTTGCAGGGAGGTTGGCTTGGGCTCCTCAGGTCTTGGTAGGATCCCTATACACATAATTTTTTTATTCATGTTCATTGAATATTTGGTTTAATGTCGCTAAGGGCCGCGTTCGGGCAAACGTAGTTCAGGACAACCTACGGCAAGATGGCTCGAGACAGGTGGCAACTTCAGGAGAGATCGGAATGATACTTATCTTGGAACTAAATAATTGATGTGATTATATGATGACTAATTGTGCCTGATACCAGGCCTAGAATAGTGCCACCCCGACTCATCTCATGGGGAGTCGATAAGAAGAAATCCTACTGGATGATAGGCAGCAGCATCAATAGCGTCATTCTGCGTATTGTCTCAAACTGCCATTATCAACTCGCCTGCTCAGCGTAGTGATTATGGGCAAATACTCTCAATGGAATGTAAACTATTGGGGTGGCTAATATTCAACAGCGGACTCTGTAAGTCTAATATTATGATAAGACAACTATTTATAAATAAATAATAATAATAAATTTTCTCTTACAATCACACCAGTAATTTAGTTCCAAGATAAGTATCACTAAGAACTTGTGTTATGGATACTAAAGAACGGATAAAAATACTAAATTTTTTTTTGTAAACACATACTTAACAGGTATTCATATGAAAACACCTTTTACCTTACTTATTTATATAAATTGTAAAATTGCTCCGCTGGCTTATCATTGGCCCCCATGTTAATTCTAGAAGAAAATTATAATATTTGAATATTATAAATTACAGAATGTAAATATGAATATGACGTGCGCATACTATATGCAGAATGCAGTGCGACGCTTGCATTCAACGTTTTAATCATTCATTTATAGTGCGTTGCATAATTATTACACATACAACAAGCGCATACTTACACATAATTGTGCTTTATCGTAACTACTCCGAAGTGGTACTAAGTTACTAGTGACAATGAGTTTTACCTATACTCCTAACCTTTTACCTGTGCCTAAATATACTTCTACATTATATAAATCAGTGTTCGTAGATTTCACACAGCACTTGTAACTCCAAACTAAACAACAATTGTATTTTAATTGTAAGCAATTAAAAACTCTTATATTACATACGATTCGACTACCGATATGGCGTGATGGCGAGTATACCCACACTCCGCTCCTGAGGGCGTGGGGTCGATTCCCAAACAGGACAAATCTTTGTGTGCATAAACATGAATACTTGTTCTGGTTTGGATGTTTTCCTATGTATATCCGGGATTTATGTATGTCTATCCATTATTTAGTATTACATTACTTAGTAGTATCTATAATACAAGTTTTGAATATTACTTATCTTCAAACTAAATAATTGGTGTTATTGTCAGAAAATATTTATATATACTGTTATTATTTATAGGTACTGACAAATATCCTTCCCGCGTGGGAACCACCACCACCTTAAGAGTTTATCCACCACGCTATAGCGGTTGTCGGTAGTAAAAATACTGTTTTGTATAATAATTAAACGAAAAATTTAAAATAATTGTTACTATAATTTCCAATTGGTTTTGTTTCATTTTCTAATATTTGTGATATTTCGAACATTAATGATTAATAACGCTGGATTGTTAAACGTTAAGTGTGTGTGAAACGTTCATGAGTCTTGGAAAATGAAACAAAACAGTGGAACATTACTTTTCAATTTTTTTCAAGAAGTCCACGTAAGATATAATGAATATAGTGCCACATCTTTACTGAGGATTCATAGGGTTTAGTGGAACAGCTCATTTACCACTTATCATCTTTATCACCACTCATTTTGATTTACAATGAATTATATATTATTCATACATACATTAACTTGAGACTGGCTAAATGTGCTAAACACACGAAGCCATTATTAAAATAAAACCCAATGTGCTACAATTTTTTTTGAGTAAACTACAATGGTAAACATCGTATAATCAGTTACGACAGTTGCACCTAGAGGTATCTCCCTAATCGTTAACTAATTTAAAATTCTCCTCTTATCAATTTCATGATTAACTGGCAAGCATATGATAGTAAATGAATAAATTCAAATTAACACCATAACGGCGGATATGTTTATCGCGAAAGATGCATTGATATAGCCCGTTTCCTTGAATGTTAATCTTTGAATGTTTGCATTTACGGGACGCAATTAGGTGCCATCCGTTTCGCGTGTTCTGGAGGGACAAGCGCACCTGTCGCATCTTTAAGTCATCCCTTTCCTGCTTCCTCTATGGTTATAGCTTTTTAAAGCTACTTAATTACTGTCATAGGATACTGGCAGTCGTTTTGTTTAATTTGTATTTTATATTTAAGAACAAAATTGTTCTTTTAAATATGTGAACGAAATTGTCGCTGTTGACAAAAACGCGCATAATGTTTTCACCTGTTTTATACAAACGTTTCTAGTAGATAGTCGTGAAACAATAAGGTATCAGTTGTTTTCGATAACCAGTTGCTTTCACATCATAATTTCATAGCAATTTTCTTAAACAAATCCTCACAAATACAATCCACACAAATATATCGATTATACTATTATTATATCATTATTATTATAAAAATATGTTCTCTAGTGAGCAATTGATGCCTTACAACATATTACATCTTCCTTTACCATTTGATTTTTCCTTCACGTTTTGTTTCTCAATGCTGATCCACTCAACTGAATTACGAAAATCTTTACTCCGACGGGAGTTTAGTGTCGATGTACGATGTACTGTGGGTTACAAGAAATAACGTCTAAACTATTTTATGATGTTACTTTGGCTTAAGTAATTTGACATGTCGGAGTAAAGTTTTCAAAATTCAGTTTTTAGACAATGCTGATCCACTCAAAACCCTTGTTCTTCGGTCAAGTATTCTGTAACGATAGTGTCAACTTGTGGTTTAAAAAAAAAAGTTCTAATTTTTTTGCTAAAAAGTTCTAAATATAAAATAGGCATAATGAAGTATGGATATACTATTTAATATTATTTTATTCGTTCAATGCCTAAGCATATCACTTTGCAAGGAATTTCAGTTTTGCATATTATCATTGCACCTCTACTTTGTAAGTATAATGTTATGCAAAGTATTCTGAGTAATAACACAGTTAATTTTATTGTTACGCTTAGTTTTTAAAACCGTATATGGTAATCGCAAGTATGTTTTAATTAATATTGAAACCATAACAAGAGCTCGTAGCTTTGCTATGTTATGATAGATGTCTTGTACATTATGGCAAATAAATGAATATTAATATTATACGATAATCTAAGTAAAGCGGAGATTACAAAGGTCCACACAGTCTTTAATTGGGTGATTTGTGTGGTATTTAATATCAAGAGCTTCTGTCCTTCGGAAAGCCCCGGTTATCAGTACAATATCATTTTGACGACTGATATGGCGTGGTGGCGAGAATACCTGCTCTCCGCTCCTAAGATCGTTGGTTCGATTCCCACGCAGGACAAATCTTTGTGTGCATAAACATGAATATTTGTTCTGGTCCGGGTGTTTTCCTATATATATTAAGTTTGAATTTATAAAAAATAAAAAGTACTTATGTATGTTTATCCGTTACTTAGTGTTAACAAGTTCTTAATGATACTTATCTTGGAAGTAAATAATTGGAGTAATTGTCACAATTTTTTTTTTTATTTATTTATCTTCTAGCCGTTAAGCAATGTAAGAAGCCGCGAATGCGCACTCAAAATGATATTAAATGAATACCCTCTCACCATGATTCGTGGGAGGAGACATGTGCTCGGTAGTGGGACTTTAATTAGTTCATATGAAAGAGGCAATAAGAAATCCACTTAAAATTATATTAAATTTGCTTAACAGACATAACCGTGGCAAATATTTTATGGTCTACTAGATATGTAAATACAGTTAGGTAAGGACCTATCCATACTTTTCTATTTGAAACTTTTTTATCAACTTTTTTAACATGAGGACTCTTATCCTCAATATACCTACTACTAATAATTATAATCGAATAAGCAAAGCTATAGGCAATCCATCATGTCTGATCGATAATTCCACATATAAACAAAATGGATGACTATTTTTACGGGATGTCGTCGTCGCTCTTAAACTAATAATACTCTGTATTGGCATTGGCCTCTAGTTAGATTAATATTAACCGACCAGTCTTGGAGCAGGTTTCAGGTGTAATTACATCTGAGATAAATAAACACACTGACGATGACAGGATACAGTGCAATGGCTTCGATTCCGAGAAAGGTCCAAGAGACCAAGACTCATAGACCGATTTGAAATGGTGCCGGCGCGGCAGTGCGTCCAAATTGGCAACAGTAATTTGTAGCTCCTGTGCTTTTTACTCGACTGTACGACATCAAAGGGTATTGCTTTTTTGTTGTATCTATCTTACGTATATCTAGATTGACTCTAGACTATACCTTCAGCGCAGCACGTCATTAGCGAAAACTAAAAAGCTAGACACTTATTAATATTACATATAAAGGTTTTTTTGTTAGAGAAAAAAGAAGCCCTGTTTTTACTGATATATATATTCTTAGACACCTGCGTGTACGTGCCATATGTATTTAATTAACAGTTTATTTATAATGAATGGTAAACAAATGATGCGGTCTAAAATTATAACATAATACATAAGCAACATTTATGACGGCTTGTATAAACGACTGGGTGTGGGACCCCCTTTTATGTTTTTGTTATGCTATGGAAATTAATGTTCTGAAATAAATGATTATTATTATTATTATTACCTTTTCCCGGCCTCCAGAAGTTACTCACCCCCCCCCCACGCCAAGGTGGAGACCTGTTCGGGGGGGTGTATAGGGACACCCACCAAGACCTAAGGAGCCCAAGCCAACCTCACCTGCAAGTGGTGCTCCTGCCGATTAACGTACGATGCTCTGGCGACCCGGTAAGCGGCGATAGGCTCGCCGCCTATTACGTCGGACCAACTTTATAGTTGGCGAAGTGTGGGCACATAATCTGCACGCTTCGCTTCGGGGACAAAGGCTTGAATGTATGTATCTGTGTATAAATGCCAGTTCACGCCCCGCTGAGAGACCTTGGACTGGTCTGGGAAACACATTAATAATTTACATTAATAATTTACATTAATAATTTACATTATTTTTTTTATTAGAAGGGAGTCAAAGTCAAAATTGTTTATTCAAGTTTAGTTCAGTGGGGCTCTCACAAACGTCAATTTTAAAACTAACTTGAGTAGAGTGAAATAGCAGATGACATAATTAATATGAATTAGTAGACGTTTTAAAATATTTCTTCTATTTGCGACATACTTCATTGACGTCTTATCTACTTGGCTCAAAAGACAAAAAACCTTTTTTTATATGAATACTTTATTTTAATATAATATACTTATTAGTTTTGAATACATACTTAATATACATAGGCAAACACCCAGACAAGAACAAATATTCATCTTTAAGTACACAAAGATTTGTCTTGTGTGGGAATCGAACCTACGACCTTAAATTTTTAGGTTAGATCACTTTATCTCCAAGCTTATAAAGCTAGCTAGGGTAATTAATTTTAGGGTAAGAAGTAATCTTTTTTTAATTTCCCACCTGATATAACATTTGTTTTTTGCATAATACTAATACTGAAAATCTTCAAATAAATACAAGAACGTGAAGTGTACTCCTATATGTTTTAGTAAATTACCTATTCTGAAAATATAAATTTATGAAATCCATCACAGAGATAAATGTTCACGATATGAAGATTCCTCTAAACTATGCCACTTGCAGCAAGAGCGATGTCTACAAAAATATTGCAAATAAGAAATAATGTTCATAATAAATGGAACGTCAGAAGGCAGTGCTCAATCTGTTGCATTGCAGCTAAGTCCTGATAGCATCGGCATTTGAAACTCGTGTACCTGGCCTTCGATAGCGGGCCAGATAATCCGTCAGGCTCTAGTTTTAATTGCACTAGCGATGAGCTTCAAGAAAATTCTTCTTTACTTTCATAATCATTTTACATGATTTTAGTAGTAATATCTATAATACTTATACAATCGATATTGTGCGGAGAGGCCAACACACACAAGACATCTTCATTCTTCTCAGAACCTTCTTCTCGCCATCCCTCAGCATCACTCTGGGTACCTGTCTAATTCTTTTAACATAAGGGCTGCTCAACTTTGGAACAATCTCCCAGCCTTGCACAAATAAATAAATAAGAAGTCAGTACAAACATTGTATTGCATAAGTAAGAATCTTGTTACTTTTCTATGTGTTCTCTCTGCATGCATTTACAAAAGAAATTATTATGCATGTTCATATGTTATGTAGTACCTACCTACTCATAGAACAAGCCCTGCCCCAAACGTATACTTACTACATACATACATATATGATATCACGCATATGCTGCGCCCACATTTCGCCAATTATATAGTTGGTCCCACGTTATACGTGGCGAGCTTATTGCCGCTTACCCGAAACGTTTATGTTCGCCAGAGCCTCATTGTTGTTCAGGAGGTGCACCACTTGCAGGTAAGGTCGGCTTGGGCTCCACATATCTTAGTAGGATCGCTATACACACGAATACTTATTGGCCTATATGTTCATTTGTGGAAACAAATTTTGCAATTAATGCGACATTTGACATATTTAATATAAACACATTTGTTTTACGAGCAAAACGGCTTAGCGGCCACTAAATGTAACTTCCGCGTCCGCATCCATAGTAAAGTGCACAATTGGAAAAATATTCGTATATTTTTTGTGTAAAACCCTAATTATTTATCTGAAAAACAAGTAACACAATGCTATTGTAAAATAACTTGTTTTAACATCAGCTAATCGGCAAACGGATTAAACTAAAAATTCTCCAACTGTTTTGGATTTCAGCCGAAATAATATTTTGGTTGACAAATAGTTTGTTTTATAATTATGTTTTATAATTATTTGTAACAACATAATAATATGTAAAAGGTAGTATGTATTGGGTGTATAGGGATCCTACCCACATTTTAGGAGCCCAAGCCAACCTCACCTGCAAGTGGTGCACCTGCCAAACAACGAACGAGGCTCTGGCAAACAAAAAAAAAGTTCCCTATAAGCGGCAATAGGCTCCCACCTATTAGGCTTACAAATAGTTGTTATTTATTTGATTTCTTGGATACATAAGTTTATAAAACATAACTGCATTTAAAAGACATACATTTATTTCATTTTCTAAATGTAAGATTTATGTAAAGATGGTCTGGTTCAAGACGGAAATGACCTAGCAATTTGTTGCATCTGACTGCAATCAGCATAACTGAAGTCTTGCTCAAAACTATTTACATTGTAATCTAGTATCTTAACGACTGTAATTTGTTAGTGTATTGTGTGATATATGAATAGAGTGAACTGTGAACATTGCTTATTCCTCGTATTGCAAGGATACTTATTCCTTCGGTGTTATCCGGGAATGTTCAAAAGGGTTACTGAGACCCCGGGGCGTAGCAAGCTCGAGAAGGACATATATGGTTTTTAGTCTGTATAAGGTTTGACACACCCTTCCGCTTTCCCCGCTGCGGATACTTATTCCTCCGGTGTTGTCCGGAATGTTCAAAAGGGTTACCGAGACCCCGGGGCGTAGCAAGCTCAAGAAGGAACATATATGGTTTTTAGTCTGTAAAAGGTTTGACACACCCTCCCACTTTCCCCGTTGCGGATACTTATTCCTCCGGTATTGTCCGGGAATGCTCTAAAGGGTTACCGAGACCCCGGGGCGTAGTAAGCTTAGAAGGAACAAATATGGTTTTTAGGCTATAAAAGCTTTGACACAGCCTCCCGCTTTCCCCGCAGCTGGAAAAGAAAAGAAACTTATTCCTCTTACATATTTATATTTAAATATAGAATAATACCGGCAACTCTACGAGACTAGGTGATTGGCAACTATTCCAAAGTCAAGCGGAGTTCACAAAGTTCAAGGAGATTTTAGTGTGGAGGTGTGTGGCATACATCAAGCGCTTCGTTGCTTGTAAGCCACGTTCCTTGCTATTGGTCCTGGTTATCCTTATTTTTAATACTTAGAAAACCAAGTTAGAAACCTTATTGAGTGTCTTTAATATATCTAAAAAGAAGCCACACACTTGCTTGCGCCACACTAAATCTGTCCCACTTGAATTATTAAAAAACAGGTTCTAATCTTTTGGAAAATTATTACAGCTGATGGCAGACCTAAGTTATAAAAGATTCATTTAAGCCAATAAACAACAAAACCTCAGATAACAATGGAGACATTACATTTGAAGCTTTCGACTATATTAAAAATTCTTTCACATACCGGAGTCTGTACAGAGGAATCGGCGTCGAGACGGATCGATTGAAACGTCCCAACAACGTACCACCAGACAGACTAGGGTCGCCAACCTTTCCGAGCCTGCTTATACAAACAATTAGAAGCATTTAATTAATGAAATAAGCTTTGTAGGGTTACCGTTGTCTAATCGGTACTAATGAGTTGAAATAATGTATCAGAAAAACAGACGAATTTCATGTTTGCCATACTTTTACTTTATTATCATGACCTTGTGTAAGGGTAACCGTTGTCTAACTGAATAAGGTAGGTTCATCAAAATTCTGCACACTAGACGAACTTATTTAAAATAACTTTGCTATACTTCTACTTAATGCACATGAGGTTGTTTTACAGTACCCGTTGTCTTATAATATGTTAATGTTGTACGTGCTTTTACGAAATAATAAGAACATTGTATAATACATTATCTTTTTTTTTTAATTAAAAATGTTAATAATGTTTTCTAGTTTCAACGAAAGCTGAAAATACTTTTGCTATCAATTTTTTTTTAATTCTTAATAGCCTTTATAAAACTTAAATATTAAAAATGTAATACTTAGTTTTTTTTATGTTATTTAGTATAATTTGAACTTCTAAAGATTGTTATTGTGTAATTTTACGTACATTATTCAAGAAAAATCTATTTGAAAATAACATTACATTTAGGATAGCCACATCATTATTAAAAATAATAGGACGAATAATATGTGATAGTTTTGAAGGCTAGTGTATTTATTATTTTGTTATTTTAATCATATTTATCGGAAATTCAGTAACTACCAACATGGTTACCCTCGTCCTTTTCAGACTGCTCTCTACACTTCTCTGAAGTATGAGGACCTGCAATATCAATTTCATTGGTTTCTCTATAGACCAGACACAAATATATCTCGGCGTATTTTGATAGAGATATCTTAATCAAGCCAAGTAGGGCTTCGCAAACTAATGTATGAACTACTGGAGTACTCGTCTATATTTGTTTCGTCGGAGTTTTTGCTATGATAGTATAAGCATGTACAGTAAAAAAATACATCGTCAGTCTCATTTTCAAACTGCGTAGCTTCAAAAAATACTAAATTTTACTTTTAATGCCATCTAGTGTAAAATTTTAAGATCTATCGATTATAACATTAGTCATATGTTATTAATTATGAACGAATTGAAATACGACCTATATACAATTAGTGCCTGAACTATTCAAAATTTTCATTTTCTTTTTTATTTTCTTCTATAAAGTTTGCTGAAAAAGACATAAGCAGTGAAAAGACATAAGCAACTGAAAATTTGTTAGTTTTAAAATTAATATAACAAAATTCATCATTGTCGCTTTGTTTTTAATGACTTCAGAAATCATCACGATAAGTTATTCCATCAATTAAAAAATATTTTGTTCAGTGGTTATGAACCAGTTCACGAAATATTTCATATGGAATTCTTACTCCAGATTGCAGGATGCACGCCAATCGTGCATTACATTAGATTGTCGTAAATATTAATTTGTATTGCAAAAAGGAACTTAGTATTTATTTTTCAGTTATCTGTAAATGTAGTCGGGCTATGAGCCAACCGCCTTTTGGTGCAACGGTTGAACAGTATGAATATTGGGTTAATTATTACACAATAAAAGTTTACTGCCAGCAAGAACAGATTGATATTTTGCAATCAAATTTCAGCATTGTGAAAATACTGTAACTAATACTGTGTAAAAATATTGTAACTACATAAGGCATTGTCAATACAAAAAAAAATACAAAAATATTGGTATAATCTACGTTGACTAATTATATAAATACTAATTGGTATAATTTACGTAGAATAATTTTAATAAATTGCAACGTAAATACGTCTAAACCGTCTAATCTTGTTGGTAGGATGTAGGTATAGGTATCCTACTAACATCTTAGAAGCCTATACCAACCGCAACTGCCAGTGGTGCACCTGCCGCTGCCGATCAATCGACGAGGCTCTGGCGAAAATAAAAGTTCCCAAAAGGCGGCAATAGGCTCGCCACCTATTAGGTGGGATCACCTATACAATTGGCTAAGTGTGGGCGTTTAGTATGCCTGTTGTATGTTTATTCAATCAAGCGGTTTCGTTAACTTTCTATCTAAAACATAAAACAATATACAGCGGTATTATTTTTGGAATAATGTACTTTCTTCTATCAATAACTTATCTAGGCATGCTCTGTCACTGAAAGAACAAAAATTCGTAACATGCACGTTAAAAGTACTTAAATAATTTCTACAAATTTATTTCCAATCAATATTACGTTTCCGTAATACCTTAAGGCAATGGCTTTTTTAACCTGTAAGCAAGTAAGTAGAGAGTCCTGTCGCCCGTAAGTCGCAGCTAAACGAGGGATCAGGTGTCGTCTGCTAATGTGGGTAAGCTGGTCGTTGATCTTTATTTGTTCACCCTCGCACTCGCAGAACCTTAGCACAATGGAAAGTTACTAAACATCATGCAGTATGGTAAGTATGCTTTATTTATTTCAAGAAAAGTGTTTCAAAACCTAAATTGGACATAAGGAAATAGTTTATATATCTTTATTTGCTACGTGTTGTACATATTTTTCTACTAATTGCTGAGACCTATGGGAATGTTATTTCCTAATTCACAATGTAATGCTAATGCAGAAGTCATAGACGTTAATTCTTGGGTAATTCGTTTGTGTGGCATTTATATCGACCGTTCCCATTTTTCGGAAGGTACTTAAAGTCGTTGATATTGAAAGGTTAAGGTATTTAGGGGGTAGTTTGAAATAATGTAAAAGCAGAGCGCTGCAAGTGTAGCCTCTGCACAAGTCGGCAGTAAGTTCAGGTTCCATCTCAAATAGGTTTGTGTGAGGCGAGGCCAGTGCTATAATTATAGACTAAGATTTTCTTTATAATCCTTCCTATCCCTCTTATCTTCGTAAGCGGTTTTCATTTATACATGCGTCTAGTTCCTCATATAGGTCAAATCTCCTTTTACTCCTGAAATTCCCCTATCATAACTCCAATTTTTTTTCCTATTCGTCTTCTGTGCATGCGGTTAGGTTGTGGAATGCGCTGCCAGTCGTTATTCGCACTTCCAAAAGTACTTCAATTTTTAAGAAGGTAATAAAAGAAGATTTCCTTGCTGCCTGCTAGTTGTACCTTTTTATCTATTTGTTTAATTTTAGTATGTTATTGTTTGTTTTAGTCTCTTATTATAAATCTTTTTTTTTTTGACGTGTTCAAAAGTCCTATGTCTAATGGTATAAAACTCTTATGCAATGTTGGCGGGCGAAGCCACCTTATTTATACAAAAGTAGCCGACGTTGCTTTTATAACTAACTATTATTCGTAACCAATTAAAAACCATGCATTATTTAGACATGGAACCGTCTGATATATACTAGCCCACCAACCATTTAGAATTCATACACATCTATACAATATTACTACCACGGATGGACCTATTTCAGGCGTCCTACCTAACCCACGCTTGCTACGGAATTAAATGTACCCTATGCCCTTATGGAAATGTTCATCCTTCTAAATCCATCAATAACAGCCCAGATGCTTGGGCGTGAAAGCTACCGGCAACTGAAGTTCCGCTTTTTCTGTCCTACAAGGTATAGTTACACAAGCTAGTGGTTAGTACACAGTTTATTGCGTCTTATAAAACCTTTTTTTAATTCTAAAGTTATCCATGCCAAACTTAATCAATAACAGTCAATTGCCTTAGGCATAAAAGCTTAACAAACATACTTACATTCGCACTTACAAATAAGTTCAGTAGTTAGTAATGTAGGCCACATTATTATTACTATATATTAGGTCGGGGAAAAAGTCTTTTCGCATAACGTAGGTATAAACTTATTATAAATTTTTTTTGACTGTACTATTTGTGTCTGGCTGGTTTTGGTAACATTAAAAAGGTTCCATTATAAAGAAAAGAAAAAAATAAAAAAAAGTTGTTTCCCGCTATTTTTCATTTGTTTTTCTCTCCGTAAAAATGAGTGAATCTAATGAAGAAATTCGATACATTTTAAAATTTTATTATAAAAAAGGCAAAAATGCAACTCAAGCAGTGAAAAAAATTTGTGATGTTTATGGACCTGATGCAGTGTCAGTAAGAGTAGCACAAATTTGGTTCAAACGTTTTCAGTCCGGAAATTTTGATGTTAAAGATGCACCTCGCTCTGGTCGCCCTGTTACGAATAAAATGGACGCCATTTTTGAAAGAGTGGAGCAAGATCGGCATATTAGTAGTTACGATGTAGCTGAAGAACTGGGAATTGACCACAAAACAGTTTTGACCCATTTGAAGAAAGCTGGTTATACAAAAAAGCTCGATATTTGGGTGCCACACGAGCTCACTCAAAGAAACTTAATGAACCGTGTACTCATTTGCGATTCATTATTGAGACGTAATGAAACCGAGCCGTTTTTGAAGAGATTGATAACTGGCGATGAAAAGTGGATCACGTACGACAAGAACGTGCGAAAAAGGTCGTGGTCGAAAGTTGGCCAGGCTTCACAGACTGTGGCCAAACCTGGCCTAACACGAAATAAGGTGATGCTGTGTGTATGGTGGGATTGGAAGGGCATTGTTTATTATGAGCTTTTACCGCCCGGCAAAACCATCGATTCTGATCTTTACTGCCAGCAACTGATGAGATTAAAGGAAGCAGTCGAGAGAAAACGGCCGGAATTGATCAACAGGAAGGGTGTGGTCTTTCATCACGATAACGCTAGACCACACACATCTTTAGCCACTCAGCAAAAATTAAGAGAGTTCGACTGGGAGGTCCTAGTGCATCCACCATATAGCCCTGACCTTGCGCCTTCAGATTTTCACCTGTTTCGGTCTCTGCAGAATTCTTTAGGTTCTGTAAGGTTGACCTCAAGAGAGGACTGCCAAAACTATTTGTCCCGTTTTTTTGATCAGAAGTCCCAAAGTTTCTACAGTAACGGGATAATGTCTCTGCCCACAAAATGGCAGAAAGTTATTCAACAAAACGGTACATATATATTGTAAATAAATGTAAATAAACTTTGAAAAAAATGTCTTGACTTTTCATACAAAAATACGAAAAGACTTTTTCCCCAGCCTATTATATTACATAATAGTTAGTAATGTAGGACATATTATTGTTTTACAAGTGCCTTCACTATGGCGGGCGTCGGTCCCCGACCAGACATAAAGTCTGATTTATACCAGCTTCTTCCCCTGGCGCGAGCTTTGTGGGTAATACACATCTACCAAATATCCTTTGTCTGAAATTCATATACACGATTTAACGCAATTTCATAATTATAATATTCATATAAAATTGCATGGAAAATAGACCAATAGCCTGGCCAAGGCGGTGAGACTTAAGGTAAATCCTTACGTACTTAATAATAATAATAATAATATAATAATAATAATAATAATAGGGCAGCTTGTGGCGAGCTGTTGGTGAGTGGCGACACCACGGGCGTAAATCCGAGTGCTCCAGAGGGTCGGACTGCGGTCTCGTCTCCGGTTCGCCGGAGTGGGCCCCAAGAGGCTAGCAGGACCCTCGCCCCTGGCTTGCCTTCATTGGCTGTCCAGGGTGGAGTCGCAAGAGCTACATGCTCGCAGGGTGGAAGTGAAAGATGCATAAGTCATGAGTTGGCGCACTGTCTTCTTGGGCAGTGAGTAGAAAACGGTGTACACCTCTCGACACCCTGAAGCCGAGGATATCTATGTTGCGCTCCTGCCGTTGCACTACGGCTATTTTGGAGTGCCCATTTAATCCTCTGGCTAGTCACCGCCTGCCATTTAAAATCATTTGAGACTGATGATGACGGCAGGTGTCCGGTAGTCTCCTCTATCCATAGTCCAATTTACCCAGTCCTTCAGCTTTCAACCCAATATCCCGGCCATAGTAGATTCCATCTTATCCTAATAGTACTGCACCAACCGGGGATTGTCCTTAGGTGTATTTCTATAATGCACATAGGGATAATCGCCGGTTGGTGTCACATAACCATTAGATTAAAATTGTCTAAGGGGCCTCTACGTGTTGGCTTCGGCCCCACGCATGCCTTCCAAATGTCCGGGTCACCATTGGCCCGAGATCGGAAAAAGACAAACATAATAATAATAATAATAATATAATAATAATAATAATATTATATTATATTATTATTATAAATTATAAATGCGAAAGTAACTCTGTCTGTCTGTCTGTCTGTCTGTCTGTCTGTCTGTCTGTCTGTCTGTCTGTCTGTTACTCTTTCACGCCAAAACTACTGAACGGATTTGAATGAAATTTGGTATACAGATGGTCTAGACCCTGAGAAAGAACATAGGCTACTTTTTATTTCGAAAAGGGTGTTGTAAAGGGTTAAAAAGGGGAGGGAGTGAAAAGTTGTATGGGATATCTTAATTTTAAAAGATAAAACCATGAAACTTAATATTTAAGCACTTAATAGGAAATAATTAAACATTTGTTCTAGCGTTCTTGAAATTTCGTCCTGTGAGAGATAAAATAGGGGTTGAAAGTTTGTATTAAGTTCGTCATTTTTGAAAATAAAAATAGTTATAACATTTGTATTTAGGCACTAAATAATAAACAAAAAATCGTTTGTTCTAGCATTTTGAAATTTTTACCAGTATGGGGGTGAAATAGGGGTTGAATGTTTTTATGGGTGTCCTTAATTTTTGAAGATAAAACCATGAAACTTGGTACGTAGGTCTCTTAGGATGTGCAGAGTTTTTTTACAAACGGAATTCTCGGAACGGAACGGATTCGGCACGGGAACTACGACGCCAAACTATTCTAGGAACGTGATATTTAAAAATTTTGGGTGTATCAAGTTTAAAAATTATTTTGGCTTTTGAAGTTATAGTTCCTTTTAACGAATTCTCTGCATCGCCGCCGCTGATATCTACTATACCTACTAATGATTCTTATTAAATAATAAAAATGCTACCCAAAGATACTATTCCACGCGGACGAAGTCGCGGGTAACAGCTAGTAATAAAATACATACAAGCATTCATACTATCACGCCTGATTCAGGCAGAGGCAAATTATTAGCCTTTATTTCGCTAATTATATTTTAGGTCCCACATAATAGGTTGCGAGCCTATTGCCTCCTACCGGGATTTTTACGTTCGCCAAAGCATCGAGATAAAATCATATAAAAGTTTTATCTAATTAGGGAAATCACACAAATATATGGAATCCAAGAATCTATATCTAGAGAGAATTGGGACATTCTTAAACATTTTTAACTTAATACAGAGATAAAACACCAAAAACAACTATAAAGTTATTCATCATCATCATCATCTCAGCCCATATACGTCCCACTACTGAGCACGAGCCTCCTCTCACATATCAAGGTGTGAGGGTATTGGGTCATACTCCACCACGCGGACCCAGTGCGGATTGGTGGAGGCAGGTGTATGGCGTCCTGCTGTTAGAATTTATCAAGCCGCCCATTAGGCCTCTAACATGGCTTATCGACTACCACATTTAGTGATAACCGGGACCAACGGCTTAACGTGCCTTCCGAAGCGCTCGATATCTAATGCTACACAAACGGTCACCCATCCAAGGACTGACCTCTGTAAACTCTGCTTTACTTCGGTGATCGTTTCCGATCACCTAGCACCGCAGAGCTACGAGCGCTTCTAAATATATCTAAAGTTATTACAATTTCAAAATTGACAGTTACTTAGTTTTGCAGGCCAGTGTAAATCCTTCAGTCAACACGACACGTAAGGTGAGTACTCTAATAGTTTTTTTTAATTTTCTTTTTAATTTTTATTTTGTATCAAAGTTTAAAAATGTCAAGCTTTTTTTATATGAAAATTCTGCTTAGTATTACATATTGTGTTTGCCCTTTTTGTGTGCAAATAAATAACATTCTGTATTATCTCGTAATATTCTTCCAAGTCAACATTGTAAGCTTATTTTCGATTCGCGCTTACACTGACATGAGAAATCTCAACGTTCCCTTATACACGCTTTTGGGTTCTATTACGTATGCAGTGGTAATAAGATTGAGGCTTGGGACTCATGGATTGTCGAACTTAATAAGCGGAGGAAGCAAATAAACGTGATTTCCGGAGCAGCCCATCGGGCCGCGCCAACTCCGCAAAATCAATCGGAAGTCGGAGTCTATATAGGGTATGCTTACCTATAATCTTCTTGTCACGTAATTTCCTCGAATGTGTCACATTGTTCGAGTTTATTTTAATTTGTGAAGCATTTTCGACACTCAATAAAAGGAATAAAAGCATTTATTCCTTCTATTAGAATGGGTGACGAAAATTTAGGCATGCATGTTAAAATGAATGTCATTAATTTAAGAAACGCAAGTAATATAAGTAACATGCTGTAGATAATAATGCAACATAATCAAAAATTATCTCAAAGCCCTACTTATACTTTTTTGCAACAAGCATTTAACATTCATGTTAAAATGAGTGATCAAACAAAACTCATTATAAATAAAATAAATAAAACACATTTTCAATAAAACTATATGCGTACCTACTACTAGTAATAGTTTATCTAAGTATTGTTAAGAAAAAGCGCCTCCAGATACAGGGGTTGGCAAGCTTAAAAAGTATATTTATAACATACTTACCTAACTAATCAAAACTTTTTTAATTTTCCAAATGAATTTTTGAAAGAATTTGTAACGACAGGAAAGTGGCTTTGTAATAATAATATAACAGAATTACATTATTATATTATAAACTTTAAAAAATGTACAAATCTCATGGAAGTAATCGCCATAAAATTTGCAGTCTCCACAATTTTAAATATACAATTTAATATTATCATAGTAATATAACTTATATTGCTTTTGCTCTCAAGTTATTTCACATAATATTAGATTACGTTTACTAGCAATGGACCCTTAAAATTTAATATATCCACATGAAGCAAACCCGACCCTTCGAACGAAGGTACGCAAATCTAATAACACCCTAGTTTATGACGGCTACTTGGAGTATAAAATGTCTTTGGAGTCAGAAAATTACGTCCGTAGCCATGTCATGCTTCATAATTTATTCTGAACCAATATGAGATGAAGCGTATGAAGTATTTAGGACTGTAACGAGAGATCACCTGCTTCAGCATTAGGTCAAACGCACACCTAGCATAAAATCGAAACAAAATTCTTGTGTGGTAAATAAATTGATTGGCTTCGTTAGTCCAACATTTTCGGTTACTATTCTAATCGGTCGCTTCTGCGTCAATAAAACTCCATATTGCTCAGTAAATACTCAGTAAGTACACTACTCGCCAGTCACATGTAGTTGTCGTAAGCGTGTACGTTACACTCGCAAGAAAATGGCTCCTCTCATATGAGTGGAACGTAAATAGATAAATTAATTTTCTTTGGCGTCGCATAATAAAGTTGTGCGTTTTGACGTGTTGGAGAAAAAGCTAATCCAACAGGATAGAAGGTACGAGCAAAGCATTGACTTGATTATACTTCCCTTAAATCAATCAATCAATTAAAAAATCATTTATTTTATAAACTATCACATAGTTTTGAAATTGATTGTTATATTTAATTACTGTAATTGGTTTTGTACACCGTTTTAATTAAAGTAAAATAAAAAAATAAAATAAATAAAAAATAGTACTTGAAAACGTCAAAATTGAATATTAAAAAACAATCGACAATTATGATTACACTGAAATCACGAAGCTTAGATTCGCTTACATACAACAAAACAATTAAAAAACAAAAAATATTTAAGTGTAAGTGAATCTAAGTGCCAGTTACGAGCCACTGCTATGTAAGAAGAACTGGCAAGAATCTCTCAGACTCTTTTAAATTTATCAATTCGTTTGGTAATTTAATTACAATCTTCGTTTGTCTTTGAAGCTATAAAATGACAATAACAATATTCATGTTTTACGTCATTCATTTTAGAACAGCCTGAAATTAAACGATAGTTTAATCCCAAGCATTTTTATCTGCCATTGATAGAGTAGTGTACTTTGAAGACAGCTTGTTAATTTTTTATTTAGGTTTAATTGCTGCATATTGCTTGGGATTTTATTGTAGAATATTGACCTTTAAATGATTTTTTTATCTTTTGGAGCCTTGTGGCAGATACAACAAATTTATGCTTATTCCTTGTGTTTTGTTGTTTTTGTTACGTATATAGCTTTTTTTACTAAATTTATCCATATACCAGGTTTTCATTTATTTGTAAATTGACCCGCTACTGTCAAAATACCAATTTCTATAAATGTTTCCCTTAGTGAATGTCTACATGATTATAAATTGCTCGAATAGCCCTCTTCTGCAGCACAAAGATAGTTTGAAAATCTGCGGTACAACCCCAAAGAAGAATACCATAAGACTATGGAAATAGCTACGATAAACTAGCCTAGCTGTTACTTTGTGATAGAGAACACGTAGTACCACCGCAGTGGCATATTTTGAGCGGCGAAATAGTACCGCTTAACACAATACTGTGTTCTGGTTCACAGGAACGAATATGGAACGAACCGCTTCTGGTTGGTTGGCAGGATTTTGTAAAATTACTTAACGACAGATTGATAGATCTGGCTATACGCTGAAAATCCCATTTTCTGTGAAAGTTTACCCTAATAGACTGCATCCCAGTACTGAGCATAATTTTAGAGCATGTATTAAAAAAAAAGTATTTATTTTGGTATAAGCGATAACATAGCCTCTAGCCGCTGAAAGCCCCATCTTCGAAGCAACTTAGCCATAGCAGACTGCACGGCGCCTCGAGGTCTCGAACTCGGCGCGATACCATTTGTCACCACACTACAAGCCTTTCATTACAACTTACGACCTACAAACGGAACGGGCACATCGAATTGGCAAACTGCCACAAAGCTTGCGTCCACAGATCGATTTAGCCTTGACAAACAACTAAAAATTAAATGCATTTTTTTAAAAAATAATTTAGATATTATTTACTTTATAATTAGCGAATATATTGTATTGCTTTAATTTCTTATAAATACCTAGTAGCTTTTTCTTCGTAAAAGAACGGTGAGTGGCAGGTTCTTGTGTGTTGGTAAGTTATTCTAAAATCGTTTTTCTGTTTTGAATATACTGTCAGAAACTTACTACGCCATATTCAACTACTAGGTTTATTTTACTATAGACTTTTTTAAGTATTTGTTTTCTTAAATAGTTATGGTATAAATTATATATCCACGGAGCACATAAAGCCCTATGTATTTACTCTGTGGTTATATCAGTATTTAACTAAAGACAGCCAAACGATTATGCATGCAGTGCGTCGTCTATCAGATATGCAGTACGATTGAGGTCGTACTTGAGTCCCATACAAGTTGCGTTAAGTAAAAATACCAAATATTTAATACTTGTCATTTCATCTGTCTTATGGCCAAAACTTATTTCGCTAAAGTTCAATAATTTATTAATACAGGCGTTACTTTGCGGAAATCTATAGTAAGCAAGTAATGGTTTAAAAAAATCTTGAATATATAGAACGACTCGCGTTTTAGCGTTGGTCGTGAAGACAACGTTGTTCTGAGGCTCCTATCTTACCTAAAGATGCCCTGTGTAAGGGCGAAACACGTGTCGTGTTGAATTGTTTCTCGATTTTTCAGGAAATTATTGTTGCGCGGGAATTGTTACAAAGTTATTTTTAATCCATCACTTTGTTAGAACTATAATCCATCACTTTGTTAGAACTATAATCCAAATGCAGAGTTAAATGTCGGTAATAGGTTTATGTACGGCTGACCTTATGGTTAAAGGTAAGATTTCTTTAATCCGAAGGTAACCGCAGACTATAAACCGCAACCGAAGAATACTGGTTCAATGATTTTGTATGAAATACATTTGGAATGCGGTGCCACTCTCGCTTGACTTCGCGTATGTATATACAAAATAAAATACCAGTACTTAGCTGTTCTTGGTTCGCTGCAACACTAGGTACCGCTATGGTATTCTGCTGAGCATAGTAGATACAATGACACACAACAAATTAATACATCACAACACAACGTATAATAGCTTAGGTATTCCATCAAGTTAAGTAGGAGTTTTCGACACGTAAAATCACTTTCCTACATTTGTGTACATTGCCTAAACAGTTATGTCTCATAATTGACAACATTTATACATAAATATTACAATTTTCTCTAGTTTTGGGAAATAAAATATTGCCGCGTTGCTTCTTTTTCCGAGTTGGCGGCAAAACTCTTCTATATGTTTAAACAGCACAATATGAACTGTCTTACTTTTATTACATCAGTCTTCATTTATAAAGCCTCCATGTATAGGCATTCTGCATGCTACCATGCGGCGCCAGTTTACGAGCTCGTGGCGCTTGGCCCGCTGTTATTTAAGTACGCATTCAATAAATATTAATTTCATTACTTTATTCGCCTGTTTGTATCATGGACAACATTGTTGCTAATAGGATGACCCTATCTTTTTCGTTATTACGGAAACGCTTTCCTTGAAAAGTACTTGTGTATTGTTTTGTTCAATTTACGCAATGGTACATTAATTTATTTTTGAAATAATTCATAGCTAAATAACTCTAACAGATATCAATCATAATCATTATCTGTTTGATATCATAATTGACAAAATGCATTTAAAAGTGTACGAGTAAACCTTAATTAAAAAAATCACTGTTCAATTTTATTGTACTTTTGCTGTACATTAAGCTTGTTACAATTAATATTTACTTAGACATAAGAAAATATTGTCACAGCTACTGGTTGTCCATAATAAATAAATCACAATATTGATTAGCGATAAATTTTTTAGAGGGATCCAACCAACATCTTAGAAGCTAAACCAACCTCACCTGCAAGTGGTGCACCTGCCGATCAACGGACGAGGCTCTGGCGAACATAGAATACCCGATAAGCGGCAATAGGCTCGCCACCTATTACATGCGTACACAAAATATTATTGACGAAATGTGGGCGTATAATATGCATTAATGTATAGAATTTAATGTGTAGAAACACTATAAATTAATATCCATGGTTAGTTTATTTCTTTTCCTGGTAGTTTGCAGAAAAAATTCCTTACGTCTGTGCTTATTACCAACATAATGAATCACGTGGAGAAAACAAATTGGGCCTATTTGTTTGTTTCAAATACACAGTAGGAGTAAACAATATTATTTTGATTTAGGAGGAAAAATTGAACTTTTTTACAGAGGTACATCAACCTCAATGGTAAACGTTATTTTTTATACACTTTATACAGTTGTTTGTTCAATTATTTTTTATTGGTACTTATCGATAGCTTTTTATTTTAATTGAGAAAATGATATTACAACGCTTAATTAACGCCGCTGAAATGTGTATCATTGGAGAGTACATTTATAGTAATCTTAACAATGTTCTTCCTTAAAGATTCATCTTCACTACATAAGCCTTTTCAATGAAAAAGCATGTTTTGATATACTTATATTATTACACTATTTTAGAACTATTCTCAGTTTATAGCGGATGCTATCACTTTTCGCAGCCACTAATGTCCAAATAAATTATTAAAAAAATATATATATTTAAAATCTATCGACGAAGTTTCGAGATCACAAATGATTAGAGATAAATAGAGAAAAATATAACCAAGTCTGGATTTTTTTATATTAGTATGTAAATGAAATATGAATGTGTGTGTGTGAATGTGAAATGTGTTTCAGATTAAGAAAAGATAAAATGGCGCCTCGGTATTAGACGCAGTATAAACATACATAAATGCATATCTTTCACGTAAACTTATCACATCCAGACCTAGATTAATATCTCTGACGCCTACCAGTTAACTAACTAAGAATACTTTATATGACTTTGAAGTATCCCTTATCATTGTTTTATTTATGCTAGACTGAATGGTCGATAGATAGGCTGTATGGGGTGTGATATCCCTATACTATAAATCCCCATACTGAATGTATGGGTTTTTTTTTAAAAAGTGAAACGTCATAATGATTACATCCTGCCTGATGGTAAGCAGTCGATGCAGTCCAAAAAAAATTAAAGCGCTTCATATCGCGAAATAAGCACGGGATCCCTTATAAATTCGACGAAAGATATGGCGTGAAGGTCAGTATACCTACACTTCACTCCAGAGGTCGTAGGTTCAATTCCCACACAGGACAAATCTTTGTGTGCATGAACATTAATATTTGTTCTGGTCTGGGTGTTTTTCTATGTATATTAAGTATGTATTTACAAAAACAAAAAAGTATTTAAGTATGTTTATCCGTAGTTTAGTATCCATAACAAAAGTTCTTAATGGTACTTATCTTGGAACTAACTAATTGGTGTAATTGTCAGATTTTTTTTTAAAATAAAAATAGTGTAAGTTTCAGATAAAAAAAAAAAATGCCACCAAAACCTTAGAAACACAATCCAACCTCACGTGCAAGTGGCGCACCTGCCGATCAACGGACGAGGCTCTGCGAACATAGAAATATAAACGACATTAGACTTGCCACTTGCTCTGCCTACCCCTTCGGGAAAACAAGCGTGATTATATGTATAAATGATAGAGATTGTATACTCTCTATTGTATTGAGTTAGAAGCCGATTTTAAATAATTTTAAAATGCACAAGTGTGCACACCTTAAAAGGTAGTCTTATTTCTGTGCAAACCTAGAGATTAATAGTAAGCTTTGCAACATCCATTTGACGCATAATTTCTAGGACGCAGCTTATATCATAGATAACATCGTATTATCCACTTCATCTACACTAGGAATATGCAGGACCTAAGCGACCGTCTAACCAACTGACAGCCACAACAACTTGATTTTGCAACTGTTAGGGCCTGTTTTACCACTGGCTAACTGATTGTGACTTAGATTAGACGTTTATAGATCTAACATTAAATCTGTTTTTTACGCTTGATATTTTAGATCACTTGCTAGATTACGGAATATAAAATGGTTTTGTTAATAAGGTTACTAGAAGTTTTATCACTAAACGATGGAGTAGGCCTGTGAAGCAAAACACTTTTTACATCATTAACGCCCGAAATTATTAACCTGGCATGAAGTCTTATATAGACGCCTGTCTTTGTTTCAGTTATTTTTAAAGATTCAATCTTAAGATTGGTTATTGAGCTTTACTTGAAAAAAGAATGACTTGTCTGTCGCAGATAGCCAATTTTGGATGGAAATTGATAAGTAATTTCAGATGTGAGTTTATAACGATTTATTTATTAAACAGAATTATATATTTACTTGGGATTATTTGTATTTATGACTGTCTGCATAACCCACAAGTGTGCAGATTTTTTGCCGGATATAAATTAAAAGGGAAATCGTAGTAATTACTTCCCATAATTTAGGATCCCACGGAGATGTTTCATACGTTCGAGTACGAGAAGTTAATGGTATGGCCTTGACTACACTTTTACAGTTTGCATAGGCTGCGGTGACCACTCTGCACTCCATCAAGTGTATATATGTTTAAGAGTCGTCCTCGCTTTTATACCGGTTGTGCCTTGGACTTACACTAAGGACACAGGGTATGTTATAAAATATCAATATTAATATTCGTAATAAAAACGAATAGGTTGGTTACCCTATTCGTTAGTATATTTCTCACGTACTTTAGTGGTTGGCTAAAAGGTAATCTAATTTCCGCTCGTTACTGCGAAATAATTAATTATCAAGACCCTAGGTTCAATAGTAAATATTTTTTTTAACAATATAAAATAGAGCTATTAATATTTATGCTAAGATATTTATATACTTTGAGCAGTACTGAAATTAAGAAGTTTTAATTTCAAAAGACCTTAAAATCATTCCCTTAATAAAATTTACAACCTTAAAACAACCCTTAAAATAATTCAAAATATCTAGTAGTTATAGTTCTTTTTATATTTGCATATAGATTTCGTTCTATGAGCCTTACTTAACTTCAGCTTAAAACTTTTAGAAAGAAAATTTAAACTGAGTGTTTCTTTGAATAATCATGAAGCGATTTTATAATAAATGTACTACCTAATGAAAAAAAAGTTTATAAGTTTCAAAGGTCTTATCTCGTAAAAAGAGATCTCTTCCATCCTGTATTTTATTATAATATACGATACGATAAGAGCTCTCACTGCAGTCGCACTTTCTGTATATCTCAGATAAGTTATAAATAATACACTAATTAACACGGAGACATGCATTCACTAACTTTGCATGGAATCATAAAAACAATTTAATTGCGCGATTTAAAAACGTACAGCGACATCTATACTGTAAAAGGTAAATATAAACTGTCACTTACCTAATGCATGACACCTATGATTTGACATAATTATGATATTAAAATTGTACAATTTTTTTTTTAAATCTATCAAATAATTTCAAACGAAATTCTTTCCAGCACTATTCTACTTCCTCCACAAGTTCAGTAATGTTCCTATGTGAAAATTATCTACCTCCTCGGCATTATCAAAAATGTTCCTATGTGATAATTTTAATTATGATGAATCACATCCTTTAAAATAGCTTGCACATCGCCTATCTTATCAAGTGTGTTGGAACAGGAAATTAATTGTTATATGTAATATTGTTTCAAAATACGAGCTTCTGGTAACTATATGTCAGCACTACCGAACGATTGAACGATTTTATCTTATAACGTCAACGCATCATTGGTTACACTTGACTTTTAACGATATTATCTGAGACCTACCTTAAATATATCCAACTAAAGTGTAAAGTAATCCATTCGTTTACATTTGAAACTATTCTATAAAAAACAACTTTTATTTTAAATATTATTTATTTTCAAATTTTTTTATGTATTTTTAATGTTATGTTGTCCCATATAATTTATATGGTCTGCATATGATATTTTTATTTCCCTATTTATTGAAGATTACAAAAATATAAGGTTTTTGTATGTATTTTGATTTTAAAAAAGCTCAAATCTTTTTATGAACTTCTATTGCAAAAAGTTTAATGTACTGGCACTTGCGGGTAGCGTCAAATCAAATGACAGCACTTAAAGGTTAGGGCTATAATTGTCCGAATAGTAAAGAATAACTAAGATACTTATAATTAGTGTCAATTCGGGTGTTTATAAATGTCGAGGACGTCTGATCGGTTCTCTGCGCAACGGTTCTCAATTCTTGTTACTATATTTTCTTTTACACCAGCTTTTTTACTATGTATATAAATTACGTAAGTTTAATTAGCAAATTAGTATAACAATGTGTTCGCTGGAGTATTAATTTCGCGCACATTCTCGGCGCGACGTTGCCTTCTAAGGCTTGTTCCGGGAACCGCGAAGCCTTAAACAACATGAGAATATCAATGACATAACGTTCGCCGTCCTTCCGCCAGTACTTGTGATGCTTGTGATGTTTACATCAGTCATCCATCGACGCCACGTCTACGTCTGTCGCGAGGAAAATGACAATAATTTAACTTTGAGCCTCCATAAATGACAGCGAAGGCTTAGCTATATAATATGTTTTTATTTTTATAGAGACGACAGAGACATTCGCCTGATGGCGTGTATCTCTCATGAAAATACATGGTGAATAAACGTTAATAGTACGGTTACACTGTACTAAAATAAACTATCAAATAAATATAAATTAAGTAACTTATTTACAAAATAATTTCATGACATGACAGCGGAGACTTAGCTACGCAATGTGTCTTTATTTTATCGAGACTTTTTTAGATGACTTACAATCTGATGGCATAAAAATCTGCCTTTGCGTTGGTACTTTAGATTATCTGTCAAATCAGAACCACACCAAGTATTTAAGTTGACTTCCCTTTTTTTAAGGTATTATTTAGTTTTTATCTATTATTAAAATAAGTCGCCGTACTACAAAATATATTACTCACATGGACAAACTTGCTAAATGAATTAATTAAAAAAGAATGATTCAAATAATCCTTACTATAATATAAAAAAAAATTAAGAAGCAAAGAGGACTAACTCTCCAAAAAATGTAACACCAAGTTTAACCACATCGTAATAACACATCTCGTATTGGAAACTTTCAAAAAAATTACCTTCGATACCTCGACTATGAGTGTCAAATAAGATCAGAAGGCTACGAACATCGTTGTCGGCGTTCTATCCTTAACATATAGGCGTGATGTCAGTGATGTGTGCACCCTGTTGAATATAACTGACAGTTCCGTGGATTGTCCAGAGCTTCTGTCAATCTTCAGATATCAATTTTAAAGTGCCAAGCAGAAAATTATTGAGATATTACGTTCCCATTAACGTGTCAAGTGCAAATAATAAGTAAAGACGTAACGCATATTAGCTGCGAGCCGGCCGTCAGTTAAATAAGTTAACATCGGATATCGAACTACCTGGCGCGACAATTTTTTTATATCATTAAAAATAATTAGCATAAGAATGTAAGTATTGTTACTGTTATTTAAGTCTTTTATAAGTCAGTATTTGTAATTAGCGTAAAGTTGTTTAACTGTGTATTATAAATATATAAAGCTGTAATTTTTCTTAAAAAAATATACTTAAGTAAGTTAACAACACTCGCATTGTAATAATTATTCTTTATAACACCATCACTGTGTAACTTTAACCGTATACATTATAATTCCAAATTAGGCTGTTAAAGACATTTACTGGAGTTTTAGAACAACAGTCACGTAGAGTCGAGTTCACGAGTTTGTTCAACAATGTTGATCCTACCATACTTATGTGAGAAGGAATGAGAGCCTTACATACAGTGTGTTACAATTTCCATAATTATTAGGTGTTAATTAAAATCCATTACAAAAATAAATTAAGTTACTTACTTTCAGTCCATTTAAAGCATTTGAGTAAAATGTTGTAATTTTGTAGTTTATTCCAAATACGAAAATTTACAGGTAAAAATAGGGAGCTTAATTGTATAAAAAATCCCTTTTGGCCAACCCTGGCAAAAGATTCGAACATTTTAGAGCGGGACAACATTTGTAATGTAATGTAATATAAATACAGCTTTTACTTTACAACCCAAAATAAAGTAAACATAAATATGTAACCTTAGCTCATATTAACCGTAAATATGATTATACCCTTGAAATACATTCTAATTAAGTGTTGGCTCTGTTTTCGAAGCGACAGGTTATAATTTTTCAATTTCTATTTGAAAAGCACTACTTTTGTCGGACGGCAACGTATTACATTAGTGTAAGGCCGAGGAGAAGTTGACATTTAATATAAAAAATGAAATGTTTTTACATAATATGGACCTACTGTAAGTGACGTATCAATCCCTCGGTTGCTATTATAGGTAGAACGAACTGGTTGAAGACTTTCGTCCGTGACCAAAATAAAAAGCTAATAAAAAGATAGATAAATGTTTCGGAATCCATGCCATCCGTAAAAACTTTTAATAAGTCTTTTTTTAGTTCAGGTAAGACATGAACGTTTAATCTAATATTAATCGAAGGACCGTCCGTTTCATACAGAATAAATGTCAGGCCAGTTAATGTCGTCTCTTCGATAACAGTTATCTGGCCTCTGCAAATCAAAATACCTAACAGGCGATGTCTATGATAGGAAAAATGTTCTAACCTTTCAATTAAATGAAAGTTTTTCAATTTAAGTTATACTTAATAAAGCTCTTATTACTTTCAACTTGAAAACTAACGCGCCCATTCCCTGGCTGGAGACCGCGTGAGGAAGAATTGGGCAAGAGAGTCGTTAAGTTCATTCCGTCGATAATAGTTCTGGACACATTGCATGTCCGACTAGGTTACTGCGAGCTGGAGCTAGAGTAGACGAGAATTAGACAAGAAACTCTTCCAGGTTATCCTTACAGTATTAATTCTGTGAATAATTTTTATCTATGACCGTCTATAAAAGTCATGTAAGTAAATGGAGTCGAAGAGATCGTATTTGTAAAGTTTACATGCAATAAACCATTAAATTTAATAGACAATAGTTTGGTGACCCCACAACACACTATAGACAGCAATTAGTAAGCATTATGCTTATTGTTAGGATCGCCGCGTCTTCTTTATGTTTATTAAAACATTGTGGGACGAAACTCAAAGTCACTGTGTATTTGATTTATTCGTACTTAAATACTTCTTATTATGAGACAGAATTATTCACAATGTATGTATTCTAGGAAAACTTTATAATAAGTCATAGTCATATTGCTGTAATGATAGCCATTTAAAGTCTTGTAAATCTGTCGGAACTAACTTATTAACAATTAAGACGATCGTAAATCATTTAGCGCTCGCTTTAGCACGGGGTTTAAAATTTGCCAATATACAGTTACCTATGGTTCATGATAATATTAATAAACTATTTTTAAAAAAATATTTTATGTATGGAAAAGAAGTACCGCCTTGTTTGATCCCCGTAGCATTGCTATTTACGTAGTAAGTTTATTCGCAATAAATAGGCAACTTTTCCTATATCAAAAATACGATTCTGGCTTGTTGCCGTCACTACTAAATCCGTCGTCCGCCGTCTTTACTAAATTTTTAGAAAAGTACACTATCCCTGTTTAAATTCCATATATTAGATCACAAAAATGTAAGCGATATTAGCGTCAAACACTAGCTTTAAATTGAGTTAATAAATTTTATGCCGATTATTCTAAGTTCAGTAGTAGGTATAAAAATTAGTTACCATCTCTATAATTATGTAACTTTCTGTGCCTAACACAGACAAAACGTCCTTTTGGATCTATAGCCTTCTGGGCTGAATGCTTAATGACCCGACCCGAGACTAACGAAGGTTAAATGCCCTGAGTTTTATGAATTTACATAATAAGATACAAAATGACAAAAAATCTCGTCTCCAATAAACGCCCTGTTGAATTTGACAGGGTTCAGGCCGCTCCGCCCCGAATTATAAAAATAAATTCTTAAAAATTACGAAGGTCTTTTTTATACTATATAACTAATTTTTTACATTAAGTTTATTGAAATCGTTTCTTTCATATTATTACAGGGAGGCCTCTATTCAGCAGTGGACTTCTTGTCTTTAAACATTTTACAATTATTGCTTAGTTATTTATATTATGCCCAATGTGAATTTGGATATTCCTTTTTGACAATGTCGAGAACATAAATGTTTGTTTTGGTCTTGGTGAATTCCTATGTATATTAAGTATGTATTTCCAAAAAAATAAGATATTTAAGTAGGGTTTATCCTAAACTTGGAACTAAATAGTTGGTGTGATTGTAAGAGAATATTTATTTATTTATTTTACACGTGAATAGAAAATACAATGGCCCCAAAATTTATAGCGATCAACGCTTTTAAAAAAAAATTTTTATATGTCCACGTGCTATGTAGTTTTTCAAACTAATATATTATTTTATAAAATATCTTATTCGATAACAAATATGGAAAACTATCAAAAAGCCCTATTACAAGGAAAAGCGATATGAAACTCATATATCGTTATTATATTTATTCTAAAAAACTGTTACATAAAAATATAATATGAAATGCACCATAATATATCCACTCACCTTATTGTAATAAATCTTTATACGCTGTAAATGCCAATAACGTCGTGTGGAAAGCATACATTTTGTTCATAATTGCTCATACGACAGTGACTGACATCAATACTAACAGATTTTCAACCAAAATTCCACAAACGCAATTGAAATGATGTCTGCAATCGTATAATTGGCAAATACTGTGGTATTTTCAACTAGTACCATATTTTTCTGGTTTGAAGGGACAGGTCTATAAATCCATGATATGGCAGTAAAGCGTGGCCGGTGCTTGAGCGACACAAGCAAAAGCTGCGTGTCACTGAAATAAAAATGCTGTGCTGGATGTGCGGAGTGTGGAAGGACCGCGTCAAGAATTCGCGCATCTGCGGCAGTCTTCATGTTCGTGACATTACAGATAAATTGTAAAAATGTCGCCTACGCTGGTACGGCCACGTTTTACGAAAATCGGCAAACTACGTGGGGAACAAGTATCTGGCCATGGCCCCTCCACCTGGCCGAGGTAGATTGGGCAGGCCCAGGAAAGGCTGGCTTGACGTCGTAAGGGATGACATATGTGCCAATAACGTATCGATCAAGGATGCCGAAGACCGCTTGAAATAAAGGAGATTTTGTAGGAAAGCGGACCCCGGGCCCGTAAAGTAACAACCGGGATAACGCTAAAATGAAGAAGAAGACCATATTGCCAGACGGCAGTCACTTCATGTAATAAATGAAGTTTAGTCTGAATCTGCTTAGACTAGTAAGCAGACCCTGGACCCCAAGTGAGCCCCAAGCCTAAGTCTAGGGCAACCAGGATAATACTAGAATATGTTAAGACTGTAGTATTTTTCATAGGTTTTTTTAAATTGTTGCTCTGCTGAGCATGCAGTATAGTATGTAGCAGTTTGATAATCAACGTATACACATGATTGATTGCTATAATATTCTCAATTGTACTGTCAAAGAGTTATCTTAGTAATAACTTATTAGTGCTTATGATCTGTGGGCAGATTCAGGTGTAGTGAAGGTCTAAGTTCCAAAGGCGTAAGTCTCGCCTTGACTGACATCTTGATTAGTCACACCCATTCCCATCACAAATTAATCAATTTTAACGTATTTGGGTTTTGACTTCGGCCATTCCTAATGACTGCCTTAAAGGTCACGGCACGAATACTGGAAGCTGCCGTTTTGTTTGAACAAACACCTGCGAATATAAACTCGAAATGTATAGATAAGTATGTACCTATATTCACATTTGCTTACATAACTATTTGTCTTCAAAGACCCTTTAGGAATTTACAGTTTTAGACGATGTAAGTGTTTAATTTTTTTGTTAAATACCACACAACACATATTTTAAGTCATTATATTGGCTTGAACTTATTATCACTCTAACTTATCGAAATAATTTTTGATTCCTATAAAATTGTGTAACCGTGTTAGGCTCGCTACCTTTTACGTGGAACCAACTTTATAATTGGCAAAATTTGGGCGTGTAATAAGGTTCTGCCTACCCCTTCCTTCGGGGAAACAGGCGTGATTATATGTATGTTTGTGTTACGGAAGCCAGTATATTAGGTCGGGGAAAAAGTCTTTTCGCATAACGTAGGTATAAACTTATTATAAAATTTTTTTGACTGTACTATTTGTGTCTGGCTGGTTTTGGTAACATTAAAAAGGTTCCATTATAAAGAAAAGAAAAAAATAAAAAAAAGTTGTTTCCCGCTATTTTTCATTTGTTTTTCTCTCCGTTAAAATGAGTGAATCTAATGAAGAAATTCGATAAATTTTAAAATTTTATTATAAAAAAGGCAAAAATGCAACTCAAGCAGTGAAAAAAATTTGTGATGTTTATGGACCTGATGCAGTGTCAGTAAGAGTAGCACAAATTTGGTTCAAACGTTTTCAGTCCGGAAATTTTGATGTTAAAGATGCACCTCGCTCTGGTCGCCCTGTTACGAATAAAATGGACGCCATTTTTGAAAGAGTGGAGCAAGATCGGCATATTAGTAGTTACGATGTAGCTGAAGAACTGGGAATTGACCACAAAACAGTTTTGACCCATTTGAAGAAAGCTGGTTATACAAAAAAGCTCGATATTTGGGTGCCACACGAGCTCACTCAAAGAAACTTAATGAACCGTGTACTCATTTGCGATTCATTATTGAGACGTAATGAAACCGAGCCGTTTTTGAAGAGATTGATAACTGGCGATGAAAAGTGGATCACGTACGACAAGAACGTGCGAAAAAGGTCGTGGTCGAAAGTTGGCCAGGCTTCACAGACTGTGGCCAAACCTGGCCTAACACGAAATAAGGTGATGCTGTGTGTATGGTGGGATTGGAAGGGCATTGTTTATTATGAGCTTTTACCGCCCGGCAAAACCATCGATTCTGATCTTTACTGCCAGCAACTGATGAGATTAAAGGAAGCAGTCGAGAGAAAACGGCCGGAATTGATCAACAGGAAGGGTGTGGTCTTTCATCACGATAACGCTAGACCACACACATCTTTAGCCACTCAGCAAAAATTAAGAGAGTTCGACTGGGAGGTCCTAGTGCATCCACCATATAGCCCTGACCTTGCGCCTTCAGATTTTCACCTGTTTCGGTCTCTGCAGAATTCTTTAGGTTCTGTAAGGTTGACCTCAAGAGAGGACTGCCAAAACTATTTGTCCCGTTTTTTTGATCAGAAGTCCCAAAGTTTCTACAGTAACGGGATAATGTCTCTGCCCACAAAATGGCAGAAAGTTATTCAACAAAACGGTACATATATATTGTAAATAAATGTAAATAAACTTTGAAAAAAATGTCTTGACTTTTCATACAAAAATACGAAAAGACTTTTTCCCCAACCTATTATATACCTAACTCTTTATTTAGTTTATATTATACTTTAATTCAAAGCACTATTTTGTTGAAACCTATTACTATTACTGATAGAAAAAAAACAATGTAAATACCTTACAGGACATAGCCAATTAAAAAAAAATACATTCTTGTGTTTAATAATCTGCAAACATCTATAAATTTTCGTTGAATAAGTAATGTAAGCATCAGATAATTATGCTAATACAAATTCCAAGCATCCAATACACAAGGTTTAACTAGAAATCAGTTTCACGCAATTTATTTCAATTAATATCGAAGGATTGAGAAGACAGTTTAATAGGAAAAGGCCTACAAAATACCGACCCAGACGAATTGGATTTGTCGGATCAACTACATTGGATTAAAAGTGAAAAATCCATCGCCATTTCATCCTCCCTCACTACAGCATTGGCCTGTTGTCGACTCGCGTCGTTTGGTTAAATAAATGGAGCGGGAAAATTTATGCCACCAAAACTCCCTTCTGCCCTAGATTCCTTTTGTCCCTTCCCTTATATTATTGTGCCTATTCAAATCGTAATCCCGTATTTAGACGAAATTGTAGTGAAGAAATGTCGGTGGGATATAATATGTAGATTTGGAAAAAAATACTGTTCTAGGAGTTGAAAGATGATGTAATTGTGCTAAACACCAAACTAATTTTTTTTTACAGATAAATCTTATAGTGTATATATAGTAATTAGTTTATCTACCTGCACGGTGCTTTATCTTGTTTTAACACACCTCAAATACGAATGTAAAAACCATAGAAATCTCAGTTAACTTTTTGCGTTCTCTATCAAAAGGGTCTTGACAGACAGACCGACAAACAAAAAAAAACCTTCGAGGATTCATGTTAAAATAATAGTAATCAATTTATGTGTCTTCAATTATTCAACATAATAATGGTTACATTGTACACTTCTTAAACAATATACTTAATTTTAGACAAAGCGGCTTGTGACTCAGAAGTCGTTGATAAACCGCGAACCCTGCTATTCTGTCACAACCTTTTCCTCATATAACATTCCTATAATAAATGTCATCGTGCAGCTATTATGTAAGACGTTTCTTCTTTGCTGATACGGAACTCTAAAAACAATAAAAGATAGAAATTAAAAAAAAAAAACAAGCCAGTGCCCAAGTATCTTGGGTCTTAAGTTATCACTAGCGGGTTGTGTGTAACGCAACACAAGCGAGACAAGGTACAGACAAAACTGCTGCTGAACAAACAAGGTACTAGTTTTTTCAACCGAATTATTATTTCTATTCTCGGGTGTATAGGGCTCCTACCAAGATCTGAGGAGCCCAAGCCAATCTCACCTGCAAGTGGTGCAACTGCCGATTAACGCACGAGGCTCTGGCGAACATAAAAGTGCCCGGAAAGCGGCAATAGGTTCGCCACCTATAACGTGGGACCAACAATATAAATGACGAAGTGTGGGCGTATAGTCTGCTTCTGCCTACTCCTTCGGGGAAACAGGCGTGATATTACCTATGTATGAATGTATTATTATTTCTACATTTACTTTACTTACAGAAAAGTTTGTAGTCTCGAATAAAATTGTAACTGCATTAGCGTACATTTTTTAATTATTAAATGTAAATTTAACTTGATAACTTAGCGCATTATCGTGATGAAGGGGAACCGGACACAGAGACGCGCAACAAATTGATCGTACAAGGATTCTGCACGGAACCCTAAAAACAAACTAAAAAGTAACACACCCAAAATTATGCTAGTTCACAACTGGTTTGGGTCTCAAGTTATCTTTAGCGGGTTGTGTGTAACGCCTAACGCAACACAAGCACAACACTATGCCTGCTGAACAAACAAGGAACTAGTTTTCTCAACCTAATTTATATACGAGAACACGTGGAGATTCTTTACAGTAATGGGTTTGGGTACGGATTCATTGTCTGCCGGAATATAAACACATATTTTACTTTAATTTATTAAAGAAAATATGATGATTTCATTAACTTAAATTGTATGTCATTACTTGTCGGTAATAACTAATAGGACACATTTAATTATAAATGTGATGTAAACCTTAAATTAATTAACAAATTCGTATAAAGATTAAATAATCTATAAAAGTAATAGAAGTAGTAAAAGCTCATGCGAGATAATGAAAGATACAATGTACCTATAAAAATAAATAAATCGATCCTATCAAGCTTTTTTTTAATATATTAAGCTTTGAGTTGACTCTTCGTACTTGCCACTTAGTATTTTAATAATTACGAATATACTTAATACCGTAAAGTAAAGAAGTATAATGGAAACAAAGCAACTATGGTTGTCACAAGCGCGTGTGTTTACCCGTTGCTTTTTAATTATCCAGACATCATAAATCTTGAGGTGCAACGTCGCCTCAACACACACGTGATAAAAATCTAACGCGTGCGCACGATAATGTCCTTTTTGTATGCGTTCTGCTTTACATTAATAGCTGTAATATCATCGCCCGAGACTTCGTCGACCTATATGGACTGCTCATTTTAACGGGATATGAGTTATAGTCGTCTTCTCCCCATCATAGTTTCAACTTCTGAGCATAGACAGACAACCAAAAATCTCACAAACAGAGATAAGAGTTACTCAAAGTGGTGGAATATGACCATATTCCACCACGCCGATTGGCGAAGGCAGATGTGTGGCGTCCTGCTGTTAGAACTATTCAAGCAGCTTACTAGCGACTCCAACATCGATAGCTGGGACCAACATCTTAATGTGCCTTCCGAATACGATATTAAATTCCAAAAAGTGATATTAAATTCCGCACACCTGGCTTAGAGTTACGGACGCTAGTTGTAGTACGAAATAAATCATCACAGCCCCTTTATTCTCCCTCTATAGGGCACAAACCTTTAGGGCTGCTCTATATATATCCAAGCATTATCAAGTTGCCCTAGACTTAGCCTAAAGGCCCAGAATCTGTTCACTAGTCTAACCAGATTTGGCTGACTTTCACATATCCGCAAGAGGGATTCATCATTCTATGGTTAAACCTTCATGGCTAGCTAGTCTGGTTACGAGAAAGTCATATTTTTAAGATCTATGCCTCAAATATATTGGCGAAAAAATGGACGAACTATTCTTTACACAAGTATGTAAAAGTACATATCAATAAAATAGTCTCGTAAATCTCGTAGGATGTCATCTAGCCCCAACCTATGCAGAGCTGATAAATTAGAACTTATTTAAATTGGATGTTTTTACTACACCTAGATTGAGGGAAAAAGTAATATAAATTTCTTATATTTACGCGATTAGTATTCGTAAAACACTTTACGCTGTAAGTCACGTTTCATTAACATATGCATTTGATCCCAACATTTCCAAAATGTTCATCACAGTCACGTTTCATTAACCTATGCCGTTTCGTAATATTTTAGTTTGGTAAGCTTAAACAAATTATGAGCAAATTATTTGGTATAAAAATATTTTTATCGCGCACACAAATTTGCCTATGAATCGAACCCATAATCTTCGTGATCAGAGAGAGATCAGATACTACCTACTTATGTGGCATGACAGTACTTAAACCACCTTACAAGGTAAAGAGATCAGAAACTATTTTTGTTCAGCCTTCGTACACATAAGCTGACCTTAATAATGATAATGGGATCAAATAATTTTAATGGGTACTATTACTGTACAAGGTTCTGTTCAAAATTGAAAGGGTTTTTGTTACGACACTCGAGTGTATGCACCAGATGTCCCCTTTATCAAGCTAAAGAGATAACAATAAACCGCTTTAACCGCTTTAGTGCACTCCTGTATCTTTTGACTACGTTTTCTATGAGATATTTGTCTAGCTGAACAGAATTGTAAGTTTGAACAACTATTTTGGTACATACATACATAAATTCACGCCTGTTTCCCCGAAGGAGTAGGCAGAGGCATATTATACGCCCACACTTCGCTAATTATTTAGTTGGTCCCACGTAATAGGTAGCGAGTCTACTGCCGCTTACCGGGCACTGTTATGTTCGCCGGAGCCTCGTCCGTTGATCGGCAGGTGCACCACTTGCAGGTGAGGTTGGCTTGGGCTCCTTAGGTCTTGGTAGGATTCTTATACACCTCTATACAACTATTTTTGTATAGCTAACAAATTAGGAAAATATAAATAATAAATAAATATTCCAAGATAAGTATTATACTACATAAACATAAATACTTACTTAATAATAGGTTGGGGAAAAAGTCTTTTCGTGTTTTTGTATGAAAAGTCAAGACATTTTTTTTCAAAGTTTATTTACATTTATTTACAATATATATGTACCGTTTTGTTGAATAACTTTCTGCCATTTTGTGGGCAGAGACATTATCCCGTTACTGTAGAAACTTTGGGACTTCTGATCAAAAAAACGGGACAAATAGTTTTGGCAGTCCTCTCTTGAGGTCAACCTTACAGAACCTAAAGAATTCTGCAGAAACCGAAACAGGTGAAAATCTGAAGGCGCAAGGTCAGGGCTATATGGTGGATGCACTAGGACCTCCCAGTCGAACTCTCTTAATTTTTGCTGAGTGGCTAAAGATGTGTGTGGTCTAGCGTTATCGTGATGAAAGACCACACCCTTCCTGTTGATCAATTCCGGCCGTTTTCTCTCGACTGCTTCCTTTAATCTCATCAGTTGCTGGCAGTAAAGATCAGAATCGATGGTTTTGCCGGGCGGTAAAAGCATATAATAAACAATGCCCTTCCAATCCCACCATACACACAGCATCACCTTATTTCGTGTTAGGCCAGGTTTGGCCACAGTCTGTGAAGCCTGGCCAACTTTCGACCACGACCTTTTTCGCACGTTCTTGTCGTACGTGATCCACTTTTCATCGCCAGTTATCAATCTCTTCAAAAACGGCTCGGTTTCATTACGTCTCAATAATGAATCGCAAATGAGTACACGGTTCATTAAGTTTCTTTGAGTGAGCTCGTATGGCACCCAAATATCGAGCTTTTTTGTATAACCACCTTTCTTCAAATGGGTCAAAACTGTTTTGTGGTCAATTCCCAGTTCTTCAGCTACATCGTAACTACTAATATGCCGATCTTGCTCCACTCTTTCAAAAATGGCGTCCATTTTATTCGTAACAGGGCGACCAGAGCGAGGTGCATCTTTAACATCAAAATTTCCGGACTGAAAACGTTTGAACCAAATTTGTGCTACTCTTACTGACACTGCATCAGGTCCATAAACATCACAAATTTTTTTCACTGCTTGAGTTGCATTTTTGCCTTTTTTATAATAAAATTTTAAAATGTATCGAATTTCTTCATTAGATTCACTCATTTTTACGGAGAGAAAAACAAATGAAAAATAGCGGGAAACAACTTTTTTTTATTTTTTTCTTTTCTTTATAATGGAACCTTTTTAATGTTACCAAAACCAGCCAGACACAAATAGTACAGTCAAAAAAATTTTATAATAAGTTTATACCTACGTTATGCGAAAAGACTTTTTCCCCGACCTAATTAATTTACATAGGAAAACATCCAGACCAGAACAAATATTCATGTTTATGCACACAAAGATTTGTCCTGCGTGGGAATCGAAGCCTAAATCGACTTAGGAGCGGAGAGCGGATATTCTCGCCACCACGCGATATCGGTCGTCAAATATGGTTTTTATTTTCAAATAATTAAAATCCAATGTGTTATTAAATGTAATATAAATAATTAAGTACATATAAAAGTAGTAAAATTAAGTTCTTTTGTTCTACTCACCAAAAACTTCATGTTTAATTTTTCTCAAAAAATAAAAATAAACATGTGCAAACTTTTTAAACCATTATCGTGTTACTAAAATTCAGCCATATCTGGTAAAACCAGTGAGCATAGCCTGGGACCTAAGCTAAAGTCTAGGTCAACCGGGATAATGCTAGTATAATTTTGATCTACTGAAACTTTAAGTTTTCTGGAATCGATGCAGCATGCACTTTGCATTCGATTAACTTGGTTATTCGTAATCGACTCAACTAACCCTTTCTTGATCATATCATTCTTCGCACGCTTCTCTTTTGGAAGGAGAGATCTTTCGGTCGTCTTTTTCCTCTCGACCCGGTTACATAACATACATTTAACGCGCGCCTCTTAAGCCTTCTAATAAAATTATCGATATTTTAGATCGTATCTTCCTTATTTGTTTCTCTTCTTGTGTTTACTAAATAAATGAATAAACTTATGCCACAAAGTGATAGTTTTCGGTGCAGTTTCATTGAGACAGAGAAGGTTATATCATCAATGTATTTGGTTTATTATATCTAGTACTCTACTTGTCATTAAGAAAATATTCAATGGTTTTCTACCTCAAATTACTACCATACAGTAATATTATTGGTGCTCCTATCTTGGCTAGATTATCAATGTTAGGGGATTATACCAAAATATATTGATAAATAGCATGTCAATATCTGTCACTTAAGGTGGCAGTTTACGCTGCTAAGTCAGTGACCAACCAGTGTATATTGTATTATTAAAAAGCAGTTATCTCATACAGAAGGATCGTGGCCAATTAGACCGCAGAGCGAGGTCATTGTCCCGGGCTGGCACGGTGCCAGCCGGCCTCCTCTATTTGAACTATTCGCAAAACTCGGGGTCGTTCCAAGTTTTCCATCTCACAGGATCCTGGTGCTAGCCAATTTGCTTATGTGTATTTTCCAGTGATAACAGAGCGTGTTACATAACGTGTTTGTTCTAATGTGGATGAAGTTACAATTATTATTTTTATTTAATCACCACTAAAACAAAAACCATGTTCAGGAGTCAGGTTCGAACTGATATACCCAGAAAATAAACATGACCTATTTATACCTTAACTATATCCTAAAGACACTTTACTCATTTTTTGACCTTATTGGTGGACATTTAGTACCCAACTAATGTTCTAAGTATCTAATGAGCTTCGTCTTAACATAAAATGTTGTACATACCGTGGCCTTTGGCGTTCTAGGTATGAAAAAAGGGATCCCATGAGAAATAAATGTATCAAAGGTAGTACAAAAAGAGCACATGTGACTAAAGAAATAAAGGAAACCGTTAGTTATGGTAAGGCTGTGGTAACAAGAATAGACGAGGGACATATAGCTAGAAGAGAAATGAATATCAATGATACCGGGTGAAGGGTATAAGGGCTGTCGATATAAAGATGAATTGGTTGATGTGAATAGTAAGATAATCGAGAGGGGTTGAATGAGTCGATGACAGAGTTAACTCGAAGGAAAAGATACGCTGCGTCGACTCCGGGTGAATTAGGAGCAGGGTATGAATGATATTATAGATATATGAGAAGTATTTAGATCCAAGATAAGTGTCATTAAGAACTTGAGTTGTGGATACTAAGTAGGGGATAAACATATTTTTTTTGTAAATATATACCTAATATATATAGGAGAACACCCAGACCAGAACAAATATTCATGTTTATGCACAAAGTTTTGTCCTGTGTGGGAATCGATCCCACGACCTCAGGAGCGTACTGCAGGTATACTCGCCACGCCGCCGTGTCGGTCGTCAAATGATGAAATGATGATGATTACCCAATCACTCCGAGACAATGCACATACATGTGACCCACAGACAAACCAGTTAAACGGTTTTGTGGGATATGTTTTTATGTAACTTGCATTATTTAAAGGAAATAAACGTTTTATCTATCTATCTTTGTTTATCCAGTCAGAGAGTTTAACCAAGGATCATAAAAACGAAAGCGTTTACACATATTGTGGTGCCGCAAGTAATATTTTTTTAAAAATTGGTATGTTTTTTTAAAATTTTAAAACACCAACACTACAATTTTAAATATTATAGGTAACTCTATACCATACCATAGATGGTTAGGGATAAAGACGCAAATATTGCTATGGCCAATGAAATGTAACAGGAACCTGATCCTTCATTGGTTTCGATAAATGTAAATGAGTCTCGCCTATCGCATCAATTACTCGGATATGTCAGTAAATATTTAGCACTGCGTTCGCTGTATCCCCTTGCATTATCAACTTAACATGGCAGTATACTTACAAACATGTCAAATAGATTTCAAAGAGAAGCTTACATTTAAAGTTAAGTACATGGCTTGCACATTTATTACACATATTATCTTTCAACATAAGTTGGGAGTAATCTTGAAAATGTATACGCTGATTGATTTACACTTTATTTCAATCAATAATTACTTTCTTTTATTTAATCACAAGGTGGCGCTCAAGCATTTCAGGGAGGCCGCCCTCTGCTTCGTTTGCGGATTTGTGGTCTCCATTGAAGAACCTTAACGCCCCATCGGTCGTCGGTTCTTCGAGCTATGCCCGCTGCCACCTCAACTTACAAACTCGCTTCGTTCGGTCACTCTAGTTCTCCTACACAAATATCGAAAATTCAATAATCTACTAATAAATGGCCTTTCAACCTTTTAACTGGTTGATGTTTTGTTAAAGTAGTAGTGGCCTAATTTCTATTTAAAGATATTTTTTTTTGAGAAATTCGATACTGTTTTGAAATCGAAGATGTTATTCTGCCATGATTTTCATAAATAAATGCCTAATCAATACTGCGATGAAGTTAACGTTATTCGTTGAACCGAACAGCGTCGGTTCTACAAAGTACTTGTGTTAACGTCGTTAAGACCGATAGTCGCCTGATACCTAATGACACGACGTAATCATGTAACAGGACTCTTGGATGATTAGCGCACATGACTTGCTGCTTTATTGACTCTCCATCAGGTATTTATAATAGGCTCAACAAACGACCCCACCGAAAGTGCGATTTAATGGTCTTAAATTAAGTTCTACTTAAAACCGAAACTTGTTTTTTAACTGTGAAAATTATTAAATAGGATTTTAAAGTTTAATTAACGATATTTATAAGTTACTTAAAATTGTGAAATCGTACTAAAAAATTTACATACATTCACGCATATTTACCAGAAAGGTTAGGCAGAGGCAAATTATACGCGCACACTTAGCCAATTACATTGTAATAGGGGGCGAGCCCTTTGCCGCTTACCGGGATTGTTACGTTCGCCAGAGCCTCGTCCGTTAATCGGCAGGTGCACCACTTGCAGGTGAGGTTGGCTTGGACTCCTTAGATCTAGGTTTGAACCCTATACACCCCACACACACATACACAATTTAATTGAAACTAAAATTAATCCATTCACTAGCAATTTTCTCATAAACCACTCGTAGATACCTTTTGAGGACAAATTGCTTCGCGTATTAATAGCGGTGAAATTGGCTTGGGCTCCGTAGATGTTAGTAGGAAGCCCTATACATCATATATCTACTAAATAATTTCACCGAAAAATAACACAAATTTTCCAAAACGGAGGGCGAATTATGTTTTTTTATTTTGATGCTGAGAAGCTATAGAAGTGGTATATAAAAGTTCTCTATATATTAATATTGAGTATAGTTTATAATTTCTTCAGTTAGATTCACAGACAAATTGACAGTGAAGACTTTACAATTGTACCTATTTACCTACCGGCCATGCACTGCCATTGGTCAAAGTCTAAATTATAGTTTAGGCAAAGTTTCCCGTACAGTTTGTAGTTGAAGTTTTGAGTAGAAATGTTAATAGAAAATGCCTCTGCCTACTCCTTCAGGAAACAGGCGTAATTTTATGTATGTATGTTAAAAGAAACTTAGAACGTTCCAAACTTTGGTTTAAAGTTAGGAAATGGGCAGCTATTAATGACCCTCTCCCACAAATACACTATGTGAACATTATGACTGTATCAGAGGAAACAAATATTTAACATTTAATTATATCTCAGATGTAATAGCAGTATCAAAATTTCACACTTTACATTGTGTGTAATTTTAAATGTATTTATGGGAGTAAAATGTTCGTTATTGCTAACGAAACGAGTATATTCTCTCAAGACTTATGCGATATAATATGTTGAGCGGATAGTACTGTTTACTATATTAAGAAATAAAAACATTTTAAACTTAAAACGATTAATAAGAAAAATTATTACTACCAAATTTCAATTAAGTATTGTAAAAATCAAAACATATTTACTCTCATGACACTGTTTTCTATTAATTTTAATCATTCTTAATTTAAAAATTTCGTGATAAAAGTAACCTATACATTATTTATTAATGTATTTACATTAAATACCCAATTGAATAAAATAGAGCGTTCTATGAGTACTAAAATTTTGCTGTCCCTTAGGTGCGAGTCCTCACATTTTGTTGCATATAAAAGTAACAAAACACCTTAAAGTATCAATTTGTATCGCATGTAACCAAACAAAATAGCTCTCCTACTCATACTTAGGTTGAGGAACACCGTAGTTACAACCTTTCAATGTAAACAAACAATAAATTGAAAACGTAAAGATCACTTAATGGCTCGTCATTTAACCAACGATGAGGCTTTAGTCACAGAGGTGAAACAAAGACTACCACCATTGAGAAAACACCCTCTAGAGATGTTTAAAAATATTATTATTTTGTCGATACATCAGTGCATCCATCACTTAATTACTTATTGCGACTAGCTAACAATGGTCGACTAGGTTGTTTGTTCATAATCATGATAAGGCAGTACATGCACAATTTTACATTGATGTTTTAATTTTATGATACAAGTCCTCATTTAATGCCTTTTAAATACAGGTACACCAGCATGTGTTATCCCCATTATTGCCATCTAAGCCCATTAACGCCCCTCTTCTAAAAGGCCTTCTCTAATAAACCAAAGTTAAAATGATTCAGGTTAATCTCCACCACGCGAACTTAGTTCAAATAGACGGAGGCAGGTGAGTGGCGTTGAAACCTTGCATTTACAGATTTATGTTAATTGTGTATGGACTATTTTTGTATATGTGGGACTACCCTTATACTTAGATTTCTATAATATCAACGCTTCACTTGAGTGTATTCTGCAATTAAAAAATGGACATTATTTACCTTTCCAAACCTTTTAGCCAAGAGTTGAAACTTCAAAACCCAAAGTAAGGCAGTAGTCTGCGCATACTTTGTGAGAAGGCTTAGCATTGGGTGAAATACGTGACACACAAATCTACAGATCAGAAAAACAAATAAAATTAAAGAAATCTATTTCGTCTCTATGGGGTATGAGCTCGATGGTTGCCACGCTCCCCTTGGTTCCTCGCTTTCCCACTCACCAATGTTAAAAAGGAAGTCACGGTATAAGGTTCGTTGCTCCTAACCTGAACAAGTAGTTATACTTTAACCTCAGAGACAAAGCATCAGTCCAATTGTCCCAGCTTGTGCCTTATAAAGGTCCCCTTTTCAAAGCCTGGAGTCCCGTGACTAAATTAGGGTCAACCTCAAGAACAGACAAGCGTGGCAGTTAAATATTGTCATTATAATTAGCTTCATTTCCTAAATGTCACTAAGGCTCCTCCAGAGCATAATTATAAACATGTCGTAACTACATGTTCTGCATGTATGTGTAAGTTATGAAACATCTTTGCTTAGACAATTAATAAGATTGATTTGGAATGTTTTTATTGGTCAAGTTGAAATAGTAAAAAAAAATTGTAAGTATTATTGATACCAAACGTACACTTTCAATTATTGAATTGCTCAATATCTCGTAATACATCACTTATATCGCTTACTGCGGGGCGCGATTAGGAAAAGATCACCTAATTTAAACAGCTCGTACAGAAGTCAGTCCTTGGATGGCGATTGTTTGTTCGGCATTTGGTATTGTGGACGCCACCAGACCAAATCTAATATCAAATAATCTAATCTAGCTTAGACGTTAGCTTCCCGGTAAGCGGCATTAGGCTCGTGGGACTATCAATATGATTAAAAAAATGTGGGCGAAATAGTATAATGTATATATGTATGTGTGAATAGCAGCTGCTACCAGCGCTTAAGCATTCAAAGGTCATTATGCCACAAACAAAATGCTCCACAGGATGCGACTAGTGCAATCACTTCTATTTCGTAGATACGAAGACGAAGAGGAGTCTATGGAACACCTGCTATGTACCTGTGACTCGCTGGCTGCTTGCCGAATGGGTCTCCTGGGAGTGGCCTACCCTCAGCCAAGAGACTATGGGCTCCAAATTTGCAAAGACTGTCATTAAGATGATGACAACAATATGTGGAGATATGGAGTGACAGGCAAGGGGATGCACAAAAGGTTCGACCTAAGGGTCAAGGAGCACCACGGACAATCTGTGGCCCCCGTGATAAGATAATATAAGATGTATGTTTGTAATAATATATCTCTAATCTCCCTCTTTTGGTCTTCTTATCAAGAATATCAAGTGCAAGTGCGCAGTCGGTTCATTTTTATGAATTGATCAAAAGAAAGTGTTACACATAGCAGTACATGGAATTAAATCATACTTTTACTATCAAAACCTTTTAACTGAACAATTAAATACAGTAATTTTATTAATGTTGTCAAACATGACGTTTTTTTTAAATCTCTATAGGTACATAGTTATACCTCCACATTGCTCGGGTTGTGTTATACGTAGCATCTAGCATAGTTAATGTGCATTTTGGAATTATAAATATGAAGTAATTATGCAAAACCTCATGATTCGAATAATTTCTGACATAATGTCTGTTAGAAATCGAGTAACGCAAAGCCTCAAATCCAACCACATATAGAAAGAAATGAAAGTAAAATATTAATTTAAAAGAAAGTAAGTCTCATTGTTGAGTTATGACCGTTTTATTAACCGTATTTTCATGGCAATTTACGTCGATGACTAAGAAACGACTGCGCATACATTAAAATAGAATATACATACATCCATACATGACATGACTGTGTCGATACGTCTTTTTATGGTTCTTATAAATGGAGCATGCAAAGTTTTTCCAATTGGAATTATTTAATTAATTCGTTTTAAATACTTTTTAATTCGTGTGATTATTTCATACATACATACACAATATCACGCCTGTTTCCCCAAAGGGTTAGGCAGAGGCATATTATACGCCCACATTTCACAAGATATATTGTTGGTTCGACGTAATAGGTGGCGAGCCTATTGCCGCTATGGCTTCGTCTCCTTAGGTCTTGGTAGGATCCCTATACACTCCACACACACATACACAATTTAATTGAAACTAAAATTAGTCCATTCACTAGCAATTTTCTCATAAACTACTCGTAGATACCTTTTGAGGACAAATTGCTTCGCGTATTAATAGCGGTGACATCGTAAATCTTCCACAACATAAAAGTCCATTATAAAATGCCATAAAGAGATTATAACGACTTTAAAATTTATGTTACTATATGGAAATTGCATTAATTTTACATTGTTGCAAATTTTAAAAGCATTGTATGTACGAATAAATTATTGTGTATCGATAAATGTTTAAAATATCAGCACAGCATATAACGGAGTAAATTACACATTCTTTATAACATATATGGTCTGTGGTATGCAATTATACTCTGCCCAATATTTCGAAGTTTTACTTATCCATGGGAATCTTACTATATAATATTAATGTGTCTGTGTGCCTGATAATCGGCCTCATAAGAAAGCTAAAAGTCGCTCAGCGTGCAATGGAGAGAGCTCGGAGTTCGGAGTGTCCCTATGTGATAGAATCAGAAATGAGAAGCCAGTGAATGCAAGCGGCACAAGATCGATGAACGTTAAAAACAATTGGGGAGGCTTATGTTCAAATGGGTGAAATGATGATGATGATGAATATTAGTGTTTTACAGCGGCTTCACCTGCGTGCCCTCAAAATTATCGCATTTTACAGAAGACGGCGATTTAAGAGTAGATTTATATAAACAAATACGCACACTTTAATTGTAATCAATAATTTTGCCACGTTCAAAACAATTTGAACTACGCTAGTAATCATACAATACAATACAATAGTAGTCATACAATAATTACGATTCTCTTATAAAAATAAAAAGTTGTAAAACCATCTCCAGGATCCGATCATAATCTCAACATAATCGAGTCTTAGGCTAGGAAGTAAAACGTTAGTTAAGAAAATCCCTTACGATTATCGATACACTGCTTTAGTTTGGTTATACAAAAGTCGTGAGGTAGATTCTGAAACACCGCAGGCAGGTTAACTTCATATTCTACCTAATTATAGCATTGTTAATGCACAGCATTAGACACAATAGACTTCATCATGACCACTAAGCGACAAATATTCAATTGTGTCTCTGTGCTCGCCAGGGTGAAAACCGGTAGCGATCAACATTAGGTGAATAGTAATATAAATCTTGAAAGGTCCCGCTTGATGAGGTCTATGCTCCGACCCTCAGCTGCTCATATTCAAAACGCCGAAAGAGGTCAATCGTCGAATCCAGCTCGGTTGGGCTGCGTTCGGGGAAACTACGCAAAATCTTCTCGTCCGAAATTCCTCAGTGTCTTAAGACGAAAGTCTTCGACCAGTGTGTGTTGCCAGCGATGACGTATGGGAGTGAGACGTGGTGTCTGACTATAGGCCTCATAAGGAAGCTCAAAGTCGCTCAGCGTGCAATGAAGAGAGCTATGCTCGGAGTGTCCCTACATGATAGAATCAGAATTGAGGAAATCCGTAGGAGAACTAGAGTGACCGACATAGCGAAGCGCGTTTGCAAGTTGAAGTGGCAGTGGGCGGGGCACATAGCTCGAAGAACCGGGGACCGATGGGTAGTTAAGGTTCTTGAATGGCGACCACGAATCAGCAAACCGATGCAAAGCAAATGGACCGATGACCTGTTCAGGGCGGCGGGGAGCCGGTGGTTGCAGGCGGCAAAGGATCGATCAACGTGAAAAGCAAATGGGGAGGCCTATGTTCAAAGTGGACTTCAAATGGCTGAAATTATGATGATGATAATGCACAAATTTAAGAAAATGGTCCTAATATTTTATTAACCATGCATATGCATATCCTCGTACCAGTTGCGGATATTTACTTAATATGCTCACAAATAAAAAGTTGTTCAGAAATAGCCATTCAAAAATTTCAAGTTATATATATACTCTGGCCTGCAATCTAAATACCTACAACACTTGTAATTTTTTTTTTATTTAATGAAGTTAAAGATTTAAAATATAAAACGTTTTATCTAGTTTTCTTCGAAAGTAGTATTTTACTGAAAGTTTTTTATCTTCAACTTTAAATATTGACGCTAAATTTATACAAGTTATGGCAGTTTTAAAAGTGTGATACTTAGTTTTGCAGGCCTGTGTAGTTTTATCTCCGACGTGAAATGCGTCCTAAGTACCTACAAATTAAAACCAATAACTAGGTACTCATTAAAAATAAATTCAAACTTTTTTCAATAACTCAAGAATTATTCGTTCAACAAAAAGCTTATTGACAGTTGATTGCGAGTAAACCATAAAAACCTTCTTGCCATAAGACGCGTACCGTAGATCCACTATTACGAGCCCATAACTGAATACAGTTAATTACCAAGGACATACGTACAAGCATGCAAGATCAGTTTTTTAAATTCTGGTATCGACAATTATCGACGGTGCGCACCACCTGTCGGCTAGATTGCATATCCTTACGCGTATCGACCATAGACGTAGAAAGAAAGTGGGGCTTCTACTTGCATTCACTGTGCAGTCTATGAAAAAAACATAAAAATCTAACATATTCGCAACGATATAAGTTTAACTACTAATTTATATGAAGTTTTCAAACATTGGTATATCTAAAATATAACGCTCTATTTAAAATTCAAATCTACACCAAAATTTTCCTTATGTACATTTTTCATAGTGACAGAAACTTTCAGGATTTGATCAAAGAAACAATTAGTATATAGTTTGAACTACGCCGATATCCAACATACGTTAATTGATTATCTCAAGCATTATGAGCTCGACGCGTAACAGATCGATCACAAGTTATAAAATACTAGCGGCCGTCTGCAACTTCGTCCGCGTGACCTGCATATAAACCTTCATCTTGAATCACTCTATCTGTTAAAAAAACGAATCAAAATCCACAGCGTAGTTTTAAAGATCTAAGCGTACTTAGGGTCAGACAGAGAAAAGCGACTTTGTTTTATAATAATATGTAGTGATGTCAAATTATTGATATCTGAAATTATAATAAATTGTACCGATAACAAAAAAATGCAATTATTATATAAGTTACATCAGAAAATAATGAACCCTTATTTTATTAAAAACCAATAGGTATACAAAAAGTGTAAAATGTTAATAAAATAGGTTCTACCCTGAATTTAATTAATTCATGATTATTTGTTTACATATATGTTGGATTCTATTGAAAAGGACTATATACCGATACTCACGCACGCTTAATCACTTTTCTCAGTCTATGGTACAGATTTATCGGAACAACTTCACCTTACTTTTTGCAGGACACATTTTGTTGCCCGTAGTAAACCCGACATATTTCGTAGTAAAAATTACGAAGATTTATTTCTACTTAAGTAATTAATTTTATAGTGGTTTAATGAATATTTTACCAAACTCAATCTTTTATAAAGCGTGTAAAGTTTTAACGACTGTTCTTTTCGTGTTAAGGTCAATAATCTAATTAACGAAATTTCATAAAATTCGGGTTTTATATGCGAGATAAGCGTGAACGCGTTAACACACTTTTACAAAAAAACTTAGTAAGTACTAATAATGTCCTATCTAAATGTATTTCTCTTTATGATTTGGCTTACTATGTTGTCGACAAATTGCACGTCAATATGTAAGTATTTAAGGGTTTTCGGAGATAATATGTAATATTATATGAATATAATACGACAGTAGGAGCTTTACAATTGTATATTCTATTTATGTTGTTACTTTGTAAGTTGCTATTTTATTGTAGTGTTGTTTTGTTTTCATAGAAAAGAAAAAAGTAACAATCTTTTAGTAAAGCAACCTGTTGTTTTATTTAAAAGAATATATAGGTAATTACAAAAAAAAAGCTGATGACCCGGCGAAGTGGATGGGAATAAAATACTGGGATAACGCAAAAATGAAAAATAAGAGGTTTTTTTTTAATGTTGTACATACGTTGTACAACCTTTCTTCTTGTCCAACCAAGACCTTCTTATTTGTAGGAATAACACATTGAAAAACAAAATAAGACTAATGCAAAAAAGACTGTTGAAAAATTTTATGACATTGCAGTAGTGGACACCGCGCCATAGAGAGACCGTGCGTGCTCGCCCGCTGCGCATCCGCAACGCAAACGTCGCGCCGCGTCGTTTGGGATGACAGAGGACGATCGAGCCCAGTAGCGATTACAGTACACAAAGAACAGAGAGTACACGAAATAAATGTATGATCAACCTTTACAGCCCAATAAAGTACAGTGCCCGTACGTAAGACGAAGTAAAGAAGTAGATTTTTCTATAGAAGTAGATAGGTTTATTGGTCGTAATCTTTAATAAGGCTCTAGAGCTTGACCAGTCTGTAAGTTCTTTTTTTAGATAGATGTATTCTACTGTCAGGCCGGGGGAAGCTTTGAAAAATCGCTCAAAGAGGCTCTATATCCCAAAATCGTACACTCATTACTGACGTGAGCTCCTGGTTTTTCATCTTTACCTCTTTTTTATTATCTCATAAAATATTAATTATAGGTGTATATAAGCTTGTTCAATAAATAAACCATATAAATAAATAAATATTATTATATAGTGGGGACTTTTCAAAAGTATATAGGGAATTGGCCAGTATCGGGGTTATTGTGGGCTTACGGCGGGCGGCGTGGATTAACTAGTAGAAATAATGGAACACCGTATTGTAAATCAACAGTCTATTTTGCAATTACAATTAACTACCAAATAAATCACTTTGCCACGAAAATCAAATTACAATTATGAAGCCAGCACAAGATATTACGCGAATATCAAGACGTTCCTCAGAACTTGTGACGCCTAGGCCGGCTGCAAACAGATTATATATCAGCAGCTAGCTAGCGCCATGCCGCCAACGAACCGAGTTACGTCAAGCAAGCGAGCTGTCACCCAACCCTCGAACGTCAGTGACATTCGCTTCAATATGCTTTTATTTATCTGGTATCTATGACCACAATTACGAAAGCGCAGTCAAGTATGTTAAAACGAACATTTACTGTGAGCAAAATCAGAAATTTACAAAATTGTAACTTTAATAAATATGTCGTATATTTTTTAATTCCGTGCTTACACTAAGACTAACTGAGTTCACTATCTGTTGTCTCTCTGACTACGGTCTAGGACTAAACCTGTACCCATTAGCGAGTGCCTAGCCACAAAAACAACAGGGAACGAATCGGGAATGCGCTCTGAATCGTCCACTCGGGGTTGCTACTTCATTATTCTCTCCCTCAATTCTTACTATAATACACCATTACTGAAGCAGCTGGTTTTACATTATATGCTGATTCTAGATTGCTGCTGTGGATCAATTAGCAGTATCTCAACAATTTCACGGGACTTAAACTGTGACAGCATTATAATTATTAGGCTTCAATTATGTAAATTCTTTGGTTATTTTCAACTTACTTTCTCGGGAATCTAGAGCAAATGAAATTTTCAAATTACTTTATAAAAAGTTGTGTTTTTGTGATAGTATAGTATTAAATTATCAAAATCCAAAATAATTGCAAAGAAACACAATTTTTTGCGAATTTTACAATGTTTTTGTAACATGGTCTGCAATCGCTAGTTAATATGTCATTGGCAACATCACAATCTAGGAGTCGTGATTGCAAACATAGGGAAACGCATTTGTCAACCTTCATATATTAGTTTAGTATAGTTATCAAAATATTTTAATGGAAAATCAATTTTTAATATCTGGCAACACCATACAGACTCCATTAGGTAGTGAAATAGCGCATATCTTTGCAAGGACCTCATTTACGATGAATAGTCCTCGTCTACGATCAACCAATCCGGTTCCGCGCTTTAATTACACCTACTTCACAGTAAGTAATGTATTGTTTTGCTTATAGTCACAAGCAAGATGCCAGAATTCAGGACGAATAAATTACTTACTTTAATGATGTAATTAATTTTGTTAGTATTGGTGATTATAATACAACATTTAAGACTAGGTGGACTTAAATTAGTTTATTTATTGAAAGGGAAGTTGTATTTTATTTGATGTTAGATGTTCTCTGCGGTTATGTCTACGTATCAAACTATGTTAAGTTATTACCCATATCAAGTCGGGGATAGAATAACGGATCAACGGACGAGGCTCAGACGAATATAACAGCGCCCGGTAAGCGGCAATAGGCTCGTCACCTATTACGTGGGACCAACTATATAATTGGCTAAGTCTGGGCGTAATGCCTCTGCCTACACCTTCTAGGAAATAGGCGTGAATATATGTATATAATATATTTCTTTCGCTGATATCAGTAATTGTAGAGATGACACCTTACTAACAAAAATTAAGCAGATATAGCAAGTAGCCCACATAATTAGCGATAACAATCAGCCTATTCCATTGAATTTGCCAAACCTACTTGAAACTGCCGAATCCTAGACAATTTTCAAAGGATCACACTAAACTGTAGTAACTCTCTTAAATTACCACGTGTTATGGTGTTTGACTAACGTACTGAACTTTATCCTTTCAGTATATTATCAATGATCTAATTAAGCTAAACCTTCTCTCACAAAACAAAGTAAAAGGGAATCAGGTCACACACGCATTAATTTGTATGGGTAGCATCCCAAGGGAGCTTAGATGTTTTACTACGTAAACGTAAATGCGTTATTTCCAGTAAAATGATTAAATAACATATCATGTACCAAATCATATGCGGTTTGAGTTCAATTTTGAGTTCTATTTATAATTTACGGATCCCAATGTTAAGTCAAACAGTAAGCTCTATCGATATAGCACAAGCAGTTAAAAACCGGCTTCTATTCTTTTTAATGACAGAATATAGAAAAACCATCAAGAATTCGTAGTCTCTTGCTTTCTTGGCAAGCACTTGATTTCTGTAAAGGAGGCCTGCAGTTTCCTATTATAAATAAAAAGTTACTTCTTCTATCTGTTAGTTAATCCTGTACGTTTTCACACTGCACCGGTTAAAGTTCAGTGATTTTTTGGGTTTTTTAGTCTAAGAATAAGATTTTGGTAATTTTTGTCAAAAAATTAGATGGGACGAAATGAGAATTATATAAACTAAAGTTATCTATTCTTTTCGGTATTTTTAACATAATGATTAGGTTATGACAATGTTGTGAATATTCTCGCAAATCCTTCATAGTAAGCTTAAAGCGCTTGTCTTACGAGTGGGTACACGTCTGGCTTTTATGGCACGAGTACATAGACGTTATGGATAAAAGCGGCACAAGACCGATTGTCGTGGAAGAATATTGGAATGGCCTATGTTCAGCTGTGGACTTCATATGGCTGAAATATTGATGATACGTTGGGATATATTGCGGGAGATTTCAACTCGATATCAATTGTTTTAAGACATTTAATAATAATAAGCCCGCAGGGCAGCTTGTGGCGAGCTGTTTGTGAGTGGCTTAAATCCGAGTGCTCCAGAGGGTCGGACTGCGGTCTCGCCTCCGGTTCGCCGGAGTGGGCCCCAAGAGGCTAGCAGAACCCTCGCCCCTGGCTTGCCTTCATTGGCTGTCCAGGGTGGAGTCGCAAGAGCTACATGCTCGCAGGGTGGAAGTGAAAGATGCATAAGTCGTGAGTTGGCGCACTGTCCTCTTGGGCAGTGAGTAGAAAACGGTGTACACCTCTCGACACCCTGAAGCCGAGGATATCTATGTTGCGCTCCTGCCGTTGCAGTACGCCTATTTTGGAGTGCCCATTTAATCCTCTGGCTAGTCACCGCCTGCCATTTACAATCATTTGAGACTGATGATGACGGCAGGTGTCCGATAGTCTCCTCTATCCATAGTCCAATTTACCCAGTCCTTCAGCTTTTCAACCCAATATCCCGGCCATAGTAGATTATCCTAATAGTACTGCACCAACCGGGGATTGTCCTTAGGTGTATTTCTATAATGCACATAGGGATAATCGCCGGTTGGTGTTACATAACCATTAGATTAAAATTGTCTAAGGGGCCTCTACGTGTTGGCTTCGGCCCCACGCATGCCTTCCAAATGTCCGGGTCACCATTGGCCCGAGATCGGAAAAAGACAAACATAATAATAACAATATTACCTCGCGGCCGGCGGTCTCCGTTTTTTATATTTTTTACAGTATTGTATTTTTTCTTTTTTGTTATATAATAATTGTAAAAAATATAAATTATGTGTAAATTAAATAAATATATGTGAATAATAATAATAAAAATATTTATTAGTGCACCATACAATTAAAAATTGAAACTAAAAACAAGTTGTAAATGTTTATATGATGCACCAAAATGACCCAACTTAGCATATGCTAGTCCAGTGTTCTAGCGCTGGTTTTCAGCTGGGCCATTTTGGGTGCAGTGCGGAACGTACATCTTATATATTATTTACAAATATATCTATTATAGATATCTTATAGATATATATATTATAGATATCTGACGACTTTGAATAACTGTAGAAAATAAACTATTTATAATTATTTTCATGTTTTACTAAAGACTTGTAAATAAATAAACTTCGTGACTATATCCTTCTCTAACATTATAAGTCGAATTTGTTCTTTATCCATCGCAAACACGATCATTTCAATCACCATTACTATTATTTAAAAAGCTGCCTATTGAAGTAATCTGAGATTCCCATACATCGTGAGACCGGCGAAGGTGGCAATTACCAGCGCTCTGGCGGATGTGCTCCGAAAGTAATCTAGTAGAGCCATTACGTGTCTCGTATGTCCACTAAAATTAGATGCTCTAAGCGTCAAGTCTGCAAGAGTCAAAGCCCCAAAAGATATTTTATGATATAAAACGTAATATTTGCTTTTTCCACCCGGATTAAAAGTGTTATAGCATAAAAAAAAATCGTTTAACTTTTGGTGAAATTATCAGCAAGGCTAGGCAGCGTCGTATTTGGATGGATTACTTATTAGATATACCTTATATATTTGAATTTTATAAAATAAAAAATAAAAGCAGTTAAAAAACAGCTATGCTCTCGTCAAGCAGTTTTTAACGATTGCTGACTTTTTAATTTCATCGTCATTCCAAAATATGTGTAACAAAACTTGCTTATGATTAGTTCGTTTTTAAAACTATATTGGCTTACTACATCTAAGTAAAATGTTAATAATTCATCAATAACAAGCAAACAAGTTTAGAATAAGATATATAGGTCAACCTGTAAACGTCATGAAGATTATAAAGTTCACTTTTTGCGCAAAAAAAATTAAACTGAATTTAGAGCCACTTGAGTAAATAAACAGTTGCGAGGGAGTAATATAGTTTTCCTAATCCTTAGAAAGCAGTCGTGTGAATCATTAACAAACATTGGTGGAACTGGAACGACCTCGAAGGACGGCGCGGGCGCATTGTGTTGCGCGATATCCGCATAGTTCGCGGGGCCACCCGCCAATTAGACAGATATGCGCCACTAATGCTGGTGTTGCCAGTACAATATAAAATTCCTAAATTTCGAGGTAATAAACAAGATACTATAGTATAGTTTTACACACATATGCATACTTTTTATACTTCGGTCACACGATGCGAAGAGGCGACGAAAGACTTGAAAAGTTGATTGTTGTTGGGAACACTACAAGTTGATTGTTGTAAATTGATCTCACAATAATAATAATATATTTAAATTACGATTAATTGTATCTCTTGTTCTCGATTTTTCTTTTTGATTTTGAGTGTGATTGTATGTATGTATGATTTCATTTCTTTTTTGTCTATATCTTTAATTTTTAAGTTATTGATAATATATTAATTATTGTTTATGTTTAAATGCAGTTAATGTTGTGTACATCTGTTAGAGATATACATAGAAGTTCTCTGTCTTGGCCATGAATTTTTTTTAATGTATTTTTATGTATATTGTTGATGTACCTTATTAAATATATTAATAAATTAATAAACACTAAAAGCAAACGACCTAAAGTCCGTCACCAACAAGATAGGCCGATCAAGTGAAAGACTCCTCGTCCTCCAAACTCTGTTTTATCGTGAGGGAGGCGCCGATGACGGTCTGCCGATAGACAGGAACGTGTCAAATGTTAATAATAATAATAATAATCATTTATTGGTGCATCATAAAATTTGTGGATACAAACTAATTACAATAATAAACAATTCATTGTATGATGCACCAAAATGACCCATCTCAGCATTTGCTAGGATAATTTCCCAGCGCTGGTTTTCAGTTGGGCCATTTTGGGTGCAGTGCGGGACATAAGGATTGAAGTGTTATAAATATATACAAAATGTTTTTAAAACTAAGTAAGAACGTTCAAAGTATATAAAAAAGAAAAAGAATAATAAACATCAAAATTGTTCAAAATGTGAAAACAGCTCTATTATTAATATGTGGATAACCCTTTGCCCACGTGCCCAGTAGACGAGATTCCAACTACCTTAGACGATTTCTACGACACCTTTGGGCAAGAAGTGGGAGGTAGGATTATTTAGAAGAGCCTCTGTATATATTTACGTCAATTCAATGTTTGCCTTCCATATTATAATATGTGCTTAGTTTGAGTCTAGATGCCAAATGCTCAAATTTCAAAAACTTTTAATTATTCGAAAATCCAATGAATACATCTTAATACTTTATTTGCTAAGTTATAAAAGTATGTTTTCACCTAGTAAATAAACCTTTATATATGACAAAGTAAAATATGATCCACTGAATGAAGAATGTGGTAAACGTATTTACGTTAAAACTTCCGCTATAGTGCAAAAAATAATAAACTGGCAACACTATATCACGCGTTACATTATTGTTATTTTGCTTAACGAGTTACAAAGCTATTTAAGTAGTAATTACGCTTTTTGCCATCTCTATTTACCGAATACTCTCTGTATTTACCGTTATTGAACTAAATTATAATTTCACGTGCTTTTGCGAAATATTATTTTTTATTACGATTAATAAATCGTAACTATTTGTTGCTATGTGAGTAATAACTTCATCATCATCTCAGCCATTTGACGTCCACTGGTGAACATAGATATCCTCAATAGGTTTCCACATTGAGCGATCCTGAATCGCCTGCTTCCGTCGTCTTCCCGCCGCCTTGACGGTGGATGGGAGTACTTACTTAGCAACAGATTTTTTTCTGCGCTATAATTACGTTTATACATACAGATTGTCAGACAGCTTATACATGAAGAGTCATATTATCAGCCAAAACATCGCCAATTGTTTTGTTGGTCCCACGTAATAGGTGGCGAGCCTATTGCCGCTTATCGGGAACTTTTATGTTCCCCATAGCCTCATCTGTTGATCGGCAGGTGAGGTTGGCTTGGGCTCCTTAGATGATGGTAGGAGCCCTGTAGAATTACGTATATATATTATTAAACTCGATATTATACATATTGTTATATACTTATATCTTCAGGGTAGAGTTTTCAAAATTCATTGCTAAAAATAAGTTAACCAAACAACATCTTTTCAGATTTTGCAAACCAAGTCCTTATCTAACTTCGATAGAATAGATTGACAATGATGATTCAGTTAGTAAGGGAATGTTATTTTATACATGTGAAACTTATTATCAATCAATAGAGAATACAAGGAGAATTGTTTATCATAGATTCATTTCATAGTAATCCATTGACCTACATTCGCACATTTTGTTGTAGCTTTATTCGGGTCTCTCTATCGTCATAACAATATAATATAAAACAAACGAAAAGGTTTCATATGAGTATTATTAAACTGGCACGAGGGTAGAATCCATACGCATTTTGGGGAGAGATATACTCATTTAACATTAGGTATCTCGTAAACTTGGTACACGAGTGCTTTGCCAAACAGACATGGCTATTGTATTGTACCAAAAATAAGGCGCGAATCGGAATGGACGGAATCTTTACAAAAGTTTGTTTCAGAGGCAACAGAATTTTGAAATAGTGTTTTTAACTATAGTGTCGACTGATAAGAAGCCTTCTGCTTCTAAGATTCTTCCTTTGACTCCCACAAAGGATAAATTAAATCTTTGTATGCCTGTAAACTAATATTTGTTTAGGTGAATGTGGCATAATTATATATTGTTGGGTATACCTATATCAAATTCGAAGTATGCATTCAAAGCATCTCTTTTCGAAGTCGTTCATATCCAATTTGATAATCATCCTAGTCGGTTGTGCCCCAGATCTTCATCTTTCGCTAAGTGCCCAAGGTCTGCTTGCTGGTATAACCAGATTTATCTGAATTTCAATGACTTTATATAATAAAAATCTAAAAAGATTTAATTTTGTTAAATAAATTGTAAAATTAAAGTGCAGTCAATTTGAATTGTAAAAGAAATGCGAAGAAACTACGCAAAATTAATAAAGATTCATAGAAAAAATCCATAATTTACCTGTTGATTAAATGTTAATTGTAAACACTGTCACAAATTATCGACTGCCTCATAATTAATTTGGCATTTATGCCAGGCGGAACAGAAAGTATATAGACGACAACGAACACATGCAATTGATGCAATGTAGTGGATTATCAGTCTACTATCAAACTATTTACACCATAGGAATACTATTTTTTTTAATGAAAAATCATCTAGTGACCGTCTCCGACGGTGTGTCAGGCTTGTACTCACTAAAAACACCCCATGTTCCTTATTTAGCCTGCTATGTCCCGTGGCTGCTGAGCTGTATCCTTTTGGAACAGTCCCGCCAACGTACACTCAAAAATAACGCTTATATATATTACAATATCAGGTATCGTTCTATATTAATAAGAACCAAACACGGTTTATACCCTTTAGTATAAAGCTATTAAACTAAGACTTAACATTTGTACCATTTATCACCACTCAAAACTTCTATAGATTATTATAAAATTAATGAAATAAGTCATTCAATTTCCATAAACAAAATGAAGTATTTATAATAACATAATAACATTTAAATCAAGTACGTATCAAGGTAAATATAGAAGGTTGATTGATAAAGCGGCTTAGTCACAAATTAAAATGTGCACCTTGAACGCCCTAGCTACTTTGATTACCATTCACTAGTAATGCAGTATATTATTCACAAAGAACCACATCACTAAACTTTATGGATACAGACAATAAAAAAAACTGGTTGCTTTATAAAAAATATATGAAGCTCAATGATCACAATATATAAGTGTGTAGGGCTCCTACCAAGATCTGAGGAGCCAAAGTCAACCTCCAGTTAGGGGGGGTGCAAGTGGTGCACCTGCCGATCAACGGACGAGGCTCTGGCAATCATATAAGTTCCCGGGAAACGGCAAAAAGCTCGCTACCTATTACGTGGATCTAACAACATGATTGGCGTGTTCGCATGTATGTAACATCAAAAGAGGAAAATGCAATAGTTTGACATTAGTTTTTAAAATGGAAACACATACTTTATGGCGCTTAAAAGAAAATAAATAAAACTAACTACCTTCTTTGGAAATACTGCAAGAAAGGCAAACATCATGAAATGCAAATGCGATAAAATGACATAAGTTATAAGTAAAATGATATAATGAAATAAAGAACATTTTAATACTGTTTACTCAATCTTTATCTTTCTCAAGAGATGCTTTAGTAGATCAAGAAAAACTAAATTTTTATGCAAAATAAATATTTCAATCAAATTCTACAAACAGTGGCATGGCCTCCTTTCGTTTGCACCATGCACCAAATCTGAACACTAAAACATTCGACAAAACCTCAATTAAATAAAATATTTCTGTTTTTTTTTTCTAAATTTTCAGAATCTACACGCCCTACTTTTCTCAACAACTTTATTACACACGTGTAATGTTTATTATACAAGCAAGATTACATCATTTGATATCATAATGCTCTGTCAAATTACCAAGTCGGAAACACCTCCGAAAACAATACACGCCCCGTAATAGTGACAAGAGCAAGTGTGCCGCGTCGCGTGCGCAGATGTTCGTACGCCAATCATTCCGTTAATTGGAGAGAATCATTGTAGAAAGTATACTGAGACTGGATATCCGCGCTCAGGGCTCGTTTGATACAAACATAGACTGGAAACGAGGCGGAATGACCAATTAAAATGTGATTTTGAGTCATGGCTTAAGGATCAGCTGTATTGTAAAGAGACTTATTAACCATGTTTCGTGTTGCTTTGTCTTTAAGCTGATTTGTACAGAGAAATAGATAAAACGTCTATTGCACCTGTTGAATACACAAATAAGACAATTAGATTTTAAAATCTCACATATAAAATATTCATACAATAAAGTGTAAGACCCAACAGTCACATTATAAGTGTGCCCTAATATATATTCACGTGATGACTATTATATTTTCATATTTTAAAATAAGTTAATTTGAATAAAACTTTTGATTTAATTACTTGCTTTCATTTCACGCCTTGTTTTAAGTCGAATACAAAATTTTACCAATGATCACATGATGTCACAAAACTATTGACTTAATTAATTGAGGGTTTATTTTCGGTTAAAGTTAGTTACTGGTTAGACTACCTTCTAAATAATAAAGCAAATAATAAAATATGAGTTTAATTAAGCAGATAATTGCATAATAAGCAAAAGGCTGAAAATCCAAAATGTCTCAACGTCCTCGATGTAATAGATTATATAAACGGACAGCCATGAGGCTTTTAATAATTCCACATTAATATCAGGAATAGTACGAGCAATATAGAATAGCGAAGCCCTGTCAGTCGATTGTCCAGCAATGTCAATGCACATCGCGACAGGGTGCAACAAACTATAGGCAGGTCATTGTCGTGGACTTTAATTTGTAGAATGATACCTTGCCACGTCCTTCTATGACATAAGCATACGATAGAATCTACCAAATCTGCTTTATTCCACTGATTCCCTAAAACAAGCCTAATACCAACGAGGTAAGTTCCATTTTCATGGCTTATTTGACTTTAAAATGACCTCAGGCTGACTACCGATTTGTAGATAATATACGCACGTGTCCGATAAGGTGAAATATTCATCGGTATGCCGCATTGGTACACGTTATACAAACACGTCAATGTCATACTAATGTGGTTACTGGTAACGCGGCACTTATCTGACATGCACCTCGAAATTTCGATGCTCATCCGTAAATAACTAGACGTGATAAAGTAGAATGCCATATTCCATAAATTTAATATTTTAAAATAACCACTTTTATGTAAACCAATGTACTCGTACCAAAAAACATACACTTTATGATTTTTCCTTGAAATCATAGTCCTTATTGCATAACGCATAACGAATAATCATTGGCTCAATAGTAAATTCAAACGATTCATAAAAATTACTTAATTATTAATCAAATAATGAAAACAAATTAACCAGACACCAAAAGGCAAAAAAGTCAAAACAAACATACACCCTTGAACTAAGGTATTTGGAATTGTTGAAAAAGGCCTGCATATTTAATAAAATTTCCATTTTTATACATAAACATCCAAATGGCTCCTCCTAAGCTTCTTATGGAATCAGTTATTTCTGCAGCCTTGATGAGTTTATTATATTGCTTTTGTTAAAACATACAGCTTGATCAGCGATCGGCATTAAAGGCTGTCTCCTCAACAAATAAGGCTCACTGCTGATAGAAATGCAAATCAATAAACACATATTACGTCATGTTCTGTCTATTGATGATCGTGAAAGGAGCGTAGGCCGAGTATGGAATGAATAGCAAAGGCTGAGTCAGTGGCCCTTTCTGCGGCCTTTTTGGGAATGTTATGCGAGCGGTAGTACGCGACGCGCAATCCAATGCAGAGCCATATTGTCTAGTGGTCCTGTGGGCGGGATTCTGCAACATCGATACACGAGTTCTTCTTCCTCGTACCTACATGACTGATGTTTTTAATGTGTAATAGAGAGGCGTTAAGGCCGAATAAAGTTCAGGGTCATATATTGTTTCTGTAATTACTTTCTAGGTCATGGATTATGTTTAAAAATAGCAGACTGAGCCATTATTTGTGGAATATTAAGCGAGGATAGAAAAAGTCAATCGGTGCCTTAATAAGTATTGATGACAACAATTCGCTTAAAGTCAAGTCTCAAATCAAAGTCGAATGTAAATATACGCTTACAAAACTAAAAAAGAAACTAAGTAAAACTGATATCATAATATCAAACCAATTCTTTAAAAAGAGTATAAATCTTTGCAATTACGCTAAGTAAGTAAATAACTAAGTTACTTTTCTAACTTTTACTTTAGAACTTTTAAAACAACACACGCCTTCATAATCCACTTCTGAATGGGTCACGAGTTTACGACCTATTCACAATTCTACCTGTGTTTACTGTCTCGATGTCTTAGCACAATGAAAAATCCGAGTCAACGAGTGTCACTCAAAACCCAATTGAATCAACAACACGTATGCGTTACGATTGTTGTCCGGCATTTTGTTTTTCACAATATGCTTTCGCCATTAAATGCGAGAATTGCTGGCTATGGTTTGTGCGCATTTTCGCTCACATATTGCTAACAACACGCTTCGTTGAGTATCTATGTTCAGTCAAAAGAACGAGTAAAAGATTTTAGATATTATACTTAATTTGTGTTAGATTTTGAAATAATTTAATATCTATTCAATTTGTTTAATACAGGCGCAGCTGAAAATCGATGCACCCATAATACACACACACACAGTTACAATAATCACAGCACGCTTGTGTGTATTCCAAATAAATATTATTTTAGTTAATTTCATAGCAAATAAATAAATATTGTCGGACATCTTACCTAGTCATAAACTAAGCAGCTTTGCAAATACAATAATAATACATGCTTATATTCTGGAATAAACCTACATTCTTACTTAATTTTTAACTCAACTTAAGTTGCCTCAAATTGCATAACAGTTTTGCATATTATTTATATTTTTTACCTGAAAATGATTGAATATGTTTTCATACAAAACACAGTAACTAATAAAGCAGTAAACAGAAGTCCAAATATTAGCGTTTATAAAGTAAAAATCATTGTTGATTGCATAAAATAAATAAATACTTCAGTCGGTCTTGTGGTTGTCATCGTAGTCTATTTATATCCTGCAAGTTTGATGTACGCTTGTAGTTAATTAGGGTTCGGCTGCCGTTTTGAAAAAATAAAACCCCTTACATTTCCGCCATTTTGTCGCCTGCTTTTAATTTGTTGTTGTTGTTGTTGTGAGATAACAGAACTGTTACAAGTGCAACTTAAATGAAATTTTACACATTCATGTATATTTTAATAACGAAAACAAACTTATATAAAGAAATATTGCTTTTATTTGTGGTATGTTTGTTATTGGTTGCTGCCCACTTTTCTTATCAAATGGCTTATGTATTATTGGAATACTAATAAATTGTGTAGTGTACATTTAGTACCCGACAAATACTTGCTAAACATTATAAATGAAAGATATCAAACAAATTAGTCTACTCTAGATTTAAATAAAGTTGGTATTAAAACAAAGTGTACGATTAAGATTTTTATAACAAAGAAAACTATTGGTTTTGAATTTAAGGGAAACAATCACGATAATTATTATTGGGGGTATTCTGACAGGTGCAGGAAAAGAGTTATGGTATATTAAAGGGTTTTCATAGGTTATAAATAATAATCGATTTACTTTTAAAATATAGACACTAAAGTTTCTTAAGATCACCGAATATAAAGAGCTTATATCAATGCAATGTCTGAATGACTAACAAAGTAGTAAACAAATTTCGAAGTATCTATTATGGAACCCTACAATGCACGTGACCCAGCACGCACTTGCCAGCTTTATATATAAAGGTCTGTATGGACGGCGTGTCGAAAGACTGTCGCAGTGCGTTCGTCTCTCGATTTATCAACGTCACGGGGCATCTTAGGGGCTGTCGGCTTCATAATAACAAAGAAATACACAGGAAAACAGACGCAAAAGGAAAACGCATTAGACATTGAATTCCATGAATTTGTAATAAGTACGATGTTCAATAGGGCTTCGGCTTTCATAAGTACGTCATTTCCTCTCAATTTGATTTATATCCACGACATTGCTAAGTGAGCCAATTGAGACGAGCATTTCAAATCTATCCACTCGTTAAATTGCGAGAGATTGAATAAGCGATCGACATGAATTATGATGAGATGAAAAAAGAAGATGCTGTTATAAACGTGCTATTACATTTGAGATCTAATCAAGAGATAGTAGGTATTATTATTATATTAAATTGAAACCAATTAGCCAGTCAACCTAGATATAAGTGTCTAAAGGAATCTTATGCAGTTATGAATATGTATTTAAGCAATTCGAGCAATTCGTGGTAGTTGTTATTTCGTGTTATGCATGGGAACAGGTGTAGTGGATACATATTTGTCGAGGATGTCGGGCGACATTTCCCAGCCGGTTAATTGTGAGGACATTCCAGACGAAAACTTCAGTTTTTTGAGGAGCCACTGGTGGAATCCCGCTGACATTACGGCACCTGTCCTACAGTCGTGAGCTAATTGTTTTATATTTAGCCACGAATTGCGCAGAAGAAACATTGTTTCAATACTAATGACATTGTGAGATATGCTTAAGCTATTACCAATTTAGTTACTTTATATTATACTATACAAGTTAAATAGAAAAGTGTTATTATGAACTCAATGTTTTTTTCATAATATTTCTTTATGACAATTAGAAACACTTCATTAAAATTTAAAAGTAAAGTAAACGTAAAAAATATTTATTTCATAAGCTATTATACTAAGTACTTGAAAACGTCATAATTAAAAATGAAAAAAAACAATCAAAATATTTTTACACCAAATCACGAAGCTTAGATTCACTTACACGTAACAAAACAATTTAAAAACAAAAAATAATTAAGTGTAAGTTATTCTAATTTGATTAAGTCCGATCCGATATTATAATATATATTTGTGTATTTTATTCAAATTTAAGAAATAGTTTTAGTGTGTAGTGTGTGTACCGCTTAGATTGGCTTTTTCGTTTATTTATTTTTTCAATATTGTAATCTGTAGTTTTTAAGTTTTTTGGTCAATAACGAGTATATCTAACTATCCGATTTATTTATTGATTATTATATTTATTATTATTGGTTTGTTTTCTGAATTTCACTGTTTCGCTTGAGTATTTATTGAGTTTAATAAACATTTTACCTGTCTATAAACCCTGCCTTGAAAAACCCTAAAAGCAGGCCCCACTCACCATCTTCCGAACTAGGTTTGTAAAGTGAAGAATGAGCCTATAAAATCATACAAAATGCAACATCAAGATAATTCCACAGTAAAATAATAGTTGTTCTCAATTTCAGTTAACCATAGAGTTTCAATGAAGCAAAGAAATTGAGCGGACGTGAGGCAAGTTATGTGGAAAGCTACACATTAATTTGTGTCGGTCGTTGGCTCAACCGATGGTAATTAAAAACGATTAGAAACTGATGTTCAGCAATGAAACGTTAAAAACTATGTATCTACATACAAATGAAACTTGAAATTTTTCTGGAATGTGAAAATAATACCTATACGTAAAAATGATATGTCTATTGTGTATATTGACAAAACATTTGTTGTATTGTTTCAAGCCCTCCAGACCACAGTATTATTAATATTGAAAAGTACTTCCTAAGAGTTTTTAGTTTAAGACAAAAATGTTTTTCAATTCTCATTGCGAAGTGATATCGTTTACCCATAATCAATATATTTCTTAAATAGCACTGGACTTTGTTTTATAATACCAGTAATTCAGCTACAGCATCTTTCAATAGAATGTCAAGCTCAGTGGTGGCTTATCTACTTCAGTCATCATCATCATCATCAGCCTATACTAGTCCACTGCTGGACATAGGCCTCCCCCAAATCGCGCCATTTTCCCCTGTCTTCGGCTTGCCGCATCGAGCATCTGCCAGCGACCGCTCGCAAATCGTCACCCCACCTGGCGAGTGGACGTCCTACACTACGTTTGCCAAGTCGCGGTCTCCACTCAAGAACTCGTTTACCCCATCGGTTGTCGGTCCTTCGACAGATATGGCCAGCCCACTGCCACTTCAGCTTGCTAATCCTGTATGCTATGTCGGTGACTTTGGTCCTCTGTCGGATAACATCATTTCTGATTTTATCTCTCAGAGAGACTCCGAGCATAGCACGCTCCATAGCTCGCTGAGCGACCTTGAATTGGCGAATCAGTCTTACTGTGAGTGTCCACGTTTCGGCACCGTAGGTCATAACAGGTAGGACGCACTGATTGAAAACTTTCGTTTTCAAACATTGTGGTATAGGTGACGAGAAGACTCGACGGAGTTTCCCAAACGCTGCCCAGCCAAGTTGGATCCTCCTTTTGGCTTCCTTCTCAAAGTTGTTTTTGCCTAATTGCAGAATCTGCCCGAGGTAGATATATTCGGAAACAACTTCATGTAGGTGGCCATTCACGACAATAGGTCCCGGAACAATGCGGGCATTGATCATGACTTTGGTTTTATCCAAATTCATGCCGAGACCTATCCGTCGCGAGGCTGATGCCAGGCTGTTCAGCATCTGTTGCAGCTCCTCCAACGTTTCCGCCATCAAGACTATATCGTCAGCGAATCGTAAATGCGAGATGTATTCACCGTTTATGTTAATGCCCTTACCTTTCCAGTCCAGCGTCTTGAATAGGTCCTCCAGCGCGCTTGTGAACAGTTTCGGGGATATTACATCCCCCTGTCTCACCCCTCTGCGCAACTGGATAGACTTAGACTGCTGATTCTGTACTTGGACATTCATAGTGGCGGATTCATAAAGACATCTCAGCACTTCGATATAGCGACAGTCTACTTGGCACCGCTGCAAGGATTCCAGAACCGACCAGATCTCAACAGAGTCAAAGGCCTTCTCATAGTCCACAAATGCCAGACACAGAGGCTGACTATACTCCTCGGTCTTCTGTATAATCTGCCTTACTGTGTGTATGTGGTCTATGGTGCCATATCCTCTGCGAAATCCGGCCTGTTCCGGTGGCTGAAACTCGTCGAGTCTTCTTGCTAGACGATTCGTTATAACTCTAGAGAACAGCTTATAGACATGGCTCAGGAGTGAGATGGGTCTATAATTCTTAAGAAGGGTTTTATCGCCCTTCTTAAAAAAGAGAACCACGACACTTCCGCTCCACGCCTTTGGAGTTCTCCCACAGTGAAGGACAGAGCTGAAGAGGTTCTGCAGCTCCAGAAGTATCGGAGCTCCTCCAGCCTTCAGAAGCTCTGAAGTAATTCCATCCTCACCAGGGGCTTTTCCATTTTTTAGTTGTCTCAGAGCCAGTACGATCTCGTCTTGGTCAATTTCTGGCAGTTCGTCGGTGTAGTGGCGTATCAGGGTGGCTCGAGAATCATTGTTTTCACGCTGAGGACAAAGAGCATGTGCGGCGTATAACCGGCCGTAGAAATCCTCAATCTCGGCAAAGACCTCCGACCTCGTCAAGGCGGTTCTACCCTCGTGCGTCGTCAGCTTCGTCAGATGGCTCCTTCCAAGCTGCTGAGTGAATACTTTGGACCCTCGGTTTCGCTCTATCGCCTCTTCAATGAGGCGAGTATTAAAGCTCCGAAGGTCTCGCCGTACCATCTTCGCAATGCGCTTGTTTAGGTCTGACCTTTCTGACGAAGTGAGCTGGGTAGTTTCCCGCCTTGCTGTCATCAGTCTTAGGGTCTCTTCCGAGAGTTTGGATTTCCTGCCTTTACACCGCTTTTGACAAAATTTGATGCCCTCGCCTCTCAGCGTTTCCACCAGATTGTGTAGTGTCTCGTCTACGTCCTCCGTGGGTTCCGATGCGACAAATCTCTCTCCGAATATCCTCTGGAACTCCTCGGAGCCTGCCATGATTTGAAGCGGATTGGGTCGGAGCGTAGACTTCATCAGACGGTTTCGTTCTAGCTTGAGGTTGATATTCAGAGAGCCTCGAACAAGTCTGTGATCAGATCCGGTATTAAACCTGTTGATAACTGAGACATCTCTGAATATGTGCTTCTTATCCGTCATGATGAAGTCGATCTCATTTTTTGTCACAGCGTCACAGCTTTGCCACGTCCACTTCCTTTGGAGCTTTTTCTTGAAGAACGAGTTCATCAGGAAAAGCCCCTCATTCTCCAGGAAGTTGACGAGCATTTGCCCCCTGTGATTCCGGCTTCCATAACCATGTGGTCCTACTCGTGATTCACCGCAATTTTGGACTCCCACTTTAGCGTTAAAGTCCCCCATAACAACGTTGAAGTGGGCCTTGCGGGTGTTGTGCAAGGCTTTGGATATGTCCTCATACATCTCCTCCACTTCATCATCCGAGTGTGCCGAGGTCGGTGCGTAAACCTGAATAACCTTCAAACTATATCGTTCGGATAGTTGTAGTATCAGGTACGCTACCCTGGTCGACACACTGGAGATTTCAAGAACGTTGTTAATGAGAGTCTTATTAACGAGAAACCCTACGCCACCCTGGGATGTTTTATCGCCTTCGCGGTAATACATAAGGTGGCCCGAGTCTAGAGTTACAGTGTCCTCGCCCTCTCTACGGACTTCACACAACCCTAGGACATGCCACCTTATTTTTTCCAGTTCCACTTCCAACTGCGCTAGATGTTCGTCAAGCCTTAGACTGCGTCCGTTAAACGTTGCCAGGGTCAGTTGGGATCAGTTCACTTCAGTCACAATGAGTGTAAATAAAAAAAATCATATCGTCTTCATGCTAGATAATCATCATGTCAGCTTATTAACGTCCCACTACTGAGCCCGAGCGTCCTCTCACATACCGTGCGAGGGTATTGGGTCATACTCCACCACGCTGACCCAGTGCGGGGTGGCGGAGGCAGGTGTATACCGTCCTGCCGTTAGAATTTTTTAAACCGCCCAATTACGCCTCTAGCATGGTTAGTGATAACCAGGACCAACGGCTTAACGTACCTTCTGAAGCACGGAAGCGCTCGATATCAAATGCCACACAAGTGGTCACCCATCCATGAACTAACCCTCTGTAAACTCTGCTTTATTTCGGTGATCGTTTCCAAGCACCCAGCACCGCAGAGCTACGAGTGCTCGACAATAATAATTTGTTTGGTATAAACTCGGCAATAGTAATTTTTATTAAAAACACGACAAAATCTTTGCAATATTTTAATATAATTGAGTCTAATCACACTATATACGTGTTTGCTGTAATTAAAAAAAAATCCAAACTAAAAGCAGTCACTTAAATCAACAGTATCATCTTATTCTCATCAGAGAAGATCCGCTAAAGAAAAGATTTTCTATACAATTATTTGCACGACCATATTGACCTAAACCATATTGCAGACTGTAAAGATATAGGGACGTTTTTACGACTTATCGATATGATAACAACTACGAAATAGGTAGGTACAGACTTCATTTTGTTGCTGTAAGTATAACAGAGTTTAAAATATCAATTCCTTTCACCTTTGATAATATTCCGAAAGTCGTCAAATTGAGTAATTTTTAATACATAAGCTAAAAAGCATCTACATTTACTTCTTTGTTACCTTCTTGCCTTAGAGTTACCATATGCTATTTCAAAATCCGACCACCGTAGAATACTAAGAATTATGTATGTATAATGAATCAACAATCGGAAACACCACTATACATTAATCATTTTTGTAAAATCTCAATTAAAAATGTTGCTAACATAAACTGCAAGTTTGTTACATTCATTGTTTAATAGCGGCGTTCATTCTTAATCTCTGTAAGCCATCATGTCGTTTCCGGTAAGTCACTTTCGCTCACTGACTTTACTATGAATGTATGTACTTATTATTATTACTTTCAATATTGTAATGGTTTAATTATGCTTTAGTCGTTAATAAAAAAAAACGACTATATCAAGAGTTGACTATCATTTTACGTTTTAGCTTAAAGACTTTTCACACTAACAATGATGGCTATATCGCTAAAGAATCGTTATAGAACCTATGCTGCGATATCGTTGGGAGAGAGCGATGATAGACCAGCGGCGAGCCCATAAACTTCTTATTCAATTGATTTCCAGTTCAAACCCTGGTGGTGCACCAATTACTTTTCGAAGTTATGTGAATAATTATCGCTTGGGTGTTAAGGGATCCTACCAAGATCTCAGGAGTCCAAGCCAACCTCACCTGGAAGTAGGGCACCTGCCGATCAACGGACGAGGCTCTGGCGAACATTAAAGTTCCTGAAAAGCGGCAATAGGCTTTCGGGGTAACAGCCGCGAATTTATGTATGTATGTATTATCGCTTGCTCTGTGCTTCGGAAAAAATGTTAAGCCGTTGGTCATTGGTTGGTTGCCATAGATGTTCATGACAGCCGGGGTCATAAACATCTAAGGCAGTCTTTATTAGGAAGTCAGTGCCTTCTAATTTTCTGACAACTGGTTTAACCATAGAATGATGTTTCCTTTTGGGTTGTAGAGCGGTTTAGGTCAGCAATCGCTCTATGTAATAACTAAAGTTTGGAGCAACCGGGATTATGCTTGTATGTGATGATGATCGTTAAGAGTCATTTTTAAGAAATGTATAATTTTGTGTTCCAAAACTAAGCAGACTTCCAATGAAGTACCGTTGTTACTAGACTGCAGATAAACATATACGTATTATGTTTTTTTTTTGTAAATATAGGTACTTGTAATAGACCGATAGACAGACTCAGACCAAGATCAACATTTCAATCTTCATACATGAAAATATTTGCCCTGGCTGGATACTCGAATCCATGACCTACGTATGGACTGCAAGTAGACCTCTACGCCATATCGGTGGTCACTTATATCATGCTACTGGTTGACAAATAGTGACGATATAGCGAATTACACACACCGTTTCAGAACGGCAGTGAAAAATATGTGCAATATCACTGCGTTTAAGGCGTCGACATACGCCGCTGACCCTGAGTCATTTGACTGTTTATAGTACTCAGCACCCCCAAATTACATGCGGACGCTTGCCTTGCTTCATACCTATCGTTTTACAAACAGCATAAAGTATTGCCGATGGCAGAATAGGTAGTACGATAAACACGAATACTATTGTCAAAAATCATTAGATTTAATTTACAAAAGGAACATATAATCTTCTGTGTTCTAAAAAGACTTTTTCTCTAGTACCACAATTGTGACTGACTCTGTAGTTTATTATTAGTAAATTAATATCATAAACGTTATTAATGCTTCATATTTAAAGTATTTCATTTATTTTCAATGCAAGTAATACTTATCCTTTTTTATAAAATTTATATTTATAATTAAACATTGCACAAGTAATGGTCGGGCATTTTACGACACGGTGAGACAGAATTTGTAGACAATACGTGTGTATTATCAAATATCTTACTTTAATACATATTGTTAATCTGATGCAAAATAAACTCAATCTTCTGCGATTCTATTAGAATGTCAAAAAACTAAACTTTTTTTACATTATACTATTATAGCTGATAAAATCTAATCAAGTTGCAAAATATATGATTACATTTATTATAATAGGTTGGGGAAAAAGTCTTTTCGTATTTTTGTATGAAAAGTCAAGACATTTTTTTCAAAGTTTATTTACATTTATTTACAATATACAACATGGCACAGAATTAACGCACACCCTCAGACACCCCAATTAGAATATTTAATTATATTTAAAAAACATGCAAAATAATTTTACTTTTATTTAATTAAATATGGTTTATTTAAGTTACTAGTTATACTCATCGAGGGCAAATCGTATGGGCATATTAGCGCTTTAGCCTACCGACCTACACACACAGAGAGACACGCACGCACACACCGCTTAGCACCGAAAAGTGCCGCAAAAAAAAAAAAAAACAAAAATAAAAAAAAATTTTTTTTTTAAAACATTACCTATTTTTTTAATATTTTTAATCGATTGAGTAGCCGATTTATAACAAACTACTTTCTTGGTGTAACCCTTATTCTGTTACATGTTGTATATGTACCGTTTTGTTGAATAACTTTCTGCCATTTTGTGGGCAGAGACATTATCCCGTTACTGTAGAAACTTTGGGACTTCTGATCAAAAAAACGGGACAAATAGTTTTGGCAGTCCTCTCTTGAGGTCAACCTTACAGAACCTAAAGAATTCTGCAGAGACCGAAACAGGTGAAAATCTGAAGGCGCAAGGTCAGGGCTATATGGTGGATGCACTAGGACCTCCCAGTCGAACTCTCTTAATTTTTGCTGAGTGGCTAAAGATGTGTGTGGTCTAGCGTTATCGTGATGAAAGACCACACCCTTCCTGTCGATCAATTCCGGCCGTTTTCTCTCGACTGCTTCCTTTAATCTCATCAGTTGCTGGCAGTAAAGATCAGAATCGATGGTTTTGCCGGGCGGTAAAAGCTCATAATAAACAATGCCCTTCCAATCCCACCATACACACAGCATCACCTTATTTCGTGTTAGGCCAGGTTTGGCCACAGTCTGTGAAGCCTGGCCAACTTTCGACCACGACCTTTTTCGCACGTTCTTGTCGTACGTGATCCACTTTTCATCGCCAGTTATCAATCTCTTCAAAAAGGGCTCGGTTTCATTACGTCTCAATAATGAATCGCAAATGAGTACACGGTTCATTAAGTTTCTTTGAGTGAGCTCGTGTGGCACCCAAATATCGAGCTTTTTTGTATAACCAGCTTTCTTCAAATGGGTCAAAACTGTTTTGTGGTCAATTCCCAGTTCTTCAGCTACATCGTAACTACTTATATGCCGATCTTGCTCCACTCTTTCAAAAATGGCGTCCATTTTATTCGTAACAGGGCGACCAGAGCGAGGTGCATCTTTAACATCAAAATTTCCGGACTGAAAACGTTTGAACCAAATTTGTGCTACTCTTACTGACACTGCATCAGGTCCATAAACATCACAAATTTTTTTCACTGCTTGAGTTGCATTTTTGCCTTTTTTATAATAAAATTTTAAAATGTATCGAATTTCTTCATTAGATTCACTCATTTTTACGGAGAGAAAAACAAATGAAAAATAGCGGGAAACAACTTTTTTTTATTTTTTTCTTTTCTTTATAATGGAACCTTTTTAATGTTACCAAAACCAGCCAGACACAAATAGTACAGTCAAAAAAATTTTATAATAAGTTTATACCTACGTTATGCGAAAAGACTTTTTCCCCGACCTAATATATCACCGAATACGAGTATGCATATTTCTACAGTTTCGTCTGTATAAAAAAAGTTTAAAATTAAAGTCAAGGTAAAAAAGTATTTATGTAATAATGTCAGTTGTCTTATGCAATAAATTATAATTCATTTGCAATCACAGGTAATAAGATTGAGGTGAACATTTGAGATAGGTACTGTTGCCATGCTAGCCATCAGTCGTACGAAGACGCCCATAGTATAAAATTTATTTAAATTCAAACTTTAAACTATTTTCACTTGAAAACGTTAAGATTAAATATAAATAATAAAAGAAATCAAAATATGATAACACTGAAATCACAAAGCTTAGATTCACTTTACATACAACCAAACAACTAAAAAACAAAATATATTTAAGTGTAAGTGAATCAAGTGCCAGTTCTGAGCCACCTCTCTGTAAGAAGAACTGGAAAAAAACTCACAGGCTATGATCTTTTTCTCTTTTAAGTTGTGTCTAGAAACGATGTGTGAGTTCTTCAAGAATACATATTTATAATTTTCTATGTAAATACGTTATGTAGCACAACAATTCATATGATAACAACTAATATTCTTGCAAAAGTTATAGCAGTAATGTTTTACTACCTTCAATAATCTTATAGGATTTGTTCAGCGGAAATCCGCTATACTAAACATCTCTAAGTCGGTTATCATGTAATATACAGTATCTTAATGGAAATTATGATAGCCTAGTAATAACACGGTATTATCATTCTAACTACTGGTTTACTTAACTGACATTGAGTTCTATTAAATAAATAAGATTTTCATGATGGTCGCCGGTGAGCGCAATGGAAAACGTTTTTACTGATTTGGCTATAACCATTCAAGCCTCTAGGCTTTAATTATGGAAGCCTATACATTAATTAAATGATGTATACTAGTGTATCTCTTTCCCAAGCCTCTAGGTTTTTATTATTCATTAAGCAAATTATGTATACAAGTATCTCTCAGAAATCTCTCTTAGAAAGAGAATATTCAAATTGTAAGAGACATAGGTCATAGGCTTATACCGTGTTATATTTATGTAAAGCTTGATATAAAAAAAAATGGTTGCCTGTAAAGTCGTTTTTACGGGCGAAGATTTTACGTGACAACGTCTTTTTCTCGGTAGAATATTTATTGATATGAATATAATTAAATTGCACAATAGGAACAAGGAATTGAATGAAAATAAGAATTGCACAAATTTTAACTATAGAAATATATTTTGTTTACTAAAACTGCGCGCGCGGCAGACCGATCATAGTTGAGTGGGAGAGAGACGCAAGGCATTCGCCGGGCCTCTCTCTCGTTCGGTGACTCATCGTAACGTTACCGAGCGTTACACTTTTTCATAAGTGACTCCCAGCCGCAACCTAATTTAAGACGTTGTCACGTCAAAAAACACTTTGATTCACAACCTCAAACAAATTCAATCAACGAAGGACGGTTTGGTAATCAACATCTAAACGTGCTTTAATAGAAATAAAATCAACATTTTAATTATATTTTTCTTGTCAAAGAGCTGACTCAAATTATATTTACATAAAGAAAATCAATCTCGATTCAAATATCAAGGGAACCTGAATGGAAGGACACGTTATAATAACATAATAGACTTTCCTATGTAATATTTCATGACCGAGATTCTTGTAACCTAGAACTTACTGCTATGTAATCGGCTTACCTAGGTCAATATATATGCGCATATGCAAATTGAATTAAACATTACAGGTGCATGCGTGTAGGTCTTGATGTAATCTGGAATAGTATGCTCCATTAGACTCGTTGCAACGATGCAACGCTTGCGTAACTCATAACGAGATACATGCATAATGATATTGTTACCAATGATGTAAAGCTCGTCGGACATAACGTTACATGAGTAAACAAGCCTGCTTGTTATCAGTATCTGGCGTAGTAATCTTGTAATTTTTTACTCTTTTATTACGATATTGCATTCGACTTTTCTTTTTGTTGACATAAGTAGCTCTTTTATTACGGTACTGAAATTGTTTTTTACTTAGATGAATAGCACAACGTAATTTCAGGCTGATGTGGCAGTGGATGATGTCCATAGCTTGACAAAAAGTGCCAGTTGAAGAATAACCTCTTGAGAAAAGTACAGAATAACTGACTATAAAATACATTCACTAAGCGCTTGCTCTGTGCCTGGGAACGCACGTTAGGTCATGTCATGAACATCTATGGCAGTCGTTATTAGAAAGTCAGGGCCTTCTAACATCCTAAAAGCTGGTATAACCGTAGAATGATGTTTCCCTAGGGGTTGCGGAGGTCGGATGGCAGTCGCTCCATGTAATAACTGAATTCAGCCAAATCTGGTTTGTCAGAAATTACGAAAATATGAGCAATGCGAGGATATAACGAAATCACATAATAATGCAATCCATCTTGTTTTGTTTCATCGTTTTAGCCCGTAAAGTATGGATGGTCCACTCGTTTGGACTAAAATGTTCGCTCCATTGCGCATAAAGGTTAGTAATCCTCGATAGCTAGCTGTAATCTACCGTGACAAAACATACTAAGTAGTGTTTAAGTTAGACAGTTCTCTACTGCGAGGCTACGCGGTCTCTTACGACAAATGGTAATCGGACCACGACCAGGCCATACGTGGGTTCAATCGTTAGTTAAGACCTGATAATTATTTTAAAGAAATGCAATGTGCTTTCTAATTGCTTTCAATGTGCCTCTTTATACGAATATGTTCTTGGAATTCTCACAATGTCATTTAGACTCAAACTAGGCAGAGCATATACTATGGGAATGACATAGACCACGGATACATATAATATAAAATAGAGGCGACCGATATGGCGTGGAGGTCAGTATACCTACACTTCACTCCAGAGGTCGCGGTTTCGATTCCCACACAGGACAAATCTTTGTGTGCATGAACATCAATATTTGTTCTGGTCTGGGGGTTTTCCTATGTATATTAAGTATGTATTTACAAAAAAAATATTATTTAAGTATGTTTATCCGTTGTTTAGTATCCATAACACAAGTTCTTAATAATACTTATCTTGGAACTAAATAATTGGTGTAATTGTCAGAAAAATATTTATTTATGTATATTTATTTATTATTTATAAACTTTACTCAATACCAACCTTTATAATTATCGAAATGTGGGCGTATAATATGCCTCTGCCTACTGCTTCTAGAAAACAAGCCTAATTTTATGTCGGTATGTTAGTAAATACATTATGTACGAAACAAACAGAAAGATAGATAGATATGAAGGAACTATACTTTGTAAGAAACTATTACTATAAGGTTTTCAAGAAATGGCTAGTCAAAAGTACTCTTAACCGACGGAATTGCATGAGAAGGTTCATGGGTGTGAATGAAGCTAAAACTCAGTGCCAGGAACGTGAATGTTAAATGTTATATCTGATATATTTACAGATAAGTATTATCTTAGAATACGGATCCTACTGCCGCAATTGGTGCACCTACTGATCAACAGACGAGACTCTGGGGAACGTAACAGACCCCAGTAAGCGGCAATAGGCTCGCCACCTATTACGTGAGACCAATGTAAGTGATAGTTAGGCCTCTGCCTTCCCCTGCGGTGATATATGTATGTTATCTTACTACATATTGATGCACACAAATGACTATTACGCGTATCCACGACTCTACGAGCGAAATACCTACAAGTATACCAATCTCCCTAATTTTCTTAACATTTAAATACGTCTGAACCAATGAGCGTGGTAGCAATCCTATTCTTTCCAACTTCATTATTTACAAGTTAAAATATATTAGTATTAAAATCACTCTTTACAATGCTTTCAAGATATATTTACAACAAACAGTGCAGTAATAATATAAACAAAAAGTTTATGATAAGTTTGCTGACCTTCATGCATGCGTAACAAGTATAAAAAGTATATATTAAAGGTAATCGCTATTATGGATTATTGTACAGGGCGAAGGATGTATCTTGTTGCAACAACACCTCCGCGTTACAACACTGGCATATACTTCGATAAGAGGAAACAGTTGTTTGGCAATATCTGATATTTAAGACTTTATAGACTCGAGCTAGCTGAAATGTACCTATTGGTATCAGAAACGCAACGTGAGACCTCCACCTGCAGGATAGACATTCGACCTGATAAAGGCCGCAGGATCACGTTGGGCGCTGGCCGCCTACAACCGGATAAAATTGGAAGCTTATGGGAGAGGCATACGTTCAGCAGTGAACATCCTTGGGCGAATGTTAATGATTATTGGCATCTGATATCTGGGCTACCAGATACAGATAGAATACTTCATGAAGTAAATTCCAGAAAACTTATGCTTATCGGGAGCATTGTGTATAGGATCAGTACGCTGAAGTGGAAGTGGGCCGGTCACGTCTTCAGACGGACTGGTGATAGCCAGCCTCCTATGGATGTTTTACGTAGTTGGGAGAAAAAATAATAACGCTCTTTGTGGAATACCTACGTTTTTAAAAGCCCGGACATATAAATATGCAATAGACAACGCAAATGCATGTGATGCGCGTGTCCGAACCCCGCCCAATCGTCGGCCGCCGCTAGTTACTGCCCGTGGGCGTCTGTTGTTGTTTATTAAATACCGTAACAAAAACGATTTCACATAATATATTAAATATTTATCATCAATGGCATTATTTAATTCACATGGAAAATATTTGAAAAAAAACCCATTACTTTTCTAACATTATTACAACGTTAAGTTACATTTTTCGCCAGACTTAATGTGTTATTCATGACTGGCTCGCGCGTTGAGAATACAGAACGAAGTTCTACGTTATACAAATATATAGACCAAGCAGTGTGAATGCGATTATTCAAATGAGAGGAAAGTGAGATATTTTAATGGTTTTTTCGTTTAATATTAATTATTTATTTCTACATAACTATGCAAAAGGACTTAACACTTATGCGATGGATTGTAAGGAATAGGATTGTATACCTACACTAGTTTATGTTCATTTCTTCTGAATAATATCTATTGACGGTCTAAAGTAAGTGACAGCGACGACAACCCAGTGGCGAAACCCATAGACTTCTAACTCAGAGGGTCTAGAGTTTAAAACCTAGTGGCGCACCTATGACTTTTCGAAATTTTGTCTGTAATTATTGGTTGCTCCGTGCCTCGGAAAGCACGTTAAGCCGTTGGTCCCGGCTGTCATGAACATCTATGGCAGTCGTTGTTAAGAAGTCAGTGCCTTATAATATTCTGACAACTGGTTTAACCATAGAATGATGTTACCCTTTGAATTGTGGAGGTCAGGTGGAAGTCGCTCTATGTAATAACAGAAGTTCATCCAAATCTGGTAAGACCAGTTAGCAGACTTTTACGCAATTTTTTACGTCGGTAATAAAATGCGTTTACGCACTGCCTTCCGGCCAAAGGGGGAACAAAAGGACTCACCACCGGCAGGCGTGACTGCCAGCAGTAATACCCACAAAAAATCTTTCAACAACGCCCGCCGCTTGTTGAGAAAAAGGCGGGGGCCAGTACCTGAATTGCAGCGTCTGACACCCCGCCTGCGGCCAACGTCCCCGGGACCAAAACCAGGAGGACCTCCTCAGATAGCGCAGTGGACGCGGGGGGTCTGGGCTTAAGTCTGGGGCAACCGAGATAATGCTAGGATATGAGATGAGACGGACTAAAGAAAGTAATTCCCTGACAATATTATACAGAGGCCGATTCGACCAAATTTATACGAGAATAACTTACACAGAAACAAATTTATTCCTTGAAATTACTCTGGAGTATAGAGATTGGTTTTGCCATAATTCTTTAGGAATATAATATATAGTTAGTGTCTGTTAGATACAAGGGATGAACGAATGAATTCACCGGTTTTTTTGCATATTGTTTTCCTTTGCTTACATGATTACGAAGTTGTTATTTTATACCACTAGTTGGCATTTAAGCATACGGCCCACCTTTTGAAAAGTTGTCAGCACAGCCTATGAACGCTTGCAGCACTAGGGGCGTCACTAGCGCGTTGTAGACCCTTTGAAAACTGTTTTTATCATGTGTACAAACAAACATATCATAGTAGATGATATGATATCTATTATCTTATAATAGATACAATTTTAGAAGAAGCTAAAGTTGCCGTCCAATTTATTATGTCAATTAATTTGTGATTATTACATGTTATGTTTCTCTAATACCTACCACGAGACTGTCTTGTACATTTTTTATAGTAATGGGTTAGAAAATTTATTATTGTCCATATTTTTTATTGTCCCACACCGGGAAAACTAATTGAGTTGGAAATTGTATACTGGTAATGACCAAAATTATTTTCCTAGTAATGCAAAAATAATATCTTTTTTATTACAATTATTTTTAGCCAATCAAAGAACAACTTTTAGAGCTTCACCTTCAACTCCATATCCTAAAGTTTATCGCGTCTCTTGAGAGGAAAGCATTAACCCAAAAAAAGAATGCTTAACCTTTTACCTTTGCTTTGGTTTTTTTATAAATGAACTTAGTTTAGTTCATTGAAATTGGCTTTTCGAAGATATTCCTGAGATCGTGGGTTTGATTCTGACTTAACAGCATAGAGAGCCTTCGTTACTTGAATAAATCAAATCTTTTAAAATTTTATAGCACTACTTTAATAAACTGTAATTTATTTATTTGTATTGCATCCTGCTGCATTGCATTGCATTGCATTTGACTGCTTACTATCAGGCAAGATGATGACGTGTCACATAAAAAAGTGGGTCACAAATAGCCTACTTCCAAGCAGAATACTTCAATTTACACAGATGTTACTAATATATGGGTGGCACTCATGGCACAGCCTTTGCTACCCATATAACCTCTCTTCACCTCTCTGTTTAGTCAAATATGTCACGTTACGGCAATATTGTCCATTAGGTACTCATGGGTTACGTCATTTAGCGCAACTGTCTTATTCCTAAATATTTAATAATAATAATTCTTTAGTCAAGATCCAGGGCCCAGTTTTTGTTAGTAACAATATGTATCTTATAAATTAATGTTAGTAAAGAATTTATATAAAATGATTTGTTTATTTGGTCTGGTCAATGCCATTTGAAATCGCGCAGCAGTGACCTACATATACACAGTCCAGCCTGCTAGCGATCAAACCTTAAAGCCTTCTTAAGCATAATTGCGCTTTTATTTCAATTATAATAAGCTCTTACGTTTTTGTTATAAGAAATGCCGGGCACAACCGCGGGACTGGGGGCCTACCGCCGAGTTCGATGGCAATCGATTATAAGGCAAAATGGATTTCGAATTGATTCTGTAGTACCGCCGAACTCATGGAAATCGAAACAAAATGGCGTTCTCCATTTACCTATTGGTCTGTCACGGACTGAAGGTCATGAATGAGAGGTGGCTGTCGGCAGATTCCCCGGTACGGATTAATAAACGTAAACAAAGTTTGATCTAGATGGATTACCGGTAATCCATCGAATTCGGCGGTAGGCCCCCAGGTCTCTACATTTATACTTTGTGATACTACGAAGTGGAGAACAATTGGGAACGCCTATGTTCAGCCGAGGACTTCTATTAGCTGAGGTGTTGCATAGGTATATAAAACATTTTTTTTATAAATATTTTTACGTACATAACATAAGGCTTGTTGCCCCGAAGGGGTAGGCAGAGGCATACTTTACGCCTAAATTTCGCCAGTTATATTTTCGCCTATTGCCGCTTTCCGGGAACTTTTATGTTCGCGAGAGCCTCGTCGATTGATCGGCAGCTGCACCACTTGCAGGTGAGGTTGGCTTGGTCTCTTCAGATCTTGATAGGAGCCTTATACACCCTTCTTCTTCATTATTTTTAATAACTTCTATTGGCTAAGGTGTTGGAGGAGGTATACAAAACTTTTATTTTGTAATAATATGAGTAACACATTGTTAATAGTACCGCTAATACCTCATAGTAAGCTTACAGCGCTTATTAGTTTATTCACGTCTGCAATATATTAGGTCGGGGAAAAAGTCTTTTCGCATAACGTAGGTATAAACTTATTATAAAAATTTTTTGACTGTACTATTTGTGTCTGGCTGGTTTTGGTAACATTAAAAAGGTTCCATTATAAAGAAAAGAAAAAAATAAAAAAAGTTGTTTCCCGCTATTTTTCATTTGTTTTTCTCTCCGTTAAAATGAGTGAATCTAATGAAGAAATTCGATACATTTTAAAATTTTATTATAAAAAAGGCAAAAATGCAACTCAAGCAGTGAAAAAAATTTGTGATGTTTATGGACCTGATGCCGTGTCAGTAAGAGTAGCACAAATTTGGTTCAAACGTTTTCAGTCCGGAAATTTTGATGTTAAAGATGCACCTCGCTCTGGTCGCCCTGTTACGAATAAAATGGACGCCATTTTTGAAAGAGTGGAGCAAGATCGGCATATTAGTAGTTACGATGTAGCTGAAGAACTGGGAATTGACCACAAAACAGTTTTGACCCATTTGAAGAAAGCTGGTTATACAAAAAAACTCGATATTTGGGTGCCACACGAGCTCACTCAAAGAAACTTAATGAACCGTGTACTCATTTGCGATTCATTATTGAGACGTAATGAAACCGAGCCGTTTTTGAAGAGATTGATAACTGGCGATGAAAAGTGGATCACGTACGACAAGAACGTGCGAAAAAGGTCGTGGTCGAAAGTTGGCCAGGCTTCACAGACTGTGGCCAAACCTGGCCTAACACGAAATAAGGTGATGCTGTGTGTATGGTGGGATTAGAAGGGCATTGTTTATTATGAGCTTTTACCGCCCGGCAAAACCATCGATTCTGATCTTTACTGCCAGCAACTGATGAGATTAAAGGAAGCAGTCGAGAGAAAACGGCCGGAATTGATCAACAGGAAGGGTGTGGTCTTTCATCACGATAACGCTAGACCACACACATCTTTAGCCACTCAGCAAAAATTAAGAGAGTTCGACTGGGAGGTCCTAGTGCATCCACCATATAGCCCTGACCTTGCGCCTTCAGATTTTCACCTGTTTCGGTCTCTGCAGAATTCTTTAGGTTCTGTAAGGTTGACCTCAAGAGAGGACTGCCAAAACTATTTGTCCCGTTTTTTTGATCAGAAGTCCCAAAGTTTTTACAGTAACGGGATAATATCTCTGCCCACAAAATGGCAGAAAGTTATTCAACAAAACGGTACATATATATTGTAAATAAATGTAAATAAACTTTGAAAAAAATGTCTTGACTTTTCATACAAAAATACGAAAAGACTTTTTCCCCAACCTATTATTAGCTAAGCTTGAACCTATTCGGTGCCAACTGATTCTTTGAAACTCAACCTATATATAAGACTATCGCCACCCAAATTTATAGAATCATTGGTCATGCGCATTGTATCAGGAGTGGTTTCAGAATAGCGAAATATTTTAAGTTAAGCTTTGGCTGACTGGCGTGTAACAATCGGGGAGAAAAAGCAACTTCCATTCCCCATCTACTTTTTACGGTACATTTAATGGGTCATCATAATACTTGCCTTATAAAGCCCACTGCTGAACATTGGCTTCCCCAGTAGATCTTATTTGCCCATAATCACCACGCTGGGCAGGCGGGTTGGTGATTGCTTTTGCAGCCAGTACGCCGCCTTACGTACATATACATGACGACCGATATGGCGTGGTGGCGAGTATACCTGCACTCCACTCCTGGGGTTGTGGGTTCGATTCCAACACAGGACAAATCTTTGTGTGTATAAATATGAATATTTGTTCTGGTCTGGGTGTTTTCCTATGTATATTAAGTATTTATTTACAAAAAAAAAGTATTTATGTAAGTATGTATGTAGTAGTTTGATCCGTTATTTAGTATCCATAACACAAGTTCTTAATGATATTTATCTTGGAACTAAATAATTGGTGTAAGTGTCAGAAATATAAAAAAAAATATATACTCAAAATCTAGAATGATCGTGATATATAAACAGCAACGATCGCTGTTGGTTGTTGGTTGGTTGGCACACACAAATTCACATAAAGTTGTATAAGTCAAAAAGATTGGGATAAATAAAATCCTCCTGATTGTACAGAAATAGGATCGTATATAAACGAATATTTATATATGGTAATGGTACCAGTAGAGGATTCGATGAGGCTATGGGTCTTAATATCATGTATAAACATTTCCATATAAACCATCATCATCAACCATCTTAAGCCATTTAAACTTTAAGATCAATAACTTGAAACATTTAATCTCTTGTCAAGGGGTCTTGTCGATTAAAGACGCATATTACAGGGTCTGTACTACTATATCTGTGTGCTCAGTTCCAGTTTAATATCGTATACTGTTCTCGCTTTGATAATTAGTAACAATAGCAAATATCTTCACAACATTGAGCGTTTTATAAATATCAGTATAATTTCGAAACCTGAAAACCAACTTAAGTGGATTAAAAAAAGACAAGCGCTTGATCAAACCTGCTCTACAACAACTTGTACATTTCTTTTGTATAACTGTTTATATACACGAACAAATACTCACATTTTTATTGTTTAGTATTTGTAACTATTAATAGTTCGCCATTTCGGTCGGAATAAATCGCATAATTAAATAAATTTTCATACATTTAATGACTTACACTCGAGCTAGTTTGCCCACATACCGTTATGTTTACCATACACAGCGAAGGCCAATTAAACATAATACAACAAAAAACTAGCCAATTGCCAATTTAACCCGCATACCGGGGGTTCCGTACTTTTCTCTTGTGGAGTGAACATTTTTACGTGTGTTATTAAACGTTCTTGAAAGGAGTTTGAATAGTTACTCAAATTTTGTGATAGAAATGCCACATTAAATTAAAAAGGTAGGAACCTCTTTTAATTTTTACAGACTTATACTATTTAGTATAAAAAACTTTTTGGGAATAAATCTCATTTCAGATAGAAGGTACTTAATTTAATTAAAAATTAATAAAACTAGTTTTAGAATTCAATTTTATTTCTAAAAGCTTTTTTGTTGTACTAGTCCAACCTATTGTTTGTAATACGTATTTTAATATTTATCACAATTCCATTCCGTTCTAACAAAATAAATAAATAAATAAATATGTCTGACACCTAAACCAATTATTTAATTCCAAGATAAGTATCATTAAGAACTTGTGTTATGGATACTAAATAACGGATAAACATACATGAATACTTTTTTTTTGTAAATACATACTTAATATACATAGGAAAACACCCAGACCAGAACAAATATTCATGTTTATGCACACAAAGATTGGTCCTATGTGGGAATCGAACCCACGACCTCAGGAGTGGAAAGCAGGTATACTCGCCACCACGCCATATCGGTCGTCAAATAATAATAGGTTCCATATTTTTTATTTTGGCACGCAATCCTAAAAACTGCGTAATTTCGCAACTATACAGTGAATAAAATCATAAACCACGGATAACGACTGAGTTACAGTTAGATAATTTGACGAAATTTATTTTTAATGAAGAGGTGTACATTTATTACACATTAAATTATTGTAGTCGGTTGGTACTTGCTCTTTGATAACTTTTTATAAAAAAATGTATGAAGATTAATAATATATATTCGCAAATTTTTGGAAGAATTATTTTACTAGCTGCGCAGGATTAGTACGTCACATAATCTTTAGAGTATAGTAAACTTTTGCGTGAAAGTGTAACAAACTGACTAACAAATTTTCGCGTTTAGAAGGATTTGGAAAACAGAAAACATTTTTTTAAAGATTGAAAATCAGTCAATGACAGCCTTACGCAGTGGGTGGAGAGGATGTGGTGTGTCAGACTCTTACTGACTAAAAAACATTCATATTTCTTCTTGCTTGCCCGTCATATTCCGGAGCCGCTGTAACCTTTTCGGACCATCTCACAGCCCTAGCAAGTTTGGCACCCTTTCCGGGGTCCCCTCAACAGTTGCTGACATCTCTTGGGGCCGCGCGTGGAACACAAAACGTGTTAAACATAAGCCAAGAAGTAATATCCTGCTCCTCGAAATTCCATGTCATGTACGTATTTATTTATACATATATACATTCACGCCTGTTTCCCCGAAGGGGTAGGCAGAGGCACACATCTCGCTAATTGTTGTATTGGTCCCACGTAATAGGTGGCGAGCTTATTGTCGTTTATCGGGAACTTTTGTATTTACCAGAGCCTCGTCCTTTGATCGGCAGGTGCACCACTTGCAGGTGAAGTTGGCTTGGGCTCCTGAGATCTTGGTAGGATCCGTAATACAAACCTGTATTTATTTATGGAGGTATATTTAATTAATGTTATTTAAATAATAGTACTTATTTGTGTTCGTCTATCAAAATATAATTATGTATGTGTTATTCTGTTTTACACCCCCGGTTGTCTTTTAATTTTCATCACTCTCCATCCTAAGGTTGCCTGGAAGAAATCGCTACAAGCGATAAAGCCGCCAATTGTATCGCTTTTCTTTTGCAATTGTTATCTTGTTAAATTTTTTCAATTTGGTGCACAAAAGAGAATTGTCTATCTATCTATCTGTCAATATTGCGCCCCCCTACAGTTCCTATTTTGACGATTACAGACGGTCTGCATCAGGCGTGAACCCGCGACCCTTATCAAGCCGTCCGTTCATCTTGCGGTTAAACGCTACGATAAGTTTCCTGTCAAATTCCATAACTTTTCTACCACACCGGCCAATTACTGCCAAATACAGTAATGTTTAGAGAAATGTGTTTTTGAAATCAAAAAAGACTTTAAGTTGTCAAATTTGGCACAATAATTAAGCAAAAGAGATGGGGATAAATAAATAAAATTAAATATACTTTACTGTCTTTAAGATCAACAGGATCATTTAGATTCATCAAATATTTGTACACAAAATGGAAATTCCACAATGAAAGAGATATGAGCGGTACCATAATCAAAAATTAAAAGCAAATGGATTCTTTGTCAGAGTTTTTCAAGTGAAAATATTGTGTGACAAAATACTGGTTTGTTTGTGACAAAAAGTATTCGAAAGCGTCATTTATTTTGAAATATATAACTGATATTCAGCTAGAATCTGGTTAGACCAGTAAATAGACGCTGGGTCTTAAGTCTGGGGCAACCAGGATAATGCTAGGATATATAATATTTATTTTCAAATATGAAATACGCTCACGATGTTATTGTTTCTTTTCTAGAGATACACATTACATAACAAGAGTATTAGTCGTTCCTTCCTTAACACGTTGGTAATAAGAGTTAATTTTGAACTGAACTATCATACCTATTTCTACGCCAACCGCAAAACATCCTATGCAATTTTCTGAATATAGCTGGTGAAATAACCCACTTCTCTCCAATTTAATATTTGAATAAAAACGCAGAGTCAAGTAACATGAGGTCCTATTGTAGTATCACCGCTAATTATTAAATGTCATACAAATGATCACCCGTCCAAGCAGTGGCCTATATGATTCAGCTTTACTTCGACGATCGATTACAGCCACCTAATATCGTGGAGCAACGAACGAGTACTGTCTCTAATGTATTTAGAAAAAAACAGAGATTAAGAGTGTCGTTATGGCAATTAGACCGAATAATGTAGCAGTTATCATTAACTTCTTATCGTAGCTCAATACGAGCGGACACCCATCCAAGAACTGACCTCAACGCATCCTGCTTTACATTGGCGATCGATTCCAGCCATCTAATATCGCGGAGCATCTAATGAGTACTTATTACAATATAATGAAAAAAGACAGTTATCAAGGGTTTCGTTTGCGCCATTCGACTAAATACTGTAGCACTTATCAATAACAGGACGTCCTGTTATTATGTAACTCGTAATTATTATCAAGCACAATCATATTACAATTTATAGTATAATGTAAGAACTAAAACCACATCCACAAACAAAATATCCCAACCCAAGGAGACTTCGGCAAGGTTATCTAAATTACAGTTGGAAAGTACTTTATTCGCAATGGAAGTACCAAATGTAATGAAAATGAAACTGTTTCTCCGCCAGGAGTTCGCAAACTTAATTAATATAAAAGTTTGTTGGATAATCTATGTTAAGTTAACACAGTAAAATGTTTGTAGCTTTTGTTACTTTTAAGCATGTGTCTTCAGTAAATTTAGTCAGTAAAATCTGTTTAGCACCGTAAGGGGTATTCCACTCTGTCTCACATAATACTAAAGTAAGGACAGTTAGGGTATTAACCGTTCTCACGTGACATGATATCGTATTTCATATAAAATAATTCAGACTACTCAATCGTTTAATGAGTGGAGTAAAATATCAATGGAGTGGTCTACACAATTCTGTAGTCCATTATTATTGTAATTGTTGTTAACCCCTTATAATCCGCCATGTCTAAGCACGTGACACGCGGCATGCCTCAACATACGACTGCCATGAGACGTGCTATGCCATAAAACATTATAATACATTTTCGATCATTCGAATTATTTTAATGAAATAGGAACTTCAATTAAATAAGTTAACTAAAGAAGCAAACACGTTTCATCGTATTCTCAAAAGTAAACTAAAATCTCATAAGTTTTTAACAATTACGATGTGTGACAAAAAATTGTCGAAAAACACAAAAGATAAAGATAATACAAGAAGTTATATTTATTTTGAATTTTTTTAAACATTCGTAATAGTTAAGCTAAGAACTCGATATCTGCATAAAATGTTGTCATTATTTGTACTTTAGAGAAAAAAAAAAACTATACCTTGACGTTATAACGGGTATCCCTAGTTACACCAAAAGAAAATTGACAAATTATCACTTCCCAAATATTGTTTTGTAAAATTTCATTTGCCAAATTATTACTTGGCAAATAAACTCTTCACAAATAATTGTATCGTAAACGTAATGCTTTCCAAGTGAACGTTTCGACAATAACTCAGTTAGTATTACATATTTTACGCAAAATAAAATAAGCCAAATAATTCGTCTCGAAACTTTTCAAATAACCATTTCTATTTGCATCTTTACTATTAATACTAATCTACAAATATTGGCCATACATAAATCAACAGTAGTATTTTCTGGCGCTTCGCCGGCCGCTACCGCGGCACGCTCGCTTCGCTCGCTCGGCTCGCGCGCTTTGTGGTCACTGTTCTAACCTAACCTAACCAATATGTATCTAAGCCTCACTCATCATCACCACGTTAATTTAAAATTATGAACACATATTAAACAAACATTCCTTATACTATTTTATTTTTAGTATATATTTAGTATTAATATCTTAGTTTGTGATTATTTAAAATAATAAACGTAAAACTTTATGTCCAAACAAATCATTTGATTAAATGTTATTTGTCTAAAGTTTGTTTGCCGTAATAAATTACTTGTTAAAAAACCTAATGCCATAAGGTCATTATCCGTAGTAATATACTGCCGAGTAAAAATTTGACCAAATGAAAATTTGCGTACTAAAATAATTCGCAACGTTGCATTGGTGTAAAAAAAGTTTGCTAAAATTTGTTTGGATTATAAATTTTTGTCAAAATAGTTTTGGCAAAACGGCAGGATCCCCGTTATAACATATACTCACAGAAACGTGTGTATGTTATCATCATGGTTGGTAGTCAGCATGTTCAACGTGCCACGGATGCTCGAATTCAACAATGTTATGACATATGGCATACTACTGTGGGGTAATGCTGCTGATATTGAATGTATCTCTCTGCTGCAAAAAAGGGCTGTTCGTACTATCTATAAGATCTTGCGACTCATTGAGATAAGTTTAAGGAAAAATGCATAATGACTGTATATTCACAGTAAATTTATGAAAACTTATTTTATACTCATAAAAATCGAAGACAGTTATGTAAAAATAGTAAAAGACATAATTTTAACTCAAGAAATAAGCATCAACTGGCTATGCCCATGTACAGGCTCCATAAAGTTACAAATTCTTTTGCGGGGAATAGTAGTCGCATTTACAATACGCTGCCAGACGATGTGGCAAATTTATCTATAAATAAATTTAAAAACATTTAGTGTAAATTGTACCAAAAGGCTTAATATAGAGTAAAAGATTTTATGAATGACAAGGCTACCTGAAAGTGGCACAAATTGCTCCTTCTTCCTAAAGTAGATATTAGATGTTGGTAGTTTTAAGAACAACTGAGCGGTCTTCATCAAGCGAACATCTTACTATTTTATTTTTATTGTAACACAATTTTAATTTTAAAAAAGCTCAGATGAGTTTCTTGAGGCACTCTTCTCAATCTCGTTGCCTTTTGGAAGCCCCCAAGGGGGGCCTTTAGAATCACGACAAGCTGACTGACAAATCCCCCCAATAAGAGTCACCGACAGACTGACAAATCTTGAGAAAAAAAACACCACAGACAGATTAACTGACAAACCTTGCCAAATTCTGACAATGAATCCATTTTGCTTTTATTTCTTGATTATGGTACGGCTCATATCTCTTTCATTGTTGTTAAAAAAATATATGTTATTTCCATTAATTCTAATTGTTTATACAAATTTGCAGAAACGAAATGATCCTGTTGATTTTAAATTTATATTTTATTTTATTTCATTATTTTAACCACCAGAACCACACTGCTGGATATAGATTTCTTACTGCAATCCCGATCAGGGTTCAGGCTTTCCGATCAGGCAGACGGAGGCTTGTGGAAATAGGCGAGCGGTGGGAGGCCGTCCTACGTTTGCCGGCTCGCGGTCGCCATTGAAGTATCTTAAGTCTTTAAACGCCAAGTGACCGACAAACAAATTATTTTGTATTGTGTCTGGAATCGCTGGCGTTCAGCATGTTAACGACCTATCAGTCGAGATTGTAAGCTTCGCCCACTGTCACTTCAGTCTGAAAAGCGTATTATGTCGTTCACTCCATTTCCTTATTTCTTATTTTATCGCATAAGAACAATCCGAGCACACCTCTCCAATCCACGCTGGGCTGCTTTGAGATTTCTTAATAGGCCTATACTCAACCTCCATGTTTCTGTATCGTAGGCATCACTGGCAACATACAATATTGTTTATGTATAATAACAAAATTAAATATATCTTAATACAAATAAATAGTATTAAGCTAAAAAAAGCCATGATTGGTAATGGAGGAAGTAAACCGATCAATATAGCGATCGATAGACGATCTACATGGTCAGTGAATCTGCACTCGGCTCTTGAGTTTGTGGGTTCCATTCTCACATAGGATAATTAATGTGTATGCTGAATACAAGTATCTTTCTTGGTCTGGGTGCTTCCTATCTACTTAAGTTGGTTTTTACAATCGAAAAAGTATTTATGTATGTTTATCCTATGTACTAATAGTCCAAGATCTGCTGAGCTAGGGGCTAGAAACGCCGAAAGAAGAAAATTCTCTTGACCTGGATGCTTCCTATCTATTAAAGGTATACCTTAATACTATATATAGTATTATCTGCCCATTGTATCATACTGATAACACAATGCTTAGTATGCTCGTAGAACTAAAAGCGTTGTAATCTCACTTTATCTTCATCATATCATGCCTATAATCACCACGCCGGGCAGGCGGGTTGGTGATCGCAGTTCAAGCCAGTACGCAGAATGACGCTGCTGCCCATCTTCCGGTAGGATTTCTCGTCGTTGACTCCCCGTGAGATGACAGTGGTGGCACAATTCTAGGCCGGTATCATACGGCCACCTACGGGTACCTCAACTTAGTCAAAAAATATCAACCATATCATTTACATAAACAGTGCATCAATATTAAGCGTACTTGACTCTTTCATTTCACCTTCACGCCGCCAAATGCCTTCAAACCACTCTACTTGCCACACATTGGCATTGCAATACAACCATGCATCGTAAAATAGTTGTTTTGCAGAACACCAGTTAAGTAATTACTTACGAATTATAATTGCACCCCTATGGCGAAATAAACAATTATACTCACCACTTATAAGTGATTGCATCAAACATTATTTAGTAAAACGAATAGGTTTTACAAGCTCTGGTTATTATTATTACCTACATAAATAGTTGGTAAATAATGTTTTAGTATGTACGGTTCGCTTGATCTAGGAAGTAAAAGGTGTTAAGCTATAGATTACTGCGGATAGAGTTTCTACCAAGATCTAAGGAGCCCAAGCCAACCTCACCTGCAAGTGGTACTCCTGCCGATCAACGGACGAGGCTCTGGCGATGATAAAAGTTTCCGGTAAGCGGCAATAGGCTCGCCACCTATTACGTTAGACCAACAATATTACTGGCGAAATGTGGGCCATATGAAATTACAGCTAGACTACTTCGAAAAACACGAAGAGGTAAGACATTTAAAAATTAGACCTTTGCCTGGAATGAAATTTATGAAAACTTTTAATAAAACTCTACCCGGCTACAATACAACTCAAAATAATACAAATAAAGATTTATAACAAAAAATATCTTGGACTTCAAAATCTGTCTATAGCTCAGGCTCACGCTCAGTTTAGGTGCCAATCTCTTACAACCTTGTTCAGTTCCTGCGTTTAGTTACGTTACTTTTTGTACGATTTTTAATTTGAGAGAATATATGTCACTTAATTCGAGAACAACGATATTAGCATTAAAATTTATCGAAAACATGACATAACATTGAAATTGATATTGTTATTTATAGCCACGTAATCTGTTTCACAGTAACTTGACTAAAAACTGAATTTCTGGCGTTTCTTATGAGTTCGTAAAAAACAAAGCTGGTACTGAAAAAGTTTATCTAGTACGTTCGATTCTTGACACAAAAATTACTGAATTGTCGAACATCGAAGGTAAAAATCTTATTATTTATTCAACGTAGAGTAAAGAGACATATGTAAATATATTATTCTTTTGTAAAAAGTTATAAAAGACTGGAAGACATTTTATTTAAACGTCTGTAGTTTTATTTTTTAATAATAACTTCGTGCGGTTAGGCCAGTGTCTAGTAAAAGATATGTTAACAACTCATAGTAAATGAGAACGAGTGGTGATAAACCCCTTTAGTCCTCAGTAAAAATGTGGGATTACACTGAGATGTCATATGAACTTCTTGAGAAAAAATTAAAAGAGATGTTGTACTGTTTTGTTTCATTTGCCTCACAACACTCATGCACAAACACTTAACGGTCAATAATCCACCATTATAACACATTAACGTTCGAAATATCACAAAACTGCAGACATTTCGCTTCACTTTCCCGCCAAGAAGTCCTAGTCTGAGGTGAGTAAATAGTCTAAGATCTCAAATCAAGTTATTTTATAGGCATAATTTATTACATAATATATACAAGATAAATAGATGTGAGAAATTATTAATCATATTTTTTTATGAACTAAATTTACAAACATAACATAATAAAATCAGACAGTTTAAACTATAGTATATTTTTCAGACATTAAAAAAGTGGGAAAGAATGTGCACACATTTTATGTCATTTACTTATAATAATCTTAACCCATCAACTTCGCACTACTGAGCACGGACCTCTCTCAAACAATAGCATAAGGTCAAAAGCGCAAACTGACAAGAGATTGCAAATTGTACAAAGAATATTAATTTGAAAAGCGCACTTTCGCAAATCCTGTTTACATGTTTTTAAATGGGAAGAAAAAAAAAACCCCAACCCAATGCAGAATAATTATTTATGCGGACTTCTTGGCGGGAAAGTGTAGCATCATGTCTGCAGTTTAGTTTTATTTTCTAAAATTTGTGTTACTTCGGACATTAATGTGTAATAATGGTGGATTATTAACTGTTTAGTGTTTGTGAACATACATGAATGTTGGTAAATAAAATAAAATAGTACAACATAACTTTTCAAAATCTCTCAAGAAGTCCATGTGAGATCTCAGTATAGTCCCACATCTTTGCTGAGAACTCAAGGGTTTAGGGGAGGGCTCTCGTTTACCATTTACCATCTTTATCACCACTCATTCTCATTTACTATGGTTTATATCTTATTAATATATCTCTTACTTGACACTGGCTAAATGTGCAAAAAGCACTAGGCAATTACTTAGAAGAAAAAAAAATATGCGCATTTGACATTTTGTGCTTTTGACTATGTGCGCAAACTAAGTGACAAAGTCCAAACCAAGGTCGAAAAATCTTTTAAAATCATCCGCCTGATATGAATTATTATCAAAACACTTTGAAGACCAATACATAACATTAAGTCACTATCTCTCCACATATAGGTATACGTGGAAGCATAGTATACAAACTGCAAAATATTTGCGTAATTGAAAATCTAACATTATATGCATAAAAACGAAACACACAAAAGGTGAACTCTAGTTTTTAGTGGTCCCCAGGTATGTATTTGAGTGTATTGTTCGCGTTGCTTAAATTAATAAGCACTTTAAAAGCATCAGCCTGATATGAATGACTATCATAATATTTTTTTAGAATACATTTATAACATTAAGTTACTACCTACTACGAATAATATGAGCTAGTATACATGTGAGCAATGTACAATCTATATAGTGTAGAATATATACATAAGCAAAACAGAAAAATTTAACATTTTATAAATTAAAAGGACCCTACACAAAAGGCGAACTCTAGTTTTTAGTGGGGTACAGATATGCCATGAATGGGTGCACTTGTCGCGTTGCTTATCAGCATTGTTGACGCGATGCCGCATCGCTCCGCAGCGCGGCCGGTACGAGACCACAGTCAAATAGTTATAGTAGTAAAACTTCTAGACTATCTGGAATTTCTATTTTGCAATTCTGAAAAACCGAATGCTAATTTCCATGTTCATCTAGTATTAGGTTTGTCGTTTATGAGAATTTTAATTATGATAATAGTCAAATAATAGAGTTAAATTTTTTACAATACCATAGGCATGAATTACATTTCTAAATAAACGAATGCTCATCTCGAAGACGACATTTTCGTACGACGCCAGAAGCGGTACTGCAGAATTTTATTTCGATAAAATACCGATAGGTGACTATCTGAAGGCAACGCGGTATCGTTTCGGTACAGAGCTAACAGATCCCGCGCCGCTCCCTCACCGACAAATAAAATTACACATAAGAGTGTCTAGAACAATTTGTGGGAAGTTTTAAAATCAATCGTGGCTGGCACATTGATAATATTTATACATTGACTTTGGCTTCCGTACTATGTAATTATTTTATACAAACTCAATACCGTTGTATGTCGCGCCGTATGACTTTATGGCGGAGCAGCTTTAGCCGCTCGTGTGGTTTTTCATATTATATTTCCTGCATATTTCCTTGTTCGTTACATTACGCCATTGGACCCATGCACCCTAGTGGTAATTGTTTAACCACGTTATAATAGACCCTATTATAGCCTGGGTGGCAAGTTGATAGGGAATGTCCTGAATATCTCATAACCATATTTATTATTTTGAAAGATCAGGAACAGGAGGGTTCTCCATGCTAAAGTGGAATAAAATTTATGATGCAATTCCTTTTTATGGCAATTTTTGGTAGGAGAATTCAATTATAAATATGCGTTAATAAGTATACGTTAGTGAATATGTGTATATATATATTTTTTTTCATAATTAATTAAATTACTATATAATTGAATTTTGAGTAAAGAAAGCTGACAGAAGACAAAATACTAGACACTTCTATAAAGATATCTTTTAATGACGGTCCAGACACGTTTTAGCCCAATGTTATTATTATTCAAGGTCAAAACTAAACACATTGTACTAGCGCAAGTAAACTATGCGAGGCTGTACGCAGCCACAGCCCAGCTCAGCCGTTCCGCCGGCAGTCGCGTCGCGCGCACCAGCCGTCCCGCCCGCGCCGCCATCACGCAACGACCCGCAGTGGATCGATCGTCTCCTCTCACTCGGTTATCACCGTGACTTCAGTGCCCCTCAGTGTTGTGAATGACATGTGCTTTTTACGTGCCCGATAAAATCTGGAACGATATTTTTGTGACGGACCGAATCGTATGCAGATATTTCGTAAGTTATGTTTGTAAACAATAATATTATTTTTTGTAGATAATGCGTATTTGTCAATTAAAAGCGACAAAGTATAAATAAACACGAAATTAATTTAATTTAAAAAACCTCAAATTTATTCAATTTGCTAAATTGTTTCAAATTCTTCAAAGTAAACAAAAAAACAAATTTAATTGTACATTCTTATACACATTTGTAAGCTAGAACCGGATTCTTAAACCACTTACATTTTTTTATTAATAACTTTACAAATTATGTATTTTAAACATAGCAACTAAACTCATTACCAATGCAAAGCAACAACCAATGAGAAACAAGAGAACAATGCCCGAAGGATATACACAGTCTTGAAGGACCCTACATTTACATTGAGACGTTCCTAAAACTCATCAGCATCGACTCCGAAGTACAAAAGTGGTATAAGTAGAAACGTATTTTCAGTTGCCTGAGCGTCAACACACACGTATATTTTTACACTCCTTCCTACTAAAAGATAAAAGAGTTACCGAAGAAATGCTAAGAACAGCTGCTCTTAATGAAACAAACTGCATTTTATTGCAGTTAAAAGCTTTTAGATCGTCTGTGTGAACATCCAGACTGTTAATTATTTTCGTAACTGTAAAGTGAACGTACGATATTATCATATTTTTAATGTTGATGTATCATAATAGTACTTTTCTTCCTATCCCATTATGACCGTCCCAAATGATACAGAGATCAGGCGTTCGCTGCATAGTCACTCGGTCCCATCAAACCCATCAGTGACTGGCACTTTTTAGTCCGATGCCTTAACGACTCTCGACTATGATTAGTTTATAATAAACACTTGAAAGTATCTCCTTATATTAATGCATTCTATGTGAATCTTCTCAGCGTGGGCGTAAAAATTGTCTTTGTTAATTGAAAAAGTGGCTGTCTATATTTGTTTAATATCAAAAAAAATGTAGAGGGAGCCGTCTCACCGAGTTCTTATCTCTCTGATATAATATAGAGGAATACCCACTTAAAACACAAACAGAAATACTAATAATGTGATTTACACTTCATACAAAATATGTAATAGAATTCCCAATTATAATTATAAAAATATTGACATTTTATCGACAAACGTAGTATATCTCAAGGTAAAAACAACCACAAAACGAAGCGGTGTAATTACGAAAATTATAGCCGTTGAAACATTTGGTCGAAAAAAATACAAAATTTTATGCGGTCTCGTTAAAGATATGCCGATTAAAGTATTGACCTTAAAGTGGACTATACCGATGCGTTATGGCCTGAACTACTTAACTATCTGCAATATGAATGTACATATCTCAGTTAATCTGCAAGCATTAATGTTTTATACAGAGACAGAAGCTCATTGAGCTCGTCGGCAATGGGCCGTAATGCGCCCGCGCATCTGCGACCTGGATGCCACCAGACCGTCTCGAGTATTAATCTTAACAATTCATCAACACTCGACTTGTAATTATACATGATGATTCTTCAAGCATCCGGAGTATTTCGTACTTTATAGTATGAGTAAAGTATTCATAGAACTATTAATTTAGTGACTTGAGAATGCATGTATATGAAACTCATGCACTATCGGATCGGTTTTTTTTTGTCCTAATCACAGTGAGTTTGGCATTAAGTATAATACTTTGCTTCAGTTTTCCTTACATAAAATGGTAGATAACTGTCGCGAATTTACAACTTACTCTAGCAGTATTGTACCGCGTTTCTAAACAGTAAAAAGAATCAAAAAATATGCAACATATCGTTTTATAAAAAGTACAGGCAAAATCTAGTACAGTTATACCTGTACTACATTTTGCCCTATAAATTAGTGTATATGTTTTCTTTATACGCTTTTCCATTACTTTGCCATACTATAATTTTGTTATACATGAGATCCTCTTCCGAATATTAGAAAACAGCGTGTTATTGCGCGCAATTATAATGTTTGATTTTGTTTTCACCTACAAAAATTTTATAAAAAGCATGTTCCAACCCAAGATTCCCATAATATTCCACATTTTGTAAATTCGGTATTTAGATAAATCTTCATATTATTACACCAGGTTTACACACAATAGCGTCCCAATTCCCTTGGCTCAAAAAAAAATAATCTCCTTTGTAAACACTTTTGTTTAAAATTAACAATGGTGAGGCGGACCTGGAAAACAAAAATTCTGTATAAAAGTTTTCAATATAAGATTATATATAAATATTGGAGCTAATTTAAACAAATAACAACCTTTTTTTATCGTAACTGTTTGTGTTTATTTAAAATACAGGGCCATGTGTTTATACTTTTCTATAGATAGCATCGCGGTTATATTTTGTGTTAGACGAACATGACTTATGCTGGTACACACTATTATGTCTAAAAATATATTTCACTGTCTATTAGTTTTTCTATTAGTCTATTGAAAAGGTATGTGCAATTCTCTTTTATTTTACGTAAGCTGAATTCTGGCGTATTATCAAATTTGGTGTATAGGGATTCTACCAACATCTGAGTTCAAGCTAACCTCACCTGCAAGTAGTGCACCTGCTGATTCAGAGACGAGGCACTGGCGAACGTAACAGATCCCGGTAAGCGGCAATAGGCTCGCCACCTATTACGTGGGACCAACCATGAGTTTGGCGAAATATGTGCGTATAATATCCCACTGCCTACCCCTTCGAAACAGGCGCGATATTATGTTTGTATGTACATTGTACATAAATCACATTTAACGGATTTGAATCCCGGATTTGTCTCAGTCTACCCGTGACGTCGAATGACAAGTATTCAAAACGTCTAAATCATCATATCGACCTTATAAAGTCCACTGCTGAACATTGGCCTCCCTAATAGATAAATTAAATAACAATCTATTCTATTATATCAAAAATGTGTTTAATTTATAAGTTACAAATTAATTACATTAACTTTGTAATTTATACTTTATATTCATAGTAGTATTAGTATCATCATATCAACATAATAAAGGCCAGTGCTGAACATTGGCCTCGGCAATCGACTATATTCTATTGGGGGTATTTGTCCATAATCACCGCGCTGGGGTTGGTGATCGCAGTTCAAGCGAGTACGCAGAATGACGCTGCTTCCCATCATCCGGGAGAATATCTCTTCATCGACTCTTACGACATCCCCGTGAGCTGAGAGGGGGAATGTCGGGATAAAATAGTTTAATAAACCGCGGCTTAAACCTGTTAAATGTGTTTAATTTAAAAAGTAGATGTGTAATTATGTCGTAGAACTTTTTAAATGTAGATTAATGTAATGATGCACTAATGAGGTCGCAATTCAAGTTAGTTGGAGACGACCACCAGAGCTGAGCGTCATTCAAAGAGATCAGCCGTTTGTATAGTTTTTGATATAGAGCGCTTCCGTCTTTCGTATGGCACTTTGAGCTGTAAATCCCGGATATCACTTAGTACTAGGCCGTGGTAACCGTTATGCCAAGACTTGATTTTATTTATTTATTTTATTTTATTTATTTATTTTATTTTATTAATTTATTTTATTTTATTCAGGATACAAACAGCCCTTACGCAACGCAACACATAAAAATTATTTTTTAAAATAATTTACTTAATACTAGATCTACAGATCATTATTTTAATAAGCTAGACGCTAAACTTACGCTTGATGTCAATATTTTTGTTACATTTGACATTTCTACAAGTTTAAAACCTTCCAATGTTCTTACTTATTATAAATAAGAGATAAGAGAAGGTTATAATAAAATTTATAGAATTATTATTATATAAAGTTACGACAAGGATCATATAATTTCATGAAATGAACTAATTACTAAATTTAATTGATTGAAAGTGATAATATGTAATTTTCTTAAGTTAGTAGTTAAGCGAAGTTACTGGAACTTTTATAGATATGTGGATTTTTTTGACATTTATAGATATGACAAAAAAAATAACATTCTTATGGAAATAAACATTCTGGCGGGAGAACAAAACTCGACGAAATTCATGCCCCATTATTCTCCACTCAAGCTCCTGCCCGTAGTGAATGGGCTCTTTAGTTTTTAAGTGAACGTCCATAAGACTTTATATCAAGCGAAACTTGAGTAAAAAAAGGTTCGACTTTGAAACACAACATCACTTATGTAACGCCGTGGGTGTACCGCGAACTCACATGGGTCAAAAAACAACAAATTAGGCGCCGCCGCCTCTGGACTGGTTCTGCGTAACTCCGGAAGCCAACAGGTTCTCCGCCGGGGAGATAACTATTAATTGGAATTTTAATTTTCACTAATGAATGATGCTCACAAGCCTGTCACGGACGTTACCGTGGATTGAGTAACCATTGGCTTTCACTACACATAAGGTAGCTAACGACAAAACACGCAACGTGTTTTTAAGTAAGAAGTTGCTGTTTGTCGATTGTTTCTAGTTGCGATGTAGTTACTAGTCCACTATGTATATGACATAATGTATCGAATTGATTAGGCTTCAACAGGTTACTGTGCAAATACTCGTAAGTGTTGTAATTATGAATATGTTTTTGTTACAATGTCTCTACATGTAGATACTTATAATTTTTTTGTTTCTTTCTTACAAACTTTACCGGTCTACCTTTCATTACCTGCTTAACTTTTACTAACTTTAAAGTACAAGAGCCACCTATGTTCCAATAAATCATGAGTTTAATATCTCAGATTAAATAATTAATGAATTACTGACAATTACACCAATTATACAGTTCCAAGAATCATTAGAACTACTTTCTTTTTATAAATACATATATACTTAATATACATAGGAAAACATAGGAGATTCCTCATTGAAATAACCTCACTATATTTTGATGTCATATAAAGTGCAATAATATGTATACTTGAGTTTATTCACACACGATAACGTGAGACTACTAAGATCGGACGCGCAATTTCCATGATCCGGTGAGATAATCGATATCGGCCGTTTAGCTAATTGTATGTTCGCAGCCACTAACTCATTCTTACAAAATCAAACTTTCATGATTAATTTAATGCTAATTGAGGTTTGATGCGCCAAATTGTTCATCTGTATATTAGCGAGTTGAAACGAATCCTGGCATTGAAATATTAGCAACAAATAAAAAAAAAACATTTAAATTTTGGCAGAAATATGCATAGGTAGAAAATTATATGTTTTTTTATATAAATATTGGACATCTCATACAGCATCATGATCTCTCAAACTAACTACTTGTAGGTATATAAATATAGAAATTGTGAAAACCAAACGACTTTATAAGCGAAGAATAGATAAATCGACACCGGTAGACACAGGGTAAGTCACGAGTATTGTTTTTTTTTTTAATTTATTTTAGAAGATTTTTTTGACATCTTCCGAATCAATTTTCATCATCTTCTCAAGATCTTTTCATTTCATTTAAGCTACATCAATGGTTAAGTTTCAGGTTATGCCTAATTGTTCTAGCTTCAGCATCAGCAAAACATATCTAGTAAAATAAGCACAATGTAAAAAAGTTAAAAGTAGCTCATAAAAAAAATCACGAGATTCAATCGTTATTTCTTCCAAAATAAATTTGTAGACATACCTTCGTATTTAAATTCAAAATACTTGGACGTAATTAAACTAATAACGTTAATAATCTGTGTTTATAAAGTGTTAAATACCTGTAATTAATCCCCAAGAACATTAATATATTGTGTGGCGTAGCACAAATTACATCATAGCAAATTATAGCCTTTATGCTAATTTGTAATCGTAAATACGATCGGTTGTACACTCGAAGACAATTTCTACTCAGAAAACACTCGAGATTGTTTTATTGCCAACTATTAATGTCGCTTAGCGAGACTTCTTTGATTTACCTTCACCGACCATACCGAGGGGACGCTTCTGACATAAACTGGCAACATCGTTATCTTTTAACTATTACGAACATTGACCCTTAACATATCACCATTATTTTATCTTTTACGTAATAAAACGTAATGGTTTCTCCTGTTTTTTAAAAAAAAAATCCCAAACTAAACACTAACACTAAAAATCCAAAACAAAAAAATTTAAACCAATCTTTGGTTTTAATTTTTTTTTCCTTTAGTGCTTGTTTCGTTCATTGTTTCGTTACGAAATCATTGCGGAGGTGTCAAAGTTTTATAGAGGTATCTTTAGTTAGTTGTCGTAAAATGTGGGGTCAATGTAGGTGGTAGTGAGGGACATTTCCTTGTGAATGGTCGCGTCCACCCACGGGGCGCGTGCAGGCTGCCACCCGCCTACGCGCTTGTAAATTGTCTTCCAACTGCACTGGTAACAAATTACCCGTGTAACTTAGGTAATTGTACCTCTTTAGTTCTAATCATGAGCTTTTATACGTCCTCTATCTCTCTTTAAAAGCCGCATTTTCGTTACTACTTGCCACCCGCGACTGAATCCGCATAGCCTAAAGGTATTTTGTTATTTTTGGGTTAGCTAATAGCTAGTACCTTTTGGTACTTCTTGCACCGTGTGCTGTAGGATGCCGGCCTAGAACAGTGCTACCCCCTCTCAACTCACTTTATAAGCTAATGTGATGATGATGCTATCTGCCACGGGATATGTTGCGAAAATCAGCACATCTTTTACAGAGATTAGCCACAACAAATACACACACACAACGAAAATTATTGTTTGATTTATTAGTACCTTATTAATTTCATGTAAGTTTTGTAACGAGCTAGTAATTTGACATAACAAAATATATAATATACAAACTAAGAGTCCTATATGATATCAACCTTGAATCTCTTATCTCCATCATACATTTCTGATTAGAAAGCATATTCCAAAAATAATAAAACGAAGAATCAATTTTTTTTAGCTTGAAAAAAAATTACTTCGTTTAATAACAATTTTTACTCAAATATGCACCAATTATTAAATACAACGACATAAAGGCGTATTATAGTGTGGGACCAAAAATGTCACCCACAAATGTTAAAGCAATAAAAACCTTTTATTTACAACCCATAAAGAAAAATGTCCAATGAAAATTTTATCACATTTTAAGAACCTTTTCGAAATGATTCAAAAGACATATTGACAAAGATTTAATTTTCTTACGAGAAATTATCGACCAGATGACGCGTATTCCTGCCAATTAATGGTAATTGGTAAACGGTATAACTGAGACCAATGCATAGCCTTACTTCTTTATCTTACCAATAATAAATGTAAAAAGAGTACGTCTGATATGCTTCTACGTTTAACTTAGTAGTAAGCCTAGACTAGCTTCATAGGCTAAGTTTTATGAAATTGTATGCAAAGAAAGCTTAAGTAGTCTTACAGGCTACATTGTATCTCGAAAAATAAGGAAATTTCTATTGGTGGCGTACGTTGGTATAGTCGAATTCTATTTAATTGAATATTTTAATATAAATTGACCATTTGGTATGAGGAAAGCCAATGAAATAATTATACTAACTTCTTTCACAAAAAATTAATAAAAAAATTATTAATAACATATCTGGTCGCTTACTGAATATTTTGATAAAAAATTTAAGATAAACATAATTAATTAAAATTTGGCTTAATGGTATCACGAAAAATACCTTTAATCCGGTACTGCATTCTTGTATGGTCATGATAGGACTTCAATAAGTAAACACTTTTTACACAAACAAAACAGTAGCCACAGCTATTACTAGCAACACAGTACAGGCTGTTTACTCAAATTTTACAAGAGAATCAAATTACCTGGCATTACTTTACTTGGGTCCTGATGACTACATGTTTTGCGCACTTCCACTCATCAGCAGTAACTGTTTCTGTATATATTCAAGTATAATGGTACATGCGATATAATCTTGCATGGTCGTAGTACATTCCTGTGTAAAGTCATTACGCTAGACTTCCCTGCCTTATATGAAGAGCTTTCGTCCTAATATCACTGCGATATAACTGACCATCTGAGTTCTGATTTGCATAATACTTTGTATGATACCGTATATCATTTAGAACTTTACACATAAAATAAAACGTTGAATTCTTCTGCTTTGAAATTGGCTCTTTATTCAAATTATTTGGGTTTGACCACCCAATCTGCTGAAATTGTTAGGTTTCTCGATCTGAAACCCTAGGGCCGCGGGTTCATATCTTGATTGGGGGCTGGTTATTGGAGCTTTTATCTCTCTTTGAGTCCAAAAGACTTGCGAAGTGAAATCAACTAGGTTAGACTATAGATGTGTAAACGTTTATATATGTAATAACTAGCATAATATTGATACCTGAACAATTTTATAATTAAATAAGAACATTTTTTTTCTTTCTTTGCGTCTTATCATGCAGTTGACGTCGATAGAACAAATACATCTGACATTTTTAATCTTATCTATGATGCGGATTTACAATAAGTGCAAATAATTAGATAAGATAAGATTGTGAGACATTCCGATCATTTCAACATGGATATGTGTTATTTATCGTTACGAAATACAGTTTTTGCACTTTAGCACAAATAGATAATATAACTCTCTCTATAATATAACTATGTCATTGCAAAAACGCAAACTTTACTTGTCTTTAATTCACCGCGAAACCCGGAAAATGCCCGTTACAAATAGGTTATATAATTTCACACGAAGCTTACATAGAATTAAATAACCTTAAAATATTTTACATACAAGTTTTGTCAATATTTCTCTTAAGGATTGAATATTTACATTAATGTTGTATTGTGATAAAACTTTATATTTTGGAATTTTAAACATTAAAACCAATCATATCAACTTTAAAATTCGACTTACAAAAGTTTAACTTTCATAGAAGGCTTCAGTATACTTAACGATCACCTTTTTATTTAGTTATTTATTTGGGATAAAAAACAAATATACAATTAATTTACTTAATAGTTATAGTTATTAAACTAAGGTACTATTACTAGTACAACCAGCATTATTATCCACATATTAGCTTAATGGAAATTATAACTAATTATTGATGTGAAATTGTGCAGCGCACCCGCGGTACCGATGTAATCAGCCATTTGCGTGTAATTGTTCACCTATTGATCTTTACCCAAAATATAATTTGAATACTAATTAACATTAGCTTAGATAATTACAAGTTCTGTAATTGATCCGACTTCCATCAAGTTAAGTATTAGATCTCCAATCTAGATATGAAATGAAACATCAACAGATCTTTTATCTAAGCTTTATGTATATTTGCCACTTTAGCAACTTTAAGATATTTGTTATATGTGTTTAACTGCCAGTATTCACAAGGAAAGCGCGATGTTATCGAGGTGAAACTTTACACCAAAAGCAACAGTAGCTTGGCATAGAATCTTATCAGGCATTAACGGGCTGTTGGAATAGTAATAGATAGTAATAATATGTGATGTCCTTCTCACATTTAGCAGTATTAAAAATAATACTTTATTATGTATCAAATGTGGACTCCACTTTGTGCATCTGGGTGATTCAATTCAGAGATGAAGAAGAGATATTAGTATTACTACTAGGTGCATCCAGGTGCACATAGTGGACTAGTTCTCAAATATGTATCAAGCTTTTATGTTGAAAGTATTGGTGACTTCGTATCAACCATTTCGTATGACATCCAAAGAATCTTTTATTTTCCACTGCCGTTCAAGATATTTAAAAAGTATTTAATCGCAAATAAAATATTTGAACTAAACATGTAAATAACTTCTTATTGTACTGCTTGTAACACAGCGGTGTAAGCGGTGTTAAATAAGGATAGGAAAAATAAGTTAACAAATGATTTTAAAGAATTATACGGCTTGTTCCTTTTGAAAAAACAAACATCCGTTCAGAATTGTATACAAATTTTATTATTCAGAAAGTAACAAGCAATAAGCATCATAAATGTTATTACAGGCTTATCCCAAGCCCGGCCTTTAACAAGACAAAGAAGGAAAAAGGTTTCTAACAAAAACGATGTTTGATTTATTATTTTAAATAAACCTATTATAAAAATGTTCAAAGAATGCAGAATATGTATGTAATTATTGTTAATTATTATTGTATATTTCCGTTCTTAAACATTTGAAGTAATTAAAGCATTAGGTTTTTAAAGCGAGTATGTTTTATTAGTTTCGTTTGTAAAATATGACGACCGATGTGGCGTAGTGGCGAGTATATCCTCACTCCGCTCCTGAGGTCGTGTTTTTGATTCCTACACAGGACAAATCTATGCGTGCATAAACAGGAATATTTGTTCTGGTGTGGGTGTTTTCTTATGTGTGTTAAGTATGTATTTATAAAAAATATGTATATTTATCCGTTCTTAATAATAGTTATCATGGAACTAAATAATTGGTGTTATTGGCAGAAAAATATTTATTTACTTATATTAATGGTGAATGAATGCATAAATCCCTATTTAGTACTAGTTTTACGCATACTAAAAGAAAACTACAAACTACAAAAACAATTAATTGATGTATCTAACCATTAATTTGTTTATCACCAATATAATTATATGTATAATTAATAATTAGTTAACATCACATTATATCTTTGTAATAGGAAATGTGTTCATAATTTCTTTGTAATTTGTAAATAATTTAGGTTACATCTGTTCATAATTCTTCTTGTTAAGTTGACTTGACTTGACGGATTCTGATGATTTTTTATGGTTATAGATGTGTCAGGCGTACGCTATAATTAGCTGTCGTATAGTCAGACGACATTGTCGAGTAAGATTTTAGTTTATTTTATGTATGTTACGTAATAATACTTGTTTATCTATGCGCACACGAAAGGACATTGACATAACGATGAATATGCACCTACGATGTCAAGGTCTGACTTTACTAATTTCAGCAATGTTATTGTCATCGAAGCAAACCAATTGTTATGCACCTACTTGTGTAGTTAATAATCAAATCTTTCTTTGTTTCTTTCAAACCGTTGGGAAATTTAAACTGTAAATTGATTGCTGTTAGATCGAAAGTGGGTAGATAAGTGGCGTGAAGATGCGTTACAAATATACAGATGACAGATACGAACGAAATCTTTCTAAATTCGTCTAAACTTTTTATGGTGAATATTGATTTTACAGAAACCGATAATGTTTGCTATATAACTATAATTTTGTTTTTTTATAGTAGCTTAAAGCTAGATCCACTGCTGAATATTAGCCTCCCGAATAGCTTACATTATATTAGAGGTTGCCCATAATCATCATAGTACGCAGGATGACGCTGTTGCATATAAACCGATAGGATAACCCTTCGTCGACTCTTACGACTCCCCGTGAGATGAGAGGGGGTGACTACTGTAGACTATTAAAAAATATTATACAAAGTATACAAATAAACAAGTGAACTTTGAACGTATCTGCACAACGGCAATTTATTTTAGTTTTTTTAAAGAACAGTCTTTAAATAACACGTGTATTCCGTGAAGTATGGGCCGTGAAACGACATTAGTGCAACTTCAAGTGTATACGTTCAGCATCACGCTGTTATCGTGGCATAGACTTACTTTGTGGACTGCAACGTCTGTTCAATATCACTTAGCTTAGTACATCACTTATTTCGTAACCGGTGAAGTTCTATAATTGTTATTTCTTATTTATTACACTGTGTGTCTTTTATTATGATATGGCAGTCATGCAATTCAATGTGTAGAAAGAATGGACCTTTTTTGTTTTGCGTATTTTAATAATACATTTTACCTTTTTTGAGTTGGAGTTAGGAAAAAATCTCTTATCGACGTAGTCTTACGTGCCAGTCCGATCCATTTAGTGGTATGAATCACATCTCTAACATAATCTGGGGATGAAAAGGATCTATCGTCATACACGTTGATTTATAAACTCTTCAGACACGTTTTATTGTTATTATTTAGATAAGCAATCGATGTTATGATAATGTTATTTCTACTTGTAATGTAATCTTACTTCAGGAATAATATTAAGGAATATTCTCGTTCATCTCAAATATTTTCTCATTCGAAAACCCTTAAGTTTAGTTGAAACGAATCCACAAGTTGATCTGGATTGGTGTGCATGTATACTGGCCTCCACGACATATCGGTTCAGTCAATTAATTTAGCTTAAAATCACAGCTATAATTAAGTTTTAATAGCAATTTATAGAACATCGACGTAAATGTGTCGGTGTTGAACATCATTATCACACCATTCGTTATCTGGTAAAACGTGCTCCAGTTACACGCTTACTATGTTGGTAGGTATGTATTTATCATGAGCTATTGACATACAATATGTGTCCAAAACATGGTGAGAAGATAGGAAAAACTCACGTATTTAGAAACTGCAATAATACGTCAGATAAAATTGAACTTGAAAGTGATCGAAGTATACTCATTAAATGTATTATTTTCCATAACTTTAATTTAAATATCATGTTTTGTGCGATTTCGTTAAAATTACCCAAAGAACTTGGGCAATAATAATTATATACTATCAAATCATCTGTGGCAATATAATACTTAAGTAGTCCAGGTTCTTATTTAATTTTATACCAAAATTCTTATTCCAAAATAATTAAGCGGTTTCAGCGTGAAAATGTCAGAGTTTTTTTTTAAAATTTTACGTTAATAAATTAATTGATTAAATAATGATACATCATTATATTATATAATGATACAGAATAGTTCAAAATGTCATTTATCTGGCTTATCAAGTATTATTCTCTCATTAATCTGAATGACGTGTTTCATACGCAATTAGACGAAATTATAGAAAATTAAGCCCACCAACATGATTTAACTGCAAGATAATCTAACTTTAATTAATTTTAAAACACAATTAAACTTTAAGCTCTTGCATTTATAAATAATACTTATCTTATTAGACACGAACCTAAAAAATATTTTTGAAATAGCCGAAAGTTGCATATTTACCTACTTCATATAAGTAAGATAATTATATGAAGTAAAAATTTGATTTTTGAGTAAAAACTGGGAGGAGATCAGAACTAAATGATTTTATTACTGAAGCCAAACAATTGTCAGTACGACCATATGTCTGCAGAAAAAAAATTAAAACTGCATCTAATCATTTAACTACGAATGTTTATAAAATAAAAAGTTGCACAAGTATAGAACCCTTATTGTAAGACTTGGCTAGTTTTTTGCGCGTGTGTTCAATGTCAGTCGGCAAAATACATTACGGCAAGTGTTATTGACACTTAACAAGTGTTTATATTAGTAGTATTTCTTTGCGCTAACATTGTTTTTTTCTGAAAATTATAGAAATTAGTAGTATATTATTAATTACATACGAATTTGTCCGCTTGATGACAAATTCGTATGTAATTAATAATATACTACAAATTTCTATAATTTTCAGGATGTCAATAATTTTCTCTTTCTGAATTAAAAGTTTTTTAAAGAATATTAGCAACATCATGTCTTATTTTATACAAACACACTTTACCAACACACTTAATATCAATTATTAAAAGTAAATGCAATTTGTTTTACAGTTTTACAAAAATAATAAGTTATAAAATAAGTAATATAAGTAAATAAGTAATATATATTAGGTCGGGGAAAAAGTCTTTTCGCATAACGTAGGTATAAACTTATTATACAATTTTTTTGACTGTACTATTTGTGTCTGGCTGGTTTTGGTAACATTAAAAAGGTTCCATTATAAAGAAAAGAAAAAAATAAAAAAAAGTTGTTTCCCGCTATTTTTCATTTGTTTTTCTCTCCGTAAAAATGAGTGAATCTAATGAAGAAATTCGATAAATTTTAAAATTTTATTATAAAAAAGGCAAAAATGCAACTCAAGCAGTGAAAAAAATTTGTGATGTTTATGGACCTGATGCAGTGTCAGTAAGAGTAGCACAAATTTGGTTCAAACGTTTTCAGTCCGGAAATTTTGATGTTAAAGATGCACCTCGCTCTAGTCGCCCTGTTACGAATAAAATGGACGCCATTTTTGAAAGAGTGGAGCAAGATCGGCATATTAGTAGTTACGATGTAGCTGAAGAACTGGGAATTGTCCACAAAACAGTTTTGACCCATTTGAAGAAAGCTGGTTATACAAAAAAGCTCGATATTTGGGTGCCACACGAGCTCACTCAAAGAAACTTAATGAACCGTGTACTCATTTGCGATTCATTATTGAGACGTAATGAAACCGAGCCGTTTTTGAAGAGATTGATAACTGGCGATGAAAAGTGGATCATGGACGACAAGAACGTGCGAAAAAGGTCGTGGTCGAAAGTTGGCCAGGCTTCACAGACTGTGGCCAAACCTGGCCTAACACGAAATAAGGTGATGCTGTGTGTATGGTGGGATTGGAAGGGCATTGTTTATTATGAGCTTTTACCGCCCGGCAAAACCATCGATTCTGATCTTTACTGCCAGCAACTGATGAGATTAAAGGAAGCAGTCGAGAGAAAACGGCCGGAATTGATCAACAGGAAGGGTGTGGTCTTTCATCACGATAACGCTAGACCACACACATCTTTAGCCACTCAGCAAAAATTAAGAGAGTTCGACTGGGAGGTCCTAGTGCATCCACCATATAGCCCTGACCTTGCGCTTTCAGATTTTCACCTGTTTCGGTCTCTGCAGAATTCTTTAGGTTCTGTAAGGTTGACCTCAAGAGAGGACTGCCAAAACTATTTGTCCCGTTTTTTTGATCAGAAGTCCCAAAGTTTCTACAGTAACGGGATAATGTCTCTGCCCACAAAATGGCAGAAAGTTATTCAACAAAACGGTACATATATATTGTAAATAAATGTAAATAAACTTTGAAAAAAATGTCTTGACTTTTCATACAAAAATACGAAAAGACTTTTTCCCCAACCTATTATATATATAAAAGTGCTCATAGCTGCTCAGCTTAAAACCTTAAGCAATCTGATATAAACTTTTTGTAAATTTATTTACAACATGTTAGTAGTAAACAATGGCTCATATTTAATGTGTCATCATAATTAATAAATTACCAAGCTAACCTAACCTTTTTGTACATCAAAAAATTCTGATGGAGCACCTAATCCCCTATTAGATGCTAGATCAGTATTTTTGATGATCAAAAAAGTATTTTTTAGAGGTTCAGTTTATTATATTCCGTAAACAATTAGTAACAACGCCAGATAAATCATTTGTCAAATCCATTCTACAATCGTCGATCTCTTCCAGCTGTTCTCGGTCAAGTGGCGTAACCTTGTTGATTTACTACCCCGCGCTGAGTTTGACACCAAGGCATAATTTCACGGCCATAAAAACAGAGGTGCTTTTAATTAAAAAGTTATATTTCCGCGTTATTTTTTAAGAAATTTTTCTTTTATTTGTTGTGTTTGTAACTTTTTATTTTTTACATTTTACTATAATTATGCTAGAAATAAATATAATTTGAAATAAAATGTAAGTTGAAAGCTTATATTGTGTTGTTTCGTACAACATACAAATCAGTTTTTTGATATACGTACTTCACATATTATAATAATATTTTTTTTTAATGACAGCTATTCACTTAACACCCGCGCCATTTGTAATACAGCATAGTTAATCTTCGATTGAATAAAATAAATGTCAAGATTGTCTAAGAGTCATAATAAAATGCCTTGAAACCAATACAAAAATTGTACTTCGACCCGAAATCATTGCCGATTTAATGACCTTTCTTTATGCCACGTTACTGATTTTTATGGTTGTTTTGTAGATAGGTTCCATAACATTAGTCACTCCTTCAACACCGCCCTATTGTCCTGCAATTGATGGCGATAAACTCTGCTGCGTGAAGGAATTTTTATGTTTCCGATCATAAGACGCCTGTGGAATTATGAATAGAAAAGTTTCTTTTCTGTGTGACCGTCGTACTTGTGGATTGTATGTTGTACGGCTATGGCGAATAAGTTGCAATCTCTAAGTAACAATTTAACAAGGTAAAATGAAGGTTTTGATTACTCTTTAATGATTTTTGGTAAACGTAAAAATGTGAAAGTCTATGTCTAGGTCTTATTACAAAATGAGATATGAAGTTAGACCAGGTTTAAAACTAGTGCTGTCACTGTCTTCATTATATCAAAATAATGATAACGGCTCACTAAAGAACTGGCCTGGATTAACATATAGGATACTTTTATATCAGGAACGTATTTCCGTAAGATAATAGTATCTATTTGCATTCCTCAGATTAAAATTTTTACCATAACATTTTCTTTACATTTTCAAATCCAACGTTTTAATTTTCTACAATAACTCGGGGAAATAAATGTGCTTCTACTTCTAAAGCTTATTTATGTAATGACTTCGGTTGAAATTGTTCATACTTCTAAAACCACACACAATTGCACACACAGAGGACCTTTAATAGATACTTTAAAAATAAAAACCATGGTTGTTTTATTAACTAAATATGAAGACATTATATGACATTGCTTGCAAATAAACTATGTCCTATTCTTAAATTGTAAGTCATACATTTACTTATTTTATCTAGAAATGTTTATACGCTTGATAATTGTTACTAATTATTTTCTCACACCCGTGCGTGTCCATGTAGAACTATTCTGCCTAACAGCTTTCACTACTTCAAATCATTATTACATTACAAAGTAAATAATTAGTCTTAAAATACTTAACTTCAGTAATATCAATTTTGCTTACATATACATTATTGTTTATTTTTAAAGTCTTGTAAATAAATTGGTCGATTATTACTTGATAACTGTAATGTACTAATAGCCTCTGCGCTAAGTTGCGGACATACAGACGAAAATTGCGATATTACAAGGGTTCCTAATTTACCAATTTAAACAAACATATAAAGGTTTATAATTCTAATTTGACTCGTTATAATGACCACATTCTACCTGATGGTAAGCATTCGATGTAGTCCAAAAAACTTATAGCGCCGTGTAACGTGAAATATGCACGGTACGAAGAGCCTCTTCGCGGTTCGCTTAAAAGACTTGGTTTTTTGACCAATTAAGCCCCGGCCCCGGCAAATGTTGTCTAGTATTAATTGTACAAATACCGATAGGAATTTCCAAAGCTGTGCCATCAAAATGTAAACTTAACCGTGACCGCGGAATGTGCGTCTTTGCGGTTATAGATACCGAATCGCTCGGAAACCACTATACAATATCGGGACAAGGTATTAGATATCCTACTGTGGTTTTTAAAGAAATTAATAAACATGCACATAATACTTTTATCCCACTTGCATGTTGGCTATTTTAGATCTCATGTTACATTGTTTAATAATAGTATTAACATTTACGCATGCAAATTTGATGCGACTGTTGAAATAGTACATTTTATATTTTAGCATTGCGACGAGCATGTAAATTTGCCATTTATTTGAGTGTTTCATTGAATGAATTTTGTATTTGTGTGCAATTACACGGAAATCTATACAAACTGGTGTTGTACGTTAAAAACAAATGTATATTTTTTTTTGTAATTAAAAAATATGTATATTGTTTGTATATTTACAAAAAACCTTTAAGTAATTCCTCATTCTTTAGTCATAAATATGTAGTTAAGTCAAAATTATTTATGAAACCTAATATAACATTTGCTAAGATACATACAATACATAATATAACGCCTGTTTCCCGATGGGGTAGGCACAGGCATATTATTCGCCCAAATTTCGGCAAGTACATTGTTGGTCCCACGTAATAGGTGGCGAGCCTATTGCCGCTTACCGGGAACTATTAACGTTCGTCAGTTGCATTGTCCGTTGATCCGCAGGGATACCACAAGTCAAAAGTACTTTACTTTATAAACTATTACATAGCACTTGAAAACGTCAAAATTAAATATATTTTAACAAAAAAAAACTAAACATTACTACACTGAAATTACGAAGCTTAGATTCAGTCACAAGCAAAAAAATAAAAATTAAGTTTAAGTGAATCTAAGTGCCACTTGCAGGTAAAATTGGCTCACGATCTTTAGATCTTGATAGGATCCCTCTACACCCTTGTATCTTTTCCATTCTCACATTGAAATACGTGCAATAAGACACTCAGTTTGTGCTGTTAATCGTATAATACTCCAGGGAGCTTAAATGTTTGATCTAACTAACCTGTAACTCTTATAAGGAGAATGACCGTGCTACTGGTATTAGTAAACGAATAAACGTAATCCATTTTTATCTATCAATATATAATTATTGTCCCAAGAAGACAACCAGCTTAAGGCCATTTTGTGTGTACTTGCACACTTAATAGTATACTTACATCATCATCGGATGGTTGTTGCATATTCATTAATTACTTTCCTGACCAAAACGTCTCTTTTAAGTACCCCATGCTGAACCCCTACGCGTAGTTTGTCAATACAAATGCTTCAATGTGCAAAATAAACCTGGCTGGTGTTAATGTTCCTAAGTTGAGTCCATTTGTATTATCTCTCTTTGATGGAACCATGCATCAAAATAGCCTACTCTCTCGAAGTCTGCTGAACTTACCTACTGATAAATGGATTTGTGATGTATCTATGTCTTATTTCAGAACGCCCCGCGCCTGCTTCCGCGCTATAACTTGCCGCAGCGCGTTGGCATGAGGTGAGTCACTAAAACCTACAAACAATTACTTCTCTTCTTCAAAACGATACTATACATATTTCAATCACGCAATGCATAAATTCCACGCCAATCTTAAGAGCTTTTCATATTAACCACGCAATGTATTACGAACTCAGCGCATCGGCCGTGTGTGATTCGGTACCGTTAAGCTCATGTTGCGTTGGAGTTTCTGAGCTTTTAGCTAAAAATGTAAGCTTAACACATGTGTGCAAATAGCGTACCACGTGTTCGTAAGTTAAAAATATGAACATAACAGAATAACACTAAGATTTTTCACACAGAGAGACATTGTAAGTTTAAAATCTTAGTATGACTTAAGATTTATTATTTAAACTGTTTTCATACGAACCTTACAATGCACATAACCAGTTATACTCTTGTTTGTGGTCGTTGTGATCTTTTGTTTTTGTGATCGATTGGGGGGTTTCGCTTCGTCTGACTATTTGTCAGGCATTTATTATTTATGTCTTAAAAGACATTACAAATTGGTCCCGGTTACCACTGATTTACTTCTAAGTAACGGTAGAAGTAATGGTAGAAGCTCTGTGGTGCTCTGCTATTCAAGCTGCTAAATAGAACCTACCTATTTGCAGCTTGAGTAGCAGAGCACCATAGAGCTTCTACCAGTTTACTCTTTCAGCATTTTTTTGGTACAAGCCTTAAGACAGTAATGATATGACATAAGATTATATGTCAATGTGTAACGGTTCTGAATGTAAGTACGAGTAATACGCCTTCATATAAATATATTACGGTATTATTTAATAAAAGTTTTAATTAGTCCTACACTGCGCTCTTCATTCCGAGTTAACAGATGTTTTAAGCATCACAGAATCACTTTTTTCACCGGTACATGGTATCACTTATAGCGGCATAAACTCTGACTGCGGTGGACCTTTAGAAACTATGTCATAAGGATATGACCGCAATGCCAAATATTTCTAAGGTCCTACCTCCCCATCTCCCAGCTATGTTTGCTGTATAGTAGAGCTCTCCATGCGCGGCATACCAAGCTCTCTATGCAGGCATAGCCACTCGTGAGCGCATTATTAGTTACTTGCACACCTGCCTCGCGTTGATGTCATTGCCCGTCAAACGCGAGCTTAGCATACACACGGCGACCAACATCCCGTACAAAAATAACCTTTGTCACCAACCCACAAGGCCGCGCCACAGACCACGCCAACTATTATAGCAAACACCGCCCCGCAAGCTATGCTTAATTACTTCGGACACTGTGTTCTCAAACAAACTTCAATATTTACATAACGTCCACTTTTGTTCAAACTTAAATTAACGTTGTTTTGAACCTTTCCTATTAAAAGTTAAAAGTTAAAAAAAATATTTATTTCATGAACTTATACATAGTACTTGAAAACGTCATAATTAAAAATGAAAAAAACAAATGAAATATTAGTACACTAAATCACGAAGCTTAGATTCACTTACATGCAACAAAGCAATTTAAAAACAAAAAATAATTAAGTGTAAGTGAATCTAAGTTGTTTTTTTAATAACGAAAAAGAATCTATGTAAAGATATGGATTAGTTATAATGGAAATATTATATGCGAAATATTATTGGAAGTATATCCCAAAGTTCTTTTAATGATTATAGGCTGGCTAGTCTCTACTGAGAAAAGGCACCATCAATCGAGTATACCGCCCGCTAACTCGGCTACCCAAAAAAAATACGTTTGACATAAATTAATGTAAAGAGTTTAAGGAGAAGAAATAACACTAAGCCAAATTCCAGAAGATTTATTTTGAATGTTATGGTTGAAATTGATTTATTTAATCGAAATAAACGTGTCCTTAAAGATTACATATAATTAAGTTCTGCACTCCTATGGAACACGCAAACAATGGCGCGGGGTAGTGTTAGTAATTAAATTACAGTTAAAATACTTAGTAATAAATTAATCAAACCTCAACCAAACAAACGAAACGTCAAATACCACAAGATAAATAAGAAAAGTTATTAATCATTTGAACAACAAAATTAGGTCGGAAACGTCATAATAAAACTGTCTGCTTTCCAGCCCATATGTCTGAGAAGTCAACCAAAACGAAAATAATTATCTCGCTCGTTCGTTCTGATCATTATAATATATGATTTCGGTAGCAGCATTCATACACGGCGGTACCGCAATAATTACTAGGGAGACACGTAGTGGGTCCACGCATCTCCGCGACGACACGACGACGGCGCAGACATTATTATGAAAAAACGTAATTACTAAGGCACCTAAAACAAATCAGGACCAAGAATGCCCAGCGTGGCATTACTCAACCCGCTAGGAATCTGAACTGGGTGGCAATCAGGAGGTATTTAAGCTATTATCCTGGTGCAGGTAAGATTCGTCGCGCTCATCAAGGCGCATTCAGCCTAGGAATGCAGCGGATTATGCGTTAGACGGACGATAATTACAATACAAGTCTAATGACGCGTTACTCACGAGCGTACGCATTTCGAAATGTGTTGCTTTAGTTAGGTTTCAATTCCGTTTTGCAACATATTCTAGTCAAACAAAAACACTTCTTTACCTAAGTCATAGTAATTTAAGTAATATTGAGACATAGTTTGCCCGTCGTCTTACTTTTGAGGCCTTCTTTGTAAGACCACGAAAAAAAATGTTTCGTTGTCGGCTAACCATTAATATAGAGATACATTATGTACACGATTCTGGAGCATAGTCCTTGTAGGTAGAACTACAGGAAAAATACTGTCCAAAAACTAAACTACCCGTGATTTTACCAGTAGAACCAACAAGTAGGACCACAAGCATTACTAAGAAAGCCGCTACTCAAAGCCTGTCATATAAACGTACCTATTAAGTAGAATCACCCAGTAATGGAGAGAACTCGAAGTATAAAAATAATACCAGCACAAAAAAGTAACGACTGAACGAAATGATCTTGAATCAGTTAGAAGGATCGTAAAAATTATTTTCGAATCCTTTAATTAAAAATGGCTGCATACTAATGAGGCTCCGTTATCATGAGTACACTTCACATTATTACAAAAGCGCGTCGCGTCGAAGCTAGTGGCGCCAAGATGTGGTCTGAGACAATCAATATGAAGTAGCCTTTAGTTAGATGAAACGAGTATTTATTATTCTCTTTAAGGGTTCGATTGCGAGCATGCCTCTGAGGCTTTATATGAAACGAGTGTTCATCATATCATATCCAAGCATGATCCCGGTTTCCCTAGACTTTTAAGCTTAGGGCCCAGGGTCTGCTTACTTGTTTAACCAGATTTGGCTGAATTTCAGTCGACTGCCGTCTGACCTCCGCAACTCAGAGGGAAATATCATTGCATGATTAAACCAGCTGTCAGGATGTTAGAAGGCACTGACTTCCTAATAACAACTGTCATGTTCTATCCGAGGCACGGAACATGCGATAATGCGATGCGAAATTCGAAGTCAGCGAAAGAGTGATCTTTATTCAGATGAAACGAGTATTCATCATTCAGTGCCTTAGAAAAGGAACCCATCACTTATAATCAATAATTAAAATACTAATTTAGGTTGGTTATCTTAGGATTTACAAACCACAAGACCGTTTTACCGACAAAGCAGGGATTGCTTTTCGAAAGCAAAGCAGGAAGAAAGAAAGAAAAGTAAATTACATTACAAATAAGCACAGTATGTACACACACAAAAAGAAACAATTAAATATAAATGAGCATAAAAAAATATGTCATTCTAAGTATTTGAATTCTTTTATATGCTACGCACGTTTATTTACGTTTAAAGGATTTAATATCGATATAACTCTCTCATAATAGTACTTGATTGATACCAAGCACGTACTATTTACAATGCCCCATGCCCAATGGCTTAATATGGACATCCTACCGGAAAAAGGCAAGACTAGTTATTCACCGAAGTACACGTATTGAAGTGACAGAGCCGCCACTTACTTAATGCCAAAATTGAACATCATAATTAACAAATACAACTTTACCTTGCACAATCAGACTCTGAAGATCGCCTCGGCAGTAATTGCCGTCAGTGAACGCTGAAGATGCAAACATGTAGAGATGCCGAAAATCCATTGGCGTGGCGTGTAGCTGATTTGGCGGGCGAGGCCTAAATATTTTGTAATAAAAATAACGAGAAACCTAATAAGATAATAAGAGATACCTAAATGTGAAGATAAATGTTTTTACTTTCACTTTACTTCTATACTAGATAAGTTTGTGAGCCATCATCCTGAAGCATCAATTTTCGAGTCAATAATCATCGTCACAACAAAAAAAAAACAAAAGTAAAGCAAGCCATTGAACTAACTACTTTTGACTTTCATCAAAAAAATTATTTGTATTTATTAATATTTTACCACCTTCAACTTCTCACGAGAAGACAGTCGTGTTTATACCATTAACATTTCCTGCCGCGGGTTGTCCATTAAAATTAGATTGAACGCTTACTAAAGGTACGCATATTACTCGATGTCGCGCTCTTTGAGAAAAATAAACCTGTGGACGTAATCCAGAACTGGTTGGCAGTGTAGCCAGTTATTAGGCAAGCCTGGCTTGACGGCAGTGGCGTCTCTGCCGCATGCACTTCCGTCACTCTTATCCTATAAAGGTGGTCACATTTGTACGTAATGTACATTCATAAATAATTCTCTTACAGACACCACAATATCAACTTTTTTTTAAATACATAACTAATTTATATAAGAAACCTCCAGAACAGAACAAATATTAAAGTTCAAGCACAGATATGTCTTGATGTGAAATCGGACCCACACGGCCCCAGAAGCGGAGTAGACTGACCTTCAGTCTACAAGTAGATCTACAGTAGTAATGTAACTTGAACTTAAACATAAGTAAGTATACTAACCGTAATAGGTGCATTGTGTCTCACCAATTGCTCTTCTCTCAATCTCGATAGAACATTATCAAATTGTTTTTGGGCAGCGTCGGCTCATGACTGCAACTTTGATGAGATTGCGTGAACTTTGCACTACAATATTTACGGCATAGTAACGTAACGTGCAAAATTGTATATTTCTAGAGTTATTTATTTACAAAGTACATTGTATGACATACTATTAAATAAACAAACTGACATAACATGGTCTTCTCAGGGCAAGTAAAAGATAGCAAAATATTGTATTTTATAAAACTAAAAAGTTTTTAGTTTTGTTGTTACATTACATTTTAACAATCCGGGTGAATAGCCACCATAACTATTACCTTAGTTCCCATTGATGACTCAGTCGGTCGTTTAACTTCGTACAACTTATGTAACCAATGTGTCAATCATGTTAATGATTTTAATGACGGTAAACAACGGCTTAGAACCCCCTGTACCAGTTTGCTATCCGGTACACTTTTAATAATAATAACTATGATAGAGTCTGGGTAATGAACCTATATTGTGACAGATAATCTTATTTTAAACTATACGATTACGATATAATAATGAATAACCAGATATAAGTAAATACTTATATTCAGAGGTCTGGCTGGCATATTCATGAACTCCCCAAGTGAGAGACTTTTATAGCTGGAATGAGTCACTGACTCATGCTAATAATAGTACATGGAAATGTTTGTTATAGCACGTATTTTGATGTAACACACAAGATCGTTTATGGAACTTATAAATATCAAGTAGAAGAATCCAATCTCAAAATAAAACTTAGGTTACAAAAAATCAACATAAAAATAATGTTTAAAATTTCCAAACTCAAAAACTTCACATGTTTATTTTAGAGTAAAGAATATGTTGTAAGCATAATTTTAACGTATCCCTTTTGTTGCAAATGTTCCAGCACAGTCGTCGCGTGCGGTCTGGCGCGATGGTTGCCTGAGCGGTCATCATGCGCCTCTTCCGCGGGCCGAAGCGCAGGGAAGTGACCGCACCGCGGGCTGCTGCGACGACGTCTCCGCGCCGAGACGCCGCCGCCACCGCCGCCACATCTCTTGCGAACGCTAACGCTACCGCTGCCGCCGCAAACGACGCGAATACGCACGACTACGCAATCGTCACTGCACTTCCAGCCATGGTCATGGAGGACGATGTTAAGGAGATGAAAAAAGGTAAAACAACTATAAAACTAACTTTGTAAGCACTACTAATGAGACGACCTGTCTTAATAAACTAACCAATTGCATATATTTTTCAGTGTTTGCGACATGGGGTCGACGCATGGGTAAAAAATTAGACATGCTGAAAAAAGCTGATTCTAAAGATACTGCTGATGAGACATCAACAAGTGAAGTGTTCAACGATGATTCTTCCAACACTCTCACTATAAACAGACAGTACAAAAAGAAACAAAATTGGAAAATGGGGCGAAGTAGTTCAGACTCAACCTCTTTGAAGAAAGACAATGACACGGATTCTATAAGGAGTACATCTCGAGATAGATCACCTAGTCCATTTAAAACATTTTTTCACAGAATGGGATCTACTGGTATGTTGAATTCGTCAAAAGCACAATCGCTCATTGTACATAAAAATAATGAAAATTATCCTGTAGCAAATGGGCCATCACTCTATCGTAGTTGTTCGACGTCTCATCTATCAACATATGTCAAAGCTGACGACCCTTCTGATGATATCGATTTACAAAATGCAGGCAATGAAAGTAAAGCTTCTCCTACTAAGCAAACGAACTCTCTCTCTGAAGAGAAATTGGTAACGGCGTCAACTAAAGCAATTAGTTGCGACAATATTCCCAACTTAGAAGGGCAAAGCAATAATGGTACATGTAAAAAACCAAACTTTCCTTATGCATTTTTGAGATCTAAATTATCTGTTTTACCTGAGGAGAACAGTATGGCATCTCAACAAAGAGTCCACTGCGTTAGACAAAGTTTTTCAGAGAGAATAGATCGTAGATCGCCAAAATTTCGTCGTGAAAGATTGTACATAAGTAATTCCAGGTCTGAGGAGCGCTATCAAAGTAGTGAAAGCATATCCATTCATGACGATAATATGCTGTTAAATTCAGTATTAAGGAATGAGTACGAATTCGCACGAAGTTCTATGAGGAGTATTAATGAGATAGATGGAAATATGTACCCAATACGAAGACTCGAAGACCCAACTAGGCGGTCATCAATGATTTCTCAACGGCCTCCATTAGACTATGACCCAATGCTAATTCCGAGGAATAGAAATAGTTTACCAGTGTATGAATATAATTCAATATTGGGTTCGATGCGTGATTTAAAATCAGAATTAACATCTTCATCTCAAAGTATTCATCATGGTCCGGAAACTGCTGAAGTTTTACAAGCCCATCGACTCAGCAATTATGTTAGCTCAAATGAATCCGGCTATGATAGCGATGGCAGGCCTACTGATGAACACAGTAATCACTCTCCGCCAGGTTATTCTGGCCACCTCTCATCAGCCTCTTTAAGAACCAACAACGGGAATAATTTTGATGTCAGTCATAATAATTTCTCCAGGCAATTGAGTTTCAATCAAAAAATTAATGTTAGGCGTGTTCAAGTTCCTATGAGGCGTAGTTCTACACCCTGCGCATTATTTCCAATAGAGAATAAGGATATAACGTACGAGTACGAGAACATGATTGCAAATAATCAATACGGTGTGAGTAAAGTTAACGGAGCATTAGAACACAATAATGCCAAACCTCCACCTCTTCCTAAGAAGACAATTACTAAGAAAAATCCTCTTGTTTATAAAACTATTACATTGGATGATCGTGTGCAGACGAGAAAAACAAAGGTAACGAACCCAGAAGTAGGATCATTTAACAACAATTTGAGCATTAATAATACCAGCATGAATTCAAAGGAATCATTATCAAACAACAGCATCTCTGAGACAGATATGTTTGGCAGAGGCCCATGTACTAAAAGATTCAGAAAAATTAGACTCTTAAAATCACGGTTAGATGAAAGTTTGGGTGTATATTTAGCTCAGCATAGAGTGGATTTTGATGATTCTGGATCTAACTACGAAATAAGGTATATTGTAGTCAAATTAGATTTTGATGGAATAGCTCATAGAGACGGTAGATTGCGTATAGGAGATGAAATAGTTAACGTCAATGGTAAAGTGTTAAGAGGTTTGTCATCATTGAAAGAAGTGCAGCATATAGTTAACTCGTGCTCAACTGAAGCAGCTGCAGATGATGGATCTTTATTTCATAGATATCAAGTTGATCTAGTAATGGCTCACGATGAAATCACCCCAGTAACGCTAAGTCGTATTATAAGCAGCCAATCTTATGAGCAAAGCCCACTGAAAACAACACCATCAAATGTTCCTCCGGACATTATTTCGCAAACAGTTCATAAACCGTCGCCTTCTAACCAAATAACAATCGAAACACATTTCCCTAGCCATAATCAATATTATTGCGAAAAACCAAGTAGTAGCAGTAAAAACTACTCACCTAATAACGTTAATAAAAGGGACACACATTACAACTGTGAAGTCGGAGTTCAAGTAAACAATGGAAAAATCCACACAAGTCAAAAAAGTGATGATGAAAAAATACTTGAAAGAAACTGTTACGGACAGTCAACAGCATCTTTGCAAAACATAACGAATATTGAAATCACCATGTGCTCATCGCCAACGCCTAGAAATCCTCATAGCAGCTATAGGCCCATATCTCTGCACACTTCCAGACCACAACCATTGACTGGCTATCCAGCATGTAGTGATAATACCACTAACGAAATCAAAGAGAACTCTCCTCACTACATAAAACACGTTCCGAGATTATATCAAAATAGATCTTTTGAAAGTATACCAGAACAACTCAGGAATAGTAGTAGAAGCAGATTCTTTAGCAGAGTAGGGTCACAAAGATGTTCACCAAATCACAGCTATCATATGTCTCGACTTCAAGAGTATACGGCTTCGGTTCATCAAGACGGTCAGCATGGAGGCCAGTATTCCCACAGTTCCATCCATACGGCAGAGTTTTGGAAAGGTCATGGCCACAAAAGCCTCGGTTTCAGTATAGTGGGGGGAACTGATTCGCCAAAAGGACAAATGGGAATATTCATAAAAACTGTTTTCCCAAATGGCCAAGCCGCTGACAGGGGCACTATCTTTGAAGGTATATATTTTTTTTACCTCCAGCTCTTATACATTTTCCTGTTCCGTAAGCTAATTACCGAATTGTTTTTAGGTGATGAGATCTTGTCAGTGAACAATGTTCCTACGCGTGGTCTTAGCCACGCTGGAGCAATATCTCTTTTCAAGCAAGTTAAAGAAGGAAAAATAGAATTGACGCTTTCAAGAAGAAGGTAACATATATATTACTTTACTAGTTATTATTTATTTTCGAATAAACAGATTAAATATTAATAGATATGTATTTTTTCAGAGCACCTAGGTCTAGATCGGTGGAACCACTAGGCAATTTCCGAGGCGATGGCAAAAAAGACTAAAATATTTCTGAACCGAAATACTCCAAAGAGTAATTTATATGAAAATATGAGTGCAATAAAAACTTCATTAGTAGTTATTTTAGTTTTAGCCTAAGGTAATTTCAGTGCGTTTTAATTGAGAATAAATAATTGTACGACGAAATTGTTGTTGCATCGAATTATTGTAATTGTAATATAACATGAACGAACGTGTATATTGTTCGAATGGGTACATTTCATATTAGTATTATGCACAATATTCTAGAAGATGGATTATTGGGTATTATTTTACGCTAGGTGCATTATGTTGCAAGATTAATGTTAATGACATCATTATTATAGTCAATCACGTTATGCTGTACTGTTTGTTAGATTTGTATATTGTTAATATAAATAAGACTGTATTCTGTACTATAAAATATTGAACTAATGTAACCTGTTACTCAATTGAATTGTTGACATTCAGTAGGACACAGATCTCGTTACTGTTTATGATTATGAGTTAATTTAAACTCTCCGTGATAGTGAATTACGTTGAACACGAAATAATATTTCGAAAGTGTATATTCATATCTACTGAGAAATATCTCACTACTAATAGACTGATGTTATGTATTATAAATTAAATACTTATTTAACTGCTCCATATATACCTGCCACTGCCAAAGCCTTTTGTATATTGTGAGCTTTTTGACTCTGCTCACAAATGTAAAAAATATATAAAAAATACAAAGAAAAAGCTTGAAACTTTTAAAAACTTCACAATTATAAAGAAAGTAAACTATCATATAAATATAACATGAAAATATCTAATCAAATAGGTGCTTCTCTTAAACAATCATGTTTTCTTAAACTTTTCTTTTCCACAAAAATGCTTCCATTTATGTGATCAATAAAATTAAAAGCGAATTCGCTCCGTCCATTTGAAATTGTTAACACAATTTGTTTGATATTTTTTTTGTTTTGAATGATTGGTTTTTAGAACTTTACTTACGTAATAATTATTGTGATTCGAAACAATCGAACGAAATAAACCATCCATCCAAACACTATATGATCGAAGTTACTTGTTAAAAAAATGTAGATATTCCGCCATCCGCAGTATTGTAAGCAACATTTGACATGTTTTGTAAATAAATTATTAAATATAAATTCATATTACAAAAAGATGAGTTTTTCTTTTATTTTAAACACTAGATTTTCCTTGTTTTCCGAAGTACGATACAAGATTGTACCAAGACTGCTTATTTAATTAGCTGCTATGATACTTTCTCTGTCTACCGCAGGGTACGGACCTAATCAATCAAAGCATGGAGGGATTCATACTCCATTATCCAATACACAACCCTGGCTGTACATTGGCTTAATGGCTACTATATATTTTTTTAATAATAATAAACAAAAATGTTTTATGGCAACTACACCTTTTATGTAGTTCCAAGATTAGTATCATTAAGAAATGTGTTGTGGATACTAAATATCGGACAAACATACATAAATACTGTTTTTGTAAGTAGATACTTAATGCATAGCAAATATCCAGGCCACTTAAAGTTAAAAGCAGGGTGTGCGTGTGGACTGAGTGATCTTTTCAAAATATTCATCCAACCACAACCAAATTATAAGAGGATTTAGGAAATAATTGTGAAAACTTCATAGTAAGATAAAAAATTTGTGAAACCTAAACAAAGAAAGTTAGAACTAATTAACTGGATCACTCAATCTGGACACCTGAAGAATAAGCCATAACGCATATCCAAGAATATACAATCTATGTGTTTATGATTTGCATTTGAAATAATTGTAAAAAATTTGTAAAAGCTGCTTAACAAACTTTCGATTCGTTTCAATGCCACGTTTTCGATTTAGAACGGATTTTAAGGATCACTCAGAATGCACTATTTTCAGTTGAGTGATCTTTTAAAACACCACCTTATACTGCAAAATTATGAAACAATGTCATGTTTATTATAAATTAAACTTCTGGGAAAATTTGTGAAACAAAGATCGTGATTGACATCTTACTGATTTAAGAGAAAATGAAAATCTTATTTATTTCGATCGTCCGAACTGAGTGATCCTTATCTTGAACTTTATTTAATAAACCGAAACTTATAGGTAGAAGGTAGTGACATCAGAAATTGTGAAAAATGTTGCTCTAAAATCTAACGAACTGATCGTCCCCGTAAGTGGTATATTTTAAAAGATATCTAATTGTTTACAATTCTGAAGGAAAACGTTGAGTAGGGTACTGATACTTTTTTATGTTGTCGGATTTTTTCTCGATGGGTACTCGATTCAATATTTTCAAATTTGGGAAGCTGACGGCGTTGTGCAGTGAATTTAATGCTAGTTTTTTTTAAAATATTGCTGTGGTATAAAATTTATAAATAATAACAACATTGTCAGTGTTTCCCTTCAATAATAGCGAATAATTGTGCAATAAAAGTTAACATACTTCAATATTCAAACCATCATTAGTAGATTTTTGTCGTCACATTTTTTAAATATGTTTTTAAATAAGAACGAGACTTCGTTTTTTAAACATAAGAATTTGTAAAAATAAGAATGCAGAGGCTGTAAAGTTTCTTTAGTATTATCCTTTGTCTAATAAAATAAAAGAAAAGAGCAACATGGTATTAAAAATATTGATTGCGCCTGCAATGTTACATATATATTTGAACATTTGCTACATGATTACATTTGAAATGCTGTTTTTAAGAAACAGTGCTCCAACGAATCATGTTATTCTACCAAATCAAGGCAGATTGCATTGCTGCCAATCAATATAGATATATTTTCTATGTTTGGCATTTTTAAGTAATTTTCAGTAATGAAACTAAGACATGTGATTTATGTGATGATCAAATGTATTAGTTATGAATTTTTTAATTTGATATCCTTTGATTTGAACAGATGTGATAAAATTAATTTGAATGATGTACCAAATACGATTTATGTAACAAACAGACGCTACAAATTATTAGGCGGTGTAGAATTTGTTCCTTCATTAAGTCCCGATAATATTGGACACTACAGAGGACATGGTGTCCATAAGAACGACGAAATAGTCTGTTTCGATGATTTGGTGGGAAAAATGTATAGCAGCAAAGAAGAATCAGTTATTTTACATACTTTGTCCTACGGATTTATCGATTAGGTTACATCCTGTGTGTTATATGTAACTATGAATGTTGTTAGAAAAAAGTTAACATAATAAAAAGTTACTTTCTTTGATAACTTAAAAAAATTCTGATTTTTTATTGTGTATGGAATTCTTTAGTATGATAAACCTAATATAGTGTGACAATACATACCTAACGCTCAAACTTGTCACTTAAAAAATGTAAGTATATGTCGAAATGATGTAGTAAATACACTCGTTTTTAGTGTGTTTCAAAAAAAATTCCGAAAACTCTCGGTACTCAAATAAACCGATATGGTCACCCTACTAAACGTTTTCCTTAAGAATTGTAAAAAATTAGATATCTTTTAAAATATATCACTTACAGGGACGATCCGTTCGTTAGATTTTAGAGCAACATTTTTCTCAATTTCTGATGTCACTACCTTCTACCTTTAAGTTTCGGTTTTTTAAATAAAGTCCAAGATAAGGATCACTCAGTTCGGACGATCGAAAAAAATAAGATTTTCATTTTCTCTTAAATCAGTGAGATGTCAGTCACGATCTCTGTTTCACAAATTTTCCCAGAAGCTTAATTTATAATAAACATGACATTGTTTCATAATTTTGCAGTATAAGGTGGTGTTTTAAAAGATCACTCAACTGAACATAGTGCATTCTGAGTGATCCTTAAAATCCGTTCTAAATCGAAAAAGTGGCATTGAAACGAATCGAAAATTTGTTAAGCAGCTTTCACAAATTTTTCACAATTATTTCAAATGCAAATCATAAACACATAGATTGTATATTCTTGGATATGCGTTATGGCTTATTCTTCAGGTGTCCAGATTGAGTGATCCAGTTAATTAGTTCTAACTTTCTTTGTTTAGGTTTCACAATTTTTTTATCTTACTATTTATTATATTATATTATATATATATATATATTATATTATATATATTATATTATATATATTATATATATTATATTATAAGTTTTCACAATTATTTCCTAAATCCTCTTATAGTTTGGTTGTGGTTGGATGAGTTTTTTGAAAAGATCACTCAGTCCACACGCACACGAAATCTTTAGTATCTTATAAACCTCATACAGTGTGACAATACATACCTGACTTTGCTCAAACTTGTCACTTAAAAAATGTAAGTTTATGTCGAAATTATGTAGTAAATACACTCTAAAAACGTGTTTGAAACAAAACTAAACCGATATGGTCACCCTACTAAACGTTTTCCCTAAGAATTGTAAATAATTAAATATCTTTTAAAATATATCACTTACAGGAACGATCAGTTCGTTAGATTTTAGAGCAACATTTTTCACAATTTCTGATGTCACTACCTTCTACCTATAAGTTTCGGTTTATTAAATAAAGTTCAAGATAAGGATCACTCAGTTCGGACGATCGAAAAAAATAAGATTTTCATTTTCTCTTAAATCAGTAAGATGTCAATCACGATCTTTGTTTCACAAATTTTCCCAGAAGTTTAATTTATAATAAACATGACATTGTTTCATAATTTTGCAGTATAAGGTGGTGTTTTAAAAGATCACTCAACTGAACATAGTGCATTCTGAGTGATCCTTAAAATCCGTTCTAAATCGAAAACGTGGCATTGAAACGAATCGAAAGTTTGTTAAGCAGCTTTCACAAATTTTTCACAATTATTTCAAATGCAAATCATAAACACATAGATTGTATATTCTTGGATATGCGTTATGGCTTATTCTTCAGGTGTCCAGATTGAGTGATCCAGTTAATTAGTTCTAACTTTCTTTGTTTAGGTTTCACAATTTTTTTATCTTACTATGAAGTTTTCACAATTATTTCCTAAATCCTCTTATAGTTTGGTTGTGGTTGGATGAGTTTTTTGAAAAGATCACTCAGTCCACACGCACACAAAAGCAGGGGCAATGGCTTAACAACAATGCCTTGCGATATGCACAGAAGCTTTAAAATAAAATTACAGAAAACTATCTATTGACCAAGTGTTGACCACTATAAATATAATCTAAAACTTCAGTGGATAGTGGAAAGCAACTTCTATGTAAAAATTGTGTCTGCCTACTCTCTTATGAAAAAATAATGTGAATGTAAATTTGTTTTGCATAGCTACCATCTGTAAGAAGTCTTAATGGGCCTGCCAAATAGAAGAGCACCCGCTGGAGGAGCTACAATCGCAGTACCTAATATTGGGATGCGACATGTTATCGCTTTATATACAAGAAATAATAAAGAATGTCCAACTGCAAAATTTACATTAAGAAAATACATTTTTTATAAAAATACACCCAAAAAATCGCAGTAGATTAAAGATTGTTTTATAACCAAATAAATATTATTCTAGTAATATGATTTTTCTCGTAAAACTCTAAAAATATACGTGTTTTCATTCACTGAACATTTTAATGTTGACAATTCTGCTACTAAACGAAATTTAGCTACTCACTCTTGGGTAGCGAGGTATATAACGCTTACTAGGACTTTCCTTCAATTACTTTATACAATGCACGAGCTTGTCGTTTACGAAAAAAAAGACGGCCGTCTAATTAGATGAAATTAAAACAGTGTATCTAAATATAATTTATTGAATATAAACTGAATATCAACTATAGAAATATATCACAAACTATGACTAGTATAAATTAACTTGAATAAAGAGAATATCACAATAAAAATATATTAAGCATTTTCAAATCGCAAAATATTTCGTCTTCAGCGAACATATATCTATCTATGTCTAGTAATTGGCTTCACGTATATCATGTGTCTTCTACCACTTCATAGTTTACTTGATGTCACATAATATGGCCACTCCTCGCAGAATCCAATGGTCTGGGTTTTTGATAGTGGGCAACCACAGAGGAGTGATGTAAGTCAATCCTGTGCGCACTGGTTTCTTGTACACTGGACACTAAAAGAAAATTATTTATTTGGTGATAACTCTTTGAATTTGAATCATGCTAAACTGATTCGGCTATCCAATTTGAAGTGGTCTAACAACAAATTAATAACATCTATCGTAATTCAGTAGTATAGTTACACGTAATAAAAAGTGTTTCCCATAGAAACAAAAAAAATTACGCATTGCGAACCCTTTCAAAAACGTGTCAGTTTTAGCAAATTCATCCCGCTATTATCGGAAAAAATTTAAGAGAAAGATCATTTTGACCTTTTTTTAAACTATTATTAGAATTAATATTTAACATTAACATTTATTAAAAAGAAAATTTCTTCAAAGGCAAAAGGTAGGTATGCGGTAATATTCAGTTCCAATCTATGGTAATGGATTTTTTTAAGCATCCTTTGTACTAATGGTTTTCTACCGATTGCATAGACCGGCAAATTTCTTTTAAGATATTAAAGGACGTTTGAGTTCTAAAAATATTACAAACCAAATCAGATTCCGAAAACTTACTTCTTAAAACACTCACGTTAGTTTCAATAAATCATTCAATATGTGACAGTTAATAAAACAAAATTACATATTCTACCTGATAAAGCTTAGGATCTTTGGGCGCGGTTGAGTTGATGGCGTATACGTGGATAACTGGAAGTGCCACGTATAGCACTTTGAGGACCGCCTCGCATAGACGAGTGTTCCTTCTGTCCCAGCCGGCTCCATCGAGAAAAACTCCATGTATGTATACCCCTTCCTAGTAATTAAAAAAATATGTTGAAATAAAATTCCTTTATTAGTTTATTGCATCTAAAAACTTTCATAGATTTTTTGGTTTGTAGTTATTCAATAATTCGAAAAGCCAAAGGTGAGAGGGGTTCACGTTATGACCTCCACCCTGCGGAACCAGTGCAGGTTGAAGCACGTTTTTCAGCAGAGTAATAGGGCCAAACGGCACTGTCAAATGACACTGATAGGTCAAATGCTAAACAAAGCACTAGTGACACCTGTGACCCTGTTTAACTTTTGTGATCTTATCTAGCGGGTAGACTCGCGGAGCGCCTTTTAGTATTTCCTTGTTAAAAACCCATAACCTACGATTAAAACTGAAAATACTGCCACAAAGTAACTATTAGCTAGGGCAGGTCAAAAGTACCCTAAACCGGCGGGCGTGTATGAGGAAGTTAATGAGTGTAAATGAAGCTAAAAGTGTGTGCCAAGATCGTAGCAAGTGGAAGGATGTGATCTCTGCCTACCCCTACGGGAAAGAGGCGTGACATTATGTATGTACGTAAGTAACTATTTATTCACTTTGTGGCAGTTGGAAAAAAAAGGCTTTTTTTAGTATACGAAGTCAATGCGTTAACTTACAATATATACCTATTTCTATTATATGAAGATCGATAAGGACCTTTCAAATAAAGGTAATGAATAAATATTATGTGCAAAACTCACCGGTGGTGGTGCTTTAATTTCTTCATAAGTGAATTTAGTAACATCATTGTGTAGTGACACCATGTCCAGCGCCCAACCTTTGTGAGCACGTGTCACTTCTTGCCTCATTGCCGTTAAGAATCCTAAGGAAACCACAATTTTAACAGACAACATTTAAACGGTTTTTTTTTTAAATAAGGCTGACTTCTTCTTAGCAATATAAAAAACATAGAGGGTATAAAGCATATTTAAACGTAATAGTCGGTAAGCATGGAAAAAAATTAAAGTTATCTCAAATTACATTGTCTTTGAAACGTTAATTCTCGAATTTAACTTGTATATATCCAATAAATCGCTTATACAACTCTTATATTTTAAATATCTGCAAATTAACTATCATTAAATATAATATATTCACAAAGTATGTACTTGTGATTATGACAGATTCATCTAGTAAAATATAATACGACCAATTTAGAAATACTTCATATTATTCGTTTTATACCTTACTCACCGGGAAATTTCTAACTGGCAATTTAAAATTAACCCTTAATTTTAATACAATGCATGCTATAGTGATTACTTGCTTACCTTGAGGATTAAAGAATCCAGTCATCCAGAAAGAAAACGGTCTAGCTTGAAAGCACCATGTCGAGAACTGAATATTTCTCTCCAGAAACTCCGTAAACCAAAAGCCAAGAGTGGACGACGACCACGAACTCTTCAGCCAGATTTTTGGTACTTTCGCATCGTAAATATTGTCGAGAGAATCACGTAGCGCCTGTAAATGCGCACACAGTTTAGTTAATACCGACCGACCGATTTGACAACCGATATGGCGTGGAGGTCAGTACACCTGCACTACTTTTTGCACTGCGTTTTTTGAAATGTTTAACTTTGTTCGATCTATTGATCAAATTCCACACGATGAACCGATGATCTGGTCAAGACGGCGGAAAGCCAGTGGATTCAGGCGATTTAGGCTTAATGTTAAATCCTATTGGCGAGGCCTACTTTCAGCAGTGGCCGTCATATGGCTGAGATGATGATGATGATGATGATTGATAAAAACTATTCTCGCAATTTGTATGTGAAAACTAGCATTGAAGTTTAATATTCTGTATATTAAATAGAATAAAAGTGTATAAACAACTACATAACAAGAAAAAAAAACAAAAATTACAACTAGTAGATAAATAATATAAATGCAGGGTTTCGGCTGGACATCAGTTTTAGATTTGGATAACATAAAAACAAGCTGACGAATACAAATGCGTTAGTATTCAATGGAATAAATGTACTCACCTCGTTCATAATTATAGTACCATCAATAGCAAGCAATAAATCTTTTAAAGTTGTTCTGACCAAAGCAATAACTTTTTGCATTCGGTCTATTTCCTGTCTCAAAAATATGACCATAGAATTCAAACCGCCATACAGCCGAAGTCTGGTAATAGAAATATAAAATTTAGACATTTTATAATGCATTTCATTTCAGTCTAGCTATATATTTAGCTACCTAAACTAAGGAAACTTAAATACTTGTGTCTTAGATTTATTCACAATAAATAAAATATTTTTGAATACAACTGAGGGCCTACTCTAATTCAACGAAAAACTGAAACTTCGTTATACCTATCTCTTTCACTCTTTAGGTATTTTATTTTTTATATTGATTTGTTATGATTCAAGAAATACTGCAAGCTACACAGACGCGTAGGAATATAAATATTATACAATGAATAAGTGATAGTTCTATGTTCTATGTTCAGACCTTTCTTTAACTTCATGAGGATCGAAATTAGGCGGCACTTTATCCAACATCTCTTTAGACTGCCTATAGACTGAAGCCTCCCGAGTTTCTCCACCTCCCGAACTAGATTCTTTTGGCTGAATCGACAATATGGTGTCTAGTAGATCTTGAGTAACGTTTCTTTGATATCTGTATATTGAGAATAATAATTTATAATTAGCGGCGATAGCCTAGTGGCGAGAACCCTAGCCTTTAAATTCAGAGGATCTCGGGTTCAAACCCTGGTGGCACATCAATGACTTTTCAAACTTATGTGCGTCAATATCGCTTGCTCGGTGGCTCGGAAAGTACAACCAAATACAACAGAGACGTATTTAATATTAGTAAGACGTTGGAAATCGATTGTCATACAATTTAAAATTATAGACATCCAATTTTTCCTGCCGGGGTTGCGGGATTGTTCGAAAGGGTTACCGCGGCCCTGGTGTTACAGGCTCAAGAAGGAACACGGATGGTTTTTAGTCAGTAGAAGTCTGACACACCCTCCCGCTCTACCCACAGCGGGAGAAGGTCATTTGATGATTTTCCATCCCAAAAAAAAAAAAAAAAAGACATCCAATTTTTGATATTTTCTTGAACTATAATATTTTACTTTCATATAACTTCTAGTATAATGAATCAAACTTGAACTATATAGAACCCCAATATTCATTAAATTTCAACTAACGTAATGTCAGCATTAGTATGCAGCCCATAAGCTTGAGGTGGGTCTGACGTCTTCATTTTGTCAATTTCTTCAAGGTACTCCGGAATATTTTTAAATTTCATAATTCCGTAGCCCTTATAGAATTGATATTCCTCATTGAATAGTTGGTCTGATAGCCAAACCCGACAGAAGGTAATCAAAAGACGCGTGTCGTAGTCATCAGTTACTCTCCCTCCGTATTGAACAGCTGACACCATGTATCTGAACAGAATAAAATCAATTTAGGCTCCAAGTTGTTTTTCAAATATTAGGTCGGGGAAAAAGTCTTTTCGCATAACGTAGGTATAAACTTATTATAAATTTTTTTTGACTGTACTATTTGTGTCTGGCTGGTTTTGGTAACATTAAAAAGGTTCCATTATAAAGAAAAGAAAAAAATAAAAAAAGTTGTTTCCCGCTATTTTTTATTTGTTTTTCTCTCCGTTAAAATGAGTGAATCTAATGAAGAAATTCGATACATTTTAAAATTTTATTATAAAAAAGGCAAAAATGCAACTCAAGCAGTGAAAAAAATTTGTGATGTTTATGGACCTGATGCAGTGTCAGTAAGAGTAGCACAAATTTGGTTCAAACGTTTTCAGTCCGGAAATTTTGATGTTAAAGATGCACCTCGCTCTGGTCGCCCTGTTACGAATAAAATGGACGCCATTTTTGAAAGAGTGGAGCAAGATCGGCATATTAGTAGTTACGATGTAGCTGAAGAACTGGGAATTGACCACAAAACAGTTTTGACCCATTTGAAGAAAGCTGGTTATACAAAAAAGCTCGATATTTGGGTGCCACACGAGCTCACTCAAAGAAACTTAATGAACCATGTACTCATTTGCGATTCATTATTGAGACGTAATGAAACCGAGCCGTTTTTGAAGAGTACGACAAGAACGTGCGAAAAAGGTCGTGGTCGAAAGTTGGCCAGGCTTCACAGACTGTGGCCAAACCTGGCCTAACACGAAATAAGGTGATGCTGTGTGTATGGTGGGATTGGAAGGGCATTGTTTATTATGAGCTTTTACCGCCCGGCAAAACCATCGATTCTGATCTTTACTGCCAGCAACTGATGAGATTAAAGGAAGCAGTCGAGAGAAAACGGCCGGAATTGATCAACAGTGGTGGATCAGGAGTGGTCTTTCATCACGATAACGCTAGACCACACACATCTTTAGCCACTCAGCAAAAATTAAGAGAGTTCGACTGGGAGGTCCTAGTGCATCCATCATATAGCCCTGACCTTGCGCCTTCAGATTTTCACCTGTTTCGGTCTCTGCAGAATTCTTTAGGTTCTGTAAGGTTGACCTCAAGAGAGGACTGCAAAAACTATTTGTCCCGTTTTTTTGATCAGAAGTCCCAAAGTTTCTACAGTAACGGGATAATGTCTCTGCCCACAAAATGGCAGAAAGTTATTTAACAAAACGGTACATATATATTGTAAATAAATGTAAATAAACTTTGAAAAAAATGTCTTGACTTTTCATACAAAAATACGAAAAGACTTTTTCCCCAACCTATTATATATAAAGAAAGGCAATTGTATAAAAATCACACCGATGTCTATGTACTGACTTTATGTCGAAAGTAATATGTTTCGAATTACATTAGAAATTCTAAGAAATGAAATTCTTAATTGAATCGTAATGATGATGATGTGATTTCAGGTCCAAGATATTTATAAAAAGAAAAAATTCTCGAGTGCTGTACCGGCTACTGTAGATAGTATACGTGGCTCGTAATGGACCAGACGATGTGACTTATATGGATGGTTTTGCAGTATTTTTCAGTTCTGAATTAGCTAAAGTAAAACACTGCGACGACTATTGAAAGCAGAGAAAAAATTCGATGATAGATTGTAGGTCACACGGGTAAAGCCGCTACTACACGTCAGTTGTTTATAAAATATTTAGTTATAAAGAAACGGTATATATAAGAGAAAATTACCTTACAGTCGTCCAACTTATTGCCTGACCAGGCTCCAAGGCATCTAGATGGTTCTGCACAAACATACATGATGAAAGCCAATCTGCTGAATTGAATTCGTACGGAATATTCCATCCGAGAGGGCCAAACTTTCGTCTCTCTTGCACCACAGTATGAAGGAAAGAGATAGTGTATATCATTGGCAGATAGAACGGACTGTCACTGTAGTCCAAAAAGTCTTGACTCATGGAGTCATAGGTTCTCATAAGACCTGCCTTGATACCTTAAAAGTAACACACAATAATTAAGTAACAAATTGTTATAGATTCATGGAGTGGTTTACAGGAAATATTTTTTACCTGATGGCGGCTCACAAGTATATTTTATAGACATTTGCAACATAGTAATTGCGAACTTTGGATGAACTTCAGTCGTTATCCATAATCTGTACAAAATAAGGAAATGTCATAGTAAAAAATAAAATTACATCGTCTATGTAAGTATGTTAGTAAAAAGTAAATTCACCTGAAAGTTTCGTGCACCTTGTCGGGCTCCTTTTCCAGTTCAGCGAACTGTTCCATTATCTCTACAATGTATTCTAACCCCAAGTGGCAGTTTTGGAGCAACACCCATAGACCCTAAAATGAGGAAAGTAAGTATATAGAAAATACCAAGCGCAATAAGTAAGTGTTCTGTTGTAATGTATGAAGTTTCATTGTTAAAATTACTATTGTTATTAAATTTTATAATTTACTATTGTTTTCTTTTATATAAACATTTTGCTTTTCTTCGTTGAATAAAGCTGTTCGTCTTCTTTAAAATGAAAATAAAACAATATGTGTCCAAAGACCGAACAGCTATCAATGTTAATTAAAGAAGTGATATAAATTCAAAATAAACTCAATAACATTTAATGTTGCCTACAAAAACTTACAAGAAATGAATAAAACAAAAGCTACTTCATCATAAAAATTAATAGAAATAAATTTACATCAATTATTTAGTACCAAGAAAAGTTATTTTATTTTACTCATATTTATGCACACAATTTGTCCTGTGTGAGAACCGAACCCACGACCTCAGGAGCAGAGTAAGAGGCGTGCTACTCGCCTTATTGGTCTCAAACTTCCGAATGTCAACTTACAAGTCCAAAAATAAATTTGCATTATTTGACCAAAAGTCATGCTTATATTAAGTAAGGATTTATGTTTCGTTTACAGTACCTCCTTTAAAGCACGGTCAATAAGTTTTCTCGCGTGAATTTCTTGTCCCTGACCCATAGAAATTGATGAGCAAGTGCACTCCAATCTCTTTGCTGTGGTTTCGATTGATGGAGTAGGATCGGAACCCATAGCCAAAAATCCAATTAAAGGTACCAGTGGACGAGATTCTAGGACCATTTGCTGAAAGTATAATACAAAATTAGTATAGTATATACTTGATATATACTTGATTTATCTATGAACCGCTTACTTGGCTGAAATATTACGGGCTTAATTTTTTTTTATATATTCTATATATCTATAAATTTTAAATAAATGAGCAATGTCCTTACTTCATAATTTACGATAACGGCTTCAGAATATTTATGTCCCATAGAAGAGATTACGTATTTCCTGTAAAAATGTTAACTTTTTAAAATTATATTAGAGTTCCAATCTTAACCAACATTGTCAATAAAAAGGTATTTTATATCACAAACGTTTTTTCTTTTGAGATATGTTTTTAAAATATTTTTAACAATATGAACACATTTATAAAAGCACATAACCCTGACAAGTCAGTCACATTAGCCACTAGTATAATTTTTGTTTGTTATACTAACATGCTTTGTGCCAATGTTCTATCAGGGCTCCATGATCTTACTATCAACAATTTTCTAAACACATCTAAATTGTTATAACCATCTGGCAAAGGTTCATCTTCTGGCGCTTCTTTGTCGAACCTAGAGATATTTTCACGATTATGTAAAAATTTATGAATATGCAAAAAAGAGCTGCTTTAATATAATTAGATTAAAATTTAGTAAGAAATGGATATTCAAAATAAACAAAAGACAGATAAACTAAACAAAAGGCGATTATAGTAAACTCCTTACCAATTTTTCCAGCCTTTTTCATTATTGGTGACCTGATTAAGGATATTGGTGTACTGGCGTAGTCCAGCAAGCTGAACTAAATTAAGCCAAGACATATCAGTGATCCATTTAAATGGTTTCGGTGGGCATGCATTAAGGTCTAACGCTGCACCTCCTATTAAATTAGAGATAGAAAATATTACAATAAAATAAATCGTTAACATGTAAATAAACGATTTCCTTCTTATTCAATCGAACCATACCTTTGATTAATGTTTGAAACTCGTCGAAAGATACTATCTCTTTTTGCATATCGATTTTCAGTGTCAATAGTACTGTAAACAAATATTTATGTGTTTCATAAAATCCTCTGCTTATGTATCTAAATACATCGAACGTCTGAAAAATAGTTATTACAGTTATTAAACAAGGCAAATAAATAAATGTAACAATTAAATAAATTAAAAAAACAGAAGTTAGTAAAAGCAACGATCACAGGCTGGATATAAAAAATAGGCAGTTTATCTCACCAAATAGTCGATAATAAATCCAATCCTTCTAGTAGTGATTGGACTTTGCGGTGACCGCTCCATTGATATATCGAAGCGCTCCAAAAACTGTGCTAATGATGTCTGATACATGTTACACACAAGTGACATGTTGCAAATGAGAAAATATAAAACGGATCCTCTTGTAGCCACTGGACGGAATTCTTCCCGAGCTAAATTTATCTTTATTTCAGTATCTTTGGCAATGTCCAATTTCTCTTTGACCTAGGCACAAAATACATATACTTATGCAATTTTATTGAACTGTATGTAACTTATTAAAATAACCACTCTAAACAACAACAAGCTACTGATGGCCTGCTCGATAAAGTTAAAAAATAGACATAAAGTGACTTCACAATCTATTAATAATCTTTCTGCAATAAGTTATGATTTATAAGACTTTAATAAATTATAAATAATTCATGTAAATTATTTGCGAATAAATAACATACTTCTGTTGCAGTAGCTTTCGTTATATTGAGCACTTGAATAAGTGACACGTCCTCAACAAGCGAACCCTGAATAGTAGTCAGTTTATGTAACAGATTAGCCTCCAACTCTTGCATCTTACGCCTATTTGCTGTCACGTCCATTATGAGCTGAGTACGTTCGGCTTCCATCTCCGCTTTTTCAGTTAAAATTACTCGTCCAAGCAACTGATCTTCCAGACCTTTAAAACAAATATTAAATTTATTTGGAAAGTCTTCATATCGCAGTATATTTACTTTTTCACTGTGCAATTCTTTGATTTTGCATATTTAATCAATCTTTAACCTTGCATTGTGACAGTAAAATCTATAATAGATGTACGCGCTGATATCTCAGGTGTGTACGCAGGGTTTGGTAGTTTTGTTGTAATGTATATTTTATGACCAGCTGTTACATCTATTTCTTTGTCACCCAGTTTAACCTGCAGACAAAAAAACAAGTAATAATTTTCGTAATAACTTATATAAGTTAATAATAAATTTCTACTAGAAAGAAAATCACAAATCATACTTTGTAACTAGACCCAATCTTGATGTAATTTTTCTCTAGAATATTATCTAGAGCTGGATCTAATTCTTCTGCGACGTCTTCAATCATTAATGGTCTTCCCAATGACACGCAATCTTCAATATGATTTCTGTTGGATAACAATATTCTCAATAACTTATTTTTGTACTCGATTAAAGTGTTTGCTCGCAATAAAGAAGCGGAAAAGCGCGCAGAAAGTATTGCCTAAAACTATGGTTACTAATTGGTTAAATGCACGGAATTTATTATCGTTTCTGAATCTTACAACAAAAAATAGATAATTACTACAGACAGTCAATCTGCTACGAGTCTAAATGACAAGAGTATAGTTAGCATCTCTATTACGTTGGTTTATTAGAGGAGTCTCTCCCCTGTTATATTCTAGTACTTGTATTAACGAGCTATGGTTTAATCACTCGCATATAGCCAGTGATACTACGGTCAATCATATATGTTCGTATGTTTGAAATACCCGAAGCTAAAAGTAACAGCGCCGCCTCCCTTGAAAAATATATGTTGTACCTGAAATACTTGTGATTCAGTGTAGTGCTTATAAGATCGTTAAGCTTCTCCATGTTTTTAATCCATATTTTTCCCTGAGTCTGTGGATCAATTAATAGTGGAAACCTTGATGCCTTTGTGACAATAATGCCGTTTTGAATAGACAAATCATCAGTCGGCAACCCACATAGATTCCAGTCTCCAATCTGAAATGTATGAAAAATTATAGGCGACAAGTCACTTAAAGCACTTAAAGATATACGACAAGTATATGAAAACTAAGCTACAAACCGTTGCAGTATCCGTGAGTTGATCTGTGATATTCAAGTTCATAGAGACAGGTATTTTTCTTTTCAATAAATCTGAGAGCCAACAAGTTATCAGATGGGTTCTGAACTCTTGATTAAATGGACCAGAATATGACAAGAATCTGAAAAAACATTTTAAATATAATGGCATTATTTTCAAATGAAATTGGTAGATATAATAATTTATAAATAAATATTTTCTGACAATTACATCAATTATTTAGTTCCAAGATAAGTATCATTAAGAAATTGTGTTATGGATACTGATTTTGCCCATACTGGACTAGATTAAATTTATTTATAATTCATTTGAAAAAAAAATTTAGAAATAGTAATTTAAAAAAGCATTTTTAATTAAATAGCTATTAATTAGGAACGAGATATTCAGGGTATATAGGGATTAGGATCCCTATATACCTGGATCTTGGTAGGCCAAGACCTAAGAAGCCCAAGCCAACCTCACCTGCAAGTGGTGCAACTGTATCAACGGACGAGGCTCTGGCGAACATAACAATGCCCGGTAAGCGGCATTACGTGGGACCAACTATATAATTGGCGAAGTGTGGGCGTATAAAATGCCTCTGTCTACCCCTTCAGGGAAGCAGGCGTAAATGTATGTACGTATGAGATATTCCAAAACGAGCTAGACTCGCATATGACGAGCTCTACAGTTCTACAATAAATTCACACATTCGTCATTTACAATTTTCTACAGTTGAACTAGACAGTGAAGGCTTGTTCTCTTGGCTTGGATTCGGGCTTAAACACTAATTCTGATTTAGGAGAAAGAAATAAGTATTTCCAATATACCCAGTCAGAAGCAATATGTCCCCAACCAGCCTCTCAATCTCGGACTTGAACAGTGCGGATTGTTCTGTCCATCGCACTCTTTCACCACTAAGGCCGTTGATGAGGGCTGTAGCGGCATCCATCTTTTGTTGGCATTTTGCAGCGTCGTCTAGTACTGCTTGCTTAAGGGACATGGCTTCATCGAATTGCCTTTGTACTCCCGCCAATTCACGCTATTATCAGAAAAAAATGTTTTTGTAACTTAATATGTATTATAATTGCAATACAGTATTTTTACTTGTGGTAATAATTACCTGATAAGTGATATTTTGAAAAATAATCATTAAATCAAGCACAAAATCCTCAATGGATCGAATTCAGCTCATCTGCCTCCAATACTGATTTTCCCTTGGAACCGATTTCGTAAAGTCAAATAACGTAAACTTTATATTTCTTGAAACCTCAGTAAAATTATTATTTTTTAGTAGGTTATTAAGGCCTACAACGTTTAGCATATTATCCGTAATATAATAAACGAAAAAAACAAAACGTAATATAACAAAAACGAAATTACCTCTTTTGCGGCTAACTGAGCCTCAGCAGTTTCCAACTCCTTCTTGGCAGCTTGATACTTGCCCTGCATGACTGCCAGATTTGCCTTCAGCGGCAACACGTCCTTGTTCACAGAATAAAACAGCGCCATAGCGATAGTCCACGATATTAAACCGGCTACGTTACCGCAAGCCACTTTGGCTGCCTCAAATGTGTACTGGCTAAAAACAACATATTTTGTTTCCATACAATTATTAGATGAAAATAGTAGCATCACCATGTGATGTGCAAACTATCTGTACCAGAGCAAAATGTTTTGGAAATCACACACTTTGGTGATCCAACATTATGATTCCTTTTCGAGTTTATATATAATCTCCTTTTGTAGGTGTTTTAGATGGGACTTGAATAGCTGCTTTCGTTGTGATGTGGACAGCTTTAACCACACATTACAAAAATATAAAATTTGTATTTTTACATTGTGCATAGAGATTCTTAGGAGCCCATGCCAACTTTGCCTGCAAGTGGTGCACCTGCCGATCTACAGAGAAGGCTCTGGCGAACACAATATTTCCCGGTTATAGGCAATAGGTTCGCCACCTATTACGTGGGACCGAAAATATAATTGGCAAAATCGGGGAAGCAGGCGTGATTGTATTCATGTATTCCTTTAGAGCTAACTAAAAATATATAGAATATAATTTTAAATACCTGAATGTAAAATATGGTTGAAGCAAGTCGATCATTTCAGCATTTATTTCATCCTTAGGATAGAATTTCAGATTGTTTAAGAATCGGGTATCAGCCATGACCTAAAAAATATAAGTAAAGTAAAATCTAGTTCCCAAACCTTGATATATATTTAGACCTTAACTTTGAATCCACAATGAGAAGGATCCAACGATTTCCTTTTTAGGAGACGACGAGACCTTATTAGGTGTATATTATGAAGTGTAGGTAATATTTTAAATCTGTTTAGTATATGTATAAGCTGCAAGCAATTCTAAGGAAATAAATACCTCGAAATTGGTATCAAAGTATTTATTTCCTAAGGTTTAAATTAATTACTATTAGTAAAATTATTACTATCTTAAATTTGTTACTATTAGTAAAATTATTACTTCTTAGGAGATACAAGTAATTCATTTTACTTAGTTGACAACACTAACACTTAATTGAACTGCATACTAACCCAATTTATGTATTTAGGCTATAATTATATAGAAATAAATTATGAGTACCTTACATTGTCTAAACATAAAGACCTTGTAAATACCTTTAAAGATTCTGCCCAAGAAGCAACCAAAAATTGTCTTTCATAATCAGCTTTGATTGGGTCAATCTTCTTTCTAAAGAGCAGAATGACAGCATCCATAATCAGCGTGATTAGGAAAGGAGGCTTGCCCAATTTCCTCACAGTAGCAATATCGGCTGCGTTGATAGTCTAATGATAAAAGGAACTTATATAAATTTCTTTAACAAAGAGCAACTTAGGAGAGTTTGTGCCAGTTCTAATGTTATGATTCTTTTACTTTTCTACCTAAGTTTGTCGATCTCTTTCGATACTTCTAAGCTATCTAGTGACGAACAGGATAAGTAAATCAAAAATAATATTAAAAAATTACTTCGTAGAATGTAAAAATAATAAAAGCACTCAAAAATAATTATATGCTAAGAAATTATAATCATGCGAGTACTAAATTAAAATAAGTGTTTCATTATTTTCCATGTCTTTAAAAATAATAACGCCCGAACAGGGACTTGAACCCTGGACCCTTGGATTAAAAGTCCAATGCTCTACCGACTGAGCTATCCGGGCAATACAAATGTTATTGTAAAAGAGCTCCACAACTTAACCACTTACAAAGTAACCTCTCAGATGGTCCCGATAACAGGCGAAAAATAGGCGCGAGTCGTATGTGTCGAATAGTCGCAGATTTCATACTTACCATATTACTACTGACGTAAGTGGCTATTATCATAACCAATTCATACATTGTTGATAAAAATAAGGAATGCTGGTAATATGAGATATTTGTGCAAAAACAAATGGGAATTGGAAACAAAATATGTCATCAAAGTCGTCTCAGTTTTAAACTTTACTGCATCACGAACAAAAAAACAATCTCATTTCTGCATAGATAACAATATTAGTAAGAAAATAAAAAAATATTTGTTTACAGCAAGTCGGGTAGCAACTAAATGTAGGCACAGTATCCCTGATGGCCGTTAATGATAACAGCTGTTTAATATATGTAACATTCATATTATCGAGACCGTAACAAATAAGTAATTAACTGTCTTAACCACAGTTATGTAAAGTTATAATAAATTTTACTTGATTTTACACAAGTCTCTAAACGGGCATAATATCGAAATAAATACTGTTTAAATATTTATTGACCTTTTGATATACACTAAATGAAGCTCGTTTATGTACTCAATTTAATTACTTTTAAAAATGCATACTAAATTCAGTGTATGATCTAGCAAAATTTTGATAAATAAAGTTTTCTTGCTATATTAATTATCGATGATACTATCGTAATACCGATGTATATGTTAAAAAAATAACCGCTTTTATATCTTTAGTGTGTATATGAAACGTTAAACAAAAAATAAAAATGAACTACCCTGTAGTCTTTTTTTTACAAAATAGTATTTTTATCTTCAGGTAACATAGATAAGTTTATTAGTAGGTAGTTATTTAAATATCTTTAACATTGACTGAAAAAGGAATTTAGTACAACACACAAAGTGGAGCAGAAGAAATGTAATGATAAAAAAAGTGTTTAGGGACACTGTCCTCATAGGAGAGAGTTTAGAGAAACACAGAAAGACAGCTTCTAAAAAGCAATAAAAATTGAAGCAGGTATACGGCCACTATTAAATACAATGCGACCCACATATTGTTATTCACGGTGTTATGAATAACAATACGTTTTCTGTTAAATAAACCTTTGCTATTTTAATACCTGTAAAGCTGCTTCAGCTGCATCTAGCGCTGGCTTAGCTGCAGCCAATTTCTCTTCAGCAATCGCGGTTTCTGCTGCAATGACGCTGACGAGCTTCACCGCACGCTCTTTTACAGCCAACACTTCGGTTTTTACCACTTCAGCCGCAGCTTGAGACTCTGCTACAGCCGCTAGTACCTTTGAGACAATTTGTTTACTATTATTTACGATTTCGAGTACGCGGCACAGTAGTACCTCCTAGTTTTCTCAGTGTACTCTAATTAAATGAATATATGTATGTATTTAAACCAATAAAAATGTATGAAATGCCAAAGTCAAAGCCTAAATCATTTATTCAGGTTTAGCGAGAGCTCTTGTGAAAGTCAACCTAAAAACTAACGCGCCCTTTCACTGCGGGATCGTAAAAGAACCGGCAAGAAAATCGTCTAGGTTTGTTTTTTCTTCTGCCAGTTACAAGAAAGTGTACAATATTTTGTGTCCTTGCCTCAGTTTATTTAACATCATTTAAGTAAATGACTACCTACTTGAGTTGCATATATACTAATATACACCACAGCTTAATTATTGTTGAGCTTGTTGCGAGTACTCTCGTCATAATATTTAATTGGATTTTTGAAGACAGTGACAGCACTAGTTTTAATCCTGGTTTAATTTTAGATTTTGTTTTGTAATAAGCCCCTTAATGTATATTCGTAACAAATGAAAGGGTAGTCTTCTCGTTTAGTGCTAAACGTTTTATAAGTCGACCTACCTCCTCAGCTTTTGCTGTGGCCTCCTTGATCTCCAACTCCTTTAGTTCTAACTCTTTCTTCAATATATCTACACTAGCGGCAGCTTCAACGAGCTTATCTAAACCAGTTGTCATTCTAAAAGGTAAGAACATTTTGATATACTCGTAAAGTCATGAAAAAGTATATTAATTTAAGGCATGTTTAGCGATTAAAACAAAAGGAATGCAAAAAGGTAAAATTTATTAAAAAATGTGTTATTAATAAATATTTTTGGACATTTTACACTATGCAAATGTTTTTAATATAATAAATACATACATATGATCACGCCTTTTTCCCCGAAGGGGTAGGCAGAGGCATATTATACGCCCACATTTTGCCACTTATATTGTTGGTCTTACATAATAGGTGGCGCGCCTATTGCCTCTTACCGGAAACTTTTATGTCCTCCAGAGCCTCGTCCGTTGATCGGCACCACTTTGCAGGTAAGTTTGATGTAGGTAAGATATACACCATGTAATATAATCTTTTCCTTTAGCTTTGTCCTATTAATTAACGTCAACTATTATCTCCTTGATGGTCATGATGTGAGATACTAACCTTCTAGCCATTTCAGCAATGTTTATATGCTTCTCCGCATACAAAACTTTGTATCCCTCAAGGAAAGAGAGGTAAGACTTTGGCGTCACGTGCGTTTGCCTCCTGAACCTGTCATAGTATGTGATGCAGGTGTCGGCTACCGTATCTTGTACACTGCCCATTATCTCAATTAGCTGCGTTTTAGTTTCGGGTGAGCAGACCACCTAAACATTTAGTTAACTAGATTTTAGGAAATTGATGCAAGATCGTAAAGATTTCTATTTGAACACCGACTGTCACGTAATGCACATTTTAGCTACGTGGCCGAGGATCTTGAAATACAGCATATGAATTTATTTTTAAAAAAATAGACTCGTTAGTGAAATGATGCATCATCTGATTATAGGATGGGTGAAGATAGGCTGATCTAGCGTATCTTACTCCCCTGCTAAACATAGTCTTCTCCAATGGCTATGACAAAATAGCAGTGATATAATTATAAATCTAAAAGAGTGAAAATGTATTTAAATTTATTCCTTCTTTAATTGCTTATTTAATATTTAAACGGCTATCTTGAACACGTAATTGAAATATGCTTCTGCCGGCGGAAGGCTTGGCCCTCCTGGTAGTGACGGAGCATGGCGTGCAGCCCGTGCAATCGCCTGCGGACCGCGATTACCGGGAGAGGAATCGAAACTCTACCCTTTGTATAACCGCTCCACTGCTTTTAATTGCCTACAATCCAGTGGTTTGAAAACGATCGAATACTTTATAGACAATATGTACAAAGAATAATTTTACAAGCAGTTTCAAAAATACAAACCTTTTTCTAATTCCATTCCGGTGTTAATCATTTATACGACCCACCTTATGGGAAATGACAACCGTTACTTGTACAGACACAATCCGCTCAATATAGCTTATGCCTTGACTGTCTATAAACTGGAGTCAACGTAGGTACGTACGTAGAAAGGTTTCTATATAGCTACTATGCGATGACGATGATGATGCGATGAATATCAATTGCGATACTTAATGTAAGTTAAGGTAAATGTGGCACTTTAAGGTACTTTTCAAGGACTGACTCTGTGAATGCTGCTAAGTTTAAGATTTATTGTAGGTTGCCAATCACAGTCATAATTACAGTTTTTTCGTTAACAATGTTACAAATAAAATAGGCAAGCATATGAAAAGCATAATCTAAATATCATCATCAGCTAATCTTCACCCATTGTTGGATACAGGCCTCTTCAATAGCACGCTACTGAGCTTAATCGTTATCTCGTTCCAAGCTGGATCTCTCTAAACATAAATGTTTAAAAGTAAGTAAAGTCTTTTCGTTACTTACTTTGAATTCATGTAAAAAGTGGTAGGCTACTTCGATCAACGCTTCTCTTGGCCATTTCTGGAACCAATCCATTGTGGAACCAGATATAAGACCAGGGAACTTCAATGCTCTACTCCTGAACTTTTCACCAACCTAAAGAAAACATTTTTTCAATTTTAATTAAATAAAACTGAAGCGGTGGCGACACGGCATTGTTTTTATCCTTCCAGGCTTAAGAAGTCCCTTCCCCAAAACAAAAATATTTTTTTTTATTTTTGTTATGTTTCTGAAGCCTGTTTGTTGTGGATAATCACTGAACCAACAAGGTTAATTTAGACGCCACTGGGAGATAGCAGATACTTTTGAACCCAAAAACAACAAATTATGTAAGAAGTGGGTTACGACTAAATATCAGTAATTTAATAAATACTATTGGTATTTTTTACACAACTAACACTTATACAGGGCCTATAAACTTACCGGTGAAAAACATAACACCACGTGCAAGTTAGCTCTAGAACGCATAATGAAGTACTCATAGAGTACGTCAGGCACAGGAATCCTTCTTGGAGCATATTTTTTCATAATGGGCGTTAATTCATTCAATATCTCATCTGAAAGTCAAAAACAAATTGAGCTGTTCGTAACAAATTTTATTATTAATGTGTAAACATTATCTTTTACACACTGTATTACGACTGAGGTCATGTACTATGAGCACATCTGTGAGATATGAAACATCTATCCACTACCACATATAGGATCCTGTGGATCCTGTAATATTTTAGATTAAATTTACCATTATTTGCAATTATAAATTAAGCATATATTGTAACTTACATGGGGATCAATTCCTTGTAAAATATAAATGTTGGTGCTCATATACATTTGTATTACAACCTGATTCACAATGTTCAAGTAAATATCTCTTATTCAGACATTGTAAAACAGGCTTAATTATATTTGTAGTTACATTTACAATTAAATATGAAGAAATCGTATGCTACGAAATAAATAAATTTGATGAAATCTTTAAATATCATAATAATAAAAGGAATTTGTTTACCCATTTCATCTTTTGCGAACAAATTGGCTATTTCTCCCGAGCTGAGAATATTGTTCAAGAACTCGAGGAACTGCTCGTCTTTGATGTCGTTATCAGTGAATATAAATGAGATTCCTTGTCCCTGAAGCCCGGCTACTCGGTACAATATTTTAATGTCATCCATAAAATTATTGACGTTGTACGATCTAGAAAACATAAAAAGAGTTTAAAACATATGCAGCGTCTCTTTCGCATTCTCGCACTTATGTCTAGTTTAGCAAAATTTTATGTAAATCAATAGGATTAACCCTTAAAATAAAAAAAAATCATTGGTTTCGTTATTTACCTAATAAATAAATAAATATAAAATAAATAAATACTCTCTTACAATCACACCAATTATTTAGTTCCAAGATAAGTATCATTAAGAACTTGTGTTATGGATACTAAATAACGGATAAACATACATAAATACTTTTTTTTTGTAAATACATACTTAAGTTACATATGAGAACACCCAGACCAGAACAAATATTTATGTTCATGCACACAAAGATTATTCCTGTGTGGGAATCGAACCCACGACCTCTCGAGTGAAGTGCAGGTATACTGACCTCCACGCCATATCGGCCGTCAATGTAATGTTTACTGCATATGGTTTATTTCATTTATTTAGAAAAATAAAACAAATTGATTTTTACCTTGTTAGTGTGATTTGGTAGAATGAAAAGTTTGCGATAAACGAAGCCAATTTTGTCAAACTTTGTTTTCCAGAACCACCGACACCCACTAGTAAAGCGTTTCCACTGAAAATATGTAACCAAAATTAGCAGAAATTTTTTAATAGACCTCCATAGGGAATATCACTTATATTTCAGTTGAAGTAGTCGTTACTTAACACAATCCTTACCGAGGAGTATTAATGATTCTTGAAATAATAAATAGATGCACCATAGCGTCGTGGAAGAAGACCAAATCTAAATGAGCACCTCTAATTTGCTCATTGAACAAATCTTGGAATCCACCTAGTTTTGACAAAACAGTCTCCCATCTGCAGATAGAGAATGTTAAAATCAAAAAAAGTGAGAGCAGTTTTAAGTGATATATAAAATATAGCTTCGATTCTATATTTTGAATTCCATAAATATCGATACAAATAATAATAATTTCCTTTTATTAAAATAATCAAAGCAACTAAACACATCGAATAAATGTAACGACCGATTTGACGACCGATATGGCGTGGAGGTCAGTATACCTACATTTCACTCCAGAGGTCGTGGGTTCGATTCCCACACAGGACAAATCTTTGTGTGCATGAACATTAATATTTGTTCTGGTCTGGGTGTTTTGCGATTTATATTAAGTATTTATTTGCAAAAAAATATGTAAGTATGTTTATCCGTTGCTTAGTACCCATAACACAAGTTCTTAATGATACTTATCTTGGAACTAAATAATTGGTGTAATTGTCAGAAAATATTAATTTAAATATTATGTAAGAATATTTGTTATCGATTGTAGAATAGCTATTTATTGGGCACAATATTTTTGATAGCTGTGAATTCGTAACTCTAGAAATATGTAAATAAATATTTCCTACCACTGCTGTTCAACAAAATAAACTCACGTTGGTAGCTCCTCATAAATTTTGGGTGCATCTGTGCTGAAGTCTTCATCTTCGTCCCCAGTAGGATCGACAGGTTCTCTAAGAAAATTGACAAAGAATGTTTCTTCTTCCGGAAAATCGCCTATTACATCTGGCAATTCCTGCGCAGCCGTCTTCCAGAAATTTGCTACAAACCAGTCTTTATCCGCGAATGTTGTAAATCTAAAATATCAAAATTTGTTTCATTGTTTCATTCAACAGCAAAAGTGATAATAACAATTTAAAATGCAATAAAATTACCTATCTGAGATTACTCTCAAGCATTCGTGGAACCACAACTTCAATGCGGTATTTACGCTTTGCAATTCATCTTTTTTAATAAACAGAATTCCTTCCCAAATACGAGACAAATCACGAAGATTGAAAATATAGTGAAATTTCGCCGGCGTCGGCAGCATTTTAATCTTAAAGAAAGGATTAGTAAATGGAAATTATAGGTATTACTTTGATTATTATGTGAATATTATTACTATAAATCATAATTAAAATGAGAACTGAATGGTACTAAACCTTTATTTCTTAGTTTTAACTCCTTACCGAGAGATACAATAGGCAAACGCTATCAATCTCGCGTTAACGTTCCCTACGCCTAGACAATCCTAAAACGCAGATCTACGAACCGACCTTACTATTAACTAGTTAGAATAGCTAAAGAGCACCTCTTATTCTCGACACAACTAGAGAAGAAGTTGGGAATTTAAAGGAATACGTGATTTAAAAAAGGGCTAGATCAATTAAATGGTAGTTGTAATAAGCAGAGTTATATTACCTTTGTCTGCTGCCAAATTATTCTGGTAACTGGCACCAACCTTGGCATGAAATCAACAATTTTCTTATCAAAACGTGTTTTGCAGAAGTAACCAGCGCTTATCGTCTCTACAAAGACAATTTTAAAATAAAACAATTATTGATACTATCTATTAAATTCCAAATAATAGAAAATAATCTTTTTGACAAACCAAAAATCCTATCCATAGAAACGACACTTGGCAGTGTGCAATTAAATATATTGAACTGTCTCTTCAAACGAGGTGGTATATCATTTCTACCGCCACCTATAAAAATCATGAATAAATTAAAATGGAATGCCAATAAGAAGGGAATATTATTGTATGTATTCAACATGATCGTATACCAGGATGAATCATAGCACCAAACATTTGAATATCGGCAACAATAATAAATTCTCCCGGTTTTTCTAATGAATAAAATCCGCCACATTCCATCATTTGACGTACTATTTCATTTGTGACCTATAAATATATAAAATAAGCATTTAATTAATGTGACATGTATACAAAAGATAAATTATAACAAAATTATTTAATTTTGTCTATTATAGCAAAATTCTGATACAGCACCTGATCGCCCCATTCGTTCACCACAGGCATGTTAATGTCATCTACAAAGACTGTCATAGATCTGCCACCTGGTGGTCCATACGTCATACCCACTCTTTTCTCAACGTAGGACTCCATAATCCGCTAAAACAACAAAGAGTTAAATAGAAACAGTTCGGATGAAGCTTCAAATGTCTCAAATAATAAAACTCAATATATTCAAAATGTAATTTAGTTAATGATCACCTGAAACATGTTGGGTGTAGTAGCAGATGAAAAGTTGATCATCTTAAATAATTTGACTTCATTGTCATATTTCATCATGTAACTCTTCAGCATAACAGTCTTTGCAGTTCCTTGTTCGCCAATGAGCAACACTGCTTTGTTTTGTTTAGCTATTGTATCAATCAATAACGATATGCAAACATTGTCAATATTTGGTACGAGAATAGAAGCGTACTCTGGTACGCTATCCGATGGGTAAAGATAATCTTCTACGCTTTCAGACCTAACAAAGTATTTTTTTATTAGTTATGAACACTTTATATCAATGCATAAGGGTTTAAAGTTTTGACATACTATCTTAAATGAGTTTACAATAAACATCATAATTAAAAATATTTAAATAATTACTGGTGTACAGGGATCCTACCAAGATCTGAGGAGCCCAAGCCAAACTCACCTGCAAGTGGTGGACCTACCGATCAACGGACGAGGCTCTGGCAAACATAAAGAGTTTCCGGTAAGCGGCAATAGGCTCGCCACCTATTACGTGGGTCCAACTATATAACTGGCGAAAAGTGGGCTTATAATATGCCTCTACCTCCCTCTTCGGGGAAACAGGCGTGATATTATATTGGTCAAATAATAACTTTTTCTAACAAAAACTGAATAGGTATTTAAAATGATGGTTATAACGTTTTTTCTGAAAAGTCTACGTCTGCATAGGTGGAACATGGTCGTTATTAATCAAGTGGTTTAAATAAATAAAAGAATTAATTACATGATGAAAAAAATACATGCCCTTTACTAAGTTATGATAAATGTAATAATATGACAGTGGAAACAACGAACCAATGTTGCCACACGCCTGTTTCGGTAACCATGTACTCGAAAGGCATGATCCACTCCTTTGACTTAGCCCCAGGCCAGTCCACCTTCACTGGTAGCTTCGTCATAAACTCAGCCATGCGCGTACGAGCGTCCAGTTCCAATACGGCGCCCAAAGACCACATCATAGCGAATAAGAAAAGCCTTTCCAAATGGCGGTCAGTATGGATTTCTGTAAGACATCGTAATAATCGTATTAAATTGCAAAACCACTGCTATTTATATATTTTTGTCTTACACTTAACAGGTATCACACCAAGTATATCCAAAAAGACATTAATAAATCGAAAGACTTACTTCCTCCAGGAATTTCTATTTGTAGAAGTCCAATCAACACATCGATACATTGCCTGGATAAAGAATTAAGGTTTATTATACAAGATTCTATTGTAAGTAAAATCAATAAAATGAGAAAAATAGTCAGTGCCAAATTAGGCTTAACCTTGAAGGCTTATAAACCGAGATTTACAAAATATATAGAAAGCAATCAAATTCACCTTACCTTATATAAATAGCTTCAAGCAACTTCATCTTAGCAACCAATTTTTGTTGAACAAACAAGTGCACTTCATCATACACCTTATTGAAGACGTTTCGGAAAGCATCGGCTTCTTTTTGCGATCGTTTTTTTAACCACCCCTGTTAAAATGTATTTTTCTCACATTCAATCATACGGCATAATATGAACCAGGTGTACACAAAAGGGGAAAATTACATTAGGAAATGGTGAGGGTTATTATTAGAGTCTGTTTAATTTTATTTGTTCATAACCATTGCGTTAAATGCGACGTAGCCACTAACTTTAAAAAAGTACTACCGCATGAACCTTGACAGGCGCAGCAATGTAGAAGAGAGGGATAATTATCATTTTTTATAAATAAATATTCATTAACAGAATAATACCATTGTGTTAATAAAAAAAATCGTAAAGAATTTGTAAACTTTTTGTTATTTGTTTCTTTTTCTATATTTACCTCTAATATAGGCTGCCATTTAAGTACGGATGATGACAGGAACACCATTCCCATCCGACTGACAGTGGCTGGTGAGGCGTTATCTACATTATCTGGTTCAAACACCAGCTTGCTGTTCTGTGCCATTGTTATACGGTCTCCATTAGCCAGCGTAAGGGTTTTGTTATCATCCAATACTGAGTTGAGATTTTCAATCCATACAGCGTCGACGGGACCATCTGACCGTTAAGTAATACATATTAACAAATATTATAGCGCAAAAAATTAGGACGACTAGCAAATCTGACAAATATCCTATTGCTATTGCCAAGGTTAACTAAATAAAGAGCACATTATTAGTAAGTAAAAACTATAGTGAAAACGTGGCCAATTTCTATAAATATGATTATCTATCTAAAAATACAATAGTTTCTTTACTTTTACTATACTTTGAATTCTTCATAATAATTTACCTAAGACAATCCATGTTGTATCAGATTTCTTTACTTTTAATGCCCTTCTCCAGAGGGTAGAAAATATTCCATCTGTCCAATCATTGGTGGCTACGTCCAGGCGACCGAACATTTGTGGTGCTGTGATGGCCTGTAATTTTTATTTATTATCATGTAACCATATCTACTAGAAAGTGGTGTTTCATAACTATTAACGTACAGCAAACAAAGGCAGGAACTGGAGCATGCCTGTGGAATCGAACTAGAAGCCGAGACTCGGGTGGAATTGATGGGTGTGGAGAATACTGATGACTTACATCGAAATGATAGTGAGGCAGTGCATAAGGAGAAATAGCACAAAATAAGATTAAATAAATATATATACAAGGGTTCCTGTCGCCACGCAGGAGGAAATTTGGAAAATCAATCAAAAAAAAAACTATTTACGTAAAGCTATGACAAGACCACCAGTGTCCAAAATCGATTGTTGTATAATGTGTCATCTCGAAGAATTATGAATTTGTCCGCAGTCAATAATCTATTATTCACCTTGTTTGCTCATAATTTGTAGTGTTAAAATTTTCAATATTTCTCTTTATACCTGAACCCAAAGTATCGTACCTTGGGATTCATTCTCATTTCCCTATGTGGCTTTCCTACTTCAGTAAGCGCTGCCATCAATGTATGAATACAAGTGGTTTTCCCAGATCCTGTAGGACCCATAGTCATAAGACCATGTCGCACCAAAGAGGTTTCGTACAACTGTATAATTTTCAAATTCCAGTCAGCATGATTTACTAAACCAGTTCGATCGGCTACAATAGTTATAGCTCGCTGCATCTCTCTGAAAACAAAAATGTGATTAGTATATACGACAGTACATTCTTGTTCATATGCTTGGACCAAATTTGATACCTTTGCACAGTCTGAGTGAGTTTCATTCCTGGGAACAAATCTTCAATTAGAGATACGAATAGCGGCTCATCTTCGTCGACCAATTTTGACACGTTCATTTCCCTAAAAGTAAACGTATTTGTAAGTTAAGAATCGGATTTCTTAAAAATAAATATTTCCTATTTATTTCACGCTACGTACTTCAAGACTCTCATCATGATGTTTTCTTCAGTGCTATCGGGATTGGCTCGCTTTTGTGAGCCCATTGTCCTCAGAACGGACAAAATGTTGCGTAGGCCAAAATCATAATGCACTTGTTTTGAAAGTTGTTCCTCACACAATTTGTACAGCGTGAAAAATTTGCGAGCTGGATTAGAGAATATTTTTATTGCAAATTTAATAATAGCGAAATGTATCAAGCTTTATATGGAAAATATATAAAGTGACCGTACCTAACAAGATATTTTCCTTGAAACCACAGCTGGCCAACTTGACTCGAATAATGATTTGTCGATCAGGGACCATCATGGCTACACTTCGGAATTGAATCTTTAGATTCTCAGGCAATTCCTGTCGTCCGGCATAACCAGGATTCATAGTAATGATAAAAGCAAATTCCGGATTGAGAGTAACATAATCCCCATCGCTAAAAATAAACATTTTTTTAATGTTTTACGTAAAAGAAACAACTGCTAAAAAGAAGGAAACAAATTCGAAGGAATCATATCACCTGAATATAAAGAAATCTTTCTTTTCTCTCCTGGCCGTAAGACAAATGTAAATCTGTTGTGCAGCTACCGATAACACAGGTAACTCGATTCGATTGAACTCATCAAAACAACCCCATGTTCCAGATTGGGCTAATCCTTTGTAAATTCTTCCCAAACCTATGTCACAGGCCAATACGAATTAATTTTAGCCACTTAAGTTGCAGGTTATTCATCGCTAATTGAGGCAAACTCTTTTAAGTTAATATATTTTAACTGTTTGGTAAGCATACCTCGGAAGTCCATTTGATCTGAGCAGTTAAAGACAATCACGAGTTTTCCTAGTGTCCGTGCCATATCCTTAGTCGTCTCTGTTTTACCAGTCCCGGCAGGACCTGCAGGTGCTCCTCCCATACTCATGCCAATAGCTTGTGATAGCGTGATGTAGCAGCGATCCGTTAACGGAGTTATTACCAGACGTTCAGTGATACCAAGATACTCGTTCTAAATAGAATAAATATCGAAATAATTTTAATTTAAAGAAGACGGATATCTACCCTCGGTTATACCATACGTCATTAGGATTGTAGCTATCACTTACTTGATATAAAAAGTCAACATCTGTAATAGATACTATACAATCGTCACTGTCTTCGAAGTAATAGAATCGAGCTTGTTTCTGCCATTCGAAATCTATTGGCGACTTGATCCTCATTCTCACTAAGTCATCAAATATATCTCTACAACATAAAATAATAAGACATACAAAATCATTATATAAGGAAAAACTAATTTAAAGCACATTTTAAATAAATAGCAGCATACCTTTGATGCACGTGAATAGTGATCATTGTTTCCACTCTAGTTCTGTCCAAAGGTGCTATATCCTTTACTGTTTGATCAATAAGCCCGTTCAAAAGATCTAAGTTCTTTTGATTAGTTAATCTCATTATGAATTTGTCCGCTCTTGCCTTTTTCAAGGCATATTCTGCATCGCTGGTCCAAAGAATTTGCATACCTAATAATCCCGCCTGGACAAAATGATTGTTAACTGTGCGCGAATACTATTTTATTGTCTGTTCTAGAAGGACATAATATGTTGTAGGTTGTCTATGACGGCTATATTTCTTAAATATCACAATAATATTTACAGTTACTTATATCGTATTTTAAGATAAAGACAAGAAACTTTTGTGAGCGATGTAGTACTTCTTTTTCATATTACAGGGACAGAAATAAAACAAGTTCATTATATCTTATATTACACAACAAACTTATTTTTTGCAAACTCACCTGACCAGGGAAATTCCAAAATCCTACTAAGAATTCAAATTCAGGGTCACCTGCCATAGTTTGAGAAATACTTGCAATAACGTTTCTGACAGTTTCTTTCATGGTGTCTAATAATACGTTCAACCAAATCTGTTAATTAAAAAAAACGTTAGAGGCTCAAAACTGCTTGGAATATTCACATTGAGAAAAAAAAACTGATGGGTTAATTTATCAACAATTCTAACCTCTACGCCTCCAATGCATGCAACAGGTCGCTCTAATGGTATAGTTTCTCCATTATCAGAGTTCATGTTACATATTCTTTCTTTGTCATCAAAATCGACAGTGTACATTGCGTCAAATATACTTGGTAGATGTGGCTAAAACACAAATTTCAATAATTATCTTGATCGCGGAATAACGAGTCATCAAAATGTCTAGTCTGCCAAATAAAGGGATGATTTGTCCACAGTTAAGTTCAAAATCACCATCACTTTTAGGACTGTATCTGCTCAGTGGCAAGTAGTTTAGATAATAAAAGAAGTTACTTTTGGATATGTCCATTTCAGAGTTCGACATACCTGAATGGAATGCGGGTCAGAAGCCTGACCAAGAATTTCCAGAAGTACTGGATCGGACACGAAGAAGAATCGTGGAAATATCAAGCGTTTCGTTTCTAGGTAGCCGGTGAGTGACTTCTGACATGCTTCCAATTGTTCGAATAAATGTGGCAAGAGTTGCTTCAAGGTATCGTCTGATGTACATGTTTCCACGCAGTTTATAATGTCACGAGCTCGATACATAATTTTCACATAGGTCTTGTCAATCGTCTAGTTTTACAAATAAAATATGTGTTATACAGGGTTGTCATGACGCATTGTAATGAAATATTTAAAATACTATAATGAGAAAAACTAACACCAAATCTCTTAGCTTCAGCTGGGAGCTGCTTAGCTATGTCACCTCCAACAAATACGGCTTCCAGATACATCCACAAGTTTTGTACCAACAACCATTTTTCCAATATCTCCGAGGTTCCGACCAATTTATTAATCCATAAAATAATATCTTTTTTGAAAGGAGCATTGTATCTAAAGAATTAAAAAAAATACATTTGGGTTAAGCTAATTTGTTATTAAAAATAAGACATGTTATATAAGAAAAAATATGTTAAATAGGAAAATACCTATTAGAAGCCAAAGAGTTGAGTATCATCAGAGAATCTTCCAGCAATGTGATAATATCAAGAGTATCCTGGGCTTTGATTAGCAGTTCTCCGCGATTCTTGAAAGGCGCAAAAGTCAAATCCACAACGGCCCAATCAGCTATGACTTGCTTCAGTTTTGCTTCTATATCTTTTTCTTTTACAGCACTGATGCAAATGTCCTGGTGACGTAATTAAATGTTATATATAAACGTAATTAACTTTTGTATATATAACATAACTAGCAGTCGCCCGCGGCTCCGCCCGCGCGGATGTCGGATACCGCTGCAAAAGGAAAGACACGGTCAGCGAAATGATTCCCAGCTCAATTCAGACACCGACACTAACATCGACGACGCAGACATAATCTGCAGGCTGCATAGACTGTCCTTATGTAGATGTTATATTTTTAATGATGAAAATATTTAAATGTAATCAATTCTAAGTTTTCACTCCTACCGGCAGTCACGGAGTGCAACCCGTTGTTTTGGGATAGATAACTAAAGCGATCATTGTAGAGCTTCTCTATTTTTTTTTTCCTAAATTGGCAATTTAAAAAGCTTCTCTATAAACAACATTTTTCGTTAAATTATTTTAAGGTAACAAAATAAACTGATGGCCGGGAGCCCCGACCCGTGATAGGGCGCCGTGTAGCAGAAATCGTAATAACTTAATTTCGCCATACCTTCAAAACCAAACGCCCAATTTTGATCATTCCAAGACCAAATATTATCTACATAAACTGCACTTAGTGATGAAATAAGATAATAGCATAATTAAAATAAATGCGTTTAAATGAAGTCCAAAAAAATTCAAGATTTTTAAATAAAAAAATGGTTGTTGTGCCTCACTCGACATAGATAGGTATAGTGTGTCGCGGACTTTTTATCTATTATAGTTTAGGCAGCGTACGCAAAATGAATATCTTACGGAAACCTATTTTTTTCCAATTTAGCCTATGTTACTCAGTGATAATGTAGCTTTCTAATGAAAAAAGAAATATTTATATCGGTCCAGTACTTTTTGAGTTTATTCGTTACATACAAAAATACAAATCTTTCCTCTTTATAATATTAGTGTAGATTAAATGTAACATTATATAACGTAATTTAAATAAGGATGATTCAACAGGAAAGAACTGAAGTCGAAATTATGTCATTTTTCAAGATGCTCCACTTTGAGAATGTAGTAATTTTAATTCCCTTTGGCCAGGAGAAACTTAAAAATATTTCTTGCCATACTAGAATACTGGTATAAACTTTGTAATAAATGTGATCAATATTATTAATTTCTTACCTCTACGTCTTCTTTGTTTTTCAATAACGGCGCTTCCATTACATTGGCCAATGTAAAAGATTCAGATTCCACGTCCAGTACACAATCTGTAAACAGAACATTTTATGTCAATATAAAAAATACTCACTTTAAAATGGAATATACAACTTCCACAATACAAACTTAGTAGCTTTTCCAATCTTCGCCAATGACGGTCTTTCATTGATTTGTCAGCCATCAACTCAAGCAGGGGACAAGTTTCATTGAAGTCATCGATCTTTGTCTTCAACTCAATGAAAGCGGGCCAATCCTTCATAGCTCTGGGCAGCTTACGGCACCTTTTTTATTTAAACAGTGCAGTTTCCATAAATAGTGTAGTGTTAATTATTACAATCAACAAGGTCCAACTATGCCTTAAAAACATACTTACCTCAAATCAAAGTCTGCTAACTGAGAAATGATTTGTTCAATGTCAATTTCAAGCCATGGTGTTTCGAAATACCCGTCGATAGTATTCATTACCGCCAAATACAAGATATATCTAAATTAAAAAACATAAATCGTTAGACCTTTTAGCACATACTGAAACATATTTCATTAAAATCATAACTAAATCCTTACAATTTGCTTAGTAAATTGAATTCTTTCTTCTTTTGGTGTAAAATTGGATAATCTTTTACTTCCATGCCAAACAGTTTTTCACCATTGGAGTACATTTCAAATCTTCTCCATAACTCATCAAATCTCGATTGGAACATTATGACCCTGAATATGAGATATGTTATTTTGAACAGTAGCAAGACATTGTCAGTTAACCTTCAAGAATGAATTACTATTAAGGAAGCCCACCTGTCACTGGCTTCTCTTGCACTAAGTCCAGGAGTCATAGGGCCAAAGGTATCATAGTCAGCATCAAATTTAAGAACATCTGCGTAAAACGTAGATACACCCTCGGTTAACTCCTTCTGTAGAGGCTTTTGCATATCCACTATCCTTTGTTGGACTTGTTGAGACTATAAAATGTGTTATTTTGTGCATCAAATTATGATAAACCATTCTACGAAAATCACAGTAAAGTAGATCGCTATTCAACATACAGTCATAAGCATATTCTGGAATGCATATCTTAGTCCATAAACCATATCAGCATCTTCTTTGGATATATCAATATTGAACTGATAAAAAGTAGCATAACTTTCTTCAATGAGATCCAATTCCATATCCATCCTGCAATACAAATAAAGTAAGTAGAAATGGAAACATTTGTTATTAGGTCTCTAGTAAATACATACCCAACAAATTCTTCGCGAATCATTTCCAGACAAAGCATAGCAATTCTGACGTCATCTAAATCTTTAATCTTTTTGCCCATGGCTTTCATTCGGTCATTGATGAACTGCATCATTTTAGTAACACGTTCTTTGTAAGCATGACTCAACAGTTTTCCTAAAATTCTCTTCCATTCGATTGATTCTACATGAAGAGCCAGTTTGATTTTATCTACAAACCAATATAAATTGACGCAAATAAACTATACTATACTTCATTTATGTATAAATTTAGTTTATAAAATCAATTAAATATATATACTAACCCATATTAATTTCTATTGATCCAATTATATGCCTCTCGGGTAAATTCAAAACTTCTTCGGTTTGGTTTTCGTACTTCTTCAACATGTCACTTATTATTACATTTAACGGATTAGAGTCCACAAATTCTTGTACTATTTGTACTCTATTTTCATCCCACAAGTGTGCGAACCTTCCGTAAGCCTAAAAAAATATAAATATTCTGGATAGTTCGTTTTTTACTTAACAAAACTGTATACTAACTGTTTCAACAAGTAAGTAGTAACGTATACATATTTTACCGAACCCAAAAAAAAGAAAAGTCGTAGTTTATAGTCTCAACAAGTCCAATGAATGCTTGTTGTGCATATATGTTTGATTGCAAGAAAACTTAAGTGTGATAGTCCTTTACGACTGGTAAATATTAAAATAAAAAAAACCTCAATCGATTAGATAGGGTTTGTATCATGCTAGATATAAACAAACCTTCAACAGTTTTTCGATATCTGGTTTATACATGTACATCATGCCTTGTAGGGCCATGACAGATCTGACGATGTCTTTATGCTCCGAAACCATTCTAAAATAACTTCTTAAACCAGTCATGGCCGATCCTGACCTTGAACCTGAAAAATTCATCAATAAAGAAACTATAACATTTATAAATGCACTTCTTGATTAAGTAAAGTTTCAGTAATTTTTTGAAGATTGAAATCTATCACGTCCCTGGGAGCCTTATAGACATACCACTCATACTTCTAGTCGCCATCAAAGACACTCCGCGCTCCTTTTCCTTCTTTAACAGTTCCTGCTGACCCCACATAAACACGTTGCGGTGTATGTCCATAATGCAATTTAGCACTACCTGAAAATTAATGACAGCATTCATGTAAGTTGAATCAATGTCTTAGCTCAGACAACTGTCTACTAGAAACAACAGATAATGACAGCAGACTACGATCAAATATATGATCCTATAAATTGGAGTCTTACCTAAATATATTTATGCAGTTTCTTTACCTTATTGACATTATTATGGGGAGGGAGGCTAGTGCGACAAAAACTTTCTAACATGCGTGAATATCTTATACACTTAACATCAGGAGGGATGTTACGTATCCTTGCTCGGAAAATTATAAAAAAGCACAAGTAAAAATATTTAGTACGAAACCTGTGAGAATGAAGATTGTATTTCTTCCAGAGTTGGCTTTATTAAAATTCTGGGTATGTGTAAATACATCATCGTCAACATTAATGGATTCAATTTCTTCTGCTCTTCTGGATCAGTTGTCATTGTAAGGAAACTGCAAACGTTTTTTTATAAAATTTTTCACAACACGTAATAATAATATAAAGGGATACAAAATTAAAAACTAAAAAAATACCTTGAAACGGATGCCCTTCGTCTTAAATTATCTAAACTCTGTCTTGTGCACTTTATTAAAGCCTCTAAACATTTCGTTGCGAAATATGCAAAAAGCTCATTGCATTCGTTTAATGATGGTACGACATCAAAACGGTCTGGATTCTCAATTTCCAGGAAAGCTGTAAGAAGAATAAAACATTTTCTTAAATGAAGATACAAGACTACCCACACATTCAGAATAAAATTCATGGTCACGAACGTATGTGAATAAGATAGAATAATCTTTATTCAATCAGTTATTCGGGCTTATTGCGTAAAATGTGTTGTATGTTGATTAGATTAAATGTGTTTAATGCATTAAAAAAAAATTAAGGTGGATTTGTATAATTTTTGAAAATAAGTTTATATATAAATAATTAATAAAAATGTTAAACTATAATTACCAGCGTCTTCGGGGAAAACTCTGGTTGCTGAAGTGACCTGTTTCAAGGCTTTTTCTATATCCAGCCTATAAATTAATTATCGTAATTAGATGCTAGCTCTCTACGGTTCGCAAATTTTAAGCCTGACGGCGCGTTGTTAGTGCCTCCTTTTAAATTACATTGGACGTTCCGTCACTGACATCGGTCAGTCTAACGGAGCGTCGTGTCGATAGTCGGCGCAGTCATGTTAAACGTCACTGTTTTTACAAACGTCAACGACGAGCTTCCACGAACTCTACGAGCTTTAGTTCCACCTCCAAGGTCTACTCAACACATATAGTGCTATGGCCAAACCTGACCAAAGCGGGCAGCCGCCTTCAAGCTTTAAGGGACTTGACACATATTATCTTAGAATAGTTGATACCATAATTTTGTAAGAAGTTCCAGAAACACTATCGAAAGTTTTATCAAAGTCTAATTCATGTATCTATAAATTTGTAGGTATACCTATGAGTATAAGAGAGGTCACTTACCAATTATCTTTTAGGTCTCTAATTTGCTTGGAGGGTACACTGTCTAAGAACTTATTTATCAGTTCTATAACAGCCACCTCTGCGTTCCATGATTTTTGTTGTAGGTCGGACGCTGGAAGTTATATGCAATAATTTAAGTAAAAAAGTAAATGCAAAATACTTTTTACAAAATCACTCCACAGAGCAGATAAAACAATTGGCAGTGCTTAAACAAATAAGCGTCATTATTTTTATGATTAAAATTAGCGCACGGGTGATGAGCCCTCTTAGAACTTCAATTTGTTTTTAACTGCTCTGTTAATCACATTTTTAAATATTTCAAGCAGAAATATTTTTATTAACAAGGAACCGACCAATTTCATCCCTCCTGACTAAGTTTTCCTCGTAGAAAATATTTGGATCAACTGCTTTTTCTGGCAAATATACTAACGAAGTTTTAGTTATAGATGCTAATATAGCATCAATTCTTGCTTCTTTCATATCGACCACCTACAAAAGAATGAAGCAGTAGAAGTATCCATAAATGCTTTATTTAACAAAATAAGAAAGAAGCACTTTAGATAATGTTAAAATTGTAGCACAACAAAAAATCACAAATAAAAAATAAATATGTACAATATGATACATAGTCATGAATATTATAAAGAATTTCAAACCTCTTTTACGAAAAGATCTACTTCATCTAGATTTTTTTCAATATTTTCGCAATAAGCTGGTATCTCTAAGGACGTCCACGTGATGGTAGATAGCCCAGGTTGAAATGCCTTTTCTAACTTTATAAGCTGGGCTCGAAGCAGGGGTAAATACAGCTTTGGCATGCTCCTAAAGAAATAGAAGAGAAGTATATAATTTTTTGAACACTTAAGTTATTGTTATACTCTACACGTGCTCATTATTAGTTTTTAAGTATACAGTCATAAGAGCTTCTTTGAGTTAAACTTTCATATAAAATTTCGATTTTAAAAGGATATCATAATATATGTCTTAATTACTTGTCATCATATTCAAGCAATATCCCGGTTGCCCTATACTTAAGCTTAGAGCCCAGGGTATGCTTACTGGTCTAACCAGACTTTGCTAAATTTTATCTATTTTAAACCATCTGTCAGCTGTTAGAGGACTTTCTAATAACGACTGCCATAGATGTTCATGACAGCCGGTACTAACGGATTAACATGCTTTGCGAGGCACGGAGCAGACGATAATTACGCACAGAACTTCGAACATTCACAGGGTTTGAACCCGAGACCCTCTGAATATGAAGCTTATAGGTCTCGCCACTGGGCTGGCGCCGCTTTATGTCTTAATTGCTTGTAATAACTAATCAATATTTAATTACAATCGAGTTTCAACCACTCGCCCACTAGGAATTGATATTAATGACTTATTTATTGCTATTAATTCAGAAGCAATTATGTAGTAACAACTTGTGCAAAAATATCAATAAGGCTACTCAATATTATAAGAAAGAATTAAGACATATGAAACTAATTAGGTATTTGAGAAGTTTGAAATTTTGAAAAGTTACCTTCGTATCTGATTATTCCTTTCTACTAAATATTTCATTTTTTCGAAGTTGCCTAATATTTTATCTTTGCAAAATGCTACTATCTGAGCTCCGTCAGGTACAGCTGAAAAACATTAATTAGTTTGCATAAACACTATATAGTGTCGTAGAAATCTATTACAAGCTTTATATAAATTAAAGTAAATAAATTTATGGATAAAAGTGTTTTTCCGTTTATATTATTCATCACCATCATACACTTACACCTAGGTTGTTAGTGTAACCAATAAACCAATCTCGGGCAGGATGCCTTAAACCTCAAACGAAAGTAAGAGTGAGTGATTATTACTCATATAAGCTTTTCGTAGTCATAAACTGTTTAGATAATAAATCTTTAGGAACACTTACGCAAACCCAACTGCCACATATATTCAACTTCTCTGATACATTCCGGTATGTAAAGATTAAAATTAATAATATACATATTGGTAAGAGGATGTCTGATAAGAAGTGGAGCGATTAAACCCAAACGGACCTATAAACAGCATAAGTTATAGATTAGTTAGTATAGTCAGCGTCAAATAGGTGGTAACACCCAAAGCGCCATCGGGATTCGCTCTAACCCTCTTGACAATAGAGACGAGTATCGAACTTTATAGTGCTTTGGATGTCAATAACTACATATAGTTACTGTTAGTGACGGTGACTGTTAAAGAACATAGGAACATCAAATCGTCGACGTAGTCGAATATTTACCTGACCAACATTTTCCGCCCAAGCACTGTGGTATATTAACTCAAACTCGGTAAACACTATACTCATTACGTTAAAAAGTTTAATGCACCTTTGAGTGTTCTGAAAACAAAGGAAACTCATTTAAATAATATCAAAACACTTGTAGAAATTAAACAATTATAGCTCCCATTATTACCATATGAGTGATGATAAGTTCTTGTTTCTTAAATTCTTCCATCGGAACTTTGATATTATTGTCGTAAAACCTTATCCACATTACTCTACCACCCACTGGTGGCATATTTCTAGGCAATTCGGGATTCTCTCGTTCTTCATTGTACCTTTAATAAAATATATGTTAGGTGTACCATATTGTTTATTAAAATGAAGTATGGTGCCAGCTTTATTGACTAAAAAATATTATCACTAGTAATTAATTAACTAATTTAATTATAATATTAAATTTGTGTCACCTATCTCGAATTGATTCAATTTCAGAAGTATAGGTGCTGACCAAATCGTAGTATTGATCCTCTAGATAAAGGCATTGCAGCTTCAGTTTTTCGAATCTCGCAAGTAAATGTAGTGCGATCTCGGTAGTAGGGCACTTGTTTACGCTCTATAAAAAAATATAAATTTATTTTGCAATACTTCAAAAGCCTCTAACGAAAGATTTATTTTTAAAGTCCTTAACCGTAATCATAAAATTTTCCAACAGCAACTCTTGATTTGCAACGGCATCTTTATAAATTTTGTAGTCCTTATCAAAATCCGGACGTCTGTAAATAAAATTAATATACCAGGTTATAATTTTATATGATAGATCACATTACATATATAATTTACTTTACCTGCTAAATCAAAGGTAACTTACCTATGATCTAACGCATCATACGTCTTTGTTGAAATCTGCTTGAAAAGCTTATTGAAAGTGGCAGCATATTCTTCAATTCCCTCAAGAGTTGTTTTGTTCAATACGTAGTATGTTATATACGTTTGAAATAGATCGATAATCTGTAAATTTAAGGGTTTATTTATTTGTACATTTGAATTTGAATTAAGTGAGACGAATAGCTTTGAAATTAGATTCTCGCATCGGAAATAATCAACCGATCAGAATTGTGTTAATAATTAACAACAACTAGTACTATATCAACATTTTTCGCCGACTATCAAGACGAACTAGAACCTGATGGAGAGGAATTGCCAATAAAGTTGTACTTTGCCGTTTCATGGAAAGTTGAATTACGCTACGCAATTCTGAGAAATTAGTTGCTTAGCCTTATTGCTCCTCCTAGTATCACTTTTGCTTTCTTTTTTACTTTAAAAATTTTTTCTGGCCGAATCTTATTCTTTATCTAAAAAACAGTAATAATATATATTAATAAAGGCATCACAAACCTTTAATAACCGTGTTCGGAAAGTTTCAAATTTACCGAAAATATACATTTCGGAACAATCAAACGGCCTTTCGTCAGCCGCTTCCATCATTTCTTTTTGTGTTTCGCTGTAACACTCACGATAAAAGCTATACAAACCTAAACACAACTGGAAAAATTATAAAGAACTAATTATATAACTAATATTTTTCAACATTAATATGAGCAGAAAAAGCTTTATATAGAAACCATTTACCCTTGATTTTTTAATGAAATTCAACTTGTCCTGATTCCAAATAGTTTTTCTGTCGTTGCTCGTCAAGTATCCCATGCACATGTTCAAAATTTGATTGGTGACCTTCACAAGAAGTGTTGATATCTGTTTCGTCGTGTTATAATATCGGGACGTCGCAAAAATCATTCGGACCGTATACAAGAGACCCGGGATGTATTGTTGCATTGTTAACGGTTCACACCTTTAAAGAATACCACGTCTTGTTACACCACAATAGTTGTTGATTGTACATTCAATAGATATAAAACGGAAGATAAAAACATTTACCTGTAAAGTGGTTCACAATATTTCTCTAAAGCATACAAATACTTAACGTTATCATAAGCTTCATTATAATAATCTGTTACAAGATTATCCAAAAGTCTCCATTTCTGGAACATAAAGTCTTAGTTTTACTTCTCTTTGTAACGAAAATTTACCAATTAAATAACACCAAAGTGTTAATATCGGGGATTTAGTGTGCAAGTGACAACGATAATGTAGATCAATGTCTTTATTGTTTTTGATTAATGATGATACATAAAACTTTAAAAATTCAAATATAATTTACCTTTATAAGCTTAGATTTGGCTCTTATAAGCGTGTGTATGTACATCTGACATGGATCGCTCTTAATGTGTTCAATAATAGAAGTAAATGACGTCAATTGACGACGCCAGTGGTCCAATTCGGCGAGGGGTCCTATGTTAGACGGTTCACGCCTTAGTTGCTGGCTTTGCACTAGAACCTACATGTTTAAAGTTAAATTACTGCGATACGTCCAAATAGAACTCCGAAAAAACAACGGGTCTGATCTGATCAATTACTACTTTAATGTCTCTGTATTCTATTATGTTTTTTACTTTTTAAAAATCCTAACTTCTGTACAAATTCGTTTTTATTTAACTTAATAATATGATAAGCTTCTTAATCATTATTTAATTGCAATTAAAAAGAATCGGGATTTGCTTATATTAAAATGTGAGGTCACGAAATTTCGCTTTTTTCATACACAAATTACTTTTGATTGTTTTTTGAAACTTATTCACTAAAAACTACATTACCATCGTTATCTGTTTTATCCATTGCTTTACGTAGGTACAAATTTCCTCCAAAACGTGAGTTTTTGTTATAGCTGCTTTCATTTTCTCCTGATCTGATAACTCCTCCTCATATAACATCAGATTTATTTTGAATTTAGTACAACAGTCTAGGTCGATCTTCGTTTCTACCAAAATAAATTAAAGTTTTAAATAAAACTACTAACTTTAAAACAAAATTTATGTTTCGGTTAAAAAACTTTCAAAATCAATGACAGAGATAGAGTTCCTACAGTGGTAATTACTCTGATCTGAAAAGTAAATACTAAAATCACAAGCTTAAAAACTAAAAAGCTTATAGATTTCTTAAGCCACTGAGGAACGCACCGAATTAAAACTAGGTACAAAAACTTATTTACTTTTACTTTGAAGAGCTGTACATAAATCTTTAAAAAATCTGTACATAAAAATAAATAACTACTATAATATACTATAAGAAATAAAATTTCAGAATGTCCAAATCCTCTAACGGATATTACAGGAATATCAAGTAGGTATGTCTTACTTTCGAGGTAGTCAATAAAAAGCATAATCTTCGAAACGTAAGTGTTGATGATGTCTTGACTCCGTGGATTAGGGGGATTTATATCTCCCCACGCTTTGCAGGCTTGTAGTGAAGGAATGTAAATGCTACTCATCGTTTTGTATATTCCAGATACAACATTTTCTGTCTCTTGATTCATATCGAAGTATACCAAAAAGAAATCCTAAGGAGAAACAAGTTGCCTTATTCTGTGGACTCTTCCGTGTTGGAATTTTTTTTGATTTCGAATATCAATTTCAGAGTATCAATGAAGCCAAGTAAAAGGTTCATACGCCTAGACATATGCCGCTGTCTACGCATATCCACTTTATCAAGTAAGCCACGTAAATCACTGAGCGATTTGGGTCCAAGCCTAACTGTAGTGTTTATGCGCTGATGTAACGATAATACACTGGACAGCAAATAAACCGGGCCACCCGCTACCTTGGAACTCTGATTCGATTTTCTCGAAAAGTATAAACCTCACAACTATCAAACTTACACCTACAAAAAGTGCGTTTCATGTTGTTTGAGAAATGACCACAAATTTATCCAAAGTACCCTCAATTCACATTGTAATCAAGCAACAAACACAATACCAACGATTTGCTCTGTTTTGACTAGAGTTTGCGATTAGCGTTCTTTTTTTCTAAATGAGGATATTCGGATTTTTCTTATGATTTCTTTAGTTGTCATCCATTAATTGCTTCAGACGCGTGTATTTTTGCTATTTTCTATGGTCAATAATGGATACGACGCCTCAAGAAGCAGCTCAAGCTGTAGCACTACTTCAAGCAGGCGTTTCGCAACGTGAAGTTGCTCGGACACTTCGAATCAGCAGATCTTTGGTACAACGGGCTTACAGAAGATACTTAGAGACTAGAGCATTCGATCGCCGACCATGTACGGGCAGACCTAGGGCTACATCAGCAGCAGATGATCGTTATATCCAACTTACTGTTTTGCGAAATCGCCGCCTCAACGCAGTTGAAGTCCAACGAATTCTGCGTGACGAACGCCAAGTGGTCATAAGTTCAGATACCGCTAGAAGGAGACTTGCTGAACTAAATCTGGCTCCAAAGAGAGCTGCTACAGGCCCAAAATTAACCGTAGCCTACCGTAGAGCACGACTTGAATTTGCTCGAGAGCATAGGGATTGGATGTTAGAGCAGTGGCGCAATGTACTTTTTACTGATGAGACCAGGGTGAGTCTACAAGGAAGTGTCGACGTCAGAGAGTATTATATACGCTCTTTTTGTAGGTGTAAGTTTGATAGTTGTGAGGTTTATACTTTTTGAGAAAATCGAATCAGAGTTTTATGGTAGCGGGTGGCCCGGTTTATTTGCTGTCCAGTGTAGTACATTTTTGTTCCAGAATTTACATTTAAGCTATAGCTTAATAGCTCTATAGCGTCTGTCTCATGTTCTTTTTTGATTATTGAAACACATTCATGCTCCCATTACTACCCGTATAAAGCTTAAAACGCTTTGTTTGGCGTAGATAAAACACGGATTAGATAAAACTCACTACGTTGAACTCTGAACCGATTGGTTTAACACCAAACGCTCAGCCGATAGGCTATGACTGCCGTATCTAAAAAATTACCTCATCGATAACATCTGTCGTGGACTAGTGGTTGAGACACAAAGAAGTTCAAGTGTACAGACGTAAATCCACTCGGAACACAAGTACCTTAGGCTTACCACAAGAGGTCCATGAAGTGATTATGATTATAATTATATATTAAGATAATATGTTGGTGTTCTTATTGTATCGAAAAAAAATTGAAATCTTACGTCTGCGACATTTTTTGCATCAATTAGTTTGTTTTTGATTCTGTACATGGCCACACACCGGCCTTCAGTGCCTATCGATGATGTGTCCGAGATATACGTCCTGTCCATCCAAGCCTTTTGATTTGGCACAAATCGACCGGATTCTGAAAATTGTATTATTTACTTAACTATTTTAATGAAGATATTGAGCACTTTAGCTAATTATTGTATTTTTTAACCTAGCAGTTGCACTGAGAACGAATAAAATTTAGAATAAGAATGACAGGATAGAAGTACAATCGGCCTTAGAAGTAGCTGATTGTTTTAGTACCTTGTCACTCCAATTTTTTTAAGTGGAGTGTATAGTAAGTTACTAAGTAAATGCAATTGTTCGCGCGACAAAGTACTAAAGTCCTTCGTCTAAGGATCAATTTACAATGTCGTGGAATAATATGGAAGCGACTTTATGCACCAAAATTGTACCTACATAGCTGGAGATTCGGAGAACGTGACGGGATTCCTAGGAACAAACGCCAACAATTTTTTTGACTCTCATTTCGTTTTGTACTTATGACAATTTATAGTTTAGTTAATTATGCTTGTGTACCATTTCGTGTCAAAAAGTCACTTCCATTTTATTTTGCGGCGGTGTGTATTAAGTCTTAGGGTGAACGAAAATTACCTAAGCCATGTCACCCAAATAGACGCATCTGGATGATAGTAGCTAAGTAGTTGTAAAATAGCTATTATTGTGGTAAACAGCGAACACGGACATTTTGGTGAGACTATAGGTAGTGAAAATTGGAATTTGTTTCCTGGTAGTCGTCTGCAGTCTAACTTTAATCATAGAGAGTAATCTTACCCATTTTTAGTGGTGGTAAAAATGCATCACACAAAACAATACAATTTCTACCACCCTCAGCCACGGCACTGTCTAGCAAATCTATATGAACATCCGCATCATAAACACCTTCCTACAAAACGATATAAGGCTTTAAAAAGTTTTGATCTAGATTGGTAGATATTAATAAATGTTACATTTGTAAAAAAAAAATCTCACCAGTACATACTCGATTGGCTTGTCAAGAATTGAAGCCGCATTTTCAAGTAAAAATCTATGCTGCGTCTTTAAGCCACCGGTTCGATTATTACGAGCTTCTTTAGCCTTTGCCTAAAAAATATTCATGGAATTTAAGGTCTACTGGTAACAATAATTAAAACAAATATAATTAATTATTAAGAACTTTATTTACTTGCTTGTCTTTGTAAGACTCATGTGCCAAAGCCAAGGTACTCATTGAAACTTTACTCTTCTTCTGAATATCTTGCAGGCGACTGCCGAGATCTAGAATAGCTTCTAGTGCCGTCCTGTCCACGTCCACTTGCTCCTGATCCCCAGCCGAGGGCATCACAGATTGCTTCCTAGAATAGCTCTTGACTACATCGTCTATTCTGACGGTGGTCTCAGTCACATCTGCCTGATGTTCTGCAGCGGTTCCTTCTACAGGAACAGCTGCTTCCTCTCCTCCAGCGTCAGGCGGCGGGCCCTCGCCACCTTCGTCTGCCATCTTTACAAAATTCTAATAAATTTATTAAATTCAATCAATATAATAATTCGACACAATTTTCACGGAGGTCATCAATTGATTTGTTTGTTTATTTGTTGTCATTAACAAAGTCTAATGTAAACATTCTATTTTTGAATTATTTGAAATTCGCTTCCTAAAAAGTTTTTACTACGTATTTTTATGGCCATAAATATTCGCGCAGCGACTTCGCCCGCTTGACCTACAATTTAGCGGATCCAATTATGTTAAATTTCAGAGTTGTCTAGGGTAGTTAGGACCATGGATAAGCCCTTCAATATGACAACCCAACCATACCATTGAGGCATACCATAATCAAATGTTTACTCCACAGAGATCTTAATAATATCACAATAGTAGTGCCCTGCGCGCACAAAATCACTGTCGTACTGGTTTATCGTATGGGACCAGAGCATCCAGAACTATTAAATGCGTTGCGAATTAACGTGGCATAAACTTGGATACGCCACTTTGACACAGTTTCCTAGGCAGAAATAAAGTTTACAACGCCATCTTTTATCAAATGGTGAAATTAGGGATAAGCAGGTTCATTCAGTTATTAATAAATTGCAATAACTAAGGACTACGAATATTAAAAATTGTGGGTTAGGCCTTTTGTGCGCTGACGGCCTCATTTCTACGTCGAACGCGTGGTATTCAAATTTTGACTTTGGCAAACTAATATTTAGCATTATATCCATATTTTTTTATAAATATAATTATAGTATTATTTGTGCCGAGTTAGGGCGGAGGCGTTAAAATAGGTACCTATATCATTAATCTTTTTGATATCTAAATACTTATGTTTATTGGTGTGGTTGAAGCGTTGGACATCGGCCTTGTGCTCAGCGATAATGTGCGATCCAGCAATCTTAGAGGATAATTGACAACATTTTAAAATTAGTCAACATCGTTATACTGGAAAAGAAACTTATAAGAAACAGGGAAACAAATCCACAGACGGAGAATTCTAAAGCTGTATCTGCAAACATAGTCCGGTCAATTAGACCAAAAAATCAGTAGGTACGTATAGTACCAGTACGTATCAGTACAATACGTTAATTTCCATAAAGCTGAAAATAAGTAAAACAGTTCAAATTCTTCAAATTATAATCAAAAACTACATTACAAAGTTCCGAATCATTCCGGTCCTCGAAAAAAAGTTTACATGATGTCAAAGATCAAATATGACTTTTTTGCGATTTGAACCAAAACGGTAAGTTTTATCATAAAATTACCGTGGACATAAATTGAAGATCATTAAATTTCCTATATAAAAGGTGTATCAATACTTTTTTCCTAAGAGCCACTGTTTCTAAGATACAACGATTCAAAAAGTTGTGTTTCACTTATTTTCAGCTTTACGAAAATTTACGTATCTTTGAATGTATAGATTGACCTGACTAACAAGTGACTTTTCAAGTTTTAAGTTCGAGTTTCAGTAGTCTGCACTGTATTCCTAACTGTGAAGTAGGTTTAGATATAAATTCCTTAAAAGTAGGTGCCTATCTACTATAGAAATATGTCAGTTTATTGTCTTAATTTTTGCATAACTTTTTCAACTTGATACTAATTCGAGTTAAGAAAGAACGGGATAAGATCAAGAACAAGAAGTTCAACAGAACATTTTCCGTAATAATTTCGGTAGAAGGTTAAGTCCCATAGTTGTAGGTTCTCCAGGATGGCTGTAAATTTTTATTAGTTCAATTTGGTAATAAGTATATCCGACTGTATGATTCGTTGCCGTTTGCTTATAAAGAAGAACATAATAATTTGACAGCTGGTGACAAATATTCTAGAGGTGGGATTTGTGAAGAAGCAATTGAGTGTTCAATTGACGATTATTAATGTTGAAAGTGAATGGAGAATTGTCGTAAAAATGGTTGTACTGACGGTTTCACATGTCATCACAAGTTGAGATATGTTAAAGCCTTATTAAACCTAAGGTCAATACCATCTATAGAATAAGAAAAAAAAAAAAAAAGTCTACCAATTTAGAACACTCAGCAAGCTATGTAGAGGGCTAAGCTTAATGTTTCTATAAAGGATCGTATCAGGAATGAGGGTAGATATACGACATATTATTATAAAAAAAAGTTATCGAGAATGCACAAAAGATTAGCAAGCTGAAGTGGCAGTGGGCCCATCATATCGGCCGTAGGACCGAATGTCGCTGGGGCAGACGCGTCTTACCGAGGAGACCGCGGCACGGTAAGCGCAGTGTGTGACGCCCTCCAGCTAGATGGAGCGACGACAAAACACTACTATCTCCTTTATTTAATTTGTGAAACTTTATGAACGTGTCATATTCTAGTCAATATTTTGTTACTACTTTATTATACAGCAAATAGAAGGCACCATATTAGTTTGATAATTGAATATATAATACAAATTAATCAAAAAAATTAAGGAGATCAGTATAAACGTAAGTATGTCCCACCACTATGTAATTGTTGACATTGACAGTTATTTGTTTCGATACGAAAGGCATTGGCGCGGGAAAACGGGACTATTCAGTGTGTGTTTTGAAATATATTGAACTTTCGATGCAATGCGACGTTGTTGGAGAGGGCGATATAAAAACAATTGGAATCGGAATCGGCCCAAAACTACCGGTAGTGTTGATAACACAAGTCTAAATAATTCAACAGCTTCAGCTCGTGGCTCCAATATTACTGCAGGATCCTCCAGGGCCCCTGCAAACCAGTTACCCATTGTTTTGTCGTTGAATAGCGATAATGACCTTTGGAAATTATATTTACCTACTGAAGGTAAGATCCCCTTACTATTTGTCATACTACCTTGCTAGAAAAAAGTACTTTGTACAACAATACATCCATAATGTTTATCTTTTAGAATATCCACCCAATGAGAAGTTATCTGATCATATCAAATGTTTTAAGACGTATATAGAAAAGAACAGAAGTTTGTTTGATTTGGAAAAGATTGATCAAACCCGCAGCATTCCTTTGGATATACAAAATCTGACTGGTGACTCGGAATTCAGCAATGGATGGACTACTTTTAGTACTGACTTATACGAAAAACCTGAAGTCACATTACGTTTATTGGAGTACTGCCTACATCAGGTAAAATACTATAAAGTAAACTGGTTCTGAAAGCCCTGCAAGTGGTGCACCTGCCCATCAATGGATAAGGCTTTGGCAAACTTTAAAGTTTCCGGTATGCAGTAATAGGCTCACCACCTGTTCATGGGATCAAAATATAATAGTGGGCAAAATATGCCTCTGCTAATTCCTTTAGGGAGCCTGTTTCCCTGTTGTAATTGTATGTATAAAGTAAACCAAAGGGATGCCCACTTAATTTACAAGTGTTGTGTAGAGTCTTGCCTGTCTGTCTAGTGGTTCAATCACTGGTGTAAATTTAATATTGGGTTTGGTTTTTAGCAACCATTCCTGTGTCTGTCTGGCTGTCACAGCCAAGGTGTAAAAGCAAAAGACACTGTTGCAGCATAACACAAGGGCATGTAAAAAAAATTGGTTGCCTGTAAAGTTGGTATACGGGCGAAAGTTTTACGTCACAACGACTTTGAGTGGTAGAATAATTTTAATGTGAATATTCATTCGTATAGTAGGAAGAAGGATGAAATAATAGTAACAATTTAAAACATTTATTTATACAAAGAATTATATTTATGTCTGTCTCTCTCGCTCTTAGGCGGGCTAACCATGCCCAAGTGGAAGGGACGCGTGCCTCTCACTCGCTCTCATTGTGAACGCATAACGTGAGCGGAGCGTAACGCAGTTTCTTGAAGTGTCACCCGGCAAACCAAATTTATAAGACGTTGTCACGTCAAAATTGTAAAAATTTATGACTAGAATATTTTTAAATATTTACTTTTGTTTTTATTAAATTTCTAGTCTTTAAAATGTGCAACTAAAATCCGAGTCAGGGTACTCAATCATCAGCCTGTTATTCCTTTATCCAATTTGAAGGTAAATTATTATGGTAAGTGTATTAACATTATTCTGGTATCATATATTCAATACAATAATTTATTAGTATATAATTATTTTGAAATATTAATTTGTATATTTGTTCTTAATTTTTACTTTACAGGCAGTCTGCATGTTACAATCTGCTGAAATAACGCACATCTCGTTCTTAAAGGACATAAATGTAAAAAACTGCAAAATTTTGTTACTGTGCCACAAGTTTCCTTTTATGTAAATGCATTGAGTGCTTAATTTTTATTTTTATTATTTGACAACTGTCCTATAGAAAGAGCCAAACACCAAAACAAGTATGTTATTGTATTTATAACAAAAAAAAACTTTAAACTGGTTTACTGTCAAATTGACAAAATGGCATTTACGTCTTTTAAGAACTAGATGTGCAATGTGTATAGCTTGACCCAAACTGTGTTCAAAGATTAATTTTAATCATAATGTATTTTTTTATACTAGCACTAGATGTCATAACACCACAAACTATGCAGATACTTTATTAATAATATTTTTTATTCTTTTCAGGGAAATTAGTTACGATCAAAGGAACAGTCATTAGGGTTGGCAGTGTGGGTCTAATTTGTACTTCCATGGCATTTGAGTGTTCAAGCTGTCATAGCGTTCAAGCCATAGTTCAACCACAAGGAGTATTTACAAGTAAGTTAAAATTGCTGTAAATGATATCTTTCATAAGACCAAAAATATTTGTGGTTTGAAGCACATTTAATTAATATAATGTTATTTTTGTTAAAATTTGTTTATCCTGTAGCTTGAGTATGTCATGCTCACTCAAATGTCTTTGCGGTGGTGGCGTCATGCGTCGGGTCGTTGCGTTCCCTAAAATATGGTTGAGCGAAACGATGGCTGGTTCATGCGTCATACTCGTGAACGGGTGCCGCCAGTGGGGACTGGTCTGCTCATGTCTACTATGTTTATTCGTACTCATACTCTTATAACTTAAAATAAAAAGTTATTTTCTTCTTTTATTTTAAATCATGTGACTGCAGAACACATGTTTTTGTAGATTTGTCAAATTGTTTTACTATTAAGTACATATTCTTGTAACTGGCGGGAGAAAAAACTAACCTTGACGATTTTCTTGCCCGTTCTTTTACGATCAAGCTCCCGCCCGCAGTGAATGGGCGCGCTAGTTTTTAAGTTTTGACGTTCATAAGAGCTCTTTTGAGCCAAACTTGAATAAATGAATATGAATTTGAATTTGAATTTGAATAACTTCTTATCAATTAACTTCAGCTGACTAGCGCAGTACTACAATCTTTTTCTAATGCTTTTTCTCTCCTTGAATAAATAGGCTTAGCAGATTAAGAAATCAAGTGTTTGCTCTATTCATGACCAGCGCCTATGTGTTTGAACTAACAATTCAGTCTACTGTAGGAAATTTCAATAGTTAAATAAAGAATTAAGGGCTCTAATGACTGCTGCTGAGTAAAATTGTCTAGGTGTGTTAAAAGAAATGACCCTTATCTGTAATTTACCATGTACAAATTAATATGGCAATTTGTGAATTAAAGATTCCTTTTTACTTGATTCTGTTATATTTTTTATTTTATTTTATTTATTCATAGTTTTTTACAGTACATCATCAGATGTACATCAATACATTCATGTATTTGTTATATTGTATTATTTGTTTGTGTTTTTTTGTTGATTAATTAAAAATTGGATATGAAAATAGTTTTTCACGCTCGAAATTGAACTCCCGACTCTCGACACTGTTGATATCAATTCATTTCGTAAACCATTCAGCTACGAACACTAAGCTTGGGTTTCAAAACACGCTTAACTATTCAGTAACAGCCCATAAATCGTTTAATTTAGATCAGGTGCATATGTGTGAGTAGGATTTAGGAATGAGCAATGGGTAGATTAACTGTGTCGTTACTACTAATAATTACTCATTGACGTTACACACACATGTTTGTATGGTAGTGTGGCCTGCATACCGATATTTTTGGCCATGTGTATACTGTATGAACTCTGTAAGAAAATACTCTCATTAACAATCTCTCTAGTGAAATACTAGGGGTGAACTTGTTAGAATCTAATAAGAGTTTAGTTTTTGATGATTCACTACAGAATCGTAAACAAATAACTTATTTGATATTCCAGTCCCAACCATTTGCTCAAATTGCAATGGAGGCTCCAGATTTGAGGCATTGCAGTCATCCCCATTCACAAATACATCAGACTGGCAAGTGGCTAAGATACAAGAAATTCAATCACAGGTAGGATATATGATTAAAATGTAAAAAGGTTTGGTTGATGCTATAATGATATAATAAGACATTATTCTTAAAAAGATGTTAGTATTGATTAATCGAAAATACTAGTGGCACGGGTTGGAGAGTGCTGTAGCTAGTGATATTACTATTTAAATAATCTATTCTTATAATATCTTATGCCTCTTGTCTGCATGACTTCACAATACACCGCGACCATGTCTCACATCAAACTCTAATTACGAAATTTTTACTTTTATTTACAGGGTATCTCGGGAACAATTCCTAGGAGTGTCGAAATTGAACTTCAGGGGGACCTAGTAGGCACAGCTTGTCCTGGTGATGTGCTTTCCGTGACTGGTATAGTTCAGGTAAAATCTGATTAAAATAATTACTATTGGTAGCAGATTATGGCATTTGAAACTAAAGTTTGGAATCTACATTTTTGGTCAAGATTTTTTACATGATTTTAAAAAAATGGGATTCAAAAATGATCCTTTTTATATAACAGATATAGGATAAATAATATTTTCGCAATAATTTTATAGTTTCGAATTGTGGTGTAAAATCAGAAAAGCCGAAAGTATATAAAATAGACCGTAGTGCCAGCTTCACTAAAATCTATATGGGTATGATATTTTAAAAATCGTATTTAAATAATGTGTCCTTATATCTTAGGTACGAGGTGAGAGCAAAGGCGGAGAGGATGGGAAAAGAGCTGCCAGACTATTGCAACTTTATATTGAAGCAGTTTCTATACACAGTCAAAGGAATTTAAGTAATCCAACTATATCATTTACTTTGAAAGACTACTATGCCATCCAGGTAATCATTCAGCTTCGTTTTACTAGAAATGTGCTACAATTTACCAGTTGCTAGAGCTTATTTGCAAATTGCCTTAGGGGCATTTCACGTGAAGCGGACAGGGAAAAAAAAGTGAGGTTCTGAAAATCGACCATTTTCGGTCCACATGTACTTCTAGCAGGTATGAATGGGTACACAAAATATTTTTTTTGCATAGTGTATATTTACCAAGTTATAGGTTTCTAAAGAATTGTTTTGATTTTAATTACTATTTTTCTTAAGTATTTTTTCGAATACCACAAATTTATAAAAAAATATTTTTTATAGCGGCATATATTAATAATATACTGTTCTTTTTGACAATAAAATAAAATTTAAAAAAAAATATTTACTTCCTGTTCAAAACCGGAAGTGAACTATTTAAACCAGAATTATAGTCACTTCGACCAATTTTATTTTCTTTTTTTTTCTTTTAAATTATAGCTTAAAGGATATTAAAAGTGCACTAGAAAATTTGAAGTGTGATCTCTATTAGTTTAGAAGTTACATTAAATAATATACACCCGCGTCGCAAGAGTGGTCATATGTAGCGCTTGGTTAGATCAGCTAGTGTGCGTCAAACAACATGGCTTGTATAAATTACTGTGATAAAATAATTAAAACATAATAAAACAACATTTTAACAACACAAGAACTAGTTTATTTTGTAATTTTCACAATTTTACAATGGGACTCTATGGCAGAACTGGTCCTCTTTACAAGAATGCCTCTGGAACTTTCTGGTTTCTGGAATGGTAATTGTAGACGCAAACCGAGGTTCCTGCTTTGTAACATTGACGAACTTTATCAGAAGTTTAAAGATTAATATCCGAACATCAAGGTAGGCTTAACAAAGTGTTTTACACTAAGATCTAAAGAATATATCCTCGCAGGCGACTCCGAAACACATATGATATGCGTTTGTACTTACCATCAAAACGTTAAATTGATGTTGAATGGAGGAGACATTGCCAATCTTACAGCTGGAACTGCTATGCAACTTTCATCTTATAAGGATTGCCTTCGCAAGATGATGTGTCGCACCCCAACACTGTCGTGTCATTTAATGACTACTAAGAGTCTTAGTCAAATGAACGCTGTAATTCTTGTCCGGGCTTAAGTGCAATTCGAGAGCATTTAAAAATCATATGTGATAATTAAGATTGGCAATGTCTCCTCCATTCAACATCAATTTAACGTTTTGATGGTAAGTACAAACGCATACCATATGTGTTTCGGAGTCGCCTGCGAGGATATATTCTTTAGATCTTAGTGTAAAACACTTTGTTAAGCCTACCTTGATGTTCGGATATTAATCTTTAAACTTCTGATAAAGTTCGTCAATGTTACAAAGCAGGAACCTCGGTTTGCGTCTACAATTACCATTCCAGAAACCAGAAAGTTCCAGAGGCATTCTTGTAAAGAGGACCAGTTCTGCCATAGAGTCCCATTGTAAAATTGTGAAAATTACAAAATAAACTAGTTCTTGTGTTGTTAAAATGTTGTTTTATTATGTTTTAATTATTTTATCACAGTAATTTATACAAGCCATGTTGTTTGACGCACACTAGCTGATCTAACCAAGCGCTACATATGACCACTCTTGCGTCGCGGGTGTATATTATTTAATGTAACTTCTAAACTAATAGAGATCACACTTCAAATTTTCTAGTGCACTTTTAATATCCTTTAAGCTATAATTTAAAAGAAAAAAAAAGAAAATAAAATTGGTCGAAGTGACTATAATTCTGGTTTAAATAGTTCACTTCCGGTTTTGAACAGGAAGTAAATATTTTTTTTAAATTTTATTTTATTGTCAAAAAGAACAGTATATTATTAATATATGCCGCTATAAAAAATATTTTTTTATAAATTTGTGGTATTCGAAAAATTACTTAAGAAAAATAGTAATTAAAATCACAACAATTCTTTAGAAACCTATAACTTGGTAAATATACACTATGCAAAAAAAATATTTTGTGTACCCATTCATACCTGCTAGAAGTACATGTGGACCGAAAATGGTCGATTTTCAGAACCTCACTTTTTTTCCCTGTCCGCTTCACGTGAAATGCCCCCTTATTGACGGTACCTACGTAATAACAATAGTGTTCTTAGCCCATTTTTGTACTACTTATGAGCAAGGAAGAGCCCTTTTTAAGTTATATACCATCTTGCGGTACTAGGACCAGGTAGTGGGCAGAGGCAGATTTGTTTTTGCTGCTGTTAGAGGTTTTCAATTTGTCCTTTAGCGCCGCCAATTTGACTTTAACTACTACCACATAGTAAAACCCGGGATTCCGGACTTAACGCACGGAAATGCTCGGTGAAATGTCACCCACCCAAAGTCTGACTTGTGACTGCTAAAAGCACGACACTTCACATTAATAACACTTCAAATATGTTTTTGGCGGTGGGTAGGGTTTGAGATAATTTCGTAACTTTTCTTACAAACATACTGAAAATAATAATACAACAAACACATTGACTATACTATTGATTGAATTTATATTACATACATAATATCATGCCTGTTTTGTAGGCAGAGGCATAGTGCCCACATTTCGCCAATTATATTGTTGGTCCCACGTAATAGGTGGCGAGCCTATTGCCGCTTATCGGGAACTGTTATGTTCGCCAGAGCCTCGTCCGTTGATCGGCAGGTCCACCACTAGCAGGTTAGGTTGGATCGGGCTCCTCAGATCTTGGTAGGATCCCTATACACATTTTTATTAAACATTAAAAATTTTGAATCAGGAAATACATGCTTCAGAAGACGTCTTCAGATTACTAGTGCACTCCCTATGTCCCAGTATATTCGGCCATGAAGCAGTAAAAGCTGGTCTTGTACTTGGACTAATTGGTGGAACAGAACTGGATAACGGGCCGCGATCGAATCCTCATGTATTGGTAGTAGGAGACCCTGGGTTGGGGAAATCGCAACTACTTCAAGCAGCAGCTCATGCGGCACCAAGAGGTAAATAGATTTGTTAGTGAATATATTCTGATATTTAGCCTTCCCATGCACTTCCACAGGATCACTTTGAAGACTTACTGGTAGGGAATGCCTTGTAGCATTAAGTTTGCCTTTGGTTTTATAATTAGTTTTGCGATAATGCATAAAAAAATAAAGCCCCACATACTCTACAAGGAGGATAAAACATCCCTACGCCTTCTTAGCAGCAGACCCCTTTTTTCAGATGGAAACTCATCAAATGACCCTCTTTCGCTTTGGGTAAAGCGGTAGCCCTCCAGCCGTTTAGGAAACCGGAGTTTGGTAACCAGTTTCCTTAGAGGCTTTTTTAACACTTATAGAGAACTGGTTTTCTCAAGAGTCTTTTTTAATACTTGTAGGGAACTGGTTTCCTTAGAGTACTATGCGCAAAAATACTGATTGAGCATCTAATAGGTGAATAGACGGCTGAGTTAGTATTTCTGATGTGAAATAAGGGTAGATTAAGTTGGCAATTTATTAATTTTGATGACACATTTTATGTAAGTTATTTAATAACATCTCCTTCACTTCTAGGTGTTTACGTATGTGGTGCTTCTGCGTCAGCTGGTGGATTAACGGTAGCGTTGGGTCGCGAGGCCGGAGGGGATTTTGCTTTGGAAGCGGGAGCCCTAGTCTTGGCTGACAAAGGAGTTTGTTGCGTCGATGAATTAGATAAGGTACCTAACTTTTTGGTACATTAAATATCGAGTATTGAAGAGTATGTGCGGGATTGCCCACTAAGATCTAAGTACATCAACGTGTGATTACATAACTTCAATTGACTTATTATTGTATGTAATGACAGCATTTATTATTACGTATATTATTTTAGACTTCATTGAAGTGGAAATTTATTTCTGCGTTTGTTGTTGAAGCATGAAAGTAGCATCTGACTGATACCGTTTTCTTGATCCATATCAAGAAAACGGTATCAGTCAGATGCTACATACCAATGTATGTAATGAGCAAACGCAAAGGGTGTATTACGAAAAGAGTAATTAATTTGAATGTTAGCGAGCGAAGGGGAAGAAGAAAACGAAAAAGAGATATATTAAAAGCGTGAAGAATGAAATGATCAGGAATGAGTCGATGACGAATCACGGAGGCCAATGAAAGCAAAAATCATACTGCGACGGCCCAAGACGAAAAGGAAGCAGGGCAGCAAGACGATGACTAACGATATATTTATTAAAAGTGTCGACAGATTTATGAGAATTAAGTATTAATTATAGCTTTTTTGCACAGATGACGGCACACCACAGCAGCTTATTAGAAGCTATGGAACAGCGTCGGGTGAGCGTTGCGAAAGGAGGCGTGGTATGCAGTCTGGCAGCGCGCGCAACTGTATTGGCGGCTGCCAATCCGGCTGGAGGCAGTTATAACCGGTAACTTTACATTACAGATGACTTCATTATTTGATTTTCATACTGATTATCATATTTATGAACCATTACTTATTGCATTTATAAATTCATTAAAATTTCAGATCATTAACATCCAGATTTTGAGCAGAGGTCTCCTCTATGTGAGAGGGATTCTATCCTTTGTCCACCAATCGAATCAAATCAAAACCATAACCTAATGCTGAGGGGCGTGCCTTCCCCAGGGCGTAAACGGTCGTAGATTCGTACCACAGAAAATTTTACCTTATTTGGGCGACTTGTAAATTTCTACTAGCAGAACGTTCTATCTATCCTGCCCACACCAATCCTAACTAGTTTCACGTAGTTAAATGGTGTATGACCAAAATCCCCTTCCTTGGCCTCAAGTTATGGGATGTTAATCGGCTAGAACAAAATAAAGGACACGGCGCATAAGTTGAATAAGGACCTTGGATGAGCAATAACACATCATCAGGTCTAAATCGAAATGCGAAGGGGGGGGGTCAACTATAGCAACGCATCGACGTATCCCCCGCAAGCTTGTGTTTAGTCACTTTTGTCTCTTTCGTTCGTCACTGTCTGTATCTGCGGACAAAATCGCCATTTTAGTTCAACTTACGTAGTAACTACTATAAGAAAACCCGTTTTGTAGTGAAGCACTGAAAATATACCGCAGTCGCAGAAATGTGACTCTATTGGCAGTTCACATTACAAGACAAATAGAATAATAGTGACTTCATTTCCAAACTTAATTTGTTTTTTTGTTTTCAGAGCCAAAACTGTAGCGGAGAATCTGAAAATAAACTCTGCATTGTTATCTCGATTCGATTTAGTATTCATTCTACTTGATCAACCAGATGAGGTAAATTTATATAGCTTTTAATAAGAATAGCCAATAAATTAAAATATTGAAGCCCAAGCCAACCTCACCTGCAAGTGGTGCACCTCCCGATCAACAAACGAGGCTCTGGCGAACATAACAGATCTCGGTAAGCGGCAATAGCCTCGCCACCTATTAAGTGGGACCGACTATATAATTGGCGAAATGTGGGCGTATAATTTTCCTCCGCCTGCCCCTTCGGGGAAAAAGGCGTGAATGTATGTGAGTCTATTTCATTAATCACTTCATGACTTTTAGAGTCGCGGTGGACATTCATCATATATACCTACCATTTTTTTTCATAGTTGACAAAACCATATTTTTCTTAGAATCAATATACCTATTTAAATGTCCTTCGCATATCCATGCAAAACAACTACGCGTTGTAGTGACCTGTTTTGTAAAGTATAACTAAATCATAATTATGTTAAGCTATTGGATAGCTTCTATCGCGGGCCTTGAGCGTGGAGACCGAATCCAGAAATTCCGTAGCGAAAAAAACCTAACACCCCCCACACTTTTAGTTTTTCCATCTATCGATAAATAGCAGAACTTTTAATGACTTTATGAAATTCACGCTTGTCTCTTTAGTTCAGCAACCCGCCTTTAGGTGGCATTGGTTGGTTCAGCGTTACTGCGCATGCGTAATCCCCTTCTTCGCCCCGCAATCTGGTGAATGCATTACTCCCGAAGTTATTCTACACAGGAATACCTGGCGATAGTAATTGTCTATTCCACTCGCTCATAAATTTTTTGCAACTTCAAATTGAGACTTGTGACTTGAGAAATCAATTACGCGATTAATAGTTATAATTGCATAAGTTAATAAAAAATGCTATGCAATAGCTTTACCGCGGCAGTCTCCGAGTGCCACACGTTTTTTTATTTTTATTTCTTTTGCTTTCTACTTGTCACATGCAAACTTTCAATTACAGAAAATAGACGCGATGTTATCAGAACATGTGTTGGCATTGCACAGTGGGCAGAAGTCGAGATGTTCCAAAAAGGTTGACGTTAACAATTCCATCAATACTAGCCAGTACAACAGCGAAATTTCACTAAGGCAGGTATTTTGTGTTAATATGCAAATCAAAATATGTAGTTAATAATTTTGACGACTGATATGGCGTGGTGGCGAAAATACCCGCTCTCCGCTCCTAAGGTCGTGGGTTCGATTCCCACGAAGTCAAATCTTTGTGTGTATGAACATGAATATTTGTTCTGGTCTGGGTGTTTTCCTATGTATATTAAGTATGTATTTACAGAAAAAAAATTATTTGTAATGTTTATCCGTTATGTAGTATCCATAACACAAGTTCTTAATGATACTTATGTTGGAACTAAATAATTGGTGTAATTGTCAGAAAATTTATTTTTATTATTTATTAAAATAAATTTAAATGAGAGCACTTTGCGCCGCAGACAAATTTTTTGGAATAAATTCGGAAATTTTCCAGCTTTTACGTATAAGTGACCAAAGTTGATAACTCGACTTGGGTGTAAGAGGGGGCCATACCATCCTTTTGTCGAAACAGTTCAGGCCATTTTCGACTCCCCCCCCCTTGTAACTTCGTTGCGGATTAAGTTTTACTATATATAATATTAATCCCGTTGCCTATAGTTACCTGTCTCCTCTGAACCACCGTATAGAGAAAAAGTATTACTTGAACCAACTTCTCCTTAAACCGATTTTCGCTCGCAACTTTTTAGCTGCTATAATATAATGCTGCTATAACGGATTTTAAAAGAGTTTGAAACAGTTGCTTAAATTTGACAAGATGGCGCTGTAACAAATAAAATTGCACTTACGAGAAATACTTATCATAAATCTGAAACGAATCATTACAATAAACTGTATTACTTTTATTTACAGTAAAAGACTACGCCTAAAGCCTGGAGAAGAAATCGATACCTTGCCATTAGTACTGCTAAGAAAATACATAGCTTACGCTAGAAGATACGTCCATCCGAAACTTAGCGATGAAGCGGCTAACACGCTACAAGACTTTTATTTAGAACTAAGGCACAACCACCAGGGCGGATCACAAGATGGCACACCTATCACTACTAGGCAATTAGAAGCTTGTATTAGATTAACTCAGGTATTATATTTTTGTTGTTATAATAATCTTTATTGTTTCATTTGGTGTACAAGGACTTAAAAATAATATTTTGTCCTCAAATTAACCCTGCAATGGTATCACAATTTAAAATAGGAACACTTGAACACATTTCTCCCTTATATTAAATACAGAAATTAAATACATTAGAAATTAAACAACCATAATGATCAATCAACTATACATTCATTATGTTTTCACTAATTATATTAAAAGTTTTTAACTATTCAATTATATATTATATGTTTAAGAATGTAGGTATAGTTGTCTTTGCCAATCGGTTCGTTCGGTTCAGTCATCACATCCTAACATAATCCCGGTTGCTCTAGACTTAAGCTTAGAGCCCAGGGTCTGCTCACTGGTTCAACCAGATTTGACTGAATTTCAGTTATTACGTGGAGCGACTGCCGTCTGACCTCCGCAACCCAGAGGAGAAAAACATTATGGTTAAACTGCTGTCAGTCTGTTAGAAGACACTGACTTCCTAATAACGGATGCCATAGATGTTCTAACAGCCGGGAACAACGGCTTAATGTGCTTTCCGAGGCACGGAGCCAGCTATAATTACGCACATAACTTCGAAAAGTCATATGTGCGCCATCAGGGTTTGAACCAGAGACTAGATACTATACACATAGTTCATACCTCGCTGTTATATGACGTAAAGACAAGTTTACGTTTTACGAGGGGTTAAACGGACTAACAATAATGTTGTAACAAAACTGTAAATAACCCTTAAAAATACTTAGGTCATTTTCACGAACTCTTAAACTACAGTATTAGAAACTACTGGACATTGCTGCAAATTGTTTGCCCGTGTCTAAAAAAATGTGTTGTTAGTTCCAAAAAATTTTTTTCTCTTACAGGCTCGCGCCAGAGTTGATTTGAGAGAGGAGGCTAGCGCAAGTGATGCCAATGACGTTATAAGCCTCGTCAAACACAGCTTGATGGACACATTTAGCGACGAATTTGGTAACATCCAACTGTCACGGTCTATGAACGGGACTGGGGTGAGCTCCAGAAGTAAAGTAAGATTGTTTTTTTTATTATATATGGCTTAAATCTCTGCCCTCTGCTTTCTTTTTATGAACTACACGTGCTCTCAGCTCATACCGTGCAGACTGTAAATAAAATAAAGAAATATTTTCTAACAATTACACCAATTATTTAGTTCCAAGATAAGTATCATTAAGAACTTGTGTTATGGATACTAAATTACGAAGAAACATACATAAATAGATACTATTTTTTTTTGTAAATAAATACTTAATATACATATAGAAACACCCAGACCAAAACAAATATTCATGTCCATTTACACAAATATTTTTGTCTTGTGTGGGAATCAAACCCGACCTTGGAGCGGAGAGCGGTTATACTCGCCACCACGCCATATCGGTCGTCTGTTAGCACTCGAACCATGAAATTTGATAAGTCGCTCCTTTGATAGATCATTCGGCTTTGGATTCCTGCCGGCATGTCTCTTAGCTCCCTATAGTGCGCTCGTGACGCAAGACCGGTGATAATAAAGTTAACCAGTGTCGACAGTGATCAGTCCTTGAATGGTTGATCGTTTGTGTATTTGGTGTCGAGTGATTCCGTGCTTTCGAGATTCATTAACGCAATGGTTCTGGTTACCTGTATGCAGGGCTTCATCATCATCTTAGCCAATAGAACTGCTAAACAAAGGCGTCCACAAATGTTCTCCACGTTGAATCGCCTGCATCCACCGACTACCCGCCAGATTGACCAGATCATCTGTCTTTTGGTCGCCATAGGAGACCATCACACCCCATTAGTCGTCAGGCTTAGAATACAAGTATTTTAAAGAATTTAAAACATCAAGATATCTATAACCTGACCGGTACAGACGAGTTGTCCTTGTCATATCAATTGATTTACCTGTCTTTACAAAAGCGGTCTCATTTCTTTAGTATTATAATAATTTTGACTAACGCCTTTTACTATACGATCATTAAATACAATTAACTATAAACAAATATAATAATGCAATTTTTATACAAATTGTTGATATTCATATTTGCTATTTTGCAGCTAAAAAAGTTCCTAGACGTTCTTACGAGAAGAGCTCATCAATTAGGAAAGGATGTATTTACAAGACAAGAAATGGTGCAAATACACAAAGTGGCTGGTGTACCCGGTGACCCTAATGATTTAATTGAAGCTATGCATATACACTCATATTTAATATTAAAAGGTTCTAATACTTACCAATTAGTTGCTTTATAGACAAGTGATTTTCTTTATCAACCTATAATGTCCATCTGGTCCACTTCTCCATATTATATAGTTCCTGCCATCTAACCAAAAAAATGAATATTTTCCTGCCTCTTCGCATACGGCCAGTTGGAAGACACACGTACCCGACCCAGTTCCATTGTAGCTTGGATAGTGATATTAAATTTAAATAATTAATAAACATTTTTATAATAGTATTTTGTTTATTTTCCAACAAGATCTTAATAATAATAATACGCAAAGTAATTATAAATAATACTAATACTGAAAATGGTTGTAAAAGTTGTGATTAAGTTTTATCACAGCATTTTTTTAAATAATTATAACATTAACTGTCAGTATACGTAAATTTCTCCAAAATTGATCCAGGTGTTTTGGAGATAAGCCATAACAAACAAAGGGCCAATGCCTTTTTTTTAAACCGGTTACCTACCGAATGACTTCCATTTTCAATAAAAGGCACTTATTGTGACAACATAAACAGACCCTTTCATTGTATTTATTTGCAAAGGCCTATTGATCCAAGACTAATCAGACTTGTATTTTGAATTTACTTGTTCTGAGGTTTTAGAAAAACTTTTTGTGTCAGTTCTTGATGGTACATTTTCTAAAGCCATAGAAACATGACAACAGCAGTACAAAGAAATGCTAACTAACATAGAGTTAAAAAATGTAGGATGTGTAAAACATTCAAAATAAATATTACCGATACTACTACCCGCAAATAAATAAAAATTTGATATTGCAGACAAAGCAAGCAAAGGGGAACATAAAACGGCAATGAAACGCGTCTCCATTTCATCAGTCTTCAAAATCCTATTTTTAAACGTGTTATATTTCTTAGTTAGTGAAATACTTTTCCCCAATTGCTCCAATAATATACCTATATAGTTAAGAACAGACCAAACGAATATGTTCCATATAGTTCCATGCCACATGAATATAAATAAAAATGTTAGAAATGATGCAAGTAGTTTGTTTAGGACTCTTGAAAAGTTAAATCGATTTGTCATCATCCGTACAGCTGGTTTGTAAATGTATCTGAAACGAAATATTACATTAAAACTTATTTCATGTTACAGCCTGGATGTTTGTACTTCATAGTGTTTTAATGACTAATATTGAGTATGTAAGCTTACTGATTTTAGGAAATTGTAATACAGAGGCTAAATAGGTTATAATTATAGGTTATTCAGATAACTTTTAAGTATAAGTTGTTTCATACTTTGGCATTAAATTAAATTAATTTGTTTTTTTTATAATTCTACTAAAATTTACAGTCCACTTTAATTTAACCACCTTCGCTATTTGACAACTTATTTAAATTATGATTATTAATAAGCTGTTAACTTCTCATAGTATGCATATCATCAGCAAGGTAAGAATTCAGTGTCACCTGACTCTGAATAGATGAACTACAGCTTTGATAAATACTTACTTCACCAGAAATCTATAAAGGCCAACATCAAAATATCTCCACATTTGTGAGTAAATATGCACACGGGCTATGCATCTAGGTGTAGGTGGAGGGTCTAAATTATCCAATCTGGCAAATGCTGATGTAGTTCCATATGAAATTACATATTTCAAATGAAATTCAAATCCCATCCAAAGGCCACCTCCACACAATGCTAATGTTGGTAATTGTTTTATAGCCTGTAAAATTTATAGATTATTATTACACGAGGACAACTAATAGCACCTTTAGTAATCTGCCTCAGATGTAGCTGATCAGTTCAGTAATTTGTCACTATGAATAAAACTCAAATAACTATTTAAATGCAATTTTATTGTAACTTAGAATTAAAGTGTCTAGATACTTTTGAGGCATCATCATAATTAACTCTTGTACTTAAATATAGATTGCAAAAAATTCCAGGAAGACATGCTAATAGTAAATATTCAAAATAATAGAACAACACCGGCTACTTCATGGTCATGTTAAGAATTATTCATCCAAGCACAACCATTGTATTTCCTAAATTGAGATAAAAAGTTAAGTATTTGTTAAACTCTCTCCAGAATTTTGAATATTTAATATGCTTTAAGTTTTTTTTAACTAAATGTTAGTGCTGCTATCTAACAAACATTTTTTTAAACTATAAATAGGAATTGAGTTCTATGAAGGACACTTTTTTGATATACTGCCATTGTTAAATTTGTTTCAGATATGTTTGCAGTTTTGTCTTTGTAATACTGGAAATTCATAAAACCAAGTAATAATCTCTTACCTCTACATCACATTGCATAGCCAGAAAATAAATGTAATGGAAAGCCCAGTCAAGTAAGAATGTATAGCTTGAAAACACTAACATATCCACTATAAACCATTTCAATCTCTTCATCAACGGTTTCACATTTTGTTGGTGAAAACTCTTTTCAAAGTCTTCATATAAAAGGATTGGGCCAATATACAATAAAGGTGTGTACATTACATAGCTAAACATATTTGCTAATGTTTTAATTTTAGATATACAGGTATTCTGTTTTGTATCACTTAATTGTTCATTTGATTCAACATAGTCAATACAGAAACTTACACACCGCAGCTTTATCCAAGCAACTGTGAATAACAGCAAATATACTTCCTCATCCTGCATATCTTCATGATCAAGGTAAAACCAAAAATGTTGCTCATATTTTAATAAGTTATAACTTATAAGAATTATAATACTTGTGATCCATATACTAGCTTTTTTACCACCAGAAAATATTATAGTTGCAAATATAACCGGCTGAACAGATATTACAATTAACTGTCTGTATCCCATATGAAATACAATAAAAATGGCACTTGATATAATATACCAATACTCAATTACTGATGGCAATGTATTCCGTATAAGTTCTGATATAAGAAACTGGATGAGTAGAGAAAACCAAGCAGTTTGAATAAAGAATTTCCAACTATTCCATTCTATGTCGGATACATCTTGCCAACGGGATATAAATTGCCATCCTGGCTTAATTTCATCCAGAGAATATAAGCTGCTGTAGTCATTTTGATATACATCTAAAAATAAAAAGGATAATTTAATTATTGATCACCAATAATAATTCGAAGGCACATTACATTTTAACATATCAACTGTTTTGTGTAATGTAATATGGCAAAAGGTTTTGAGTAATTTAAGTGAAACTAAAACATATGGATTAATTCGTAATATCATGTTATTATTGAGTTATAGTAGTATATGTTCGACCATGCTAGTTTTTGAAGTTTAATGAAAAAAAAATTAATTTCACTCAATAATATGAATGGTTACCCAAATGGTTGTGAACGTCACTTTAATCTAGCAATGAAATTTCACGAGAGCCAGAGCTTGAAGTGGATGAAAAATAAACAAAACAAAAAATTACCATTCTGTGCTTCAATTAACTTGTACAAACAGTAGAAATTTGCCGAAATCCATACGAAGAAATATATCAATATTTCGAGAGTGGGTAAGGAAACTTTCATTTTATATAATAGTTCAAATAATGTTTACATCATAATTTATATTCATTATGCAAAAGATTCATAAAACTTACAAATTTTTCCGGCTTTTATTTTTGTTGTTGTTTCTGTCCTTGACGACCGCGACTGACAGTAACTGTCAGTTATCATTGTCATTTAGTGAAGGGCAAAAGTTTTACTTAACCGATAGTAAATCGTTTATATAAGTCGATTCATAATTATAATAGAGTATTCTAACAGAGAAACGATTTATATTGGTGGAGTGTTTATAGACTGCACAGTATGACAGTGATTCAGCACGTATAGCTCGGAAGAGGAAAGGTGAGGGTGGAATTATATTATAAGGTAAATAGCTGGTATAATTTAACTAATTGCCCACAATCGGAAAATTAAGGATAAGTTGAAACCATTATTATTATTATGGTTTGATGTAAAACAGTATTTTTAATTTTGTTTTAGTAACATGCAAATAATAAAACTTATGAAAATTTTCTTGACAATATTCTAGCTCTAAAGAATATTAATCTCATGTAAGTTATAGAAAACATTACCATGGACTATCTCGTCCCCTTAGAATAATTACACCTAGAAACCCAATACGGGCGTCAAAGTGAGGCAATTCAAACCTAGCCATATTGGCTAGGTTCATTACGCGGTCCGTCAGTGCTCAAGGTCGTGTCGTATTGAAAACTACTCCTGATATTTTTATTAAAAATGACGGTTTGCGCTATGAACGGATACCACAATACGTCGGAAAAGCACAAGAAACATATTAACATAACATTTCACAGGTAAATTATGCGTTTGAACTTAAATTATTACGTAAAATATTCATTAAACACTAAGTATTTCCGTAACTCCTTTTCAGCTCGTGCTGTTAGAATGTGGAACAGTCTTCCCTCTCTGATCCGTGAAAGTCCATCACTTCAGTCGTTCAAAAGTAAACTGAAGAATCACTACTTGTCAAATTCGGCACATAATTAGCACTTTTTTTTTACAGTGCCAGACAACAGTACACGGTGGAGAGAAATCTCACTTTTTTGAACTGCATCAACTACTATCAGGCAGGTTGTGGTCATGTCTTCTCACTACGGACACTCTCAGAATGCTGGAATTTAGTCCGGTCAGCCAAAATAGCTCAACTTACACCGATCACTAGTGATGACACAAGCTGTCTTCAAAGGGATACTATTCTATTAAAGACTATATGGCAGATAAAAATGCTTAGGATTAAATTGCCGTTTCATACAGGCTATTTTAATATGAATGACTTGAAAACATAAATATTGTTAAGGTTATGTTATATTGCATTGTATAGCTTCACAGACAAATGAAAATTGTAATTCTAGTACCAAACTAATGGACATATTTAAAAGAGCATAGCCTGTGAGTTTCTTGCCAGTTCTTCTTACAGAGCGGTGGCTCGGAACTGGCACTTAGATTCACTTACACTTTATTATTTTTTGTTTTTAATTTGTTTTGTTGTATGTAAGTGAATCTAAGCTTCGTGATTTAGTGTAATATTATTTCGATTGTTTTTTTTTCATTTGTAATCATGACGTTTTCAAGTAGTTACTATGTATAATAGTTTATGAAATAAATATTTTTTTTACTTTACTTTACTTTAGACTTAGGCTAACGGTTTACAGTGCCAGACACCAGTACACGGTGGAGAGAAATCTCACTTTTTTGAACTGCATCAACTACTATCAGGCAGGTTGTGGTCATGTCTTCTAACTGCGGACACTCTCAGAATGCTGGAATTTAGTCCGGTCAGTCAAAGTAGCTCAGCTTACACCGATCACTAGTGATGACTTAGGCTAACGTTTTACAGTGCCAGAAAGCGCACAACATACAATTTTAATGCTACACGACCTTGCTTAACGGTTAAACAAAAGCGGCGCAATAGAAGATTTATTAGAGATGTAAAAATGAATTTACCCTACGTTTGAGTATACTTTTAACGTATGTATAATAAAAAAAAATAAAAACATGCCTAAAGCGGTTTTATTTGGTGGGAATATATTTCCCTGTCTGTTTAGGTTTTGTTTTAATTTAATGGTGAGAAAATATTTTCCTATATGCAATGCCTGCATGACTAGTAGCTGCCTCCGACTCCACTTGAATTTTACGAATAATGAAAATATGTTATTTTCGGTTTGAATACTGAAAAAAAAGTACCATAGATATTAAATTAGATCTTTGTTTCTCTTAAGAAATATAAAAATGATTTTTTTTAATTAAATTTAGATATTAATAAAATAAAAAACAAATATATAGTAGCTTCATACCTTCTTCTTCTTATACATAATGGCTTCGTGCGGTTTGCACATTTACCCAGTGCCAAGTTAGAGATATATTAATATCATATAAATTATAGTAAATGAGAATGAGTGGTGATAAAGATGGTAAATGGTAAATGAGATCCCCTCCCCCTAAGCCCCTTGAGTCCTCAGTAAAGATGTGGGACTATACTGAGATCTCACATGGACTTCTTGAGAGAATTTGAAAAGTTATGTTGCACTGTTTTATTTCATTTACCCAACACTCATGTACCTACGTTCACAAACACTTAACAGTTAATAATCCACCGTTATTAAACATTAATGTTGGAAATATCACAAATTTTAGAAAATAAAACAAAACTGCAGACATGACGCTTCACTTTCCCGCCGAGAAGTTCCGCTTCATACCTTGCTTTTTGCGGAAACAAAACTTTTTTTTTCTATACGAAAAATAAAACTAACAAATAAAAAATCAAAGGAAAACAATACATTGCACAAAAAAGTCTATAGTTATTGATATTTATGAATCTTGGCGAGATCTGGCTAAATGAAATTTTTTAAAACATTCTTGCGCACATAATGCGACATTTTTTAAAAAGTGAGATCCCGTTCATGGCGGCCTACAAAAATGCCGCCTAAAACACAAATAAAAAAATCGCTTAACTCCGCCGGAGTAATCCGACCACTGGTGATCACTTAATGCCAAGTTAGAGGCGTGTAATAAATATAACAGCAGGAAGCCGAAGTGGCTTCTTCTTCAATCCCCGCTGAGTCCTCGTGGTGCAGGCTATAAGTATTGGACTGGTGAAGTATACTCATCCCTTTCACTCCATAATGATATACCTAAAGAGTGAAAGAGATATCTCAACGAAGTTTCGTTTTCGCTGAATTAGAGTAGGCTTTCTGAACCACTCACTTTGGTTTGTAAGAGACTTTACATCAGCTGAGCTCATGATCCGTTCTTTAGCACCTATAGCACAAGCTGTGCTGAGTTTGGAACTAGGTGGCGATGTGTGAGATATCCAAGGATATTGATTTATTTAATGAAAAAAAAATTATATAATAATTTACATTAATTATTAATATTTTTTACATTGAATATTATTATTAGTGTGTAATTATAAAAACTGTGACTTATCCAGCTGGAGAGGCGACCTATTCTTCGCCGGCTTAATTAGTGGCAGTCACGTTACATCAGTGAACGTAGGAATACCAAAAATCCACTATAAGAAATCTAAATATTTAGTTAATAAAGTCATCCAAACAATACATCTCAGCCCACTAGTAGTGGGAACGAAGCAAGATGAAAAGGATCAAAGTCATACTCCACAAAGTGGACCAAGTGCGAATTGGCGAAGGCAGATGTGTAAAGGCCCTACTATTCGATTTTATCAAGCCGCCCAATAGGCCCTCTAACATAACTTAACGACTACCACATAAAGTGATAATCAGAACCAATGTCTGAACGTGTCTTCCAAAGCACGAAAGTGTTTAATATTTAGTGCCACAGATACGGTCACCCATCTTAGTACTGGCCTCTGTGAACTATGCTTTACGTCGGTGATCGTTACGGACGGTGGTCCAAGGTATGACCTCGACACATAATGTTGTAGAGTTACGAGCGCTTTTAAACACGATTGAACTTAAAATAATGATTGAGAATCAAAAGAACTCAATGCGGAACCATTTAAAGCAGGTGACGTGAATCGATAAACCTGGCTGTACTGGCAGTGTGATTTTTTTTGCAAAGCGTGCTAATTTTCGTTTTGCGTGTTAAATTGAGTTAATGAAAGTGATATAAAATACGTACATAATTTTAATAGTATAGGTTAATTTCTCTTTGCAGCGAAAGAATGACCACAATAATTTGATTTTCAAATATTTCTTAAAACGTAGTGTGTCAACACAGTATACGTAATCATCTCGAGCTTTCTCTCAAGTCTCAGACGATCTTATTTAACGAGTTCCAATATTAGTCTGTGAATCTATAGTCTTGTAACACCACTCACTCAGTTTCAATCATTTCATCAATTTTCATCTTCGAATCGTAGGCCAAGGGCAGTAGGTAACCTAATTGCCTTGCCTGTATTGTACCTACTCGACTCGGCATTCGAATAAGACTGCGCGGTGTACGTAGTAGACGTCTAATTTTATAAAGGAAAAAGATTACTGAGGCCGTTCCAGGAGACTGTGTGGATGACCCCAACTGTTGGGTCAAGCAAGACGATTTATCTGGCACAGTATTGAAGTGTTTATTTGGGAGCAGACGTTACCTACTTTTGTTTTTGTGATACCAAAGTATGTTGGAACTGAAGTTAGGCATTGTATTTACAATATTTTTATTCAGTTATGGTTTAGGTGAGTTTTTAAAAATATATTATACTACCAATTTACGTGTATACACACTTAACTTGATTAAATTAATCATTAAATAACATAGCATAGGATGACCTTCTAAATACAGCATTTTTATAAACATGCAATATTGGCAAACTCATTATGCGTTTTGTTGTTGTCTTTATTTTCCTTAACAATAACACATACCTACGTCATACATACGGTGATTTGACACTAGGAATAGGAAAGTATGGTCAACTGCCAGCTCTTCGTGTTGTGAACTTGTGATTAAACTTCTTCGAGGCAACCATTTCTATTCTCAGTTACAGTTGCGTTGAATTTATAAAAGACTAATGATTGAGATGTATTGGAGGTTGTTAGAATACAATATTCTAATTTGCAATGGTAATTACTTAAAGTCAATGGTAACCGCTGTTTATTTTACCTTCAATTAAGCAAGATTGTCTAAAGAAACAGCTAATTTCAGGAGTAGGTACCTACTTTGACACGCGTCACATGCTGCCACAGACCGAAATAAAACGTTGACGCATTGAACAAAACCATTCAATTAAATGATCGATTTTTTTAAAGGAACTATATTTCTATTATTATGTTTCAATTTAATGTGGCTCTATTTTGGTAATACAATTATATTAGATACAAATTTTGGTTATTATTCCAACCATAATGTAAAGAAAAGAAAAGTGGTTTCGTATAAGTAGGTATTTAAAAAAAATTACAAAAGTAAACTATGAGTAGGTATATTTTTACTTTTAGATTATTATGGTTATTGTATAGTAGCGTTGTGATGCTTATAACAATAAATATAGCCATTGTGGTTTGTCGAAAAACTCTGAAATAAGTGACATCACTATGGCGTGGAGATCAATATATCTGCACTCCGCTCGTGAGGTCGCGGGTTCGGACCTCCGAAGGAGGACCTCCTTAAAGAGGCGCAGTGGATGCGCCCTTTCTTCCTCCTTGTGCGAACATAGCGTGTGTGGACTACTTCTAGGAGGATCTATGGTTAGACAGCATGGACGGGCCCTACTGACCCGCCCGCTGCGCCCTCCACAGGTTTCTTTTGGTTTTCCTCCCGTTAGTACTAAGGGCACCCAGAGGCCAAACTCTAGGTGTTACCATTTCCCGGCGGCCTCCTACGCTCTACCGGAACGCCCCTCCACCACGCCAAGTTTCGGGAGACCTGTTCGGGGGGGACCTAACGACCCCCTACACCGAGACATAGATGACAGATGTATTCTTCCTCACATCACCTGTTGGAGAGATACTTTTAAGATTCGTTTTCAATGTCTTATTGTACTACGTTGTCAGAATGCTTTTCTTATTTCGACGGGGGTATTAATTTTATGCTAAATTAAAAGTCTCTAAGATAAGAAGCGGACAGACATACCGGCAAACACGGTAAAACTATTAGGGTTCTTTATTTTGCTACATAACCATAAAATTATGTTTTCGTTTTTATTGAAAAACATTTAAGCACTTATAAATTAAAATCTGTACTACCTATATCAAAGCTTATTCCGTTACCGTTTAGCCAATGACATTAAGTCGACAACTAGACGACTGTACTTTTTTCTATTCTATTCTGCAAGACACTAGAAAATCGTCAGGTCGGACTGCAAATATATCGTCAGATGATAGCAAAGCTTCTTTTGCATTATGTCACAGCAGTAGCGTTCCACCGCCGCATTCCAAGCGTAGCAGTGAACAAGTTAACATGTATCTTTTATATTTAACGAAATCATGTCAGCAACGATATCACCAACGACACCGACACAGTGTGAACGCGTCTAGAACTACTAGTATAAAATTACCCGTCGCCGAAAGATCGAGTCGGTCGTTATCATCTTCTGATGTGATTATCACTTGGCCTTTATTTATTAAACTTATTACGAAAAAACAAGAATATCTGAATTAAACAATATTATTCTAATTCCGATGATTGTTACAGGTCTAGATTATAACAAACAAAGATATCACAATACCGACTTCCTGCAACATGAGGCTGGTAATAACAACAATAATAATTTTAAAAAGGAATCAAATTTACCTTCACAAATAGACTATGGGACAACAAAATCACAATTTCCTCCCCTGTCGACACCCTCTTTTTCACAAAACTCTGCACCATCTCTAAATACTCGAACGACAATACCTACAAGTAAACGAGATTATGTAGCATCTGATTTCCCTACCCTGCGTCCACCAGCCAACTTACAACCTAACAGTCAGAAGCCTTTTAGTACATCTTCGCCTGTTCTGAATCCCACGCCCAATTCGCAGATTTCTGGCAAACGAGACTATGTAGCTCCTAATAAACTTCACAGTAATGTAATAACATCCTCCACTAGTTCCAAGCCTCCTCAACTTAGTCAATCCACACAGCCTAGCAGCAAACGAGATTATGTCAATCCTAAAATAACTGACCAATCTCAACAAGGTAAAGTGAAGGATCTCATAAATTTTTACGACAAAAAAACTTCCGATCCCCCTTTACCCCAAAAGGGTAGCTACAGTTCGATTGTACAAGGAGCACATCACAACAATGAAGGGGTAACTGTGAAACCTCCAATTACTCCATCACCACCATTTAAATCTCCTACTCAAAAGCCTTTCAGCTTTAGCTCTATAGTTTCTGGATCGCACCGCCAAACTATTTCGTCTTCGGTTTCAACAACTAATAAGCCTTTGACTACACCACACAAACCTACAAGCCCAACCCATTCGCCAACCACCCGTCCACTTGTGCTTCCTAGTTCTATTGTTCAAAATACGAATGCCCAAGGTAATATTGCAAATGGTGTAAGTGACATAGAATTACAAACACTTAGTGAAGATCTTTTGAGGAAAGATACAAATAATGCAGCGAAATATGTTACTATCAACTATCAAGGAAAAACAACATCACAGTCAGTAGCTGATCAAGCACCATTGCCGTAAGTTTCTTTTACAATCATATTGTAGCCGGCTATTGGGACTAAATTGCCGTCTATTAAAAAAAAATTTGGTGACTTTAAAGCTATGAGTAAACGACGACTGATGGTGTATATAATTTTTTGCTAACTCTTAAAGACTTACGTCACAATTCAGGTCACGATAGAAACGATGCGTCTTCGGGGTATGAAGAGGGTTACGTTCGGCACAAATTAATAAAAATAATTATATTTTTAATTAAGTTCCTAACCTAACCCACGACTGGGTTAAGATTTTGGGTCAGGTTCAGAATAATCGTATTAAACGCATGATTCCGTTTGTGAGTTTTTTGGCTTTAATTATGTAATATTCTGAATTACAACATTGTATGTGTTAACTTACCGATCATATTGTGTTAAATAATACTTCTACTGTTGAGATCTAATTATATTTAACCGTATCGCTTCGTCAATCAACGTTAATTATATATACATTGTTAAAAAGATAATGAACTGTGTACATTGATGATATTATATAACATCTATTTTTATATTACAGATTACTCTCCGTGTCATCTGAAGCATGGAATATTCCAACTATACAAAAATTTGTACCTTTACTTGATAATTACGATCGTGATACACACGTAAATGAATACGTTACTCCATTGGTAAATAACTATACCTTTATCACTCTACTCAAAATAATTCCGTTGTTCATTTGTATTATTTTCTAGTTGACAGTTTAATGAAAATTACATTTCAGGAAAAGAATGAAGAAAATGCTTTTATGGATTCAATCGTCTCAACCGGTGTGATTCGACATCTGATGTTATTTTTAAAGGAAAAAGGTTGGCACTTTTAAATATTCTTATATTGTAGGTAGAGCAGCCGCAATAAATTGTGTTTTCTTTTTATTATTCATATTCACAAATTATATTTAAAAAAAATAAAGATTAAGCCACCACTTAAACCACTGAGGTTTGTGTGTAGTGGTTATTTATTGTATGCAAACCTTATCTAAAAAACATAGCAGATATTCAGAATCAATTGCTCAGATAGTTAAAATGGAGTTTCCGCTGCGTACACTAACGTTATGTAGTCCCTGGCGACTTTTCTAAAGTAATTACAGCATGATGCACGCCATAAAAGTTTTGAAACTTACAGTACCCGGCAGTATTTACGTGCGGTATCAGTATCGCAATGGCATTTCCGAACACAAGCGAAAGCTTCTACGAAATGGCATTGTGCGAAAGGGACTTATTGGCAAAGTTACTTTCTGCGTCAATTTTTTTTCCATCGGGTACTATAAGTGAAGTAGCACGAGTGATCCATTATGACACATACTTATTTTTCTATTCATATCGCAATGTTTACAGCTGTTTTAACCCTTATTCAAATATTGGGAAATTATTTCCCACTTGACAGTACCGTAATAAAAAATCCATTTGATTAAGGGTTAAAAAATATTTTTTTTTTTCACGACTACTTGCAGGTTTCGTCACGCCCGACCCGAAACAACAGAGAGACTTCCTTAAGCAATTATGGTTTAATTTGTATGCAAGAAGCAAGGGAAAGTTAAGCAGTTCCGGATTTGAACATAGCTTTGTTTCGGAACTGCATAATGGTGGAGTATCTGGTAAGTACCTAGTAAGTACTAAGTAAGGGTTCCGGCGGTAAGACTGCAGTCGCTCCAACTAACAATTTAAATTCAGCCGAATATGGTAAGCATGCAGAGTGCCACCCCCACTCATCCCGCGGGAAGTCGTAAGAGTCGATGAAGAGAAATTTTACCGGATGACCCATCATCCCACCGCAGCTGCCCACAGCACCCCACACCACTGCCCACAGCAGTGCCATCCTGCGTACTGGCTTGAACTGCGATCATCAACCCGCCTGCCCAGCGTGGTGATTATGGGCAAATACCCCCAATAGAATGTTATCTATTGGGAAGGCTAATGTTCTGCAGTGGACTTAATAAGGCTGATATGATTATTGATATGATTATTATTTTTAGGTCTTCACAACTGGATATATTTCACTAAAGAAGAACAGGCTAATCGATTAAATTATTTGGGATATCTAAAACACACAGACCTGAATGGTGTAAGTTAATGCTTAACTCTATTAGAAATAGTGTATTTAGTTAGTCGGAAATGATCACTGCGTGAAACAGAGTTCAAAGTGGTCGGTCCTTGGATTGGTGACCGTTTGTTTGGCATTTAATATCGAGCGCTTCTCTGCTACGGATGGCACGTTATTACTAAATGTGGTGTTCTTCATGCCATACTTAGATACCTTATATGCAGCAAACACCTGCTTCACGTAGTGGGGTCTGGAGGAGACCCAATTGGTGATTGCAATTTTATATTAATATTCCAGTGTCTACTACAAAAGCTTTTAATTCGTCGCCTATATTAGCGGAGGCTATATTAAAAGATAACGTAAATATATGTACAAAATATTTTACTTTACGTCATGTAACAACTATGGATATAATTTAGACATTTAATACTCTTAATGTTAAGAAACAATGTTAAAAAACCTCTGGGGCAATTCCATCGTAACAAGCCTATCATTGTTTTGGGTGGCGCAGATACTCCGCATTGTATCTTGTTACTTCAAATTTAAGTAATAGGATGGAAAGCGGTTCGATTCTCGGTCCGTTTTTGTTTATAATTTATATGAATGATTTGCCACATTTGGTTAAGGAAAACCACGAGATAGCGTCGTTTGCTGATGAAAGCGATATCATAGCGTGTGTATAGGGTGTATAGGTATAGGGATCCTATCAAGACCTAAGGAGCTCGCCACCTTTTACGTGAGATCTACTAAGTATATAATTAGCGAAGTGTGGGCGGGCCTACTTCTTTTGAGAAACAGGCGTGAATGTAAGTAAAGCGATATCAGCATGTAGACGATGCAAACAATGCGATTTCAAAAGTGGTGCACTGGTTTGATGTGAATAATCTGTTATTAAATGGGGCTAAAAAGACATGTATTAAATTCGTGAAGCCTGGCGTCCAAAGAGTTGATGAGTTGACCCTTTTGGATACTACACAATTTTGGGGGTTTACATTAGACTCTAAGCTGCAGTGCTACCCACACATTAGTGAATTATCGAATAGACTCAGCTCTGCAGCATTCGCGTTAAAGAATTGAAACAGCTATGCTAGTTTATCATAGCTATTTCCATGGTTTTATGTCGTGTGCTATTCTTCTGTGGGATTGTGCCGCAGATATTCTAACAATTTTTGTACTGCAAATGGAGTCTATTCGAGCAATTTATAATCTACCATGTAGACATTCACTCATTGATGTATTTAAAGAAATTGGTATTTTGACAGTTGCGAGTCAATTTGATTATGAGAACCTGGTATATGAATATTGATTAATTTAGTAAGAAATATATACATAACCTAAACACCAGGAATAAGCATAAACTAGTTGTACCTGCCACTAGGCTCCAAAAGATAAACAAATCATTTAGAGGTCAAAGAGTTCGATTCTTTATTATAATAAAAATATTTGAAGTTTGAAGACATTATTTATTGGTTATTCAAAATTCTATTGTTTCCTGCTGTTTCTGTTTCTCATACCACTGTAATTTGTACTTTCTGGACAGTAAAGTCTTTTAGTTTTAAGGTCCTCATCATTCGAAAGGCCTCTTTTTTCTCCGAATAGGTCGTGGGTGTGTTTTTTTTAATGTCTACCCCGAAGGGGAAGGCAGAGGCATATTATACGCCCACACTTCGCCAATTATATAGTTAATCCCACGTAATAGATGGCGAGCCTATTGCCGCTTACCGGGCACTGTTATATTTGCTAGAGCCTCGTCCGTTGATCGGCAGGTGCAAAATTTGCAGGTGAGTTTGGTTTGGGCTCCTTAGGTCTTCGTAGGATCCCTATGCACTCGATATACCACCACTCTTGAGATTGTGGGTTCGATTCCCATACAGGACAAATATTTGTACAGGTCTGGTTTTTTTTTGTTTATTTCTTATTTATTTTCCATAACTAACATTGGAACTAAACAATAAGTGTAATTTTAAGATATTTTTTATTTTTATATTATGATACATTTAATTTTACATTTGTGTTTATGCCATTTCAGCTATTTCATAATATCATTATATTGAAATTGGGTGGTAAAGAGATAACTCTCCTTTAATTATTTTACATGTTACACTGTATTGGTTTTCAGAAAGGAGCTGTTATAAAGCTGCATTTTAATCATCAAGGAGTAGACAAACCAGTTGACTCTATTTTTGTTGGCACTTCACCTGAACTTGAAATTGCTTTATATACTTTATGTTTTATAACTCGGGTCGATACAGATTGTAATATCAAATTGGCTGGCAAAGACATTGTTATAAAGACATACAAGTTTCGATACAGAAGCAAAAACTATGTCGGAAGCGCATTTCCACAAATATAACTGTTAATAAAAAATTTACTTATAAATAAAACAATTCCATCAATACTCCTATTTCTAGTTATAAAATGTATAAAGACTCTAAATAAATTCTTTATGTACATTTAATTTTCAAAACGTGTTTTATTACTAACACCCTCGTGCTTATAGCTGATTACTTCCTACAGGAGTATTCAGTTTTAATTTTCTCGCTGAAGTAGGTACCTAATCATCGTTTTAAACAGGTGTTACTTCGCTTTCTAACAGATACCTAGGCATCTGTGTACTATCGTAGTTCCAGTTAACAGTTTTTTTTTTAAATAATGGCTTCGTGCGTCTAGCACATCTATCCAGTGTCAAGTAAGTGATATATTAATAATATATAACTCATAGTAAATGAAAATGAGTGATGATAAATGGTAAATGAGATACCCTCCCCTAAGCCCCTTGAGTCCTCAGTAAAGATGTGGGACTATACTGAGATCTCACGGACTCCTTGAGAGAATTTGAAAAGTGGTGTTGCACTGCTTTGTTTAATTTACCAACACTCATGTATATTCACAAACACTTAACGGTTAAGAATCCACCGTTATTTATTACACATTAACTTTCGAAATATCACAAATTCTAGAAAATAAAGTAAAACTGCAGGCATGACGCTTTACTTTTCCGCCAAGACAAATCTAAAACTACGTTACTCATAAAACATAATTAACTTGTTTTATTTATGTGTGCTGTAGTTATATGTTAAAAGATCATCTAGGTAAGGTTATCATAATGTAAATAAAATTTAAGTGGACAGCCAGGAAACCGATTTCTTTACGCATATACGTACTCACATAGAATAAAATAATGAGTTAACTTTTTTTTACTACTTTCGAAGGAACTTTTTTATATGCGCTCAAATGCCAGAATCAGATAAAATATTAAATAGGCTAAAATAAGTAAGTAAATTTTAAACATGAGATTAGCTCAAAATTTGTTAAAGTGTGCTTTGTTAATCGATGGTCGTATTCATTGAATGATACGATCCTTAAAAACTAACAAGTATCGAGTGTAACTATCGAGGGGATCAGAAGGCCAAACTAACTCGCTCAACTATAGCTTTTAGCGATAAGTCTTGCTGAGACTTGATATTTGTTTCTCATCTAACACTATTCAAATGAAGTACCTAAAATATTTCAATTGATAATCGCGGCACGTTCGACACGAGTAGCTCAACACTATCACTTGATTGTCAGTGTCATGTGGTGATGGAATGTCAGAAGGTATAAGTGACAGCCACCCACTAGCCAGTGTTGTTTTAATTTGGAGTGAAGTCGTTTAGTGGAGATTTAAAATTGCATTATGCAATAATGTGTGTTTTCTTTTGTTATTTTTATTCGTTTAAACTGCGTAATAACACCTTTGATGAAACAATATCATACTAAATTTGTGCCCTGTATGCGCATGTGAATTAAAAATGAGTTTGTGTAACAGTCTTACTTGTTGTATTAAAAAATTGAATACCAGATATTTGGTAAAAATTGAGTCTTGTAATATTCTGTTTAGAAAAAATTATTCTACTCGAGAATTATTAAAAGAGGCGTACTGTCGTACTAAGCTTAAGTGCAGATGTAAGTATTTTCTTATAAAAATAATTGCTTTTATTCAGTGATCAATTTGTTATTTATAAGTATTGTTATTTTATAGCAAAGAAACTCCCTCAAGATGTAAACCCAAAGGGTGTATTTGCCTGTAACGAGCTGGACTTGTCAGAAGTCAAGGTGTATGGGTTTGATTATGATTATACTCTGGCACATTATAAGCCGTCTTTAGAACATTTACTATACAATCTTGGACGAGAAGTACTGTTAGAGAAATACAAAGTAAGTGTACATACATACATTCACGCCTGTTTCCCCGAAAGGGTAGGCAGTTGCATATTATACACCCTCTCTTCGCCAACTATATAGTTTGTTCCACCTAATAAGTTGCAAGCCTGTTGCTGTTTACCAGGCACTGTTATGTTCACCAGAGCCCCGTTCGTTGATCGCCAGATGCACCACTTGCAGGTGAGGTTAGCTTGGGCTCCTTAGGTCTTGGTAGGATCCCTATATACCCTAGGTAAGTATGTTTAATATAATTTCTGATAATTACAGATATTGATAATTTCAATTCTGAGTAATTCTGACCACAGGTCCAGGTTTGTTTTACTTTCTGTGAAGTATATGTATTAAAATTTTAATTATATTTTTATAATATTTAAATTACTCTATAACAATTTGGTCATTTTTATGATTAAAATTTTCATTAACTATAGATTTTCTTTGTGTAGTGTGATATTATTAGCAAAGACTTGTAGAATTTAGTACTGATTCATTAATTAAAAATGGAATATAATAAACTGAACCTCTAAAAAATACTTTTTTGATCATCAAAAATACTGATCTAGCATCTAATAGGGGATTAGGTGCTCCATCAGAATTTTTTGATGTACAAAAAGGTTAGGTTAGGTTGGTAATTTATTAATTTTGATGACACATTAAATATGAGCCATTAAAAATTACAATATCATTAATTATGTACTTACCCCTTATTATGCCTATGTAATAATTTTCAAGATAATTTTAAATCAGCTTAGATTAAAGCTGAAGTGAAAGATAATGCTAGGGTAAAATATGTAAAGATTATTCCAGTTAATTTTACCTATATTTTTACAAAACTCCTTTTAAAAGACCATTAAAATGAAAATCTTATTTATAAAGCACATTTAAAATTATCTTTAAGGTAATATAGCTGGTTGTAGGAGATACTATTTAAGGTGGTCTGTCTATGGCACCCCGTTTTGCAGTGCAGTGTCTAATAGTCATTTTTAACATTTTGAAAACCTGCTCTGCATGTCAGCTCGTTTTGCAGTGCCTAATGGTTAATTTTAATGTTAAAAAAACTGGCACACTGATAAAACAGGTCTTTCTATATATTTTTTATACAAAATAAGGTATCTGCTTAGATAAAAAAATCTTAGTGTGACACAGTGGGCAAATTGCTTAACCCTCTCCCTTTATAATTTTTATCTTGTACTTTATTGTTGATGTATTACATTTTCATGTTAGAGTATTTAACAGGCCCTCTAGAAGTATTGCAGTAAAACTTAAGTTAGTGACTGAGCTTTTTTATGTCCAAATGCATGCTCGGAGATTTTGGGTTAGGTATGCAGTGGGTAGCACTTACAGCTACTTTATTTATTTAGGTAGGATTATTATATGTGGTGCTTATTTACATGTAACCCCTCCTTAGATTCTCTTATTGCTGTAACAAATGTTTATAAACATGCATTTTATTATTATAACCATAATAATCACCTTTCTTTCTCACAAACAATGAATTGTCTTTTATTTCAGTACCCACCAGAAATCCTAAAATTAGAGTATAAACCAAATTATGCAGTACGAGGTCTTCACTATGACATTGAAAAGGGTCTTCTATTGAAATTAGACTCCTTTTTGCAAATACAATTTGGTGCTGTGTATCGAGGCCTGACTCCTGTTTCTACTGATGAAGTTCTTAAACTTTACAAGAACAGAATCATACCTATAGCATATGTGGAAGGTGATACAAGAGCTCACAAAGTAAGTATAAATGGTCCAGAATTATTTATAAATTAAATATATGGAAAATCTAAAAAATATCTATATGTACATTACAATGTAAATTACATTTATCAACGAAAATGTTAATATGAATTGAAGTATTCATATTTCTGACAAATATTTATATGTAAAGTAATGCAATAATAGTAATTGTGCAATCAATATGGTACATTATCTTTATATCTTAAGTGTATTTTCAAAAATAGAAGATGAGCTAGACATATATTTAAATTTTTCTTAATTTAATCTTTTTTAGCTGTGGCAGTTTTAGCCCCAATATATGGCAATGCAGAAGGTCAGAGCTTAAATACTCATGGACTTTCCGAAGTTATGTGCGCAATTGTCTCTTACATCGTGTCTGGGAAAGAATATTGAGCCGGTTGTCCCGTTTGTCATGAACATCTATAGCAATCGTTATCAGTGCCTTATATCAATATTAATATAAGTTAAATCAAAAATTTTAATTAATGTGTGGTTTACACAGTCAAATTAAAATAATTTACGTCACTAAAGCAATATCTTGGAGGCAACCAAGAGTCCTTTATCATCGCTTTATGTAATGGACAGACTGAGAATGCTTATGGAATATAGAACAACAGATGTTTGTTTATGTTTTTAGAAACAGACAATACGCTCGTTATGGTATTATATAATGCATTCAATTAAGCACTATTTATTTAAAATCTTTTTAAAAGAAAACCACCTTTTAAAAGGTCTTATAAACCATAATAGAAGATGCTGTGTTTTGTTTTGAGGATTATACATTACATCCATACATTACGCCACACTTTAATGATGGAGGAATTCAATCTACAATGTGTCGCGAGGGTACAGTGGTTGGAAACTGAGGGAGACTTTTGCGTCTGATATTGAAAAATTCCATGTTTCGGAAGGCATGTCTCGATGATTTCTGCTTTTGGTTATCGTTAAGCCGTTAGCGGCAGCTAAAACTTAGACCTGAATTCATTTCACCTTGGTTTGCCGGAGCCCTGTAGTGAGCGTTAATGAGTTTGAAAATGATGATGAATCCTATATAAAGGGTAAAGTCATACATGCAGACGAAACGGCGGGCGGCAGCTATATCATTTGGATGACACCCAGCACACTGATTGCCATATAACTTAAACGATGCTTTCCAAACAATGAAAAGTTGCTTCCTGACGGTATGCAAGCAAAGTAGCAGCCAAAGATATAACTCATAAAACAATAACAGAATCGGCTGAAATGGTAAATATTGTTACGTAGTCACAGACTGGGCTATTAATATCTAACCTAACAAGTCTCTGCAAGGTAATCATCGGCACTTGTAAGCAATCATTCATTTGTGCTCTCCCCTTTGTGTTGATATAATGGCCACATGTGACATACATTTGCAATTTACAACGACTGGTATATACCCGTAATGTGTATGCTCTGTCTACTTAAAATTATAGGGATAGAGAAGGGTTATGCAAACAATAACTAGACAAAGCTATAAATTATATAAGGTATCGATAGTGATCATAAATTATATTTGAAATCAAACGTCGTATTTTTAACAAATATCTACCAATAAGCGTTTTTAAATTATTGGTGAAAAATGTTGCGAATACTGCCTCAACAGTGCGATGGCGTATGTCACGTTTAAGTTAACACTGAAAAAATGCTTGAGGTCTGTAGCCGTCTAGGGCAGTAGCGATGTTTCTCGCATTATATGTGACCTCTTCTGGCCGTACTTCTCTTTCTTTTTAAGCCTGCTATGATATAATTCCTATTCGGTGTTCCTAGGGTTACTTTCTGTATGTGAGGAAGCACGCATGTGACTGAGTCTGCGGCCTCGATACACGCTGCACGGGGGGCGGTCTGTGACACCTATTGTGTGGAAGTGTTAGTGTAATGAGCAGTGCCCAATCATGGTCCCCATGTGTAGCAATCATTTGAATCGATAGTGATTAGTTCTTACGAGATAAATGACATCCAGTAAAAAAATATAATAAATTAAAAATAAGAAAGTCAATAATATTTTTCAGGTTACTTATAAGAAGGCTCGTCTTGATAAAACCATATATAAAACAATATTGTCGTTTTTAAAACAGGAAACTATCCCATTAATGAAACTACATACGTACAAATTCTTGTTGTTTTAGGCAAACCGTGCAAAAATGGTTCACTTGGCAGATTTATTTTCTGTACCGGAAATGGGATTGCTATGCAATGTTGCTGAATATTTCATTAAAAATCAAATTGACTATCATCCGGAAATCCTGTTCTTAGATGTGAAGGTAAGTAGTTACTAATAATGTAGTTTTAAATATTATCCAAGGAATTTATTGACAGGTGGTCAATATTGTACATTTAACAGAACAGCCTAAAATAGAGTTGATATGAAACAAATTTTAATTTCTTAGGAAAAAGCATCTTTCCTTGCCATTATATAGTGTAAATTTTAGATATTACATTAAATATTAAATTTAAATAAAATCGTTATCTGTTAGCAAATTTCACAGCCTTCTATAATATTGTCTTTTCCAGAACTCCGTGCAGAGTTGTCATCCTATAATGCATAAGATTGTTGCTAAAAACGTTGAAGAGTACATTAGGCCCAATCCAGATCTGAGGAAGTACTTCCAGAAGTTGCAGGATGGTGATAGAAAACTCTTTCTCGTCACCAACAGTCCGTACCACTTTGTGTAAGTCTGCATACTATTACACCTTTCACCTTTATTTGCCGCGGGGCTTAGATGTCTAAAATCGGAAATGATCGCCGAAGTATGAACGCCAATATATCACAAAATTCTAGCAAGGTGCGTGCATATATGTACTTCCCTTGGGGTGGCGTAAACATTATTACAACTATTAAAAGCGAGAGTTGTAGGAAAGTTCACTTTTAGCATATATATCCCTAGACGAATCATGTCAAATGGTAGTCGGCACATGGACAATACACGAGATCCCATACTCATAAAACTTGATTGTAAATCACAGGTTATGGATTAGAGATCAGATGTGAAATTAAAAATGCAGTATCACTGTGTCTAGGCTCTTGGGCATACAGTTATCTTAGTCGCTATCTACGACATCCGCAGGCAAGACATGCTTTGATAAAATTCTTTAAAGGTGCCGCAACCACACAGCAGCATCTTAGGAAGGTGATAAGAGATTTCCAAAAAGTCTTTTGTCCTTAAAACCACATTATATAGGCTTGTGGCGATGTTTGTAGCTATTGTTTTTTATGTACTTTATTGTATACGGTAAACCAGTAAGTCTTATTACTATCGATATTGGATATAAAACTGTATATAGATAGGAAAAGCTTATTGATTTCTGTTCGCAGTAATGCGGGTATGGAAATGCTAGTGGGAACCGACTGGCGAGATTTCTTCGACGTGGTGATAGTGAACGCGAACAAGCCCAAATTCTTCACAGAGGTGTCACGGCCCATACGAGTGTTCGACAAGAACGCAAACACGCACATCTGGGAAAAAGTCAACGCTCTCGAGAAAGGCATTATTTATTATGAGGTGAATATGTACGTAATTTTATTTTTGGATTACGTGTTTTTGTTTACTGAAAGATTCAAAGAAAGAACACATAAGTAATGAACACACAATATGTATATATTCTATATGAGAGGAAGTGGCACTATCCTATGCCTAGAATAGTGCCGCACCCTCTCATTTCACGAAGAGTCGACGAAAAGAAATCGTACCGGATGGTGGGCAGAAGTGTCATCCTGCGTTTTAGATTGAACTTCCATCCCCAACCCATCGTGATAATTATAGGCAAATATCTCTAATAAAATGTAATCTATTGGAGGGTGCTCTCACTTCAATGCACAGCACAATTTCAATACATACATACATTTACGCCTGTTCCTTAAAAGGGGTTGGCAGAGGCATATTATACGCCCCCCCGACTGGTCTCCACCTTGTCGTGGTGGGGGGGCTGAGTACCTCCCGGTAGGGCGCAGGAGGCGCTAGGGAAAAGGTAACACCCAGAGACCGACGACTCTGGGTGCCCTTAGTACTGACTACCGGGGGGAAAACTAAGAGGGACCTATGGAGGGCGCTGCGGGTAGGCCAGGAAGGCCCGCTCAGCAGCGCCAGGAGGGTCTAGGCAGCGAAGGCAGGGGGCCCCTGCTGTCTAACCATGGACCCTCCGGGAAGTTGGCCACACACGCTATGGTCGCAGGGGGAGGTAGGAGGGGCGCGTCCACTGCGCCTCTCTGAGGAGGTCCTCCCGGTTTTGGTTCGGGGGACGTTGGCCGCAGGCGGGGTGTCAGAAGCTGCAACCCAGGTACTGGCCCCCGCCTCTTTCTCAACAAGCGGCGGGCGTCGTCGGAAGATTTTTAGTGGGTATTCCTGCCGGCGGTCGTGTCTGCCGGTGGTGAGTCCCACACCCCCTTTCGGTCCCCCTTTGGCCGGAAGGCAGTGCGTAAATGCATTTTGTTACCGACGTAAAACAAAAAAAAAAAAAGGCATATTATACGCCCGCATTTCTCCAATTATCTTGTTGCTCCCACGTGGCGAGCCTATTGCCGTTTACCCGGAACTTTTATGTATGCCAGAGCCTCGGCCGTTGATCGGCAGATGCACCACTTGCTGGTGATGTTGGCTTGGGCTCCTTAAATCTTGATAGGATCCCTATACACCCAGCACAATTGAAATACAGTTTTAATGGGTTTTTATTCCAGAGGTGGTTTTGGTACGCCGCAGTATGAAATATACATTAACATACTAGTCAATAATAAGAGATAATCTAGTCCACAGTAAGAAACAAATAAATTAACTTTTTATTTTAGGGTACAGTGAAGCAACTGCAAGAGTTGACCGGTTGGAGCGGCCACCAGGTGCTGTACTTTGGAGACCATCCATACACAGATCTTGCAGACGTCACGCTGGAACACGGCTGGAGGACTGGCGCCATTATTAACGAACTCACGGTCAGTTGTAGTTACGACGATATCTTGCAGACTTCTTTCGAGACCATCCATGTCTTCGCTCTTGCAGATGTCACGCAGAACACTACGGGAGAGCTGCCCCACGAAGTTAAGACAACACGCTAAATTATATTTGAAGGACAGCGACACTATTAATAGTTAGTTTATGTTACGACAAGGCGTTGCTGACAGTTAATATATCAAATTACTTCGAACATCCAAATGTCGCAGGCAGAAAAACACCCTAAAATAGATATTATAGAAAATTGCAAAATACGCTGTATAATTTTTTTCTTGTTTACTTTAAGTACTTAAGGGGAAGGTGGATTTCGCTGACTTTTAGAAGCCTAGCAAGGCGTCTCCGCGCCCGCGCGAGGGGACTCTAGATGGATTTCGTGCATCGGTTGCATATAAAAATTCATCAAAAATTATAAATAAAGAAATAGGCTAAAACAACCAAACGATCTCTTCGGTATTTAATATACTAATAACCTACATAATAAATAAAAAAAAAAGACGCAACTTTACATATGTATTATAAACAAATATATAAATAAAAAATTATTAGAAAACTAAACGAGTTATTTTATTTACAACCTCACGTTCTTATGTGTTATATGATGTAGATCTATGTAAATTTTTTTCAATTTTTTTCCGTACAAGATTACGAAGAACAATAAAATTGAAAAAACCCTATTTTAGCGATCTCACATAGCTCTCCACCTCTCTTTAACACCCTATAATCTGGTTGCGACACTTTAATAATTTATTTTATAACCGTAACACACATTATGAAAATGGTTATAAAGGAAAGGTTTCATAAAAATCTTTGTATTTGTATTTCAGCATGAGATCAACACGCTGAACACACAGACGTTTAAAGAGAACGCCAACTGGCTCCAGATGCTGACGCAGCTGATAGAGGATCACCAGGACTATAAGGACCCAGAGGCGTTAGAGGTCATGGGCCAATGGATGGCTGAAAGAGACTTTCTAAGGTATGATCATAGTCTGGTATATTACTAACGTAAATTTGAAAGCTTCCGAAGATTTAGATATGTATGTTTATTTATTTACGAATAGTTTAAGTATATAATATTTGTATTAGGTATAAAAATAGTAGATATAATAAATACTTATTGATTTTTAAAGATATAAATGAAAAGAAAATTCTAAGTGATTAGTCTTATATTTAATAAATCATTAGCAGATGCATACTCTCCTGATAAAAACTTTAAAATATAATAAGTGAAAGTAGTTTTATTCGAAAGTTCCCAAGCAGCATCACAAGCTGTATAACAGCTCTATTAAAGTTCGTTTATACTCTTAACGCTGTATTTCTTGGCTGCACTAAGGCTGTATAAGCGCTTATACAGCCCTTGTACTTCTGAAATTGGCACAAATTATACAGCGTTTTGCGTTATATTAGCTGTACAGTAGCTGTATAAGCATAAAATAGGCTGCATGATAGCTGTTTTGCGGCTGTACTATGGTGTACGAGGAAACCAATACACTCCAATTACTACATTGTAACTCACTTGTTAAGCTTTACGTTGTAAAAAGTCTGTTGAAGAGAGTTGGAAAAGAATTAAAACGAAACAGTAGATATATTTTATTAATGGCGTGTATAATCAGCAATTAATAAATTGATCAAAGTGACATTTATTATAAACGCTTTCTGTTTAAATATTTGGAGATTCGATAGGCGCAGGATACAGTGTATTATCGTGCAAAAATAAATTTATTGTAGACATATATATGTTTTGTGATAAAAAAGAAACGCGCCAGCAAAATAACCAAGGAACAGATATTAAATAAGATAACTAAATATGGTTTTTATAGGTTAGAATTTAAAATGTTTGAATGAATAGACGTAGAGCCTCATTGGTGTAATAGGTTATTGGACAAACGTTAATATTTTACGTAATATACGTATATAGATAAACATAAAAACATAAGTCAAATTTTTTATATACTCATGTTAGTATCTTCGATTTGTAATAGTTAAAATGGCGACATTTGCTAAGCAGCCTATATTCTATTTTTATGGTCTTATAGCATTAATAGCTGTACTATGTAGGTAATAGATACTACTATTCAGCTTTTTGCGGTTAATGGGCTGTATAAACAAATAAATTAACTATTAATGTTGCATAGCAGTGTTTCGAACATAACCTGTAACTCTTTTTTAGGGATACGTAATATTAAGTGAAAAACCAAAATGCACTAAGAGATCATAATCAATAAGAGATCACGTCTTCGAAAATGAAGTACAAAAGTAATTTTTTTAGAAATATCAAAAATAAAATATTTTATTTTAAAGCTTGTGTAAAGTAATTTAATTCGGCAGTAATAATATTTCAGAGCTCATTCTAAAAAATTTTACAAGCGTTTATTCGTGAACGTCATATGAGCGGGTAAATAAGCTTCAATTGTGAGTAATGTGCATGATTGGAATGTGCGATTAATGTGAGGAATGTGCCTTATATTAAGTAAATGCAATTATGTGCCTATCGTAGAAGCGTTTATGCTTTTTTTTTTAATTGGACGACTTCGGTGGCGCATTGGCTATGGTGTTGCGCCCAAGTGCGGAAGGTCCCGGGTTCGATTCTCGGTCGGGTCAATTTAGGAAACGATTTTTCTATATTGACTCGGGTCTAGGTGTGCTGGGAGACGCCCCCGGCTATCGTCAGTTAGTACTTATAGTAAAGGGAATGCTCTAGTTTGAGCCTAGTTAATCGGTGTGAATTGTTTGGCGCGTTTATTTATAGCCTCACAGCTAATAACCTGTTATCGATCTGTCTGAAATAGAAACTACCTTCATGTTGTTTGATTGAACTAAATACAGTTTTTGTATAGACTTGTAAATTTACAAAAGGCAATTTACATTTAGACAGAAAATTAGAAACTGTTTCAATATCTTTAGCACACCAATTAGTTATGTACTTTCCAAAATTAAAATTGTTCTGGCATCGCATGGTAAAATTCCTGGAAATCTTAGGTTTATGGGAGCAGCTAAATCATTCAATGCTACTTGAGCTATGTTTCTTTCTCTGGCCCAATTTTGTATTTGTTGGCGAAATAATAAATTGTTCTGTATTTGTTAATAAATTGTTTTCATATTCACTATCGCCGTCACTTGAATTGCTGCATGATAAAATGTCGTCATTAGTTGCAGAAGGTAAAGCTATTAAGTTACACCTGATATAACTAAGATCATTCACAATATTTTCTACGGAACTCCTTTCATTAAAATTCGACGGTATTGACACTTGACTGTAGGTGATCTGATCTGTTGAAATATCTCCATGTTCCTCGGCAATAATTTCATTTTATTGATAATTTGTAATATTTAGATATTCCTGTTCAATCTTTCTTCGAATAGCACCAAATCTTTTTCGCTTTTTCCACATACAATAATTCAAATTGGCAACTCTGTCACTTGTACAGACTAAGGCTGTACTACAGGCGTCATTTATTTTTATTGCTGTTTATTACTCTCAAAGATAGAAATTAGACAGCTATCGTCTGTAAAAGAGTGTACAATTACACCATAAAAAGAAGCTGTAGAAGAGAGTTTGCCTGATTCATAATACAGAAATAAGATTTGCGGACCACCATAATACAGCTCTAAGCTGTATTAAGTAAGTGACGGTATGCAAAATTCAGCTATTATACAACTTTAATACTAAAATGAAGATTGAAGCGTTACAGGAAACTTAGAGCTGTACATGATAGTTATCATACACTAATTTAGAACTCTAAACGTACTTTGACTCCTTAACACAGACTTAATACAGTTAGTGCTGAATAATTACTCCCAAACCGACATTATAACGCTACAACATCAATCAACGTTCTTATCCAGCTATAAAACAGCGTTAAGTGCTATATTGACTGCTTTTTAGGTGTTCATTACGCTTGGTTGCTGCTTGGGTTATAATTGCATATTCTCTCTAATAAAATATAGTTATTAAATAAATTTTATGATATATTTTTTTATACAAAATATTGCAGTAGCATCTTATCAAAATTTATATTATAATTAGCTCCCATATCTTACCCGAAATAATCTAATCCAAGAACCTCTTAATTTCTGAGACGAATCCATCAATAAATCAAATTTCATCAAAATCGGCCAAGTATTTTAGTTCGTTGAGCCTTTTGTCCCGGTCATCAGTAGATGTGATAGTCATTATGCTATATTAGGGGCCCTATTTTGCGTCTATTCTCAGTTGCCCCCACAAGGATTGCCATCGGCGGCGACTAGAAATGGGGTTCGAAACTTCGTTAAAAAGTTTTCGAAGTTTTGAAATTCAAACATACTAGTTTCGAAAGTAAGATAGGTTACCTTTCATTCTCTACGAGGGAAAGAGCAATGTACAGCGAAGCTAAAGTGGGAGCAATAACTTATTGCCACCGGTGGCAAATGGGATTTTTTATTTCCATCTCAATTCGGCAATTCTTGTGGTGGCAACTGGGAATAGACCCTATTAAGTGGCTTGAATTTATTTGACTACTGAATAGCACACAAGTGCCTCCGTCAATCTGCACTGGGTCCGCGTGGTGGAGTATGACCTGTATTGGTTTATTAGAGGAGAGTGGTGCTCAGCAGCGGGACGCTAATGAAATGATGATGATACATTTTGTACTAATAAATTAATAGTATTATCGATTACCCCTCTATCATCATATCAGCCTTATAAAGTCCACTGCCGAATACATAGTAGCCTCCCCAATAGATTACAGTCTATTGGCGGCATCTGCCCATAATCACTACACTAGGCAGGCTGGTTGGTGTTCGCAGTTCAAGCCAGTATCGCCATCACCGGATAGGATTTCTCTTCGTCAACTCTTACGAGACCGTGAGATGAGAGGGGGTGGCTCTATTCTAAGCCGGTACCACACGGCACCACCCCTACCCTACCCCGCTATATTAGAACAAAAAGAAACTGCTTATTATATCTAATTGAAGTATCATGATATCCTAGCACTGTCTCGGTTGCCCTAAACTTAAGCTTAAGGCCCAGGGCTGCTCACTTGTTTAACCAGTTATGGCTGAATTTCAGTTATTACATGGAGCGACTGCCGTCTAACCTCCGCAACCCAGAGGGAAACATTATTCCATGGCTCAACCAGCTGACTGGATGTTAGAAGGCACTGACATCCTAATAACTACTGCCATATATGCTAATAACAGCTGGGACCAACGGCTTAACGTGCTTTCCGAGGTACGGAGCAAGCGATTATTACGCACATAACATCAAAAAGTTATAGGTGCGCCACCAGGATTTAAACCTTGCCACTAGGCTGTCGCTCGCTCAATTATATCTAATTTAAGTAAAGCATGCAAAATTGTTTACTGTAACATGTATCTATGACTGATTGCCCTGTTTTATGACATGACTATAATTTCGCTATGTTTTCTCAATGTATGTGTGTGTGTTCGTCAAGCTAATTTGCTAATCAAAATTTGAATTCACAGTAAGTATCAATTGGCAGTAAATAATCGCTTTTGTGTTTATTTTCACGCTGACATTGTAGGAGTTCTTATTTCGCTTCCAGGAACGAAATAAAGGCAGTGTTCAATCCGCAGTTCGGTAGCGTGTTTCGAACCTACCACAACCCTACCTACTTCTCAAGGAGACTATTTAGATTTGCCGACATTTACACTTCTAATATTACCCATCTGCTCGATTATTCTCTCACCCACACTTTTTACCCGAGACGCGGTGTCATGCCACACGAATATGGATCGTATTTCGTTTAGTGTTAAGAATTACATTGTTTGTTTTTTAAGTTATATTTTATGAGAAAAAGGTCAATATTTTTGTACCGAGCGTTTTTTGTTAAATAACTATAGTAAAGAGACGAAGTAGATATTTGCTAAGTTTAAAAAAGTTCTTGACCTATTTTAAACATTTTCTATATTATTATTGCTAATTTAAATGTTTACATTTACTGATATTATTATTGCTGATTTTCTATTTGTTATACATATCATTTTTATGAATTTGGTTAGTTAACGAGTAAATGTTTGTAGAAAAATCAAGTAAGTATTGTATTAGTTTGTAAGAATAACATCAACTGCGTTCTAGTCAAGAGTATTTAATACCGTCTCATGAATTATTGCCAGTTATTTCTACGCTTTATCGATAATAGCTTTGATCTGTAATACAAGTATTATTGATCAAATGATAGAAGTGTTTATTAGGAAGTAGTTTTTGATAAGTCTTTGAATTTATTGAAAAAGTATTTTAAAACGAGTAGAATATTATTACCGTTTATTGAAGTATGTAGCTAGCTAGTTTTTACATCTGCAATAATTATCATCATGTCCTGGCATTATCCCGGTTGCCCTAGACTAAAGCATAGGGCCCAACGTCTGCTCACTGGTTTTAACAAGATTTTGGCTGAATTTCAGTTATTACACGAAGCGACTGCCATCTGACCTCCGCAACCCGCGAAGCATCATTCTATGGTTAAGCCAGCTGGCAGGATATTAGAAGGCACTGACTTCCTAATAACGACTGCTATAGATTTTATGACAGCCGGGACCAACGGCTTAACGTGTGTTCGGAAGCACAGAGCAAGCGATAATTTACAACTATGAAAAGACATAAGTGCTTCACCAGGGTTTGAACCCTCTGAATTTAAAGGCTGCAGCTCTCGCAACTGGGCTACCCCTTGTTTTTACATGAGCAAAACGTTGTAAATATTCCCATGGTGCGGAAATTCAACTTTTTTATTCTTAAAAATATATTCCATTGTCGAAAAAATACTACGCACAGTTTGGAGACACATTTTTCACTTGCAAAAAAAAATAACAAAGTGTGTTTAAATCCCGAATTTTCAGTTATAATCCCGGGGAATGTCCATATTTCATATCCATATTAACACCAACGTTTGCGGTCAATAAACCGACAAAGCTCTACCTACTCAGATCACAGATCATACTACGAATATCCTAACTTTCAAATATTTTTTAAAATATACGAAACTAAAATAATCTCTTTTTAATGAACCTATATATGACGACAAATTCTCATACAAATTTTTTTGGAAAATAATGTGCTACGAAAAATTGTTGTTAAATTATTTCTTGTAGAATTGTAACTTGTATTTTTTAGGAAACATAAATGTATGTAAGTGTTTAAGATCACACATTTAAGTACTATTTGTTAAGCATGTAATCTTTTATTAATATGATAAACGACACATTCGTGTAATCACTTTGTTTGACTTTAATCATGTTGATTGTGATTCTTTTTTATTAACCCTGTGGCAGTGGTACATATGTATATTCCCCCCATAAATTGAACCTTATGGAATTGAGTTAAAGTAGAAAACCAATGAAAAATTTTAACTTGTTCTGCCCGGGTTATAAAAAAAGCTCCGTTTTATTGCAGCCATAATTTTAATATACGTGTTAAGGCTACTTTATATTCTAGATAAACTTGAAAGTGTCATCATTTCACTAATTATGGCTGTGTGCCCAAAATGAAGAATGGACATTGATTGATTAAAATCACTTGTAATAAAAAAATCCCAAGCTATAAAAAATCTGTGTACTGCTAAACATATGGGCTTTGTAGATAATGTTAGTTTGTGAATATACATAACTTTATTTTGTATATTAGAAGTACCATATAATATTGTTTGAAATTGTCAATTTCTCGAAAACTACTTTAATATTACTAAGCCGTGTTAAATTGCGTTCAATTGTTTCTTTCACGGGCGGTTGGTCAAAAAGAAATAATTCTTGCCTTGCCGTCTCCCACGTTTTAGTAAAGCCCCGTTTTTATATATTTTTAATTTATATTTTATGTAATTTTCATTGTTGGTATTTTCTATTAATTTTATTCGTGTTTACTTAAGCCTTTAAACGCCACTTATCAGATTGATTTTTTGGTCTATATTTGGGGTTTAAAGTATTAAACAAACTAATTCTTATTCGTAAACATTGAGAAGCAGATTAACGATTGTAATCAAACCTTTTTTAACCAAAAAAGGTTTCGTTACAATTTGATATGGTCTAACGTTTAATTCTAAGAAAATATAAAGGCAAATTTTTTATAAACTTTTTATAAAGAAGTTTACTAGTATTATAGTATCTCTAGCAGTCTCTTTTTTGTAGACTCGTTGTTTGTTTTTTAGTTTATTGGTATTATGATAGCCAAATATTGTAAGTCAATACTCCTACCGACATAAAACAGTATAATTGATGGCATTTTATTATCTGTATTTTGAATGTTTTTTTTTTACAAAATACGGTACTTTAATTGCTTCTTTTTACGAAATACGACAACAGTGCTCATTAGTTAAAAGACATTGCAGTCCTTATAGGATGAATATATTGTAATTGGATGTATTATTTGTTGTAAATTCTCTATCTTGTTGTAAGATACTGTTTCTTCGGAAAACTTTGATCACCTGGTTTAAATTAGTAAATTCAGAACATATGGACCCCCTCATAAAAACGATTGTAATACACATTTCTATTCTAAAAACAAATGAACTAATAACAGCCGTGCGAGTGTGGATTCAACTTCCCGGGGAAGTTGTTTCAGGGAGAACGTAAAACAGTTCCAGAACCAGTTCAATAAATATTTTATGGACAAGGAAAGGGATTCAAGTTTAATAGGTCTATTATATTGAATGTATCAGTCTGTCTGCCTGTTCTCTATTAATAAGAATAAAAAAGTGCACTGTTAATACCTGGAGAAAGTTATTAAGAGTACTCCATAAATGTCCTTGACACAAATTACTGTTCTTACAATATATATATTTTTTTATCATCAGGCATTGTAAAATATATCTAAGATTCATAAATTGAACATTTGGTTGATAAGCTAACAACTTATGTATCAAAAAGTTCCTACTTCTAATATAAGTTGAGCTCCAGCGCTATAGTATTATTTTTTATTAAATCTTTTTGAATGAATTGATAATTTGAAAATACTTTATAAGGCGGTGAGAAAGGGGAAATGAAAGTAAAATGTCGTATAATATAACCCTACATTCACTCACCAGGTGATTCAAGTCTGCCGTCTAAAACTAATATAAGGGTAGCCATCTAAGTCAATGTTAATTATAATATAATATCTTAAGTAAATTAAATCTAAAGAAAAAAAACAACTAAATTCTTGATAGAAATGTTTCTAGACAATAATGATTAATTCCGAATTCTAGATCTTCATCAAAGTACTATGTGCCATTATCCAAATCATTTTTATTGTTATAATAGTAAGTTATAAACCGTTTCTATTGAAATGTACTAATAAATGATTGTCCACTGTATCTGATTGTTTATTTAAATAGTTGTTTTGAAACGAATCCCGTTGTTATCAACCGGGTCGTGACCCGGAATGTTCGTGATAATTCCGCGAATGTACTAATAATAGCTGATTGATATACATTAGTGAATTTGGGAACAAAACAAGATAATTAACTTCATCATTTTATTAATAATAGTTAAGTATAAATAAAATAACTTTAATGAGAATCCTTTTAGCTATTTCGATACATTATATTTTGTTTGTACTGTTTTGGTATGGCGATATATCAGATATTTAGTATAGACAGACAATTTGATGATAAACAGCTAATTTAATCTACTCAGTTTTATGAAAATATGCCGAGTACTGATATTCAATATGTCATACAATATATCGCCACGGAGTTTAACAGATCAGTAATTTACAAATATCATACACAGCATTTGAGAGCGATTGAGTATTGATTGTTCTCATTGTTCCCTAACCTTAAGAAATTAAGAAGGTTTTAAGTTAAAAAACGGGTGTCGCTGTTTCGATAAGAGGTACGTTATCGGCCTTCAAGGTCTTGGTTTGTATGGTGAACTGCACGTTGTTGTGGCGTAGTTTGCACGGTCTGTCCGGGCGAGCCATGAAGCAGAGGGTATACAAAGCTGTTTCTAACTCGGGGGAGGTGCCCACGAACATTATCACTTCAGGAGCATCTTTGGTGCCGCTTAGGACCGAGTGCTGCTTTAGGATCATGCCTTTCTGTAATGGTGATAAGTATAACTTGAGTTATATGGTAGGTTCATAGGTTGTTGTATGATAAATAAGGTTTCTATTCGGATTCCCTTTTGGACGTTTTGCTCGTTTAAATGTGACAAACGGGTTTGTTTATTAACCTGTCAAATATAATAGAATTTAACTAAATTAGAATCCGTCGTAGATAAAGAGGAAAATAAGACTTAAACTTCGTTAAATTACGATAAGAAATATATCAAAATATCCTTTTATACAAATTTCAGGATGTGTGTAATTTTTTTTGTAATCCGGAAAAAATATAAAAAAAAACGTGCAGTTTTGTCATTGATCTCCTATGACATCACGGCTTTGTTAAAAAAGGCCATTGCTATACTCTTGGAGACATAGCTTTTTTTTCAATGTCATAAACAAATGAAATAGATATTTTTAAATAAAATACTCGTTGGTTAATATTTCAAACTCAATAATAGTTTTCCAAAGTCACCACTATAACTAATTCTATATATATGCATGGAAAACCTTTTGTGTTTTGGCATTTTATATTTAAAATTCTCATTCTTCAGAAAGCATATTACCACTGTATGTAGTTAGCCTTTAAGCCAAATCAAATATTTAACAGCCGAACTAGACACAATGTCATCTGCTTTCGCCATTCAGCGCTGGGTCTATAAAATCAAGTGTTACCCGTAACTCGTCACAATGGAGGTTTGTGATCTACAGAATTCAATTAAGGATAATTATAAGAAGGTAGAAATAATCCAACTTACTCCAGACAGTTCTAGTTTGTCAATGTAGCCCAAATAGTTAGCTTTGTTGTCCAATTCACGCTTGGCGAAGAACAACCAGCTGTGGAGACCTGTAAGTATAAAATATAAAAATATATTGAATTCCTTGGAAACAATGCAAATAATAAGTATTAATTTTTGATTACTATCCTTCTCCTATTTGTTGTTCGTTACCCTGTATTTTATTAATTTAAGTTAATCTTAAAGAAAGTTCAGGAAAGTTAATGAAGCCCTTGTAGCCCTGGGGTGCTCAGTGGTCGGAAACGATCACTGAAGTACAGCAGGGTTAGAGAGGTCAGTCCTTGGATGGGTGACCGTTTGTGTGGCATTTGATATCGAGCGCTTACGTGTTTCGGAAGGCACGTAAAGCCGTTGGTCCCGGTTATCACTAAACGTCATTGTAGTTAAGCCATTATTAGAGGCCTCATTGGGCCGCTTGAAAAATTCTAACCCTCACACCTTGGTATGTGAGAGGAGGCTCGTGCTCAGTAGTGGGTCCTTAATGGGCTGAGATGATGAAGTGAATCTTTAGTGTTAATATTCAGTAGAAAGTTCTCGGGGCTCTAAATAGAGGCAGCTGAGGGTCGGGGCGTCTTTGACTACATCAGACGGGATCTTTCAAGCCTGACATTAATATTCAATGAGCCTCCTACAACTCAGTGATCGCTGCCGGTTTTAACCCTAGCGATCACAGAAACATCATTAAATATGTGACGCTTGACCACTAAGCTGAACTAAGCTCACTAAATGATAAAGTCTATCTCATTACTCGTGGAACCATCAGGACTTATTCAGTTTTATTTCCTGTAGGGTGGTTTCTGGAAGAAAGAGTTCATTATAAAGATTCCCTTCTTCTCCATGAAGTCTGCCAGCCGCTGGCCCCTTTGGTTCCTTCGCCCTACTCCCAATTGTCCCAGTTTCCGCTCGTCACCAATTCGCTGGCCTAGCCTTGCGTTAAATCCTCCATAGCAAACGTGTAGTGAGTTAATGGAGTATGCATGGGGGCAGAAACTTCGTTATACAATAACACCACGTCCTCATCAGGGTATGTCAAGGTTGGCGCGTAGACCTGAACTACCTTCAACGAATAACGTTTGGTTATTCTGAGTATTAGGAACGCTACTATAATCGACGAGATTCTTTATATACACGATGTTGTTACGGATGGACCTCCGGGCTTTAAAACCGACACAGGTGATCGTCGTCCCGGTGGTAGAGCAGGTTACTGTACTTTAAGATTACCAGGACACGGTAATCCCCCTGTCATAGGACTTCGGATAACCCGAAAACGTCCCAGTGCAACTGCTCTATTTCGTTTTCAATCTTCTCATCCGTCGTTAGTGAAATACAAGCGTACCTATTATAAGCTTACATAGGTTTTTACTTTGGCACCGTTTTATCAGATCAGGAGGATCGTATGTTAGAACGCTGGTGATAGCAATCCGGTGGTATAAAAAAATGAGTCAAACTTACCAAGCACTGTGTCAGACTTAAGCTCTGCCATAAAGATGTTCTCGAAGGCGCAGCTGCACTTGCACAGCCCAGTCCAATGGCGCGCGTATTTCGTGAACCAGATCTTTCTGAGCAATTCTACTTGCTCGTTGTACTCATTCAGTTGGGTTAAACCTGTGTGAAAATGAGTCTAGGTATAAAAGATTTAGATTTATTTAAGGCTTAATTTCAGTTTGTTCTCTTCACAAAACAACACAAACTGTAGAATATATAAAAACATACCAATCGTATCGGGATACCAAAATTAATACAATTTAAAATGTGCGTAGTGATGGCTTTTTGGTTAAAATTTAAAACTTGTTCAGAAGGAGGTTTTGCAGTGCAGTAAATTCATTTGTACAATAATCCGTGGAAATTTTTGATGCATGCATCGATAGAACTTTAAATCAGTTTTCACTGTTTTTGGCTGTCAAAACCAAGAACCTTAAGCTTTAGTAAGAGGCAGCTGTGTCTTCTACCCGTTTCGGGTCCCAAGTGATGGAGTTTTTCCATTAATTCCTCTCATCAAGGTTCGATAAATCATAGACTGGAAGTGGGACACCACGTAATGTAATACCTTGATCGCGACGAGTACGTCATTAAGATGCGGCATGACAGGTTCTCAAGATCATTTGCGCGCTAGAACACAGCGCTTCCTGCTATCTTGGCAATCCGCCGTAATTGTTTATGTTAATAAACTATTAATGGTTTTACCATTAATAGTTGCGACATGTAGGTACTGAAGTAAATATGCGGTACCTTTAGTTATGTGGGTCTCTACTTGTTTTATGCTTTACTTTCAATTATAGTACTGAAGTTGTTAGAACAAAAGTGCTACCTTTCCATTTTATATTTTAAAACATGTTTTTAGATGCACATTTTAATCTTAAAAGTTAAAAAATTCTCTTTTCTTTTACCGCATTTACCATGGGGAGAGTTTTAAAGAATTTCGTGTTGTGGAAGCGGAATTCGCCAAAATATCTTTCGAAAATGAGTATCAATCCCGAAAAAGTCATATATTCAACCAAACTGATTATACATGACCTCTTGGTTTTTGAGATAAGCTCTCCCACAAGCAACATTCCTATGTTATTTGTGTACTTTTAAAAGTATTAATGTATTATATTTACATTAGGGGTTCGCTTGAGTAAATATCGCACTTCAATAGCTAGATAGGTACATACTTAAACTTATGTAAATAAGAAATAATATACCTTATATATAGTAAAAAAAACCCTTACTGTTATTATAATGAGAAAGTGAGTCTTTATGTTTCTTACGCTTTCATGCTTAAACTGCTTATCAACACCTGGAAACTTAAATCCAGTTTTCCACTGGTCCTGTAGCTTACGAGATAAAGTAGCGGGTTCATGTCCACTTGTCTCCATACGCTTTTCGTATTTTCTCTTCTTTAATATATTTTTTGTATGTAGTAAAAATACCCTGTTGTATAGTGTTTCTTTGACAACAAATTTCTTCCAGCAGTCCCGCGAAAATAAATTACAAAGAGTACTAATATTAATAAACAGAAAAATAAAAAAGATAACCTCACAATTTTACTACGTACCGATGATGCAAAACAACATTAATTGAATAAGAATCCTTACCTTTGTTTACGAGGAAGGCCACGAGGCTCCTTATTGGGCCGGTGGCAAGAATAGTGTTGATGTAAGTTGTTTGTTCCGTTTCCTCCTGAAATGACGTCAACACAGTCATCACCTGGTGTAATACTGATCAGGGCCCTAATTCTACTAACTAAAACAGTGCTTTTAAACTCGTATGTTAAAAAAACAGCGTCTTCCAATAGGTAGGCGCTGTTTCGCTGACGTTGGTTTTTTCAATTTGACGATTGAAACTGTGAAGCAATTGCTAACATATCTAAAGTAGTTTATTGCCGAGGAGGAAGATAGTTGCAGCTCGGTTTGAATAATTTATATGATCTCTTCGTTTCAAAGGTTTTAAGTTCGATTTACCAATCAGGATTTATGTCCTGATGAAGCTTATCAACATACATATTCTTCTAGATCTGTTTGTTATGTTATAATATTTATGTGTTTACAAAAACAGAAATAATGTTTATCCGTTCACAATATCCATAGCACAAGTTCTGTTTATTTTGGGATTATAATATATGGCGCTGTAAAATTTCCAAACATGGATTTTCTTATTTTCATCAAATTATAAATATTATTTGTGACGACCGATGTGGCGTGGAGGTCATTGTAATTGTACTCCGTTCCTGTTGTGCGTTTAATTCCCCCACAGGTCATATCTTTGTGTACCTTCGTGAACATAAATATTTGTTCTGGTCTGGGTGTTTTTTATATACCTATATTAGGCTATGGGGTGTACAAAAAAAAGTATATATATAGGTAGGTATGTTTATCCGTTATTTAGTAACCATAACACAAGCTTTTAATGATGCTTATCTTGGAACTAAAAAACTTGTGTGATTGTAAGAGAAATATTGTCATGATATTATTATTAATAAATTAAAACTTTAATGAAATGTATTTAATTGCCTAAGAACTCAAACGTACGCCGTACGGTAAAAACAAAACATGCATGAGTTGAGGATTGCGTTTGCGTGGAAACTGTTTAATTTAGTAGAATCAAACTTTAGTTTCAACAATACATAGCTTCGTTCTGTATGTTCATAATATGAAATTATACTAAAATATAGTTAAGTTTTATACTTACGTTAGGTGTTGAGAATTCAGGCCTTATCACATTTTTGTGGTAGTTGTCGAAAAGGGCTACAAATGGTTTAATTGTTGGGCCATTCCATACGTTTTCTGGCACATTGAGAAGGCTGTTAAAATTTAAAGTATTGTTATAGAAATTATTTGATGGGGCCGATCATTAAAAAAAAGTATCTATTCAAATGTATCTACTGATCCCGAAATCGGGTAAAATATTTGTCAAATTGTTTTCTTAATTAATTTACAGAATAGATATTTATGTACATAATTAATTCTTTATCACACTTTAATCCAGTTTATGTTTACTTTATACTGTTTACTTGAGTACTTTGGTTTACTATGGCTATTATAAGATGATTATTGTACAATTTACGAAAAGAACTGCTCTTACCATTTCGTTAGTTGATGGCTTTAGTGTTATAAATATTTATGTGTTTTAATGATCTTACTTAGTTTGTGCTTCATCGTTCTTCGACATTGGGCTGGTTTTGCCTTGCAGGTTCACTTGTATGTATCCGAATGCATTGTTGATGTCGGCGTTAATCATCTCTTCGCTGACTCTTAATAAATCCTCATCCGTGGTGGAGTCCTGGATTTGCTTTAGCATATCCTCGTAACTCTTCTTTTTGGCATAATCTACCACTCCACCGACTACTGTTCCAATTTGTGACAATGTGTTTGACGCTGTGTTTCCTTGCTGACCAGTCACGGAGTTGCTGATCAGGTTAGGGAGGATACTGTTGAAAATCTGGCCGGCTGCATGCGCCAAGTCGTCAGCGCGTGCTGCAGCAAGGAAAGTTAGGAACACCAGAGTTAACCTCATTTTGAAATATATTTTAGGACGTTTTGTTGAGCGCGAACGCGGCGCACTAGTGATCTGTGCACGCGCAGCTCCGGCGATACGGCTCGACCTCTGGGTGACGTCATGTTTAAACTTACTCTACATGTAATATGTTTGTATGTGGATAAATACGGAGCCGCACATAGGTTTTTATTGTGATTCAATCCGCGGACATCAGGTTTTTGTGCCGGTGTTTGCCCTGAATGGGTAATATGATAATTCGACATTAGGTAAACATACATGACCTTGATGACTTAGAATCACTTGTTGCAACTGATTTTATAGCCTTCATTCGAACTTTTAGTTCAAATAAATATTTATGTTAGACTATACATATACTTATTTGTGAAAATTGTTTACTGTAATGTTTTTTGTTCCTATGTTTTATGTATAACTTATAGAAACTTTTAGAGGTTCAAGATGTCGGCTCACAAACCCTTTTTTCTAAAAACGTAAGACTAAAAAGTGTGCTACTTACTTGATTGATATTCTTGAGTTAAGTTTGATCTCGTAATATTGGTAAAGGCGGACAAAAAGAAAGTCAGCTGAAAAGAGACATTATCACAATATCGGTCGCAGGCGAGCGATCCCCTGAAATGTAAGAGTTGCGTGTGCGCCGAGATGCGGGAAAATCGTGTTTTACTTCATGTATTAATCATAATATTTGAACCGTTCAATGTGTATCTAAGTAGCGTCGGCATTCTTAATGTCCGAAAAGCCTATTGGTTTAGAACTTAAACAACTAAAAATACCTAGTAGGCGCGGATCCATCCTTCAAAAAAGATAATGGTTGCAGCCACCAGAATATCAACGTTTATTATTTTACTTTATTAAGGCATTGGATTTTCCATAAAGACTTCACACGTATCAAGTCTATTCGGGTTGGGGGCATGGCTATCGTGCCCATAAAAGTGGATCTGCTCTTGATTTCTAGGGCTAGTATGAATTTGAATAAATTAATAGTAACAACGGTATTCGTTAATTAAACTTTTTTAACTTATGTAGTATAAGTACTTATTGCAAAGTCCTAACTAGTTTGTCAGCAATTACCTATCAGACACAAGTACCTACTGCAATATTTAAGATAAAGACAGATTTACGTTACGTGTTAGCAGATAATTCAGAAGAACGACAGACGTCGTCGACAGACATATTTTGCTCCACTTTGTGTTCATTAGAAGTTTTGCATGCAAGCGGACGCTGCACTTGTAGTTTTTACACCCACCGCATACCCATCTGGGAATTTGTAATCATTTTAACTGTATGTACTTATCGAGTACACAATGAAATCGCTTGTTTTTTTATAGTTTTCTTGTTAAAACCTATAGGTAGGTAGGTAAATTATACAGCAGTATTGTACTCTCGTGGCTTTAAAACTAAAAGTATTTAGACAATTAAGTATTCCTGTTTTCAAAATTTCAAACAAAACCTTTACAACGGCAGTAACCAAGTATGTGTAAAGTATATAGTTCCAACATTAATAGAAACATAGCGTATTTACTTATGCTTTATTTATATTTAGAAATACATTTTGCCGTATCTACCTGTTTTGGTTTACTTAATGGAAAAAATACGGATTAATCAGTGTTAAATAAACACTTCCGAGAACGACATATTCTGAAGTAAATATATATAAATATATGTATATTAGGAAGTTGCTGTAGTTAAAAAGCAGTTTCTTCAAAAGGGGTATTATGCTGTTAATGATTACTTATCGGATAAACAAGCTTGGGCTTAACATTTTCAACTTGTATGTGTATATTAGAATAACAAGTCAACCAGATCATTGTCGTACAGGCTCAGCTCAGTTTCACAATACATACTTACTTGACTGTGATGGAAGGTTCCCTTAGTGCTACTTTATTGGTTACAGCTTCGGGGGACCCTTTCAGTATCATCAAATTTACACTGTGTGTGTCATGTAACAAAAATAATTTAAAAGAGCATAGCCTGTGAGTTTCTTGTCAGTTCTTCTCACAGAGCGGAGGCTCGGAACTGGCACTTAGATTCACTTACACCTAATTTTTATTTATTTGCATGTAAGTGAATCTAAGCTTCGTGATTTCAGGGTTGATATATATTTTTTTTCAATTTTTATATTGTTTTGACGTTTTCAAGTGCTATGTAATAGTTTATGAAATAAAGAACTTTTTTTTACTTTTAAATTGTATATTAAAAGGTCCACTCGGACCTCTATAACGCTGCAAATTATGTGAAGTTAATGTGTTATGCGCACTTTCTTTTATTACTTACGCAACGTGATTAGTAAGTTACATTAAATATTTCGCATTACATTAGCAGATTACCTATCCAATGAATTAGTTGCAATATTCTGTACTTTGTATAGCATCTGTAATGTAGTACGTACTTGCTTATATTACAAATGAACAAATATTATGGGAGGTAGTTTACCTTTATCAAGCATATCGAATTTGTACTAAGAAATGAGAAGGCAGCGTTATCGTTGTATGAGGTCATCAAGACAGAGGTCGAGTATCGTAGTTTAACTGCCAGTAGTGCCAGTACTGCCAGTGATCATATTTGACCCCGACGGAGAACCCGTTTTCGCACGGACTGCCGAAATACTATTGAACACAAAAAGCGATTTGGTTACTGCAGAAGGCTATTTTACAAACAGTCCAGTGTCGTCGCAAGAGCAACATGAAGACTGCCTTAGTTCTTTTGTTTGTTTGCTGTTCTGTGCAAGGTGATTGTTCTTTTTCTGTTTAGTGTTTATTGTATATTGGTTTTGTGAGTACATTTACAAGTCCTCCATTGGTTGACGATTGATGGATAAAGTAACTAGGAGCTGATTTTTCAATTTCAAAACAATAATTTGAAGTTGAATAGAGTAATAGACGACCGAATGTAAAATGTCATCCGTAAGCAAAATGTAAAAGGACGGAAGCATCATTAATTTAGTCGTATATTATTTTACTGAATTCTACCTATTCCTATTTTGTATAGGCATACAACATCGCCTTGTATATACTGGTTCAGTTGTATATTAGTATAAGATAATTTGAGTTTCTTTAATTATCTGTTTTTGAAAACTACTTTTAATAATCAGCAAGCTTTTATTTTAAAATTACGTAAAAAACGTACTTACTTATTTTGATTACCAACAAAATAGGTTGCAAATGGGTATCATATGTTTTTGATTATTAAATGAGTCGCAAATTGGATCTTGAGACAAAATAATGTAAGGCCGTAGAACAAACCAATGATATTTCATTTAGTACTTAATGTCTGAAAAATGTGCACGTCTACAATAAGTTGATGGTTATTCAATATATGTGTAGGTAGACAGGATGAAAAGAGTAGTAAGAAGTGTTTAAATATATATAACAAAAAGTACTATTATCACATTTATCCATTTCTGTTATGCTAAAAGTCATAAAATTACCTAAAACTCAGCTATTTTTGATTTTATTTATTTATTATTACCACTTGTAGACGCACAGGACATACATATTTCGACAACCACATAAACAGTATGAATTAATTTGTATATATTTTGCATTACAGGTCGTAAACTACACCCGATCGACAAGAATGCGAATGTTGCCTTCATTAATATGGAAGGAGGCGGAGGAGCGCGGCCTCCCAGCCAGCCGTCCACGACGCCCCCACCAAAGACCACACCTGTACTTCTACTGACCCCGTCTTTCAAACCACCTGTCGTCACGGTACCAACGCCCACCCAACCGAATGTCCCTACTCCCTACCCCGTCAAGCCAATCCCGAAGCAAAGCAAACCAATTCCAGTAAACCCTGCACCAGTCGTCAAACCCATCACAACACCTGGTCCAGGCTCTGTAAAACAATTAGTCAACTTTTACGACAGCCAAGGAAAAGCTAGCCTGATAAGACCTTACTCATACAGCCAAGCCGTCAAACAAGGGTAATTGAAAGCAATATTAGAAACTCTCTATTGTGTGATCTTTTTCATAAATGATAATTTGTATTGTTAAAAATAAAGCCTCGTTAAGTTATTACGGTCTTTCTTTTCCACTAATTACGTAAAGTAACGAGTTGACATAAGTTCCATTAGAAAACGAGTGAACGACCTCCACATCAGCCGGATACATCTAGAAACGGCATTAAGACGTAAACAATTGCAGCGAAGCCTATTTCCAGTCAGTGAAAGTGTAGTGTCTCGGAGTGGACGGAATCACGGCACTACGGGCGGATACGGCGCGGTATGCAGCCACGGCCGCTGTCAACTTGCCTGACATGCAAAATTGCATCCAGTTAGAAAATCATGCGTCAGCTTATGCCTAAGGCATTGAATAGTTATTAGTATTGGTATTTATACGCTTCCAGTTATACTTAGGGATAAAATAGGATATGAAACACGGAGATATAAGACTCCTTTTGAACTTTCACGTACTCGTTTTGAAATCTTGCTATGAATGTGACCGCAGGAGTGTTTTATAGTAGATATATTTAGAAACTATGTTTTGACTACTTTGCTGTAACTGTGAGTTAGGCGTTATGCCTAAAGTAGTTTTTTTTTATCATTCAAGGGTCAGATAACTTTGATCAATGCTCTTATCTGATCGAAGTGAAATACCGTAATATTTCTTTAAGTGCTGATATTCGTTGAATGCTTGATGTCACGTCTGTCTATATCGTCTTTCTTACATGTACAAAAACGTTCAAAAAGTACACAAACATCCTTCTTGGAACATATTGAAACCATATCCTGTTATTCCTACCTTGACTCAAATTATGGCAATTAGTTTCAATTGTGACCTTTTGTTAAGGATTAAAATATACAAAAATATCCTTCATGTACGACACATGAACTAATATTGTAAATCCTAGACCTCAATAACAATGGGAGTGCATCTTCATCATCTTCGTTTGCGTGACCTATAATAAGAACTATAAAGCTAACAGTCACGATTGATCAATTTAGACGACCGATTTGGCGTGGAGGCGAACATACCCGAACTCCACTCCTGAGGTCGTGGGTTCGATTCCCACACAGGACAAATCATTGTGTGCATGAACATGAATATTTGTTCTGGTCTCGGAGTTTTCCTATGTACGAGTATATTAAGTATATATTCACAAAAAATAAAAAGTATTTATGTATGTTTATCCGGTTTTTAGTATCCATAAAACCAGTTCTTAATGATACTTATCTTAGAAATAAATAATTAGTAAAATTGTCAAAAAAAACATTATTTATTATCTATTGAAACTCATTACTTCTTAATAACTTTCCCACTCATGGGATTTATATTCATTTTTGCTTGATTCGTTTTAACAGACCCAGTTCATAACTGATGTAAAACTTCATTGTTTGGTAAAAATGAATAACTTCACAAATTCACTACTCATTTTATCAAATAAAAGTGACAGCACTAGTTTTAAACCTGGTTTAACTTTAGATCTTGTTTTGTAATAAGCCCCTCTAAGTTTAAAGACTGTGAAGGCGTAGTGTAAAATTTTCTGGGATAGAAAGTAGGATAAGTTCTCAAAATGTCAACTAGCTATCCGACAAATTTTCTTGCTATTTTTATTCTCGGTTTCAACGTGATTAAACGAACTTAAAAATTTATAATATGAATCATCATCTCAGCCCATTAACGTCTCACTACTGAGCACGAGCCTCCTCTCACATACCAAGGTGCGAGGGTATTGGGTCATACTCCACCACGCGGACCCAGTGCGGATTGGCGGAGGCAGGTGTATGGCGTCCTGCTGTTAGAATTTTTCAAGCCGCCCATTTAGGCCTCTAACATGGCTTGACGACTACGACATTTAGTGATAACCGGGACCAACGGCTTAACGTGCCTTCCGAAGCACGGAAGCGCTCGATATCAAATGCCACACAAACGGTCACCCATCCAAAAACTGACCTCTGGAAACTCTGCTTTACGGTGATCATTTCCGACCACCGAGCACCGCGGAGCTACGAGCGCTTCAATATAATAGTCTTCAATTCCTTCAACATAATATGAATATTGATATGAATATACATATTATAATGCTAGCTACTAGTAGCTATGAAGCAAACATAATTTCGATTGTGATATTATAAGAATATAACGTTCAATGACCCAAAGAATGATATGAGAAACGATATTGTACTCTGTGGTTTCCCGTCTCGTTAACTTCAATTCAGAAATCAACATCAGTATGTTTATTGGAGCTTTAGATCATGAAGAAAGTGATATATTGATTTCGATATACTTTCAGTTGACGGCCAATAGTAGGACGCAAGGTCAAAGGACTGACTTTTGATTTCTATGATGAAGTGTAAATATTCATAACAATAATAAATGATGGAGAGTTATTTAGTTTAAAAACAATAATTGTCTACTAGAGTTCTGCCGCAAAACTGTATCACAGCTTGGCAGGTGTAAAATATTTTTCTTTGTAGGTATATTTATTTATGGAAATAAATAAAATTAAAAAAAAATATTTATTTGTGTTACGTGGAAAACAAAATGCCTTTTTTTGCATATAAGCAACAACAGTTTATCTGGTCCTCGATATATAAATGAACTACACTATAAATAAAAAACTGTGAACAAAAGTGTTTTTAAAGCACAATGTTTATCTGTCTAAATGGTGAATGTAACGAAGAAATAGAATTGCTTTTCAAATTATATCGAAAATAATTTTTGACAATGTTTTTCAATATTGTAAGTAAGTCAACTGCTTTTTATTGAATTTCAAATAAACCGATAAGTAACAGTGAGCTGTTGTTATTTAATCATTTTTACCAAACAAAGTATTTATATTTGAGTAGGTTTTCGCAAAAAAAAATTAAAATCTTTTTATACCAGCACTAAATTAAATCAACATAGTTTACCAACTGCTAGCTAATAATACCCACTTACATTGTGGTACGAAAACCACGACGCCAACTGATAGGGCTGCGCAGACGCACGAAATGTGCCACTTTCACTCTCATTCTGAATCATAGCGGTTACGTGAGCAGGACTTCGCGTTATTGCCGGCGACATGTTGCGCAATACATCCTCATTTATAGCTATACAATAACAAAACAATGAATCACCAAAGAGGATGGAACTAGTCCAAAACATGAGACCAACCTTGTTCTAAAATTTTATAAAAGAAAGTTACTTAGAAAAATACTTTAATATAGAGGTTCGTAAGATTTAAGAACGTGATGCAACAAACTCGTAATCCATGGTATGCAAACATTTTAAGATATTTTAATAGTGATTGATGTATTAGAATGTTTTCGTCTAAATCCAATTACAAAGGTTACAATTAGTAGGTTGAAGCCTATAGTTACTTGAAATATTTGCCATTAAATATTGACATTGACATATGTCGGAAATTTAAAGGCTTTTTAGTTAAAAGAAATATCTTCGTAATTGAGTTATCAACAAAATAATTGGACTTCTTGGCGGAAAAGTGAAGCATCATATCTGCAGTTTTGTATTCTTTTCTAAAATTTTTGATAATTCGAACATTAATGTGTAATAACGGTGGATTATTAACCGTTAAGTGTTTGTGAACGTACATGAGTGTTGGTAAATGAAATAAACAGTGCAACATAACTTTTCAAATTCTCTCAAGAAGTCCATGTGAGATCTCAAGGACTCAAGGGGTTTAGGGAGAGGGGATCTCAGTTACCATTTATCATCTTTATCACCACTCATTCTCATTTACTATAATTATTATTTTACGTTATTCATATATCTCTTACGTGACTTTGGCTAAAAGTGCAAACCGCACGTAGCCATTATGTAAAAGAAAAAAAAGAAAATAATTTTAATATGTATGGTATTTTAATTATTTTGTGTGCAAATAAAACTCCTTAAAGAGTTTTCTAAATCAGAACACAAATCCCGGGAACATTATAATAAAAGTACCTTCTCCATTTTATAAGGCTGTGAAATTTATTAACATACCTTTTCGATAAATTTGGATCCTATTCTATTCAAGACAACTTTTGCGTAATGCCCACCAGTCGCGCCACCAGTTGGATTCTGAAAATGTTTTGCTGTTAAGAAATGTATATTTAGTGTCTTAAATTACTTCCTGACAAGAAAATTGTCTCTTAGTATTAACCGAAATAGAAATACCTACATATACACTCGGCGTCAAAAAAATCGCACATCTAAGGAAATCACGTTCAAATGTCATTAACTCTTGATATGCACATGCAGTCGTATTAATTATAGTTTTATTTAAAAGGTTACTTAATTAACTTAATAAAAAACATTATTTTTCATTATCAAATAAAACCTAATGCAACAAATAAAGTGTCACAAAAATTCCAAGGAAATTTTGCTGCTCGGGAGAGTCGCTAGTTGCGCTACCTTTGTGGGTATAAAGGGGTCAACACGGGGTCAATGTGGCTCAGCAGAAGAAGAAGAAGAAAGGCACCAAGCCGAGCGAGCCTCCCGCCGCCGCAGCCACCACACCGGTGAACGCACAGAGTGCCACCACCGCGAGAGCCGCCCAGATCCAGATCCTCTCTGACGTACTGGCGGCTCTTCAACAGGACAAAGACCCCGTCAATGTCCTCCTAGGACGTATGGCTACCTTACTTCAGACTAATGGCTAATCTGAAGATTGTCCACTGGAATGCCAATGGACTTACGGGGAAGATCGGTCAATTGAAGATCTTACTTCAAGACTTCAACGTGGATGTGTGCCTGATTTCAGAAACACATCTACGACCAACCGACACCCTCAAGAAGATTAGCCATTACATCATGTACCGACAGGACCAGGTCACGACCTCGAACAGAGCTTATCGCGGGCTGGCGGTCCTGATCAAGAGAAGAGTCGTGCACCAACTGATTCCGTCACGGCCAGAGCCACCCACGTCACTCTACTCACTGGGTGTAGAGCTCTGCCTGAACAGGAACCCCGTCCGCGTGTTTGCAGCCTACAAACCACCTCAGGATCCGCTGGATGTGGGCGACATACATCACCTAATAGACGCCCCACACCCCACCATAATAGCGGGTGACCTGAACTGCAAGCACGCGGCGTGGAACTCCAACATCCCCAACGCATGCGGTCGCCGACTCTTCAAGGATGCCGAGACCAGAGGATACTATGTCCATGGACCAGAGACACCCACTCACTACCCATACAACGCGGCGCACACACCGGACGTACTGGACATAGCTATCCTCCACAACTTTGACTGCCAGCTGACGCAGGAAGTCCTCTTAGAGGACATCCAATCTGACCACCTCCCGGTACTGATGGAAATATCAGTGGTCCTGACTGCAGCGAAGCCACCGGCACCCAGACGCTGCACTGACTGGGGCAGATTCTGTGAGCTGATCAACCACGGTACACCGTCGTACCCCACCGAGACTCCAGACCAAGTGGAGAGTTTAGCTGCCGACCTGACGTCTTGCATCCAGGGCGCCCTCTCGGCATCATCGCACACCATGCCCGCGCACAAGGGACGTCCCCCTGTTCCCGCGGGCATCAGGAACCTACTAGCGAGGAAGAGGCGCCTCAGGAAGGATTGGCAGCGCACCCGCTGTCCAACCATCAAGACGCAGCTAAACTCGATCTCCGAACATGTGAAGACTGCCATCAGCTCACACGAATCGATGACATGGGACAGACATATAGAGAAGGCGGGAGAGGACTGGACGGGCATTCACCGTCTTTGCCGCCAACTCTCCAGGGCCCGTCCCCCAGTCAGACCACTGAAAGGATCAGACGACCTTCCGCGCTACCGTGCAGCAGACAGAGCGGAGATATTCGCAGAGCATCTCGAACAGCAGTTCCGTCTGAACGCAACCACCAACGAGGATCACGAGCGCCACGTCAGGGAGAGTAACGCCGTATACTTCTCTGCACCGATGGCGACCAACGAGGATCCCATTGTTTTCTCGCCGGGCCAGGTGCAGAGGGCTATCAGGCGCTCTAAGCCCAGAAAGGCACCGGGCGCCGACGGCGTTACGAACCTCGCCCTACAACACCTGCCTCCAAGGGCGGTAGCCGCCATGACCAGAGTCTTCAACGGCATCATGCGCACTGGTCACTTCCCGGACACATGGAAGTCCGGAAATATCATTATGTTGCCCAAACCCGGGAAGAACGTGCAACTTTCCACGAGCTACCGCCCCATCGCACTGCTGTCCGCGACATCGAAGCTGTTCGAGAAGCTCCTGCTCGCCCACTTGACTCCTTACCTGAAACTGCGCGAAGAGCAGTTCGGATTCCGTGCCGAACACTCGACGACGCTGCAGCTCTCCAGAGTACTGCACCACCTCACCGTGGCGAACAACAAGAAGGAGCACACAGTCGCAGTACTCCTGGATATGGAGAAGGCATTCGATCGTGTTTGACACGAAGGTCTGCTGCACAAGCTGACGACGTCCAGCGCGCCCAGAAGAGTCCTGCAGGTGATAGCCTCATTCTTAAGGAATAGAAGATTCCGAGTGGTGGTGGAGGACGCCGTCTCCACCGAACGCAGAGCTGAAGCCGGAGTTCCGCAGGGAAGCTGCCTCTCCCCGCTCCTGTACGCGCGATACACAAATGACATCCCAGTCACAGAAGGAGTACAGCTGGCGCTGTACGCTGATGACGCCGCGTACTTCTCGTCGTCGTACAGGAGCATCTTCGCCACTAGAAGAGTCCAGGAGACCCTGGATGCCCTGCCAGCATGGCTTGAGAAGTGGAGGCTTAAAGTGAACGCCCCGAAGACCCAAGCCATGGTGACACGCCACACGCACAAGCGGAAACACCCACCACTACTCCACCTGCAGGGACACGACGTCGAATGGTCCCATCAGGTCAGGTCGGGGTCACGATTGATCGTGGCCTAAGCATGAGCACTCACGTAGCGAAGATCATCGCAAAGGCCAAGTCCGCGCGATTCCTCCTGCGACCAGTGCTCAACTCCACGCTCGCATTGAGGACGAAGCTCGGGGTCTATAAGATCTACATTAGACCCCTGATTACCTATGCAGCGCCAGCCTGGTACGCATTGTTGAGCCCCACAGGCAAGAAGAAGCTGGAGGTGCTGCAGAGCGCCACCCTACGACGCATCGTTCATGCTCCACGCTACGTGAGGAATGCCACGATCGCAAGGGATTTGCACATAGAGAGCGTTGAAGCCTTCGTGGGTCGCCTGGCGGAACTGATGTTCGGGCGGGCGGATGCCTCAGGCCACGAACACCTTCGTGACCTGGCGCCGCTGCACGCTCGACCACCGGACGCCAAGGCCTATGCCCGAAGCCTTATCCCTCGGGAGACCTAGGGAGTGACCTGACGCCATTATACCAGAACAGAACAGAACACCATGCTAGCTGATCGCCCCAGGGCTTGATCGCAGCACCACCGGACTTGACACCCCCGGACTTTTACCATCGGCTGAGAACAGCCAACCCAACGACGCGCCCGTATTCACGGGCGCCGCAGGACACCGCGGCCAGGGGGCACTGCCCCGATCCCGCGCCGTGACCCCCCTACGGGGGCTCACGTAGAAGACAGCACTACCATGTGGCTCATTCGCTATTAAACCGTTGAAGAGGACACACGCACTGATTTTACTGAAGGAAGAACATCTGGAAAATGGATACTACAGCTGATGAGGCCGCTCAAGTGGTTGCACTACTGCAAGCAGGGTTGCGGCAGTGTGATGTCGCCCGGCAACTGAATCTGAGCCGTTTTTCGGTTCGAAGAGTCTACCAGCGCCCGATTCGTTGTGTCGTACTCTTTGAGAAATCGCTTCTCAAACGCTGTGCAGTTGCAACAGGAGCTCCAGGCAGTTCGCAGATGCACCGTGAGTGTCTCCACGATTAGAAGAAGACTGAAGGAGAAGGACATAGCAGCCCGCAGAGCTGTTACAGGTCCAAAATTGCCGCTTGCAGTTTGCTCGCGACCACGTCGATTGGACCATTGAGCAATGGGGAGCTGTTCTCTTCTCAGACGAGACACGAGTGTGTCTTTTCTGCAACGACCGACGAAGAAGAGTATACCGGAGGCAGGGTGAACGTTTCGCCCAAGCCTGCATCCAGGAGACGGTGGAATCTATCCTCTACATAAGGTTTAGGAATTTTTTAATAAGATTTTTAAAAGGTGCGATTTTTTTGACGCCGAGTGTAGATGGCACTACCTAAAGGGGTGACCTTACAGCACCGCCACTTCGAATGTACGAAACAAGACTATGTATGTAAGATTTGTATGGGAAGTTTAATGTTTTATTATATATTACTGAACACGATAACCGGCTCTAAGTTGTAAGCAAATTAGTATTGTATAAATATTGTGTTGAAGTGAACATTGAAATAGCAGAAATAAATATTTTCTACCTTTCTACATAGACGTGTGCGGATGGACTAAGGAACCACGCCAATATTTCAATAAAATGTATATGTATGGATAAAAAAAGATGAAACGACACAGTTGTGAAAGAAGATCTTTTGATTGTTTATTTATAAGCAGAGGTCGGAATTAGGTAGAGTTATTTATGTACTTGCATCGAAATGTTAATATTAATGTGGACCTTCCCGGGATTTCAAATGGATTTCAAATGGGAGTGCTCCGCATTTTCGCTATTGTATTCTTTTGTTTTCACAAGCTATGTAGTGCGAACAATAAACGTGGCAACATCGCGCGTGTGCGTATTGGAATTTTGCAACTTCGGTCATCCAATATCATTGATGTAAGTTTGGCAACGTCGCGCGTGCAGTAGTCTAAATTAAAAAAGTAAAAGTAAATAACTTTTTATTAAAAAGTAACGGGATTTTTTCTATTCTTTAAAATTAATCCCGGGATTTGAGGCATATCCACTATATTCTTTCGCTGTGTGAAATCAGTGTAAGTACATGAATAACTCTACCTAATTCCGACCTCTGTTTATAAGCCTTAGATTTTTTCAACGATATTGCATGTTTTAGGGGTATCACACACAAATATATGCAATGTGTTTGGCCAGGAGTGCCGGAGTCTTTAACAGGTTGAATGTAATAAATTGTATCAACAAATAAGAGTGTAAGTTTTGATTTTGCAATATTTAGCTAAATGCATGGAGTGAACCGATAAGGACTGGTTTATCTGCACTCTGCTCCTGAGATCGTAGCTTTGATTTCCACACAGGACAAATCTTTGTGTGCAAATACCTACATTTATTTGGTTTTAAAAAAAAGTTAGTATATACATAAGTACATATCCACATTATGTTATTTTTTACATTATAAAATTAATTTCATACTATTTACTTCATTGCATACTATGTGCTCCATTTCACAATATATATACTGCACCAATATTCCTCTTGGAACAACCAACCTTCTTCTTAGATCACTCCATTGAAAAAAAACAGCATCAAATTCCGTTGTGTAGTTTTAAAGATCTAAGCATAACAAGCGACAGACAAGAGATAGCGCCTTGTTTTATACTATGTATTTTAGCATTATGAACTTCATTTATTACTTTACACTTCTTTACATCTGCCGCATTCTGCCGTAAGCTACCGGCTTAGAATAGTGCCACCTCCTCTCATCTCACCTTGACGTAGTCGTAAGAGTCGACGAAGAGAAGTCTTACCGAAACATCCCTCGTACTGGCTTGAACTGCGATCACCAACCCGCCTGCCTAGCGAGGTGATTATGAGCAGATATCCCTAATATAATGTAATCTATAGGGGACTCTACTATTCAGCAGGACTTAGAAGGCTGTCATGATGGTGATGATGACTACTTCACATTATATACTTACAATATTTCACATTTTAGGTCCGTGTTACTTTCTGGCTTCTAACTAACGTGAACAATTCTAAATATTGATTAATAATTTACATTAGTAGGTACAAAAGACATTACAAAGACTGGTTATTTTGTATAGAGAAAAGTAAATATAGTCCATAAAGTTCAGTGTAAAAAAACAGAAGAATCTTTACAGATACTTAAGGTAGATAAGGAACGGTGTAGTATCGGTCTAGAATAGTGCCACACCTCTCAACTCATGGGGAGTCGTAAAGGTGGACGAAGAAAAATCATACTGGATGATGGGCAGCAGCGCCATCTTGCGTATTGATTCGAACTATGATCAATTGATCACCAACCAGCCTGCCCAGCGTTTAGGCACATACATACCTATATACATACATATGTTATATATTAGTTCAGCAGTGGACTTTATTAGGCTGATATGATATTGTAATGTAAGTGTTATTACATGCCAGTTCTTTAATCTACTGCTAGTAATGCGTGGAATAAATCGTGGATTGTACATTTGCGCCTTTTAAAATTATGTAAACCTATTTACTGGAACTTTAATGTATCTACCAATGTTTGTATTCCCAAATAAACTAAATACCTATAATTATGTTTTCATCTTAATATAGTATATACAATTTGATTAAAAAAGGGTTCGGGATATAAATAAACGCTAAAGTATTAATGTAATATGGAACGTAGGGATTTCCGACCTCCTTTCATAAACAGCTCCAAAATATACAGTTTCACTTACAAAATCGGAAACTATCAATTTATAAAATGTTCGGTTCGAGTTCCACTGCCCTGGGCATCAAAGTTTCTCTTGCGCATTCAAAATGTTTGACATGGATGATTAGTGTTTCAGATCCCTTAACACTGGATTTCTCAGAAGAACTGATTTCTATAGGCTTTCTCAGTGAGTTTCCAGAACACTACGGGCATTACAACTACATTATTGATAGTTCTAATTAGCATGCGTTGGGCTTAGTGGGTATTGAGAGAAACTATTAAACATGGTTTGATTTGTTGATGATCAAAATGAGGCTTTGGTATTTCAGTTGCAAGATCTTATAAAAATTCATCTTATTAAATTTCATAGTGGTATTGCAGGCACTTGATAGATATCTAAATACATACTGATTACCTATACTAGCTTCACTGTTACTTGGTAAATGAGCCTAACGGTTACGCCACATGTGTAAAAAAATGGTTTGGTTTACATTGCAATTTTAATGGCCTCAATTCATTTTTAATTAAAGTTATCATTTAAAAAAATAGAAAACAGAAATTGGTATTTCCAAATCGACAATATTCTTAGAGATCTTACACGGGGCCTCAATATTTTATGTACAAAAAAAATCATAGTAGACTCAAAATTTTAAACGTGCAAAGTGGATCTCAATACCTTTATTTCTAATGTGAAAAAACTATTTCCGAGTTGTGATAGTGTAACTAAGCGGTAATATTTGTATTTGGCTCAGCTTTCTCAGCGCCTGCCTTTGAAACATTACTTTCATAATAATTAGAGTCACATCAACGAATCCCAGCAATCCGCGGTAGGTTTAATTGAATTAGCTAACAATTGCTTTCAGTTAAAACTGTTTCACTTTAAGTGTACTTTCAAATAAATAAGGTGTATTCCTAATGTAACATATGTTATGTAATATATGTGTTGTTTTATGTGGTTTTGTTACTTGAGTTTATTTACATATATCCATTTATTTATATATATTATATTAAAATTGTAAAGCTTATATTTGTAAAGCTATCCATTTTGTTTATATATATGTATCAAAAATTGTAAATTAATCTTACTTCTTTATATAAGTTGTGAACTCCCACTCACAAAAAAACCATAGTGGTTTAAGTGAGTGGCTTCTAACATAAATTATAATGTCAATATATTTTGTACAATAAATAAAATAAAAAAGTTATTTTTTGTTAGTTGGTTTTTGTTGAGGGCAGTTTTGTTTTCCATAGAGTTTCCTCTGTATAACAAATCTATAAAAGTAGGTTATAATTTTTTCTAGTGCCCAATTAAAGCATAGTTCTAAATCTTATTTCGAATGTAAGACGACGCCCCTCCGCTGTGGGGAGAGGAAGGTCGTGTCAGACTTTTACAGACTAAAAACTGTCCATGTTCCTTCATTATCCTTCATGTTCCTGTCCCGCGGTAACGTTTTCGAATAGTCCCGCAACCCTTTTAACAGTTTCTATTTTTGTAAGATTTGTATGAGATTCTTCAAAAAGGACGTAAAAATGTTCTAAGATGATCGGCAACGGGTAATTGTTGCACATTTAAGAAGCTACGATAACCAATTCATCCATCAAGTGAGCTTGCTCTAGTAGTAGCCATTTTAAGAAACGTGTTGCATTTTAACACATGCAACACGTCATATTCGGTACCCGAGAAATCCTACCGGATGATAGGCAGCAGCGTAATCCTGCGTTTTGGCTTGATTTGCGGCACCCACCCGCCTGCCAAGCGTGGTGATTATTGGCAAATACCCCTAATAGAATAATCTATTGAGGAGGCTAATGTGCAGCAATGGACTTTTTAGGCTGTTATGATGATGACACATCATAATTATAAAAAAGTTCAGTCTTCTTTCTTTTTATTGCACTTGTTTTTGGTTCTGTATTTGAAGTTTATTTGTTTACTTTCGATTGAATGTCTCCAGCACCGAATTAACATAATCTGCACACAATACAAAGAGAATACATTGTCTCTTTAGGTGCACACGCATTCCTGGGAAGGCGAAAGCGCTATAATCTGTACGTGAAAATGTATTCCATGGAATAATAGAATTACATTACGGTGTATATAATGTAGTGTGTGATTGTGGGATTTGTGAGTGCATCTAGGGTAGGCTAATTAGCTAGATTAGATAATTTTTATATACATAAAATCACGCCTGTTTCCCTGAAGGGGTCGGGAGAGGCGTATTATACGCCCATACTTCGCCAATTATATAGTTGGTCCCACGTAATAGGTAGCGAGCCTATTGCCGCTTACCGGGACATTGTATGTTAGCCAGAGCCTCGTCCGATAAATAATGCTATTTATTTAGGAAAAACAAAAACTTTACAAATTATCACCATTTATCGTGCGCATTTGTCAATCCGCACGAAGTGACTGTATGTCATGTTAAGTTATGAGCATTTATGAAATGTGTATAATAGTAACTAAAAAAAGTATAAATTTTAACTAGACATTTTGTTTTTGGATTTTTACTGGCAGGAGTGTGGAACTGGCACATAAAAAAAATCTTATATATTATAATGGCTTTGTTCGTTTAGCACATTAAGCCAGTGTCAAGTTAAAGATATAATTAGAATATATAAATCATAGTTAATAAGAATGAGTGGAGATAAAAATGATAAATGGTAAATGAGATGCCCTCCCTTATATCCCTTGAGACCTATAAGAATTTGAAAAGTTATATTGCACTGTTTTGTTTCATTTACCAACACTCATGCACGTTCACAAACACTTAACGTTTAATAGTCCACCGTTATTACACAATAATGTTCGAAATATCACAAATTTTAGAAAATAAAACAAAACTGAAGACATGACTCTTAACTTTCCCCCAAATATCCCTGGCACATGTTATGAGGAGCAACTTAAACAATTTTTAACCCAAAAAAAATAATTTTTGTCATTTTTTTCATTGTTTTTCCCCCCAAAATTAATAAAAATAATTTAAAAAAAATTAAATTATTAGAAAATTTGGAATACAATTTCACTGTATGTAAATTTATGTATCTTTGAATGTCAAGTTTGACGGGACTATTATGAAAAAAGTAATCTGAAACGAATATGGTGTAATATCTAAAACAATGGTGAACCGATTTATTATACCTATTAACGAATAAACTTTCTAAAGAAAAGAAGTGACGACTTGTGTTATTTGCTTACAAGTTAAAATGAATCGCGTTGAGTAAGTAACAAATTGAGCTTGTAAGCTGTCTTATATACAGTAAGTAGCCGTCGATGTAATTGCCTGAGGCGAGCTGTGATTGTTACAAATGTATCTATCGCTTTGAAAAGTAAGTTTTATTTATGCGAGCATTAATGATAAAAGCGTTTATGTGTTTTTTTTTATTTACTGCGTTTAACCGCTTTTTGATGTTCACTTTCATCGGAGTAAATCTTGGCAATCCCACGACGAGATTAAGACGAGGCGGGTTGTCTGTTATTAGTTGCATAAATTAATGCACGATCACTTTATTGGATATTAATAAAACTGGTTCGTAAAATTTTACTGAAGTGAAGTTTACAATGTAAACATTTCGAATATTGTTTAAACAAATGAAAGTTTATAGATATTAGTGTTCTTTACATACAAATAAGTAATTTTTCTTATTTCATTAACACAATATTACAAGTAATTTAAAAGTTACAAATATAAATATATTCAATCTTTATTTTAGAATTTTTTTTTTCTGAATAATCCACCCATTTTTATTAGTGAATACTTAGTACCAGTCTTATATTATCTGTGGTAGTAGTAATAAACTTGGTACATTTGTTGCAAACGATTCCGTTGCCTGTTAGGGGACGTCCATTAATTACGTGAGGTTTTTTTTTTAAATTTGTACCCCCCCCCCCCCTCCCCCTTGGTGAGATTTGGTGAGATGTGGTCGGACCCCCCCCTCACGTGAGATTTACCCAATATTTTTCAAATAATTAAATTTATTTGATTTGTCTTCTATGTACTACATTTTTTCTGTGAAATAAGAGGAGAAAAATGATACCACGCTTAAGGTGCACTATAACGAATTTAATTATATTATACGTAAAAGTAAAAAATAGGCTGCGAACCACCTAATCCCTAATTCTTCATTCACTCCATGCATGAGTATTCATGTGCTTTCTCTATTGTAATGATTGGACACATGACGTCCATGTCTTTTGGTAGTATAGGAAAACAGTAATTAGTCGTATCTACATCCTCCTCGTACAGCCTATCGTCCACGGCGCACAGCAGCTCCTCAGCCGTTGGTCGAACCCTGACCACAGGTGTTCGCGGGGTTGCATGCAGCGCCGACCTGTGTTTCTAGGCTGATAATAATGATGATGATGACCGGTATTGATATTGTAAAACAAAATTTTACTGTGATATAAAAATGAATATTCTCTGAACTGAATTAAAAAGTAGACGTGACATTTTTATTGACCCCCCCTCCCCCTTGGTGAGTTTTGGTGAGATGTGGCCGGACCCCCCCTCCCCTATTTTAGACTCACGTAATTAATGGATGCCCCCTTAGCGTCCGCGTAATTTTTGAAATAAAAGAAAGAATTAACATAGAAGCATTATTTTTAATTTCTTTATTTTTATTTATTATATTCCTTTTTTATTTATCCTCTTCTTTCTTTAAGATATGTATAGATGATACGTTTCTTGCATGGTTTTCTAGTAAACACTTATGGACTTATTACAAAACAAGGTCTAAAGTTAAACCAGGTTTAAAACTAGTGCTGTCACTGTTTACATTTTATCAAATAAAAGTAAAAGCGCTAGTTTTAAACCTGGTTTAACTTTAGACTTTGTTTTGTAATTAGCCCCTTAGTCATGACATATGTACCTAGTAGTAACGAATTTACGCGCGTTTGTTGCAAAATATTCCGTGTAGCCTGTTTGCGTCCGCGTTCATTCATAGGTATTGCCCGAACTTTTTCTGGCGTAGTGACGCGCGTAAGTTACGAAACAATAACCTGGGTCAATGCCGCCAATGCAACGACATCGGCTGCAGAACTCTTGCGTAAGTTCCGGGAGGGTTAAGTGGTGCGGTCATCACGCCAAAACGATGTCATGCCTTGCTTAAATGAATTCCCTGTATACGTCATCGGTTTGGTAAAAGTTTGGGCAGAGATATTTTTGGCGAATGATGCATATAACTGACATATATCACTTATGTGTAAAATTACTACTTATGAGATACATTTTACTTATCATAAGAAAACTATAGATTCCTTGTAATAAAAATGTTGTAAGTATATTTATTTTTTAAAAATTCCAAATAAAAAATTTTGTACAGGAATTTATATAAGCGCAATGAATTTTGTTCCAAATAGCTTTTTATCACATAAATACAGTAACGCCATTTCTATTCATTTAAAAATTATACTGTACTCGGAAAACGTTTCCAGAAAACTTCCAGACTACAGCACCATGCTTTCCTTTCACATTGAATTTGAATAATTAGCATCTGCCTCACTGTCATCTTCTGAAAAGACTTTCAGTACTCCAATCCTATTATTATTAAAATCATTCAAGTTATCTCACAAGAAAACGAAAACTCGATAAAACAATGTCATCAAAATTTAATTATTTGTAAAATAAAATGTATAGCTGAATTTTAACTTATTTAGAGTTATACTAGAATTACACTGAAACGTGTAATTATTTACTTATTAAATACATATATTAAAATAAATAATATTTTTTGTTTACATAAACAGAGTTGTATGTATGTACCTTTGATAATTGGTTGTAATGTTTAAGAAAGTAATACCCATTTTTTATATTGTATAAACCGTAGACAGCTAACGAGAAAACACGAATGTAATAACAAATAAGACGAAATACCAACATTAATCACTTCAATTAAGAAAACATAAAAAAAGTTCAAGATAAATGGCCGCCAGATAGAGACTGATAAACATCCTTTTGGCTTTGCACATACAAATCATATTATAATAAGCTTAAAATAACACCTTTAATAATAAGCTCGAATACAATGCATAGCTTTCGATTGTAGCTATGAGATAGCGTATTTGCAATAATGATAATACTTCATAATGTAAGGCTTATGTACATTTGAACACTCGGTGCACGGCGACTAAGTGACCCAAATTCCGTGTTCCGTTTAATGCATGAAAGTGACATGCTTTGTCATGCAAACCGGAGACAATGGTTTCAGTAATAATATAGTTTTGTTTGTAGTGTAAAGTTAATTTTTTGTTATTATGTCGCAATTGTTATTATATACGTTTTTCTTGTCATATTCTGTGTTGCTTACATATAATTATTTCCGTTGGACCAAAAAACAATAAACCTGAACATATTATATTTTCTGTTTCAGTGAACACCGAATTTTTGTGCTGTACAAGTGGCATGGCTATTGAAAATATTTTTTAAGAATAATATAAAACCATACATGTGGTTTATTTATAAAGTTTATTGTATGACATGTAAATTAAAACAATGTCCAACAAAGGTGTGCAAACAGGTATACACATCTGTATTTTTAAAAATATATTGTAATCCCTATTGCACTGCAATCGTTTCAGCTCATTACAGTCCCTTTGCACTGCTCTGGATTGTTGAACCGCTTCACTTTTTTAACTTCGCTTAACGATACCATTGTATAACTTTAGTGATCATATTCGAAAATCTGATAGGTATTCTGGCTTTTATCGTACTGTAATATTAGGCTTTTGCTCAGGTGACATTTCAACATCTCTTTAGCTCTTAATAAGTAAAACAATTCGTAATTTAAGTTTAAGCGAGTCTAATTTAAGTTTACTTGTCAAGGTTCTACCTCCTAATATACAAAAACGTTTGCTATGGCCAATAAGTGGATATTATGTACGTTTAAAGACAAAATATTAAAAAACTTAATCCTCAATCACAGTCAAAAATATGTTTAGCCAATATTGAGGCACTATTAGGCAGCTTGAAAAAAATACAATATGACACCACCCACGTTTCTCAACGAACCCACAATACGTCTACGCGTGTTGGTATGAGCCTGAGTCATCCTACCTAGGGTTTCCAAAAAATCTCTCAGCCTAAGCTTTTTTAATGTAAGTTGTCTCTATTTCAATTTTCTTTTGAAAAATTGTATTTGCACTTCAGGTAGAGTCAGCTATCGTCTGCGTGTCTCATGTTACTGAGACTGCCCACTGCAATACCACTGTCATGGCCATGCTGTTCTTCCCTTCTGATATATATTAACCGTACAAGTTTAATTATTTAGATAACAGCTTTGGTCTTGTGTCGAATAATTTGGACTTATGGTTTTCTGAAGAAAGCTTCTTATCCAGAGATAGATTCTTTATTATAAAAGTAAGGTGCAGCGGTTTGCTTATTCTTACAAGCACGTCTAACTAAGTTTACCGCTCACTGCACATCACTGCACTGCACACAGCCGAACGCCTTAGCTCAACACCTGTCAATGAAGTTCAACACCTGTAGGCCACAAAACAGGACGGTCCACTGTTTATCTGGTCACATGAAGAAAGTCGGCACATTCATCTCCGAGATGATGGGAAACAATCACTGGCGTTAATGAAGTTCGCGTAGTGGAGTATGACCGGAATCTGTCTTACGTTAGTTTATAAAAGGAGGTTCGAGCCTCATGGGCTGATATGATTACAAATAAACAGTATTATTTTTTTAATACTTACGCCACACCTACATTTATTGAGGTAATACGAATTAACTGATGCAATCTCTAGTGACAAATACCTGAAAATACACACGTAATGCGGGCTTAGTGAAACTTACATCTGTTGGGTAACGAACGTTGAAAGCGACAATAAGATTATATGAGTTATTTACATACAATGAAATGTATGAAGTGTACTGGAGAATGGCTTAGCCGAAAAAAGGCTTGAAGGATTCTCGTTGGCTTTACACATGTCACTTATTATAAATAGTTGTTGGGCCATATTGTAGAAAGAATTGTATTGTGTATTACGATGATGTTCTGAGAAAATCTTTTGAGCGATCTATTTAATGAGAATTGGCATTCAATTTTTATAGATGTAAGTGTAAGGAAAATTTCTTAACAGGTAAGTTAAAAATAGACGCTTTTTAAAAGATTTGTACCGACGTCTAAGGGTGTTTTTTGTACCACGATCACTAATTCTGTTTAGTACTAAATCTATTTAAAACATCTTTCTGTCCCTCGCAGCATCAAACAGATGACTGAAATGGATCATTTATTTGCATGATCTTTATTCATTGCATCATTATCATCAATCATTTAAAATCAAATTAAGAAATATTTTGCAAGGCGGCCTAAGTGTTTCAATAAAATACATTCTTCACGGGTATAAAAATCAGCACTGCAAAATAATTGATACTAGTTTCCACCCGCAGCTTCGCCTATGTGACCCATATTTTATCGCGTCTTACAATATCCACGACCTTTGTAGTGCAATAGTCGATATTCAAAACAAGTTTAAGAATTCTATCACTATTACAATTTTCATCAAAATCTTCTTATTAGGTTAGGTGTTAAAGAGTGAGGGGCCCGTAGTCGATGTCCCCACATCCCCCTGGGCAGTAGCCTATTCTGCGTATTGGATTCAGCCTGCCCTGCGACTTAGTGTTCAATAAATTGTAGATCTATATTTAGAAATTAAATATAAAACACACATGTATAAAATTAATGTGTTGCCAAAAGACATGACATTTGCATAATTACTTTATTTTTTGCGTGTTTTAGTAGACAATAAGGGGCTTATGGCAAAACAAAATCTAAAATTTGATAAGATAAAGACAGTGACAGCACTAGTTTTTGATGTAAAAGTCCATGTTAACCTTCCACTTAAACCCTCAACAAGCTTTACTACAGTTGTTTACGTATTCTCTCACGCACACAGTCACAAAAGCGCGGACTGCATTAAAAATCATTTTTAATTGTAATATTTTCAAAAAGTGAACTAAAACAAAATAATATTACAGTAAGTGGCCGTAGAGAAACTTGTCCAGAAAGCGCACATTCATTCTTGTTTGAAGAAAGTCGAGTATATCGCTAACTTTCTTATGTATTATTGGATTACAGTAGCAAACCCAGGTAACGATTGAAATTTATTAACAAGCCAATGATGATGCCAACCGTTATCTAATTGTTTTAGAAACAAATACAATTTTTGGACATTTTTCTTTTAGAGTAAGAAACATATCAGAGTTAGATTGAAATGCTCCAGGTTTTTCTTATTGCAGTGTTGTTCGGTAGTCGTTTTAGAAAATTATGAATTAGTAATTATTGCTCTCTAATTTGTCAATCGCACCTTCCAAAGAGACCATTTCTCTTCGAGCTTATGGGTCCACATGCATACTTACTTTAGTTACATATTATTATTGCTTTATATTCCATTGATAATAATATGTGCGGGGTTATATTAACGATTACATAAGAGGTTATATTAGTGTAAAAGTATTTAACTGTTATTACTTAATTTTGAATAAGAACATCTAGTTTTGCAGATATGTTTTCGTTTTTCATTTAAGCTTGTATACAGAAAGCCATTTCACTAAGTATCTATTGTAGTTTATGGCCACATGAAATTAAAAAAGTATTTAATGCAAACACGTTTCTGCGCTGTAAGAAATTGCACTGCTAATGTCTTTTTGTTGTCTATTTCTATGTTAATCATAGCGTTATGTCAGTTATCCAATTTGAAGAGACTACAGTCTAGAAATAAATGAATGAAATAAAATTACGTAACACAACCGCAGAGATGATGACACTGGTGCTACGCCTAGCATGCGCCGGCGCCGTCACACGTCCAAAACCGAGATGAAAGTATTACTTACCAAATTCGTGCACCTTGCGAGCACAATGGGCAATTTATTCGATTTCACTTTTTTCACAATTTCATATTTTTGGGTGCACAACAGACGCACTATGCCTACTACATGCGTACTTGCTCTCAGGCAGTCCATTCTTCTAACAATTTATTACCCAAACAAGCAATTTAACATTTAGAATTATGTTTGTGAAGCATTGAATTTGTAGGCACTGAGAAATGTTTGTGAACGTTAACGAAACGCAATAACGTTTCACTCGTTTGAATTAACTCTTTTTAAGAAAAAATGTTTAAGATATAAAATCTTATTATTACATAATATAATCTAAGGAAATGCGTTTGAAGATTACTTGAATATTAACTATTGTCTTTAGGTATACCTCACTCACTTTTCTTTTAGCTAAAAACATTGAAGTCGAATTAGCCGCTTCACTGAGTTTTAATGTGATATTTTTTTTACCAATATTTTATCTGTTTAATAACATACCTAATGTTATTAAATGACATACAAAAATAATATTTTCCCCACAATAAGTCAGTTCAATTACTAAGATCGTGGATCCAATTAGACAAAATTGCCTTTAGTTACACACAAAGTGTAAAAACGCTAAGCGGAATCCTAATTAATTTGTAAATCTGATCAAATAATGTTTATAAAATAGTTGCTATTGTAAACAAATCAGTAACGAGTAGGTATATGTAGGCGGCTCACATCACTATATTCACTATGTACCGCTAAATATTTCTACTTGATATATTAGTATACCTTACGTAGACTTAGCTTTCCGTCGGGCGCTTGTTAGTTTAAGAATTTTGCAAAAAAGGAATGTCAAATGTCACACAAAGGGTCACTCATCCTAGGGCTCTGTGAACTCGGCCTAACTTTGACGATCGTATGGCCACCTAATCTGGCGGAGCTACGAACGTACACTACACTGAACTAGTAAATATTTAATAATCAATAATTAAAAAAAAAAATAGGCTACACTTACTTTGCAGGACTGTCCGAAAAGTTTACCGCGAGCCTGGGACATGGCAGGTTCAAGAAGAAACGTGGTTTTAGTCATCAAAAGTCAGACACACACGCTCGACTCACAGCGGGATACGGTCATTTGTTGATTTTCCGTCCCAAAAAAAACGACTTTCGTTATTGATTACAATGATTTTTGCAATAAAAATATGATTGATATGGGCCGCCTGCAATCGGTCACATTGAAACTTTATGGTTTAGGCCTATGTTAAGCAGTGGACGTCTTTGAGCTAATGACGATGACTAACAAATGCTAAAATATAAAATGTACATATTATAATCAAAATATTTTAATAACTTTTTTATAATCACCAGATTATGAAAATGGCATCCTTATTAAATTTCACTTAATGTAATTTGATTTTTTAAGTAATTATTAAATTGTCTTCATAATGCTCTACATTGTTATAATCATGCAATTGCTTTCTTCAAAGTTTCAAACCGTAATTTAAATTGTGTTATCGTTTTGACTGACATTAAATATTTCTCTTACTTTGACTGAATGTTTGCTGAAGTATTTTATTATACGAATATGTCGAATTACAATTTATATAGTTAGTATTGCGAATAGGTTTTTAACTTTTTTTCGCAAAATCTTCGCAAAATCTTCTCAAAATCTTCTCAAAATCTTCTCAAAATCTTCTCAAAATCTTCTCAAAATCTTCTCAAAATCTTCTCAAAATCTTCTCAAAATCTTCTCAAAATCTTCTCAAAATCTTCTCAAAATCTTCTCAAAATCTTCTCAAAATCTTCTCAAAATCTTCTCAAAATCTTCTCTAAATCTTCTCAAAATCTTCTCTAAATCTTCTCTAAATCTTCTCTAAATCTTCTCTAAATCTTCTCAAAATCTTCTCAAAACCATGGTGGGACAGTTTTAATAATGTTAATGCCAAACTTTACAACTGCTCTTCAAGACATAGATCTTGAACTGCCAGCATCCACCGCCCTTTCGCCACTATGATTAGGTCATCGGTTCATCAGGTATAGGTCGGAATATGTTTTATAATGAGTATGTCAACAATGTTAAGTAATGGACTAGATACTAGGACAGACAAATTTAATAAGCAAACATTTTGAATAGACGTGGAGATTAGAACATACAGGCAAAAGGAACGCAATACTTTTTTTTTTAAATCACAAGTTGGGAGCCATGGGAAGTGGGTTGGTAGTAAAATATAAAAAAGTAAGAATATAACTAGTAATTTTGTTATTTTAACCCTTTTAGAACTGTCTACGTGATCGTCAGTATTCCACCTACCCGTTAAGAAAACCAATTTAAACCAACGATAAATTCTAGTTACTTTCTTATTTTTTTAAAGATTTGTAATGTTATACTTACTAAATTTAGTAATAAGATGAATTTTTTGCTGCTCGCTGCTCGACTGCTCTAGCAGTGGACCGTTTACCAAAAGGTCGCGATTGCGATTCTCGCTGGGGTCACCGCGGACAAGTCGATTTTATCAAGTACAAATTTTATTTTATTACTTTCTTAACTTAGTATTAATCAAATTAATTAATTGCGAAGTGCAAACTCTAGATGATTGAAAAATAGCTCGCATACACCCTTTTTATATTATTCTTAACTATACATAATTTTTAAAAAGTTGAAAGTAAAGATGTGTAGGTATGTAAGTATGTAGGGTCTGTCAAACACAGCCCGGTCTGTTTTTTTTGGAAATGTCTGTAGGTTCAGTGATGCTGCTTTTCTTCTACGAAAATAACATGCTAGTAAAGTAAAAAGTAAAGTAAAAAATTATTTATTTCATAAACTATTATACATAGTACTTGAAAACGTCATGATTACAAATGAAAAAAAAAAAAAAACAATCGAAATAATATTACACTAAATCACGAAGCTTAGATTCACTTACATGCAACAAAACAATTTAAAAACAAAAAATAATTAAGTGTAAGTGAATCTAAGTGCCAGTTCCGAGCCACCGCTCTGTAAGAAGAACTGGCAAAAAACTCACAGGCTTTGCTCTTTTAAATATGTCCATTAGTTTGGTACTAGAAATACAATCTTCATTTGTCTGTGAAACTATACAATGCAATAAGTTAAGGTTATGTACCTTAACAATATTTATGTTTTCAAGTCATTCATATTAGAATAGCCTGTATGAAACGGCAGCTTAATCCCAAGCATTTTTATCTGCCATATAGTCTTTAATAGAATAGTATCCCTTTGAAGACAGCTTGTGTTTTATTGTTAATTTAAATTTATTTAGGCTATGTATATCATATATGCTATCTGCCTGATGATGAGCCTCATAAAAATGCTCAAACTCGCTCAGCGTGCAATGGATAGAGCTCGGAGTGTCTATACGTGGTAGAATCAGAAATGAGAAAATACCAAGAACTGAACTGACCGACATAGCGAAGCGATTTGCAATTTGAAGTGGTGGTGTGCGGGGCACATACTTCGAAGAACCGACGACCAATGGGGCGTTAAAGGTCTTTAAAGACATGCGACCACGAGTCAGCAAACGTAGTAGAGGGTGGCCTCCCACCCGTTGGACCGATGATTTGGTTAAGGCGGCGCGGCGGGGAGCCGGTTGATGCAGGCGGCACAGGATCGATCAATGTGGAAAGCAATAGGGGAGGCCTATGATCAGCAGTGGACTTCAAATTGCTGAAATATGCTATCTTTGAAGACGGAAAAAACGAGACACACCAGTATATGAAGGCTTCAAAATCACTCAAAATTTAAAATCGTCACATAATTACGTCATTAATACAATTAGCTACAAAAAATCTTTTGACCCTATCACAAACTTAGAATCGAAGTCCAGGTACAGCGAATCTTATAACTGTATGAACAGTTGTATATCGCAATATATATATCGCATGTGATTTACACTCGGGTTTTGTGAGGCACGTGAGGCGTGTACCGCACAAAACAGTAAAAAATGCTTGTTAGAGCTCATCCTGTAACTACTGAAGCACGCAAAAAAGAAGGGTGCCGTCTACGAGAAGGCTTTTAAAACTTTTAGTTTTATAATTTTATTCAAAGATTTTTTATTCACGCTAATCTCCTTTTCGAAGCATTTGTTTATGTCATAAGTTCTTTGGGTGCCCCTTCATTAGATCAGGAGTTTGCTACGAAGAGAAGTTGGTAAAAAACTTGGAATATTTTTGTCCCCTATCCTGGCGCTCGAACTCACGCTCACCTGATGGAAACTATATAGCTAGTAGTTATTGCAGCCTCAAAACGTCTCTCCAAAATTAAAAATCATTTATTTAAGTTTGGCTTAATAGAGCTCTTATGAAGAATGAAATTTAAGTCCTCCCATCCTCTTTGGACTTTTTATACACTTTGTACCCCTTGGAAAAACTTAGTTAGGGAGCTAATTACACAGCATAGGAATAGAATATTAGGTGGTTATAATATTTTTTCGAAATGCAAAGAAGGTGGTTTCAAATCTGTGCTGGATTTCCTTTGCGGGAATATGTATGGTAATATATATTTTGATATGCGGGTGATTGATATCCTGGTGAAGCAAGTGTTCATGGTGTTTTATGATATCCATAATATTATAAGTTGTCGTATCTCTGATCTTTCCGAGTCTTTCATGAGCAAGTTTGACCTTTCCAAAGGATTCTATCAGTAAGATCTTTTCCTTATTTATAAGCCATTTAGTTTTAAATTTCCACACTGATATTGTCGAAATTTTTAAGCCCCTACATGCTCTACATAGAGTTTATATAGTACTTATAAGTTAATATAAGGACCCAAAATACATAGGTGATTTTTATAGATACATTAGGATGTCCTTATATGAAACTTGACGATATTATCTAGAAGCCGGAAATCAGACTAAAAATTTTAGGGATATTTAAAGTAATTATTAACTACATATAGACTAAACTTTATTCGAAAATAATATAAAAACTGAATCATTTGAGAAAGCTATGTCTAATTCTCTCCGGAAAGTTTAAATTCTTAAAGAAAAGAACACATAAGGCAACATCCTACACAGTCTTAAGTCATAATAGCGTCATCAAAGGATTTCAAAATTTGTAATAATTCTATCTCGATCCGGGATAGAGGCATCACGGTGACTCCGCGTCGACTTTCACGCGTATAAAACGACGCAGGCGCCGGCGGGCGCGTCCAGTGCGCTCAACGTCCGCGATCCCTAGCGCACGCGCTTGCGCACGTAAATACGCGAAAACGAAAGTGACAGGTGTACGAAACTAGACTGTGACATTGTGATTGTGAACTCTGAAGCTGTGATATCCTGTGACAGTTGCGACCGATTCTGAAAACACCTGGGAAGGTACAAGCATTTTTAGTGTTAACCCAAATGGATTCTAAGGGATGAGATCTGCTGTGATTTTGTGGTATAATCATGTGGTGGTTTGGCAATTTTAATAAGCACTAACTACACAGGAATTAATTTTTTTATAGTTTACTCAAAGTAAATTTCCTTTTTATGAGTACTTCGGGCGGAAGTAGCAAAAAAACTGATATAGCTTCATACGTTTTTGGTGATTTTTCATAAAAATATTATAACTAGCACTTACTACAGAGAAAAATATTCTTTCAATCAATTACTCAGAGCTGATAAGTTTTTAATTGATTTTCATTGTCTGATATAAGTAAACTTCTACAATACAAATTATAGTAAAAAGATAACTTAGTGTTATAAATTTAATTATTAAATTTAATTAAATTATTATAATTTCGAAATGTAAAAAGTTATTTATTGGTAAATCATTAAAAAATCACAATTACCTTGTATAAACAAATTATATTATCCTTTTTTGAATAATAGAATAGTTACAATCGAGATAAATGAATAAACTTAATAACCTATGTATAAGCTCTTAAAGTGTTATCTGATTTGGTATAATCTTTTGATAAATGAAAATCTATTAATAAACCGAACATTATGACAAATCACAATTCAATCATATTATGAAGCCCAAATATAGAAAGTTGCATAATTTTACTTTCACTCGCGTACATCCGCCAAAATAATCACCTGCTTATCGTGTACTTTTGAAAAGCTCATTTGCATCAGTTTTTTTACGCGCAGCATATTTATTAGCGCTAATTTGGTCTTTACAAAGATGGTAATAAGAGTTAGAGCCCGATGATCTCTAGAAACGTCATGTGGTGTAGCCAGTGCGTGGAAAGTATGCCACGCGTCACAGAGCTCGCATTTTATAGGTGTACCGCGGGTTTCTCGTTTACGATAATATGTGAAAAGGCTGCAAATAGGTTGTAATAAAGTTGTTCTGCTTGTAAAATAATATTAAGGCTGCCTTTAGGCATAGATATTATTGAACTTACTTAGATGTGTTGAAATTTTAATAAAAGCTTTTGACGACTTAAATGAATTTCAGTTTTTGTTTACGCTATTATTTGAAATTTAATCGGATCTAAAAATTTTAATGCTAATTCATTTAATTGTTATTTACACCGAAATATATACACAATTTTAGACTTTCATCCAAATTGTCTGCTGTTTCGAACATACTTAAAAAGCCCTCTGTTTTTGACAGAGTTATCGATATCATACAAGTGACAACTGAGAAGCGTCATAGTAAAAACAAAATAGTTAATGTTTATTAAAATAAATTTGTCATAGTTAATAACTATGCATGTTCTACAAAATCATGTCAGTTCGTTCGAACATACGCAACACACGTCTGAAATTACTGTCACTATGTAGTTTATATGCATGTAGTCTTTGTTATTGTTATCAGTACTTTGCGGATATGGTAATTGCAAAGTTACGTTTGACGAACTAGGTGAGTTGGGTAGTTGCGAAATGCTTCTACATACGCTAAGCTACCCATTGTTTCGTGTAGGGGATTTACAGACGTTTCGCAATCGTTACGGTCCCCGCTCATCCCAGATATTGTCTTGAGGACTTGAGTAACAATGCATTGCAAAAGGAAATCTATTAAGGCTTGCAGTAGTAGGTACAATCTTATATGCATCTCCTACTGAAACGTTTGGTACGCTTATATTACTAGCGATTCCTTTCAAATGAAAAACTTTTATTTGTAAAACAAAGGCGTTCAGTAGTCTAGGGATTCATTGTAAGTATCACTATGTTTTGCCATTTAGTAGGCGTATAAATTTAGTATGAATGTATGCAAATTTAAATTTAAATTTTAACTCAAACTTGATTACATTATACATAAAATGTCACAAGAAGTTAATAAAAATAACTATTACTTTACTAAATTACATAATAAGATAAATTTGTCAAAATATACAACTATGATAAAATAACACGGCATTTATAATTTACAATAGATCAGTCAAAAATTCTGTCAAAATGTAGTAGCCTTAATTATTAATTTTAGAAATGTGAAGTCCACTACTGAACATAGGTCTGCCCAATCTTTTTTAATTTGTGTTTAATTCATAAGTAGTTTTTTTTAAATTTCAAAAGCTCTTTACGATCCAAACATAAAGTGCTTGTTAAAACTTGGTAAACGCAAGTTGATTCAAATGCCTTCTGTAAAGATAAAATAAATTTTAAATTATAACTACTAACCTTTACGAGGTGCATGCAATTAAATTTAAGTTACTTTTTGATAGTATTAGCTCTGCTACTATAATTTAATCAAGGAAAGGCACGTTTTAAAATTTAGGAAAGGGTAGGGTAAAGGGTCTTCTAATGTATTTTGTAGCATTCATACAAATACGTCTGGTAAGATTAAACAAACCTGCGGCTGTTGGTGTTTTATGTGATACTTAATGGGGATTATTACAAAACTAGATCTAAAGTTAAACCAGGTTTAAAACTAGTGCTGTTACTTTTATTCGTTAAAATGAAGACAGTGACAGCTCCAGTTTCAAACCTGGCTTAACTTTAGATTTTGTTTTGTAATAAGGCCCGATATATTTAAGAATATTAGTAACCAGCCGGTTGTGTTGAACTGAAGTGGATTAAGTGCTTCAAATGAAAGTATATCCTCATTATGAAAGGGACAAATCGATTTTAAATTATGGACAAGACTATTTTAAAATATTTTAAAAATAATTGTTAATTTACTTTATTAAGTTAAAGTTGGTGGTACTTATCGTGTTTTTTGCTTAGCCTTTCCAAAAGGAGAAATACCGTATTGAATTTGAAATTTTTGTGCTTTGACACTTTGCTAACCGTCATTTCACAAAATGTTACTAATAAAATAAAATAAAAATATATTAATTACGTAGTAAGCTTGTTAGGGTTCAGGTCTATCAAGAGGGTTAAACTCGTTGCAAAGTCCACTCATAGTCTGATCAAAAGGCTTGTACTGCTATAACAACTTAGGTCTAAATTACTAAATTAAAATACATTTAATCTAGTATAAATTAAAACCAACACCAATAATAAGTGAATCTAAGTATTAATTATTTTTTATAATGTGCCCATTTAAATTATTATGAATTTAAATGTAGTCTAGGAGTAATAAAAATGATATAAAAAAGCCACCAATTCGATATGTCGGAAACGAATGCTAAAATTTATCAATAATTGTCACTTTCTCTGACTGGGTATGAAGCTTCATGTTTACCGGTTAATTCTCGAATGTAACGGAAACATAACACAGGTGAAAGCATTAATGAGCTTGTCTGCTTCTTAATTTTTAGTAAGGGCCACTTATATAAAGTTTATGGTGCAAACAATTGTAAGTTTTTGAAGCGTGAGCGCCTTACGTTGTCGTTCGTATATCTTACAGATTTAATGTAATATTATCCGTAGGATTTTTATGTAAAAAAATGTCGTATAAATATACAGTGAGAAATAACGTATCAAACATGTTTTATAAAATTTTATCTACTGTTATATTCAATCTAAAACTATGTCGAAAACGCCTTTATTAATAAATAAATAATTTCTAACAATTACACCAAATATTTAGTCCCAAGATAAGTATCATTTATAAATTTTGTTATGAATACTATATAACTGATAATAATACAAAATATTTTTTTTGTATATACTTACTGAGTATACATAGAAAACAACCAGACCAGAACAAAAATTGATGGTCATGCACACAAAGGTTTGTCCTGTGTGGGAATCGAACCCACGACCTCAGGAGCGGAGAGCTGGTATACTGACCTCCACGCCATATCGGTCGTAAAATCTTAATTATTTTGTACAATAATGTACGAGGGGGTTGAACGATTGAATAATCAGGAACTGATTTGATTTTTTCATAAAAAGTCAAAATCCTTTTTATGAGTTTTGTGCAAATTCTCATTCGTATTTGGTTTTCCATACTTTACTTATGTCATATTTATAATAATGGTTTGTATTGAAGAGCGGATAAAAGAAGTATTTTCAGATAACTTGAAAACAAAAGCCTTTAAGTAATAATACAAGCTTCCGATTTTATTTACGAATTGATCGAGTATCAATTGAGGTAGGTAAGTGTAAGTATATATCATGTAGCGCGGGTGCAGGTGGAAAGCGAGTCAGTGTGTCAGCAGCCTGCGCGCGCGCATCGGAACGACACATCTCTGATGATCACTAGCTAACATGCGCTGATTTATTAATTAGTATTATTATCTAAAGCCCTTACAAAATAAAAATAAACAAACATTTAGAAATCAATCGGATATCTGCGGTATTTTATTATTTATAAATCGTTCTTACAGACGATATGGCACTTTGTACGATTGTTGAAGCGGTTGAAAGTATATATTTTCAATAACACAACACATAACGTAACTATACAAATGCTCCACAATTCTAAGAGTAGTTTATAATACAGGAACCCAATAAGGGTGATAATATTTTTTTAACACAAGTATGTACTCAAGTCACTGCCAAGCTTAAGAGTAAATATTTCTGCCGATCATTGAAAGCTTACAACAAAATATACTTGTGGATTCAAGAAATCGGAGCAGCATTCAAACAACTACTCAAGAAGGCAGACTAATGTTAATTTTATCTCTCAGCTACCTAAAATGTGTAACAAATTAAAATTGTTATTATACCTTAACGTTTGCTGTTTATGTTATCTTAATGTGAAATTAACAGATTCGCCAAATTAATATATATGGCTCTACCATTAAAGATTCGAAAACAGATAAGGTAGTGTTGACATAACTTTGGGATTGGAAACTAGTGTGGCAGATTTATACAAACTCAACCTCGTCCTCCTGCATAAATTTATGTCCAATAAATAGATAGTGATATCCATTAGATGGAGATAATGTTATAAATAAAACTAGAACACTGATGTAGTGGGCCAACCTGTTGTAAAAGTTGTAGGCTAAAAACTAGATCTGTTGAAGTAAAAGGGTGGCTCGTTGAGGTGCAAGCATTCGGGTTAGTTAGCCGGCTTGTCTCTAGCAATGTCGAGTTATCGATACTGGAATTATCGATACTGGAACTTATTAATTGCTAAAATACGCTGTATGACACATAGCATGCTTAATGGAATAGTAACTTAACTTTAATAAAATACGATTTTTGGGACATCACAATAGAAGATCTTCTAAAGAATACTTGTCCTACTTGTAAGTGCATTAAATTGCTACTGATTTATTAATTAGTAATTCTGCTTGTGTTTTGAACTTTTGATTAACATTGATTCGATCTCAGTAAGAAATAGAAAGACTGTATAAGTAGATACGTAACTCAAACCTGACCTATCTTTTAATGGGACGATGTTCCTTTAAGCATGCGAATATTTATTACTTTTAATTACCTATTACCTAATTAAAACAATTTGATTTACTATATCATGGTCTTGCTTACTTATGGTCTCGGAATATTGATAGTGAACAAGTGATTAGTGCCTCTCTTGATTCTCTCCCTTAATAGTCGGTTAGTTATAATCAAAAATTTATATTAGTGAATAAACGAATATTAATGACTAGTTTTGTGTCCCATTCTTCTCTAGACAGCTGGCGTGTTGGTATAATATTTGATTCTATTGGCTTAAATTAAAGTATATAATTTTTTTTAATTGTATGTGTTATAATTGAGTATGCGGACAAATATTTCGATATATAAATATTACTCCACGGTCCTATTGACTATTGTGTCTGCAGTAAGACTATCGATATTTTGTCTCGTACCTAAACGCATCACTGTTTGTAAGCTGCAACCGCAGTCTAATTGCATACGGTAGGCAATCACGCTGCATATGCTAAGGCCGTCCAGGGTTGACTGACTTGAAGGGTACTTAAGTAAGAATTGAGGTTGGTACATTTTAGAAATAGCTGGTTTAACGTGCTGTGACTGATTAACTCTTTTAATAACTTTGACGCGCTTTTAACTCCAATTTGTCAGCTTATGTAAATAGCCATATTCAATAGATATTTTTTTCGTATTTGATAATAGGTGATAATTATGGCTATATAATCGGATATATTTAATATTAATTTTCCTTTTTTATGAATACTATATGATAATGATGGAGAAAACATTTTTATAATTTATAAAATGCAGTTTTTAAAATATAGCACACCATAAACTTACTAACTGCATAACCCTATTTCACAAATTTAATGTTTGTTTTTGAAATGACTGGAACAATTTGGCATTGACAAAGTCAGTAAGGACTCATATTTAAAAAACCAAATGACCATATTTTATGAATATCTTATGTTTCCAAATAAGCTTTGATTTTTTTTTATGTAAGTATGTGTTGGTATGGATGTGTATGTGCTTAAGTATGTATGTATGTGTATCTCTGTGCAGATGATAGCGCCCCCATGCCATCCAGAGGCGCGGCGGGGAAATTGACCAGTTTCACTTTTGTTGTGCCGTTATCAGGCTTTCGAGTTTCTCCCTTTTCAAAACTGATTTCTAATGCCAATATAGAAATGTATTGTTAGAAATAAAGGACACATAATTTTAGATTTCTTTACTGAATTTGGTGTTTAGATTTTCAATAAAAAGTGGTTTATAACATATAAAATTTAGTTAATAATTTAGTATGCCAGTTCGCTATTTTTTTCTTTCTAAAGGTTGTTTAGTATTTAGTCGTATCTTATCGTTTCGTATATAGTTTAGTAGTATCAAATGTTCGAGAAATTATCAAATTGAGTTTACTAAAAAAAAAAAACAAAATTATTTGTGGAAAAATAATAGTCTGGTATTTTTTCTTTGTTTAGGCTTTTTATATGCACTCAATTTGACACGCATAAATGTTTGGCAGGTCGGCCAAATACAGTTAAAAGAAAATAAAAATACGATATACGAACATCTATCTAAATAACTTATGCATAATTCATACACTGTAACATTGTTATAGTGTACATTACGGAGAAAGTATCTCGAATTATTTTGCTCCAATTATGTTTGGCGTTTAGAAGTAATATGAATGTTCTCTTTGTTGCTAATATGAATTTGTTGAAGTGTTGTGTATATAATTTTTTTTATCGATATGTGCATATTTTCTTGAACAAACTAATAATGATTTCAGTAGGCAACTCAATCTCCTTTTACTATATTATTTTATTATTTGAATGTGTTGTATGTTTCTCACTTAATTACATCTCAACGCCTGCACGAAAGATATAGCAACATGTAGGTACACATATCAATATGTTTAAGCATAAAATCTTTTAATATGTTAAATAATAAATTCTTACTTGGCTTCAGTCAGATTTAGTAAGATTAAGGATACAAAGTAGGTGTAGTCAGAAAAATAAGGCGACTTACAAATTTCTTATTTATTATTTAATACATTGATCAACCAGTGGTTTAATTTTTTAATAAGTGTAATCATCTATTATTTGTTTAATTGTAATATTTATTAAAAACCGATTTATAAGTTCCAATTAAGTATTTTATCGCAAAGATAAGTCGGCGAATTAAGATTTCTCTAATTAAAAGCTTGAACTCATCTGCATACCTGACAATTTGTCCGATTAATATTCAATCAAAGTCGGATAAGATAGATGAATGCTGTTAAATGTTATCGTGTAATAGCTGCTTCCTACTTATCAATTGAGATATTGATCGGACAGTATAGGCGATCAAGGGTTCTTCAATGTATTCCAAAGACGTTCACCTAAAGGTATTTGACTTGCTCCATATCGATTCATCATCGTCATCAGCATTCAGCATATCAACGTCTCAATACTAAACATGATATCTCCCACAAACCAGGGTAAGAGAGATTTAGTTTAAAATTCAATACGCGGTTTCAGTGCTGGTTAGCTGAAACCATATTCATTATATTTTCGTTTAAAATTAATTGGACGTGAGTAGGTAAGTAAATTTCAAATTCCCAGTAATTTCTATTAACCTGACACAGGTTGTCATATCAATAAGGTCGTAATCGTAATAGGTATCAAATGAGATACCATATTACGACTATGTCCCGAAGAAGAAAATTGATTGAATCAATCAATCAATCATTTATTGAAGTGTTGAAAATTTACCCGAATATTGCGAAGTAACTACATCATCTAGTATTATACGTAGCAACATGAGAATACCTGCAATTAATGGATGAGTTTCCAATAACTTACGTAAGTAATAATTACATACTTATCAACAGGTATGTTAGATTACTAGTACATTTTAGTACTAGGCGACTTCCCTCATGAATACAACTACTAATAGCCTTATTCATAGAATAAGTTTAAAGTTTATGTGCCTGTATTTCATTCTCCACGGAGTGCCAATAATATCATGTCAAAATAGTGAGTTCAGAACCAGTTTGACGTTAAAGGGCCGTCTGGAAGCAGATCTAGTGCATTATTTATTAAGGCTTCGTCGATTTCTCGCGGGCGGTCTTTAGATTTCACCACTTTCAACCTGCACCAGCCACTTCTATGTTGAGATCGCATTTTTCTCGCCTCCAAGTGACTAAGTTGCATGTAAAAGTTTCACTGATGTAAAAAGTATTATTTGCTATGTCTTAATTAACATTAGCTGCACTTCATGTTTAGTGGCATTGCTGCAAATACTTTTGAATGAAAATAAGGAAAAATCATTACAATAAAAGAGAACTTTCAAAGCTATATTAAGGATTGGTACTTATAGGTGTGTATTTCGCGCCTTAGATTCAATTTTCTATACTGGATAAATATTATTTGTGTGCATTTAATGTTCATATCGTCTTGACTGTGTTTTTCTACGTACCTTGTTGGTACAACCACCGCCTGATTTAGGATTAGATTACGTTATGTAATATGTTGTATGTTACGTTCAATATTTTATATAAGTATACTTCACTATATTTGTTCTTTGCTAAGAAATATTCAAATAACATTAAAATTCTATTTACTTGCTCTCTATTTTCTGTAACTCGATTTTAATAGCATATAATTTACCCTTGCAAAACCTTTGCTCGGCGATAAGTTACTGTTATAGTTAATTATGTTTGCCAAAATGAACTCTTAGTAATAAAATGATACACGACTGTTTAAACCACCCATAAATTTTGGGATTTATTTTAATCTTGTAATACGAAAGTAACTCCGTCTGTTTATTTGTTATATTTTGACACTTATGTCGCTAAACTGTGCTTAATAAATTTTCGCTCACACGTAGATACATTTATCAGCTTACATACATCTATCTATTATATACGCCTCTTAATTCCCACGGAAACTAAAATCTTATGCGGACGTTATAACAAACAAAAAATAGTTTTAAAGTAATCACAAAAAAAAAACTCTGAGACCGCTGTCTTGGAAGTTCGTTTAAAATTGCTTTCACTTTCTAGTTTCCGCCACGCCACGGGAAGGTAGCTTATCGCGAAAATGGTCCATTGTACACCACTGCATTGTTCCAAGGACGATTTCACCGCGACAATGTACCAGAACTACGTATAGATAACGTACTTAATACAATTATTAAATAATGACTCTACAAAAAGAAACAATGGCACAATACTGATGTCTTATTCCTCAATTGTTGCGTTTTAGACGCGACGAGCGTAACTTGGTACCTAATAATATGGAAGCAATTTATATATTATATTAAATTAATAAAATGAATGTAATTTAATGAAATGGCAACTTTTGACAAATAAATAAAAATATTCTAATTTGATTATTTTAATTTGTAAATTATATTTCTTATGATCTTCGTGCTTCTTTAATCCATTGGTCCCGGTTATCATTTTGCGATAGTCGTTAAACCATGCCAGAAGTCCTACTGGACAGCTTAAAAAAACTTACAGCAGGACGCCCAACCCCTGCCTCCGCTAATCCGCACAGGGTTCGCATCCGCATTAGGTGGAGAATAATCTGAATCCCTCTCACATTGATTAGCGAGAATCGATCAAAAATCATTTATTTCATAAACTGTTACATAGTACTTGAAAACATCAAAATTAAATATAAATATAAAAAACAATCGAAATATTATTACACTGAAATCACGAAACTTAGATTCACCTTTGTATATGCAACAAAACAATTTATATAAAACAAAACAATTTAATTGTAAGTGAATCTAAGTGCCAGTTCCGAGTCACCGCTCTGTAAGAAGAACTGGCAAGAAACTCACAGGCTATGTATGCTCTTTCAAATTTATCCTTTGGTTTGTTACTTGAATTGCAATTTTCATATGTCTGTGAAGCTATAGGTACGGACGGCCTACTCCGTATAGCTCAGTAGTGGGATCTTAATATGATAAGATTATGATAATGATATGTCAGTTGCATAGCCTTAATCACCACCACGCCACGATATGAAGATCACAACAGTCACAAAATATTAACCAATAAACACGACAAGATTAAAATGTTTTAGTATTTACCTAAAGGTCACCTTTTTATTTTATGAAAACGAAAGGGGGTCAGTGTGTTTTCTATAACTTGATTTGCAATAACAAAAACACTTAACCTGAAATACTGTCTAACGTTAAAATTCATTGAATAAAATACAATTCAAATCTGATAACGGAACAGTCAAAATACAAAAAAGTGTAAAACAAATTTTACGGTACAAGACCGCTTTGTAACTTTTTTGTACATTTTTAATATCTCCTGATTGTACTTGATAACTAATGATTTCACTACTTCATATCTAAAACTAATTGTACTGACATGAATGAGGAATTGTTTTTAGTGAAATCATTATAAATATAAATATTGACAACATCATCCTCCTGTCCGGCTTCATTTATTGCCGGCTTGATTTATTGTTTATCATAGATCAGATTCTATTCGCGAAATGAACCAAGCAATTATAACCTATAAGTTCTTTTTCTAGAACATATTTTGTATACAAAGGGGTTCAGCCATGAAGTGTTCATGAAACCCATTTTAAAATTTCTGGACCACGTGAACTAGAAGACGGACTAAACAAAATATAGCCTATATTCTTCTGGAACGTTCCATCTCTATAAATACACAATTTCATTAAAATTACCAATAAACAAAATATACATTTATAATAAAATATCTATTATACTTAAGGGCAAGTATATACTCGAATCCATGTCAGTACATTCCTTGCCACTATTGAGTGGATAATTGCCAACTCACGGTGAGCACACTGATGCCAATATTTACTTATATTTGATTTGCCGTGAATCAATTGACATTAAAACCTCTATCAATGCAATTTACGATGACCACAGCTCAAAACATGCCATCTCCTCCAACCTGCTACTCGACCGCAATAAAAATGCAACTGACATTTACATTTTCTGGTGTCAGTCAATGTTCTCGGAAATGATTTCGCTTCTTTTTGGTACTCAATTTTGACTTCTCATTTAGGCCTTTGGCTTTTCGAAAAGCAATTAACTAATTACTAAAAATATTTATAATTACAGTAGCGACCCTTTTATGCTTACACAATTAGCAATTTCAGTATACGAGCTACCGGCATAGTTTTTTTATTGATGCTGATGACTTTTTCTACAAATCAAACTGTAGAAATTTTCTTGTGCAATTTGTCGTCAGTCAGTATATTTTTTAAAATAAATAAATGTTCTCGGGCATCTCACTACCGTTTCTTGATAGAAAACTAGTTTTTGTAAATAATTACATACATACATTCACGCCTGTTTCCCCATATTATACGCCCACACTTCGCCAATTATATAGTTGGTCCCACGTAATAGGTGGCGAGCCTATTGCCGCTTACCGGGCACTGTTATGTTCGTCAGAGCCTCGTTCGTTGATCGGCAGGTGCAGGTTAAGTTGACTTGGGCTCCTTAGGTCTTGGTAGGATCCCTATACAAAAGTACAATAAATAAAATAAATAAGTTACAAGTAAATAACTATACAGACTTATTTCGTGTTCGTATATAGGATACTATTATAAATTTATTTAATCATCATCATCAGCTTACATTTGGCCATTGCTGGACAAAGGCCTGTCCAATGGCACGCAACTGAGCTCGATCTTCAGCTCTTCGTCCCCAACCACTGCCAGCCATTTTGCGTATGTCGTCGCTCCACCTAGCCAAGTTTTCTTTATTATATCATAACTAGTGCATGAAAGACCTCACCTACACATACATTTTAGGCAGAACTTTTGTTATTTGCATTTTCATAAAATGGCCTTGTCGAGTGAACGAAAATATTATGTAAAAGTTTTTTCTTGAGAAAAAGCTCAATTTACCAAACGTCACTACATAAAATAAAATCTTTAGTGTTAATGACACACTTCCAACGTACGAAGAAGATTTCTATTGCTAATATAATCCGATGTAAATAGGATGATTCATCAAAGAAAAATGTCCTAGTTGGCAAGGCGCCGGTTTCCTTTCCTCGTGGCTCATTGTTTTCCACCAAACCTGCTGACGCTGGTATTTGGGCGAGGCGTGTCGCGTCGCAGCCTTAATATTTACTTCCTAAAGCTATAAACGTCATTACCGTTAATTTTTTTTCTTATTTTCTCTTTCTTTGGTTATTTATACCTTCCACAACAAGGTCGCCAGCGACTTCGGCCACCAAGATCTGTGTTTAAAAAATATAAATTGTAGCCGCACGTTACAGGTTTCACTGACCGTTTTACATGTGTTTATCTTATTACTAAATGTGGTAGTCGTTAAGCCATATTAAAGGCCTGATTGGGCGGCTTGAAAAATTCTAACAGCAGGACACCATACACTTGCCTCCGCCAATCCGCACAGGGTACGCGTGGTGGAGTATGACCCAATACCTTCGCACCTTGATATGTGGAGACGAGGCTCGTGCTCAGTAGTGGGACGTTAATGGGTTCAGATGATGATGATGATGATATTGTGTTTCAAATTTAAACAATTATATTAATAGGACATTCTTTTGTTTCAGGTTTTCAATATACGGATTTAACATAAATATATGTCACCAATATTATAACTGTGTAAGTATTTATTTAAATACTAAGTAATAATAATATTTATTTCCAATAAGTATTAAAGAAACTGATATAGTTAAGTTATTATAAATTTTTTTAAAAATATGAACTTTTTTTGTTGTTCAATTTAATACATAGGTAGACACATCCCTTTGCATACAATTCCACTAATCGAAAGCCCTAAGTGCTGTCGTGCTTGTTTAGCTCAGGCTAGAAATACTTTTCAAGCCATCAGAAATTATAAGTGCATATTTGCCTTGTGAATTACATAAATAAATGTTTTTCAAATATTCATACAATTATGAGTCAAATTATTTTTTCGTATTAGGTATATAATTATTATACTCATGTATGAAATTGTGCAACTCTCGTTAAGAGGCGGAAACCGCGCAATGCACGGCGCTCACTCGATCATTCTCGGCGAAATGTATCGACTTTCTCCGCGATAATTGCCGCCGAAACCTGCCGCAATGTTGCTCGGGCTGTTGCATAATCTCTGTAAGAACATATTTTTGAATACGACCAGTGAAAGTATCCACCAACATTGGAGAATTAATCCTGAGGCCTCTGTAGTGCGGGTGTACAGATATTGAAATGATTGAATCGGTTTCAATTCAACTTGTTGCTATAATTCTTGTAGAATATTTTTGATATCTTGATTTTGTTGTGCTACATTCATCTGTAGCTGGCGAATTGAATAAGTGTTATAGTATATAATAAAAATCATTAGGTTGGGGGTGGCCTGTGAAGGCACGCCGATTGACGTCATGAAAGTGTTTTTGTTAGGAGGAGAAAAGCCTTAACGAATAGACAGTGTACTAGTTGCTCAACTGCCAGAACTTCCTAGATGAAAATGTAAATTTTCGTTATTCCCAGGTATGAACTTTCTTACGACTTAATATGTATGAAATTCAAGTTAAGTCATGTTATTAAATTTAATAGATGATATAGCAAGTAATTTTTTTTATAAAAACACATTGCATAACTTAAATGCCGAACATCGCATGATTGATAAGAGCACGCCTTTCAAAATACGACCTGTAATTTAAATATGCGGTTGTCGAACAAGCAAGTTATTATAAGCATTAAACGAGCCATGTAATTATGTTGCCGCTCAAAAAATGAATACTTCTTTTGAACTTTGCTCATCCAAAAGAATTTAGTGAAAGCAAGCGGTAGGCCCCCGGCTCTTTGAAGACTCTCCAAGATATGCGCGCAGTCATCGTCCTTGAATTTACGTTCGTTTTCTTGTCAATAACTTAACTTGGCCCTAGGCCTTTTATATGACCGAATGGTGGTACGCTAGGCAAGCACTGGCGGGAAGCGAAGAGATGACACAAGCTTTTCTTAAGCACTTAGCTTTGCTTTTTTATGGGTTTGGATAATATTTTGCACGGGGTTTGTATTAATTAATAGTTTAGATGAATATGAATATGACCCCGTATATATTAATAGTTTAGATGAATCTACCAAGATTTTTGATTGTCTGTCTTTAAGTGTTAATCATACTTTGTAATGTGCTAAATTCGAGAAAATGGCAGAATTATAAGAAGTTATTTCAAACCATTTCCTCGAGTTAAAAAGCTAAAAAACATTCATAAAATTTAAGTTCGCGAAAACCATAAAACTTTGCCCTGTCGTAATAATAAATATAATCGTAAGCAAACAATTTTACAATAATCGTAAGAGAATATACCCGACGCCACCTGCCGTAACTGTACCGTCAGATAGTTGATAGCACTCAAAACGCCATTTAAATCGGAACACGCCCTTATGCTCTTTACAATCTCTAATGTCAATCTCTTTTGAGCAAAAAGAGGGGTGTCCCGATATTTATGACGCTTTGGATGTTACCAAGATGACGCTGACCGTACAATGGCCGCCGACGTAAAGTGACCCAGTGAATTATCTCACGACAGCGACGTTGCGCAATACGGGATCGACGGCCGCGTCCTTGGGCCGACTTTCTCTTCTGCCGCGTGCGCCCGCGCATTCGACCGTATCCTCGTAGCAGGACTAAATGGTTATAGGGCTTAGGAATAATATTGTTTCTTTTATTAATGCCTAAATTTTGCATCAGCTTGAAAAAGTAATCTGGAAGAATAAAAGTTTATCATTAGACATCATGTGGTAAAATCACATAAAATAAAAATAGTTATGTAGAAATAATTGAAGCAAACTGTATTTTCAAATAAATAAACAAACTTAAAAATAATATTTACTTCAACATCACATTAACTAAAACTAATAAATTGGAACGCGTGGGTGTTTAAGAATTATATTATTCTAGGATTATATTTTTCAATATTTCCCAACAACGAAATAACTTAGCCTACTTGAGAAACTTCACAGGATTTTTCAAAAAGCAATTTGAATTTAGGTCAATTATCCCGACTCCCGGAAAAAGTTAATTTTCGTGATCGACCGCGTATAAAGATTTCATGGTACGATAACTCTAAAAACCTCTTAGGGCAGTTTGGGAACATTATGTTTAATTACAAACACACAAGTTCCTTGAAGATAACATAAAGAAACCCTTAAAATAAGAAAGTTGTAGTTAACAAACATATTTCGAGTTACCTGAACTAGTTTTTATAGTGTTAGGACGCTTATTAAGCGTGATAAAATCAAATTAAATCAGGCCAGTCGTACATGGTGTCATATTATGTGTCAAGTTGCATGCGATCCTCGAATAGATAAAGTCAATAAAAAAAGGTTTCACGCTGTTTAAACAGAAAAACCTGTTTTAGTTTATTTAAGTATTTATTGAGTTAGTTAATTTACTTTACTACATATACTGATTTTATTACTTATTTTGGCTGATAATTAAGCTTAATTTATATTATATTTTAATTTTATTTACGTTAGTTTATATTAAATTTTAATCGATTTAATTACGATAATTTACTGAAAATGATCAAATAGTTTAAAACTATTTGTAAACAGCTCAATTAATCAAGCGCATATTAAATTAAAAGGGAATATTGACTTGATCGTAAAATCTTATAGCATACAATCTAATCGAAAGGCCTAGTTAAATGTTAATTTAAATTCTCTAGTAATAAGGCAATAAACAAGCGACAAAATGCGACGTTCGAAGCCCAGTGACCAAGAATTCGAAATTAAGTGTCACAAGCGCAGCGTAAGAAGTTTCAATAGGATTAGCACAGTTACACTTAATTTAACGAAATAGTTAATTAATATGTTTGTAAGTCCAGTGCATTTAATATCGAGTCTGATTTAATAAGGTACATTAAGACGTTGGTCCCGGTTATAATCAAGTGTGGTAGTCGTTAAGCTAGAAGCCTTTTTGGGCGGCTTGATAGATTCTTACAGCAGGACGCTACATACCTTTGCAGGACTGTTCGATAGGGCTACCGCGGCCTCGATACGTAGCAGGCTCAAAAGAAGGAACATGTATGGTTTTTAGTCAGTAGAAGTCTGACACACTTTCCCGCTCCATCCACTGCGGGGGAAGGTCATTTGATACATTTCCATTTAAAAAAAAACAAGGACGCCACACCTTTTTTAATCCGCACTGAATAAACTTAGTGAAGTATGACCTAAATATTTCTCACCTTAGTTTGAGAAAAGATGATTGTATATACCATACAACAGTAGGTTACTTTATAGTGGAGCTCCTCGCTAAAAGTTTCTACAGGCAAGATAATTTTTACATCAGCCTAAGTCAAAAAGTGACATGCCGCCCTATAAAATCTCACTTAACATGCAGCTCACCTATAAACGATGTAATTTTATGCGTCGGCGACAAGCATACGGCTACTATGCGTACGTTCACTATGCGTATGACATACAGACATAGACTGGCACGTGCATGTGATATAATAACTTTATAAGTCATCGTGGGTGCTATAACAAGTGTCATGGGCCCGTTATGACCTATTGTTGCGTAAGATAATTTGGAGTCAAATTTTGTGTTTTAGTAAAAATCTCATATGCAGTTAGGACCTCTTCTGATAGTCTTGTTTGACTATTTGATCTACATCATATTGCTGCTAAAAGCTCTTAAAGCTGAGCTTAACTCCGAGATGCCATATAAAATTCATTAGCAAAATCGTATCAGTGTTGTAATGTAACAAACTTTCTTTTACAGTTAAATTGTTACTAAGGATTCTGTACTATGATTTATTCTGTTTATAAATTTACATGACGTGTAGCTAGACCCGAATCACACTTTAATATCAATAATAATTACCCTACCCAGATACTAGTTTTTAAATATCAACAAAAATTTATGATTAAATTAGATTTACATACCAAAATAAGAAATTAAGGAAATCCTTTTATAGAAGAATGTTAAGGACTTCCAAAGTATATAGATTTTGCTCATTACATTTGAGTGAGTACCGAAGTAATCCGCTACTCCGCTACTATGCAAATACTTAGGCACCGGTAGTTATTTGGAACGCATCCTTGTTTGAACACAAATCCACTTCTCCGACACTTCGGTTTACATGCAAACCTACTTAAAAACAAATATTTCATAGTACTTTAAAGTCATTTTGCACCTTCATTTGTCTTCGTTATTAATATATTGTAGGTCAATTCACAAACAAGTCGTACGCTGTTTTTTTTGTTCGAACATGCGCTTCTTTTGTTTAATTTTCAAATAAAGCAAGCAAAGTTGAACGTTGATTTTACTTCCACATGAGTATTCAGATAAAATCAAAGCTCATCTAACCTACACACCAGTATTTATATTCCATAATAAATCATATAATACTAACAATCAGTTCGCGCCTTCGCACGAAAAGTTCTCTTGTCCATGAAAATTGTTTTCACGTTATAATCAAAACTTACTTAGATAATTAATGGCATTGGTTACCAACAAGAGTGATAATTATAAGAATGTATTTTTACATAATACTTCACTTTTTTGTAGTTCCGAAATCCTGTGACGTAGACATAGCGGCGATAGCCCAGTGGGGTCTCAGGCTCAAACTCTGGCACAAATGATTTTTCAGAGTTATGTGCGTAATTTGTATGTAAGATAAAAAGACGTGTGGCACTCGGAGACTGCCGCGGTAAAGCTATTGCATAGCATTTTTTATCAACTTATGCAATTATAATTATTTATTTATGCAGTATCTTTTTTTTCTTTGTTTTTTTTTTATATTAATTCAAGTTACACTTTGAGCGTGGTGACCGATAAGAAAACAAATTTTAGCCATCAGATACAACCAATGCCACCTAAAGGCGGGTTGCTGAAATAAAAAGACAAGCGTGAAATTTCAAAAAGTCTTTAAAAGTTCTGCGTATCACCGCTGTGTCGGTCGGAATGGGGGGTGTTAGGTTTTTTTCGTTACGGAATTTCTGGATTCGGTCTCCACGCTGAAGGCCCGCGATAGAAGCTATGCAATAACTTAAAAAACCATAGAATGATGTTTCTGTCTGGCTCGCGTAGGTCAGAAGTCAGTCTTTCCATCTAATAATTGAAATTAATCCCAATCTGGTTAAAACAGTGGGCAGACCGTGGGCCCTAAGCTTAACTCAAGGGCAACCGGGATAATTCTAGTATATAATGATATGACAAAATCCTGTGACAAAAGTTGTTATAAAAACGGCTGGGAGTTTGGATAAAGACTGTAAGATATGGTTTATTGTAACATTATGGCTAATAATATTATAAATAAATGCGAATGTAAGCTTGATTGTATTTTATGCTTTTTACGCCTAAACCTGGTCCAATTTTTATGAACTTTAATAATAGAGATACGGAGAAAAATGAATGTAAGCAACTTTATGCCTATTGATAAAATGCGTGAACTCTGCGAAATGCGAAAAACTGTAGGTCACGCGGGCGGAAGCTAGTGTGTAAAATAAATAAGTACTACCCGACATGTTATAATGCAGCAATAATTACTAGTTGTCATATAGTAGTGAGAACCAAGCCAACAACAATGCGATCGCGAACTATTACTGCCATAGACAAATAGCGAGCAGTCGCTTGAGAAGAGATACAATCAGTGATAGCGATCGTGACCTCCTTGACGATAATATGGTGCAGCGTTTGGTCCCGCCTTACTTTAGTAGCTCCGTCACTTTTCTTTTATCACAAGCTATGCACACAACCGATGGGTTCAAAGAAATGTTCTACAAGTATTTTTAATTAAACTTAAAATCTTAAAACAGATACTTCTTTGTAAGGCAAGTAACAGGCTTGTAATTTTAACTGCATGTAATAATTTATTGTGAAATAATTGTCTTTAAAAAATTTTTTTGACATATTTTTTTTTCATTTCATTATATTTTAAATTGTAAATCTAGGTTTTAATTAAAAGAAAATGTAAAATTAATATTATGAAAGCATGATGTGATTTCCTGTAACTGAGAAAATACGGGGCCAGTTAACATTTTGATTGATTACAAATGTGTATATCTTGTTGGAGTTCCAAAATAAATACAGAAATAAATCATCTCACCTGATTGAAAGTGATCACCTTAATCTATAAAAACCGTTAAAATATTTCTTGCCAAATTATGTATATCATTCTAAAATATCCGTATTATTCGTATTATCCGTATTATTTAAACAAAGTGTTGGGTTTATAGTATGATATAAGTTTTATGAAGTCCTGGTTTCTTTTCTACGTCTATTAAATGCGCAGCGAAGATAAATTACCATAAATATATCATATCATATTATATATATAATTATATATTACACGTTTAAGGCGCTACTGTGGCCCTTAGTGATCGCAGATCCATAGAATGCAAATGAGGCAATTTCCAAATACCAGACCACTATAGAAGCTGTTTATTCCGTGTTTTCAATTATACCTTTATTAAAGTTATAAATCAATCTTAATTTTACGTTACGTTATAACACATACAGCCCAATCATGAGAAAGTGTAATAAAACGATTTAATGGTTTATTGGGCGGTTGGAATCATTTGTCGAATTAAAAGATAAACTTAATAGGCACTGAAAACGGCCAAGTATATGTTTGGCTTGTGCCATTAAATTCGTAATACGTATAGTTCAGTATCGCAATAAAGATATAGCATAGGTACGTTAACTTTTCTCAATCGCAGATTACGTTAAAGAGTTATAAATTTTTAGTTTATTTTAGATTTGGCATTTCATATGCCAAGAAAAAAAATTAATTTGATAATATTTTTTTTCTATTATATTGCTAGAATCTGAAGAATGTATGTAAAATATAAAATAAATTCCTTTGATTTATATTATATTTTATGATGATGATAAAATTATTTGGTTCGGTAATTTTGCCATTGCAAAAAACCTTTATTAGTATTTTTATTTAACTAATTATTTTCTTAAAAATTGGCACTTCAACAGCAGTAATTGTCATTAAACAACTGAAAATCATTCAGTAACATAAAATAGAAAGTGGTACAAAATTGTTAAATCTTGAATCGTAAAAAGAGACATCGAACTGGAAAAAGGCGAAAATCACCTCGGAGCAACAACTTTTTACTGTGCTGTAAAAGTGAGCACGGGCACGTAGCAGTCGTTCCTATTGTGGTTTCATCGGCTTATTAGAACACATATATATCTGTCCTAACGTATCGAGTTACTAAACTAAATACTAAAACGCCGGGCCTGTCTGTCTGTCACGCTCACTTGAATTCACAGCCTGTAGTTTGTTTTTTTTCTATGTGCCCACATAACGCGAAAGAAAGCGTCTAATAATGGACCATGTCAGTTTCAAAACCAATAAAAGGTTTTTTATCGTTCATTTTTACTGTTGAGTGTTACATTATATTATAATATGTATTAGTAAATGTTTGATTATAATTACTGCTACAGCAGAAAAAAACACAGCATTAGGCGTCTCTAAATTATTTGTTAATAGGTGTATCAAGATTACTGACTGCTCGGTCAAAATTAGTCCCATGTTTTTTTCAAGGAGTCGAGTTCTAGTAGTGGCATGTACCTAGGTGACAGGAAATTTTGATGGGGATTGTTTGATGCTCTGGAAAGAATATAACATATATATTTTAAATAAAACATACATTGCAGATAAGTAAAGGGGGGTGAAAGTTTATATGGGTAATAAGCAATATGTTACAGTGAATTTTGCAAAGTCTCATGTAATGTCATGTAAGTCATATGTAATTTTCGGAAGTAGGTAGAACTTTAACGAGTTTCTCGTTTTCTTCTTCTTGTATTCAGTCTTCTAGGACGTTCACAAGGGCTTCTAAAAGGAACCACGACTGAAGAAATGACTGTTGACCTTACTTATAATCCCTATACAGGTTGTATTCTTGTAAATCTCTACGGTAAATAATTGATGCCATATACATTATGTATTTACCGTCAAGTTACTATGTTTTCGCTATTCGATTAGATATCGATATTATAATATTCCTGTCTAACCGAGGGCATTATTTACATAATTGTATGGGTTTATTGCGTTTCAACCACCCCCAGCTTGACCACGAGCGAAAATAAATCCTGTTCATTTTGCGTCAAATTCCATTACGGTTGTAAATCCCATACCGGATTTACAGAGAGATACTTCGCAGCCAGCGCCTTTTCTACGTTCACAAGTTAGACATGATTTATCGGCTTTCACGTATTTTATGCGATATCAATACAACATTAATTCGGAATCACATTTACTTTCGTTTGAACTTGAACGTACATTCAATTACTTGATAATATGTATATTGTTTTTAAAATTGTTAGTAATAGTTAAATACTCTTATATAAATAATAAATATTTCTGACACTTACACCAATTATTTAGTTCCAAGATAAGTATCATTAAGAACTTGTGTTATGGATACTAAATAAAGGATAAACATACATAAATACTTTTTTTTTTTGTAAATACATACTTAATATACATAGGAAAACACCCAGACCAGAACAAATATTCATATTCATGCACACAAAGATTTGTCCTGTGTGGGAATCGAACCCACGACCTCTTGAGTAAAGTGCAGGTATACTGACCTCCACGCCAGATCGGTCGTCGAAATCTTATGAGCTTGAAGTTTAAGAGAGCAAGTAATAAGCAAAAAAGTAAGTTATAAGTAAATTTGGCAAGACAGATAATGGCGGAGTTAAATCTATCACTTTATTTTATAGTTTTTTTATTCTTTACCCAAAAGAAAAGAGCCTACTTTACATATTGGTTTTTTAAATTCTGGAATTTAAAAAAATTTGCTACATTAAGCAAACAACGAATATATTTAACCGACTTCCCAAAAAGGAGGAGGTTCTCAATTCGGCCGGTATTTTTTTTTTTGCTGTTTTTTTCTATGTATGTACATCGATTATTGATTTCCGATATCAGAATTAACGTATTTTTATGCAAACGTATTGCGTTCTCTGGAGTGGTGAGATATATAAGAATATCTTTTATAAAAACGTTTTTCTCCTAAAGATAAGAACTAAAATTACACGAATTAAAAGTCATATTTGGCGTAACTGTGTCATAAGTTTATGAAAATGAACGCCGACCCACATTTAGTGCGTTAGTAGGGCTCCAGCCTCCTCAATCAAGGCGCATGCACTAGGCGATATCGTAAACCAGCTATACTAAGATTGGATCTCATTAAGGTTATTAATTATTATATGTCATAAACTTACTTTACTTGTACATTTAACGTCTAGCAGAGATTTTCATTACTTATATACAACTTTGCAATAATATTAAATGAATTTGTTGAAAAGCACTTTTTAGTTGATTTTGATATGGTCTGGATAAGGGATAGTATGCCTAAACTTGGTGTACAATTTACACATATACATACATACATATCACACCTCCGATGCTAAACCGTCACTTCTGAAAATAATGTAATCTTCCAGGAGAAGCGTTCCAAAATAAAATAATAATAATATATTTACTTCCACAAAAACTTAAGATCAATACAAAAACAAGTACAGCTTAAAATCTAAGGAACAATTAATATAAAGGACATCTGTTTCTGGACTAGATAAATAAATATATGTATTCCAGAAAACAGCCTAATAAAAAATATGGTTCTTCTTAATATAAGAAATTAACTAGTTATTTTTAAGCCTCTACACACAGACTTCATTTCAAAGTAAAACGAAACTTCTTACAATTTGGTACATTCACAATTTTTGTCATAATCAAATATTTTTTGAGAAAATTGCATAAGTGACGTGGCAGCAGCGCAGGTGCGATATATACTATCACGCCTGTTTCCCCGAAGGGGTAGGCAGAGGCATAGAATTTACGTCCACATTTCGCCAATTATATTTATGGTCCCACGTCATAGGTGGCAAATTTGGGGATCGAAAAATATACAAGAAAATATCTTAAAAGCCAAGATACATCTTTATATAACTATGAATGAATTTCATTCACATGCTTTAGAAGAAAGTTTAGTATCTGGATTGCTATTCAAATATATATTGATTTTAAATTGCCTAGAAACCATTCGCTGTGGTTATAAGCTTATACTTGACTTGATTGGAATTTTCTGCACTTGCGGCTAGCAAATTTGTTGCAAGAATCGGAGCAAGGGATAGTTGTGACCGGTTTGTGCGAATGAGCCACTGTCTTAGTTAAGGACTAGTGCTAGTTTTCCAATAATCTTGACTAAACGGCGGTCATTGCTAAAAGTGAAAAACTTGAACATTACTACGTTCTAAAAGCTCTATTAGCTTACCTCATGGGGCTTATGAGGTAGGAAGCAATAGATTTGTCATTGATATGTCTTAAATGGTTTAAAATAGCTTTATAAAAAAAACGGATAAGAAACGAAGATCAACATCGAAAATCAACATTCGAAGGATTGAATTGTTTTTATTCTGCATTTTGAGTAATGCCCACAAAAAGACGCGGAAATCTAAACGCATTTCCAAACCAACTTGTTTATCTATATGGACATAGTAATGTGGTAACTAAATGTAAGTAGACCTTTAAATTTCGATTCAGTTAGGATAGAGGCAATCGAAGGTCTGATAGATGAAAAGTGACACTTTGTCGTGAGCTTGACCTGTCTTGCGGGGAAAGCGCCGACAGTAGAACCCAACACTTCACAAGATTGACAGATGCTTATTAATAATCAAACATAGCATAAATTAACTCAACAAGCGACGGCATCGCCTAGGGAATGAATCTCGTATGTAAAGAGATTCTATACTAAAACGCGATTTACTTTTGTAGTAACTACAAGGTTTGTAAGAGTAAAGTACATTTTAGTAATTACAGCGTGTTAAGTATACATACACTACTTTCTGACGTTTCCAATTTTTTTAAAATTATTTTTACAAAGTAAATGAAACACATCTTATAGACACTTAACAGTGATTCGTGAGCCCGAGGAGTCTGAGTTGACAAGTGTGGCACGTGTCAATACACCAAGTAATTTATTAAAAAGTATTGTCTCAAAAGCCTTTAAATGCTTTATTATAACGGGGACGTGCACAAAAAATTCACGTATGCAATGTGTAGCTCCGTGAGATTAGGCAGTCGAGCTAAAAAAGTATGTATCGGAATTTGTTGAGGTATGCAGTGATTTTCTGCATATATTGTTGTCCACGTCACTGCATTATAATGATTAAAATCAGATGTCAACGGTGAATATTAGTTGTTAAAAAAATTACACCTATAATACTCTATCTCGCCTCTTTTCTTTAGTGTATACTAAAAAAAATACACTTGAAAATTTTCTTTTTCGCAAATGGAAATCTCATAACTGTGAGGTTTCCGTCCGTGTGCATAGATCTCATATATGTCGTTAATTATAAAAATTATTATATAACGTCTCAAGTTTACATGTGGTTATCTAAGTAAAAAGTTTGATTGATTTCTTTTAAAGCAGTCGAATAATATCTTTCACATTAGCTCAAGTTTTGAGTTGCAAATAATTAAATGTGTAAATATAATATAAATGTGTCTCAGGTCAGCGGCCAGCATTCTTTGCCAAATAAATGCGGTCGTTACGTAACAAATTAAGAGATCGACTAATTGTGCGCCTCGTCGGGGATCCGTTGGCCCAAACGCCTCGTTATGGAGTCGCCGCGACACGCCGGGACGTCGCGCGACACTCGCACGTCGCCAACGAAAGTTACCGGATTTTGTGCACTGCCAATGCCAAGTGCGGCGAAGAAAGCGAGCTTCTCAGATTCCACGGCGAAGCATCTTTTGCGTCGTCATCTCGCTCTGCCGAACTGACGCTCGACATGTGAGAGAGGGACCACGTGTGCTTAAAAGAGAAAGTGGGCCACGTTACGTTTCTCGGTACCATTAACACGGGCATTGAACGTAAACGTCAACGGATAACATCTTAACTGAGGGTAGTATTGGAAATTCGAATGTGTATTTATAGGCACTAGGTGCAAATTCGTTGAAGCGTTTCTGGGAAGGTTTCTTGCTGCGAACTTGGCCGGTTACCCATTGATGCAGAATTCGGAGAGCAACGAACTGCGGAAGGAGAAAGTGTTGTGTCGTAACCTTGAGCCTCCCACTGCTCGCCGGTTCACCTAATCAATACGTCACACGATTGTTACAGTACCAGATACAAGAGTGTATACTCCTGCGCCTGTAATCAATTACAAGTGTTGCGTTTCACTAATTGTTGATTTAAATAAGATTAATCAATCTCTAGTAAATCACTTGAATATTTATTTTTTAAACTTCTTAATGGGTTAAGTTTGAATTGACAAGGTATTAATACAGTAAACTCAATAAAGTATTAAGCAGTGAACTTTAATGTAGCGAATTACTTAGTACCACTTGGCATGTAAAGTATAGCCAGCCGACTTGTCCAGACTTCGCTTAAAATTCTTTAAAGCCAAATTTGGCGTTATGAGATCAATCGGTCACACGCTTCTCAAATACAGATTAGGTTTCTTTGGAGGAAATCTGAATAAATCAATAAAAATCTATTTTAAGTGCATAAAAAGGTTCTCATGACCTAGTTTTGTAAAAGTTGTAACATTTTAAAATAAAATCAACTCTATTAAATAAAACAAATGATTTATTTTATTATATTGAAATATCTTCATCGTCAACTATCCTGCTATGTTTAGTTTTTTGGTTTGATAGACTCGAAAATATCTGCATCATCAACTATCGTGTTATGTTTAGTTTCTTGGTTTGATAGGCTCGACACGTAACCCTGTTGCTAGATAAGTTGATCCCTATGGGTTCTCGTCAGGACTCATGTAATAAAAAAAAACAGGTGGCTCATGTCAAACACCTACTGGTAGTACGTACTAATAGTAATAATAATAATTTATTTTGTCATAAACAAGCATACCACAAAACATTTTAGGGTTAGACCATTCTTTATGCATCTTGAACATACTCATACTTATAATTGGGTGTATCTAGGCTCTTTATAACCTCTTCACATCTCACGACCATCCGCTTTACCACACAGGCAAGACCATCCTTTGGCGTTTAAGCCTCCTGATACGACCCGACACAAACTTTCACCTTCGCTCGGTTCTTGTGCTCTTGTCAATTACTGTGACAATGTACATATTAAAGCTTAATTGCCTGAGAAAAATTATCAAATGTCTATTTACGGACTCATGGATTAAGTGAAAACCTCAGAGCAAATTCTTTATATTTTCTTGCAAAACAATATCATGAGTTTTTGTCTGTTATATTCCTACTCTTTGTAAAATACTTAATACAATTGATTATTAAGACACACACTAGACATTATGCTGCAATGGAACAGAAGTATTTCATATCGGTTAAATATACATAGAATGGAGGATAATTTTCACAGAAATGCGGCCAAACGTAGTAGTAAAAATTATTCAACTGAATATCAAGCTATATACGTACAAATGAATTGCTTATTTAAAATATTTTCTACCATAAAGAAGAATCTATTATATAGAGTTTAGGTCTCTATTTAGTTTTCTTCAAAGTTTGGCACCTAGTTTTTCTTAGGCGTAAACTAGAGTTCCAGGTTTTCTGTCGGTTAGCATTGCTTTATACAAACCATACTCTGATTTTAAAGATGACGAAGACACTGCATTGCTGCTCAATTTATAGATATTTAAATAACGAATGCTCAGCGCAGGATAATTCAGGATATTGACGACCGGTATGGCGTGGTGGCGAGTATACCCGCGCTCCACTCCTGAGGTCGTGGGTTCGATTCCCACACAGGACAAATATTTGTGTGTATAAATATGAATATTTGTTCTAGTCTGGGTGTTTTCCTATGTATGTTAAGTATGTATTTACAAAAAAAAAGTATTTATATATGTTTATCCGTTATTTAGTATCCATAACACAAGTTTTTAATAATACTTTTCTTGGAACTAAATATCTGGTGTAAGTGTCAGGAATATTTATTATTTATTTATTTAAATAAAACTGTGGTGGAGTATTACTTGAATACCTCTCACCTTGATTCGTGAGAGGAGATCGATCAGAAATGTAGTGATATGACGAAAACTGTAATGCTGACATTCGCATGTGGAATTAGTGTGTTGCATCAATAAAATACTACTATACAATTGTACATGGTGTTCCTCACGTTTATGAACATACACTCTGGTGTATATTACTACATTATTTCCACTTGCCAAATGTATTTTTTATTAGAAAGGTACATTATTTAATTTTAATACATTGTAAAACTATGGTTAGAATAAACATTTAATAAAATATACACTGGACAGCAAATAAACTGGGCCACCCGCTACCTTGGAATTTTGATTCGATTTTCTCAAAAAGTATAAACCTCACAACTATCAAAATTACACCCACAAAAAGTGCGTTTCATGTTGTTTGAGAAATGACCACAAATTTATCCAAAGTACCCTCAATTCACATTGTAATCAAGCAACAAACACAATACCAACGATTTGCTCTGTTTTGACTAGAGTTTGCGATTAGCGTTCTTTTTTTCTAAATGAGGATAGTCGGATTTTTCTTATAATTTCTTTGGTTGCCATCCATTATTTGCTCCAGACGCGTGTATTTCTGCTATTTTCTTTGGTCAATAATGGATACGACGCCTCAAGAAGCAGCTTAAACTGTAGCACTACTTCAAGCAGGCTTTTCGCCACGTGAAATCGCTCGGAGACTTCGAATCAGCAGATCTTCGGTACAACGGGCTTACAGACGATACTTAGAGACTAGAGCATTCGATCGCCGTCTAGGTACGGGCAGACCTAGGGCTACATCAGCAGCAGATGATCGTTATATCCAACTTACTGTTTTGCGAAATCGCCGCCTCAACGCAGTTGAAGTCCAACGAAGTCTGCGTGACGAACGCCAAGTGGTCATAAGTTCAGATACCGCTAGAAGGAGACTTGCTAAACGAAATCTGGCTCCAAAGAGAGCTGCTACAGGCCCAAAATTAACCGTACCCTACCGTAGAGCACGACTCGAATTTGCCCGAGAGCATAGGGATTGGACGTTAGAGCAGTGGGGCAATGTACTCTTTACTGATGAGACCAGGGTGAGTCTACAAGGAAGTGATCGACGTCAGAGAGTATTATACGCACTTTTTGTAGGTGTAAGTTTGATAGTTGTGAGGTTTATACTTTTTGAGAAAATCGATTTAGAGTTCCAAGGTAGCGGGTGGCCCGGTTTATTTGCTGTCCAGTGTATTTAGTCTACTACAGGTCCAGCGTTTCAGCGTTTGTACATGCCTTAGTCTTTTAATTAGAATCAATTATAAATGCCTCTTACTCATTTCACGCGAACGAACGAGAAATAGTTTTAAAAGGGCGTTCTCTCATTTTATGGGCAAGTAACGACGCGCATCACACTCGCTTTCTAACAACACGCCACTTGGAGTCGATCTCATATGGGCTGCTGATCTTCCCATCCATTCATTAAGTACTTTCAGCTCGTTACTGACCAATTAAAAGTCGCAGCTCTTGCACTCGATCCGTTAATTAAAGCCGAAAGTGACTTAGCTGAATATGATAGTAATATATTCCACCCACATCATGTATCTCTATATATAACTTTGTTGCGTTTCGTGATAGTCACAGTTTTACGCGCTTAGCTGAAATCTTTTAATAATAGGTTACGAAGCAGCGTGGTAGATGAAAACTAATACTACTAATATCAGTATTTATAGTTAATCTCAGCCCATTAACGACTCACTACTGAGCACGAGCATCCTCTCACATACCAAGGTGCGAGGGTATTGGGTCATACTTCACCACGCTGACCCAGTGCGTGCATGGCGTCTTGCTGTTATAATTTTTCTTTGGCATAGGCATAAACATGGCTTTACGATTACCATATTTTGTGATAACCGGGACCTACGGCTTAACGTGCCTTCCGGAGCACGGAAGCGCTCGATATCAAATGCCACACAAACGGCCACTCATCCAAGGACTGACCTCTGTAAACTTTACTTTACTTCGGTGATCGTTTCCGACCACCGAGCAACGCCGAGCTACGAGCGCTTCAACTAACTACTTATAGTTAATTCAAGATAATATATGATATTTGCAGGGGATCACAATATTTTTTATCATAATGTAATTTGGCATAACAGTTACGACATAAAGTAAAAATAAAATAATATAGCAAAGCATCGTCAGGTGATTCATGGCGCAGTCGTAAATGGTTGTTAACATAAAAAAGTTTGGTTACATTTAACTTTATTATAATAAATAGTCAATCAATCAAACAAATTCATTTAATTCATAAACTATTACATAGTTCTTGTAAACGTCAAAATTAAATATAAATAAAGAACAATCGAAATATTATTGAACACTAAAAAAAACATTAACAATATTCATGTTTTAAGTCATTCATATTAGAATAGCCTGTATGAAACGGCTTAAATAACAAGATTTTGCCGTATGACATGCTTTTCTAAATATTTTCTTACATAATTATAAAATTGTTCGTTATTGTTCAGTATTTATCAGTATAAGAACATTAGAATTTCAAAAAAGGCTCCTTTTTTAAAATTACTTCGAGATTTAATTAGGTTTTTACCACTTTTTAGTATTACTATATTTTTTAAATAGTATTTCCGAATTGTTCTTAAGTTTTTAAGTCTGTTTTATTTTTGTGAGCGTGTTTTTTGCTTTACGCATTAAAATTATGCCATACACTTGTCTTTAGACAATAACTTCACAAAAAGAAAACATGAGATCTAATGGTTACGTGTAAAAATACTAAATGGCATTGACTTGCAAATTGTAATTTAACGTTAGAGACAGAAAACGAAAGTTCTGAATAAACTACGACTCATGTTATTTTTTGTGTATCATCTCGTGCGAAATCTGAGAGAGCTATCTTTTTATGAATTTACTGAATTACAATTACTTTGTCCCACGAGCGCGGCGCAGATATCAAATCACTTTATATGCGCAAGCACCGACGACTCCCCAACACTTCATTAAAGTCAGATTTCTCGTTTATTGTTTCTCCGCTTTGACTGTTTTCACGTATTGAATGTCACGAATGGGGTTATTGCTAGAGACGTCTCTATAGATGTGTTTAGTGCTCGATGCGATTCTTATTTAGATAGTGGACCTTTTGGTTTAGATAACTATTTAAGGTATTAACTCTGAAAGAGGTCTTCTTCATCATCTTAACGTTATCCCGTTTGATGCCTTACGGGTCCGGGGTCCGCTTTCCTACATCATCTTTTCCACGTCGCATAGTCTTCGGCATCCTTGGTCGAAACGTTATTGGCATGCATGTCATCTCTTACGATGTCAAGCCAGCCTATCATGGGCCAGCCCAATCTACCTCGGCCGGGTTGAGGTGCCATGTAACTCTGAGAGAGGTGGTTGCGAATAAAATCATTATCGTCAGCCTATATTTGTCTAAAGCTAGACACAGGCTATTGACACGCCAATGAGCTCGATTTTTCAACTCGTATATCGTCGCTCTACCTAGCTGGAGGGCGTCTGATATTATGCTTCTCGAGTCGCGTTGACACACTAGGACTCAAGAGCCTTAATACCTTACTGTGAGGGATAAACGGGATTATTAACTATGTATACACATGTTAGGTTACACAATTAAGTACTTTGACTTAATGAATCCCTATAACAATAAATAAATTAATAGTTGTCAAGTCTCGTCGAAGAATGCAAATAATATTATAATGTCAATAAAAATCCCTGAGCAAGCGGCCCGAGAAATTATGTCTTCAACATGTCGAATAAGTAATTAAGGAAGTTGACTGGAACATCGAATAATAATCACACTAAAACAAATTATGAAACAAAGAATATTTAAGAAAAGAAAAATTACAATCGTGTCTTGTAAGTAATTATATTGTTGTTAACGCATAAGACAAAATAGATGTCAAAATTGGTACAGCTTTCTCTAATCTGGACGTTGATCAATGTGCTCCAAATTGGATAAAATCGCCCATTCTTTAGTTGAACAGACGGTGATGAGGTTTTTGACAGACTAATTATGCCAATACTGAACGTTATTCTTTATTTTTTCTTACGAGCGCGCAAAGAGAAAAAATATGAACGAATAGAAACATTATGTCAATAAATCATATATCATATCTAATTTAATAATTTAGTTCCTTTCTTAGGTTACATTTTTTACATACCTTCGCTACCACACTGCGGCTACATTAAAATAAATTACCGCAATAAAGAAACCTGTTAGCACACTCATTCATTCAACATGATAATGAAACGGAACAGTTGCAACCTATTAATTAAATACATCTACATTATCATTATCTACAGTTGGTTATGCATATTGGAGCGATCTCGGTCGCTGGAACGAAAGTGATTTTTTATGGTTTCTGCGGCCGCGGCGGGTTGCGCCGACCGCGAAGGGCCTGTCGTCGTTGATAAGCTGAATGAGGCGCATTGTCTAAGGCGCGGCGACGACGGTGCCCCACATCCGTCGCGTTTCTTCCGCACCGCTTAATTGAACGTGGCCAGCACCTACTACAGTCTATTATTATAATATCGCCGCAGATTACAGAAAATAGAAAATGCCCGAGGGCCCGCTTTCTTGTGAGTAACTAGCCTAGTTCTGACCAGGTGGGTGCAGCCGCAGAAAAAATGCGAATCTACTCTCACCCAAGGTACTGCCAGTACGATTGCCCATTTTACGATTAATAATTATTTGCAAATCTATTTGCAATCACAGTTTTATTGGTGTTTTGCTCGTTTCAATTGGCAGATTTAAATTTATTGTTCATAAAGCGAAGCACTGAATGATGCGAGCGCGCTCATCACGAAAGCGATTATTTTTGTTATGGAATAACTTTGCGAAGACGTGGTATTATATCTAACGGTGTTCAGACAGTGAAGCACATCTCGCATCGACAGCGGAGAGTTGTGCTTTCTAACCAGCAAGTGATCGAGTGTCTCGAGTGAAATCGGCTCCAGTGCCCGCGCGACCAAAGGCGTGCACGACGCCGCGAGCCACGGTAGTCCCCACATGTGCTCACAAACGATTTAAAATAATAAAATGCAATAGTAAATGATTAATTATAAAACAAGTATAAAAGTGGGGCGTACAAGTGAGTGAAGTTCTAATTTAAAATCCTTAACAAATGAAAAATACATTTCTTAAACGTTTTACGTAAAAGAGGCACTGCAAAAGCTTGTAGGATAAGTATTGACGTCGCACACGCACAGCACGTACTTAGGGCGACCTTGCACTTATCATAATAAGGTGAAGGCCGCGTGCGGTTTCCTCTCGACGCAACGGGTAGCAGCGCGGTGCAGTGAAAGATGCGCTCGGTGCAGTTCCGGCGCGGCACGGTCAGTGGGTCAGCGCGGCCGGCCGCGGAGCCCCACCCGCAGCGCGCCGAGCCCCGAGTGGACTGAGTGAAGTGAGTCGGCTCGCTCGCTGTCCACGCACGTTCACCATCGCGATGCTCGCGTCTGCTCCGGCGCCGCACTAGCGCCCGCCCGCGACTGCTCGCCGCCGGGCCAAGCCCAATTCAAAGTGTTTGGGCAAACTATTCCGCCCATTACCAAGTGTTTGGGCCAACCATTCCGCCCACTTGAACGTGTTTCGTTGGTTGCAGGCCGCCGGACTACTGGACTGCGACCATGAAGAGGACCAGGCTGCTGCTGGCGATAGCAACGCTCCTGCTGCAGGTTAGTTTATCACTTTATTATAAAAAAAATTATATTTCAATTAGGTTTATTCCTTAAGTCATTTACCATAAATTTTTAAATCATGTATAATTTTATAACGATTGGGACAGTAAAAATTTACAAAGTCTGACATTTATTTAAAACACAAAAGCCCTTACATAAATAATAAATATGTATTTTTAGTATTGAATAATGTAATAAATACAAAGAAGTCCTAAGATGCAATTTTAAATGTCATAATTAACAAATGTACAATAACTGGAAAATGGTATCTGAAAGCATATTATTAAGTAAATCTTTGTGGTAACTTATGTTTTTAAAGATTAAATGTAACCGCAAAAACGCCATAAGTTATTGGATCATAGTGCGTTGATGTGGCGTAATAGAGCATATATTGCGTGGTCAGTGGAGCAATCTGCGTTCGGGATACCGTTTGGGCTGCGCGAGCGCACTTTGCGGCTAACAGACCTGTAACAGTCCACTACACCACCACACTTATACTAACGGTTTGAAGGATCTTTTTCTTCAGATATATTGATCAATAGAGATTGATCTTTTTTTATATTTTTACCTATTATTTCCCAGTTCTGAATTTTTTATTTCTTATTCCCATGAACCTCTTTCAAAGCAATCTAAATAGTATTGTTTTGTATTTTATTTGTACATATGAATCTTTTTATATTCTCTAGTCCCCTGTGTCAAAGTATATATTTCAGTAACATTTTACAAGCTACACTTGACATTGTCATAGTTTTAATTGTCTACTAATTGGTGTGTTTACTTATAATTTTCAATTTTCCTTCTTCGGTCTGCTGAAAATCCTTTAGGGATAAGCAGGACAGATGTCTTTACAGTTAAATAAATTATTAAACTCCCCTCTGAGTTTTGGAGCTCTAACGGCAATCGCTCCGTGCGATAACTAAAATTCAGCCAAATCGGGCTAGAGTGAAGTGCTTTAGTGAAGTGGCGCTTGTAGATTTAAGTGACGTTTACAAGTGCTTCGGACTGAAGCCGAGCTATAATAAATGAATTTTAATTTTGAAATACGAAGATGTTGAAACAGTTAAATAAATAAAGAAGACTTTATGTCTTCAAATATATAAAGTTTTATGGCAAGTGGCAGCCCTAGAGGTGCGGCGAAGATGCGTGCGCGCAGTGGCCGCCTCTGCTCGCGCCGCTCTTGCATTATTCAGCTTTTTCCGCTCGTGTGTTGCAAGTGGGCTAATGATTCCGTTAGCGCATCCACAAAACACCACCTATTAGGAGTTAACTGCCTGTTTAAACATCTTCTCAATTCTAGGGTAATCAATATTTTGTTATTATTTGGTTGTAGAAGTTAGTTGCTCTCAGATTTATGTGTCATTTATTTCGAATGATTTTTTTTGATTGAAAAAGTAATAAATAAATTATCTTGAACATATTATTATCATGCAGAACAATACTTAGATTTAAAGTACAGGTACGCTCACCTTAGTATAATAGTTTTTAAGACTCTTTTTTAAGCTGCTGTATTGTGAAATAGTTTTTAATTATTAAAGCCAAAACAAATTGTTCATTTATATAATCAAGCTAATAAATCAAAAAAATCATTCAATTTTTATACACAGTATAAAAGAGTTCAACGAGTTTCAAACATGTACAAACTAGTGTGTGAAAACTTACTTTGAAGAGTTCCTTCAAATTAATCGAATAAAATAAAACTATTAGCTTTAGGTAATAATATCACCTTTGTATATACTTAATAGTATTTAAAATTCCTTATAAGAAAAGTTTTCAGAGAATTTTCGTAACTAAAAAAATATTACTTTCAATCTGTCTACTCTTATGTTTATCTACGTCTACAATATATAAAATGAGAACATTACGTCGCATTCCGTTTGGATAGAAATTTTGCTATAACTATTTAAAATAGGTGCAAAAAAATTTACTTTGAACACAGCCTTATCTAGTTGAAACGTCCCAAATGAGCTATCCCGTCGTTCACACTAACCCAAAGGTTAACTGGTAGAGAATGCCTTGCAGCATTAAGTTCGCCTTTTGTACATTTTAATTTTAATTTGTGCGATAAAGTTTAAATAAATAAATAAAATAAAAACATTAGACAAGGCCCAATCCTTGAATTGCCTTCAAGGACACCGTTGGTCAAAATATGGCGTGATGAAACATGAGTTATTTAAATGAAAAGTACATAGTATTTTAGTCCCAAACTGAGTTTTTCTAGGAAACAGATAAACATAATTTCTATTTTGCAAATATATAGTCATAAATCTACCTACAAATAATAACAGTAAAAGATATCACTTAAAAATCGATACTAATTTCATTAAAAAATCTGTTTTCATCTGTGAGATGGCGGACAAAATTATCTAAAAGTAAGAAATCATAAAATTTTCTTTTGTTCTAGAGTCCCGTGGCCAAAAGGTCAATTTAAGTTCAATTATATAACAATCTGTTACTACAGTAAGAACAACAATTATTTTAAATAATAGCAAGTATTGTTAAGCGTCTTACACAACCGTTTATACAACATTAAAAGTCGTGCAGTTAGTAATCGCGGTTAGATCATGTCGACTTGATCGATTAGTGACAGTCGATCTTTCAACTGGTAATTGATTATTCCTAATCTCGAGTAGACCTAGTAGTAGGACAGGTCGATAATCACTCATTGGAATCATACGAGACAAATTATTGTAGAGGTGTACTTTGTTTTGGTTGTAAGTATTTTTTATAACTAGCGGCTGGTATTCGAAGCTTTTATCTTAACTTTATCTTAATGGATAAAGCCTCAGTTCGAGTATCTTGAAGAAGGACATACTTTTCGTTTTGAGGCTTGACGATTACCTTGTAATATAGGCGTATACTCACTGGCTAGAGAACCAAACTTGACTTACTAGTGTCTTATTTTGTATTTTCTACTCATACTCTTCCACTAATTCCAACTAGTTCTTGTCTATTCACAGGAGCTTTTCAGCCCAGTCTTTAAGTTGATGTTTATAAAAGCTTTTTTGAGCCAAATTTGAATAAACCATATAGGCTTTGAATTATACTAGTGTGGAAGATTGATATGAGATAAAGTTGGCAAAAATCACGGCAAGGTGTATCTGGCAACAAAAACAATAACTGATCTCCATTCTCAGACAAGCAGTAGTATTTGGCGTTGCAGCGTTTAAGTCAGCAACCCCTCGTTACTTTATAATACTGGAGCCGATGTTATATGGTGGTCTTTTGGCATAATATCTATTTTTTTGTGTATGAACAGTTTATATATAATAAACTAGCGGGGAAACACGGGAAGCCCGTGACGTCGCACGCGTGATCCCCGTTGCCGTCGGAATACCTTTAAAAAGAATCCTTTGTGTAAATCCAGGCTATAAACTACCTGCGTGCCAAATTTTACCCAAATACGTTTATTAGTTTTTGTGGTAAAGAGTAACAAACATAGAAACTTTCGCATTTAAAATATTAGTAAGATATATAACAGTACGTTCAGTACATTTTTTTAGCTAATATATAATCTTAGATAAGTCACATTGCTCTAATCTGTGAGGTGAAAGACGACTGCCGTAAGACAGGACACAATAGAAGTCCAGTTGCGTCTAAATTTCCGTGTCTTGAATAGTTGGAGTAGAAAATATTTAAAAAATGGTAATAATTTTTAAAATCTATAAACCTTCTCAATCTGGAGCCTCACAAATTCGAGTTGGAAAGTAAAAGTGTGAACAGCCACACTTTCGTTTACGAATGTCGATAAACTGTGACGATTAGTCATTGTGATTGTTAGCCGAATGGGAGTGGGCTGGCTTGTATCGGGTGCTGCTGTAGATGTTCTGTAGATAAACACAGAGGTATCAATGTGATTTATTACTTTTACAAAGGCGCCATTGATTCTCGAACTTACAAGTTGAAAAAAAGGGAAATGAAACAGATCTTTTTCATATACTTAATTGAGTTAGAATGTCTGGTTGTAATTTATGGTTCGACTTTATGGTGGCTCGAAGCGCTCTGAGATGTCCATAAATATTTACTGTAATGCCAAAATAAAAAATTATAATTCATCAGTTAAGCCGTAGTAGTCCTGCTGAAAAATTAGCCTCCCAGATTGTTTACATTCTATTGGGGATATTTGCCCATAATCACCACGCTGGGTACCAACCCAGCGTGGTGATTATGGGATTATGTGTGATTATAATATATATCGATCACCAGATCGCAGTTCAAGCCAGTACGCAGGATGACGCTGTTGAAACACAAGAAACTATTTAAAAATAAAATGTAATATATTGCGAAGAGCATATTTACCGACACAAACTCTTGGTTTGCTGGACACCAAAAATATTGGAAAATACAAATATGTATACATATATATTACAATAAATTATAATAAATATATTACAAATTTAATATAGGTATATTACTTTATCGTTTCGAAAATAAGTAAACATTAAATTTTATACTTATATTTTAATCATTTTCATATCTTAATAATCTAATAAAAGTAGCAAAATAAACCTCAAGGCATTAATAATCAAAACCTCAAATGAAAAGTGTGCAACGTATATCGACGTTATCAGATGACAGTGAACATCAATCGCCACTAACCTGATATCATGCAGACACAGACAGACAAACAGACCGTTCGGATTGCTTTCTCGTGCACAAGGAAAGTGCTCACGCCTAGCCCTTCACGCGTGCGACCCAGCTCCACGAACATGACTTATGGCCTTCCGACTCAGCTAATATTAATCGGTGATCGATAGTTTAGGTTTTACCGAAATATATGATTTATCTTTTTATAACACAACAATCTTAAAAGAAAAGTAAGATTTATGCGCTGTTGATTCAGAACATACGTTAGACGTTCGTAAAAATATTTATTTCAGAAACATTTATCATTATCAAGATATGGGGCCGGAACTTTACTCGACGCTGCCTCACGTTTAACACATAATGCTCATTAGAACATGTGGAACAAGTTATAGCTGCGTAGAAAAGCTTTTCAGTGCAATTAAGAGGCGGCCACGAACCGGGTCGAGCCCGGCGCCTGGTCGCATCTGATGCATGCATCTCAAGCACGGTTCCCACGTCCTAACCCAAGAGCACTGCGGAATTGTGACTAAACAATACGCGGTAAATGTCGTGTGGGAGCAGTAATGTACCATCAACACACTTTGCGCAGATTCGCACATGGCAATGAGTAAATAAAAGCGAAGAATCAAAAATATCAATGTTACCTCATCAGTTGGGGAGGTAATGGCACTTACATGAATTAAATGAGACGAAACACTAGAATACAATATATGTAGATGTGGCAAGAATGAGAAAGGTAATTATTACAATAAGCAGTAGATTCATATGTACCTGTTCTAAAAAATGTCATGCCATACTTGTTATTTATTATGCGATTTGTCACAATAGAAAAGCAAGTCATCCATTGGACGTATCTAAGCTAAAGGATATCAATACCGAATGATCTGGTCAAGGCGGAGGGAAGTCGATGTATGCAGGCGACTCAGGATCGCTCGATGTGGAAATCTATTGGGAGGCCTATGTTCAGCAGTGGACGTCAGATAATAATAATAATAATAATAATAATTTATTTATTAACCAAAAAATTACAAAATGAAGAAGTACAACTGAAAGCTTACAAATAATGCCAAAGATTACAAATTGTAGCATCTGCTGCCGAACTGGGATATTAGTCCCGTATTTCAGCATTCAGCGCCTCTAGCCTCGGACTAAGTATTACACATTATGTATAAACCACAACGTACAATTATGGTAGTTAGAGTACTAATTAACAATAAAAATTTTATGTGAGTCCTCTCGGTGTGTAAAATTTGAGTGAGTGGGTGTATGTGAGAGGGTGATTAGATGTGAGAGATTTTTCAAAAAATTATAATGGATTCTAAATTTTAATCTAATTATTTTATAATGGCTGAGATGATGATGATGAAGCTAAAGGATTTACAAGATTTCCTTTTACAGAGTTGCCAATAACCAGCATAGGATGCATATTGCTTTTCGCAAAGGGAAAAGGTAAGTAGTGGAAGTTCGCCAAAAGATTAAAATAATAGATTTAAAATTTGGTCTGGAAAACCGTCGCTAGAAACTAAAAACTTTTGTTTTTTAAAATAATAATAATAATAGTTTATTGATACTTTCACAATTTAACTAAAATATATAAACACTGAAGCCTATGCTAGGTTTCCCTTTAGAGTCAGTTCCTTCCTAAAGAGCGATATCATTAATTATTACGCATCACAAAAGGTACTCCTCAAAGTCTAAACTAAATACAAATAAATATAAACAAAATATACAAAGCAGAACACACCAGAAGTTAAAAAATCCATGTGTTTGCAAAAGAAATATAATTACAAATAAAACATAATCACGTGGCATCCACAAAATGTTATATTTATATAACTTCGCGCTGGCTGACATTGTTCAAGAATCTTATTTGAAGATAACCAACAGAGAAAGCGTATTTAAATGAATAATCACTTATATTTATTCCACAAACACCGATAACTGATTTCATATGATTAATCATTTTATGATGTATTCAAGATTCCAGCTATTGCCAACGACCAACACCATTCTATAAAACATTAACTGTAACTCTTATAGAAAATTGGTATAACAACGATAATAATAGTTATTTTTACCTAATCATTTAAAATAAATTTCAACTACATAGTAATAGCTTGATAATTGTTCAACTAGGGAGACCTTTACGATATTATAAAAAAACGATATTATCAAGAAAAATATTAGTTCTCAGTTATGAAGTTAGTTTTTGAAATGATAAATAGTGTGTACAAAACGTGTGTTTAATATCTAATTACTACAGAACTATAATTTAGTAAATTTTCATGTAAATAGAAGCTAGAAACTTACTCAGGTAAAGATTTACGGGTTTTAGTACCGTAAGAGCGGCGGAGACCACGCAGAAGCGATCATCAGTTGTCGATATCTGCGGCTTAGTCCGTCAACGATTCATTGTGAGCTACTAGCCTAAGTAAAAACCATCTATTATCGTAATTTTTGTCGTTCTTTTCATTTCATTTCAATTTAAGTATGAGTGGTGAAAATATATTTTTTAATCAGTAGAGCCATCTCGGTCTATTCCTGTCACAAACCAAAGTGATTCAGGTACAGGGGTTTAGGTTATATTCGACTATGCAAACCCAGTGTGAATTGGCGTAAGTAGTGGTATTTTTTTCTATAAAGTCTTTAACTTTGTTGAACTATTCCCACATATAGTGATAACTAGGGCCAACACCTTAAAGTGGCTTCCGAAGAACGGAAGTGTTCGATAACAAAGATCAAGCAAACGTCACTATTCAAGGACTCCTATGTGTACTCTGCTTACCTTCGGTCATCATTTCCGACCACCTGTTCTCGCAGAGGATTTGTAAAGTAAACTCTACTAGTATTCTGTCTGTAATTTACCTATCTTTGAAAGCTGATACGTCCTACACTCAATAGATAGTGATAGTATTTGTCCCTTATGCCATTTACAAGTAACCTCAGCACTTCAACTTAAATTCAGCCAAATCTGGTTAGGTCAAGGGCTTAGGCCCCAGAGTCTGCCCTAAGCTCAAGTCTAGAGCAAACGGGATAATGCTAGAATATGTTTGTATTAGAAAACCTCAGCACTATTTTATTTATTTATATATTCGCATATACAAAAAGAAAATAATAATGTAACATAAAAAATAAAATTGTAACACAATTTATATTAATTAGGACAATAACATATCGTTAAAGCGACTAAACGACCTGTTAGCACAAACCGCAATAACATTGAGAAATATTTATATAGTGTCAGATGCGCTTTTCACTAACTTATGCATGTTGTTTAAATTATTATTATTGAGTTTTGGCCTATACAGACAAACAGGCGACATTCAAATGTGTGAACAGAAAACGTGACTATCCATATATCAACGCCAGGTCATATGACTGGACCAATACCAAATATTCATAAATAGCTTTTATGAGGTAGGTACCTGCCATGAAGTGGTTATTGCTAAAAGATTGTTCGCAGTGTAAACTTAATAAAAATTAAATTTAGCGTGGGTTTTTATTAATTTTAAAGTGAATAGAAAATGTTTCTGAATTGACAAACACTTCGATTATTCCTGAATAAATACAATATCAATTGCTTTATATTTTAATTGATAATACTGCATTTCAAGCATACCTCGTATGTCGTAGGAATATATACATTTAAAAGATTTGAATGATATACAGGTAAACGAAGAAAAGAGTAACATTTACTAACCACAATATTACGAAAGTAACTAAAACGTATAGAATAAGAATGTTGTTCACAATATGATACAAATAATAAAATACTAGAAATTATATGATAGCTTATAAATTTAAGCTGTGTTAATAGATTTTTATTTAGTGGTTAATTTTTATTTGGTTGTTTTGTCTGGTTATATAATATTATATTAACAAACAAACTAAGTGGCGTTTTGGTATACTCAGACAAAGCAAGATACTCAGGTAAAGCGACCACTGTCGTAATTTATTAGGCTTTTGCCTTCTGTACAAGAAAAAACGTTCGAAATACCTTAAAATATATATTTTTGTTGTAAGGTATCTGTCCACCCCAAATTTGAAATATGGTCGTGAGATTATGTATCTGTTTATACATTAATATCTGTTTAGATGTTTTGACAAGCGCCAGCTTCAACAAACAGCATATACATACATATAGCGGTACTTCAACAAGACAATTAGGAAGCGCGAATCTCCAAAAACATAAATAACATCGACTTGTTAGGATTTGCAAACAAACCACGGAACGAAAACAAAAATCCGGTTCCACTCATTTCACGTTCATTTAAACAACTTTCATCTGAGTTGTACCAATTTTCATATCGAAGTATACAACGGACAGGTTTTCTTGGCAAGTTCAATACTTCGGTAGGGTTATGTAAGAGCGGACCTTCGCCTTGAAAACTGTGTCAACATTTTTCTTTTTAAAATCTTAGTTGATTACGCATTGTATCAAAACGAATGATTGTATTAACATTTCACTAACGAAGTTATTATTTAACAAAGCTCGACGCTTCATTTCCTTTACAGTAATAAGTGATCATATTTAAATAATTTATTGATTCAGGCGTTACTTTGCGGAAATCCATGGGAAGCCAGTGATGAATTAAAAATATCTTTGTAACAATTCCCGCGATACTATAATTTCCAGAAAAATCGAGAAACTATTCAACACGACACGTGTTTCGCCCTTACACAGGGCACCTTTAGGTAAGATAGGAGCCTCAGAATAACGATGTCTTCGCGACCAACGCTGAAATGAGAGAAACTCTCGTTTCAGTTGATCATAATTCAAATCATTTTTTTTGTATATTACCGGGGACATCTGTACTGCATGTTTTCCTTAAATAAATAATCAGTGCGCACTAGTAACTTTGTTTGTCCTTCACTTTCTTAGGGTTTGTATTTCAAAAATCCTTTTAAAAGCACGTTCCGTAGGCATCTGCTTACATCATATTATTATCTCTATATGGCGAATTTCAGTCTGATCTGCCAAGTGGTTTAAACTGTACTTCGATAGATGGTCAGTTCATGACAATTTGTTTTATATTTTAAGACAAAAAAAATCGACAATATTTAGTACCCACTTTAATTTATAAATTATATTCGTAGAACAGAGGTCACTCGTATCAAAAATTACATGACCATTTAAAATTTTACGCTAACATAAGGTAAATATCATAACTCCAGTTCTAATAAATACTAAAAAATTATAATATCCAAATTATACGATAGCAGGAAATGAACTTAAATTCCAAGAAGCCTGGACCCCTTGCTTGTAACATCCGTTGCGAATTAGGGGAAGCGGATGCGCGGTACTTTCACCGGTGCGCGCGCCTCGCACCTGTCGCCTGCCCACTCATTAACTAACATATCAATTACTATCTTTAGCTAGACTGTGCCCAGATAAACAACCACTTCCTGGGACTATCGCGACGTAATCTATCTAAGATAAATTAACCGCATAGTTTAGACTATCGCTTGTAGAGCGTTTTATTAAAAATAAATAATCCTGTCGCAAATTATTCTATCATTAAATACCAATGAAACAATAGATGCAAACAATACATTTTCTATTGTGCATTCGAACAATGGCGTTCAACACGAAAGTTGTATAAGAAAAGCCACTCCTAAAATTGATACCTTAGTTTTTGATAAACAATTGATTATAGACAGATGGTCCTTCCATTTCCATAAGACATCAATGTCAGTCACGGAGTACCGAATGGTGTCCCTTTAATCATGGCTCACGATCATATCCAAATCAAATGGCTATTTTGGTTATATGAAAGAGTTAGTAGCTGAAAACGGTGAGAATAGATTATTTTTAGATATCCCATTTGTAGATGGATACATGGATACCTTTCATACATGTTACATTGACAAGAGTCTCGTCTCGGGTCTGCTCAAAAGATTAAAAAAAACTCATTACTCAAAGTAAAAGCCAAATATCCGATCGCGAAACCTGTCAAAGAAAGCTCTATTTGTCAAACACGCTTGTTTATAGGCCCGGTGTTTTCTTCCGCAATTGACAATCTCGATCAGTGGGTAATTTCTAACCGGTTTAGAAAACGCGAGCGCTCGTGCACAGTGCACATTCTCGAGACTCTCCTGACGTGTGGGAATAAGGGCTATATTTGTGTGGATGCGCTATTGCAGATTAGGCCTACCACTTGCTGTTATTCTGGTCCCCGAGGCGACCACCTGTCACCGCTCTCACCCCATATGCTACCATCATATCACGATCCGATATAGAGATTCAACTTTTATGGCTACCTTACAGTTTTCTCTGGACTTCCAAATCACTTTAAGATTTTCACACAAATATGCGCAAATTTCTAGACAACATGCAAACAGTGGAATAACAAATAAAATATTCTTTATTTTCAATTTCGACTTCAAAAAGTAATAAAAAGTAACATTTATTCCGCAATGATTGCTTTAAACAAGCGGCGTAATAAAATGCGTAAATTTATTATTTTAAGTGTAGCGTTAAATTTAAGATTATGTAAACCTCTCACTGGCATACAAAATTCAATTGTCGTGAAAGCAGCTTCGGAACTCATCTGAACAGTATGATTGCGCTGATTAATATTATAATTGCTCGCTTGCTATCCATCAGTGTAGAAAGTCGGAAAGAACGCTCACGCGTCTATGAGATCTGCGCCCGCGCAATAGCCGACACGCGCTCGCCGCCACTGGCGTGAAGTAGACTGAGACGCGCCAAGGAATGTAATGTACACAAACTACTAATACGACACGGACACACTTGTTACCCATTATATTTTCTTTCTTTAGGAAATAAGATAAAACATAAAACAAGATATATTTGTCTAGTTATGTAACGTATATTTTATGTTGTTTCAGGATGTCACATGTGAGCCCCCTGTGGACTCAGCTTCGTTACCACTGGAGCACCGGGCGGGCGGCGCCTATGGCCCCCCGCTGCCGCCTTCACACTCGGATGACCCATGGCCCCTCGCCACTCCGGATAGCCCCAAAATCAAACACCTACAAGTCCAGTGCGAGAAGACTCATATGCGTGTCAATATCGAATTTGATCGACCATTCTACGGAATGATATTCTCTAAAGGATTTTACAGTGACCCGCATTGTATGCACCTCAAACCAGGAACCGGACATCTCAGTGCCACGTTTGAAATTTTCCTCAATAGCTGCGGCATGTCGAGCTCAGGAAACCATAACGTAGCCACTTACGGAAGTCCTACACCCAGTGGGTCTTACGTCGAAAATACCATCATTGTACAATACGACCCTTATGTCCAAGAAGTATGGGATCAAGCGCGAAAATTAAGATGTACATGGTACGACTTTTACGAAAAAGCAGTTACTTTCAGGCCATTCCAAGTAGATATGTTGCACGCAGTTACAGCAAACTTTCTCGGCGACAACTTGCAGTGCTGGATGCAAATTCAAGTCGGCAAAGGACCTTGGGCTTCAGAAGTGTCAGGGATTGTGAAAATAGGACAAACTATGACAATGGTGCTCGCAATCAAAGATGACGAGAATAAATTTGATATGTTAGTCCGAAACTGTGTAGCACACGATGGCAAGAGGGCGCCTATACAATTGGTCGATCAGTATGGATGCGTAGTAAGACCTAAAATCATGAGTAAATTCCAAAAGATTAAAAACTTCGGACCCTCGGCATCGGTTGTATCGTTTGCCTATTTCCAAGCATTCAAATTCCCAGATTCGATGAACGTACACTTCCAATGTGTTATTCAAGTATGTAGATATAATTGCCCAGAACCAAAATGTAATCTCGGTGCAGATTACGGTGTTCCGTTACTTGGTGGTAACTCACTCAGCGCTGGAGAATATGGATTGCCTAACTCACCTCACGGAGAGTATGGTCCTCCACCGCCGTCCCCACATGGCGAATACGGCGTGCCTCCAGCCTTCCCAGACCCACGGCATCCAGCCGACGCCACCGGCTCCTTTTCGGAAAAACGCGACGATGCCGTCCCACCACCCCAGGCACAAGTTTCATCAACCCCCAACGCTCCTAGTCCATCATCTCCAGCCCCAGCTCGAGAAGAAGATGAAGTTAATCTACCACCCCCGCCACCTCCAGGCCGCCGTGGAGTATATAACACCGTTAAGAGGAAAGACGAAGCTCACGTGAACCTCGCTGCTTTAGGAGGACGTCCACGCTCAGTGGAGGACTTACCAGAAAGGTTAGCAGGAGTCAGAAGGCGGCGTGAGACATCAACGCCTATACGTATCTACAAACGTGACGCTCAGGAAATGACCGATGTGAATACGAGCCGGATCATTCAAGTAGTAGCACCTGGCGATGTTAACTTCGCTCTGAACAATGCGGCAGCGAACGAAACGGTAGTGATACAGTCTCCCGCGTCGGATCCCGAGACGATATGCATGTCGGTGCCGTCTTTCGTGGCAGGGTTGGTGATGCTGCTGTTGGTGTTGGTAGTAGCCTCTTTAGTGGCAGCGTTCCTGTTCGTGCGCGTGCGGGCGCTCGACAGGAAAGGTGCGCACGGAGCCGCCTATTTCGAGACGGATTACGTGAAACACACAAATTAGTAGGGCGTGCGAGTGACGCGAGGACGTTCCATAAACTCTTCTCAGATCCAAAGAGCGTGCGCGCTTCGGCCCCGGCCGGACGGCGCCGGCGCCGACGCTGTCGCGGTCGCGATCGAAGCCGGTGACGTGTGACTTATTTATTTAGTTATTTAGTGAGCGTGAAGTATATGTTCGACTGTTGTTTTGTAAATTATTTTATTCGTGTGAAATGCACTCCCTGTACTGCCTTTATAGTCGATACGTCTGTTGTAATTTTGTAAAGAGTCGTAAGTAAGGTATTAGACATAAGGAAGTTGTATACCAATTAAAAAGTGTCGCGTGAGTAATGTTTTGTTTGTTTTCCCAAATATAACTGAAGTCGTGACACGAGTGAGTTGTAGAGAGATCAACTTTCTGACGATCCTTAAAATGGTTAATCTGTAATACTTATCGGATCTTAGAAACAGCAAAAGCAGCGCATGATTAGCAAAAGTGTGAGAATCGTTAAGACATTGTGTTAAATGTGTAACAAACAAGAAACTTTGCGATTCTCCCACGTTTTAGTTCAAATATGGCTCATTTGTTTTTATTTATATATTCTTTCACAAATGCTATTAAAAACTTACAGAATCCAAAAGTAAACCTAAAATGAAGAAATATGCTCCTGTCTTTACACAATACAACGTTAATAATATGTATAATAAGTACTAATGTATATAAAATAAAAAGAAATATCGTAGTTAACATTATTATTTATTTATACAATAATATTATCTAATACTTAGTCAATACAAATAGGAAATAAATGTAAACCACAATGAATGTTTATAAAAACAAAGATTAGTACCACGCCAAAACTACCAAGTAAAACTAAGTACATTACTTTAATACGTAACATAATTATTTATGGATGAAAAGTTAATCGGTGCGGTTACGATTGACTTTATCTATAGTATCACAAAAAAAATGAATATATAGCTTAAAATATGATTCGAGTAGACATGTAATTTTATTATTATATTGGGTAAAATTTTCAAAAAATTGCGTCGGGTGATATTTTTTATATCCATGGTTTAGTTTTCTTGCAGTGTTGACTTTGAAAAAAGGCCAAGTTCATCGATGAACGGCTGTCGCAACGCGTAGGACTTTTATACAAGACCCGGAGATGTTTGTCGCTCATATCGGCCATCATGTTAATCAGATCCTATGAAGGAAAGAAAATTTTATTTATTATTATTTCTTAAAATGTTATTTTTAACTCAAAAGAATAGAATACAATGTATTTGTACGATATACTTTTTTATTTATTACAAGTATATTTAAACACTCAAGCTTAAATACCAGCTTATAGACGCCTGCAATGCCTGAAAATTCGGTAGCGCGTTGACGACTCGATAATCAGCGTTTTAAAACCTTTGTAAAAAGTCTCATGCTCTATGTTGAGAAAACTTCGTCGTGGACAGTAAAACTTAGATTTAATTGGTCAACTGAAGTTTTAAGTTCTAATTAAATGCAAGAATTTATATTATTTATATATTACGTATATAGGGATCCTACCAAGACCTAAGGAGCCCAAGCCAACCACACCTGCAAGTGGTGCACCTGCCGATCAACGGAAAAGGCTCTGGCGAACAAAACAGTGCCCGGTAAGTGAGGCTCGCCACCTAATACGTGGGACCAACTATATAATTAGCAAAGTGTGGGCGTATAATATGCCCCTGCCTAAACCTTCGGGGAAACAGGCGTGAATGTATGTATGTATTTATATTATGTGATATTTTACAAACAGGGAAGTAATAAAAAAAGATCGTTATAATGTTACCCAGAGTGTGGTATATCTAGCATTGACGCATTTATAACACCGATTTACTTGTCTAAGTAATAAAACAATATACATTTTTATTATACGAGGCCTGCACTAAAAGTATCGGGAATGGAATATTTCCACTGTTCCTGTCATATTAAAATCTGTTTAATTGAAAACTACTTGGTTTTAAATATCGAAAACCATTTATTTATTAAAAAAAAAGAATCTCGGTCTTGTCAAACTTGTTTAGTCGTTGAGAAAATGCAATTGACTCGAGTCAATCGATTCCCTAAAATAAAGAATAAATTGCGTGTTCAAAGATTTTTATCACCTTAAGAAGCTGTGGACGCCCACAAAACGGCCATTTTGGAGCCCCCTACTTCCGAATGGAATGGTTGCTTCACCGATTGGTTCCATCGTATGGAAAAATGTGTGAAATTTCGCGGAGAATACTTCGAAAAGCAATAAATACATTTTTCAATAGTAATGTTGTGTCACTTCCTTGATTCCCGCAATTTTCAGTGCCGCCCTCGTATATGACTGGATACATCATCATCACGGTATCATTTCGTAATTAAAGAAACATACATCTTTGAACAAAGTCTTGTTACGGGCAGGCATCTGTCGCCTACTTCTACGATGAGAGGTGGTTTCAGCAGGGTTCTGGACAACAGGAGCTAACGCCGCACTGGTTTCTTCTGGGCGAGTTCTTGCATCTTGTTTGACAGACTGCAACGAAACAGTAAGTTGGAAACTTTAATTTTAAGACTACAGGTACGATTCCTAAGGAAACCAGGTCGAATGCTGCAATACATGGCTAGTTAAAAGAAAGAAAGAATGTGAATGAAGCTAAAAGTGTATGCCAAGATTATAAGTGGAAGTATGTGTGCCCTGCCTATCCCATACGGGAATAAGGCGAAGATAAATCACATCAAGTAATAATTATAATATGTATATAATACTTTTATTTGTATATACTTATTATGTTTAAGATACACTCAAATCAGAAAAGACAAAGTGTTTATGCACACATATATATTTGTGTGCATAAACACAACACAAGTAATAGTAGGTTAAATAAGTATTATTAGTTGTATTAGGACAAATGTCCTGCCTGGCAAACGATCCAACGAACATAGGAACGGAGTGCATGTATGACTGACCTCAGCTCTAAATCTATCGTCAACATAAAAGCAACAACTTACTTCTGAATAACAATGTGCAGAGTGGCGCTTCTTTTGTTTCCTTCGCTGAGATATATCGAAATTTTGAATACAAGTGGAGGCCTGGGCAGGTAATAGTCTAGTAGGCCTCGCTACTTCTCGCCTCCGGGCATCTTTTTGCGTATGCTTAAACAAAGTACATACACACAACCATACATTCAGGCCTGTTTCATTATACGCCCACACTTCGCCAATTATATAGCCCCCGTAATTGGTGGCGAGCCTATTGCCGCGTAGCGGGCACTGGTATGTTCGCCAGAGGCTCGTCCGTTGGTCGGCAGGTGCCCCACTTGCAGGTGAGGTTGACTTGGGCTCCTTAGGTCTTGGTAGGATCCCTATACACCCAAACTCAATCACTTAAACAAAGTGATATAAAAAAGTGTCTATATAAATTCAAATTTAATTATTCATGCTCGGCTTCATTGTGAAGCATTTGGGAATGTCACTCTAAACTAGGAACCCCACTTCAATAAAGCTAAAGCTTGATGCAAGAAAAAAAACATTTATTCTACATTGGCTTCATTCTGAAACATTTGTGGATGTCACTCAAATTTAGGAGTGCTAGATTACTTTACTAGAGTAGGAGATTTCTACAAGACGTTGGCAAAAAATTCGGCAAGTTACTGTTTACCGCCAGAATTATCAAAAAATAAAATTCATAGACAGCCCCCAGCCCAGCAAAACTTAACAGAGTTTGTACAATAGGTACCTACTATAGAATGGATAAACATACTGGAATATTTTTTATTAGTAGATACTACACAAAAAACATACAGACCTAAAGAAATATTCACATATATTAACATTTAACAAATATTTTTCCAGAGAGGGAATCGAACCCACGATCTTAGAAACGGGATGCAGAACGTCCGCGACATACAGGTCGTCAGATGTCAGTGACATTAACTGCAATAACTATGTCACCATATAAAGGAAACAACATTATAATCATCTCAAACGAATAATATTAAGATAACTTAACGCACTCAGCTAGCGGAACTTGGAAAGTGACGCTATGCATAACGAATCGCCGCATAAGTGGTTCATTTTCTGCTTTAACATGCGATTATCAAAGAATGATGACCAAAAGAAAGTTTTTTAAAAGGAATAAATTCTTACTTAAACCTACTTCGTGTTGTCTAGAGCTTGGTATCTGTTGTCTTGCTATTAAGGCAGTTGGTATGCTGTTGTGAAGACTTCTCTGCCTCCCCTGTGGCTGTGCTAAGACAGGTCTGTCCTGCTCCGTGACACGACGAACTCGCTGATTAATGCCCCGACGAGGGATCTAAGCCAAGGCTTGGATTTACATACCGCACTTTTAGTAAAACAACGAGCTATTTCATAATTCTGGTTAAATAAGGCTCAGTAAGAACACATTTATGGCAATTTGCAGAGCTTACTTTTTAAAGTCGATAGTTTACTAAAACTCATTCAAAATAGGTCGTTATTTTATTAAGAGTGCGATACATGCATTTCATGCTTGTATATCACATTTGGGGTGAGCAGAAACATAGCTACAACTATTTAAATAGGGTTTATATAGTTTCGAGCGGCGATAGGCCAGTGGCGAGACCCTTCAAATTCAGAGGGTCCCGGGTTCAAAGCCCTAGTGTCGCACTTATGACTTTTGGAAGTTATGTTCGTAATTATCGCTTGCTCCGTGCCTCGGATAACACGCTAAGCCGTTGGTCCCGGCTATCATGTACATCTACGGCAGTCGTTATAAGGAAGTCAGTGTCTTAGAGCATCCTGACAGCTGGTTTAACCATAGAATGATGTTTCCCTCTGGATTGCGGAAGTCAGACGTCGCTCCATGTAATAAATGAAATTTAGCCAAATCTGGTTAAATCATTAAGCAGACCCTGGGCCCTAAGCTTAGGTATGTAAGAATATTGCTAGGATATGATGATATATGGTTCTAGAAAAGTTCACTTTTAGCACAGAGGTCTCTATCGAATGGTGAAGGGTGGTTAGCCCTTCGTCCACGTTAAAACAAGATGAGATCCTAATGTGGGCGTATAATATGCCTCTGCCTACCCCCGCGGGGAAACAGGCGTGATTGTATGTATGTAATAAAAAAGTAAGTCCAAGTAATACTGTATTATGTGAAGGCTGAGATAAAACATAGCCAGTATATGTCATGTCCGTAAAATGTGTTATATTTAGTACGTATAATTACCACCTAAAATATATAATAATAACAATTTGAACTAGTAAGGACAACTAGTTATTGCTATTTTTTATTATATGACTAGTCATAATCATCCTGGCTGATGGTAAGCTGTCGATGCAGTCCAGAAAAAATAAAGCGCTCCACAACGATGAGTATGGCACTATAAGCACTGTAACACCTTCTCATCACAGCCTGCATAAATGCCCTTACGCGTCTACACCGGGACTATAGAAGTTGAGAATCTTGGGCCTGCAGAGCAAATTGTGCTTACACAATAATAAGCTAGTGTAGAATGTATTTTTTTTATATTACAAGAATGTACAGGCTGATACTAAGAGTGGCTTTTTTTTTAATTCTGTTTATTTGAAAATACCCAATGTATGTTACGAGATTTAGAAAACAATCATAACACAATAATTATAAAAAATCACGGAATATAAATAAGGTATTTTTGAAAATACAGTGCTGTGATAAATGTAGTAAAAAAATTGGACGTAACTATTAGGACCATCCTGTATATAAAATAAAATACATACTTCTATGTGATGCGGTATATCGTGATGCTTCTTTTGTATCGTCACTCTGTTTTCATAGTCCGGTGGTATTGAACCTGATCTCCTAAACTGTTGACACTCGCAGGTCGCGTTGGTGGTGTCCAAATACCATGTCGTTTGGGTGGATTTGTCTAACATTTTTGGCCTTAACTTTGGAGAAATCTAGAAACAAAAAGAGCGTGAAACAGTTATTAATGGGTCGGGAACGCGCTAGTGATGGTGCAGGCGTCCATAGGCTACGGTGACCACTTTTCTTCAGGTAGGCCGCATGCTTCAGCACCATCTTGTGATATAAAAAGGTTTTATTTATTTTTATGTGTGACCAACTATATAATTGGCGAAGTGTGAATGTATGTATGTACGTATGTGGTATAATTAAAGCGCATTTGGCTAGATGACGACGTATAAGGTATTTGTTGTATAATCTGAATGATTTTTAATTGGATGCAGAACCTAACATGGGGACATCAATAGGCTGCGATAAATATGATTTCACTTAGTATTTTTCACATTTTAACATACCTACTAGCTGTTGCGGTTACAAAATATTTGAATACAATATACAAATTCCGCCCATAACAATAATAGTAGATATGTGACAGTAGACAATTTTTTTTCGAAACGATAATTATGACAAAAAAGACAGGTAAGTTTATGAAGTAAACTTTATGAAGGATGTTAAGTAACGGTTATCTAGATACCAATAAATGTATGTACCTAGTTTATTGATACCTGTTCACCGTCTTCGGGTAGTACACCATAAATAATAAGAAGAAACAGCAAAGCTCTTCTGTACTCTCCTCAAGCTCAATCCCTATCCTATTAATACACAAGTTATGCATTAATTATTTTTGCTGTTACGTCAGTTTGATAACGTAGCACCGCCATCTATTTTTTAACACTTTAATTGTACGCTCAACTGAGTTTCTTGCAGCTTTGTTTAATTTTCTTCTGGGGATTCTTGAGAAACTTATTATAATTATCGTCATTTATATCGTTTAACGTGCCACTACTGAGCACGGGCTTCCTCGCAAGAACCAAAGTAGGAGGCATTCAGGTTATACCACGTGGACTGAATTGTCGAAGTTAGGTGTAAAGCGTCCTGCTGTCGTTAACTACCACATACCTACGACCATCGGCTTACCAAATAATAAATTTACTCAAAAACTGCCACCAACCTAAGGACTGACATCTTAGAACTATGTTTTAAGTTTATCGGGAAAGCCAATGTGGACGTCATTGGGCTGATGATAATGATAATTAATCGGTTGAGAGTATTTGCTTCAAAATCGGGTCGCAAGATTCCACCCGAACATCCTTATATACATATATTGCAAGTTAAATAAAAGCTTTCAAACAATAAAACTCAAACTTACTGAGTAATATGGGCGGCGAGGATATTCTTTAGCAGGGCGAGGCACTGGATGCGGTCTCGACGATGGAGGGGGTATAAAGCTGCGTGTGCGGCACAAGCGGGTCACACGGGGCATGTGAGGCGCGGTAGGGGCAAAAGGGGATGGGGTCTTGCGGGGTTGCTGGGGTCTCCGGGGCGATGGGGCAGAGTGCCGCCATCGACGCTCCTTGCGCAACCCGGACCGGTCCACATTTTCATGATGATTCTTTAAAAAAACACCAGTTTCATTGTGGAACTACCAATATCAACTAAAGACAGGATACGACACTGCGGGCCGCGGTCAAAATAATATAAATGTGTAACAACAATATTAGTACGTTTAAATGGTCTAGGGCTAGTTCGTAGTAAAACGCCATTTCGTAGTCTCGTAGCATTCGTAGTTGTTTACTGTACTGTACTGTTTATATACAACCACGAGGATACTTTTTTGAAATTACATACATACATAAATTCACACTTTTGTAGTTAGAGGCATATTATACGTCCACACTTCGCCAATTACCACGAATTAGGTGGAGAGCCTATTGCCGCTTATCGGTAACTTTTATGTTTGCCAGTCTCGTCCGCTGATCGGCAGGTGCACCACTTGCAGGTGAGGTTGGCTTGGGATCCTTAGATCTGTTAAGGATCCCTATATACCTCCTTAGATCTAGTTAGTATTCCTATACATACTTACTAAAATTTATTATTTACTCATATAGGTAAAAGAAAAATCTGAAATATGGGGAGTGTCTGATGAGGTAAATGAGCGTGATTAAAGCTAAGACCAGTGTGCCAGGATCGTAGCAAATGGAAGGATGTCTGCCATAGGGGTCTATGGGAAAAAGGCGTGAATATATGTATGTATCGTTATGAAATATTAGCATTATCCCGGTTGCCCTAGACTTAAGCTTTGGGCCCAGGTCTAACCAGATTTGGCTAACTTTCAGTTATTACATAGAGCGATCGTCTGACATCCGCAACCTAGAGAGAAACATCATTCTATGTTTAAACCACCTGTCAGTATATCAGAAAACATTAACTTCCTAATAACGACTGCCATTATAAAAAATCGCCATGTATGTGTAATATTTCCTATAAATTCAGTCTGCGCAAACGCCACTTCTCTTAATTAGGTGACGACACATGTAATGGCGTAAGTGGCGTTCTTAACTGAAAATTTTTTTTTTTTTTTTAACGGTGAAGGTTGTGGTCTGCGCTGCGATTCGACACTCTCGATGTCTTTGGCTCAGATAAACAGCAGACCGCAAAGACAGTGCGACGACACTTATGCTCCACAAGTCGATATAATTTCGTCATAGGCTCCTGATTAGGAGATCTGTGTCGAGGAATTTGCGATAAAGCCTACGGCCCGTAAGACCGAGTTCTCGATGCCGTTGGCTGCGTTAAACAGCAGACGCACACATTGAAATAATGACGTCACAGGTCATAAAAAGATTGGCGTTGAAACCTACTGCTGGCGAGACCGCCCTCTTGATGTCTTTGGTCCTGTTAAACAGCTGACCGCAGTAACCGCTATGCAGCGACCCTCAAGCTCCATAAGTCATAATTCTGTCAAAGGCTTATTATCATGGGATGTGCTACGCTTGCCTGAGCTGGCATCTCAGTGACTATAAAATGCTACCAATAATAAAATTATGGCATCACAAGCACATGATCAGGAGAAGCGGCGATACCCCAGTGGCGAGACCCCTTGCCTTTAAATTCAGAGGGTCTCGGTTTCAAACCCTGGTGGCGCACCAATGAAGTTATGTGCATAATTATCGCTTTCTCCGTGCCTCGAAAAGCACGTTAAGCCGTTGGTCCCAATTGTCATGAACATCTATAGCAGTCGTTATTAGGAAGTCAGTGCCTTCTAACAGACTGACAACTGGTTTAACCATAGAATGATGTTTCCGTCTGGGTTGCGGAGGTCAGACGGCAGTCGCTCCACGTAATAACTGAAATTTAGCCAAAATCTGGCTAAGCCAGTGAGCAGACCCTGGACCCTAAGCTTAAGTCTACCGGGATAATGCTAGGATATGATGAAGCACCTGATTAGGAGACATGCGTCGCGTCTGGGGCAATGAAGCCTGCTGCCTGTGAGACCGCGCTCTCGATGCCGTTGGCTGCGTTGAACAGCAGCCGGCAGAGCTCGCAGCAAGGTGACGCTGATGCTGCACAAGTTTGGTCCCAGTAAATATATTGCTGTTTCTATAATATAAAACTATAATCTCTAAAATATTACGAAAAGACTCGTTTCGTGCAAAGGATTTCGGTGGATAGATTACTTTAAAAAATGTAGGCACCTTTTCAAGTGTTTATTTGCTGTTATGCTACAAATTGTAATTTATTTTAAATTATAATTACAACAAATTTATCTCAAAGCCATGTAAGAGGTCTAGTTAGTCTACTCCGCGTGCTAGAGGGATGCGTGCGTGCGAGAATGAGTAATTCCGTAAGAGGACTGAAGTGACCAACATAGCAAGGCAAAAGCGGAATGCGCAAGCTGAAGTGGCAATAGACAGAGTAAATAACTTGAAGAACCGAAGGCTGGTGGGATGGTAATGTTCTTCAACAACGACCGCGAACCTGCTGACGTAGTACAGGGAGGCCTCTCATCTAATAAACCAATTATCAGGTCAAGGTGGCACAGAATCAATCAACGTGGAAAACGATTGGTCCATATTTTGACGGTTTTGACGACCGATATGGTGTGGTGGCGAGTATACCCGCACTCCACTCTTGAGGTCGTGGGTTCGATTCCCATACAGGACAAATATGAATATTTGTTCTGGACTTTTTACACAGTAAAACAATTTTCAGAACACAAACCTTGTGATACTTGTAGTGTTTTTACCCTAAAAGGTGAAAGTTACAGTCTATGTTTGGTTTGACTAATATTTTGCGCATTTGTGACATGATTTCGATTATAATTTTATTATTTTTGTGCTTGTACTTATGAATGACTTGTGGGTATCCGTATTTTGACATCAATAATATTTAGTAATAAATTCGCAATTTTCACATTTAAAATTGAATTATGTCGAGTTGCTAATTCCCAATTTTGACATTTTAACGATTTATAAGTATAGTTTTCTTTCAAAAATTGATGTGTAATTTAATAATAATTTGCATGCCACCGTAGTTGGCTGAATGAGAGGAGCTTTATTTTATTATACAAAAACTGTAATGTACCTCAATCAAGTGCAAATAAAGTATTTTATTCTATTCTATTCTGGGTTATGTATATTATTTAAGTATTTACAAAAAAAAAAGTGTTTATGTATGTTTATCCGTTATTTAGTATCCATAACACAATTTCTTAATGATACTTATCTTGACCTAAATAATTGGTGTAAGTGTCAGAAATATTTATTTATTTTTATGGACTTTTATGAAGTCCATAAAAATAAAATATGATTATGCCTGAAATAATGATTAATGACTATTGTAGAATAAAAGGATGTCGGTTCTGATAGCCCGTACATCAGAGGCAGCACCTGGGTCGAGGTGGGCGCAGCGCGGGGCGGGCAGCGGCCTCCGGTGGTCCCCGCTGGCTGGCGCTCCGCCTAGCCCATGCGCGTGCACCTTTATATTGTTCCGGATGAGATGGGGCTTGATTTCTTCGAACCATACGTTGCATAGCTAAAAATATTAACGAATAATACTTGTGGTAAGGGTACAGCTTCATAGAGGTGGCAACATTTAAAGCATCATAAAGATCGACCTACGTCCCTATTGTCAAAACTCTTAGGGCGTGTTCCGATATACCTAACCGATATGTATACGATATATATATATGGCGATTTGAGTGCTACCAACTATTTGAAGCTGACTATACTATATTAACTGGGGTGTAAGTCCTTGCGAGCAAACATCAATGAATCGAATGATAAGAGACATTACAAGCGTGCTGAAAAAAAAAATTCACATTCGGTTTGAATCGAGTGTTTAACACATTAAAATCTCTATACACAATAATAATTATATTTATTATGTTATAGAATCAGGCTTCCGAGCTTTGGAAGGTTAAGCTGTTGGTACAAACTAAGTTAGAAAAGGCCCATTAGGGAGTTATTTAGGGGGAAATTTGCCACTAATCACATGCCTCCGCCAGTCAGTCAGTATGGTGAAGCATACTCAACCACTCGCCACCTTTGTTCATGATAGGAGGCCCGTACTCAGTAGTAGGACCTTGATGGAATGAAAAATGCAGTCTTGACAAACCAAACCAAAAAACTTTATGGACTGCATACCGTCAGGCAAAATGTGGTAATAATGACGTGTCACATTATTAAAAAAAAAAGATTCTCATACAGAATTTTGGCGATTCAATGTAAACTTACCTAGTGGTAAAATGTCTTTACCTCAGATCAAGTAAAACCTTTTTTTACTTCATCTGAGGTCTTTACATACAATTTCCGAATTTTAGTAATTTCAGAACTACAAAACTGATATACATTAGCCATATGTTAAAGAAACTAAAAGTGTGCTGAAAATATAATTTGCTGTTAAATCTTTTTAAGGCGCTTACACCAACAAGGGCATTATCCAGTCCGTATCGCAGACTTTTTGGTATTTTGCTTCGGCTTCTACTCCTCTGTCGCAGTGACTGATGAGGAATTGAGGGGGCGGTATCTCCGGAAGCCTTGACGGTTGCCGTCCGCCCGCGGCCCACGGGCTCCACAGAAGACCTTCGCGTTCTTTGCGACATTACAGCCACCAAAACATCCCACACATCAAGAGAGAACTAGCACTGTCAACCCCTAAAAAACTATTAAAAAATATTGTATATTTATTATTGCAAATGTCAAATCACTTTCAACTGTTCTGTCAAAAATAATGCGATCTGAAATCTGGTGCCATGTTTGCGTAAATAAGTTCGTCTGTGGTATTAAGATTTATAAGAAAAGGTTCCAATCAAATCGAGAATTTGTAATGATTCTGCCTAATGTTGTTTGTCTACTTTTTTAGTATTTTTTTGTCAACATCTATTTGTGTTGAGATATTTCAAAGCAGTAGGTAGCCCAAAACGAATCCAAGCTTGTATGTGTGTATAGGTACTCCGGATATACATAGTAATTTATTGTATATAATTAGGAAATATCTAAAAAAAATGGTTGCCTGTAAAGTCGTTTTTACGGGCGAAGATTTTACGTGACAACGTCTTTTTCTCGGTAGAATATTTATTGATATGAATATAATTAAATTGCACAATAGGAACAAGGAATTGAATGAAAATAAGAATTGCACAAATTTTAACTATAGAAATATAATGCGCCTAATTCTCTAGTGCTGCGCGCGCGGCAGACCGATCATAGTTGAGTGGGAGAGAGACGCAAGGCATTCGCCGGGCCTCTCTCTCGTTCGGTGACTCATCGTAACGTTACCGAGCGTTACACTTTTTCATAAGTGACTCCCAGCCGCAACCTAATTTAAGACGTTGTCACGTCAAAAGTATTCATGTCTATGTACACAAATATTATAATATTAGGTCGGGGAAAAAGTCTTTTCGCATAACGTAGGTATAAACTTATTATAAAAATTTTTTGACTGTACTATTTGTGTCTGGCTGGTTTTGGTAACATTAAAAAGGTTCCATTATAAAGAAAAGAAAAAAATAAAAAAAAGTTGTTTCCCGCTATTTTTCATTTGTTTTTCCCTCCGTAAAAATGAGTGAATCTAATGAAGAAATTCGATACATTTTAAAATTTTATTATAAAAAAGGCAAAAATGCAACTCAAGCAGTGAAAAAAATTTGTGATGTTTATGGACCTGATGCAGTGTCAGTAAGAGTAGCACAAATTTGGTTCAAACGTTTTCAGTCCGGAAATTTTGATGTTAAAGATGCACCTCGCTCTGGTCGCCCTGTTACGAATAAAATGGACGCCATTTTTGAAAGAGTGGAGCAAGATCGGCATATTAGTAGTTACGATGTAGCTGAAGAACTGGGAATTGACCACAAAACAGTTTTGACCCATTTGAAGAAAGCTGGTTATACAAAAAAGCTCGATATTTGGGTGCCACACGAGCTCACTCAAAGAAACTTAATTAACCGTGTACTCATTTGCGATTCATTATTGAGACGTAATGAAACCGAGCCGTTTTTGAAGAGATTGATAACTGGCGATGAAAAGTGGATCACGTACGACAAGAACGTGCGAAAAAGGTCGTGGTCGAAAGTTGGCCAGGCTTCACAGACTGTGGCCAAACCTGGCCTAACACGAAATAAGGTGATGCTGTGTGTATGGTGGGATTGGAAGGGCATTGTTTATTATGAGCTTTTACCGCCCGGAAAAACCATCGATTCTGATCTTTACTGCCAGCAACTGATGAGATTAAAGGAAGCAGTCGAGAGAAAACGGCCGGAATTGATCAACAGGAAGGGTGTGGTCTTTCATCACGATAACGCTAGACCACACACATCTTTAGCCACTCAGCAAATATTAAGAGAGTTCGACTGGGAGGTCCTAGTGCATCCACCATATAGCCCTGACCTTGCGCCTTCAGATTTTCACCTGTTTCGGTCTCTGCAGAATTCTTTAGGTTCTGTAAGGTTGACCTCAAGAGAGGACTGCCAAAACTATTTGTCCCGTTTTTTTGATCAGAAGTCCCAAAGTTTCTACAGTAACGGGATAATGTCTCTGCCCACAAAATGGCAGAAAGTTATTCAACAAAACGGTTCATAAATATTGTAAATAAATGTAAATAAACTTTGAAAAAAATGTCTTGACTTTTCATACAAAAATACGAAAAGACTTTTTCCCCAACCTATTATATAGCGAATGTTGGTTATGGCAGAAGAAACATGAGAGTAAGATTAATGCAGTAGAGATGAGAGCACTCAGAAGTATTCTTCTACGTGTAAAATTGAGTGATAGGATTAGGAATGAAGTGATAAGGGTTGAAGCTGGTGTAAAAGAAGATAAAGTGACAAGAAAGGTTAGATGATTTGGTCATGTTGAGAGGATGAGTGAAAATAGATTAGCGAAAGTGATTTATGATGGACAAGTGGTTGGAAGTACCTATTGGGAGGGGAAGACCACGTAAGACCTTCCATGACTAAATTCAAAAAAATTTAGAGAAAGGGCAAAAGTACACTAAACCGACGGGCGTGTATGAGGAGGTTAATGAGTGTGAATGAACCTAAAAGTGTGTGCCAAGATCGTAGCAAGAGGAAGGATGTGATCTCTGCCTACCCCTACGGGAAAGAGGCGTGACATTATGTATGTATGTACTATTCTGACTATTCACTTGTGTGATTTAATATATTATATTGCTAATTATCTCGCACTGTAACTATATACAATAAACCTTACTTACCTTTAATTAGTGATATGTATGTTATAGCCAAAAGTATTGATAATTATTTCATTATTTAAGTTTATTTTCAAATATTTTTCTTTCGAAAATAAGAAAGTAATGCATAGAAACAAGTAAGTTTACTCCAAACAAGTTTAGTTAATTTGATTTGAAGGTAGTTAAAAGTTTAGATCATATTTTTTTCTACCTCATTTATTAAAATTCTTTTGAGTTATCTTTATTAATATCATTCGTCCGTTATCATAACAGCAAATAATTAAGCTTTATTTAAATCTACAACGTAATAAACGAGAAATGGAAATAATCAGCTGGAAAAACACATTAAGCTTTACCGGACCGCTCCTGTGTGCATTTGCATATAAATTATTAAAAGGAAGAAAAGAAATACAGTGCGAATCAGCAGACATTAATGAAGTGCTATTCTACGGAGCAAAAGAAGGAAGGGAGACTAAGGTAATTGGTCTACGAAATCTATTTTGTATATATTACGTGATATCTCACGCTACTCGTACTGTGGATATTTGCGTGCCGAGCTTTGAGAGCGCACAACTCACAAGGTGCCTCATAGATGTGCATCACAAGAACAAGATCAAGATTCGTGTCGCCATACATAACAGCAATGAGTTCAGCAACTTGAAGACGCTCTCGGAAAACGGTATCAAGGTGAAAGTGATTAGGTCGAAGGAGCGGTTGGAACACGAATTCCTACTAATAGACGCTGCAGATGGCCAAAAAGGATCCCTAGCAGTTATAGGATCGTTAGACTACGAGGCCACGAGACTGAACTGCAACAGAGACAACACAATAATGACGAATGAACCGCAAGTAGTGGTAAATCTTAACAAGGAATTCAATAGAATCTGGAACTACAAACCAGAAATGCTAGGATAAGTATTAAATACATTTACTAACACGAATCTTTCTTTTTAACATAATAGTGATATAATATAAGGTTTCATAAATAAAAGTACTGAATTAACAAAAATATTTTGATTTTTATTTCATTTGTCTCAGATTTAAAGCAAAACTTACATCGATGGTATTAATTCCATTAAAAATTATTTGTACTCGAGAACTTTTATACTCTATCACATCTAATTACGACTAACCGTGCTAGGGCCATGCAACAATCATTGGTGACATTTTATATCACAGTTCTAAAATTTGATTTATTCACCACATATTTGATGTCAATTGAAAACATTTAAGTCATGTTAGAACAAGTGCCGTAACTAGGGCGGTGCCAGCAGTGCCCAGGCACAGGGCGCAGACCCTGGAGGGGCGCAGAAATGACCAGACTAGTATTTAGTTTTATCTCATGCATGACACACCCTCCCGCTCCACCCACAGCGGGAGAAGGAAGGAATTTGATGATTTTCCATCACAAAAAAAAAAATGGTAGCTACTTGCTACATTTTGTTTTATTGCGAACATGGTGTTGACGCGCCTTACAGTACCTGGCCTGTATTTTCCGAGCCTACTCAGAGCATTTTTCAAGGGCGCAGTTTTGGAAGCTCGCACCGGGTGCATAAAAGGCTAGTTACGGCACTGGTTAGAACCAGCTTTTATTTAGGTGAATTTGCACTTTAAATGGTTTAAATATGTATTTTAGTAATTTTCTTTTAAGAAATCATATTTTATTTAGGTATACTTCCAGTCATATATAGTTTAAAGATTTTTAACTGTTATTTTTTAACTTAATTCAATTCTCTATAAACACAGTACGTACTTTACATTTAAATTGCTGGTCATGACCAGTTTCAAATAAATTTTCTTTCACAATTATCATAAGTTTTAAATAAGTACAGAAAAAAATTGTCTTACACAAAGACAATATTTTAACGCGGCAAAATGCTAACAATAATCTTTTTTAATCATATTGATCTTATAGCTACTTTAGGGGAAATTATTAACAATGAATGGTACTAACACACAACAAAAACACATACAAACTGTGGCAGTTAGCTCATTAATATAATGTAAATAAAATCCATTGAGAAAATAAATAATATTTAGGACATTTTTACATACGAAGGTATTCTTATCAAAACATTTTTATACAATGATTAAAATAACTTATTGTGTTATGAAACTGCACCGCAAAATAAGTTATGTAATTACTTACAATTTCATTTAACGTTTGGAATCATTTAATGGTATGTTTAATCTATGGTTTACTAGCGCTTGAATGTAATACATTAATAACATATTTTTTAATTAAAAAATATATGTGCCCTCTGATAATACAAGTTATGATCATTTAAGTTTTTTGACACAAGGTTCTGTGCGATTTTTCAATATAATCATATCCAGATAATGCTTTTAAAATATTTCCCGGTAAATTTACAGGTTCTTTCCTGGAAGCCTATACACAAAAGCGGAAAGCGGCAATAGGCTCGCCACCTATTACGTGGGACCAAAGTGTGGGCGTATAGTATGCCTCTGCCTACCCATTGGGGAAACTGGCGTGATATTATTTATGTTAAAGGTTCGTGGTATACTATAGGTAATAGCCAATTTAAAATGATATAATATACGACAGTATAGAAAACACGCCATGCCTTGCCATCTAGGTGTTATCCAGATTTCGACCTTAAGGGCCAGGGGTCCGCTTTTCTAGTTTTTTGTCTATATATTGCTCGGATTTTGACATTCTTAATGAATAAACCATTGACACGCAATGAATACTTCAATCTAATTGTCTTAGCCCACTTACCCGAGTCCGCTCCCACCCAACACCGCCCTAAACTGTTGGGTGGGAAATGAAATTATCTTAGACCGAATCGTGCGCGAGCGACACGGATTCAAAATTTAATGAAAATTTATTTGTTTTGTTTTAAATAATGGCTTCGTGCGTTTAGCCAGTGTCAAGTAAGAGATATATTTATAATAAATAAATTATAGTAAATGAGAATGAATGGTGATAATGATGATAAATGGTAAATGAGAAGCCCACCCCTAAACCCCTTGAGTCCTCAGTAAAGATGTGGGGCTATACTGAGATCTCACATGGACTTCTTGAGAAAATTTAAAAAGTGATATTGCACTGTTTTTTTTATTTACCAACACTTATGTACGTTCACAAACACTTAACGTTTAATAATCCACCGTTATTACACATTAATGTTCGACAAATTTTGATGCTTCACTTTCCCGCCAAAAAGTCTTACGAACATTTATATGGTCCTGACCGAGGCTCGGACGTCGGACTCGGCTCGCACACGATGCGGTCAAGCATAATTCATCCTTAACCCTTTAACAGGCAGAGCACGTTGAAAATATTCTTTGGTTTTCCACCTTAAGTTAACCGCATAAGATTCAATTTATGGTGGTCAACTGTTGACCACTGTCTGGTAAAAGGTTAAGGCAGTTCACACATCGATCGCTTACGCCTACCCGATCGTGTCGGAGACCGCTATGCGTGATGTCTACTACCGAGCAGTCTGACGGCCATAAGCTCACTGACTACTAATTTATATTGCCAATGGTAAGTATATCTAAATAGCAAAACTTAAAGTCCACATTTAAATTATGTTATATTTGCCGGGTTGGAGCGGAGACGTTCAAATGAGCTAAGACCTTAACTCTTCCTGAGGCTACCCAAACTGCTTTGTCAATGTATCGTTGAATTAGGATTTTGAGAAACTAGCGTCACGAAATTGGAGCAAAAACATGTGTTCAAAAATTAAATTCATTATAAATTGCTAGAAGCACTATGTGTGCCGTAGGAACCGAGGAACTAAATCTATCGCATAATATTGCTAGTGCGATTATTTAAAATAGGTACTTAAAAGATAACCTAAAAGAAAACACTGCAATTAAATTAAATAAGCGACCATAGAATACATCATATCAATCGATTATTATTACCCACTAATTTCTTTGCTGAATAAAATTACAATACATTTTTAAGATTTTTATGTTAAGAGCCAAGAGATATGGATGAAATAAATTCTATGCATGCTAGTAAGGGTTGGTACCCTTACAACTTACCCGTACAAGGAGGTAACGAAAACAGACATAAACATATACTTCTTGATCTTAAGTCTCCACGGAGGACATATAAAGAGGTATTTATTGAATTTAAATTAATTGCGGGACGAGTTGGACGCATGATTCCGCCCACTTCTATATGGCTACGTAGTTTAGCTATCTGACGCTAGATGTTATGACATAATTTATTACTCAATTAATTTATCAAAAAATTACATACCATGGGTTTTTTGTGTATTCATTTAATAAAACATATTATATGTCGCAAACACAAATCGTACCTGCGACCATATTAAACACAGTGCACAATCAGAAAAATACAGTTGTTTATTACCTCTTTGTACTTGCTGCGCGGGTTGAAACACATTCTACGGAATAGTAAGTCACGAGAGAGATATTTTTTTTAATTGTGAAATGAAGACAATTTTAAGTGTTTCGATTTTGTCTACTTGTCTATTACATATATTTTAATTACTTATTGACACATTGCAGAATATTAATCACAAAAAAACTTTCATCGAAACAAAATTAACTTATGATACAACAATGTACATAAAAATTACAATTCATTATTCCAAGCAAGCAATAATCAGACTATATTCGACCGATGAACGGTTCAGGCTGTGAACCCTTTAGGCAAATAGTATGCGTCAGTCTGTTTATCTTTAGTTTACCTCGCTAAGATGGTTAAAAAATTCCTAATGGAAAAATACTGAAATTTTAATTTGCAATATAAAATTTAACTGGAGCATTTCGATCCAATTGGCTAATCACTGATTAAAACAGGTAGACTATATTTGCTTAAAGATTACGACGGGGTATGACATGGAGTTTTTTACATATTAAATTTAATACCGGTATTTTCCGATAAAGTTATCAATGTTATGCAAAGTTGCAACCGATAAATAGAGAGTGAACCAGTCGACATAATTTATGTTTGCCTAAAGGGGCCACAGTGTACAACTTGGCCCGTGTTGCCAATGGTGGACGAAAAGATAACTAAAAGGGGGCTTTTCGTCATTCTACATCGCTTACTCATCGTCGCCTCATCTATCACGTCTCAAGATGTCTCTTGGCGCAAGCGTCAACGGGATAGCAAAATGCGGCCTAAAGTTTTTGAGCCTTTTCACACTAGCAAAATTAGTGTGAATAGGCTGTTTAAATTAGATAAACCAATGCAGAATGACTAAAAAAATACAAATATTATATGATACCAAGATGCGAATAAGTATACATGATTATTGTGACCTAAAACTGCATTATTATTGAAATTTTATACACTTTTGAAATAACAATCAAACTAAATATAAGGCAGTAATTTTGTATGCAGCATAATGGTATATAAGGATTTTTAAGTTATTTATATCTAACTAATTTATTTCAAATACATTTCATAAAGCTTATATGGGGAATGATAATAAGTAAGAAATAAATAAATAATAATACAAAGTTACTAAAACAAAAAAAATATTAAAAGTCATTTTTGCATAGCAGGTGCTCTTTGCTTATAATTTACAATAATTCATCAGAGATATTAAATTACGTAAAAGCAGAAGAAATTAATATAGTGAAAATAAAAAAAGTGAAAAGTGTTTCATAAGTCTCAACGGTAATAATTTTTTTCAAGGCAAGGCACACAGTATTTACATATTTAACTTGTTTTAGAATAGTACATACTTTTAATTTACTCACAAGGTTCCATGTAATGTAATTATGTTTTTAAATTAAGGTATATACAGTTTAAAACAAAATATACAATGATTATGTTTACATCAAGAAATACCCATTGATAAATTAAAAAGTATTGTCTGAAACGGGACTGTTCAAATATATTCCTTATACTAAACTGAAGAATAGCCTTATTTCTCTGGCAAGTATGTCGCACACCTATTTCTCTCTGTTTGCACTTAATGTTCTAATGTTTTTAGTATGTGGCTGATATCGCCTGTCATACGTCAATGTCTACATCACTCATGTCACCAGTAGATGGAGGGGACATTGTGTCATCTTGGCCTAGAGGGGACATTAGTGAGTACTCTCGGGGGGAGCTAGCCTCATCTTCGGCTGAGTCCGCTAGATCCTCATCCATCATAATAGTGGCTGGTAAGGATGCTGACACCTCTTGTAATTGACTGGTATATACTGAAAAAGTAAATATTATTTACTATATTCAAAATATATAAGTAATATAAATTTTTAGTTTAAAAATAACAAAATTGACAATCTTATGCAAATATCATGGTTGGCGAGTAATAAATAGGCCTTTTGAATCAGTATATATACACATATTTTGCAGACCAATGTGAAATGTGGTAGGATGTGATAACTGCCATAGCATTTTCAACAACATCATTAAAGTAAAGATCTCTATAAATCTGCAAAGTTTGAGATTTGAGTCTCCCTTTTGAAACAAGTCACTAGTATTACAACAAAATTCTGGTAAACAACAAATTCATTGATGAACAATGATTAAAAATAATCTTGCAGTTCCATATTAAACACTTAATTATTCTACCATTGGTCAGTCTGCCTTCTACATGCATAATTACAAAATGTTAAGGCTTGTAAAATCAGTTATCACTACATAGTATAAAACAAAGTCGCCTTTTCTGTCCCTATATCCCTACATGTGCGCTTAAATCTTTAAAACTACGCAACGGATTTTGATGCGGTTTTTTCCAATAGATAGAGTGATTCAAGAGGAAGGTTTATATGTATAATACATGCATAATATAGTAGTGGAACACTGTCAATTTGTGAGATTTGTGATGTGATGTCGTAATTCAACTCACTTTTTTGCGCTTATATTGCAAACGCTGGCCAAACCCTACGAGATTAGTCAAAATAATGTACTACAATATTGTACAACTTATAAAATTCTTTAAAAAAAGTCCGCGATGGTATATGTCTATCTCTCAAGAATACCCCAGAATAACCAATTTTATCTTTTACTTTTTACTAAAAATAATGGCTTATTAACGAAGCCATTTTAAGTATGTATGACATTAATTCTTATCTAAATAAACATGTTAGTAAGCTTGGACATTAAACATAGATTAAATTTGTCTTTTACATCATGTAATTTCGATCAGTATATTAAACGAATAAACTTACGCTAAATCGAAAAATTATGGTTGTCAAACGAATAAACTTACGCTAAATCGAAAAATTATGACGTTTTCAAGTACTATGTAATAGTTTATGAAATAAAGTATTTTTGACTTTTTGACTTTTATGGTTGCGGCGGTGGTAGGTATTCGCGGCCTATATAAAGACATTCTGTAATTATGTATTTTACGTCACTATTCATATTAGCATACCACCCGTGCGAATCTGGGGCGGGTCGCTAGTTGAATAATAAATATTAATTGTGGAATTGTAGGACAAATAGTATTGGAGCCTGTTTTTATATAGCCAAGTAAGTTTTTTTCAGCACTGTTTACTTGACAAAATTTTTTTTTTTAATTTTAACTGCAGATCATCCCATCAGACATTGTGAAATTGGCCCTTAATCAAACTTTGGTGCCAGTAATCACCATTATTTCTTGTTTATGTAAAAAAAAACAATTTTGTAATAAGACCCTAGAAGTATAAACACATTAATAAAACATTAATAATAAAATATATAAAGCAAGATTACAGGCATGCAGAATTGAAAAACAAGTGAACAAACCTTTAATATTAGAAGATTTGAGATCAGAACTGTAATTAAGAGATTCCTCCATTGCCTCTATAGTAAGTGTATCTGTATCGAGACTGTCCATAGAACCTGAGCAAGATGGAGAACTGTCAGGATTAGAGTTCAAAGTCAACTGGATATTGTCTAGCTGAGGTATGTGTGGTCTCACCTGCAATGTCGTATAAAATATTGATGGTGAAGGTAATAATTTAAAAGCTTAATATTAAATTTAAGAAGGAATCTGGAACTAATCCGGGTAATCATGTGGAATTATATCTGTGGTGTTAAGTAACATATGGTTTGGGGAAATACATTACATCAAGACCTAGGACCATTCACAGTAAATATAACTACTGTCTTAACAATAAGGATGTAACAAAGGTCACATGCAGAGCGAGCCAGTGTAAACACCACAACACAGCTAAATTTTATTGCTAAATGTCCCATGGAGGAGTCAGAGTATAGTAAATAAAGAGGCCAAAAGAAATTGATTCTTGATTGAGCTGCCGCAACTACAAAAATTAAGCTTTTGTGACATTTCTAGTCCCAGTTTACCAACCCTCATTATCTTTTTAGGCACCTATTACCTCTATGACTGTCTATGAATATGGTTTGTAGTGACAACTTAGAATGTGCTTCCCTACTGGCTCATATCACTGATGTGGTTTACAACTGATGTGCATGTATTTAGGCAGATAACAGATTTATACTGTGTTTGGTGTGTTTTAGTTCAAGTACAATTAAGTGACATCTAGTAAAATATTGCATTTATGAGGTGCCACACCTAAAGTGACTATATTTGAACAAATTCTGAGCTTTATTATAAAAATTCAGTTGTCTCTTTTAAGTGGTTTATGAAACAACATTTAAAAATATGTAACTGAATATTTTGCTTATACTACAACAATTATAATGATATTTCCCATTTTTCCTTTTTTAGCTTCCTTTAATGTGTATAAATAAACCAAAGATATTTTAAACTAATTCATATAAATCCATATTTAAAAAATATTATAACATGCAGTTTCAATAGAGTAGAGTTAAAAGTGTACCTTTAAGCCATCCGGCCTATGAGGATTCCTACAACCTTTGCACTTGCATTCAGTGCACGGTTTACTGTCAACGTAACATGGACACCTCTGTCCACAGCAGGTCAGCTTGCCGGGTGTCGCAGTAGCATTACCGCAGCGGCACCCTTTACGTTTACTGCTAGCAGAATTTCGAGATCTATTAGATGGTTTCTTGAACCCCAATTGATTTGACTTGAAAGGAAAAACTCTTATTATTAAATAAAACTTGTAATAGTGAAGCATTTGATATCAGCAGTTTTAGTAATACTTACTTTCCCTTCCCTCCCAGTACTGGATTCACCTTGTGATGTTGATTCTGAATCATCAACAGCTTTCCTCTTTATTGTAATCTTATTGCCTGACCCAGCATACATTACCGAATAAAGTGGAGAGCCATTAGATACTGATCTAGAGTTAGGAGAACCTTTACTAGATGATCTTGTCTCTGTATGACTAGAAGTTGTTGCACCTTGTGTTTGTGTTGATGCAGAATTGGTATATACACATGGCAGTATGCTATAAGCAGACTTTGAAAGGCCCGCCGTACTTTTATAGTCATCAGTAAATCCGGCCCCTTCTTGTATGAGGTCAATCAAACCTGAGCTGGCCACAGTACCACCATTCACTCCAGCTGCTATTTCATCTTCTTCCAAAAGTGTATTATAAACATCTGTATCCATAAAATAATCACAAAGCTTTTTGTAACACTGAAGCAGTATTCGTAGTTGTAAATTCTCAGAATAAAGGTCGTAATCTTTGCACCAGCCGCACGATGGTTTTAGTTTCTTTCTACCACCTTTACATTTTTTACACACATGATGTTGGCAACTCGTTGGCGTATAAGGTTCTTTTAATAAATTACCACACACTGTACACGATAGAGACTGTCGTAAATAAGGAACTAAACGAAAAAGATCTATCCATGAAGACTTGTCTGAAGCGTCGGCTAAAATAATTAAACGACATGTTGAAACATACAAACTGGTCGCATTCATCTTCATTTGTAAAACGTTATGAAATAATTTAAAAAGTATTATTCATAAAAGTAAATATTTAGTTACACACAATTTAATATTGAACAGCCAAAAAGCCGCAAATATTTCATGCTTCAAACTCAACTCAAACGTCAATAGGACAAACACGGAAAACATTAGTAGTGTCAAAGTCAAACTAACATTAGTTTTCATATCTTCATTCAAAAGTTAAATTTATGCAGCCTGATTTAATAATTGGTTGAACCTGTTTCTTTAATAAATTCAAATAACTTATAAAAAGTGAAGGATAATCATTTCTATTTCTTTCAAGAAACATAAAAAGTGTTAACTAAAAATCCCTTAAAGCCATTACATAGAAAACGTTACATTATGAAGGTATTAAGTATAATATAAGAATGATTCCGACCAAACGGCTTGCATCGCAATCCGCATTGAATCGGAAACAATACAAAGATGCAGTTATAGCTGATATCTTCTTTTTTACACGAAAATTAGTTGTTGTCTTTTCTAAGTTCATAATAGAGTCTGTAGTGCGTGCACTTTCTTATTCACTTTGATTTTTTCACACCGAACACTGTTGTTTTTTTCTAGTTTATTATAACAATTTTTTTATATACCTTACCGCTTATTTCATTAACAGTATATTTATTTCTTATTTGCTTCCCAAAATATGTTTTGCAAGAATCAACTTATTTAGAAAAGCCCTTAAACGGAATAAGCCTTTTAGACGGTTAACCTTCATATACTCTCACGTTGGTCTGTGAGACCGACATTGGGGTATTTTTTATTTACGCACGATAATTTTTGAAAGTCGAACTTCGTTTTCGCATGTTTTGTAGCACCAATCGGTTCGTGTATTAAATTTAGTGCATTTAAGTATTTTTTTTTAAAATCTGGGGTACATAATGATGCATTTATTATTTACTTCTTTTTATTTTTTTCTACTACATTTTGATCAATTTGGTTACTTGTTTTAGATTGTATTTCCATAATTGATTGCTGGAAGAAAAAGGTTCTGGTTAAATGAATAAATGATGAAAAACAGTGGGGTAAAATATCATTGATCGTCAATTTGTCAAAAAACCTGTGCCGTCTAAAAAAGTATAAATTTGTAATATAGGTACTGAAAATTAGTAAAATAATTAATAAATAAAACATTATTCATACTATATTTCATTTCGCTATATCCTAAACATTAAAATAACTATAATTTTTTTGGGCTTCGTAATAAATAAATATTTTATAAAGGGCGGTCTGTGAGATAGTGCGCGAGTATCTATGGGTGTTACAAAAACTGGCGCGAATATAAGTAGATTAGAGGTTAATAAAAATATAAAAACCTCGACCTTTTCTTTAGTAAATTTTTTATTTGTGAAATTTAAAGAAATAAAGCAGTTCAGTTCTTTCAGTGAGAATATATTAAATAATATAGGTATTTAACGTTTCTCAGTGCCTAAACAAATTTTTTTTTTTTGTTTTATGTCGGTAACAAAATGCGTTTACGCACTACCTTCCGGCCAAAGGGGGACCTAAAGGGGGTGTAGGACTCACCACCGGCAGACGCGACTGCCAGCAGTAATACCCACTAAAAATCTTCCGACGACGCCGCGGGGGCCAGTACCTGGGTTGCAGTGTCTGACACTCCGCCTGCGGCCAACGTCCCCCGGGCCAAAACCGGGAGGACCTCCTCAGAGAGGCGCAGTGGACGCGCCCCTCCTACCTCCTCGTGCGACCATAGCGTGTGTGGCCGACTTCTCGGAGGGTCTATGGTTAGACAGCAGGGGCCCCCTGCCCCCACTGCCTAAGACCCTCTTGGCGCTGCTTGACGGGCCCTCCTGGCCCTCCCGCTGCACCCTCCACAGGTCCCTCTTAGTTTCTCCCCCGGTAGTCAGTACTAAGGGCACCCAGAGTCGTCGGCCTCTGGGTGTTACCTTTTCCCGGCCTCCGGGAGGTACTCAGCCCCCCCACTACGACAAGGTGGAGACCAATCGGCGGGAAACTAAATTTTCTGAATCGACTCGGTGCAAGTTGGGTACGCGGTAAAGATAAGGGACGAAATGAAGTATTCCTTTCTATATATTATTATTATTATTTTAGCCATTTAAAGTCTAAAGCCGAACATAAGACGCCCAATAGTTTTAGAAGTTTTTCGCTCTTGTACCAGTAGCATCCACTAGCATCCCACTGCCTTGACCAGATCATCGGTTAATTGGGTGGGAGTCTGACCTTCTACTACGATTGCTTCTGCGCGGTTGCCATTGAAGAACCCTACCGCCCCATCGGACGTCAGTTCTTCGGGTTATATAGAAGCGCGCAAATAAAGCATCATGCAATGAATTACATGATACAATATTGGCGTGCTTCACAGAACTAAACTACAACAGACATACATCCATATCTTGAAGGGTTTAAATCGCAACTACTATTTACTATACCGAACCTGAAACCCTTCAACCACGTAGTCTTATGTTACCGTTTTTTGGCGTGACAGTAAAACTTGAAGAGTTTTAAGTTCTGATCTCAAAAATGGTCGCTTTACTTTTTAAGTTGATTTTCTTAATAATATGACTTATATTGAGCCGTAATGCAATAAGCTATCATATTTGAATAAACCAGGTATTTAACCTTTGACTTTTGTGGCTTTATTGCAAAAAAGGTTATCGTTGTAGTTGTTTTTTTAATGTTATACGTCATTATGACCACATTTAGACTGGTGGTAAGCAGTCGATCCTGCCCAGAAAAACAGGAACTCATGACGGCCTGCAAAAATGCTATTTCACGTCCTGCCTCGAAGACCTGAGACTATTGGAAAAATATGCGACGGTAGCGAAATCCAAAGCCCCAAAAATTATAAATTTGTTGTATTCGAAAAATTACTTAAAAAGAATGGTATAATCACAACAATTCTTTAGAAACCTATAACTTGGTAAATATACACTATGCAAAAAAAATATGTTGTGTACCCATTCATACCTGCTAGAAGTTCATGTGGACCGAATATGGTCGATTTTCAGAACCTCACTTTTTTTCCCTGTCCGCTTCACGTGAAATGCCCCATAGGTCAGTCTAGTCTAATCTAGACTCCATTAAGGCCTACATAGACTTTTGTCCGGTCAATGCCGTGCAAGATCCCGTGATGGGTTCAACTTATCTTTATAAGTTAGCCGACTTGCGCAACCTTAAATGTAGGTATACAGTTTAAACTTTACTCTCCTAGAAATAGAGATCAAACACGGACTTGGCAGGACAGAGAGTTAATCGTCTGCATTGGCCTCTAATGTCAGGGGTAAGATTGTATAATAATAAAATATATAATAACAAAGGATATTTATGTATTTTACTATGACCTACTTTTGTATGATAAAGTAATAAATTAAGAAGAAAAGCGTTTTCAGAAGTACCTACCTACATACATGAGCGGGTTTTATCGTGTACCTATGCAACAAATAAAATCTCATCTTGCATATTTTATTCATCGTTTTTACGTATTATTTTAGTATCTATACATTTCTTGTATTTGCTCATTAACATGGACACAGATGAACTCTGAGATAACATTCATTAGAAACGATGCATATAAAAGCTACGATTTTTCATATCAACTCAACCATTATGTAAATAGGTACCTAGCTCACTAAAAGCGCCTTCCCTTATCACCACTTTGATGCAAAACAAAGACGTCTATTTACTCACTCATTAAACACGTTTAATAAACATAATCGACGAGCCAATCGGACTGTATAGATATCGGGTCTATTAGTTGATAACTGGCCCAAATGAGCGTAACGTGTCGTTATTGTCTCAAAGTCGCTGGCGTAGATAGGGTGCTCGGCAGAAGGACGAGTGATAAAAGATTACGGTCGCAGTATCAGTTGATCCTCCAGTGGGAAAGGAGCCATCTCGACGAATCTGTGGGCGGTCCTCTAATTGAATCAACGATTGCCTTCCGTCGCCGCTCGACCAGAGTGCACAAAGTGAGCCCAGCGAGCTCTTCTTGCTAAGTGTTGTGTTCGATATGTGGACCCTGCCAAGGGATTTGTGCTTGTGTGGATTTCCATCGTGATTTACAGTTATCCTGATATTCTTCACTATGTTTAGGTCAGTATCTTTTTTTTACGTACGTTGTTACAAACTTACATGTATATTACCTATACCTTAATATACGCATAGCAACGTCTCATAATGATTTTTTTTTCTCCTTTTTTCTTTTACTTTGGAGGATGGTACTAAGGAGTATCTCCTACAATACGTCACAATACTATCTACATAATATGACATAGGTACTTACAATAGGGTGCCTATTTACTGATAAATCAGAAGCCTAACTCTCAAGAGTTGCAAAGAACAAATATGTACATACTAGAATAAAAGCAATTAAAAAATAATGATCATTAATATGGAACTTAATTGATATTGAATAGGGTGTACAGTTTACGAATATTTCAACATTATATTCTATTAGTTAGCAGGCAATTAGCCTATATAATTGCTACTCTTAATTACCTTACGAGATTTGGAGGACTCTAATGTTGGTTAATAGAGCGAAATATTTTTAACTCAGAATAATATTTTTACGATATACAATAACGTTTTTAAAGTAACTTTAGCTAAAGCTACATACATACATACATAAAAGAAAAAGAAGGTACAAGAAAAAACATCACCGTCCTATTGCAAATCACGTGCATGATCATGATGCGAGAATAATTATTTTCTAATTTAGCTAAGATAGTACCTAATACGAAAATCGCCAATGCAAGGAATTATGAGGATATTTTGTACCACAATGGTTATTTTAAGGAGCTGTATCCCATGCATTTCCTTTTATGACTATTATTTTAAATGATGCAATAAAGGTTTTGGAAAGTGTATGTATACACAAATGAGTCTTAATAACATTCAACATTTCAAGCCTTTGTAGGTAAAACGCATCGAGTGAAAAGTATTTTTTCCTGTAAACATATGAGCAACAGAAAATAACTTTCTTTTCAATAAATCCATGAGATTTTTTATGAGCATAATAACTGATTCAGTTAAAAGTGAACCTCATTAACTATAATTTTGCACAACTGAACCACTTCTAGATTTAGACTCACTTCTATCCTCTAAAAAACTATATTTATTTAAGATTTAGCTGACCCGCTGAAATTCGTTAGGCCTAACAGTAAATGAACGTGCATGTTCCGGATTTTTAAATTAATATTGATTGTCATCAATTATATTGCATATGATTAAATGTTATTCCGCACGGAGATAAATCCAACAACACAAAAATTATAAAAAATTGGTCCAGCTGTAATTTTTTATTCCATCATATTACCTATTATCCAGTCGTGTAACTAATACGATTATGTTTGGTCAATACAAATTTTAAAAAATGCCATCTTGATTGTATTAGACATGTATGAGCTTTTTAACTTTTTCCATAAAAACGTAGCATATATCGATTTCCTAGAGCATTACAAGAACAATCAAGTTATTCTATAATATCGTATCTATCAAGGTACGCGACGAATTTTGTAAGTATAACGTACATCCATGTGAATCATCACATCAAGTAAATTCCATGACATCAGAATTTTTAAAAGATAATATTTGGTGAATATTGTGTCTATGATGAATGATTGTGCGTATTTATTTGTATTTATTTCTTTATCTGCCGAATGGCAATATGATGACGAAATTTATATTTTTAGATATGGAATTAAATAAAAAAAACTAAGCCTCTTATAATAGATAATATGTTAAAAGACAAAGTATAAGAAAATATTTTATGTCACCTATAATATAAACTGACGTTCTATACCGCGTGTCACTGAATTTACCGATTTTCGAAATAGACGGTACAATAGATATAGAACTTCAGCAATTTCGACCAAATTTGCCTTTATTTCAATGTAACAATTAGTACTTATGTTCATTAAAATAACTTCAATTCACAAAACAATTATTAAATTATAATTCCAAAAAGAAAGGGAAAATCAATGCTAAGCAGTAATAGGTAACTCTTTAACAATAGTCTCCAGGGCGTGGACGCATCATAAAGATCAATCAGACAATTGGGGCCGCCACGCATGCTGCGCAGGAGTGTCCCGCACACATTCACAATACGGAACGCGCAGCTTCCGTTCACTGCACTTAATTCAGGATAAAACTAGATTGAACACTATACCTACTATGGAAAAATATTAGGTTACCTTAATTTTCATACTTAAACTGTCCAAGACAGACACGTCATCATCATATCCTTAGGGCCCAGGGTCTGCTCACTGGTCTAACCAGATGTAGGTGAATTTCATTTATATTAAGACAGACACATCATCATTACAACATAACACGTCACACCACTACTAAGCATGGGCCTTCACGAACCAAGGCAAGAGAAGGACTCAAGACAGACACATTAGTACTTATTGGCCACATTTAGAAGGACTTGTAAAACTAAAAGCTATCAAGCAAAAAAAATTACATATTTACACTGATCATATGACCCATCTCGTCATTACATTTCAATTATAATTACATAACTTTACAAAAGACATTTACGAGTTAACGAAAAAGACTATACAAAAAGACCCCACAGAGAAAAAAAAGGTTAAAAGGAAGCAATAAGATTTAGAAATAGTTTCTATAAACATGAAATTTTTTAAGGTTTCCAATTTCTTCAAATCTTATGACGAATGTTCTATCACAAAAAGATTCACAATAGATTAAACTATTCCTGAAGTACCTAACTTTATAATCCGAGTCATATTTAATGTTTCAGTTGGTTTTAAGAACATATTGCTTGGTCATATAAAGAAACCTTTAAAAAAAGATGATTCATTAAAGTCACATCTTCCATTCTGCGAAACGCAGCCCGTCGAAGACTTCACGTCGACAATTAACTAGAATTAATTTGACCTCTAACAATTAAGACAGTTGACTAGCAGACCCTTAGCAAATGTAGCTAAAGTACTTTTGCACCAAGTCTGTTATTTATTTTTGTGGCAAATTAAGTATAGACCAACACTGTATGATTGGATATTGTCTCAGCCCGTTTAAGTCCCACTATTGAGCACGGGCATTCTTATTTACGAACGACGAACCAATTTAATGCGTGCCTAATGTAATGATTTAATATATTATAAGAACCAAAATAATTAGGAAGTGAGTTGTGGTGTAAAATATGCATATTATGAAAATCGGGGCGGGAGAGGAAGTGAATTGTGGTCTCAAACATGCATATTATGAAATTCGGGGCGGGAGAAAAGTCCAACCATTACGATTTTCTTGCCTTATTTTTTACGATCAAGCTCCCGCCCGCAGTGAATGGGCGCGTTAATTTTTAAGTTGACTTTCATAAGAGCTGTAAGTATTTAGAACAACTGATTTTGACTTTAACTATATTTGCCAATTGTTTTTCTAACATTTGGCATTGCAATATTGTCCACCTTGAAAACACTTTATCTTTTACAATAACGTCAAAATCTTTATTTCAGCTGCTATCAGTTAAAAGTGAAAACTTTGATATTGAAGTAACTATATTTAAGTTTATCTACCTTACCCATGGTATGTAGGCCATGGTTAACTATATTATTGTGTTTGACTTTAACTCCAATGAGTGTTTTCTTTACTCTTTCATGACTGTCATACAATTGTAAGATATATCTAATATGTGTTTCAAACAGTAACATTTATTTCATACATACATTAGGTACTCCTCTACCTTACATGATTACTTAATTAGCGATATCTGCGTGATTTTATTATCTGTTGATAACATTTTATTTTATTCCAAATAAACAATAGGTACTTATCAATTCATAATGTACATTGACCGGCTAAAAAAGTAATCAAAATCCTACTAATAATTTTCTGCATGTAAATGCATGTTTGCCAATAAAAAATAGTAAATTTTTATCTGAACTACAAACATTTTTAAGAAACTTTTCAACCAGTTTCTTTTCATAAAATTGTAATTAGGTACCGTAAAACGGGGTCAATAAACACAATTTTCAACTTTAACGTCAATTTTATAAATGTTTTGACTAGCCAAGAGCACATTGTATGGCGTTTTTCTCATATCTCTTAGTTGTTTAAATAAATTTCAGTTATAAAAATAGGCATTTATTCTTTAATTACTGCACAAAAAATAAAAATATAGGTCGTTTATATTGACCCCGCACATGGGTTCAAAAGAAACGAGATATGAGGTGAATAGAAAAATATGTACCCCGTTTTACGCACCACTAAGTAGACAAGGCATTTCTTTTTTATTCATTTATCTTATTAATTCCCTTTCGATAAATTAATAAATTCTATCTATCTATCTATATATCTTATTAATTTCGCTAATACACACCATTCAAATTAATTTATTTAAAATTTCATTCATTCGGAAGCACTTGTGAACGTCACCTAAATCGACTAGAGCGGGAGCTTGCATCAGCACCCAAACTAAAAAAACATATTATTCTGCTTTCTTGTATTATAATTTCTTTCAGTCTAAATAATAACAAAATATTAAATTCTTTAGTGAATCACTCACCATAAATTTAAAGACCAATCAAATGATTTATCAAGCGGCTATCAAACGATTTATTTCATTGAGATTACTATGAATGCTAACATTGTATATATCATAGTTCTTTAACCCTTCGTGTCCTACAATTTTTAATCAATAAAGCGGCGGAAGATATTTAGAGATGGTCAAGTCCCAAGACTGTCGAAGTTGCTAATAAAGTATCTAAACACAGATAAATATGTTTTGTAAAGTTGTCTGTACCGTAAAAAACAATAACATTTTAATCGATTTGATATAATTAGGTATTGGTAGTTCAAATAATCTCATTAGGTTTACATTCATTTGATATTTTTTCTACTACCTAGCTTAGTTGGCAGCTTAATTGTAAAAAAAATTTTTTTTTGATGCCAGCGCGGAAGAAGCAACATCGCGGCAGTATTTTATTTTCCAAAACTAGTGTATATTCGAGTTTTTATATGTAAACATAGTGAATTTTGAGACATAATTGTAGGAAAGTGGATTATTACAGGGAATTGTGATTATATCGTGTTGATAGACGCCCCTAGTAAAGTCTCCACTTCTTTACTGGGGCATCTCTTTGACTTGACTCGACTATGACGGACTTTACTTTCAAAATGACTGTGACTAATTAACAAAAACGCTGCATGTATACCAATAACTGGAGTTATCAAATTACATGACACTGGCAAATACACTAAACGAGTGAGACTATATCTAAGAAAGTAAAGTAAGTAAGTTATGGTAAAACGTAATATTGTAAAACAAAAAACAATGTCAATTGTCTCTTGAGACCTGGTGGTCTGAATAAGGGTTAAAGTGTTTAAATGCCTGTGGTCGTTATATCATAAAGGTTATAGGCACAAAGTGCATAAGACTTTTCTCGCCGTTTTCTTGTTCCTATATGCTGAAGCGAAACACACCCACGAGAAATACTATAGTGTGATTTTAATTTTATCTGAAAACTGGGAGCTTGAAAGATAGCCATACAAATGTTTGTTAATTTATAATTTTGTCGCCTAAAACCCTCCTGGTGCTACTGGACGGGCCCTCCTGGCACGCCCGCAGTGCTCTCCACAGGTCCTTCTTAGTTTCCCGCCCGGTAGTCAGTACTAAGGGCACCCAGAGTCGCCAATCTCTGGGTGTTACCTTTTCTCTAGCAGCTTCTCCGCCCTACCGGGAGGTACTCAGCCCCCTCACCACGACAAGGTGGAGACCAGTCGGGGGGCCACACACCTGCCTCCGTCCACCCGCACAGTGTCAGCTATGTATAGTATCACCTGAATCCTTTTTAACATGATTCGTAAGAGAAAGCACGTGCTAGTAGTGAGACGCTGTTGTAATCTTAGATTACGGTTCTGTCCGTATCAAGTCTGTATGTTCGTGTCAGTACTGTATAGAAAATTGGTTCATTTATTTTTAATATAATAACATAGCACGAGAATACACGAGTTTCAAACAAAAGTAGGCATCTAAAACATTTTACACCTACACACATAATACGTACACACATGTGACAGTATAGCAAGGATGATATTACTGGCACCTATTATACTGCATAGCACTATTATTGCATTACTTTAAGCCCACTAATTTGATATTAATTTTGCGATCATTATTTTCATTATCTCTGCTGACATAAGAGCAACTAAGCTGTTTTACAATGTCACCATGTGACGTTGGAAATTATAGGTGCGCCGTTGGTAGAGCGTTGCGTTGTAAATAGCATTTTTCTGGAAACATTTCCGTGAGGATTTGTCATTCAGTTCTATTATACTTACTTAATTCAAAACAGTAATTCCGTTCCGTTGTTAGTTTAGTCGTGTAAACATAAGAACCTGGGAACCATAATTAGCAGGCAGCTGTTCTCACACGAAATTTGCGTCAGGTTCACCACTTGTAGGTGAGGTTGGCTTGGGCTCCTCAGATCTTTGGAGGTCCCTATGCACCTATTATAATAATTATATTTCGTTAGGTTGGGTTAGAACTGCGATCTGCAAAAAGTAAATTAAACTATTGGGACGAGTTTAATTTGTGTTGAGTTGCCCAACCCAGAAAGTAACCATCTCATCTCATCTCATCTATGAACGTCTGCAACACGGGGTATCACTTGCGCGTTCTTTATTTGCTACCAATGCTAAGTGTAAAGGCGGTGTCTACTAGTGAAAACCAAATAAAAAGCGAAGTTGGATTTATCGCAAGATCTTTCATATAAAGAAGTAAATAGTACTTAAGTACTTTTATTTTTTTTATATACATACATACATTCACGCCTGTTTCCCCGAAGGGGCAGACATTTATAAGCCCACACTTCGCCAATTATATAGTTGGTCCCACGTAATAGGTGGCGAGCCTACTGCTGCTTACCGGGCACTGTTATATTCGCCAGAGCCTCGTCCGTTAATCGGCAGGTGCACCACTTGCTTGTTGGCTTGGGCTCCTTAGGTCTTGTACACATTATTTTTATGTGTTTCTAGTATATTGTATTTTATAGGCACTGAACATATTACAAAGCCCAGAAATGTCGTAGGGGCTGCAAAAAAACTCTTAGCCTAAACCAATACTTATTTTTTTTCCGTCGTATACAGTATAATTGATAAAACGAATGACAGACGAAATGTCGTGAGTATCGGATGAAGATGATTTTAACTCATGTACTATTATTGCTAAGGCATGGCATGGCTACCTAATTATTAAGAAGACATAATAGGTACATAGAAAAAAATACAATTAATTTATTTAACGACCGATATGTCGTCGAGGCCAGTATGGAGTGCCAGTGCACTCCGCAAGTTGTAGGTTCTATTCCCACATAGGACAAATGTTTGTGTGCATCGACATAAATATTTCTGGTCTGAGTGTTTCCCGTGTATAATATAAGTATGTATGTAGAAAAAACACAAGGAAAAGTATTTATAAATGTTTGTCTGTTATTTAGCATTCATGACACAAGTTCTTTATGATACTTATCTTGAAACTACAGTAATTGTGTGATTGTAAGAGAATTATTCATTTAATTCTGAAAGAAATCTGTTATCTTTGTAAGGAACGCGTATATTTTATCACCGTAACGCATAATGACATACGCCATAAACTGATAAAGCATAGATACTATTAATTGATTAATTGCCATAAACGTCATTTGGCACAACTTACAGCACAATAAATTCTATCACACATGATATGGCCGAAATTTAAAGACTCAACTAGGCCAGTAACAACGAGCATTTCACTTTCGTTTAAAACAATATTCTAAAGTCAATATTAGATACGAAAATTAACAAAGGAGGAGGGCGTTGGTCCTGGTTATAGCCAAATGTGGTAGTCGTCAAGGCAAGAAAGAGGCCATAAAAGTAAAATTACAGAATTTCAGATGTGCGCCTTTTTACATCACATATTTCACTTGAACTTTTAAAAAAATTAGATAAGTAACAGTAACTTACTTTAAAAAATACTTCTTGGCGGGAAAGTGAAGCGTCATGTCTGCAGTTTTGTTTTGTTTTCTAAAATTTGTGATATTTCTAACATTAATGGGAAATAACGGTGGATTATTAACCGTTAAGTGTTTGTGAACGTACATGAGTGTTGGTAAATGAAATAAAACAGTGCAACATCACTTTTCATATTCTCTCAAGACGTCCATGTGAGATCTCAGTATAGTCCCACATCTTTACTTAGGACTCAAGGGGTTTAGGGGAGGGCATCTCATTTACCTAACATTTATCATCTTTATCACCACTCATTCTCATTTACCATGATTTATATGTTATTAATATATCTCTTACTTGACACTGGCTAAATGTGCAAAACGCAACAAGCCATTATATAAAAGAAAATAAACTTTAAAAAAAAATACATTAAGAACAATAAATATTATTAAATTTATTTTTCTTTTAGCATATTGAGATTTTTCGCTAGACTGTCGGTCTAGCATAGTATAGAAGAAATGTTTTCAAAATTTCATACTTGCAAACAGGCTGCATGAAAAGATTTGTGAATAATTTATAAAGATAGTGCATATTATTATTAATCCTTATAAAAATGTCTTTGGTAAGTATATTATCTGTAGTAAGTATCTAAGATTAAGTCATACCAACTAAGTAATTGATATAAAACCAGTTGTACATAGCGTTTAAAAATATCAAAATGGAATTATGTACAATAATATTTGCGATAATTATAAAAAAAAAATTATATGGTCAAGACAAAATTATTTGAAATATTTCTTAAGTATGAAACGTCTATCTTTGAGGCAGGCGCTGATGATTGCGACACTGTCTTTGACTGATGCGGTCATTGACGCTAAAAATTGTTGCAAAATAATATTATGGTTTTAATAAAGATTATTATTATATTTGTCTATTTCTTAGTGTATATTAATATTTTATTTTATTTTGAACAATATAATCGATTGAAAAATTAGGTAGCAATAGGAGCATGCCTATAACATTTCACAATATATAGATAATACGTGTTTCAAAAAGACACAATTTTATCACAGTTTTCTTTATCACGAATGTAGGCAATGGATAGGTAGGTAATTTTCGTAACACGTCAGAAATATGAAACAGGGTCACTCAACACAAAGCAGACTATGGAAATGCAGAACACAAAGATAAGTAAAGATTATCTTTCTATCAGAACATTAACATGTACCTTGCTATCTACATACTTGTTTAATTCGCGTATCTTACACGAAGAAACACTTGATATGCGAAGCAATGTTTTTATTTTTGCGGGAATCACTCTGTTATATAAATCAACTAGCGGCTGCCCGCGACTTTGTCCGCGTGACTTACAGGTATAGGTATAGTTCAGGTACATTCCTGTTAAAAAGTAGCCTATGTCCTTTGTCAGGCTTTAGACTATTTGTATACCAAATATCATTGAAATTGGTTTAGTAGTTTTGGCGTAATAGCGAGACAGACAGAGTTACTTTTGCATTTATATTACAATTTAGATTTTACGAAACAGGACCAATAATAATAAACTACTGACAATACAAGTTTTACACGACGGTACCGAAGCGCTCGGCCGATAACCAACCAAATGCGTGTAACGACTTTATTTGTACTAAAAGTTATATTATATTTCTTTATAATAAAAACTATCCTAAGTCCTTTCTCTAGTTCCAAACTATGTCTGTACCAAATTTCACACAAATCGGTTCAGTAGTTTAGGCGTGAAGAAAAGACAGACAGACAGAAAGACAGACAGACAGATTTACTTTCGCATTTAAAATATTAGTTTGGATTGTTGTCATGTCTGTCGGTCTGAAAGCGATAATTCAAATTCAAATTATTTATTCAGTATCTGGTTTTTACAATTTCTATGTTATGAATGAGGATTTTTTTTGAAAATGAATATTTTTGTTATATTCCTGCTCTTCATTACTACGATGTTCCCAAAACAATAGTTATATGAAAAAAAGGTTTAATTATCGGTTAAAACTATTAAATAAAGCTATGAGTAAGAACGCGCGCTGCGAGTGTGTGTATTTAAAAACAACAACAGCGATTTTTGAAAAACGTATCTAATGTTATTACTAAAATCTTTTGTAAATTGGCTGAATACGATAGTGATTGTTAAAGATGTCCGAAAAATAAACTTACATAGTGATAGTGACAATGCTTATGGAAGCTAGGGCAATAATACCAAAGACTTCGTTATACAAGGCGGCAAACTAAAAAAATATTGATAGTTGGGGCTCTTATATAGCACATTAATACGATACAACGTCATGTGAAGAAAATCAATGATTAGCTTTATACAAATACACACTTGAATTTGTCTGAAAGTAGTCGTAGATTTCAACAAAACGACATCGTATGGCGTTAATGTGTAAAAGCCTTTACAATTGTAACATTAAAACAAAGTACCGCTGTCATGTTAATCTTTCTCCAAGCGAGCAAGTTAAAAACAAAAACGATTTCTGAGAAACGTTTGGATGTAGGTAGGTAATTCTTCGAAGTTTATTCATTTGACGACCGATATGGCGTGGTGGCGAGTATACCCGCACTGCACTCGGTCGTGGGTTCGATTCCCACACGGGACAAATATTTGTGTGTATAAATATGAATATTTGTTCTGGTCTGGGTGTTTTCCCATGTATATTAAGTATGTATTTACAAGAAAAAAAAGAGTATTTATATTTGTTTATCCGTAATTTAGTATCCATAACACAAGTTCTTAATGAAACTTATCTTGGAACTAAATAATTGGTGTAAGTGTCAGAAATATTTATTTACTTATTTATTTATTAAAATCTTTTGTGCCGTGTGGTACTGGCCCAGAACAGCGCAATTAGTGCAACCCCTTCTCATCTTACGGGGAGGCGTAAGAGGCGACGAAGAGAAAAATATAACATACATACATAATATCACGCCTGTTTCCACGAAGGAGTAGGCAGAGGCATACTATACGCCCACACAGCCCAGTGGCGAGATCCGTAGCCTTCAAATTCAGAGGGTCTCGGGTTCAAACCCTTACGCACATGACTTTAAAAAGTTATGTGCGTAATTATCGCTTGCTCCGTGCCTTTGAAAGCACATTAAGCCGTTGGTCCCGGCTGTCATAAACATCTATCGCATGTAAGTAATAACTGAACTTCAGCCAAATCTGGTTAAACCAGTAAGCAGACCCTGGGCCCTAAGCTTAAGTCTATGGCAACTGGGATAATGCTAGGATATGAGGATGAATGCTTATGGAAGCTACCTAAGAAATACGTTAAAGTTTAGGCTAAAGTGACAACTTTTCGCTAATTCAAATTTTAACCTACATTTCATCTGATAGTTCTGACTGAAAAAGCACTATAAAATAAACCAAAATAATTTTGTCCTTAAAAAAACACATGTACTCACCTAAACGCATTGTTTTAAGTAAGGTATCTACTAACCTACCATAATAATTATACTATAATTATTATAATAAGAATATTTATATATCGGAGGAACTCAGTAAACAACATTAACTTCTGATAATGATGATGAACTTTTGTTGTTTACTATAACTCATTTCATTTCTTGATAACTAATTTAAAATCAAATTCATTTATTTAAGTTTAGCTCCATGGAGCTTTTCTGAAAGTCAAAATTATAAGGAGCTTTATCATTAAATAACGGGCAAGACAATCGTCAAGGTTAGTTTTCCCGCCAGTTAAAAGAAAATGTACTTAATAGAAAACAATTTGACAAGTCTACAAAAACTGTCCTGCAGTTACAAAATTTAAAATAAGAAAAGAAAATAACTCTTTTTTAGCTTTATGATCAATCTAATGTAATGAACTAGGGATCTAAGTAGGCACCTTTATTGGTAAAAAAGTCAGCCTTGAAAGCGGTTTTCGTAAATGATTTGTACTGTAACGAACTGATTTATATAAAAACACCCTTAAATGTTTAACCCCTTAACCTTTTAAACGCGGCTTATGTAATTATTACCAACATCTTAAATCCGATATAATAACAAAATATTAAAAAATGGGTCATTAAAAAAGATCGTTTTTTGCTTAAACTTATACTCACGTAAGATGATAAATATAATTCCTTCGTATGAGAGTCCGAATCGCACTTGGCAGTTATTTTTTTATAAACTAAAGAGACAACATTGTTATAGATACCAAGTAAGCTATATTAAGAAATAATATAATGAGACGGCGCTGATAACCTCAGTCCTCTTTAAGAAATACTTTATTATCAGTTGACCTTCTGACTTCTTCACCTAACTCGCTCACATCACAACTGGAGCACTCGTCTCTACTCAATTGAATAAATGCATATATGAATAAATGCATAAGTACGAAGAGACGATCACCTTTTGTTTATTTGTATGAAGATATTTTGAAGAAATTAATTTGTATGAAGAGACGACTTCTTGAGTCGAGGCGAGAATACTTGATACAGTAATTTTGAAGGAAATGATTAACATACTGTCTTGTACCTAGCAATTTATTTATTTATAACTAAGTTTCGTTAGGTCTACACTTCCTTCTTCGATATACCTGTCTCTTTCACTTTCTAGATATATAATTATCGAGTGTAAGGGATGGGTATAACGAAGGTTCGATTTCGTTAAATTATAGTAGGCTCTCTGATACGTTGTACAACGATATATGTGCCTACAAAGAATTATGTGGCATCACACGAGTTGCATCGCAGAAGTAATCACTGTCGACCTCTACCTACTGTTGATCTTATGTATACTTACTTACAATTTTATGTATACTAACTTTTTTTTCGTAAATTCATAAATTCGGCAAATCCTTTTCATGAGATTTTTATAAGAAAAGATATGAATGAATCCCCGTTAGCTCAGTGGTTAACTAAAATAAATGCACTAATTTATTCGAATTCCCGACTCATTATTAGTAGTCGTTCAATGGCAGTGCTTTATAAAGATATGATTTTTCTGGTATACAACGCCTTAAATCTTGCAGTTTTTTTATGAACCTTATTTAGAGCCTCAGTGCATAATAAAGGAAGGCTATTTGTAAACTCTTTTTGTAAGTAAATGGCCGTCGGTTCTTTATTTTCGTACAATATTTTCTCTTCAAATTAAAACTGAGAATTTCATTATTATGAGGTCTTACAAATTAAATCACTTTTCAAAATGGATTCACAAGGATTTCCAAAAACTAGGCCCTTGTTAAATGCAATTACATTAAATACTTTCTGTAAGTATGACACAAAGATGAGGAATTATAAGCTTAAAAGTGTTTTAAACTTTACATTGCAGAATAAGCGGTTCCCTCGCCTTGGCCCTTGCTTGTTTCTGGTGTGCCATAGCGAGAGGTGCGACGCAGATGGAAGTGATTACGGACACTAAGCCACGCCGCTGCAGCCACGAGCGAGCCTACGACATGTACGGAGCCTACTGCGTCGGACTCAAGCTTAAAGAAATACCCAGTCTTAAAACTGGGATAGAGGTTAGTATCATTTCAAGTAGTGTGCATAATAATATGTAATGTAGTACTTAGTACAGTCAGCGTAAAATAGTTGATACAACCCAAAGCGCCATATATTGAATAGGAACTCGCCCTACCGGTCTTGACAATAGAACTGTGTAAAGCTGTCTTTAAAGGGATACTATTCTATCAAAGACTATATGGCTGATAAAAATGCTTGGGATTAAACTGCCGTTTCATACAGGCTATTCTAATATGAATGACTTAAAACATGAATATTGTTAATGTTATATTATGTTGCATTGTATAGCGTCACAAAACTCACTGACAAATGAAGATTGTAACTAACCAATCGATAATTTAAAAGAGCATAGCCTGTGAGTTTCTTGCCAGTTCTTCTTACAGAGCGGTGGCTCGGAACTGGCATTTAGATTCACTTACACTTAAATATTTTTTGTTTTTTTAAATGTTTGGTTGCAAGTGAATCTAAGCTTCATGATTTTAGTATAATTATATTTTATTTGTTTTTGTTATTTTTTTATAATTTTGACGTTTTCAAGTACTCTGTAATAGTTTATGAAATAAAAAGTATTTGATTTGAAGTAAAATTACTTTATTTCATATGGGTAATATTTCATATCACTTGCAAACGTCTAAATAAAATTTTCAAAAGTATATATAACAAGTGTACAGTACAAATAATAGTTGGTAGCACATAACGCCAGATATATTCTGATATGTCGGAACCGCTCTAACGCTCATTAAGTCATTACAATAGAAATGTATCGACACAATTTATGGCACTATGGATATTACCAGTGACATGACAAGTACCTATTCGTCCATATTTGAAGAACCTTTAAGTAGGGGTTATTAAACGTGCTATAAAGAAACATATGTTGCCAACCCAACCTCTAACTCGGCTTCAAATCCCGCATCCGTTATAGTGGATCAATATATCATATGCCAAAAGAGATACGCTCAATATGATGACAAACTTTTGCTCCTCTGAATTTATATAACAAGACATAGGATTATAGGCCTAAGACATAAAAACTTCTTTTAGTGTTCTTTGCCACAGATAATATAATAAATACTATTGGTATTGCGTAGGCAATCAGTACCTAAATTTACGCTTTTTTTCAAAAATAGACGCAACTTGAATTAGTAGATATTGACTAAGTTTGTTTCCTTAATATGTAGGTACCTACTAATGAAACTACGTAACTTTTAAGTTAACCAAAACATTTGAATTATTTCTTTTTCTCCTATTCCAGATCCTCGATTTCAGCGAAAACCGACTGCAAGAGCTTAAAGCAGACACATTCTCTAGCTATACTAGTATCAAATACTTGTATTTAGCTGAAAACCAAATGTATAACATCGATAAGGACGCGTTTGCTCCCCTCACGTACCTTCAGACTTTAGATCTCTCTAACAACGTTATATTAAACCTCCCCGAGACGATCTTCCAATTGCCATCACTACGAAAACTCTACCTCAAAGATAACCCATTGCTTCACATGAGTTTACCTAGTTTACAACTCAAAAAACCGATAGGAGCACCCTTAGATCAGTTAGATATATCAAATTGCAGATTACAAGTTTTACCGGATTGGGGTACTCTGCCTCATCTTACAATCTATAACATATCTCATAATCCCCTGCTTACCCTAGCTGCGGAACAATTCGCCTCCATGTGCAAATTGGAAAAAGTGGACCTATCGAAGTCAATAGATACAATTCCGCTATGCGATTTGAAGCCAGCAATCATTTGGATGCAAACCAAAAGGGTTTTTCTTCAGTTAAAAGACTATTCGAAGCTGAACTCTAAAGGTAAGACAAGAATACGCAAACCGTATTATCTACTTTATCTGTCGGCTTGCACAACAGTTCTTAATTTAATTTAAGTTACATTTGATTTAAAACGTCATTGCATTTTTTGAAGTCCCTCTCATCTCAACTTTATACAATTAAAATGAAATGCAATGTCAATGACAGTTAAAAACAATTAAGAAGTGTTGTGCAAGCTGGCCTAAATCTTTAAAAAAAGGAGTTAAATATTAGTATAATCTCCTTACTGTCTGATTTTCAAACGTCTTGTAAAATGTGTCTAATTAATGTTTCATCCGCTTACCAAATAGCTTTTTATAAGGCATTAATTATTATCAATCAATTAACTGGCAATAGTGTTTCGAGTAAATATTCATATGTTCAAGCATTTTTTCTTTTACAGAGTTTGACGACTGCCCGAGTGCTACAACTGAAGACTTCCAATCTCTTAACTCTACTCATCATCGGTGCAAAGCAGTTTATTTAGACGTAATATTATTTAACCCTTGTTAATAATCTTATTGTAACAAATAATGTTAATAGTAACTCTAAGGTGAACATATAACAATATTCACACATACCGTCGTCGAAGTAAATAATTAAATCATTCCTGTTTAAAAAAAATTAAATACTTACACTCATTACAATGGAACGTCACGTATTTTTTGTTTGTTTATGAAGAAGTGACGTCATACATAACCGCGACATCGCTGTGCGCTTTTAATTAAAGACTTGGGAATACCAATTTTGTATAATAAGTTTTTACTGTAATAGTCATCTATCATAAAGAGTCATATTTTTCATACAGTCAACTACTTGGGTCAAATTAAATCATACATACCTAATAGAGTTCCGTTGTATATTTAGTTCCAGGTGCTCAAATCAGCACGAAAGACTTGGTTGACAGTCACAGGCGGCCTAGCAGGATTCCTCATCGGGTTCATGCTGCTTCTATACCTGATGCACCGGCACAACGTCTCTCAGACCAGGACCAAAGCAGAGAAGATGAAGAAGGCCATCCCTACCAACGACCCCGACAAACAAGCCACAGTGCCTATTCTTATCAACGATGTCAATAACATGTCTAGATTGTAGGCCTTGCTTCATTGACTTCATATAAGATTAAGAAGACTAGAGATGTGTTGATGAAGTCAAGTCCCTTGGTATTAGTGTGATGCATTGACCTAAACGACTTTTGCTTCACTTTAGATATTTTGTGAATTAAATGTGATCTGAAATCTAGCTATTTGTGATGTATCTAGTTATATCGACAAGGTGTCGGCTGTACCTAGGTGTTGTGAGGTTTCTGTAGTGTCATTGTTGATCTAACTGTTTAGTTCTTAAGTAACCTAGCTTAACTATCTACTAAAAAATATATATAAATGCACAAAAGAGTGAACGTAATATGAAAATAGTTCGACTAGAAATAGGCTAGGTACATGGCTTAATTTTTGTCACAATTACAGAATTATTCGTGAATTTGAATGTTGCCATAACTTCGTTAGCATGAAAACTCTCCTATAATTGAGAGCTGTAAACACTGTTAATTATTATCATAAAAAAGCTTTATTTCGTATAAAGCTTATTTAGAAAAGTCCATACCTAATATTACCTAACATTACCATATTTTTATAAACTGTATAAACACTTTCTTAAACAGCTACATTAAATGACCCGCTCTTAATCAAAGTTGCTGTTAATTAAATGGGTTCTAGGCGGTATTTCTCGGATGGCATCTTCATTTACAATGCGTTCCTCGGGAGCATTGAAAATTTCTAGAGTCAACAATGTTTTTCGGACTTCAAGACTCGGTTTTAAAAACAATAAAACTGCAAACCAGTTTAGTGAAAACCGATCGTGGCAATACATTTTATAGTAGTGTCTGTCAGTGTCAAACGATTTGTATAGCGAAATTGTTGCTAGGCATATCCATCATAAAGTCTCCTGTTTAGCCGTTCGCCGTTCTTGCAGCATAAAACGTTCAATTGAATTGCAGTGGTTTATAGAATAAAATATATTACTAAAAATTGTTAGTTTATATAGGGACTGGCGATTTTACTTTGTGGCTATCTGCAGTAAGTGGCGTGTATAGAGGCTTTTAAAGGCTGATTAGATTAATTTGAATGTTTTGTGACCCTTTTAACTAAACACACAATTACATTGCAATTGTATGGTATTAAAACAATTGTTATAGTATTTAAGAACTTACTGGATAAGAAGAAGCGTAGAAAAATAATGCATTGGAATAATTTCACATCAATTGAAAATGAAGCAGATGCTTATAACATAATATTTAAGTGTAAATATAATAAATAAACAAAACGCACAAACTAGCATCAAGTGTAATAAATCTCTGATCATATTTTCATACTCTTTAACAGAATTTTATATATTTTCTATTTCCAGATAGAATTGCATGTTTTATTTTCACACACCAAAGTTAATGCTATGTAATATAATAAAAACTTACTGTGATAATTAAAATAAATATTTTGAAACAAATTTGACTCTTATTTAATAGGTTTCTAAGCAAAATATATAAGAGGAAGAAAAACACTCAATATATAAAATGAGTTATATTTAAATGAAATAAAACAAACTGAACTAAATGGTCACAAGCTAAAAAATATGAAGCATTAGATGCTACACTGATTTTTGTCACAATGATAATAAGACTTGATCTTCAACTCAATACAGAAATTAATTAGTAAAAAAAACAACAGTAGATTGAGTAGATCCCTCAGTTGGCATGTCCAATGTCCCCTTCAACTGCGCCTGGTGGGACATGTATTGAATGCCAGCTTGGGAGATTCCGTCGAATGGTGTCCAATTTTCGAAAAATTTATCTTTGTCCTCAGGTATCTTTTTTTTCACTTTCATTGACAGATTTTGCCGTTGTAGTAGTGGTTTCCTTTCCTTTTGCCATACGTTGTTTACTGAATTTTCCCATACCTGGCTGATAGATAACCAAGCTAGGACGATCCTGAAAAAAGCGAATTTAAGAATTAAAATCACAAAACAAGCATTTTTATAATCTCCAAAAATAAGAATGTATTAAATTACCTTATTCCTAATTCTCCTCTCATTGCGCCGCTCTGCGCCATCGCGATCTTTTTCATCAGATTCTTCTCTATCTATAGATTTACTTCTATCATCTAAGCTCTTCTGCCTTTTTAGCTCAGACAATTCTTTATCTGATATTTCTCCAGATTCCAAACTAATTCTTCTAACTTTAGTGGATTCAATTTTCTTTTCTGTGACATTATCATTGGAATCTTTAGCTTCCTTTAGGGACTTCAGATCAGATTCCTCCAATTTCATCTTCCTTTCCATACCATCAATAATTTTACTGAAATCATCAGTTTTAACATGTGGTAGTTGTGTGAATGGTTTTATGTCATCATGGAGTGATTTTGATTTAACATCAGAAGACATAATTTTATTGATTGCTGACTGTCTGTCAGATTTAGCAGATTCAGCTTGCTTGATTCTATCTTTTCTAGTGTCACTATACTTTTTGCTTTTGAGTTCACGAGGAGATTCCCTAAATTTGTCCCCTTTTTCTTTCTTTGTGCCTTTATCAGAATCATCTTCCTGATCGTCATCTTTGCCTGAAATTTCTCTCTTGTCATTATTTATCTTTTTCCTTTTATCTGCATTAAAGCCTGCTTTTCTCTGTTCTCTAAATGTTTTTGATTCAAATATGGTACCGTCTGACTTTGTTGAGTCATCTTTTGATTCTTTATCCCATTCCCTGGATTTTATCTTCTTCACATCATTTTCTCCAGATTCTTCCTCCTGAAATATGTAATAATACTGTAAAAATATGCCATTTACTTGACTCAAAAGAAATGAGCTTCTACAACTATAACTAGCTAGTCTACTGTAATATTTATTTTATGAAAATTACATCTGTGTAAATAAAAAAATGGGTATCATGAGAAGATATTTCTAAAAATTTTACTGAACTACATATCATTATGAAAAAAAAAAATTTTATCCTATGATTATAGCATGTGTTATAGATTGTTTTATTTGTCTACAACAACAAATTGAAATGAAGCCAATGAACCTTGAAACATGTGTCACCGCCACTTTTCTGGCTCCCATCTTGTGTTTCTTTTTTGTTACAAGCTTTTCCAGATGTCAAAGTAAATGTGTTATGGGTTTTCATTGATAAAGCAGGAAAGTGACTATCCCAATCAGAGTCTGTACTAATAAATTCATCTGAACCATGAATGCTCTTTAGTTCTGGCTGAACAAAGCACTTGGTTTTTGATTTATGATATACTCTTTGTTCTCCAAACCAACAATTAGAATGCTTTTTCTCATAGAAATCAGAAATGTCATTACAATTTTCGTCTTCTGATATATCACCAGTTTTCTACAGAAATATAGATACTGCAATTTAATACTTCAGTTCAGCTTAGGTGAATTAACAATAAAATAAAGAGAATTACAAACAACTACAAATTAAATTTTACCAACTGTAATTATTCCTTTTATTAAAAGCTATTTATGCCATGGATATTCAGTCTCCCAGGTGTCATCTATCACCATACAGATTAACTATTATCGAAATCAACATTCCTATATTGTATAGCATACCATAATGACAATCATAAAGTAATGAGAATACTTGGAACTACATATTAAAGTAATCTAATAAATTAGCTCCTTCTTGTATAGATAACTTTATGAAGACTGAATAAAGTGATATTATTAGCAACTTAGGCTGACTTAACATTTATATATTTGTTGCTTGTGAGATTTGCCTTATAGCTAAGATAACAAAGGCTAAATTTGAAGATACCTTAATTGGAACTTCTTTAGTTTTTCTTTCAATTCTCATTTTTCTCTTGTCATTCTCCCTCCTGCGTCGCTCATCTCTACCTCTTTTGTCCTGTTTACGTGCAGCGAGATACTCAAGCAGAGGAGTTGACTGTACTTTTTTATCATTGCCTGTAAATAAAATTATATAATTTTAAGCACTTTTTGTTTTTACAATATATAGATGTACTTTAAATAAATTGAACTTCTAGTAATCACTACACAGCTTTATATTTCAGTCATGTAGGTCTATTTAAAAGTTAAAATAGTTACAGTATAGTATTTAAATGTTTGCTTGTTGCTAAATATAAATCAGGAAGAAGAAAGCTGGACAGCTATATTTTAATTTTTTGATTCATCAGTGTATGAACATCCTAATACCGAGCACAGGCCTCCTCTCATAAACCAAGGTGCCTAAGATGATTCTCCATCATGCTGGCCTAGTGCAAATTTTTTTATTTTACTTAAAAAATATGCTAACCATCATTGACAGGGTAGGAATATTCCAGCTTGGGTAGGTTTTCAATTTCCGGATCCTTGGTGAGCATCTCGAGAAACTCTTGATAAACTGGATCACTTTCTATGGTACCACATTTAGGGTCTTTTTTTTTCTTTTTCTTTGTAATTCTTTGAAAAGGGGCATATTCAACAATGCCCACATATTCTAGACCTGAAATAGGAATAGAATAAATGTAGACTTTATAAAGAATAATATGTACAAGCAACATTTTAGGTTTGCTATGAGATAGCAGGCTATAGCAGGAAGCTCAAACAATCAGATTTCAATAGTCTAGAAACAAGCTATCAATCACATATATCAAAACATATTTTCTAATATCAAAGCAATTATGTGAACTAATATTTATTAGAGCTAGTGGTCAAAGAACTTCACCAAACCTTTTTCATCCAAAAATATATAACCATCAAACTTGTCTCTAAATAGGTAAATATCTTCAACATTCACAAAATTTATGTAAGCTCTAGAATAAACATTGTTTCCCAGAGACAAATCAGGCTTTGCAAAGTAAAAGTGATCATGTTCTGGAATAGGAGAAACCTGTTCCAGGAATGCGTTCTCTGTCATGGTAGGTGGCAGACGTCGAAGTATTATCTACAACATAAAAATGCACCAATAATTATTTTAGTTTAAAGTTGTAAAACTGCTAAAATGAGGCTAAAACAATCACTTTGGTCAGTGGACGATGATTCTTTGCTTTCTTGTCTTTGTTCTTGTTTGTAAAGGTTTTGCTACCCGAATCTGATTGCGAGTCCTTAGCATCTTGATCCTCGGTCATTTTTCAAAAGATTCTAATTAAAATGCGGTAAATAACAAGCTCTTAAGTGAGACATTATCAAAATCCGTGTGCTATCGTGTGAAAAATGACATATTTCTTATTTTTTTGTTATTCCATTCTTATGTTTCTCTTAATTGGCAAAGGTTACTAATGACTCTGCCTTTTCAGTTCAGTTTAAGGCAAGCAGAATTCATGAGTAAAATTTAATTTTATATTAATTGTTTATTGTTAAAGTAAATAGTTTATCTGCTAACGTTACTTAATAATAGCAAAGTTAAAAGTAAAAGTAGGACTTCTTGGCGGGAAAGTGAAGCGTCATGTCTGCAGTTTTGTTTTATTTTCTAAAATTTGTGATATTTCTAACATTTATGTGTAATAACGGTGGATTATTAACCGTTAAGTGTTTGTGAACGTTCATGAGTGTTGGTAAATCAAATAAAACAGTGCAACATAACTTTTTAAATTCTCTCAAGAAGTCCATGTGAGATCTCAGTATAGTCCCACATCTTTACTGAGGACTCAAGGGGCTTAGGGGGAGGGGATCTCATTTACCATTTATCATCTTTATCACCACTCATGTAAATCTTCTTTTCTTAATATGGGCAAATGATTTAATCTAATGTGTCCATAGTAATAGAAAAAACGTCTGCTGTACTTGCATCGGCAGTACATTTACTAAAATTGGAACGATACAGAAAAGATTAGGATGGACCTGCGCAAGAATGACACGCAAAGCGTTCGTGAAACGTTCCACATTTTTAATAAATTAAAACTTTAGGTTGTAAGTACCATTAAATTTCTAAATGTATAATTAGATTTGTTATGTTTTGTTGTTTGTAAATAATTAACTGTATTGTAATGTAAAGTCGTAATGTAGAATTTGTTTATTTGGTTGCAGGTAGTTAAAGTTCTCCAAAGAAAGTAACGTTTGATTTGATACGCTTATTGTCCAAATTATATTTAAAATAGATAAATTCTTTTATTCTGTAGCTTGAGTATGTCATGCTCACTTGAACGTCTTTGCGGTGGTGGCGTCATGCGTCGGGTCGTTACGTTTCCTAAAATATGGTTGAGCGAAATGATGGCTGGTTCATGCGTCACACTCGTGACCGGGTGCCGCCAGTAGGGACTGGTCTGCTCATGTCTACTATGTTTATTCGTAATCTTGCTCGTATACCTTAAAAGAAGTTATTTTCCTCTTTTGACGTGACAACGTCTTAAATTAGGTTGCGGCTGGGAGTCACTTATGAAAAAGTGTAACGCTCGGTAACGTTACGATGAGTCACCGAACGAGAGAGAGGCCCGGCGAATGCCTTGCGTCTCTCTCCCACTCAACTATGATCGGTCTGCCGCGCGCGCAGTTTTAGTAAACAAAATATATTTCTATAGTTAAAATTTGTGCAATTCTTATTTTCATTCAATTCCTTGTTCCTATTGTGCAATTTAATTATATTCATATCAATAAATATTCTACCGAGAAAAAGACGTTGTCACGTAAAATCTTCGCCCGTAAAAACGACTTTACAGGCAACCATTTTTATTTTTAATTTTGTGACTGCAGAACACAAATTGTCAAATTGTTTTACTACTAAGTACATTTTCTTGTAACTGGTGGGAGAAAAAACTAACCTTGACGATTTTCTTGCCCGTTTTTTACGATCAAGCTCCCGCCTGCAGTGAATGCGCGCGCTAGTTTTTAAGTTTTGACCTTCATAAGAACTCTTTTGAGCCAAACTTGAATAAATCTTCTTCTTCTTCTTTTAAATAATGGCTTCGTGCGGTTTGCACGTTGAGCCAGTGTCAAGTTAGAGATATATTAATATCATATAAATTATAGTAAATGAGAATGAGTGGTGATATAGATGATAAATTGTAAATGAGAAATCCTCCCCCTAAGCCCATTGAGTCCTCAGTAAAGATGTGGGACTATACTGAGATCTCACATTGACTTCTTGAGAGAATTTGAAAAGTTATGTTGCACTGTTTTCTTTCATTTACCAACACTCATGTACGTTTACAAACACTTAGGGGTTAATAATCCACCGTTATTAAACATTAATGTTAGAAATATCACAAATTATAGAAAATAAAACAAAACTGCAGACCTGACGCTTCACTTTCCCGCCAAGAAGTCCCAACTTCTTCTTCTTCTATTTAAATAATGGCTTCGTGCGGCTAGCACATTTAGCCAGTGTCAAGTAAGTGATATATTAATAATATATAATTCATAGTAAATGAGAATGAGTGATGATAAAGATGATAAATGGTAAATGAGATACCCTCCCCAAAGCCCCTTGAGTCCTCAGTAAAGATGTGGGACTATACTGAGATCTCACATGGACTCCTTGAGAGAAAATTTGAAAAGTGATGTTGCACTGTTTTGTTTGATTTACCAACACTTATGTATGTTCACAAACACTTAACGGTTAATAATCCACCGTTATTACACATTAATGTTAGAAATATCACAAATTTTAGAAAATAAAACAAAACCGCAGACATGACGCTTTACTTTCCCGCCAAGAAGCCCCCAAGTCCCAACTTAAATAAATGATTTTTAATTCTTTAATTTTCTTTTTAAATTTTTCTTCACGCTGGCAAATTTTAAATTGCCAATTGGAGAGGAAGGACTCCTTTTCGGGAAAGTGAAGCGTCATGTCTACAGTTTTGTTTTATTTTTAAAATTTTGTGATACTTCGAACTTTAATGTGTAATAACGGTGGATTATTAACCGCTAAGTGTTTGTGAACGTACATAAGTGTTGGTAAATAAAACGAAACAGTGCAACATCACATTTCAAATTATCTTCAAGAAGACCATGGAAGATCACAGTATAGCCCCACATCTTTACTGAGGACTTAAGGGTTTTGGGGAGGGCATCTCATTTATAATCATTATCACCACTCATTCTCATTTACTATGATTATTTACAATTAGTATATCTCAATACTTGATACTTAATTTAAAAAAAGAGTTGGGCGGAAAAAGAAAAAAAAACGTCTGCCCGTTTGACACTGACGCCGAAAAATCATACATTTTTAGGTTATGTTTACCTAAGTAGATTTTAATTTTTGTGTGGTTTATTTATAAAAGAAAAAGAATATTCGTGCTTTGCAAATTAACATTGTATGTAACTAAGATGCATTGTGTTAAAAAACCTTTGTACTTTCTGTTTACTCCTTGCAATCCTGTATCAAGAAATTTATTATCAATTGTTAACACAAAATCAAGGTTTTCAAACGATTCAAGCAATAAGAATGAACAAGGAGAGACAGAAGAGAGTTATTCTAATATTAATGCACCACCCAAAACTGGATTTGCCAAAGCGTTTGAAAAGCAGTCTACTTTAACAGAGACATCGGAAATTGAACAACATTATACATTTGCTGCCCTGCTAAGAAATTCAAAATTTATGGACGTAAGTAGAGCAGATTTGTTACTCTCTATTATTTATTTACTCAGTGTATCCTTTTACTTTTATATAATTTTTAAAAAGCCTATTTTTATTTTCCTTAGAGTGGGATACCGCAGTCGCGAGCTTTCTAAAAAGAATGTGGGCATAGCCACCCATTGATTAAGCTGTATCATTGTATTTTAATTTATGAAGGCATTAGATATAATACCATAAGTCTATCAATCTTAATAGAGCATTAATGTGTGTGACTCAAGTGTATGAAGGCTGTCTGTACAGCTGTCCACATCTGGGCCTGTAGGAATGCAACCGGGATGATGCTTGATGATGACTTTTGTTACTCACTTGAGATATTTTATGATAAAATGACATTATGGAAAAATATATATCACATGTGTAGTATTTAGTAGAATATAAATAAGGTTTGTTGTAATAAATATACCAGATTTTTATTCCTAATTATATAAAAAGGTTATGTGGTATCATTGTAGGATATATAAACATGAAGCATCTAACAAAATAGAGATTGCAGTAGTAAGTTATTTTATTTATATTGTTTCTGTAAAAAAATTATAAATAAATATTTTCATTGCAGCTAGGCGATCCTGTTGGCAAAATGGTTACAGGAAAAATATTTCATATAGTCGAAGATGACCTGTACATTGATTTCGGATGGAAGTTTCATTGTGTATGCACACGCCCAACTACCCGAGGGGAGGAGTATGTAAGAGGAGCCAGAGTTCGTCTGCAGGTTAATGACTTGGAGTTATCGTCTAGATTTCTCGGTTCCAGTACTGATTTGACTCTATTAGAAGCAGATTGCAAATTATTAGGCATTGTCTCTTCCCCTACAAGAGCAGCTGATAGTGAAAAGTAAAAAAGTTTTAATTGTTATGTTAGTTTTTCAATGTTTACTATTTAAATTATAGAATTGTAAGTGCAAGTAGTTTTTTTTTATCAACCTATAAAGTAACTAGTTTTCAGCCACAATTTAAATTCTTATATATCTCACACAGTCTTCTAGTCCCAAATGTGTGAAGTATGTGTTAGTAGGTTTCTTGTGCAATAGATATTAGACGATGAATAATCCCGGATCAGACCGGGAAGGCCTCCTCAGAGGAGCGCAGTGTGTCGCGCCCCCCATACCTCCTTGTGCGGCCATGGCGTAACTGTCTGACTTCTGGGAGATCTATAGCTAGACAAAAGGGGCCCCCTGCCCCCGCCGCCTAAGACCCCCCAGGCGCGGCCGGCTATGTCTCTTTTGCAAATCATCATTATATTAGCCAAATACCTCCTCATACCTAAGCCAAATACCTCCTCATACCTAAGCCAAATACGTCCTCATACCTAATAATGGATACAGTGGATCAATTAGTCAATGAGACCCCATCCTGATGGTCTACGGAACTGAACTCATTGTTCCCATTTTTTTTAACAACTACGTAATTGGCTACAGAGCATTACACATACACAATCCTAGAGCTAGTGGTTGTCCACTTCAGTTTGCTGGCAGCCTAAGGAGTAGGGCATGCAATACCGGTTTTAATTTTTTTCCGGTAAACCGTACATTTTTGCTGCTGGTAAATTACCGGTCTTAGAAAAAAAAAACCGGTATTTTACCGTTTTGATTGTGTGGATCAATATTCGCTATTATTATTAATTTTGGCTCGGTATGTCTGTGCAATAAAATGTATAACAATTTAATCCAAAAGACACATCGTAAATGAAAGTCCTAGACGGCTGATGATTACTGGGGCATGCAGTACCGGTTTACCTGTATTGGTTTATATCGACAAACCGTCAATTTTAATAACTGGTAAATTAATATTATTTATAACATATTGTAATGTTTTTCAAAAGCAGTTGTCGATTGTCGAAGATGTCAAGAGTGTCGGCGACCTCTTAGGGAGTACGGTACAGGGCCTTTGCCGGTACCGGTACACGGTTTCTGTACCGAGGCACTTACATCGCCACGGTGATGTATGCGGCGGCATGTTGGTATGAGCGTGCATCCCTTCACGTTGTGCGGAGTGCGATTCTACGCACCCAGAGACCCGCCTTGATCCTTCTGACCAAGGTGTACCGTTTGACGAGTCCTGCCGCCCTACCGGTATTGGCCGGTGTTTAGCCGGCCGACCTCGAGGTAATACGGGCGGGCGGACTAGGTGCGGCGCGCGAGGCCGGGCTTACCATGGAGAAGTTGAGGGGTGCCCAACTCAGAGCATCTGAGTCCGCCCTTGCCACCTGGCAGGAGCGTTGGGAATCATCGGACAAGGGGAGGGAACTGTACCGATTCTTTCCGGACTTGTCTGCCTGTCTCAAGGCAACTTGGGTAGAGCCCGACTATGAAACCTCTCAGCTACTGTTGGGACATGGCTGCTTTAGGGCTAGGCTTCACCGGATCCACCACTGTGACTGTGACATGTTGGTGGAGTGCCCGGCGTGGGCGGGGCCGCGGGCGATGCTTACCGCGGCCCTGGGTGGAGTCGCTCTCTCGCTGCCGACCATCATGCGAATGATGGTCGACAGTGAGACGGCATGGGAGGCGATTCCCTCCTTCTGCGAAGTGGTGATGTCGCAGTTGGAGAGGGAGCGGGATCCGCTCTCTCCCCGGCTACGCTGTTGGCGCAGCAGACGGACCAGGAGGGCCCGTCCGTTCGCGCCTGGGGGGTCTTAGATGGCGGTGGCAGGGGGCCCCTTTTGTCTAGCTATAGACCCTCCCAGAAGTCAGACAGTTACGCCGTGGCCGCACAAGGAGGTATGGGGGGCGCGACACACTGCGCTCCTCTGAGGAGGCCCTCCCGGTCTGATCCGGGGGGCGTTGGCCACGGGCAAGGTGCTAGAAGCTGCAAACCCAAGCACTGGCCCCGCACCCTTTTTTCAACAGACGTGGGCGTCGTCGGAAGGTTTTTAGTAACTATTACTGCTGGCGGTCGTGTCTGCCGGTGGTGAGTCCCACACACCTCTCTCGGTCCCCCTTTGGCCGGGAGACAGTGCGTAAATGCATTTTGTTACCGACGTAAATAATAATAACAGGCACCGCCCCTTTTTCAACAGCGGTGGGCGTCGTCGGAAGTTTTTAGTGGATACGACTGCGGTGGTCGCGTTTGCCGCAGTGAGCCCCACACTCCCCTCCCTGTCCCCCCATTGGCCGGGAGACAGTGCGTAAACAGAATTTTTTACCGACGATAAAAAAAGGGACTCACCGGATGAAGCTCGCGGACGTGGGGTCCTGCTACTGTGGAGAGGAAGTAGAGGACGTACACCACGCGCTGTGGGAGTGTGAGCTCCACGCCAAGGCTCGTAGAGACCTTTTAGACAGGGTGAAGACGCTTGAGTTGGGCCCGGTTTACTATCACGACTTCGTAAGATCGGAGGTAAACTTCAAACTGTTACAGACATACGCCCTAAGATGGCACAGTATTCGGAGTGGGCTAGTAAGAGGCGAAGAAATGCCAAATGAAGGCGAAGAGACGGCAGAATAAGGAAGTCAGCGGTACTACCGTCAAGGAGCGGCGCACGGAACGACTGGAAGGCACCGAAGGCGTACGTGTGGTTGTCGCCCCAGAAAGGGGAGAAGGACAGATAGGGACAAAGATAGAGAATTTTAAACAACTTGTAGAGAGGCAAGAAGTACGCGCGGTAGAGTACTAACACCATCGTTGTGTACGCAGGTTCCGAAGAGCTAAAAAGTCATTTTTTAAACATCTCACCTTAAATTAGGTTTTTTACCGGTAATACCGGTTTACCGGTAAAAAATCTACCGATACCGGTAAATTTACCGGTAACCAAAATGGCCGGTAATTGCAACCCCTACTAAGGAGGCCATGCCATCTCTAGCTGGTAAACTAACTCGGCGACTTTTCCAACTGGACAGAAATAGCCTCCGTTTGGTGGCAGGAACCATCACTGGGCACTAGTCACTGGTCACTAAACAAACTTTTCTACACTACGTCACAGACAGACGCACAATGGTCCATAGCAAGGACTAAGTGCAGAAACCACCACCACAAACATGTTCTAATACTGAGCAACTTATGCACCATGCAGAAGTGGCGTCCTGCTATTAGAACAGCTCAACTTTTAAACTTCATTTCACATAGATCCACCTAGCCCCAAACACAGTAGATCTTATACCATACAATGGATAATGAGAAATAATTTGTATTCATCTTTTGTTTTCTTTCTTTATCTAGAAATTGCAAAATTTTTAAACAAAAGCTTATGTAAGGAATTCCTCTCAGTGAATTTTCAATGTTAGTGTCGACTGTATCAGAGATCCCTTACATTTCTACGTCTGCAAGATTACTAATAAATTAAGTTAATATAATTAATAAATCAATGAGGAAAAAAAATTGCAGGGAAATAATTTTAAATATGTATTTAAAAAATAACTACAGTACTAAATAATAAACAGTAAACTTAAATAAATTATAAATTTTTAATATAATATATAATATAACAGTAAACAAAAAAATCAATATAAAAATGAAATGATTATATTCAATTTAAATATTTATTTAATTGACAGTATAACCTGCTTGGACAACATCAATAACAAATATTGGTAAATGAAGTAACCACTATCTAAGTATTATAATTTATAACATTTAAAATGTTTATTTATTGTCAATAATGTAAATACTAGTAATAAGTAGGCACTACAATAATTTTAACATTCCTGCATGACCACAAATGGTTATAGGAAATAGTTCTAACAAATTGCTAATGGAATGTTAAAATATTAATAGACAACAGTAAAATAGTATTCGAAAGTCACACAAAGCAACCTACCTACTCTTAGTACCTAACATTGGAACATTCAAAGTTTTTTAATGATTTAAAAACATATCAGTACACTAAAAACATTCATACATTTAATACTGAGATTTCATTTCAACACTGGATGAGATTCAAACTACAGAACTTTGTCACCATTTCTAGAAATTATCTCTTGAATGCTAGGGTCCTTGACGGCATCATCAGCGTCAGGTTTTGGTTCGAGTATTTCATCTGCAATCGAATTGGCTTCGGGATTGTTCTCTTTGTCAGTCGGGTGAGCTTTTTCCCAGTCTTTGAGGTAGTCCACTATAGATGCGTGTCCAAATGTTTCGGCTTCGTTTAGCGGTCGGCTGCCCCAGCGGTCCCTAGGGTCGTGTGGAACTCCACACTGGGCCAGCAAGAAGTCCAAACACGCAAGATGACCCTCTGCGGCAGCTAAATGCAGAGCGGTGCGACCATCGTAGTCCGATAATGTCATATCCATTCCAGAAAGATGATGTCTGCACGAAAAATATTAAATCAGTAACAGCTCTGTTTTACCAACAAGGCGAACAACGATACTCAATGGCTAATTAATTAATAGCTCCAAATAAGAATTAACAAGCTCACAAACAGATCTTACGAATGTCTCCTAACGTTTTCAATTAAATGAAACAATGTGAAGTTGTTTTTGAATCAACCTACGCAATTAGAATTGTTTCGGTTCGTAATGCCTTTTGATGAATTCTAACAAACATTTTTTTAGATACGACTGCATTAAAGCTGATAAATAGGGGCATGATATAATAAGCCACGAAAAATTTACTTGTCAATCAGAAAATTGTTTTGATGTTTCCATTGGCATCTGTAGCAGGCACTCTGGTGGAGGCTTGCTGATAAAAAATATTCCAGTTTACAATTGTGCTTCATATTAATTTAAAATAATATACAAACTCTATTTCCACACCTTCTCAATGCGCTGAGATCACCACTGGCTGCTGAAAACAGCAAATTGACGATACTGAGTCCAGTAGATTCAAATTTGTATCGACGAGGGTCTTTCTTGTGGCTTGCATAACGAATGTTATCGTATTTGTGGAAGTTGAAACGATTTATTAATTCCTGTAAAAAAAAAGACTATTAGTATTAATAACTTATATTATCAACCAGGGGATCAATCAAATTCGAATAAAAATTTCAATCAGATTGCGATACTAAGTTTTAATTTCTGGTGCTAGAACTACTGTAAAATATCTTGAATAGTTTGTTTAAGATAATGGATTACTGTAGGCTGAAGTTATGTTATGTTATCAGAAATGTGTGCTCGCTTTCAAGTCCCCTTTTTACGAACAAATTACTACTAAGAACGTAATCCGCCCAATTTCATTACATCTGAAAAAAAACTTTAATAAGAAAAATTCATCGCTAGGTCCGAATTTTGTCGTAATTCGCAACGTTCAGGAGGGCCGGGCCAGATTGGCTCTTTGGTTATTTGAGCGCGCACTTTAAAATCAGTAGGCAAATCACGCTTTGTGTCTAATAGTGGCAAAACTCTTTTGGAAGTTTGATTTGAATTCGGCTAGCTTCTACATACATAAATACATTCACGCCTGTTTCCCCGAAGGGGTAGGCAGAGGCATAACGCCCACACTTCGCCAATCACATTGTCGGTCCCACGTTAAAGGTGGCGAGCCTATTGTTATAGCCGGGTACTTGGATGTTCGTCAGAGCATCGTCCGTTGATCGGCAAGTGCACCACTTGCAGATGAGGTTGACTTGGGCTCCTTAGGTCTTGATAGGACCCCTATACACCTAACTAGCTTCTAATGTTCGCTCAATCCTGTCACCATCTAAGCTTGAAGAGTTCTGGCCAGTGAACGAATAAAAAATGAAAGTAGACCAGACGCTAGGAAAATTTCATAATGAAAACAGTTATTTGCTTTGTAACGGCAATATGCTCACATCACAAAATTGGAGTCCTCTGCAACTATTTCCCAGAGGATCGAGTGGTGGGGACCATGTGCAAATTCCCATGACATTAGGCACGACTATGAGCATGGCTCCGGAGACTCCGGACTTCGCTGGAAGGCCCACTTTGAAGGCAAACTGTCCCGAGTAGTCGTACATCCCACAGCTGTGCATCAGCGACAAAACGTTGCGTACGGAGTCAGGTCTTAAAACTTTCTCATCCGTAATTGGACAAATTCCTCCATTGGCCAGTGTAGCTGCCATTATTGACATTATATCACAGTTCGCTTCCATGGAACAACACTGAAAAAATATAGAGAAAAAGTATTTCATTAGTGTAGAAAAGTGCCTAGTTGCTGATATTGCGATGTTATGTAATCTATAGGCGTAAGAAATATCGACATATGATTACAACAATCACATGTCATTTGATGTTATTTATTTATTGCATTGCATAAAAAATCTACTTAATAAACCGTGAAATGACTCATACAGATTCGACAATTTAATAAGATAAGAAGGTCGTGTGCACATTTGAAAATATTTTTATAATCTATATCTAGAGATAAAAGTTTTCCTTGCATTTCATTACGAAAATGACTGCGTTACCAACCTGAAAATAGAAGTCCATGCATTCTCGTAAATTAGTTTTTTCCGGATAACATTTGTGCTCACGCATGTAGAAGCCAAGGGCATAGTTTCTATCTGCTGCCTCTCTTTCGGACAAAAATACAGCGTTATTGAAACCCAACACTTCATTGCCTGCGAGCCGACTGAAGAATGACATAACGTAGTCGAATTTTTCAGCAAGTGTCATTTCGGGTTTGTCCAAGGACTTCAGTAATGAGCAAACTAAAATTGCTCCTGCATTTATCATAGGATTGTGCGGTTTCACTGTTGGCAAACAATTATAAATTATTTTCATTTTTAGTACCTAATATTTTGGCAAAGTTTATTGTTGTTACATCTTGCAAATATGACTTATTTATATAAATAGGTTTTTGTTAATGTTAGAAGTAGTATGAAAATAAATTTCAGTTTATAATATGTACGTCTTCAGTGCCGACATCTAGTTACTTTCATTTATTCCTTAAGTATATAGAACATACTTTATTTACAAAAGTTTTCTCGTGTGATTAATAAATTTAGTTTAGTTTACTTTTACTTCACTTTAGTCGCAACTGCTCTGTTGTGTAATCCCGAGTTAGAATGACTTATAAAGCCCGTATTTATAGGTCGAACTTTACTGAGGGCGCTCTCTTCAATTGTCACATGCTGTGCTGTTAATTGTTATTTTATGTACTTACACTGTTTTTTTACGTACCTACCCACCCACTTATACTGTAACTTTTTTATGTGGAATTCCATCTGCCTACCCAAGTTAAGCTCACACTAGTAGGTACTGACAGTAAATAGTGAAATAGACAAATATACGATATTTTCAGCAAAACAATACGCCAAGTGATTGAGTTCGATTTATTAATACGAGCCTAAAGTTACTTTCGATCATTAGCGTTTAGTTTAAAAATAAATATATACGCACTGTTGTGGTCCAAGACTAGTTCATTGAAGTTTCTGCCGCTAGGCTCCGTGCCAACATATTTGTGCACCGCGTCGGGCCCTAAAGTTTCTAGCGCCATCGCATACGTCAAGGGTTTGCTGCATGATTGTAGTGTAAATGGCACTGTTACGTCACCTGAGAAAGTCATCATAATTATTAAAACCACAACAATTTATTAGACGTTTCATTTAGCGTAATCTAGCTCCAAACTAAGTACACCTAGTACTACTTAGGTATTTGGCAAGTAACAAAATTATTTTTCAATTTCTATACGGTTGTGCTTACCTATTGAAAATCTTTGTCCGTCTATAGTACAAACGCTGACCCCCCAATTTTCGCTGCTTGCTCTGGCCAACTGCGGAATGTAACTTGCAACTTTTCCGTCTGAATTGCTTTTGGCAGTCCAGTACATGGACTCTATATCCTTTATAAAATCTTGGAAATCGGGTATAACGAACTGGCTGCGGAAAGCTCTCGTTATTAACACAATGTTGGGTGCAATCACATCTTTAAAAGTTTTCCTATCTAGTTTCAGAGTCTCCGGGGAACCTCCATCGTAATTTAGTTCTTTGTGCACTTTGTACAAGTTGTGCATTACTTCCTTCACACGCGAATCATTTTTTCTTATACCAGTAGTTCTCAGGGCCTGAAAATTATTCAAGAGTGAGAATATTATTATATAGCTACTTAAAAAATATTAGGCACATTTATCAATTGGTAAATAAAAAAATACAAATCTACTACGACCTAATATAACATCTCATTCATAAACGATATTCGGGAAATGAGTTGTTATTTCATAGAGATAAATCTTATTATAGCCACGATACAAGGTCGACTTCCGTTGGCAAGTATGATGTACATACTTAAGTTTAACAAAAAGAACTTAAAAATCGCTTATCTTATTTCCTGAACAGTTTTCTATTGGATATTAGACAACATTATAACTAGAATGAATTGAAAAATCTCCGTAAGACTAAGACTTCAACTGCGTGACCCAGCAATACGAGTCTTTGTAAATAGTGTCTTGTTTCTATCGCCAAGGCTTCCCATTATCTTTAGGTACACCTAAATTCATCCAAATTGGATTAGCGGCTTAGAAGTATCTGACTTACTTGCAGATTAGGTTCCGCAATTAGGTATAACATAAGTTAGATAGAAAAGTCAACTTACGGCCAAAAACTTCCCAACAGGCAACAAACCGGTGTCCTCATTCTTGAACATATCAAAAAGTACATCTTCAGCATTTTTGTGAGTACCCTCACGAACTCTGTTAAAAAATAATGGGCTTAAATTACGACTACTTATTATTTTAAAAGGTACTAAAGATTTTGGTTGATATTTGCAATTACAGTATATGTTTCTGATACTAGTTGATAATAGAAAAGTCACCTATTGCCAAGTTGCTCTGAAAGTATATTTGTAGGACATTTTAGCAAGTAAACATGTCTACGGTCACGATTATTCTATAATTACCCACTGCCACTGACGTAAGAAGCGGGTGTGTCTTCGACGTAGTAGTTTGTGTATTTAGCGACAGTTGCTGCTGATCACCTGACATTCTATTTTAAAAATCTGAAATGGTCTTTTATGCAGTAGGTATTTGCCATAAAATATAAGTTCCACAAATCTATTACGTAGGCCCAGTTTTTCTGGAGATCTTAGATTGATTTGTGATTTTGTTTATATATTTTAAGAGGATTATATTTTAAGATCAAAAGATTCCTCTTTTTTTTTATGTAACTATAGTTACTAAATCAATGATGAATTTATTGTGATCACTTCGTGAGATCTTTGTGGAAAATATTAAGAAAGATACATATTTTTTTCTTAAAGGATGAAAATATTATAAAAAGCAATGTTATTAACGTTAAAATATTTGGCGAAAAGATCTCCAACTGTCAAGAAAAGTATTGGACTCGGTGACACACAAATCATAGTCATAGCTTCTACAAACTTTCTACGTTATTTTAGTTTTACAACCATAATGAGATTAAAAATTTACAGCACTAAGAGTTATCGTTCTTGTATGTCCTAATTAAAATAAACGTTATTTTCGAAATTAAAAAAATTAAAGTAAAAATACCAGTACCAAACTAATGGACATATTTAAAAGAGCAAAGCCTGTGAGTTTCTTGCCAGTTCTTCTTACAGAGCGGTGGCTCGGAACTGGCACTTAGATTCACTTACACTTAATTATTTTTTGTTTTTAAATTGTTTTGTTGCATGTAAGTGAATCTAAGCTTCGTGATTTAGTGTAATATTATTTCGATTGTTTTTTTTTTTCATTTGTAATTATGACGTTTTCAAGTACTATGTATAATAGTTTATGAAATAAATAATTTTTTACTTTTTTACTTTACCTTTATTCGTCAATATTTTTAAAAATGGTGATAAAAAATGAATTGTAATATATCTATTCAAAAACGATATTTCTACCTACCTCACTTTGTGTGCGTGTCCATTGCCTTGTATAGTGCCATAATTTTATTGAACCAGTTAAAGTTTTTCGACATGATCATAAAATTTTACGAGCAAAATTTTTTTGGGGATGCCTATTAATCAGAGTGAGTACTTTTACAAACTAATTACTAAATTTACAATGGCTTGAGAATTATTACTAAAGGTTGACGCATTGAAAAACTCAAAATTCAAATGTGGTGGTCCGTCAATGGACACGCATATCTTCACTTTCGGGTGAGGAGCCGTCAGTTTACTAGGAACTACTAGAACTTTTTTATGAACTTACGGTAAAAACAAATAATACATCTACGGTGGCAACTACATACTGGTATTCTGATTCATCTAAAAAATTATGCGTTAACGCAATTTTGGGCAAAGGATATCAGAAAGCATAATTACCTTGTTGGACATAAAAACAATAAAGTCTAATTAGGTGTGCATGTTTCGTCAATTAATACTAAAAGGTGTAGTTAATTACAAAGAAGCGAATTAGAAATAATAATCTAAATGAAGCTTAAATAGAAAGAAGACCTTATGATTATTTTTTGCAAATCCTTATATTACGTATCCGAAAGTACACACATAATAAGTATCTACCTGAAACCTAAGGTTTTCTTTAATTTAAAACTCAATAAAATCCATCAGCATTACCCAGAAATGGGTTTAAAACGTTAAATTACATTTAATAAAGAAACCAGTTTTATGAAGAGTATTTCATAACCTATGGTAATCAAGAGCTCTTCTACTTTCAAACTGTATTGAGCTAAGTTTCGTTTTCGTTTGAGAGGAAGTTGGAAGTTCAAACCTCTGCAATACTTTTACGTAAACCCGCCGTAAAAAAAAGGCTGTTATAAGTATACAAAACATTGTTAGTAAAAAATAATACAAAACAACAAATTTTGGCATGCTTGATGTCTTGTGAAAGCAAACCTAAGTGAATTTTAAAAGTTACTCACAACACAGGATCAACGTTGTGCACGAACGAGTATGGTCTGCATCATGAAAGGTGTAAAACATTTAGAATCTGATTGTTCGTATCAATAATGAGATAGCTACGTTTGGTTTTATGTAATAAATAATTAATTTTCCATATATGTGTCAACATGATTGTTAGGTCAGCAAATAAGTTATTGCACAAGTGACCACCGAAAGAAATAATGTTACACCGAATCCTATTATTTCACCTTAGAACGAGAGCATAATATCCTGAGAGAACATTGAATTTTATATGGTTTTGTGTGCCATAGTAGTGGTAATGTTCTTTGTGTGCATTAACTGTTTAATTAATAATTGTGGAAAGCCGGACTAAATACAGGACAACCCACTGTGGAAATCAGCTGTGTTCATTTATTTGCACCATATTCTCGGAATTATTAGATTAAATATATTAGTCAAGCTCCCGCCCGCATTGAATGGGCGCGTTAGTTTTTAAGTTTTACTTTCATAAGAGCTCTATTGAGCCAAACTTTAAAAACTGATTTTGGCATTGACTTTGAATATACTATATTTGGTACACATTATCATAAGCAAAATGTTCATTTCTCAATTTGTTCCTTGAAAAGATTTCAAGAAATATGTAAGTTGCATGACGTTAATATGTCTTTGTACTCTACCTATATAGAATATATGAATATAGAGTATAAATGTTAATAGAAATGTCATAAGTGACTAGATCAATCACGACGCCCGGCAGAGGCGGCAGACAGTATTTATGGAACATAATTATTATGGATCAATAGGAGTCGATATAGGTCATTAACGTCAATTTATTTCTAATAGAGACGGCACGTTTTAACTGCAATGACTTATGTACACTTTCATTATAGAGAGTACAGATTTAAAATGATAAAAATGCTGATAAACGTACCTCATATCAATAGCTTGAACTGCATAAAAGTTTGGTGCTGAATTTCGCCATTTCTGAAACAAATATTATCTCATGTTTATTAAGAAGTTTTTATTTTAAAGATATAATACAATTTGCACATAGTTGCTGTCACCATAGGAATATAGACTGAAAGACAGGACACTCACAGGTTTAAAATCTGTTACAAACACAGGTCTCACTTGACTGTAATGACGGATGCAAAAACATGTAGTTGGGTAGAACGCCGGTCTATTAGAGAATGTGATCCGACGTAGGTGGCGGCTGGCCATGGCCACTGGGAGTAATGTCGAGACGTAACTTAACACTTGTGCTGAAAGGTCACTGTCACAAATTGAGCGTGTGTTAGGAACAGTCGATTTGGCAGAGTAAGTAACTAGGTGACTAGACAGGGAGTGAGCAAAAAACCGCGCCGGCGCTCTGCGGAGCCTCCATAACGCGCAAGCGCTGACAGACTAGTACCGCCCGCTGCTAACCACTCCCGCAGTCGCTTATCTGCCACTGTTTACTTTCAGAGTTTACCTGTCTGTCGTGACGTTTCGTGAAATCCCACTATGATGAACAGGTCACGTTTTTCTACAACTTGAAACAATTTTTGTCAATAGTTTTCAAAAAGTTGCGTAATAACTGCACTTAAGTTGAAATGCAATGTTATGTTATAAGTGCTATATAAACAACGCTGTATCAGTGTGTTTATTTCTTTACGGCCCTCTGTGCAAAAAAACAACGAGATTTTTTTTTATTTGATGTAGATAACGCAAAAATAAGAACAAACACATATACAAAATCACTGTTGAATTATAATACTAGTAAGATAATGTCATACCTTTTGTCGCTTCTGATGTTGATAAGATAAGATTTTAAATCATTAATCATTATTTATGAACGATATTTTAGATTACCTACTCGTAGTGGATTTTTTATGGTTCCGTACCAAAAGGGTTAATCCAGGGAATTTGAATACGTGTCTATTATCGTATAAATAAGCTCCTAGTCGCACAGCGTGCAATGGAGAAAGCTATGTTGGGAATCTCACTGCGAGATCGAATGAAAAAGGAGAATCAGAAATGAGGAGATCCGTAGAAGAACGAGTGTCACCGACATAGCTCAAAGAATCGGCAAGCTGAAGTGGCAGTGAGCAGGGCACATATCACGAAGAACTCACGGCCGTTGGGCAGAAAAGTTCTAGAATGGAGGCCCTTTAATAGAAAACGAAGCGTCGGCCGTCTATCTACAAGGTGGACGGACGACCTCAAAGAGTTGCAGGTTCACGTTGGATGCAACCGGTTACATTGGAAGCTAAAGTAACCGATTGAGTGAGGCCTTTGTTCAGAAGTGGACGGGTAGATGATAATGATGATCGTATAAATCTTAATAGCTAAACGTTGAAGTTTTCACCGATTGTGCACTTAGCCAGTGTAATTGCTCGCGCGTTCGATATTTTATTCGATGAAATTTTGCACGACCTAAATATGTTGAAATTGCCAGTTCTTTTTATTTTTTTTAAATCAGGTTATATATTATATTTTTTCATGAATTTCAGCACTTGTTTATTAATACAGTAATACAGAATTGATTGGACTTCCATTCTTTGTTAATATAAAATTTACCCTCATACTTTATTTTAGTAAAATGTAGCTTTCCATGCTATATTATTTGTTAATAATGTTTTATTATTTCTGAATAATCGAGTTACATAATGAAATAGTTCACAGATCTTTAGAACTCACCTAAGGAACCAGATTAGTTAGTCTTATTTTAGATATAAATTCGTTTTAGAATATTACGTATGTCTCAGACATGTAAGCTCAACTGTTATGCAAATGAATTTCGTCAAAGCAATTAAAGTCTTTCATTTTACTTAAATAATTAGTCCAACCATGAACCAATTGTCTAATTAAAATCACTATGAATACTGTAATGTTATTGTCAATTTTATATTTTAGAAAAGACTGACCGCACTCTGCTCCGTAAAAGTGACTCACCAATTTTTGAAACCTTAAAATTTGAGCAGAGATCTATTTATTTTTGTTTTAAACTGGCGGCCGCTGTTTCATGTTAAAATCTGTCAGTAAAAATCCCGTCAAAATCGGTCGAGCTGTTTCGGATATTTTTACTCCCAAACAGCTCTGTCTGTTATATAAGAATCACATGCGATTGAGTATTAAATATTTATCCCACCGTTTATCGTTCTGCTAAATACCCTCTTGATGCACTTAATAAATTGCAAATGCGGAAGATGTTCATTACTAGGGATACTGAGGTTCTCGCTTCTCTTGAGGTCACTCAAGCCAGCAGCGTAGAGTAGCATCGTAAAATTTTATTTAACACTATTATTACGGAGCATGTCCTAAATAACTTTAAGTTGTAATCCCGCCCTCTCTTTTCCTCTCTTGTGATGTAATTAATGGTCTTAAGAATCATTCTCATACTGCGCTGAATGACCAATCGGCCTTCATAAGGCTGAAATGGTAATGATCGATTTGATAACAAAAAAATCATTTTACAAACAGAATTTGGATTGGGCGCCAATAGCTCCACTGAAGATGAAAACATTAATAATGTAAGTAGGTATCTTGACCGCTGACACTGTACTGCCGGTATGAAAGATTGACAACCCGGTTTCACGAAAGAGACAATTACAAATCGAACAAATTTGCATCTACTTATCATTGTCAAATGTCTTGCATTGTTTGTTGCCAGATCCATTATATTTCTTGTAACATAGTAGCTTGATTTAAAAAGCGTTTTTGAAACGGTACAGGTGTGAGATTTTGGTTTGTCAAATCCCTGAATTGGAGGTGATTGCCAATATGTGGCTATACAGCCTAGCACTAGAATAATGTGACTTTTGGTCATGGAGTGATGTTGTGACTTTTATATATGTCCGTATTATCCCAAGGAACGGTAAAGGTCAAAGGAGGGGTACTAATACGTTAAGGGTCTGGTTATGAAAGACAGTTGCGATGTTGTACAGCCGGCTTCAGTATTCGTTGCATAATGTAATACCTTGTCACACTAACTATAACACCTTTCTTTAGGAATTAAATAATTTGCTCAGCTTATTACTATGCTGTGCAGCTATTTTCGAATCTTGCCGTAATAAGGACGACAGGCTTGACTTGCCGTAACAGGGAACGGATTCCATAATATTTTATTTAAATTGATTTCATGTGTTCCTAACTTGCGAAGAGTATGATTGCAAAAGAAACTGTCCGGTACGTTTTCACGATATGATATGGAGGAAATTTGAGATCTTAAATAAATTACATAATTTTTACTCAAAAATAATTCCTTAAAGGAGTGAAGACGTTTGGATGAGACATTATCATTTCTCAAGTAGTAGACTCGTTACTTTAGTTAAGAAATAAAATAATGTTTTGAAGTGTATAATTATAATAATAAAAGTGATAAATTCTGATTACCGAACGACACAAACTAATGGTCAGTTTAAAATAATCATTAAAATACGCGTATGTAATAAATCTAGTTATTTGCTCGTAAATTAACAGAAACTTTTTCTGATAGGTAGATGTAGAAAAGTATAGATTGTTATTATTGGATACATACAAATGAAATTGGCGTTTTATCGTACTGGCCACTTTGATCTCAAACATTTGACGATTGGCTAATTATTCCAAATTCAAAAGTGAAGCGTCATGCCTGCAGTTTTGTTTTATTTTCTAAAATTTGTTATATTTCTAACATTAATGTGTAATAACGGTGGATGTGGTGGACCGTTATGTGTTTGTGAATATACATGAGTGTTGGTAAATCAAACAAAGCAGTGCAACAACATTTTTCAAATTCTCTCAAGGAGTCCATGTGAGATCTCAGTATAGTCCCACATCTTTACTGAGGACTCAAGGGGCTTTGGGGAGGGTATCTCATTTACCATTTATCATCTTTATCACCACTCATTCTCATTTACTATAAATTATATATTATTAAAATATCACTTCCTTGACACTGGCTAAATGTGCTAGACGCACGAAGCCATTATTTAAATGGAAGAAGAACATGCGTCTGCAATTTTTATTTTTATTTTGTGATATTTTGATCGTTAATGTGTAATAACGACGGATTATGAACCGTGAAGTGTTTGTGAACGTACATCAGTGTAATTGAAATAAAGCAGTGCAACATTACTTTTCAAATTCCATCAAGTAGTCTTTGTGAGGTATCAGTATAGTCCCACATCTTTACGGGTCTAGGGGAGGGAATCTCGTTAGTCATTTCTCATCTTTATCACCACTCATTCGCATTTACAATGAATGATATATCATTAATTTATATTTTACTTGACATTGGCAAACATTTTGTTGATTCTCGCTCTGGCAGTTTTTTCAGGAAAGGAATCAATGATCTCCCTATAAAAGGCAAGTACGTAATTTGATTGTTTTGATAAAAAACATTGTAAAAAAATATAGTTTTCTTAATTCCATGTAAAACATCAATTTTATATGTAGGAACTTAATATGTTTCTAATAAATCTATTCAGATTTTCGCTAATATATCTATTTCACATTATCATATCAGCCGTATACAGGGCGCCCCACGAATATGCTACATAGAGAAAAGTATCTTGAATATTGTAGATGGAACATTTGACTGAAAGAACACACTATTTTAATTTCAAAAACAATTTAAACTGCATTTATAGATTTTTAAATGATTACACGGTGGAACGGGAATCGAACCCACTACACTTGAAAAAATAATACTCAGCAACTTTATCATACCGATCGGAAGGCTTCATCCATCATAAAGATTATTTTTTGCTACATAACAGAGTGTGAGTAATAAAAGAAAAACCATTAATTTGTAACCAATAAATTGTTTTGAAACTGAAATAATGGCTTCTTTCAGTCAAATGTTACATCTACAATATTGAAGATACTTTCCTCCATGTTGCATAGCCGTGGGACGCCCTGTACCTATAGTCAACTGCTGAACATTAGCCTGCCCAATAGAATACACTCTATGCCATAATCACCACGCTGTGCAGGCGGGTTGGTGATCGCAGTTCACGCTAGTGCGCAGGATGACGCTGCTGCCCATCATCCGGTAGCACTTTTCTTCGTCGACTCTTACGATTCCCCATAAGATGAGAGGGCAGGTACTATTCTAGGCCGGTACCACACGGCACATTTCTCACTTTCTTATAAAGACTGGAATTAATGAAGTACCTGGAGAAATATAATTATAATTGTGTTTATAAATAATAGGTTATATAATTAGTTAGACAGGTAATTAACGAGTATTTAATTGAAAAAGATGCATATCTAATCCTAATGTTATTACTTAGGTTTTTTTTGTGCTGCTGGTCAGTCCGATTCTTCCATAAAAACTGCGTTTGTTTTGTTCTAAATCTAATTCAATATCTCTCTTAAGTTGGTTTGTAAGAGTCTCACAAGGTCCCCTGTGCCCATCAGTGGGATGATAATTAAAGAAGTATAGAAAAAAATACTAATGAGCTGGGTGATAAAAAAAACAGGCAGATCATAATGGAGTTACAATGTCGTCTGGATACCCGTGACTTGAGAATTTATCTATAAAATAATTACAAGTGTTCATATTCACCTCAAAATCATTATTATTTTCCATCACGAAATCTTCGTAACCCTTTGAAAATAGTCTCATAACACTGGGTGTGCGGGGAGCTAGCTTTCCTGTAAGCGCTTTGAGCTACAGAACAAACGCGCATACGTCACAACGCGCAATTTGCAAACGCGCCTACTCCTCTTCTCAATTTTCGCGATATACTGAACTATTTTTCTTCGGACTCGCTTATAAATAACTCCCAACAAGTGCCAAGAACCACCGTCGGGGAACCGCACTATATTTAATACATATAGTAAGAAATATTAAAACAACAACTGCGATATTGCTCTTTCATACGGCATTAATTGTGGCAAATTAATAATAATATACGCTGCGTACTAGATCAGTGCTTGTGCACAACTCCAATATGGAACTAGTAAGTATTTTTAGATTCAACTTGGAAAACAGAGGAAAGCTGGACTCGTGGGTGAATTTTTCTCTAGTGGTTTATTTTTCTTCTTAGAAAATGTGTTCCGCACAATAACGCTGACTCTATACACCGTCAAGCAGACTCCTTATGTCAGGCTCCGAGGGCCAACGAGACCTTTCTCCTCCTGAACTCCTGAACAGCCGTTGACAGATATCAAAAACCGTTGACAGATATCAAGTGCACAGCTGGGTGCTCAGTGGAAACACTAATAAAAAATGCAGCTCCCGGTAGCCTAACTAACACTCGACTCGACACTCCACACTGCTGGAAGCAGTGCAGTAATGTGAAAGGCGGAAAGCTGTAAACTTTGTCAGCAGCCTCTCCTCGCATGAACTAACGCTGATTGTTGCAGACAGCACACGGAGACCGAAAATCTGTAATCTTTCTATTACGTCAAAACCTCCTAGAAACACGGTCGCGATGGATAGGGAGACGCCGAACACAAGTGACAACAGGCTATCCTTCTCTTCCTCTGCATCCTCTGAATGCATGTTGAATCATTTGTACAAGTAAATATTATATGTAATTTCATAATATTAATTGTTTAAAAAATGCATTTCTCAAATTTTTAATGAACCCTATTATAAAATACAAGTAATAAGACATAAAAAATATATTTAAAACCGCGCTATACGTTACGTAACGTAACCTTTATATAGAATAGAGTTATATAGAGTTGTCTTTTTATTCTTTAACAGTTAACGTTAACATAGAAGTAAAAAAACAGTATTTATAATTTCTGTATTTCTAGGATATATGTAATAATAAATAACAAAAAAAATCTGACGATTACACCTATAATTTAGTTCCAAGTTAAGTATTACTAAGAACTTGTGTTATGGATACTAAATAACGGATAAAAATACATAAATACTTTTTTTTTTGTAAATACATACTTAATATACATAGAAAAACACCCAGCCCAGAACAAATATTCATGTTTGTGCACACAAAGATTTGTCCTAAGTGGGAATCGAACCCACGACCTTAGGATCGGAGTGCGGGTATACTCGCCAACACGCCATATCGGTCGTCAAAAGTCAGGACCTTTGGTTTGTATAAAGGGGGAAGTTAAGTTTATATACCTGTCGTTTATGTAAATTTTGTTTGTTTGTATCTTGTTTCAGAAACTTGGCAGTCTTAAATACATTACAGGCAGGCAGGGCACAAATTATGTTGATAATTTCAAAAATATCCAGGGTGTATTATTAAAACTATGTAAATTATAAGCCTCGGATATGTTTAAAACTTTATGAACGAAAAAAAACCAGTTCATTTTTGTTTGTGTCTTAAATGACATAGTAATGATAAGGGCAGTATGTCTATGACCATAAGTGTTATAAGGTGAAAGCACAGATATAAATAACGCAAGTATCACGATTTGTATTGAAATCAAGCGTGCCGACTTTTGAACACCTAATGTGACGTCACTCCCAATATTTAGTGACGGGAAATTAAAACTGATTCATCGACACTGATGCCGCTAATGATAAATATTTTATAATGTGTAATCGTTTATGTTACAGTATGTAAAAAGCAACAAAAGACGTGCGCGAACTTTAAGTAGCGACGGCCTACCCCGAAGATTGGTCGGGGTTCGGACACGCGAATCACATGTATTTGCGTCATCTTTTGTATCTATTATATCTTTTGTCGTCTTTCGTCACTTGACTTGTTCGTCTCGTCAATCTTTAAAAATCGGCTTAGCCCTATACGACTACCCCAAAACAATGATTATAGGATTGAAAGTCAGGTCAAGTCAAAACATTTATTTAAGTTTGGCACAATAGAGCGCTTTGAAAGTCAAACTTAAAAATCAACGCGCCCATTCACTGTGGGTGGCTTGATCGTAAAAGAAAGGGCAAGAAAAACGTCAAGGTTGGTTTTTTCTCCCGCCCCAGTGACATGAAAATGTACTTAATATTAAAACAATTTAATGAATCTCTAAAAACTTGTTTTTTGCAGTCATAAGATTTAAACGAAAAGAAGACAATAACTCTTTTTAGTAAGATGATAATTGTTAGTAACGACTCGACGTATGACGCCATCACCGCAGAGACATTTAAGTGAGCATGACGTTTAACAAAAATAACATTGACATGTGCTGCAAACCACAAATTTTTACTCTAAAGTAATATTGGTGGTATCTGTTATGTTTAGCAGCAACAAAACATACCTATGTAACTTAATTGTATACAAGCAGTCTTATTTATAATTAAAGTTATATACATTACAAGATTATAGATAGCCCGTATGGCGCGCTTTTGTAGTACGAGTATTTTATAAATGTCCGCAAAAGATCCTCACAATAACATACCATATGACACAATGCCCTGAAAATAACTAAAATAGACTAATCTAGCTGGTTCTTCGTCTGCTAAGAGTCTTATAATTTGTATGACATAGCATGCTGGGCTAAGCCTTCCAGACAAATCCATTATACGGGGATTCCACTGCAATTTATAATCTAGCTTGCTGCTTTAGAACTTTTTGTCATTTACGAGTATAATTCCAAGTCAGAGTGGTCAGGCATCGCATCGGGTACTTTGATGATGACACTTTAAAAACCATCAGTCACAGTCATACATACTTCTTATCGCGTACCCTGGGATTGTAGAATGAGCGTCATGGTGCAATTTTTTCAAGCAATTACAGCATGGGGCTCTTCATAAAGAGCGTGACATGGGTTTAAAATGTCGGCAGGCCCCCTATTGATGCCCCTTTTGTTGCAAGCGTCCGTAGACTGCGGTGACTACTATCCATCAGGTAAGCCGTGAGCTTGAGTGCCAGTTATTATTTAAACTTTTTGCTCGTTTGGCCTTTAACGGGATAAGAAAAGGTAGGAACTACAAATTAAATAAGTAAATAAGAAATAAACATTTTTATTCAGAAAATTAATTCAGCCGCGTTTTTACTTAACTGTAGAAAAAATATTATCTCTTCATAAAGCAGACTTGTACAGGCTTGGAACTTCTTAGTACTAAGTCAGCCGCCATGTGGAGGTCCATGGGTCGAGTGACCGGGGCAAGCTCGAAGCGGCGTAATACAGCAGACAAAGCTGACTTCATCTCCATCATCGCAAATCGTTGCCCTGCCGGACGAAAATATTAAGGTTGTCATCGTAATTCTCGATTCAGCCAAGCCCAAAACAAATATAGTTAGCTTGCATTATGCATATATCACTGTGTAGCTTGAGTTTCAGCTAAGAGGATTTTTCATACGACTCGCAAATCAATTTTCATAAAACTTTTTGACTACTGCTGGTCGTGGGGTCTATTCATACATAGGAAAAATATTTGTGTGCAAAAAATGGACTTTTTGGTTCTTCACACATGAAGAATAAAATTAAATGAAATAAGTAAGGTTGTTTTCTATGTATAATAAGTACTTATGAAAACAAAGTATTTATGTGTATCCGTTGTTTCGTGAGCCCGTGTCGGTAATGCGACGTTAATAAATCGTTTATTAAGATCCGTAGTCCATTATACATAGTACAAGATCCGCTTATTGTAGAGCTAGACGGCGCTATATGAGATCTCTGATACTAAATGGCGCTGTGTGGTCTTTAACAACATTTATTTGTTACGTCTATTACTTACCATTTATTTGTTAAGAGATGACAGCAATGGGGCTTTTCAAAGAGAGAGAACGTCTTTTAATTGGCCAGCAACGCGCAAGTGATACGCCTAATGCTGCAAAAGTCCATAGGCTGGTGACCGATTTCGTTCAGGTGGGCCACACTCTTGAGTGCCACCTTGTGGTATGAAATAAAATTATATTTTTACCTATACAATTACGTGGTCCAGCACTAAACGGTATGTATGCAAACGGATGTCGGCCGATGCAGTTTTCTGTTAGAAATCGATCAGGATCGAATTTCAAGGGGTTAGGATACAGATCCTTACGTCGATGCAGGTCGTATATGTGAATGTGACAGAAGGTGTCCTCGGGAATCGTGTATTCACCTGCAATAAAGAATACAACATACAATTAATTTTCCTAAGAAACATCAGTTTCGGGTTACTTTTCTTGAAGTACACGCCATGCTAATCGTATCTCTGATACTAAGGGAGTCAAAGCGGAGGGGACAGATATATACGATATGACTATCTCAGTTTCGTTGTGTTATATAAAAAAATGACCTATCCAGTCATTTGTTTTCGGGTAGAATTGAAGTTCTCTTGGTCCTCCTATAAACGAGTAACCCGACTGTTGTATTGTATTATGATTATTCACCCAAGTTGCTATTAGAAAAATAGTATTACGAAGCATCTGTTTTGGGCTACACAAATGATGACAACTCAGTTCATAATTATAATGGACTGCTGTAACTGCCTAATCAATATCAATCAACTTTTGTATTTTTAATTAAAATTTAAAAGGCTTAATTAGAATTTAACTGAATTGCTTACAACTTTAGTAGGTCCCATTTCTGAGATTAATAACTTTATTCTTTATTAATTCATTAATTGGTCTTAGAAATGGTACCGCCTACTATGCGATATTACCTACCTATCTACGCCATTTAGCATTATTTTAAGGATAAGTTGTTTTTTTATTTTGCTTACACGTAATCAATCATCTCAGCCCATTAACGTGCCACTACTGAGGACGAGCCTCCTCTCACATACCAAGGTGCGAGGGCCACGCTGACCCAGTGCGGATTGGCGGAGGCAGGTGTATGGCGTCCTGCTTTTAGATTTTTCAAGCTACCCAACTGCCTCTAACATGGCTTAACGACTACCACATTTAGTGATAACCGGGACCAACGGCTTAACGTGCCTGCCAAAGCACGGAAGCGCTCTATAACAAATGCCACACAAACGGTCACCCATCCAACGACTGACCTCTGTTACAGAGGTCAGTCGTTGGATGGTTGCTCTGCTTTACTTCGGTGATCGTTTCCGACCACCGAGCACCGCGGAGCAGAATAGTTTCAAAAATTCAAATTTATTTCAAGAAACCTTTGTGGTAGTTTGGTTTGTGCTAATTCTTACTTTGATATTAGTGCTAAGTTGATGTAAAGTTTGAAACCTACTCCTTCTGATACTTACTATCGTTAGAATACATTTTATAATAATAATTAAATTCATAAATTTGACAACAATGGTCCAATTGTTAGTAATTTACACAACTTAAAGACTAGTGTTAGTTAATACAATAATAATTAAATCTAACAAAACTAACACCGTGCCGGCCTTTAATGCACTAATACAAACACAAAGTGCCTAATATTGGTGCATCAAACTTATTTACTATTTATATCATGTATCATCATTTTAGCCTTCTTCTACAGGGCACGGGCCTCCTTTCACGAATGAAGGTGAGAGGAATTCAAGCCACACTCCACCATGCGGATCCAGTGTGAATTGGCGGAAAATTCGGTTTTACGGTATCATGCTCAAAAAATTGACAAGCTGAAGTGTTAGTGCACAGGGCACATAGCACGAAGAACTGACGGTCATTGGGGCAGAAAAGTTCTGAACTGGAAACCTTTTCATAGGAAACGTAACATAGGATGTCCATCTGCAAGATAGGGCGGTGCAGGCAGGAACACCAGAGCTGCTGTATTATTAGATAACGCTGATGTATCGCCGTTGTGAAAGGTAACATTACTTTTTTTTCTTTTAATAATGGCTTCGTGCGTTTAGCACATTTAGCCATTGTTAAGTAAGAGATATATTAATAATATATAAATCATAGTAAATGAGAATGAGTGGTGACAAAGATGATAAATGGTAAAAAAATGGTAAATAAGATGCCCACCCCTAAGCCCATTGAGTCCTCAGTAAAGATGTGGAACTATACCTACTGAAATATCACATGGACTTCTTGAGAGAATTTGAAAGTGATATTGCACTGTTTTGTTTCGATCACCAACACTCATGTACGTTCATAAACACTTAACGGTTAATAATCCACCGTTATTACACATTAGTGTTAGAATTATCGCACCTTTCATACTATAGGGGCCCCATTTCGAAAAATCATGTTTTTTGGGAAAACGCGTTAAAAGATTTTTGAGCCCCTATATTTTCACAAAATTGATCATAACTACATATTTTTTTTTAGATGTACCATATATATATTATATAGTAGGAAAGCTGCGATATCACAAATGTTAGAAAATAAAACAAATCTGCAGACATGAGGCTTCACTTTCCCGACAAGAAGTCTTTTTTCTTTCTTTATTTTAAATAATGGCTTCGTGCGTCCAGCACTTTTAGCCAGTGTCAAGTAAGTGATATATTAATAATATATAATTCATAGTAAATGAGAACGAGCGGTGATAAAGATGATAAATGGTAAATGAGATACCCTCTCCTAAGCCCCTTGAGTCTTCAGTAAAGATGTGGGACTATACTGAGATCTCACATGGACTCCTTGAGCGAATTTGAAAAGTGATGTTGCACTGCTTTGTTTGATTTACCGACACTCATGTATATTCACAAACATTTAACGGTTAATAATCCACCGTTACTACACATTAATTTTAGAAATATCACAAATTTTAGAAAATAAAACAAAACTGCAGTCATGACATTTTACTTTCCCGCCAAGAAGTCCATAACGTTACTTATGTTGTAAAGTTATTTGTTTTTTTTATACTTTTGTTTTTGTGTATGCGATACGTTTGATTAAATTTTTTATGTTATATTATTTTCGTTCATATTTTTTTATTTTAGATGGACGTGATAAAGGTCGCAGGATTACGTTGGGTGCAAGCCGCCTGCAATCGGTCCCATTGGAAGCTTATGGAGAGGCCTATGTTCAGCAGTGGATGTCTTTGGGGTTATCCTTAAATTACATCACACGAATGTCGTGATCTTTTGACCCCCCCACCGTCCTTGTCACAGCTGGTCACACTTGTGACACTCCCTCAGCAAAATGTTCATCGTATCTGGATTTCAAATGTGACGTCACGAAATAGAATCCATGTCACACTTCGTCAACCCCCCCCCCCCCATCTTAACGTGTGACGTCATTTATGGATAGCCACTTTAGGCTGATGATAATGAATAATAATAGCAACTAGCAGACAGTACGTTGGTCCTCCTAAAAATGGAATAAATAATCGGAAATGACTGAAATTATTACCAATTGTTACCGGCTCACTAAGTCGCCGACTGATTAAAGGCACCGGAGGATAAAGTCTAAGGGACTCTTTGATACAGCATTCCAAGTACTTCATATTTGACAAGTCTTCATAATTGGCTTCTCGATCGGATTTTCCGAATATACTCTGAATCTCTTCGAATGCTCTATCCTATAATGAATAATACAGTCATATAAACCATCAAGAACTCCTTAGTTTTTTATTACACTTACATTTTACATACACTGGCCTGTAAAACTAACGACTATGCTTTTGTTTTTTTTAAAATTTTAATCCACAGCAGTTAGAGTTTTAAAATAAAGATCGCTTTATCGTAATCATCACCAGCCATATCGTCCATAGGTTCATATCGTACATAGGCTTCTCCAATGGCATGCCACCGAGCTCTTCTCCCCCATACGTTTCATAGCATTTAAAAACAGATGTTTTTCTTTCTAATTTTTTTTTTGAAAATCTTTACGGAGTCCTTTTTATTTCAAATGTTATTACATTTTTTTTAAAAGAGATACTTAATTTTACAGGCCAGTGTATAACTTAATGAAACTGATCTCCCTGATCTGCGTGCGTCTACTATGTTAATTATCTGTTTGAGCTAAATTAGGGAATCGGAACTAAGTTCCCACTCTAAATTGAACTTTATTAAGTTACACTAGAAAACCGATGAAAATTTTTGACTTGTTGAAGCCGCATAGGCGATCGGAAATTTCACCATGCATATTTTTAATACGTTAAGTTTTATTTAAGTCATTCATTCATTCATTTTTTTTTCGATTTCTAGGAAAAATTACTGCCGTTTACATTCCGATGAAATTGGGCATCGAAATACATAGGACAGTCTTAAGATTCTCATCAAATTTTAACTAACTTGAGATGTGCTGCATATGAGTGTTACTTTGTTTTTAATGTGGCACGTCATAATTTCCTGCCTTATGGTGAGCTGTCGACGCAGTCCAGAGTTGTAAAAGCGCTCCATATGGCGTAGAACAAGCGCTCATGACGGCCAAAAAGTTATTTAATATTTTCTTACCTGTATATCTTTATGATTAGCCATCAACATCAGACAATAGGTCAATCCAGCCGCAGTTGTGTCGTGACCCTAGAATTGTATAGTATATATTAAAAAGTAGGAAATATTCTTAAGTTTCTCTAAGAATTTTCAATGTATTGCATAGATTTAGTCACGGGCATTTTGTGGGTTTAATGCCTAAAATGATCGAATTAACAATAGGTTATCATTACAAGAGTAAAAGAAAGATAACTATATAGCACCTATGGTGCTACAACGTCACTTATGCAATTTTATAAAAATTGATCTGGTTAAGAGCAAAAATAACAAATGTACTAAATTGTAAGATGTTTCTTTTTACTTTGTAATGCAGTCTGTGTGAGGATTAACTTACTTATAAACATTACTTGGTTCATCTCTTCCAAATTCAAAATAGTGTTCAAACGACGTAAACAAACCATATTTCTTTCTTTCTTTTAAATTATGGCTTCGTGTGTCTAGCACATTTAGCTAGTGTCAAGTAAGTGATATATTAATAATATATAATTCATAGTGAATGAGAACGAGCGGTGATAAAGATGATAAATGGTAAATGAGATACCCTCCCCTAGTGAGTGAATATAATACTTCAACCATGAAATGAGAATGAGTTGTGATACTTAAAAAAAAACATAGAGAGAAGGGTTGAAGGAGTCCTTTGGAGTTCTTGGCGGGAAAGTGAAGCGTCATGTCTGCAGTTTTGTTTTATTTTCTAACATTTGTGATATTTGGACATTTATGTGTAATAACGGTGGATTATTAACCGTTAAGTGTTTGTGAACGTACATGAGTGTTGATAAATGAAACAAAACAGTGCAACATCACTTTTCAAATTTCCTCAATAAGTCCATGTGAGATCTCAGTATAGTCCCACATCTTTACTGAGGACTCAAGGGGTTCAGGAGAGGGCATCTCATTTACCATTTATCATCTGTATCACGACTCATTCTCATTTACTATAATTTATATGTTATTAATATATCTCATAATTGACACTGGCTAAATGTGCAAACCGCACGAAGCCATTATTTAAAAGAAAAAAAAGGAGTCCGTCGGCAGCAGTGCCATCTATGGCATTAAAAAAAATACGGTGGGTCCGACACCTGAACAAGAATAGTTCCTGTATCTCAAGTAATATCTAATAATAAACACTACTAAATAATAATGTTTCACATATAGTACTAAAATTTGGTTAGTATATTACAATCACGCGTAGTGGAATTTAAAGCCATGCCTAAGAGATCTTATTCTCAATATAATTAGAAATAGTATACTTATCTTACCTCAAACATGAAAGTGTCAACTTCTTCTTGAATTCCTTTGTCATCTAGCAAATTATCATTTTCTGCTAACAGCAACAAATCTAACAGAGCCAACCGTTTTTTGTTCCCTCCATAAACTTCATCATTCTGGCTATTTACTAATACTTCATTAGCAACGAAACTCCTTTTCCTCTCATTAATCACTTTACTTGTAAACTGGCGAACTATGTCCACGTATTTGTTTTGCTCCTTTCCCAATGAACTCAAGTTAAATATTGGATCAAAAAACAACAATATTGTGATGAGTCTTTGAAGAAGAATGTGTCCTAGTTTATATATCGCTGCTTTGTACAACTGGGTTCCACCTGACATTTCTTCAGATAACTTAATGCCCATCGCTGTTTCTGTAACATCAAACGTTTGAACATTAGCTTAATGAAGTAATAAAAAGCTTAATTTATAAATACCATGATCCAGTCGTCCATTTATTTGATATCCGCAGTCGGGTAAGTGCTTTTTAAAAAAATATATATATAGTCACGTCATTTACCCGTAGGTCCGCAGATGTAGGTCACTTGCTACGATCCTGACACATACTTAAAGCTTAATTCACGCTCATCATTAAGCGACACCTTTATGTGGCTGTTGTGTAAGGGTAACAGCATCATCTAACACTTCAAGCTGTCGCTCATGCGAAATACCATCGAATACCATCCAGACTGCATCAACATAAACAAACCAATCAAGGAGTTGTCTGAGGAATTCAAGTCAACATTCTCATGTCCATCCTGTCGTAGTAAATTACCGAAAACGGACAATACCAATACACCACTGAAGGAGACAACAAACTACTCAGCTGACGAATCACTGAACATTAATACGAAACGAGGCACCCAACGAGGCAGTCAACCGCACCAGAAGGGTGCATCGAACGCAACCACTGAGAGTATCCGGCAGATTATAAGGGAAGAACTGGAATTCGTTCTAGAAAGCTTTAAGACCAGTAGGGGAACTCAAGGGGGACATTGAGTCAAATAAAAACAGTATACTATTGCTAGAGGCTGAAAACTCAACCTTGAGGAATACAGTTACTGATCTTAACGCGCGGATTGGTCGAACAGAGCAGCACGCCAGAGCTAGCAACTTAGAAATCCAAAACGTTCCAGAACATAAATCGGAAAACCTATTAACTATCATCAAAGAAATAGCTTCGTTCACGGACTGCAAATTGGAAGAAACTGACTTACATCTGTGCACGAGAACCACCAAAATAGATAAGAATAGTAGACGACCAAGAACTATTGTTGTAAAATTTACGTCCAAAAGAACACGCGACAATTATTTGGCCTCAAGTCTCAAATACAACAAAAAGGCCAAAAGAACATCAGAAAAACTCAATTCTAGTCATCTTGGCATCGGAGGAGAAAGGAACCCGGTCTTTGTGGTGGAACATCTCTGTCCAGAGCTAAAGTCACTGCACGCAGCAGCCCGAAGCAAAGCAAAAGAGCTCAACTATAGATTTGTTTGGGTAAGAGGTGGAAAAATCTTCATGCGAAAGACGGAAACGTCGGAATATAAACCGATAAAAAGCAACCAAGATCTGTCGGAGCTGGTGTAGTTATGTTTGTCCTTGTTTTCTATTTTTTTTCTTTTTTGTCATTTTAATTTTGAGGTTTTTTTTTCTGTTTATAAATATAGATTTTAATGTCAATAAACAACGTAAAGGTATACTACCAAAATGTAAGAGGACTGAATACTAACTCAACTAAGGTACGTCGGGAAATAATTAATAGCAACTTCGATATATACATCTTTACCGAGACATGGCTAAATAGTGGCTGTTTTGATAGTGAATTATTCAACGATCGATATAACGTGTATAGACGTGACAGAGAAACATCAGACGTTTTGATAGCAGTGTCTAACCAGCTAGTGTCAACGCGCATTACAGAATATGAAAGTGATTGCGAGGACCTGTGGGTCTCAGTATCTTTTAAGTCGAGAGAAACACTATCAGCAATCAACATTTGTGCCGTCTATTTGCCACCCCCGGTCACCATAAATAGCTTAAACGCCTTTATAAGTAGAGCAAACTGAAACTTACAGTCTCAATCTGAAGAGCAATGCACACTAATAGCTGGTGACTTTAATATGAGTGGAATAACTTGGCAGAATAAAAATGACGATACATCGGGCCTGGCGCCAGCTAATTACAGTAACTATGAACTGTTATGTAACCTAATACATTTTATGACGATTAACGACCTAAGCCAATTCAATAAAGTAACTAACAAAAATACCAAAATCCTGGATCTAATGTTGTGCAATCTAGAAGGGTTAGAGGTTCGAGAATGTCCACAGCTGATTAGAAACATAGACGAATTTCACCCGGCACTTGAACTAAAGTTGAAAATTCAGATAACAACGCTTAACAAATCCATTCCAGTAAAACGACACAACTTTTATAAGGCTGATTACGAGGCTATTAATGATTCCCTTGAATCCATCCAATGGCCGGAAGAGTTCAGCGTATTCAGCAATATAAATGATATGCTCGCCCGATTCTACGAAATTTTACACGAAACAATCATTAAACATGTACCAATGACTAAAGTTCGCCACGGGTCTATTCCTGTCTGGTTTTCTCCGGAACTTATATATTTACTTAAACAAACGGGTAAATATCACAAAAGAATCAAAAAGTACGGTAATCCTCTTGACAAACTCGAATTCGATTACTTAAGAAGGGACTGCGCTGGGAAGATAAAAGAATGCTACAGTAAATATATACACTCACTAGAGAGCGAAATAACGAAAAACCCAAAGCGCTTCTGGACCCATATAAAGAATTTAAGAAAGAATAGCTCATCATACCCAAATATTAAGAACTATAACGGCACTCTCTCATCTGACAATAGCTGTATCCCAGATTTATTTGCGGCTCATTTTTCTTCGGTGTACGAAAAGGATGATCAGGTATTTAATTATGATCAACAATCTTTAACACATGCTGAGAGTCTGAACCCAATAGGACCAATACAGTTCAGCAATGACGATGTGAGTGAAAAAATTAAGAAACTTGATACCACGAAAGGTGTAGGCCCAGATAATATTCACTCACTTTTATTGGTCAATTGTGCCGAGAATTTGGCGCTACTTATGACAATTATATACAACCGATCGATAGAGACGGGCACCTTTCCCAATACATGGAAACTGGCAGAGTTATACCTATTTACAAGAGTGGAAAAAGAGAATACGTCATTAATTATCGCCCCATCGCTATCCTTTCAACATTGTCGAAGGTCTTCGAGTCCTTGATTTATACTGAGCTGTGCAATCACATTCGTAAACACATCATCGACGAACAATACGGCTTTATAGCAAAGCGTTCCACAAATACTAATTTGATGCTTTTCTCCTCTGAAGTAATAGACGCAGTCGACCAGGGATTACAAATCGATGCAGTGTACACAGACTTCTCGAAGGCGTTCGACAAAGTTAACCACAGAATCCTGTTACAGAAGCTGCTCGCTGTTGGTGTAACAGATAACCTGCACAATTGGTGTAGTTGTTAACGGGGAACACTCTGACCCTTTCGTTGCACAATCTGGCGTTCCTCAGGGTTCTATTTTGGGAGCACTGTTTTTCAATGTCTTCATCAATGTCATTACAAGAAACATTAAACACAGTAATGTATATCTTTTTGCTGATGACCTGAAGCTGACCAAGGTGGTCTCATGCGAGGCGGACTCTAAAGAGTTGCAGGAAGATTTGGGTGGTCTTCAGCAGTGGTGTGAGGTTAATGAAATGTCTTTGAATGCAAAAAAATGTTATCACATCAAGTTCACTAGGAAGCGTAACAAGATCGATACAAAATATTCAATTTCAGAGCACAACCTCTTGGAGGTTACAGTTATACGAGATCTGGGCGTCCTAGTGGATAGCCAAGTACGCTTAAGGCACTTGGGTTCATTTTGAGAAACTCCAAACATTTCAGAAATCCATTCTCGGTTATCTTGCTCTATAACAGCTACGTGCGGAGCAAACTAGAGTACTGTAGTACAGTGTGGTGCCCATACTACAATGTACATATCGACAGAGTAGAAAAAGTACAAAAAAAGTTACTCCGCAGTCTATCCTATCGTTTCAGACCCCCCAGAATCATCAAACCATATACTGAAAAACTAAAATATTTCCATCTCGAGACGCTATCAAACCGCCGTACTTACCTAGATCTATCTTACCTGCACAAATTGGTCAGCAACAAGATCGATAGCCCTAAGCTGCTAAACAAACTTAATTTTAATATTCCCAGACGATTGCCACGATACCCTTGTGGATTGTTCTCAAACAAACTCTGCAAAACGAGGCTAGGCCGTAACTCACCGGTTTTCCGTTTGTCTCGCTTATATAATGATGTTTCGAAGAAATTGCCCGAACTAGATTTAAATTGTCAGAGCCTGCCCAGGTTTCTGAAACTACTGAAACAACTTGCTCACGTACCTTAGTTAGTTAGTTCATTAGAAATTATCACCGATTTAGTAATTTTCTTTTCTCTATAATCCCTTAATGTTTAAATGTAATCGTAGTGTAGTAAGTTTAGAGTGTTAGGTTTATTATAATTTTTTGCTATTTTCTTTTTGATTGTAATGCAAGATGTGTTTACCTATAATTATAAGAACAGTTAGTTGTTTAATGTATATTGTTGTAATTTTTATTGTAGTTAATGCTGTGTCTTATGTTGGTAATCCAATAAATAAATCAATAAAATTATCCTTTGCATTCACTTCAGGTGGTACTTTTGACCTGCCTTGACTATGAATAATGTCCTCATATCCTAGAATTTGCCTGGAGCTTGAAAAAAGCTTGCGTTCAGAAGATATAAATTTAAACGAACATTGACGGTTACTTAAATTATGAACTTTCGGGTTTTGTTTCTAAAGTTTATATTTAGCAATTAATGAGCTATAAGATAATTTATCATGATAATTTTTCTGCTTAAACTTTTTCCGCTGGGGCAATGTACCACTTCAGCCCAACAATATACAAGTAAAGAACAAACCTGCAATGTATCGATTCTCGCATTAGGCACGATTTTTTATCGGGCTAAATTTCTAGTTGTTATAGACTAAATCTGATCTGTCCTTTTGTTTGTTAAGCGCGTCTGATTTTTAGTCACACTTACATACATGCCACATGCTGGTGAGGTTAGCTTGGGCTCCTGAGATCTTAATAGGATCCCTAAGCACCTTTAGTTACACTTACACGTCTTAAACTTAAAAATGTGATACGATAAAGCTTTAATACAATCATAATTATTGCCGCAATCGAAGCCAATTGTGCCAAATCTTATTCTTAATAGTATACGTTAGTCATTTTAATAATAAAAATGATTTTAGAGTAACTCTTACACATACAATAATCAAAATAAAATCAAATCGAATATGATGATGAAAATTAAACCTATGTGACAGAAAAAATTTAACTAACACAGCATGTTTACAAGCGCGTTCAACAGAAACGTGTTTTAATTTTTTTATTTTGATATCATGTTTCCTATTCAGCGCTGGGATGATTTATTACTTAAATTATTGCGCATTTTTACCCGTTCGGGCCTCTGGCATTTAAGCATTCGAACTTGATAATAATTGATTTATTACTACTATATTATATCGTGGATCCCCGGATACATGTATTTTGATGATTTTTCTAGCCCTTATGAAGTTTACGAACAGTGAGAACTGTGTTTAAACTACGCCCATACACTAAGAACAAGTAGCGTTTTCAAACTCACCAAGGTACATTAAGGGGCTGGTACTAATGTTATTACATTAATAGCGATAATAGCCCAGTGGCGAGCCCCATTTACTTTAAATTCAGAAGTTATGTGCGTAATTATCGCTTACTCCCTGTCTCGCAAAGTACGTAAAGCCGTTGGTCCCGACTGTGGCAGTGAACATCTATGGCAGACGTTATTAGGAAGACAGTGCCTTTTAATATCCTGACAGCTGGTTTAACCATATAATGAGGTTTCCCTCTGGTTTGCGGTCAGACGGGAGTCGCTCCATGTAATAACTGAATTTCAGTCAAATCTGGTTAGAACAGTGAGCAGACCCTGGACCTTAAGCTTAAGTCTAGGGCAACCGAGATAATTCTAGGATATGAGGACATTATTCATAGTCAAGGCAGGTCAAAAGTACCACCTGAAGTGAATGCAAAGGATAATTTTATTGATTTATTTATTGGATTACCAACATAAGACACAGCATTAACTACAATAAAAATTACAACAATATACATTAAACAACTAACTGTTCTTATAATTATAGGTAAACACATCTTGCATTACAATCAAAAAGAAAATAGCAAAAAATTATAATAAACCTAACACTCTAAACTTACTACACTACGATTACATTTAAACATTAAGGGATTATAGAGAAAAGAAAATTACTAAATCGGTGATAATTTCTAATGAACTAACTAACTAAGGTACGTGAGCAAGTTGTTTCAGTAGTTTCAGAAACCTGGGCAGGCTCTGACAATTTAAATCTAGTTCGGGCAATTTCTTCGAAACATCATTATATAAGCGAGACAAACGGAAAACCGGTGAGTTACGGCCTAGCCTCGTTTTGCAGAGTTTGTTTGAGAACAATCCACAAGGGTATCGTGGCAATCGTCTGGGAATATTAAAATTAAGTTTGTTTAGCAGCTTAGGGCTATCGATCTTGTTGCTGACCAATTTGTGCAGGTAAGATAGATCTAGGTAAGTACGGCGGTTTGATAGCGTCTCGAGATGGAAATATTTTAGTTTTTCAGTATATGGTTTGATGATTCTGGGGGGTCTGAAACGATAGGATAGACTGCGGAGTAACTTTTTTTGTACTTTTTCTACTCTGTCGATATGTACATTGTAGTATGGGCACCACACTGTACTACAGTACTCTAGTTTGCTCCGCACGTAGCTGTTATAGAGCAAGATAACCGAGAATGGATTTCTGAAATGTTTGGAGTTTCTCAAAATGAACCCAAGTGCCTTAAGCGTACTTGGCTATCCACTAGGACGCCCAGATCTCGTATAACTGTAACCTCCAAGAGGTTGTGCTCTGAAATTGAATATTTTGTATCGATCTTGTTACGCTTCCTAGTGAACTTGATGTGATAACATTTTTTTGCATTCAAAGACATTTCATTAACCTCACACCACTGCTGAAGACCACCCAAATCTTCCTGCAACTCTTTAGAGTCCGCCTCGCATGAGACCACCTTGGTCAGCTTCAGGTCATCAGCAAAAAGATATACATTACTGTGTTTAATGTTTCTTGTAATGACATTGATGAAGACATTGAAAAACAGTGCTCCCAAAATAGAACCCTGAGGAACGCCAGATTGTGCAACGAAAGGGTCAGAGTGTTCCCCGTTAACAACTACACCAATTGTGCAGGTTATCTGTTACACCAACAGCGAGCAGCTTCTGTAACAGGATTCTGTGGTTAACTTTGTCGAACGCCTTCGAGAAGTCTGTGTACACTGCATCGATTTGTAATCCCTGGTCGACTGCGTCTATTACTTCAGAGGAGAAAAGCATCAAATTAGTATTTGTGGAACGCTTTGCTATAAAGCCGTATTGTTCGTCGATGATGTGTTTACGAATGTGATTGCACAGCTCAGTATAAATCAAGGACTCGAAGACCTTCGACAATGTTGAAAGGATAGCGATGGGGCGATAATTAATGACGTATTCTCTTTTTCCACTCTTGTAAATAGGTATAACTCTGCCAGTTTCCATGTATTGGGAAAGGTGCCCGTCTCTATCGATCGGTTGTATATAATTGTCATAAGTAGCGCCAAATTCTCGGCACAATTGACCAATAAAAGTGAGTGAATATTATCTGGGCCTACACCTTTCGTGGTATCAAGTTTCTTAATTTTTTCACTCACATCGTCATTGCTGAACTGTATTGGTCCTATTGGGTTCAGACTCTCAGCATGTGTTAAAGATTGTTGATCATAATTAAATACCTGATCATCCTTTTCGTACACCGAAGAAAAATGAGCCGCAAATAAATCTGGGATACAGCTATTGTCAGATGAGAGAGTGCCGTTATAGTTCTTAATATTTGGGTATGATGAGCTATTCTTTCTTAAATTCTTTATATGGGTCCAGAAGCGCTTTGGGTTTTTCGTTATTTCGCTCTCTAGTGAGTGTATATATTTACTGTAGCATTCTTTTATCTTCCCAGCGCAGTCCCTTCTTAAGTAATCGAATTCGAGTTTGTCAAGAGGATTACCGTACTTTTTGATTCTTTTGTGATATTTACCCGTTTGTTTAAGTAAATATATAAGTTCCGGAGAAAACCAGACAGGAATAGACCCGTGGCGAACTTTAGTCATTGGTACATGTTTAATGATTGTTTCGTGTAAAATTTCGTAGAATCGGGCGAGCATATCATTTATATTGCTGAATACGCTGAACTCTTCCGGCCATTGGATGGATTCAAGGGAATCATTAATAGCCTCGTAATCAGCCTTATAAAAGTTGTGTCGTTTTACTGGAATGGATTTGTTAAGCGTTGTTATCTGAATTTTCAACTTTAGTTCAAGTGCCGGGTGAAATTCGTCTATGTTTCTAATCAGCTGTGGACATTCTCGAACCTCTAACCCTTCTAGATTGCACAACATTAGATCCAGGATTTTGGTATTTTTGTTAGTTACTTTATTGAATTGGCTTAGGTCGTTAATCGTCATAAAATGTATTAGGTTACATAACAGTTCATAGTTACTGTAATTAGCTGGCGCCAGGCCCGATGTATCGTCATTTTTATTCTGCCAAGTTATTCCACTCATATTAAAGTCACCAGCTATTAGTGTGCATTGCTCTTCAGATTGAGACTGTAAGTTTCAGTTTGCTCTACTTATAAAGGCGTTTAAGCTATTTATGGTGACCGGGGGTGGCAAATAGACGGCACAAATGTTGATTGCTGATAGTGTTTCTCTCGACTTAAAAGATACTGAGACCCACAGGTCCTCGCAATCACTTTCATATTCTGTAATGCGCGTTGACACTAGCTGGTTAGACACTGCTATCAAAACGTCTGATGTTTCTCTGTCACGTCTATACACGTTATATCGATCGTTGAATAATTCACTATCAAAACAGCCACTATTTAGCCATGTCTCGGTAAAGATGTATATATCGAAGTTGCTATTAATTATTTCCCGACGTACCTTAGTTGAGTTAGTATTCAGTCCTCTTACATTTTGGTAGTATACCTTTACGTTGTTTATTGACATTAAAATCTATATTTATAAACAGAAAAAAAAACCTCAAAATTAAAATGACAAAAAAGAAAAAAAATAGAAAACAAGGACAAACATAACTACACCAGCTCCGACAGATCTTGGTTGCTTTTTATCGGTTTATATTCCGACGTTTCCGTCTTTCGCATGAAGATTTTTCCACCTCTTACCCAAACAAATCTATAGTTGAGCTCTTTTGCTTTGCTTCGGGCTGCTGCGTGCAGTGACTTTAGCTCTGGACAGAGATGTTCCACCACAAAGACCGGGTTCCTTTCTCCTCCGATGCCAAGATGACTAGAATTGAGTTTTTCTGATGTTCTTTTGGCCTTTTTGTTGTATTTGAGACTTGAGGCCAAATAATTGTCGCGTGTTCTTTTGGACGTAAATTTTACAACAATAGTTCTTGGTCGTCTACTATTCTTATCTATTTTGGTGGTTCTCGTGCACAGATGTAAGTCAGTTTCTTCCAATTTGCAGTCCGTGAACGAAGCTATTTCTTTGATGATAGTTAATAGGTTTTCCGATTTATGTTCTGGAACGTTTTGGATTTCTAAGTTGCTAGCTCTGGCGTGCTGCTCTGTTCGACCAATCCGCGCGTTAAGATCAGTAACTGTATTCCTCAAGGTTGAGTTTTCAGCCTCTAGCAATAGTATACTGTTTTTATTTGACTCAATGTCCCCCTTGAGTTCCCCTACTGGTCTTAAAGCTTTCTAGAACGAATTCCAGTTCTTCCCTTATAATCTGCCGGATACTCTCAGTGGTTGCGTTCGATGCACCCTTCTGGTGCGGTTGACTGCCTCGTTGGGTGCCTCGTTTCGTATTAATGTTCAGTGATTCGTCAGCTGAGTAGTTTGTTGTCTCCTTCAGTGGTGTATTGGTATTGTCCGTTTTCGGTAATTTACTACGACAGGATGGACATGAGAATGTTGACTTGAATTCCTCAGACAACTCCTTGATTGGTTTGTTTATGTTGATGCAGTCTGGATGGTATTCGATGGTATTTCGCATGAGCGACAGCTTGAAGTGTTAGATGATGCTGTTACCCTTACACAACAGCCACATAAAGGTGTCGCTTAATGATGAGCGTGAATTAAGCTTTAAGTATGTGTCAGGATCGTAGCAAGTGACCTACATCTGCGGACCTACGGGTAAATGACGTGACTATATATATATTTTTTTAAAAAGCACTTACCCGACTGCGGATATCAAATAAATGGACGACTGGATCATGGTATTTATAAATTAAGCTTTTTATTACTTCATTAAGCTAATGTTCAAACGTTTGATGTTACAGAAACAGCGATGGGCATTAAGTTATCTGAAGAAATGTCAGGTGGAACCCAGTTGTACAAAGCAGCGATATATAAACTAGGACACATTCTTCTTCAAAGACTCATCACAATATTGTTGTTTTTTGATCCAATATTTAACTTGAGTTCATTGGGAAAGGAGCAAAACAAATACGTGGACATAGTTCGCCAGTTTACAAGTAAAGTGATTAATGAGAGGAAAAGGAGTTTCGTTGCTAATGAAGTATTAGTAAATAGCCAGAATGATGAAGTTTATGGAGGGAACAAAAAACGGTTGGCTCTGTTAGATTTGTTGCTGTTAGCAGAAAATGATAATTTGCTAGATGACAAAGGAATTCAAGAAGAAGTTGACACTTTCATGTTTGAGGTAAGATAAGTATACTATTTCTAATTATATTGAGAATAAGATCTCTTAGGCATGGCTTTAAATTCCACTACGCGTGATTGTAATATACTAACCAAATTTTAGTACTATATGTGAAACATTATTATTTAGTAGTGTTTATTATTAGATATTACTTGAGATACAGGAACTATTCTTGTTCAGGTGTCGGACCCACCGTATTTTTTTTAATGCCATAGATGGCACTGCTGCCGACGGACTCCTTTTTTTTCTTTTAAATAATGGCTTCGTGCGGTTTGCACATTTAGCCAGTGTCAATTATGAGATATATTAATAACATATAAATTATAGTAAATGAGAATGAGTCGTGATACAGATGATAAATGGTAAATGAGATGCCCTCTCCTGAACCCCTTGAGTCCTCAGTAAAGATGTGGGACTATACTGAGATCTCACATGGACTTATTGAGGAAATTTGAAAAGTGATGTTGCACTGTTTTGTTTCATTTATCAACACTCATGTACGTTCACAAACACTTAACGGTTAATAATCCACCGTTATTACACATAAATGTCCAAATATCACAAATGTTAGAAAATAAAACAAAACTGCAGACATGACGCTTCACTTTCCCGCCAAGAACTCCAAAGGACTCCTTCAACCCTTCTCTCTATGTTTTTTTTTAAGTATCACAACTCATTCTCATTTCATGGTTGAAGTATTATATTCACTCACTAGGGGAGGGTATCTCATTTACCATTTATCATCTTTATCACCGCTCGTTCTCATTCACTATGAATTATATATTATTAATATATCACTTACTTGACACTAGCTAAATGTGCTAGACACACGAAGCCATAATTTAAAAGAAAGAAAGAAATATGGTTTGTTTACGTCGTTTGAACACTATTTTGAATTTGGAAGAGATGAACCAAGTAATGTTTATAAGTAAGTTAATCCTCACACAGACTGCATTACAAAGTAAAAAGAAACATCTTACAATTTAGTACATTTGTTATTTTTGCTCTTAACCAGATCAATTTTTATAAAATTGCATAAGTGACGTTGTAGCACCATAGGTGCTATATAGTTATCTTTCTTTTACTCTTGTAATGATAACCTATTGTTAATTCGATCATTTTAGGCATTAAACCCACAAAATGCCCGTGACTAAATCTATGCAATACATTGAAAATTCTTAGAGAAACTTAAGAATATTTCCTACTTTTTAATATATACTATACAATTCTAGGGTCACGACACAACTGCGGCTGGATTGACCTATTGTCTGATGTTGATGGCTAATCATAAAGATATACAGGTAAGAAAATATTAAATAACTTTTTGGCCGTCATGAGCGCTTGTTCTACGCCATATGGAGCGCTTTTACAACTCTGGACTGCGTCGACAGCTCACCATAAGGCAGGAAATTATGACGTGCCACATTAAAAACAAAGTAACACTCATATGCAGCACATCTCAAGTTAGTTAAAATTTGATGAGAATCTTAAGACTGTCCTATGTATTTCGATGCCCAATTTCATCGGAATGTAAACGGCAGTAATTTTTCCTAGAAATCGAAAAAAAAATGAATGAATGAATGACTTAAATAAAACTTAACGTATTAAAAATATGCATGGTGAAATTTCCGATCGCCTATGCGGCTTCAACAAGTCAAAAATTTTCATCGGTTTTCTAGTGTAACTTAATAAAGTTCAATTTAGAGTGGGAACTTAGTTCCGATTCCCTAATTTAGCTCAAACAGATAATTAACATAGTAGACGCACGCAGATCAGGGAGATCAGTTTCATTAAGTTATACACTGGCCTGTAAAATTAAGTATCTCTTTTAAAAAAAATGTAATAACATTTGAAATAAAAAGGACTCCGTAAAGATTTTCAAAAAAAAAATTAGAAAGAAAAACATCTGTTTTTAAATGCTATGAAACGTATGGGGGAGAAGAGCTCGGTGGCATGCCATTGGAGAAGCCTATGTACGATATGAACCTATGGACGATATGGCTGGTGATGATTACGATAAAGCGATCTTTATTTTAAAACTCTAACTGCTGTGGATTAAAATTTTAAAAAAAACAAAAGCATAGTCGTTAGTTTTACAGGCCAGTGTATGTAAAATGTAAGTGTAATAAAAAACTAAGGAGTTCTTGATGGTTTATATGACTGTATTATTCATTATAGGATAGAGCATTCGAAGAGATTCAGAGTATATTCGGAAAATCCGATCGAGAAGCCAATTATGAAGACTTGTCAAATATGAAGTACTTGGAATGCTGTATCAAAGAGTCCCTTAGACTTTATCCTCCGGTGCCTTTAATCAGTCGGCGACTTAGTGAGCCGGTAACAATTGGTAATAATTTCAGTCATTTCCGATTATTTATTCCATTTTTAGGAGGACCAACGTACTGTCTGCTAGTTGCTATTATTATTCATTATCATCAGCCTAAAGTGGCTATCCATAAATGACGTCACACGTTAAGATGGGGGGGGGGGGGTTGACGAAGTGTGACATGGATTCTATTTCGTGACGTCACATTTGAAATCCAGATACGATGAACATTTTGCTGAGGGAGTGTCACAAGTGTGACCAGCTGTGACAAGGACGGTGGGGGGGTCAAAAGATCACGACATTCGTGTGATGTAATTTAAGGATAACCCCAAAGACATCCACTGCTGAACATAGGCCTCTCCATAAGCTTCCAATGGGACCGATTGCAGGCGGCTTGCACCCAACGTAATCCTGCGACCTTTATCACGTCCATCTAAAATAAAAAAATATGAACGAAAATAATATAACATAAAAAATTTAATCAAACGTATCGCATACACAAAAACAAAAGTATAAAAAAAACAAATAACTTTACAACATAAGTAACGTTATGGACTTCTTGGCGGGAAAGTAAAATGTCATGACTGCAGTTTTGTTTTATTTTCTAAAATTTGTGATATTTCTAAAATTAATGTGTAGTAACGGTGGATTATTAACCGTTAAATGTTTGTGAATATACATGAGTGTCGGTAAATCAAACAAAGCAGTGCAACATCACTTTTCAAATTCGCTCAAGGAGTCCATGTGAGATCTCAGTATAGTTGGAATAGAATAGTTTGTAATTTCAAATTTATTTCAAGAAACCTTTGTGGTAGTTTGGTTTGTGCTAATTCTTACTTTGATATTAGTGCTAAGTTGATGTAAAGTTTGAAACCTACTCCTTCTGATACTTACTATCGTTAGAATACATTTTATAATAATAATTAAATTCATAAATTTGACAACAATGGTCCAATTGTTAGTAATTTACACAACTTAAAGACTAGTGTTAGTTAATACAATAATAATTAAATCTAACAAAACTAACACCGTGCCGGCCTTTAATGCACTAATACAAACACAAAGTGCCTAATATTGGTGCATCAAACTTATTTACTATTTATATCATGTATCATCATTTTAGCCTTCTTCTACAGGGCACGGGCCTCCTTTCACGAATGAAGGTGAGAGGAATTCAAGCCACACTCCACCATGCGGATCCAGTGTGAATTGGCGGAAAATTCGGTTTTACGGTATCATGCTCAAAAAATTGACAAGCTGAAGTGTTAGTGCACAGGGCACATAGCACGAAGAACTGACGGTCATTGGGGCAGAAAAGTTCTGAACTGGAAACCTTTTCATAGGAAACGTAACATAGGATGTCCATCTGCAAGATAGGGCGGTGCAGGCAGGAACACCAGAGCTGCTGTATTATTAGATAACGCTGATGTATCGCCGTTGTGAAAGGTAACATTACTTTTTTTTCTTTTAATAATGGCTTCGTGCGTTTAGCACATTTAGCCATTGTTAAGTAAGAGATATATTAATAATATATAAATCATAGTAAATGAGAATGAGTGGTGACAAAGATGATAAATGGTAAAAAAATGGTAAATAAGATGCCCACCCCTAAGCCCATTGAGTCCTCAGTAAAGATGTGGAACTATACCTACTGAAATATCACATGGACTTCTTGAGAGAATTTGAAAGTGATATTGCACTGTTTTGTTTCGATCACCAACACTCATGTACGTTCATAAACACTTAACGGTTAATAATCCACCGTTATTACACATTAGTGTTAGAATTATCGCACCTTTCATACTATAGGGGCCCCATTTCGAAAAATCATGTTTTTTGGGAAAACGCGTTAAAAGATTTTTGAGCCCCTATATTTTCACAAAATTGATCATAACTACATATTTTTTTTTAGATGTACCATATATATATTATATAGTAGGAAAGCTGCGATATCACAAATGTTAGAAAATAAAACAAATCTGCAGACATGAGGCTTCACTTTCCCGACAAGAAGTCTTTTTTCTTTCTTTATTTTAAATAATGGCTTCGTGCGTCCAGCACTTTTAGCCAGTGTCAAGTAAGTGATATATTAATAATATATAATTCATAGTAAATGAGAACGAGCGGTGATAAAGATGATAAATGGTAAATGAGATACCCTCTCCTAAGCCCCTTGAGTCTTCAGTAAAGATGTGGGACTATACTGAGATCTCACATGGACTCCTTGAGCGAATTTGAAAAGTGATGTTGCACTGCTTTGTTTGATTTACCGACACTCATGTATATTCACAAACATTTAACGGTTAATAATCCACCGTTACTACACATTAATTTTAGAAATATCACAAATTTTAGAAAATAAAACAAAACTGCAGTCATGACATTTTACTTTCCCGCCAAGAAGTCCATAACGTTACTTATGTTGTAAAGTTATTTGTTTTTTTTATACTTTTGTTTTTGTGTATGCGATACGTTTGATTAAATTTTTTATGTTATATTATTTTCGTTCATATTTTTTTATTTTAGATGGACGTGATAAAGGTCGCAGGATTACGTTGGGTGCAAGCCGCCTGCAATCGGTCCCATTGGAAGCTTATGGAGAGGCCTATGTTCAGCAGTGGATGTCTTTGGGGTTATCCTTAAATTACATCACACGAATGTCGTGATCTTTTGACCCCCCCACCGTCCTTGTCACAGCTGGTCACACTTGTGACACTCCCTCAGCAAAATGTTCATCGTATCTGGATTTCAAATGTGACGTCACGAAATAGAATCCATGTCACACTTCGTCAACCCCCCCCCCCCCATCTTAACGTGTGACGTCATTTATGGATAGCCACTTTAGGCTGATGATAATGAATAATAATAGCAACTAGCAGACAGTACGTTGGTCCTCCTAAAAATGGAATAAATAATCGGAAATGACTGAAATTATTACCAATTGTTACCGGCTCACTAAGTCGCCGACTGATTAAAGGCACCGGAGGATAAAGTCTAAGGGACTCTTTGATACAGCATTCCAAGTACTTCATATTTGACAAGTCTTCATAATTGGCTTCTCGATCGGATTTTCCGAATATACTCTGAATCTCTTCGAATGCTCTATCCTATAATGAATAATACAGTCATATAAACCATCAAGAACTCCTTAGTTTTTTATTACACTTACATTTTACATACACTGGCCTGTAAAACTAACGACTATGCTTTTGTTTTTTTTAAAATTTTAATCCACAGCAGTTAGAGTTTTAAAATAAAGATCGCTTTATCGTAATCATCACCAGCCATATCGTCCATAGGTTCATATCGTACATAGGCTTCTCCAATGGCATGCCACCGAGCTCTTCTCCCCCATACGTTTCATAGCATTTAAAAACAGATGTTTTTCTTTCTAATTTTTTTTTTGAAAATCTTTACGGAGTCCTTTTTATTTCAAATGTTATTACATTTTTTTTAAAAGAGATACTTAATTTTACAGGCCAGTGTATAACTTAATGAAACTGATCTCCCTGATCTGCGTGCGTCTACTATGTTAATTATCTGTTTGAGCTAAATTAGGGAATCGGAACTAAGTTCCCACTCTAAATTGAACTTTATTAAGTTACACTAGAAAACCGATGAAAATTTTTGACTTGTTGAAGCCGCATAGGCGATCGGAAATTTCACCATGCATATTTTTAATACGTTAAGTTTTATTTAAGTCATTCATTCATTCATTTTTTTTTCGATTTCTAGGAAAAATTACTGCCGTTTACATTCCGATGAAATTGGGCATCGAAATACATAGGACAGTCTTAAGATTCTCATCAAATTTTAACTAACTTGAGATGTGCTGCATATGAGTGTTACTTTGTTTTTAATGTGGCACGTCATAATTTCCTGCCTTATGGTGAGCTGTCGACGCAGTCCAGAGTTGTAAAAGCGCTCCATATGGCGTAGAACAAGCGCTCATGACGGCCAAAAAGTTATTTAATATTTTCTTACCTGTATATCTTTATGATTAGCCATCAACATCAGACAATAGGTCAATCCAGCCGCAGTTGTGTCGTGACCCTAGAATTGTATAGTATATATTAAAAAGTAGGAAATATTCTTAAGTTTCTCTAAGAATTTTCAATGTATTGCATAGATTTAGTCACGGGCATTTTGTGGGTTTAATGCCTAAAATGATCGAATTAACAATAGGTTATCATTACAAGAGTAAAAGAAAGATAACTATATAGCACCTATGGTGCTACAACGTCACTTATGCAATTTTATAAAAATTGATCTGGTTAAGAGCAAAAATAACAAATGTACTAAATTGTAAGATGTTTCTTTTTACTTTGTAATGCAGTCTGTGTGAGGATTAACTTACTTATAAACATTACTTGGTTCATCTCTTCCAAATTCAAAATAGTGTTCAAACGACGTAAACAAACCATATTTCTTTCTTTCTTTTAAATTATGGCTTCGTGTGTCTAGCACATTTAGCTAGTGTCAAGTAAGTGATATATTAATAATATATAATTCATAGTGAATGAGAACGAGCGGTGATAAAGATGATAAATGGTAAATGAGATACCCTCCCCTAGTGAGTGAATATAATACTTCAACCATGAAATGAGAATGAGTTGTGATACTTAAAAAAAAACATAGAGAGAAGGGTTGAAGGAGTCCTTTGGAGTTCTTGGCGGGAAAGTGAAGCGTCATGTCTGCAGTTTTGTTTTATTTTCTAACATTTGTGATATTTGGACATTTATGTGTAATAACGGTGGATTATTAACCGTTAAGTGTTTGTGAACGTACATGAGTGTTGATAAATGAAACAAAACAGTGCAACATCACTTTTCAAATTTCCTCAATAAGTCCATGTGAGATCTCAGTATAGTCCCACATCTTTACTGAGGACTCAAGGGGTTCAGGAGAGGGCATCTCATTTACCATTTATCATCTGTATCACGACTCATTCTCATTTACTATAATTTATATGTTATTAATATATCTCATAATTGACACTGGCTAAATGTGCAAACCGCACGAAGCCATTATTTAAAAGAAAAAAAAGGAGTCCGTCGGCAGCAGTGCCATCTATGGCATTAAAAAAAATACGGTGGGTCCGACACCTGAACAAGAATAGTTCCTGTATCTCAAGTAATATCTAATAATAAACACTACTAAATAATAATGTTTCACATATAGTACTAAAATTTGGTTAGTATATTACAATCACGCGTAGTGGAATTTAAAGCCATGCCTAAGAGATCTTATTCTCAATATAATTAGAAATAGTATACTTATCTTACCTCAAACATGAAAGTGTCAACTTCTTCTTGAATTCCTTTGTCATCTAGCAAATTATCATTTTCTGCTAACAGCAACAAATCTAACAGAGCCAACCGTTTTTTGTTCCCTCCATAAACTTCATCATTCTGGCTATTTACTAATACTTCATTAGCAACGAAACTCCTTTTCCTCTCATTAATCACTTTACTTGTAAACTGGCGAACTATGTCCACGTATTTGTTTTGCTCCTTTCCCAATGAACTCAAGTTAAATATTGGATCAAAAAACAACAATATTGTGATGAGTCTTTGAAGAAGAATGTGTCCTAGTTTATATATCGCTGCTTTGTACAACTGGGTTCCACCTGACATTTCTTCAGATAACTTAATGCCCATCGCTGTTTCTGTAACATCAAACGTTTGAACATTAGCTTAATGAAGTAATAAAAAGCTTAATTTATAAATACCATGATCCAGTCGTCCATTTATTTGATATCCGCAGTCGGGTAAGTGCTTTTTAAAAAAATATATATATAGTCACGTCATTTACCCGTAGGTCCGCAGATGTAGGTCACTTGCTACGATCCTGACACATACTTAAAGCTTAATTCACGCTCATCATTAAGCGACACCTTTATGTGGCTGTTGTGTAAGGGTAACAGCATCATCTAACACTTCAAGCTGTCGCTCATGCGAAATACCATCGAATACCATCCAGACTGCATCAACATAAACAAACCAATCAAGGAGTTGTCTGAGGAATTCAAGTCAACATTCTCATGTCCATCCTGTCGTAGTAAATTACCGAAAACGGACAATACCAATACACCACTGAAGGAGACAACAAACTACTCAGCTGACGAATCACTGAACATTAATACGAAACGAGGCACCCAACGAGGCAGTCAACCGCACCAGAAGGGTGCATCGAACGCAACCACTGAGAGTATCCGGCAGATTATAAGGGAAGAACTGGAATTCGTTCTAGAAAGCTTTAAGACCAGTAGGGGAACTCAAGGGGGACATTGAGTCAAATAAAAACAGTATACTATTGCTAGAGGCTGAAAACTCAACCTTGAGGAATACAGTTACTGATCTTAACGCGCGGATTGGTCGAACAGAGCAGCACGCCAGAGCTAGCAACTTAGAAATCCAAAACGTTCCAGAACATAAATCGGAAAACCTATTAACTATCATCAAAGAAATAGCTTCGTTCACGGACTGCAAATTGGAAGAAACTGACTTACATCTGTGCACGAGAACCACCAAAATAGATAAGAATAGTAGACGACCAAGAACTATTGTTGTAAAATTTACGTCCAAAAGAACACGCGACAATTATTTGGCCTCAAGTCTCAAATACAACAAAAAGGCCAAAAGAACATCAGAAAAACTCAATTCTAGTCATCTTGGCATCGGAGGAGAAAGGAACCCGGTCTTTGTGGTGGAACATCTCTGTCCAGAGCTAAAGTCACTGCACGCAGCAGCCCGAAGCAAAGCAAAAGAGCTCAACTATAGATTTGTTTGGGTAAGAGGTGGAAAAATCTTCATGCGAAAGACGGAAACGTCGGAATATAAACCGATAAAAAGCAACCAAGATCTGTCGGAGCTGGTGTAGTTATGTTTGTCCTTGTTTTCTATTTTTTTTCTTTTTTGTCATTTTAATTTTGAGGTTTTTTTTTCTGTTTATAAATATAGATTTTAATGTCAATAAACAACGTAAAGGTATACTACCAAAATGTAAGAGGACTGAATACTAACTCAACTAAGGTACGTCGGGAAATAATTAATAGCAACTTCGATATATACATCTTTACCGAGACATGGCTAAATAGTGGCTGTTTTGATAGTGAATTATTCAACGATCGATATAACGTGTATAGACGTGACAGAGAAACATCAGACGTTTTGATAGCAGTGTCTAACCAGCTAGTGTCAACGCGCATTACAGAATATGAAAGTGATTGCGAGGACCTGTGGGTCTCAGTATCTTTTAAGTCGAGAGAAACACTATCAGCAATCAACATTTGTGCCGTCTATTTGCCACCCCCGGTCACCATAAATAGCTTAAACGCCTTTATAAGTAGAGCAAACTGAAACTTACAGTCTCAATCTGAAGAGCAATGCACACTAATAGCTGGTGACTTTAATATGAGTGGAATAACTTGGCAGAATAAAAATGACGATACATCGGGCCTGGCGCCAGCTAATTACAGTAACTATGAACTGTTATGTAACCTAATACATTTTATGACGATTAACGACCTAAGCCAATTCAATAAAGTAACTAACAAAAATACCAAAATCCTGGATCTAATGTTGTGCAATCTAGAAGGGTTAGAGGTTCGAGAATGTCCACAGCTGATTAGAAACATAGACGAATTTCACCCGGCACTTGAACTAAAGTTGAAAATTCAGATAACAACGCTTAACAAATCCATTCCAGTAAAACGACACAACTTTTATAAGGCTGATTACGAGGCTATTAATGATTCCCTTGAATCCATCCAATGGCCGGAAGAGTTCAGCGTATTCAGCAATATAAATGATATGCTCGCCCGATTCTACGAAATTTTACACGAAACAATCATTAAACATGTACCAATGACTAAAGTTCGCCACGGGTCTATTCCTGTCTGGTTTTCTCCGGAACTTATATATTTACTTAAACAAACGGGTAAATATCACAAAAGAATCAAAAAGTACGGTAATCCTCTTGACAAACTCGAATTCGATTACTTAAGAAGGGACTGCGCTGGGAAGATAAAAGAATGCTACAGTAAATATATACACTCACTAGAGAGCGAAATAACGAAAAACCCAAAGCGCTTCTGGACCCATATAAAGAATTTAAGAAAGAATAGCTCATCATACCCAAATATTAAGAACTATAACGGCACTCTCTCATCTGACAATAGCTGTATCCCAGATTTATTTGCGGCTCATTTTTCTTCGGTGTACGAAAAGGATGATCAGGTATTTAATTATGATCAACAATCTTTAACACATGCTGAGAGTCTGAACCCAATAGGACCAATACAGTTCAGCAATGACGATGTGAGTGAAAAAATTAAGAAACTTGATACCACGAAAGGTGTAGGCCCAGATAATATTCACTCACTTTTATTGGTCAATTGTGCCGAGAATTTGGCGCTACTTATGACAATTATATACAACCGATCGATAGAGACGGGCACCTTTCCCAATACATGGAAACTGGCAGAGTTATACCTATTTACAAGAGTGGAAAAAGAGAATACGTCATTAATTATCGCCCCATCGCTATCCTTTCAACATTGTCGAAGGTCTTCGAGTCCTTGATTTATACTGAGCTGTGCAATCACATTCGTAAACACATCATCGACGAACAATACGGCTTTATAGCAAAGCGTTCCACAAATACTAATTTGATGCTTTTCTCCTCTGAAGTAATAGACGCAGTCGACCAGGGATTACAAATCGATGCAGTGTACACAGACTTCTCGAAGGCGTTCGACAAAGTTAACCACAGAATCCTGTTACAGAAGCTGCTCGCTGTTGGTGTAACAGATAACCTGCACAATTGGTGTAGTTGTTAACGGGGAACACTCTGACCCTTTCGTTGCACAATCTGGCGTTCCTCAGGGTTCTATTTTGGGAGCACTGTTTTTCAATGTCTTCATCAATGTCATTACAAGAAACATTAAACACAGTAATGTATATCTTTTTGCTGATGACCTGAAGCTGACCAAGGTGGTCTCATGCGAGGCGGACTCTAAAGAGTTGCAGGAAGATTTGGGTGGTCTTCAGCAGTGGTGTGAGGTTAATGAAATGTCTTTGAATGCAAAAAAATGTTATCACATCAAGTTCACTAGGAAGCGTAACAAGATCGATACAAAATATTCAATTTCAGAGCACAACCTCTTGGAGGTTACAGTTATACGAGATCTGGGCGTCCTAGTGGATAGCCAAGTACGCTTAAGGCACTTGGGTTCATTTTGAGAAACTCCAAACATTTCAGAAATCCATTCTCGGTTATCTTGCTCTATAACAGCTACGTGCGGAGCAAACTAGAGTACTGTAGTACAGTGTGGTGCCCATACTACAATGTACATATCGACAGAGTAGAAAAAGTACAAAAAAAGTTACTCCGCAGTCTATCCTATCGTTTCAGACCCCCCAGAATCATCAAACCATATACTGAAAAACTAAAATATTTCCATCTCGAGACGCTATCAAACCGCCGTACTTACCTAGATCTATCTTACCTGCACAAATTGGTCAGCAACAAGATCGATAGCCCTAAGCTGCTAAACAAACTTAATTTTAATATTCCCAGACGATTGCCACGATACCCTTGTGGATTGTTCTCAAACAAACTCTGCAAAACGAGGCTAGGCCGTAACTCACCGGTTTTCCGTTTGTCTCGCTTATATAATGATGTTTCGAAGAAATTGCCCGAACTAGATTTAAATTGTCAGAGCCTGCCCAGGTTTCTGAAACTACTGAAACAACTTGCTCACGTACCTTAGTTAGTTAGTTCATTAGAAATTATCACCGATTTAGTAATTTTCTTTTCTCTATAATCCCTTAATGTTTAAATGTAATCGTAGTGTAGTAAGTTTAGAGTGTTAGGTTTATTATAATTTTTTGCTATTTTCTTTTTGATTGTAATGCAAGATGTGTTTACCTATAATTATAAGAACAGTTAGTTGTTTAATGTATATTGTTGTAATTTTTATTGTAGTTAATGCTGTGTCTTATGTTGGTAATCCAATAAATAAATCAATAAAATTATCCTTTGCATTCACTTCAGGTGGTACTTTTGACCTGCCTTGACTATGAATAATGTCCTCATATCCTAGAATTATCTCGGTTGCCCTAGACTTAAGCTTAAGGTCCAGGGTCTGCTCACTGTTCTAACCAGATTTGACTGAAATTCAGTTATTACATGGAGCGACTCCCGTCTGACCGCAAACCAGAGGGAAACCTCATTATATGGTTAAACCAGCTGTCAGGATATTAAAAGGCACAGTCTTCCTAATAACGTCTGCCATAGATGTTCACTGCCACAGTCGGGACCAACGGCTTTACGTACTTTGCGAGACAGGGAGTAAGCGATAATTACGCACATAACTTCTGAATTTAAAGTAAATGGGGCTCGCCACTGGGCTATTATCGCTATTAATGTAATAACATTAGTACCAGCCCCTTAATGTACCTTGGTGAGTTTGAAAACGCTACTTGTTCTTAGTGTATGGGCGTAGTTTAAACACAGTTCTCACTGTTCGTAAACTTCATAAGGGCTAGAAAAATCATCAAAATACATGTATCCGGGGATCCACGATATAATATAGTAGTAATAAATCAATTATTATCAAGTTCGAATGCTTAAATGCCAGAGGCCCGAACGGGTAAAAATGCGCAATAATTTAAGTAATAAATCATCCCAGCGCTGAATAGGAAACATGATATCAAAATAAAAAAATTAAAACACGTTTCTGTTGAACGCGCTTGTAAACATGCTGTGTTAGTTAAATTTTTTCTGTCACATAGGTTTAATTTTCATCATCATATTCGATTTGATTTTATTTTGATTATTGTATGTGTAAGAGTTACTCTAAAATCATTTTTATTATTAAAATGACTAACGTATACTATTAAGAATAAGATTTGGCACAATTGGCTTCGATTGCGGCAATAATTATGATTGTATTAAAGCTTTATCGTATCACATTTTTAAGTTTAAGACGTGTAAGTGTAACTAAAGGTGCTTAGGGATCCTATTAAGATCTCAGGAGCCCAAGCTAACCTCACCAGCATGTGGCATGTATGTAAGTGTGACTAAAAATCAGACGCGCTTAACAAACAAAAGGACAGATCAGATTTAGTCTATAACAACTAGAAATTTAGCCCGATAAAAAATCGTGCCTAATGCGAGAATCGATACATTGCAGGTTTGTTCTTTACTTGTATATTGTTGGGCTGAAGTGGTACATTGCCCCAGCGGAAAAAGTTTAAGCAGAAAAATTATCATGATAAATTATCTTATAGCTCATTAATTGCTAAATATAAACTTTAGAAACAAAACCCGAAAGTTCATAATTTAAGTAACCGTCAATGTTCGTTTAAATTTATATCTTCTGAACGCAAGCTTTTTTCAAAATTTGTTTTCACAAACATTATAAACTAAATCAAAACAACATGTACCAATTTGCAGCTCCCCACATAAGCGTTTTATATGAAATCTAGCAAATGGCCAAACGTTTCCACAGCAGAAACTCGAATATCTTTGCAGTTTAATGTCGCACAAATTTTATTTATACATTACGTTACGTCACACTTTAATTTTTAAACCAAATTTTTGTTCTCCGACGTCCTCGGAATACAAAAAATTTCGCTGGGGCAACGTTGTCGCAGCGGAAACAGTTTTTGATAAAGAACTCCTCGAAGGTTGTATGCACAAATTTTTACTTAAACTGATAAACTGATAACTTTAATCTGATAAACTCAAAGAGTGAAATTCGAACTTTTTCTGCTGAGGGAACGTACACGCTGAAGTGATGATGATGGTGTGCATCATCATCTTAGAAGTCCACCGCTGAACATAGGCCTCACCAGGACCCCAATGGCGTTCCACGTCTATCGATCTCCAGCCAACTGCATCCACCGACTTTCCACCGTCTAGGCCGCGCCTTCACGCCCCATCGGTAATCGTTTCTATTAGTGCCTCGCCTTCTCGCCTTCGTAACCTGCAAAATCTACTTGAAATCCGTAGGAGAACCGGGCCATGAACCCATGTCAGTCAATTCGATTGCCTGATTTCTGATTCTATATCACGTAGGGATACTCCAAGCATAGCTCTCTCTGTTGCACGCTGGGCAACTTAGAGCTTTTTTGAAAGGTAATTTGGTAGGTTAGTAAGGCACCACCATGAAGCAAAGCAATAAGCAAGCAAGTAGTATTGTTTTAATGCATTTTACCACATATAGAACTGAGAGTGTATTCTGACAATAAAGGTACTACGTCTGTCTCGTTCTGTACACATTTCTTCAAGTTGTCTACTAATCTCAGACTATTTTCTTCTATAATGGGAAAAAATCTCTTTAGAATGTTGAAGTGGAATGCTGGTGTTAATATTTTTCTTCGTTCTTGCCATTTTGCTCCTAAAATATTTTAAAAAATATATGAAGTAAGTAAATGTCTTAGTATAAGTCACAAAGTTATCAAATAAAATAGGCGTGTAAATTTTATAAATTGTTTAAGTGAATAACATACCATTACTGACTAGAAGACCATCTTGTAACCAAGGCTTCATAAGCTTATATATGTCGCTTTTATCGTTATGTTTTGTTGTAGAAATTATCAGCTGAAACATAAAGAGAAAATATTAAGTACCTTATATTTTATTTGTAACAGGTGTGTATAGGGATCCTACCAAGACCTAAGGAGCCCAAGCCAACCTCATCTGCAAGTGGTGCACCTACCGATCAACGGACGAGGCTCTGGCGAATATAACAGTGCCTGGTAAACAGCAATAAGCTCGCCACCTATTACGTGGGACCGACGGTGTAATTGCCAAGTGTGGGCGTATAATATGCCTCCGTGTACCCTTTCGGGGAAACAGGCGTGAATGTATGTAAGTTATTGAAGGCGACGCCGTCTCTTGTGTTTTAATGCGTTTTGCAGTTCTCTTTACAAAAAAATAATAATTTGGTTTTGTTACTTGTTATGGTGTGTAGAATGTGTAGTCTTTAGCTTTGCTCAGGGACTTTTACACCCTGTATATTCGTGCTAATAATATGCCCTTATAAATTTCAAGGATAATGGCAAGGTAGATTATTGCGTACAATATAAACAAACAATTACAAACCTACCTCAATATCCTCAGGAGTGTATATATTGACCGCCGCAATTCCGAATGACCAAAATCTATAAATCCGATTCCATTGGTTAGCATACTGTCGAAGTAATCCGAATACTCTTACTGTAAATAAATAAATTTCATATCATTGTAACGAACTGTCTAACGAAATCTGGCGCTCTCGACCATCAAGCATAACATTAAGTTTAGGCGCAGGCATCTTTTATTGGTTTATGAACTTTGACACACATGGGACCTATCTTTGTGTGCATTAACATGAATATTTGTTCTGATCTGGGTGTTTTCTATGTATATTACATGTATTTCTTCTTTATAAAAATATTTTTGTATGTTTATCCGTTAGTACGAAGAGACAAAAGAGGTTAACCTTCTAAAACAAGAAATTGCTTATGCTAAATAATTATTGTTTGGTATATTATCAACTAGCGACCCGCCCCAGCTTCGCACGGGTGGCATGCTAATATGAATAGTTAGACACCTATTACATTACATAATATTACATAATTACAGAATGTCTCTATAAAGGCCGTCCGTACCTACCACCGCCGCAACCAAAATTTTTCGATTAAGCGTAAGTTTATACGTTTGATATCTTGTAAAGTACTGATCGAAATTACATGATGTAAAAGACAAATTTAATCTATGTTTAATATCCAAGCTTATTAACATGTTTATATGGATAAGAATTAATGTTATACATAATTAAAATGGCTTCGTAAATAAGTCATTATTTCTAGTAAAAAGTAAAAGATAAAAATGGTTATTGTGGGTTATTCTTGAGAGATAGACATATACCATCGTGGACTTTTTTGTGGACTTTTATTAGTTGTACAATACTGCAATAATCATTTTGATATATACCAATCTCGTAGGGTTTGGCCAGCGTTTGCAATATAAGCGCAAAAAAGTGAGTTGATTTACGACATCACATTAGAAATGTCAAAAATTTACAGCATTTCACTACTATATTTTGCATGTATTATACATATAAACCTTTCTTAAGAATTATTCTATCTATTAAAAAAAAATTCATCAAAATCCGTTGCGTAGTTTTAAAGATCTAAGCATACATAGGGGACTGACAGACGGCGGATAGCTACTTTGTTTTATATTATGTAGTGATAAAGCAACTATTAATCGCGTGTAATTTATTAAGTTCATAATACATTAAAGAAACACTTTTCCAGCAAGAATTAATTGCAGCGAAGTATTATTTTATAATTAATACATAATTATGCCATTAATGTTTATTCTCTAATATTATAAAAAAGAAAATATAAAAAATAAAGAAATAACGCTAGCAAAAAGTATTTTTACTTACCGGGTGTGCCAGCATAATCCAAACCATTACCAAAGATGAACTTATATCCAGGACCCGGAACCTTTCGAAATTTATTAGCTTTCTCATTGCGATTTAACAAAACATCAATTAAAACTAGAAGAAAAACTACAAAAACTAATATCCAAAACATGTTTTAGTCTCGGTGTAGATCCAACAAATTCAATTAAATAACACGGACACGAATAAATCAAGTTTTATGTGCACATTCGATATGTTTGGTGTTCCAACGCGAACTGTGTATTAATTATTTAAATATGTATTGTTAAGTCCTTTTAACAATTGACGATATTTGGAGCTCTGCTAAACTGGCCTGACCGGCGCACACAATCAGTGGATAAAGTTATATCTCTATATTATTGATAACCAATGACACATGTACACAAACAAGAACAGTACGTATAAATGATAATTATTTAGAAGAGCACAACCGAATGAATTGTTATGCAAGATAATTGCGCTGTTTTATCTTTTACGAGTACATACTCGTTAAATACTACATCGTTTATTGATATACAGTTGAACTGCATCAACGCACAGTTCAGTTCGTTGGTTGTATTGGGTGGTTAAAATATATATGTACAAGACTTAATGAAATTAAATAGTCATTATTCCAGCAAAATCAAAACTCTTTGTCCCAAAGTGTTGGTTACAGTTTTGGGCAAAATTTGCTTGACGGAAATAGAATAATAATGTTATAACGAAAGTTATTATATTACTCTGAATTGGCATGCAATTCTCTTATTATCTTATACATAAAATCTCGTGTCAAATGTTAGTTACCATACTTACTCCTCCGAAACGACTTTTTTATGAAATTTTATATGAATATTCAGTAGATCTGGGAATCGGCTACTATCTTTCATATTATTATTATTATTTTTCATACCCCTAAATGATAAGGGTTTTCCATCCCTAACATTAATTTTTTGGACAAATATTTTTTTTAAATTTTTTATAAGTAATGTGGCATTTTAAAATACATCAACCCAAAATTTTTACACCTTTAATTTTAACCCCCATGATTTAATAATAGTTTTAGTAATTTCTTATTTATTTATCCCGCTCGATAACTGATCAATTATCAATTGGTGAGTTATTCCCGAGACAATTTAATCCTGCTTTACTTAGTTACTTAGCTTTATACTTATTAAAAAAATATATGTTTAGTGTATTGTAATTTTTATATTCCCTCATCATTCACAGCGCTTCATGCCACTTTCACTCATATACCCCCTCCTAACACACTTACAATCAGATTATTTTCTACATTAGAAATAATTTATATACTCGCATATGGCATAACAACGTTTGCCGGTTTAGCTAATTATTTATATATTTTTCATGCCTGATTCTTTTCCGACTCAAGCTTCTGCCCTTAGTGAATGTCATCATCATCCTAGCATTTTCCCGGTTGTGCCCTAGACTAAGGCTTAGGGCCCAGGGTCTGCTTACTGGTCTAACCAGATGTAGCCGAATTTCAGTTGTCACATCTGACCTCCGCAACCCAAAGGGAAACATAATTCTATCGATAAACCATCTGCCAGAATATTAGAAGCCACGGAGCAAGCGGTAAGCCCGTAGTGTGTAAATGTGTGCGTAGTATTAAGTTATCTCGATTTTATTTTCTTGTTACTTTCTATGTTAAATGTAACGTCAAAAGTTTCTCGTTATTGTTCTCTATAGAGATTCTGCGGAATGGACATGTCACTTGATTCCGTAGAAAAGATTTATGTAAGTTTTTTTAATGTGCTTTAGTTGCTTGCTTGCATATCGAGCCTAGTTGGTGGGACACCGAAGTTATGCAGGAGTCATATTGTCTTGTGTGCTTCTGTGGTTCAATTGTTAATTCCCGTGTATAAGCGATTGCTGTGCCTTAAAGGAGCACGCGTGTGACTGTTTCCATACAAGCTCTGCACTCTATCTGTGATACCTATAAATATTGCGCTTCTTTTGAACAAAAAGGATTACACATTTCAATATCAAGCGATATTATTACATCATCATCATCATCCTACATTTGTCATGCATAGCAAAAATATTGTTATTTAATCAGCAAATTCTTGCAAAATGTCTATATTTTGCAAGAATTTGCTTTAAAAAGTATTTCTTTATCTCTCGGGGCGTTATTAGAGTCGACGAATATTATATCCTACGGGATGTTGGACAGCGGCATCATTCTGCGTAATGGCTGAACTGCGATCACCAACCCGCCTGCCCAGTTTTTCTTTAAGGGCTTAGCCATAAAGTACTCAGATTTGACTGTGCCATTCCGAACCCAGTAATTATTGAACTGAGACGCCAAAATCCAACTTGATATATGTTAATATAAATTAATTTAAAATTATAAGAGCAGGATGCCATACACCTGTCTCCTGTAACCTGGCCATCACATCGGTGTCACCACTTTGCCGAAGGTTTGGGTAAAGAGTATAAATATAACTCGGACGTGATAGGTATAACTATCGATAGCTTTTTGAGAAACAATAAACCTTATATACTAATGTGAACGTGTGAATGAAACCTGCGTGGTTTTTTATATTTTTTTTCTTGAACCCTATCTGTAGAGTACAGTATTTTTTGGTACTTTTACAAATCCTGTGCGTAGTACTTAATATCTACTACGCACACACTGCGTAGTAGACATTAAGTACTACTGTCCAAGAAAAATCATAGTCGGGACATCCTTTGGTGTTCGTCATGTGCTTCCACGCATACTCTATTGTTTACATATATACTTTATTGTTTATACATCCTTGTACAATACATAACAGGAAATATAAAACGTCGATTTTTTTAAAATGGAAGTAGTTTTATAATACAGATCACGAGTGAATCAAAACCATAATAAAGTGAACACTTAGGCCAGAATTCAAGTTCTGATAACAATTGATGGATATGGAAATTAGCACTCGTTGTATTTGGAAATGCGATGATAGTCGATGTGCCATATTTACCGCCGGGTAATGAAAGTTTAATTGTTTTTTTGTTATATAGTCAAAAATACAGGACTCGGCAATAAATTTTATGCTATTCTTTTCTGGAACTGAACGTAGACTGGCCCGCTGTTGCGCAGCACCAGATCGGACATTATCTTGATGTCCGACGGTGTGGTCACCGGCAGCAGCTCGTATTCACTAAGTATTTCTGCTATAGCCACTTTCATCTCCATAATTGCGAACTTTTGCCCTGAAAGCAAAGAGGTATTTTAGTTTTCTTCTATTTACGTTTAGTAGGACGCAGTTCATTTGTGACAGAGGTCGTCTAGATATGTATGATATTAATTATCACCATGATTTGCAATATTAAAAAGATTTATGATACGATAATATGTGTACTTAGATTATATACAGATATTCACGCCCATTAGGGTTTGGCAGAAACATTGCTCTAACTATTTAATAGGGGTCCAAATAATTTTCAGCCATATAAAGTCCAGTGCTGAACGATGGCCTCCCCAATAGTGGATTATATTGGGGATATTTGCTCATAATCACCACACTGGGCAGACGGATTGGTGATCCAGCCAATACGCAGGATCCAGATATTTGTAGAAAATTCTAATTTTAGAGATTAAAGGTTTCAAATGGTGAGAGGTGGCTAGCTTTTCGTCCACATTAACACAAGGCAAGATTCCCTTAGTTGCTTCCTTCGACACTCGTGGGCAAGATATGGGATGGTAGAATTCTTAGGAATCGTCACTCATACACGGCACATTTTCGGCACGTACCTACTTCATATAACATTTCATGGTAGTAGCGAAATATTGGATAAAAGTAAAATAAGTTTACTCTCGGACTGACGAGTACAGTCCAGTTGCAATTATCAGTCGGAAAATATCTCCTACACAATGAATAATATCTATCGTATAAAACACCTAAAACAAGATAAATAATGTATATGTAAAATACATTGTCCGGTGCGGCCAGTAATCAATAATAAAAATCGAACCCACGACCTTTGAATTGTAAAAACGGGTGTACCGATTTCCGTGTCAAATAAACTTGGGTAATTGTGTATTTTACCAAATAAACATGGGTAATTGTGTATTTTACAATAAAAAAAAATATAATTATGGTAAATAAAATTCGGTGGCACCTATACAGTTCCGGGGACCCGCGCTGAATGGTATGTAAGCATATGGATGTCGTCCTATGCTATTTTCTGGCAAATGTCGGTCAGGATCAAATTTCTCAGCATTTTTAAACAAATCTTCCCTTCTATGAAGATCATAAATTATTATGTGACAAAACACACCTGCTGGTACTGTATAATTACCTGAAAAGCAAGGTGAAGTTTTAATTAAAGTTAATGAATTCGTTTGTTGTGTCGTTGTAGGCTTACTGAGAACAATAGGTCAAATTCAAATTCAAAAGTCATTTATTCAAAGAGATGTCAGCACACTGAGGGGCCCCCATGGTGGGGGCCAAGCCTGCCGGTGTTGCGGTACTGTTCGCAAGGGTTACCGCGGGCTCGGTACGTAGCAGGCTCAAAAGAAGGAACATGGATAGTTTTTGATCAGTAGAAGTCTGATTCACCCTCCCGCTCCAACCACTGCGGGGGAAGTTCATTTGATGATTTTCCATCCAAAAAAAAGCCGTTGATAACGAGTCCTAATCTTGCCTACTATTTAATCTAATTGGTGTAATTGTTAGAAATCATTTATTTATTTACTTGAGACACAAAGAAAACTTATAACTAAATCTTTGAAGATAAAACATATCAATTGAAGATCATATTTTTTATCCTCTATTTATATTGTTTCAAGCTTCCCAGTGTAAAACAAAAAACACAAACATTAAAGAAACTTAACAATTATAATAATAAATTACATTAGTGTCTAGACACTTAGAAACTAAATCCTATTGTCTTCAAAAGGGTAAACAAAAACCCTGTTACAAGAATTCTGCTACACACTACTGGAAATACAGTCACACTGCGAGATCTAAAACATTATTCCCTGATATAACCGTATAATTATAAAATTCTCAGCTTTCGCTCACAGCAACGGCCCACAGACCACTTTACCGTTTTTGTATTTTAATTATTATATTATTATTTAATTTATTATTTTACTACATTCTTTCAGTTATTAAATAAAATACAATAGCCTCTCAATAGGAACAATTTTCATTTAGGAATAACGAGTAGTCTATGTATTTTCTTAGTCTAGCCCTGGCCCGAAATTCGAACAAAAGCTTAGACACGAAAACTAAATAAATAAACAACCTCAATTGCGTATTCATATCATACTAGCTGACCAGGCGACTTTCACATCGCCATATTAGTTTAAAAACACCAATTCTTTTTTGGTAATAATTATTTTATACAAACAATGTCCTGACAATATCATACATGAAAAAAAAATTATCCAATGTCATTAATTATTTTATATACAAGATAAGATTAGTTCGAAAAAATCTATCAAAACAAAATTATGAGTTGCTTGTATTTAACCTTTTCACTTACTTAATTGCACGGTCTCACTCAATATGCGACTTATAAATGGAACTGGGGGATAGAGTCTCAAAGACTCTTTGATACATCGGTCTAGATATCGCATCTTAGACAAATCCTCAAATTTAATGTTCGAGTTCTTATCACCCAATACTTCTTTGAGCTCAGCTACAATTTTGTCCTTAAAAGCAAAAAATGTGTTATGTTAAAAATATTGATAATTTATTTTATATGGGCTAGTCAGCCTAACTTAGCGTTTTCAGAGGTTGGCCCTAGAATGGTCGTGATGTGCGGCATGCTTTAGGTGACTGTAATCTTTAGGCATTCTATCGTTAGCAGCATGCAGCATTTGCCAATTCCCACCGGATCCCCGTGGTGGAACATGATATAAATACTTCTTACTTTTGTCTGTAAAATTAGGCGAGCTGGGCTTAAAAATAACGTCCAAATCTCTTTTATTTACATCTTATTTAATAGAGACAAAGTTTTAATTTTACACTTTTAAAAAAAATACATTCTTAGAAATTACAAGTATTCTAAAAAAGGTTTGCTTTTTAATAGGCAAAATTTCAAGCTCCAATTTTGTAGGCTGTGAATTGATCAGTCAGTCAACTTTGATTCTGTGCAAGTACGTAGAGAAGGATTACTCATGTGCATATCTAAACACTGCATAAAAAGATTACATTTGACAGTGCTTTTACAAAAGCCTATAAAGTAACCTATAAAGGCTTGACCATTGTATCTCATATTGAAATCGTCATATATTACCTGAATCTCTTTATTGTTCGCCAACAACATCAAAAAGAACGTTAACCCAGCTGCAGTGGTGTCATGACCCTGTTGATAAACATTATAATTTGTAAATTGCAAAATTATTGACTAAGTTTGCTTATTCTGTTGTATCTAGACTATGTGGGCGGAATTAATCATCCTAGCTTTCATTCAGGTTAGGGCTTGAATGAGTGACCATTTGTATATGATTAAATATCAAGCAAATTCCTGTTTTTAAAAAGACCGTACGTCCCGGTTATGACTTTACATGACATTCGTTATGCCAAGTTAGAGTTAATGGACGATTGTAAAAACCAGGACGCCACCAGAATGCCCAAATGGCACCTGGTAGATGTGGTAGAGTATGACTAAATCCCTCTCATATTGCTACTGTGTGTAGCTTTAACCTTATGTATGGAATTAATTAGCACTATTTTTGTCATATTTTAGGCATTCATGTAGATAGCAGACCATAATTGTGCTACTTTCATTATTACCTCAAACATAAACGTGTCAACTTCTTCTTGAATCCCCTGGCTATCAATCAACTCCTCTTTCTCCGCTTTTATAAGAAGATCCAACATAGCTGTCCTCTTTTTCTTACTTTTTAAGATATCTTCATCAATTTCCATTTCATTTTCATGAAATTGACTCCCATATTTTTCCGTGTAGTCTTTTCTATCATTTATAACTTTTCTAGTGAAACTGTGTAAACTTGTTACTAAGACATCGAGTTTTCTTTTTGCCTGTGTCATGTTGAATATAAAATCTGTGTACCAAAGCACTTTGGCGAATCTTTCTACAGTTAGTTTTCCTATTTCATGAATTGTTCTTTTGTATGTTCTGCCTGATTTCGTTTCTGCATTAGTAAACTGAGATCCCATTGCAGTTTCTAGAAACAAATAATAAAATCTTTAATACAATTAGTCTCGTTATTATGTTATGTATTCTTGCATTTTAAGATTTTGTAAATTGATTGATAGTTTAAATAATAACTCAATTTTCTATTGCAGACAGTAATAATTAAATAAATGACCTAATATTATCTTCAGTGTGCAAAATATGTTTTTGTTACTGTATTGTTCGAGGTTCATAATCTAACTTCGAATTCCTCCTATACTTCAGACAAAATAATCGAAAAAGATTGGCAGTTTTGTCAATATTACAAAATGGTTTTACCATAATATATTGTGAGTTAAAAATTAATTCACAGACTGACACAGACATTATCAATCAATGAATACTATTGTTTAAATGTAATCATAAGCATAAGTCTTCAACTTCATAATTATTATAGTAAGAAGTGATATGATTTTCGTGACGTTTCGACACCGATCGGGATCTGTATTATCTTAATGTAATTACGCCAAGTTTAGATAACTTTGACATAATATAATTACTAATAGACAGGTCAGGTTTATCTGTATGCGTAAAGAGTGCAAGACTTTCAGAACCTATTTGCCGTTATGAAGACACATCTAATAAATGCTTGCGTATAAGCTTCTAAACTTGCGTGCCAGAACAATATTTTCAGTTCTGTAACATGTTTATAGAAAAGATGGATAACTTGATTCTCGTTTTACTGCTATACTGAATATCTTACCGCAAATTGAGCTTAATGTGAAGTCAGATAGTAGAGGTGCGACGTCGACCGGTTCATCCGTCATGTGTTCTAATGTTTTCACAAATCGACGCCCATTCGCGGTCAATATCGCGCAAAATTGACGCAATATATTGAAATGAAACGCAGGAGTCAATATTTTTCTTCGGTGCTGCCATTTTGCTCCTAGAAATAAAAAAATCGAGGTTACTCATACAAATGGTTTTCCTTTTCTTATCCGAAGTACGCATGTCATGTTCTTAGACTATCAGTAACCGAAGCGAAAGTTTTTGAAGTCGTTAGTTTGTCGTCTGAAATTAGAATTACCTTGTATCTGTCCTCCCTATATGCGAAACGGTTTTTAAAATAGGCAGCAGGCGGCTCGAGACCGCTCGACGTGGATAACAACTGGCGAAGCCTATTTCCAGCATTGTACTTCTAATTGCTGAGATTATGATATATCTATGTCTATTTATAATTTTTAGTACCAGGTCTTTCAGGCAGACCGTGAAACAATGCAAACAAGCAATGGTTTTTGCTTCCCGCAGCACACTATCATTGTGAACTAGGCCGCTCTCGTTTTGTATCTAATATTAGATGCATAGTGTGCCCTCATTTTAAAGATTGCATCGTCTGCTTAACGTCAGGAAGGGTGTAGTAATTTTGACATAGTAAATTTAACACAACGGCATCTGTGTGGCACACCTTGAATGATAATAATCAATGTTCCTTATTAAAGAATGATATTAGGTCGGGGAAAAAGTCTTTTCGCATAACGTAGGTATAAACTTATTATAAAATTTTTTTGATTGTACTATTTGTGTCTGGCTGATTTTGGGTAACATTAAAAAGGTTCCATTATAAAGAAAAGAAAAAAATCAAAAAAAAGTTGTTTCCCGCTATTTTTCATTTGTTTTTCTCTCCGTAAAAATGAGTGAATCTAATGAAGAAATTCGATACATTTTAAAATTTTATTATAAAAAAGGCAAAAATGCAACTCAAGCAGTGAAAAAAATTTGTGATGTTTATGGACCTGATGCAGTGTCAGTAAGAGTAGCACAAATTTGGTTCAAACGTTTTCAGTCCGGAAATTTTGATGTTAAAGATGCACCTCGCTCTGGTCGCCCTGTTACGAATAAAATGGACGCCATTTTTGAAAGAGTGGAGCAAGATCGGCATATTAGTAGTTACGATGTAGCTGAAGAACTGGGAATTGACCACAAAACAGTTTTGACCCATTTGAAGAAAGCTGGTTATACAAAAAAGCTCGATATTTGGGTGCCACACGAGCTCACTCAAAGAAACTTAATGAACCGTGTACTCATTTGCGATTCATTATTGAGACGTAATGAAACCGAGCCGTTTTTGAAGTGATTGATAACTGGCGATGAAAAGTGGATCACGTACGACAAGAACGTGCGAAAAAGGTCGTGGTCGAAAGTTGGCCAGGCTTCACAGACTGTGGCCAAACCTGGCCTAACACGAAATAAGGTGATGCTGTGTGTATGGTGGGATTGGAAGTGCATTGTTTATTATGAGCTTTTACCGCCCGGCAAAACCATCGATTCTGATCTTTACTGCCAGCAACTGATGAGATTAAAGGAAGCAGTCGAGAGAAAACGGCCGGAATTGATCAACAGGAAGGGTGTGGTCTTTCATCACGATAACGCTAGACCACACACATCTTTAGCCACTCAGCAAAAATTAAGAGAGTTCGACTGGGAGGTCCTAGTGCATCCACCATATAGCCCTGACCTTGCGCCTTCAGATTTTCACCTGTTTCGGTCTCTGCAGAATTCTTTAGGTTCTGTAAGGTTGACCTCAAGAGAGGACTGCCAAAACTATTTGTCCCGTTTTTTTGATCCGAAGTCCCAAAGTTTCTACAGTAACGGGATAATGTCTCTGCCCACAAAATGGCAGAAAGTTATTCAACAAAACGGTACATATATATTGTAAATAAATGTAAATAAACTTTGAAAAAAATGTCTTGACTTTTCATACAAAAATACGAAAAGACTTTTTCCCCAACCTATTATTATGATCCACTCCATGTTTGAATTTTTATTTCTTCTTCGAAAGTAAAGTTTTCAATGGCGTAGCGTAAACCACATACAAATTAAAACAACTAAAAGCAACTAAAAGCAACTATGTTGTTAAAGGATAAGATGTCGAAATCTTCCTGTCATTAAAAACTTTATAACATGATGTGATGATTTAAGGCATATCAAATTTTATTATGTGCACTTAATATTTATTGTATACTGGTTTTAATACATGAATCTTTATTATTTGCACCGATACTAAAAAACTGCATTTTTGTTGCTGTGGTGATGACTGTGTGGCTACACGAAATCAAAGAAGGGCAGAAATTTTAGTTTTATGTTGTGCAAACATGATAGGAATTCTGTACATACATATATACAATCACACCTTTTTCCCTGAAGGGAGAGCCAGAGGTATATTAAACGCACGCATTTTGACAGTTATAATGTTGGTTCCACATAATAGGTGGCTAACTTATTGCCCTTTACTAGGAACATTTGTAATTGTCAGTGCCTCGTACGTTGGCGGCAGGTGTACCACTTGCAGGTGAGGTAGGCTTGGGCTCCTCAGATCTTAGTATCCCTATGCATCCATGCTAGAATATGATGCCGATAAACTTAGTACTTACCGCTGCTTAAAAGTAAACCATCTTGCAACCATGGTTTAAGGAAGGTGTATATGTCACTTTTCTCACTGTGCTTCATTGTTGACACCACTATCTTAAGGAATACATAAAACAGTTAAAATATATTAAAAGATTAATATTGAATCACATCAATTTAATAACTTGTGGGATACTAAATAACGGATAAACATAATTATATAAATAATTTTTTTGGAAATACATCCCAAATATCAATAGAAAACACCCTAACAAGAGCAAATATTCAAGTTCATGGACACAAAGATTTGTGCTTTATGGGAATCGAATCGAAAATCAGAAGTGGAGTGCAGTCATACATATGCATTATTTAACCGATATGATGGGCTTGGTGGTCCGCCGCCCGCCACCCGCCATAAATAATGCATTAAAGTGAAGCAGAACTAGTACCTAATGCAATTATAGCTGTATAAATACTCATTATAATTGTATAATACTTATTTATAAGTAGATAACATAAATGTATGCCCACTACCGCGACAATTATGTGTTTTAAAATCATTTGGAATCGAAGATTATGATTTACTCGCCATGTGAATATGAATATCACTTACTTATTTAATAAAAAGCTTATAATAATTTGGCATTACAAGGAGTCACCTCAATTTTATTTAATTGCATATAAATTTAATAAATATAGTACCTACTAAGTAAGTAGGTTGTACTTCTACTAGGAAGTAAAAAGATTCGTCTACTTGTTGAAGTCTACAAGTAAACTACTACTATATGTACTTAATTACTTCAATAAGTAGACGATAATATGATACTCTAGCTCGTAATCAGCAGTAATATATGTATTTCAATTGTGTTAGTAACTTTTAGTAAAACGCTTATGGACTTAACCATTGAACCATCAACACTGATATACATACACTTCTTCTAAACAAAACAAGCAATAGTTGTAAAAGTAGAAATTATAAGTTACATGATCATGCTCCACAATTATAATGATAAATGATTAGTCTGGTGACAATAAGTCAAACTGGTATATAAATCTGTGTAATTATAAAGAGTGAATAAGTCGATTGGTTCTAAAGTTCTTTCCCACTGAGCAATTAAACAGTAACTATGAAGAATACATAATTAACTCCTATTGCCGCACGCAACAACGAAGACAACGTAAATTCAAATACCTAGCTTCGTAATTTTTAGTAGGATTCTGTTTTATGGTCTTTGGTAGCTCTTTATATTTCTTGATTATGTGTGATTCTTTATTACACTCTATAAGTTAACATGAGGTGTTAAAATAAGAAAAAAAGTATCTTTATGAACCCTACCGACAGGCCGCGCCCGACAGGGTCGGGCACGGAAATATTTAGGGTCAATCACATCATGCAAATACGCGAACGCAGCGCTTTGTCTGCTAAATTAAAAATTTACTCATTTTTTGAGTTGATAGGTAAGTATGTGCTATATATATATATATGTATATAGTATATAGGTGGTACAGTATATAGGTGCAATATATATGGAATAGATGCTGATATTTGGATTACGAATTTGCTGTTTAGGATCTGGTGTATTATACCATCGGGTCAATATCTTCTTTTCGAATTTATTAATAAAATAAATTAGATGTTTTATTGTTGTAATTTTATCATATTTATTTTAAAGTTCTCGCACAAATAAATTTAAAAAAAAACATTTTGCAATTGATTTCCGAATAAAAGATCTAAAAGCAAAAAGGTTCTATGAATGTACAGTCACGTGCAATAAAATGTACACATGGACAGAATTTTAAATAAATGTTCACTCGGACAATTTCAAAAAGAAATAGTCACCTTAACAATACAAACTAATAAATAATAAATAAATAAATATTCTCTTACAATTACACCAATTATTTAGTTCCAAGATAAGTATCATTAAGAACTTGTGTTATGGATACTAAATAACGGATAAACATACATAAATACTTTTTTTTTTTTTTTTTGTAAATACATACATAGGATACATAGGAGAACACCCAGACCAGAACAAATATTCATGTTCATGCACACAAAGATTTGTCCTGTGTGGGAATCGAACCCACGACCTCTCGAGTAAAGTGCAGGTATACTGACCTCCACGCCATATCGGTCGTCAAACTATATAAACATCAAAGCTTCTCACATATATGTACAAATTTTTGGCAAAAATATGTACACAAATTGTTTTCAAAAACTTGCTTACACGTTTATATCCAAAAATATGAAGCCATTATGAATTACAATAATAAGTAAACGATATTATTTCACAAAAATACTGTTTCATTACAATGTAAACAATCATAAATTTAATTTTTTCATAAATATATAATTATTATATACACTTATAAAACTGTAGCAGTTTTCACTATTTCGACAAATGTGTAATAATTTAATAAAATGTACACAATGTACTTTGCAATGTTATATAAACATACAATTTTGTCTTTTTAATATAATTGTGTTATGAAGGTAGCCACGACGTGGTAGGCGGCAGCGCAGACTGTTTTATTCGATTATTATGTTTTTCCGACCTACCCTCAACAAGGTGATTCATTGGGAATACTAGCCCGTCTGCGCAGTGCTAACGCGTAGTTTGTGATTGTTATTAGTTGTATTGGTATGGTATAACAATATATACCTAAACACACGCATATTTCTAATATATAAATTTGAATAATATTATTTGAGAGATGCTTAGAAACATAATATATAATTTTAGTATATCATTATAACATTGGAAGTGTATATTATTAGATTTATTAGTATTATAGTACGCAATGATAGTGTTCTGTATACTTCACTATGAAGACAAAGTATACTTAATTTTGACTCAGGTTGATGTTTACATGAAATCAAATACAACACGACTTACTTATTACTGCACTATCATATATTTTTGCAAATGTATCACTGTATACATGTCGGTGCACGTGACTGTACACATACACAATAATTATGTATGTATAATAATATATTTTGTCTAGTATTAATATGGTTTTTTTAAGGTTAAATAAAAAAAAACGTTTAGATCGTCTGAAACAGACGAACTGGCAATTGATGAGTATAGACCACTTCATTCAATGGTGTATTTGTAGAACTGAATCAGTAGGTCCGCTTAACTCTGTAAATATCTCTATTATTATTAGTTTTCTATGCTTAGATATGAACTCACTCGTTTATAGAATTAGCCATTGTGAAGAACTTGGTAAATCAAGTTTTTGCGTTTACATCTTTTAGTCGCAGTTAAGTCGATCATAGTCAAGTCAAAGTACTACCCCAGTGTGGACTTTACTAGAGGTATTATGAAGATTTAGAATACACAAGAAAAATCACAATTAACTGTAATATTGCACTTTCCTACTCCTGTGTACATTGCCGAAGAAACTACGTCCAAAAACCCACCATATTTACTTATAAAAACTGAAATTTGTACCAATTTTGGAAAATAAAACATTGCCGCGATATATGTATTTTTGCGTTGGCGTTAAAACTGTTATTAGTTTATTACTTAAAGCAATAAACTATTAACAGATTTAACATAATTTCTTACTTACTTCTATATCTTCTGGATTGTGAACGATAACAGCTCCCATGCGGAATGCCCAAAATCTGTATATCCCATCAAACTGGCTTGCATATTTTCTGCCCAAAGCGAAGAGTTCAACTGAAACAAAGCTAGTTATGTAGGTATGTTTTAAATTAGTACACATAATTACGTTACATAATTATTATTATACTTATGTAAATTGCTATATAAAACACATTTTAAGACATACAAAGTGGCTAAACTTTAATGGTAGTACTTAGTTATTTCCTATTTACGCGTTTACACATACAACACATTTTACGGATTTTAACAGCGGTTTAATCAACTCCAGAATTCCAAACCTAGTAAGTAGTGCAAGATAACATAGTAGCAATAGTAGTAGTATAGTATAATACAAATAACAATACAAATACAAATAGTATACTAGCCGTAGTAAGCAATTTTTTTTTTGAATGTGTGTGACAATTCATATTTTAGTGACTGCAGTTTTTTTGTGACTTTGCCTATGTAGACAACTGTCATCTAGGTCTACCCGTGACGAATGACTGTTAAGTATGTGAAACGTTCGGCAATTAAAATAGTTAATTAAACCGCGATTTTTATTTAAGGGTAGAAAGTTTAAGGGTGATGTTTTCGTAAAATATTTTTTTATTTACCCTCTTCTCCGGCCTTTGATATCATCATCATTATCTCAGCAATATGACGTCCACTGCGGAACATAGGCCTCCCCAATAAATTCCCACATTAAGCTATCCTGTGTCGCCTGCATCCATTGGCTTCACGCCGCCTTTACCAGAACATCGATGGGACGCCATCCTCTACTACGTTTGCTGGTTCGCGGTCGCTATGGAAAAACCTTAACGCCCCATCAGTCGTCGGTTCTTCGAGCTATGTGCCCGGCCCACTGCCACTTCAGCTAAAAAACTCGCTATGTCAATCACTCCAGTCCAAATTTCTGATTCGATTCGATCGATAGGGACACTCCAAACATAGCTGTCTCCATTGCACGCTGAGCGACTTTGAGCTTTCTTATAAGGCCCATAGTCAGGCACCACGCCTTCGCCTTCGGCCTTTAATATACTTTAATTATAAAGAATCCTTGCATATCCATGTCTTATAAAATGGCAGGAAAATAAGGATTATGTTCGATGTATTGGTCGATTCTTTTTAACACTGGCCTCAGCATAAGGGAGAGTTATCATAAAGTTACATTGACTTTAACGAGTTTTTTCATCTTAGAAATATTAAACCGATTTATTGATATAACGTAAACATGCAACCGATATGCACATAGTTAATTAAGAACTACAGTCATTTATTTCATATATAAAGTTCTAGAGATAAACTACGAGTTATGAACCTGATTTCTAGTAATTAGTTCTTACTCAATCTTTTATTAATGTTTCATTGGGATGTAATGCTAGTGCGAAAAATCTTGCTTTGACACACTCGACCATGATGTGTATTTTTTTTCTAGTTTGGTATTGTGCTAGTTAGATTTCATATTACTGTCCATCTATATATGTATACATATTAATAGGAACAACAAGACAAAAAATTTCGTTAAGTAGGTTAGTTTAGGTTTTAAATGAGCAGTTTTAAATATTTGTATGTCTGCTTATCTTATTATGGCGTAATAATGTTTTAAATTCTGGCATCTTGCAAGTTTTGCAACTAAATATGGCAGGTTTTCTATTAATCGATCGATAAACGATTTCTGAATAAAATTTTAGGGAATCTCTCAAATTCCATATAAAATTGTGACGAAAATTAAAAAGCCCTATTTTGAGAAACCTTTAGTGTAAAAAAAATATAATTATACTTTTTGTATACGGGACCCAGACCATGAAAAGTATTAGTATTCATGCATACAAATTTATGTTCTGTGTCATCATATCCTCCAAAATATCCTCCCTTATACCCTTCATCATACCCTTCTGCATAGTGCAGATACGCCATATCTGCTGACCTCCTCGCCGTATCGGACTTTTCATTGCGACATTGAAACTTCGATGGCATAAAATAATGAACTTAATTATCAGCATACCGTGTTCAATATGACTTAAAATCGAACCAAAACCCTGTAAACGTATGAAGGGAAACCACTGTGTTCGTCATGCGCTGCGATGACATTCACTTCAATTGCAGCGAATGCGCAGCGGTTCTTATTTAGCTAAAGTCCCTAGCCAAACTAACCAGAGGGCCTACTCTAATTCAACGAAAACGAAACTTCGTTGCATCTATCTCTGTCACTCCTTGGGTATATCATTATCAAGTGAAAGGAAGGGTATAGCGAAGTTTCATTTTCGTTGAATTAGAGTAGGCCCTCTGACACTAAAGCGTAGGTATAGTGTCATATAAACAATATAGGTTCTATCCTAAATTATATAATTATTTTAGATCAATTCAAATACTTAGAATGAAATATAATAAGTCACAAATGTCAACTTATTAAAAAAAAAAATAATGGCTTTGTGCGTTTAGCACATTTAGCCAGTGTCAAGTAAGAGATATATTAATAATAAATAAGATGAATGAGTGGTGATGAAGATGATAAATGAGACCTATACCCTTCTAGTACACAGTAAAGTTGTGGGGCTATACTGAGATCTCACATGGACTTCTTGAGAGATTTTGGAATGTGATGTTGAACTGTTTTGTTTCATTTACCTACACTCATGTACGTACACAAACACTTAACGGCTAATAATCCACCGTCATTATACATTAATGTTCGAAATATCACAAATTTTAGAAAATAAAACAAAACTGCAAATATGATGCTTCACTTTCCCGCCAAGAAGTCTACACAATTAATGGATTCTGTTGAAAAGGACTTTAAAAGTTTTTTTTTTCTTATTTTTTCCAAAAGTTTTAGGAAACATACAGTATCCTTACTTAATATTTATTACGCTTTACTTTATTTATAACGACTTTTTTGGCTGATCTTGAAAAATAAATGTACCTATACCACTAATTTTATTTGAAGTCGGTATTGGGTTCAAAGTTTTGATATTTATGCAATAAGCAATCGGACAAACCCGAGGGCATACGTTAGTTTAATCAATTAGCAAAATAATATCTTCAATCGGTCAAGTAATAATCATATTATTAAGTAATAATTTTGTACATATTAGGTGTTTTATCTGAATGCTAATTAATGTAAGTTAATTCAGACCTGTTTCATATCAACAAGTTTAGTTTTTACTGTACCATTATTATTCACTGCACATAAACGAAACAATGTTGTAAAATATTTGCATAGTTGAAAAGCATAAAATACGAACAAATAACAGTCAGAAAAGTACCTAAACAAGAATAAGCTACGTGGTTTAATCAGAATTTACAATGAATCTGCATTACAATTCCAATTCCCAAACAAATAAACTATAATAATATAAATAAAGATCAACGCTCCGTAAAAAGAGGTGCTTCAGGGGAAAACAGTAAAAATAATTGAATCAAAACAAAAATATAACACAAATTAACAGTCACCTGGTGGTTTCAATGTTTCTAGCGCATGCCCTATGATGAAGCGATCCTTTGGCCCCGGTATTTTTCTTAAAATCCTAGCTGTTCTGTTATAATTCAAATAAACATGTATAAAACACAATACAGCAACAATAACAATGAGATAAACAATCATTTTGTCGTGAATGTCCGCACTGAACGACGAGTTGAAAACATGTGAGCGTTAAATCGCGTCCTGTAGCTCAGCGTGCTATAAATAGGTTGTATATACACTAACTCGGCTTCAGCGATGTTATTGCTAATTTAAAGCCTGGGTCAGACATATTAAGAGTAGCGACGCATGACGATATTACGATGCCATGCAGGAGCGATTGAAATGAATGGTGAACGAATGAACTAAACTACATTTTAGGATAGCGGCGCGAGCGGCGAATGTATTAGGATGAAAGAACACTGGAAAAGTTAAAGCATTGTAAGGTGCGGAATATAACTGGAATATAATAAAGCAAAGATCAAAAAAGTCATCCGAAATACCTAAAAAATAATAATAACAGCATTTACTTCGTGACATGTCCATTGGACGAATATAGTTCTTATCATTAAAGTATATACGAGTATAAAGGTAATCGATCTACCATAAAAAAGATAATTATTATTTGCTCGTCATGTATAGGTAAAAATTATATACGTTGCAATTTTTATTAACATTTGCAATCAGTGTATTGATATAAAATAAAATAAAACATTCAATGTCAGGAATAATATAGATAAAAAAAAATCTTATTATATCTTTGGCTATTTTGTTGAGTATATTCCATACAAAACTGTGGTACCTCTTAATTAGACATTGTGCCACAGGCCACTTTTGTTAATTATTAATTATTATAAATAATTATTGGAAATTGTTATATTTTTCCACAAAATTAGATCATGACCGGCTCGTGGCCCTCGATTCCTTAATTACTGTGAAATTGTTTCAGCACAATACACCTATTAGAATAATAACTCAATAATAGAAACATTATAATAATATAGCTAAATTAGATTCAATCCGGAAACCCATTACGAGTAAATAGTTGCACAAGATTTCCCGATTGTATTTTTATAAACCACATTAATTTTAAACTTATAGGTCTATATAAACTCTTGATACACGAAAAAGGAACAATTATTTGCTTTCGAATTACAATTATTTATTATACTAGCAATTTTTGCGGACTGTATTTTTTGAAGCTCCGCGGTGCTAGATGGTCGGAATAGATTACTGATGTACATCAGAGTTCACAGATGTCAATCCTTGATGGGTGATCGTTTGTGGGGCATTTAATACTCTATATTAAATTTCGTGCTTCAGAAGGCACGTTAAGACGTAGTTCCCAGTTATCACTATATGTGGTAGTCGGTAAGCTAAGTAAAAAACGCGATATTTACAAACGAGCTTACCGTCAACGAAGTTGTATTGATTTACAAATCTTTTGTAGCTTCAAGTGTACATAACAGATCTTACCATAACCTATTGGCCTACACCGTTTCCCACATGATCGTCACATGTCCTAAATAAGATTAGCTTACTTTAATTAATTACACCTAAAGTTATAAAGTGGGGACTTTAGTAGAGGTTTTTATAGATATTTGGTTTCAACACGGAAAACCACAAATCACAATATGTCCCTATCGTACAATTGTGTACGTTGTTTAAGAATTTATTCCTAAAAAATTACAATCAAACCCAAACTAGAATTAACACTAGTTTTGAAAAAATAAACAACGGTTGGGTGTATAGGGATCCTACCAAGACCTGCACCTGCCGATCAACGGACGAGGCTCTGGCGAATAAATAAGTTTCTGATAAGCCGCAATAGGTTCGCCACCTATTATGTGGGACCAACAACAATGAAATTGTTGGCTTATAATATGTCTCTGTCTATGTATATAATATATATATCTATAGGAAGCAGGTGTGAATGTATGTATGTCTCGGAAAATAAAATACTGCCGCGTTGTGTCTTTTTCCGCTCTAGCGCCAAAACTACTGAAATATTATTCAAAAGTAAACTATTTAAAAGTAAAAAAAACATCGAGTTTCGTTTCATGATATATAATATGATTATTCTATGTAAACATTGTTTCTAAAACTACGCTTAAATTTACGATACTGTATTTATGCACGTCATAAAGAAATCTTTATATATTACTTCAATATACTTTATTGCACAAAATAATATACTTAATCAATAAAGGCGTATAATAAAAACATGATATACTTGTACTACTACTGCCCGCGACATCGGCCGCGTAACATAGGTGCAGTTTATCGCGTCCTACGACTGAGAATCGTCTTTCCATTTTTTTGGAAAAGTAGCTTGTGCCCTTCTTCGCATACCTGTTACGATACCTGGTAGACTATCCCTTATCATCAAGGTCTTAGGAGCCAAGACAATCCCATCTGCAAGTTTGTTTGTTGCCGATTAACAGACGAGTTTCTAGCAAATATAACAGTTCCCGGTAATCGGCAATGGACTCGCCACCTATGGAGGTGGGACTAACAATATAACTGGCGAAATGTGGGCGCATAATCCTCTGCCTACCTCTTCCAAAAACCAGGCGTAAAATTACATATGTATTAGTTACAGAGACTTTCTCCACGGTCGAATACTATATCTATTTATCCCGTCTGATGAATTTGACTTGAATAGGATGCGACGCTCTCAAAACCACATCGGCGGTGATTTCGACGTCACAGTGGCGAGTGACAGGCTCTAGTCGATATCGCCTGAGAACAGCTGCCAACACAGTCTTCATCTCCATCATGGCGAAACGCTGACCTGTCAAAGCAAGAAAAATGCCTTAAAGTTTTGCCGATATAGGTATTACTGCACAATGAACCCAGAGAAAACCATAAATCATTGACAAAATTGTAATTATAATCATCATCATAAACAATAAAGATCGTCCATGAATCTCTATGAACGATGCGTCACTCTACTTATTATGCCACTAGCACTGTATTAATAATAAATAAATATAAATATAAATATTTCAGACACTCACACCAATTATTTAGTTCCAAGATAAGTATCATTAAGAACTTGTGTTATGGATACTAAATAACGGATAAACATATATAAATACTTTTTTTTTTTGTAAATACATACTTAATATACATAGAAAAACACCCAGACCAGAACAAATATTTATATTTATACACACAAATATTTGTCCTGTGTGGGAATCGAACCCACGACCTCAAGAGTGGAATGCGGGTATACACGCCACCACGCCATATCGGTCGTCATATATATCGTATATCGGTATAATGTAAAGTAAAGTAAAAAGTTTATTATTTCATTAACTATTAAATAACATTCGAAAACAACAAATAATAAATTGTATTAATTTATAGTAAATGAGAATAAGTGGTGATAAAGGTGATAAATGGTAAATGAGATGCCCTCCCCCTAAACCTCTTAAGTAAGATGTGGACTAAACTAAGCTCTCACATGAACTTCTTGAAAGAATTTGAAAAGTAATGATTAATAATCCACCGTTATTACACATTAATGTTCAAAATATCACAAATTATAGAAAATAAAACAAAACTGCAGATTACACTTTACGTTCACGCCAAGAAGTTCCCGAGATAATAAATAGGTTTGAAAAATATATTTTTAAACAGTTAACCTGTTCAAATCACAAGTGAACTCATCATTCATCATCATTTCAGCCCATTAACGTCCCACTACTGAGCACGAGCCTCCTCTCACATATCAAGGTGTGAGGGTATTGGGTCATACTCCACCACGCTAACCCAGTGCGGATTGGCGAAGGCAGGTGTATGGCGTCCTGCTGTTAGAATTTATCAAGCCGCCCATGAGGCCTCTAACAAGGCTTAACGACTACCACATTTAGTGATAACCGGGACCAACGGCTTAACGTGCCATCCGAAGCACGGAAGCGCTCGATATCAAATGCTACACAAACGGTCACCCATCCAAGAACTGACCTCTGTAAACTAAGCTGTACTTCGGTGATCGTTTCCGACCCCCGAGCACCGCAGAGCTACGAGCGCTTCCAAAGAACAAAAGTCAAGTGTCAAGTGAACTAAACTTGAATAAATAAATATACTTTTTTTTTAAATAAAAAAAAAATTGACTAACCTATACAATTCCTCGGTCCAGCACTAAAGGGAATATAAGAATAAGCATGTCTTCCTTGACTGTTCTCCAACAAGAACCGGTCAGGATCGAACTTCAGAGGATCTTTATATAGGTCTTTACGGCGGTGCATATCGTAGATGAGGATCACGCAGAACGTACCCTCCTCGACCACATAATTACCTGGAATATACATTTCCATTTGTTAATTTTCAGGAGCACATTGAAGGAATACCTGTTTAAATATATAACAATATATATTTTTTAACGATTCTTGGACCTCATATATATTATTCTAAAATTGTAACAAAGTGACTATTGATTGGAATTAAAGTCCAAACAAGTAGATTTAGGAAGTGGTATGAGCATAGATTGGTTTTCGCAATAATAAAAAGATTTTCGTATTGTCAGCTACATTTCCTTACAGGTATTTAGCTGTGCACAGAAGCCTAAATTTGAGAAATAGGATGTCCCAAAACAGATGTTTAGAAAAAAATATCTTGATTGTGAAGTCGTAAGTGAACTGACTTTTCTAAAAATATGTGATGAAAGTTTAGACTTCTTTAACATTAAACTATTTAATTGTTACGCATTAGATTCAAAATTTCACAACCTTAATTAACCTGTGACAGTATCCTGTAATAGTCATTGACTTTCATGGGCCATTGTCGCACTATCTCTGGCGTGTTAAAGAATTGGCCTACTGAATGCCTAATAGTATTACCTCTTAGGCTGATGTACACAGGAGTTTCATTAACCATACATTTTAATTTTGACTACAACTAGTACTAGGTTGATCTTTAAAAGAGTACAAACGTCACCACATACTCAAAGTAAGAGTTTCGCCCAATTTTCTTGCAATAAAATGCACTGGAGGATAGAGCCGCAGCGTCTCTTTGATACAGCACTCTAAGTAATGCATTTTTGTAATATCATCCGTGGTCACAGACCTGGTAGAATTTCCAAATATTCCATCCAACTCATAGAAAATCTTTTCCTGAGGACATATTTAATGATTAAAACATCACGTGAGTTGTATTAAGTACGACTAATATATATAATATGACCAAAATTTTACCTGAATTTTTTCATCATTGGCTAGAGACAAAAGGCAGAATGACAAACCAGCTGCTGTGGTATCGTGTCCCTGAGTTTGTAAACAAACATTAAAATAAATTAAATTTACAGAAAATACATTTTAAATACAGTAAGGTACTCTTTTGTCCAGAAATCGTTTCAGTGTAAGTAAATCCCTAATACTTATTTGGCGATATATAACCAGTAATTCAAGGATAATGGTCTTGGTTAGAACCACCACATAATGGAATATAATATCTTTAAAACTAAAATCAGCAAAAACAAGATTATCGAGCGCTTCCGTGCTTCGGATGGCACGTTAATCTGTCGTCGGTCCAGGTAATCACTAGGTAAATGTGTTAATCGGGAGGCAATATTAGAGACGCCTCTATGAATAATGCTATACATACATACATAATGTCACGCCTCTTTCCCGTAGGGGTAGGCAGAGATCCCATCCTTCCACTTGCTACGATCTTGGCACACACTTTTAGCTTCATTCACACTCATTAACCTCCTTATACACGCCTGTCGGTTTAGGGTACTTTTGACCTGCCCTTTCTCAAATTTTTTTTGTATGTGGTCATGGAAGGTCCAACACTTCCAACCACTTGTCCATCATAAATCACCTTTGTTAATCTACTTTCATTCGTCCTCTCAACATGACCAAACCATCTAAGCATACCTTTCTCAAATCTTGTCACTATATCTTCTTTTACACCAGCTTCAACCCTTATCACTTCATTCCTTATCCTATCACTCTATAATAAAAAATGCTATAGGGCGTCTTGAAATGTCACACAAGACATGCGGGGTGTTGTTCATGCTCCACCACGAAGGGTATGCGAAGTGGAGTTCATGCTCCACCACGCAGACCTTGTGCGAAACGAGTCATCCCAATACATTCTCAACTTGGTTCGTGAGTCGTGCTCAATACTGGAACGTAAATGAATTGCCACATTTTATACGATCTTTACAGAGAGAAAATTCACATTTCAAATCATAAATAATAGTGATCCCCACCTCAAACATAAAAGTATCCACTTCTTCTTGAACACCAGACTGATCAATAAGACCTTTATTGTGTGCGGAAATCAACAAATCTAACATGGCTGTTTTCTTTTTACCTAAGTAAAATAATTCTTCGTTTGCCACATTACTTTCATCAATGTCAATTCCGAACTTCTTAATGTATTTCTTGCGATCTTCTATCACTTTCTTGGTGAAATTGTGTACGATTTCCAAATAGCCTTTCTGCCTTCTGCCAATAGATGATAATGAAAAAATAAAGTCTATGTTGTAATGGACTTTTGTGAACCTTTCAACGAATTTCTTTCCTAGCTCGTATATTGCGTTTTTGTAGGACAATGCCGCTGGTGTTGTTTCTTCTGATAACTTAGTGCCCATTGATGTCTCTAAAAAAGGTTAAGGTCTTAGGATCAAGGTAAACTTACTCATACAGTTGCCGTGGTCATAGTTCGCCATAGCTATAACTTTGGCAAAGAGGCAAAGATGCCCGGTCTGGAAAACAAATCAATGTCTGAGGTTTTTTTAATTTTATTAAATTTATTTAGTAATCTATTAACTGTTAAGCAATGACCCAAATTACTTTTAAAAGTTTTGACGTTAAACAAATTACATCTAGAGCCGCGTGGCAGTTTGTAAGGAGTGTGAAATCTGAGATCATTTAAAAATAATGGGGCAGTCTATGTGACCATTATTTGGCTTATATAGGAATTTTAAATGCGCGATCTCTCTGCGTTTTTCTAAGCTTTGAAGTTTAAAATAATCCAAGCGTTGCTTGGCATTGTGACTTTCAATTAGTTTTTTATGGATATCATACGTCGTAGAAGGTTGCTAAAGGAATGGAATCTCAGCTAGTTTAAATTTGGGCAAAGGGTCACAGATATATGTCATAAATACCATAGATAACGAAAGTATCACGATTTCTATTGACATCAAGCGAGACTTTTAAACACCAAATGTGACGTTACTGCCGATACTTCGTGACAAGAAATCCTAACTGATTCATCGACTCTGATGCCGCTGAAGATTAATAATTCATAATGAGAAATCGTTCATGTTACGGCATGTGGCGGCGGTCAACCCCGACTATTGGTCGGGATTCGGACACGCGAATCACATGCATTTGCGTTATCTATGGTATATATATATATATGTATATTCACGCCTGTTTCTCCGAAGGGGTAGGCAGAGGCATAATATATGCCCACACTTCGCCAATTATAAAGTTGGTCCTACATAATAAGTGGCGAGCTTATTGCCGCTTACCGGGCACTATTATGTTTGCCAGAGCCTCGTCTGTTAATCAGCAGGTGCAGCACTTGCAGTGTTGTGGTTGACTTGGGCTCCTTAGGTCTTGGTAGGATCCCTATACACCCGTGTAAGACCATTTGGCTGTGTAGTTCTGTGTCGGCGCATGCACCATGCAGGCCATTATAAGTGGATACACCCATTCTGCTTGTTCTGCGCTCTTACTCTTCTGGACTGCATAGACTGCTTTCCATCAGGCAGAAATAGGACACTATGACAAGTCACATGAAAAAAATTAAGTACAGTTCAGAAACGGACGCTGTAATACACACCACAAAGAGAATGAAGAGTAAACTCCGACATAAGGGGCACCACATCCACTTCCCGCCCAACGAAGTCCTCAAGAGATTCCACCAGTCTGGTGCTGTTTTCCTCTATGGTTACAAAGAACTGCTTCAAAATATTGAAGTGGAAAGCCGGACTTAATATTTTCCTTCTTTTTTGCCATTTTTCACCTGAAATCGATTTAATAATATAATAATATAGATAGAAATAACAAATAAATGAAATATAGTATGCAGCACAATGCTTATATTTTAGAAAAAATATCTCTTAATATATCTAGATTTGGATAACCCTGTCAGTAGGAACAGCTGTAAAGTAAGACACATATAGTTTTTTTGCTATTGTAGACGATGTTAAATAAATTTTTCGCTACCTAGACTAACTTCGTATTCAGAATACAGTATTGCCTACAGCATCAAGAGAGTGATCATGGCTTCCATGATCACATTATGATGTATCGTAAAGCAATGTTATTTGATGTGTTTGTTTATTAAATGGTTAGGTATAAATATAGACTGATAGTGGGACCACTATCAGTAAGTGATAGTGCTGTATAAGGACTTTGTACCGGACAGGATGTTAATGCTATTAATACTTCTATGTATACTATTGATTGGAGCGTTTATATTGGAAATTTTCCATGAAATAACTTCTATAAATCGCAAATTATAAAGTACTAGAAAAATCCAACACGTCTACCGGAGTCAGAGTTCTATTGCTCTCCGGGTTATCACAGACGAGTTGATTTTTTCTAGTAAAATAATTGTCTTATATGTATAGCATTGTAAATGCAAAAAAATACATGTGAAGAAAATATGAAGAAAAGTTTTTGCACTGGTTAGACCAGTGAGCAGGCTCTGGGTTTTATCGTAAGACCAAGCATAACCGGGATAAATGTTAGGATGATGATTCTAAGTATATTCCGGGTTTGCGGGATTGATTGAAAAGGTTACCACGGCCCCGAAATCGAAAGGGCTTCAGAAGGAACATGGATGGTTTTGAAGTCAGTTATAGTCTGACACACTCTTTCCGCTCCAAAAGCCACAGCGGGAGGCAGTCATTTGTTGATTTTCCATCCTTCACTAAAAAAGTTTTAATAATCTTGTTACACGTTTACGCGACAACGCGTTAAAATATTTTTCGATAAAACCAAGCACTAAAATGGATCATTGCATAAAATTTCAAGAATAAGTTAAAACAGAAATAAAAATACATTTTGGGCCTAAACAGGTTTGGTTTTGGAGCATGAGCACTAAGCAGGATTTCAAGTGCATTAACCTCAGATTATATGTGCAGGTAAGACTGACTTAAATCTATAACAAGACATAATGACTACGCAGACCAAAAACCTTTAATACCTTTCGTAATGTTCATCGTAAATTATTATTATTAATAATATTAAAGAGCTGACTTTCTTCTAGGCTTGCTTCTGAGCTGACTGATTGCATAGGAATAAAAATCCTTTGTTTAAATAGCACTGGTATAAGTTTCATATAATATTAAGCATTTATGTAAAATTAATTAATAGGTTAAGATGATAAAAACACTATATGAGGATATCGCGCATCTAATGTTCCAAACAAAATTAATATGGAAAATTAAAAACTTTCTTATTTCATATCGGTTTTTGAATGACTTATATGGCGTCGAGACTCCCCGCTCCGCATTTCGATTCCACTTTTTTGCGTGCATGGACATAAATAATATATGAAGTAAAATCACCCGCTACGTTAAATAACAAATAAATAACTCTCATACTATCACAATAATTGTTTTGTATCAAAATAATAAGTTGCAGTTAGAAATAACGTTTTCAACCAACCAACCTTTGCTCATAAGTAAGCCATCTTGCAGCCAAGGTCTTAAAATACTATATATTATTCCCTTCTCATTGTGTTTCATGCTGCTCAGTACTTTCTGTAAAAAATATAGTCATTATACACAGTCAATAACATATGCCTTGAAAATAAATTAACTACAGATGACCGATATGACGTGGAGTTCAGTACTCTGCTCCGAGCTCGTGAGTTCGATTGCCACACAAGACCAATATTTCGTATGTTTAAACTTAGATATTTATCTCGGTATGAGTGTTTATTATAAGTTTAAGTTACGTTATAATAAGTTTAATAAGCTTGTGTGTACCAAAAACTACAATAGATTTATGTATATTTCTTTGTTGTGAAACAGTACAAATTTTACTTAGTTTGGGTCTTAACCCCTTCCCCCCGAACAGGTCTCGTAGTGGGGGGGCTTAGTATCTCCCGGAGGCCGGGAAAGGGTAACACCCAGAGACCGACGACTCTGGGTGCCCTTAGTACTGACTACCGTGGGGGAAACTAAGAGGGACCTGTGGAGGGCGCAGCGGGCGGGCCAGGAGGGCCCGCTCAGCAGCGCCAGGAGAGTCTAGGCATAGGTCTATAAAGGGCAGGGGGCCCCTGCTGTCTAACCATTAACCCTCCGGGAAGTCGGCCACACACGCTATGGTCGCACGGGGAGGTAGGAGGGGCGCGTCCACTGCGCCTCTCTGAGGAGGTCCTCCCGGTTTTAGTTCGGGGGACGTTGGCCGCAGGCGGGGTGTCAGAAGCTGCAACCCAGGTACTGGTCCCCGCCTCTTTCTCAGCAAGCGGCGGGCGTCGTCGGAAGATTTTTAGTGGGTATTACTTGGCGGTCGTGTCTGCCGGTGGTGAGTCCCACACCCCCTTTCGGTCCCCCTTTGGCCGGAAGGCAGTGCGTAAATGCATTTTGTTACCGACGTTAAACAAAAAAAATGGGTCTTAGCCCCTTAGCAAAATGTAAATGTTGTTTTATGTGACTCAATAGGTACGTATTTCTAAATTTTTGCCCATGCTTATTTCCAAAAGTGATTTTGGTTTAATGCACTTAAGAATGTATCGCAATATTTCTAAGACTACCGCTTGGGCATTAGGTCAAAAAAATTAAGAAGAAGTTCGTCATCAAGGCAATTATATATACTTTAATCATTGTTGTTCACCTACCTCGATATCGTCTGGGTTGTACACAATGACAGCGCCAAATGGAAACGACCAAAATCTGTAAATTTTCTCAAACTTCTGTGCGTAAGTCCGCGGCAGCTGAAACAATTCCACTGAAGAAACCATACTATCAATTAGTTTCTTTATAACAAAATCTATTACATACTTTAAAAACTGACCTTACTTACTAGATTGATAATAAAAATTATATGAACATTTTCTTTTGAAGCGGCGATAGCTCAGTGGTGAAACCCAAAGACTTCAAATTCAGAGAGTCTCGGGTTCAAAACCCTCACGCTCAACAATGACTTTCGGAGTCTGCTGAGCTGCGTAATTATCTGTGCCTCGGAAAGCACGTTAATCCGTTGGTCCTGGCTGCAATCTATCTATGACAGTCGTTTTTAGTAAGTCAGTGACTCCTAAAATCGAGACAGCTGGTTTAACTACAGAATAATGTTTCCCTCTGAGTTCATGTAATAACTGAAAGTCAGCCAAATCTGGTTAGATCTCACTGATCTCCAGTCTACAACACAGTTCAGGTTTTATGTCGAACTCTTTATGCATAAAAGTTAAACAACTATTAAACTCTCTCCCATTTATATCAGGTTCCCCTTAAACCTTCAAGGTAAGAAACTATTACTCTCTTGAAGAGTCATTATCTAACTGGACCTCCATAATCGTTATTTTTTGTGTATTGATATAGTATATTATTAAAACATATCTAACCATATGTAACTTTATTTGTTTTCTAGTTCGTACTGTATCATACTTTTCTGTTAACGCAAATGTTAATTGGTAAAAAAATGTTGCTTCTCTTATGTACATTTTGTGAAAAAGGTCTTAGGACATTACAATGCTATAAGTTGGTTTCAGTTTGTAAAATAAAAACTGGGAATATATAAGAAAATATGAAACCATTTAGGGTAGAGTCTGTATACAAAAATCTGCATAATAACAAATAAGATATTCATTATTGCGGCGATTTACGCCTTTAGGAGAATAAGGAAGAGCAAGTTTACTAGTAAATGTATAATATTGTATTTTTCCCAAACTTTCTGCCAGAATATTAATTCTATATTATTATTATTAATCCTAGGCAACTAAAAAGTCAAGAAAGTATAAACTACTTTTTACTACTGTCTACTCGAAATAAAAGATAATTGTGTAGCTAATTATGATATTAACTTTATGTAAATAGAGAATAGAGGGTAGAGCAGGAATAAAAATTTAAATGAATAAATTCTTTTTTAATATTGTAAAAAAATAGTAATATGGCAATGTCTTTCAAAATTATTTTTATAAATTTAACTTGTTCTCGTACGTTTTAAGTATCAATTAACTTGTAATTTCAATAACCTGTAGAGTCTCCGTATACTTATATAAAATAATTTCCAATCTATACAACCAACAACTAAAATTGAGAACTAACCTGGAGGTAGCATTAATTCCAACGCATTCCCAACTATAAACTTGTCTTTGAAACCGGGTATTTTTCTTAACAGCCGAGCTCGTCTATTATAGTTTAGGGCTAAGTGTAGAGCACACAAAAACAACACGACAGCAATGAGATAGACGAACATGTTGTTGCAGAGAAAGTAACCGAACGCGACGAAGTGTAACATACTACTACTGAACTACGATTGTTCATTAAAACATAATTATACGCATGTAACTACTCATTTTTATCAGTGGATCCAGTTCAAATGGCCTAAGAAGGCCATTTCCTCGTAGCCAAATTGAACGTCACTCCCAACTCTGTCATCAACATCACAATCTATCAGTCATTTTTTAAATAGTATATTATGTTGCATAGTATTTATCTACTTCTTTGCTGTTCCATGTATTTACCTATCTAATAGATTGTTATTTTTCTATTGTATCGACGTATACTTTAATTTTATTAAAAGCACGTAATAAACCTTATGGAGTTTGGGAAGTGCTTTATAAATTTGTCATTTATTTTGCATGTGTTTAAAATTGATAAAAATTTATTAAAGAATTTTGTGTATAATGTGTGCGTGAATGAACTGTGATGAAAAACTCAGTAGTTTAACCATGAAAGGCCAGCTTAAGATGTGAAAGACTGCCTTTATAACAAATGTAAGGGGTTGTAATACTTAGCCTCTGAATCAGTTGAACACTTCAGGCATTGTTCAGATCAAGCGTATTGTCGGCTGCCGACTGTGAACATGCGCTTCGCAGTTTACTGCTTTTCCATATTAAATTTACTCCTCGTTTACACTGAGTCGACAATATGCTTGCAGAATGCTTGCAATATGTTGATAAGCGGCAAAATTTTGCATGCTCACAGTCGGCAGCGGACGATACATTTAGTGGAGACCATGCCTAAATGCTTCGATGATAATGACTTACTGAACTTACTAGTTAGAGCGGCAAATTTCTAAAATTACAAGCTTATTCTAAGGTCGACTGTATCGAGTGTTAGAAAGAATGAACACAACGAGCAGCGACTGTCGATTCGCCTTCAATTCTGCTATCTTGAGTGCAATATACTTGCTTGCATGCATTATTTTATAAGGCGCTTCATAATTAATTTGAGCAAATATGCTTCTTGATGCGGGTGTGTGGTAGTGCGAACAGCATCCTAGTTGACATTGCAGAAAGGGCATCTAGGGAAAAGTAAACGTAGAACACTGGGTTTCGAGACCTCACTTGTTAATGAGACATGACTGATATTATTATACTATGGGATCTCGTATACCGTAATAAGCAAAGGGCTAGCAACCTCTCAGCATAAATCAACCTTTGTAACAACTATCCCATCACTTTAAAATAATTGTATAAAGGTTTTTGCCGACCCCAAAAGGCATTATATGTATGTAACAAATATAATAGGTTGGGGAAAAAGTCTTTTCGTATTTTTGTATGAAAAGTCAAGACATTTTTTTCAAAGTTTATTTACATTTATTTACAATATATATGTACCGTTTTGTTGAATAACTTTCTGCCATTTTGTGGGCAGAGACATTATCCCGTTACTGTAGAAACTTTGGGACTTCTGATCAAAAAAACGGGACAAATAGTTTTGGCAGTCCTCTCTTGAGGTCAACCTTACAGAACCTAAAGAATTCTGCAGAGACCGAAACAGGTGAAAATCTGAAGGCGCAAGGTCAGGGCTATATGGTGGATGCACTAGGACCTCCCAGTCGAACTCTCTTAATTTTTGCTGAGTGGCTAAAGATGTGTGTGGTCTAGCGTTATCGTGATGAAAGACCACACCCTTCCTGTTGATCAATTCCGGCCGTTTTCTCTCGACTGCTTCCTTTAATCTCATCAGTTGCTGGCAGTAAAGATCAGAATCGATGGTTTTGCCGGGCGGTAAAAGCTCATAATAAACAATGCCCTTTCAATCCCACCATACACACAGCATCACCTTATTTCGTGTTAGGCCAGGTTTGGCCACAGTCTGTGAAGCCTGGCCAACTTTCGACCACGACCTTTTTCGCACGTTCTTGTCGTACGTGATCCACTTTTCATCGCCAGTTATCAATCTCTTCAAAAACGGCTCGGTTTCATGACGTCTCAATAATGAATCGCAAATGAGTACACGGTTCATTAAGTTTCTTTAAGTGAGCTCGTGTGGCACCCAAATATCGAGCTTTTTTGTATAACCAGCTTTCTTCAAATGGGTCAAAACTGTTTTGTGGTCAATTCCCAGTTCTTCAGCTACATCGTAACTACTAGTATGCCGATCTTGCTCCACTCTTTCAAAAATGGCGTCCATTTTATTCGTAACAGGGCGACCAGAGCGAGGTGCATCTTTAACATCAAAATTTCCGGACTGAAAACGTTTGAACCAAATTTGTGCTACTCTTACTGACACTGCATCAGGTCCATAAACATCACAAATTTTTTTTACTGCTTGAGTTGCATTTTTGCCTTTTTATAATAAAATTTTAAAATGTATCGAATTTCTTCATTAGATTCACTCATTTTTACGGAGAGAAAAACAAATAAAAAATAGCGGGAAACAACTTTTTTTTATTTTTTTCTTTTCTTTATAATGGAACCTTTTTAATGTTACCAAAACCAGCCAGACACAAATAGTACAGTCAAAAAAATTTTATAATAAGTTTATACCTACGTTATGCGAAAAGACTTTTTCCCCGACCTAATACTAACATAGTTTTCAACAGCTGAACCGATTTTGTCAGGATTTTCACTGGGTAAAAGCTAACAATGTAAGGCACCACTTTGGCATCTTTTTGCACAAAAAATATTATTTCAAGCTAGCTACAGGTGTAGGTCACGCGGTTGAAGTCGTGGGCGACTGCTACTACACACGTAAATTATTCGAAAGGTCGTCGTCGGTACATAAATCATCGGAATCATAATAAATATACAAACTTACACATTTATAATATAGTACAATAGCATTGAAATAATATTTATAATTAATTATTCACATTGCATTATTAATTAATGTAAATTATTATAATTGCGAAGGCTTAATAGTACAGAATTAATTTTAATTATAACAATTAAGGAAAAGGAAGAATAGTATATATATATATGTATAGGCGTCTTACATTTTTGCAAATGTTTTACTAATACATATCTAAAAATTATTTTTAACGTATATAATGGCAAACCGTCACCTAACTATTCTATTACTATTCCAGTCATAAAATTCATTCATAGAGTAGAAACATTCGTTCAGCAACAATGCATGAAGTTTTTCTTAAATATTAGGTCGGGGAAAAAGTCTTTTCGCATAACGTAGGTATAAACTTATTATAAATTTTTTTTGACTGTACTATTTGTGTCTGGCTGGTTTTGGTAACATTAAAAAGGTTCCATTATAAAGAAAAGAAAAAAATAAAAAAAAGTTATTTCCCGCTATTTTTCATTTGTTTTTCTCTCCGTTAAAATGAGTGAATCTAATGAAGAAATTCGATACATTTTAAAATTTTATTATAAAAAAGGCAAAAATGCAACTCAAGCAGTGAAAAAAATTTGTGATGTTTATGGACCTGATGCAGTGTCAGTAAGAGTAGCACAAATTTGGTTCAAACGTTTTCAGTCCGGAAATTTTGATGTTAAAGATGCACCTCGCTCTGGTCGCCCTGTTACGAATAAAATGGACGCCATTTTTGAAAGAGTGGAGCAAGATCGGCATATTAGTAGTTACGATGTAGCTGAAGAACTGGGAATTGACCACAAAACAGTTTTGACCCATTTAAAGAAAGCTGGTTATACAAAAAAGCTCGATATTTGGGTGTCACACGAGCTCACTCAAAGAAACTTAATGAACCGTGTACTCATTTGCGATTCATTATTGAGACGTAATGAAACCGAGCCGTTTTTGAAGAGATTGATAACTGGCGATGAAAAGTGGATCACGTACGACAAGAACGTGCGAAAAAGGTCGTGGTCGAAAGTTGGCCAGGCTTCACAGACTGTGGCCAAACCTGGCCTAACACGAAATAAGGTGATGCTGTGTGTATGGTGGGATTGGAAGGGCACTGTTTATTATGAGCTTTTACCGCCCGGCAAAACCATCGATTCTGATCTTTACTGCCAGCAACTGATGAGATTAAAGGAAGCAGTCGAGAGAAAACGGCCGGAATTGATCAACAGGAAGGGTGTGGTCTTTCATCACGATAACGCTAGACCACACACATCTTTAGCCACTCAGCAAAAATTAAGAGAGTTCGACTGGGAGGTCCTAGTGCATCCACCATATAGCCCTGACCTTGCGCCTTCAGATTTTCACCTGTTTCGGTCTCTGCAGAATTCTTTAGGTTCTGTAAGGTTGACCTCAAGAGAGGACTGCCAAAACTATTTGTCCCGTTTTTTTGATCAGAAGTCCCAAAGTTTCTACAGTAACGGGATAATGTCTCTGCCCACAAAATGGCAGAAAGTTATTCAACAAAACGGTACATATATATTGTAAATAAATGTAAATAAACTTTGAAAAAAATGTCTTGACTTTTCATACAAAAATACGAAAAGACTTTTTCCCCAACCTATTAAGATCAAATTGAAGTTTTTTAAACTTTCAGGAATGTGATTTTATACCTTTACTGCATCACTCAGTCCACACGCACACCAAACAATGCCAGCTGCTTGATATATAGACCAGTTAGCATTAATAATTTTAACATTCTAAATAATGAGCGACAAGATTCCAAGTAGTACACCACATATAGTTCTAAGACATTTTTTTTGTATCTTACCGTAACCCCACATCATTAGGCCATATTGCATGACTGAAGCCAAATAACCGTGATAAGCTTGTAATACTGCTTTTCTTGGGACAGTTTTGCTTATTCTTCTTAAAAGAAATGTAAACTTATATAATTTATTACAAACCGATTGAACGTGCAATTTTCATTTAAGTGTATTGTCAATTTCTAAAGCTAGGAATTTGAACAAAGAGATGTCTTCTATTTAAATGTCATTCTATATTATTTCTAAGTAAAATTTTGGATTACATATTGAAATAAATTGCATTGCCTTAGTCTTTACCATGTTAATTATTAAATTGTTTGCTTTCAACCAAGTCAGCACATTACTCAGTGCTGAGATAATTTATATTTTAAGTGTCTCTTTATCAATTGATTTAATCAGTATAGTAATGTCGTCTGCAAAAAGAATTGTTTTATGTGGAATACAATTCGGTAAATTATTTATATAGATTAAAAAGAATAGTGCCCCCAAAATGCTTCCTTGAGGAACCCCTAACAGATTCAAACTAGACAAATCAGATCTGTCTAGTCTGAATCTGTTAATCGGTCAAAAAAATATTATGCTGTTCATTTACTATAATTTCTATATAACTTTTAAATATATTCGTGTTAGAACATGAAAAAATTAACCAATACACTAATTTATTAAGACAAATTATTCAAAGTTGAAATTTTAATAAGGATGTTAATATATGCAACTGTTTAGTTGCAAATAGCTACATGTGATGCATTTATTAAATTGACGACCGATATGGCATAATGGCGAGTATTCCCGCACTCCACTCCTGAGGTCGTGGGTTCGATTCCCACACATAACAATTTTTTGTATGCATAAACGTGAATATTTGTACTGGTCTGGGTGTTCTCCTATGTATATTAAGTATGTATTTACAACAAAAAAAGTATTTATATATGTTTATCCGTTACTTAGTATCCATAACAAAGTTCTTAATGATATATAAACTAAATAATTAATGTAATTGTCAGAAAATATTTATTTATATAAATGACATGGATTGCTTATCACGGATGCTTTAACCCTTTGAAAGGCAGTGGTAAACTTATTCCCACCATAAATTGAACCTTATGTAGTTGAGTTAAAGTAGAAAACCAATGAAAATTTTCAACATATTCCGCCCGTTAAAGGGTTAAGTTACCAAGTCTCTTAACAATTTAATAAAACAGTTGATAAGTACTTATATTTTAAATAAATTGAAACTTAATCACTCCTGACACATTTAACAATAAATTTTAACATTTATATCGTAATATTCATATAATCACCGAGAGTTGAAAGTCTAACACAAATGCTTCTTTAATTTGTTTTTTGCTAAGCTCTCCTTATTTTTAACGTAAGTTTTAGCATAATCGTAATTACAAACTTCAATTTACCGGCTGTTCACGGTAATCAATTATATGTTAAATTTGCGAGATGAAATCTGTATTGTCAACGAGAAGAACTTACATGTTGAAGTAGCTTTACCATATTCAAAAAGCATTTAAGTGTACAGATGTAAGACCATAAATCTTTTGGTTTTAACAAAAATCCTTATTACAACATAAGAGAGAGAAGAATTTCAGATTTCACATTAGAATTACATAAGTCTTTTTTGATCCTACCAAGACCTGAGGAGCCCAAGCCAACCTCACCTGCAAGTGGTGCACCTGCCGATCAACGAACGTGGCTCTGGCGAACATAACAGTGCCAGGTAGACGGCAATAGGCTCGCCACCTGTTACGTGGGACCAACTATATAATTGGCGAAGTGTGGGCGTATAATATGTCCCTGCCTACCCCTTCGGGGAAACAGGCGTGAATGTATGTATGTATATATGTCTTTTTTTTCAAATGAAATAATGATGGCGATATGTCCGCAATTTTAATAATATGTGAACAAAAAACCTACTGAACATGTCAACCAGCAAGCAGACAATATTTATGTTCTGTATTAAATTGTTCACACATTTAGCTTGAGTAATGGTTCCATAGTTCACATTGTTCTGGCGACTTCGATCAGGCTCTTATAAACACTTCGTAGTCTTCAGATCAGGCTTCGTCTAAAAGTCCTTGCATGACGCATAGATAGTCCACAGAGGTGGCTAGCGAATGGGCCAGTAGGATACAGCGAGTCAGAACCTTTACAACAAAAGAATCATTTCTTATTTGCTTAATCACAACTTAAAGTATTTGGATGTTCAAATTTTCAATGCAAAGAAGTGCCTGCTAGTAAATTCCACAACTCACACTAAACTAAGAAGTTGACCTATGTGAGAAAAACTCTGAGCGCTATGAGCCTTTAAAAAGAAGTAAATAGCAGACATACTTATCGATCTCACTGTTTTAATTTCTGACGGCTTAAAAGTACTATCCACGACAAGTAGTGTTATGTCAAGTCGAATGGAAGAAATGTTGGCTCTTTTGAACACAATCCGTTCGCTTGTTGTGAACTTTCTTACATTGGGCCTCTATAATTTGATTTAAGAAGTACTCTGAAAGATCAATCTGTTAGAAAAAGCTTATCATGTTTAATTTTTATTCCAAAGTATTTACCTCGCGAACCTTCCAGACATCGTGGACTTGACAGGGTCTAAGTGACAGCGCGAGTGCACGTCTGGCAATGTTCGGCGGCAGGAAGTGCCACGGCTGGTCCAAACGCCAACTGGAAAAAGGCTCTGATAAAACAAAGAAAAGTCGTATTCTAGTGTAAGAGTTGAAGTATTTGTTTATACGTTATGAGGCTGTGTAGTTTAATTCTGCATTGGATCTGTTTGGGACTTTTCTAAGCACTTTGCTTTTTCTAGGAAATAATATTAAAGCAACCGCTATAACACAGACATTCTATGTTCTGACTATAAAAAATCAGTTAGTTGACTCTTATTTTTAGCTATAAAATTAACTAACATACTTGTTAATCTTTTCAGAGACTCCATACTTTAAAATGAAACTAAACATTTCAGGGATAGGTTTTACCTCAAGTAGAGTCCTTCGTAGGTGAAATACGTAACGATGATTATGAAGACCGGGTAGATGAGCGGCATCATAGCGACCATACACAGCAGCATGGTCCCAATGAGCTTGAGGAAGGTAGGAAAGGGCGCGCCGTACCGCCACACAGCGTGCACGTCGCCCGCGAACTCACGCGCGAGCACGCGCATTCGGCCCAGCAGCGACGCCGAGCGCAGCTACTGCCACACACTACATTACATCATGGGTTCTGTGCCCACAAAGAGAATGTGGGCGGGCCACGATATACGTGGTGAAGACTCTATAGTTTTGTGAGAGATTACGCCTTCTGATGGTGTCTGTTATAAATATTCAATTCAACTCAATCATTTATTCTGAACAATATACATTGTGTGGAACAATTTTATTATACATATATGTAATCTGTATAATTGTCGAATACACATGTCAAATTATTAAAGTAGCCAAAAAAAAGATTATGCTAAGAAATACTATATCACGCATTAAGATGCTTACTCACGGCGCAGTCTCAGGAATTCAGATTAAATTTTTAATATTACATCATCTACAATTAGATCCTGAGTTGACAAGCAATCGCTAGTATCACTTTTCAGATTTAAGTTGCGTAATGTAATTCGGATTGCAAACGTTACATTACGATGAGCTTGAACTAGGTTCGGATGGGCGCGCCGTATCGCCACACGACGTGCACATCGCCCGTGACCTCGCGCATCCGGTTTAGAAGCGACGCCGAACGCAGCTGCTGTCACACAACTCACACACTACATTACAACATGCGATTCATTTTTATGCGCCCAGAATGGAAGGGACCTCAATATCCCAAGATATTTGTGATTAAAATGTTGAATGCTCCGCTTTAAATCCCGATACTATAGGAGCTGGGAAAAAAATGCGCCGGCAAATAATTCCAGAGCCGAATGGTGTAAGACCATTCGGCGAACGAACGAAACGAATTACCAAATTTCTTGGTTTACCAACCAAAAAATAATAGTAAGTAAGGAGTTTCAACTCTATGATTATTTTTTACGGGGATATCTGACACAAGTATTTGTTTACTTAAAGGAAATCCTCAATCATAACACAGAAATTGTAAAAAACAGATGATGAATAAGTAATTTGTAATTTGTATTTGTATTTTTGAATGATAACAGTCAGAGCAGTATAAAATTAAATGAATGAAAGTTTGCGCCTCACAAAAGTGCTCCCTTATCAGGAACATTCGTCTGTAATGTAACATTTCAGATTCAAGTGGCGTACGGTAATACTTGGTTTTCTTACTCCTCCAACGTAATGCACGGCTTTGTAACGTTACATTATAGACGAACTCTCCTGGTGAAGGGCACCTTAATGGGTGTTCTATAGGCCCACAGCCTTTCTCAGTCGTTCTTGTCGTAAGATTATGATAAAATATAACATACTTACTTGTATCATTGCAGTTTTATTAGTCCGGCGATACGGCTTCATATTAAATATGTCTATACCGTGTAGCTTGGATTTGCAATCTTGAGAGTTCCCGCTTCCAGCCTTCATAATAGTTATTTTTCATCTGAAGCTTCGGACATTTCTGTTTCATTTACATTTTCCCCCTTTTTTCTTAATTAATAAATTAAAGCTTTGTTTGTTTTCTCGTGGTTTTCTAGTTTTTTTTTTCTTTGAAGTGAATGTCAGTGACTTCATATTTACGTCATACGTGAATGACTGAAGCCATTGAAAATGATGACCATAAAGTTGTTCACGATATAAACGAACACAGCATGTGAAAAACAGTATGCGTCCATAACAATAATTTCGTTCAAGTTAGATATCCAATGAAATGGTAGTTTTAAAAAAATATTTATATCATACTAACTATTAATTTTGGATGTAAAATTATCGCGAAAAACAAGGTTCAATCAGGGTCCTGGTATTATAGAAATGCGGTAGCCATTCCTTAGTCCTGCCATAAATCCGATAGATGTTTCGAATGAATTGTATTGAGGACATGCTCAAAATAAAGATGAGATCTGTATTAACCAACTCGAAAAGTTTATCCCAAATGTTTAATGTTGGATGTCAAAAAGTTAACAAGAGCACGTCAGGTCTGATGCAGGTAACACAATAATCTTTAATAATAAAAAGGCTGTAAATAATCCCTGATCAAAGCCGAGAAGTAACTGTTCTGCTGGGAAACCATAAGATTAGAGGTTAAGTATTTAAGATCACATTTATAATTTTTATTTCAAGTTTGTTGTTATCATCACATTTATAATCACATGTTAAGTCTAGTTACTTAAGTTTTGTTCTTTCAAATAATGTCAGCGCACGTGGGCCGTTATTGCAAGCTTTTCTTTGTTTGCTACTAATTGCAGTCTCAACACCAAACAATATAAATAATTTCCCATCAAAAAAATGTATTGATATTGGTATACTCGTTTTGGCTCTAGCAGGGACTTAAATTCTGAATAAATAATAATACCCAGAACGGCTAGACCTATTTTCTTTTATCTTTGATTGAGCTTCGTCCGAAATAGGATTATAAGTGATAAACATGAAGTCAATCACTAAAATTTATGCGGAATGAAATTCGCCGGGTCAGCTAGTAAGTGATAAAAAATCTTTGAAATTTTCCTGTATTTTTGAATAAAATTGTATTGTTTTGTGATAAATATGACTAATCATTATCATATATAGTATAATCAAATTTGTAAATAGTGATAGAGTAACCTTGCAACAGTTCATAGGTCACTAATTATCCCGCAAAAATATCTGGTCCTTGTCAGACGTGATAAACTGTAAGGTCACGCGCAATTTTGTGCGGAAGCTAGAAAAGGTGTATTTTAAAATGTTGATAGTGATTATAAATTTATCATGGATGTATTTTGTTTATCGCATGTGTGTGCATGAATGTGTGTGTGTTGTGTACTGATGCGTCCGCAATACTAGGTGGTAGGAAACGATCACGGAATATTAAAAGACTTTAGAGAGTTTCAGTCTTTGGATGATATGACCGTCTGTGTGGCATTTAATATGGAGCGCTTTTGAGCTTCAGAAGGCACGTTAAAACGTTGGTCCCTATTATCTCTTTATAGTGTACCCGTTAAGGCAAGCTGGAGACCTTATTAAGCGGCTTGAATCAACCGCAACACGCCACACACCGCAGCCAATAAGCACACAAACGGATCGCGTTATGAAGTACCTACGATCTAAAATTAATTCTAAATTCTTCTGATCTTAGTCAAAACATATTATTTATAAGCGTCAGATCAGTTTTTCTTGGCGACCAATATACCTGCAAATCGCTTCTGAGGTCTTTCGTTCAATTTATACTCAGGGCAAATAATAAAAATGAACGTGAATATTTGTAACATTTCCTATATATGCAAACAAAAACGATACCACGAGTTCATACTTACACTTATTTTGGAACTAAATAATTGAAAGGTTGTAAGCGAATTGTTTTTATATCTATTATTTTTCTCGACTTTACTTACCGATTCGATGGCTTAGTTAGGTACTTTCCTTGTACTGACCAGACGAAGGACACAACACAGGACAAACACAATAGATTATTATGAGCTAAATAGGAAACTATTACGTGACAAATATAGCTGTGGTCTACTAACTTTAGACCGCGGCATCACTTGCCGATCCTGCTTATCGTGATAAAATATTTTTGTTTCTAATTTATTAATTCAGGCGTTATTTTGAGAAAATATATTGAAAGCAAGTGAAGGTAATTGTCATAAAGTTTCAAATTGACAGCAACTCTGTAGAGAGATACCACAATATTGTCGCTAAGAATTAACTTTATATAAAGGAATCGATACGCAATAAGATGTAACGTTGCGGCTTTATCCTTTACCACGAAACCACCACTATCCCCATTACGTAAAGCCCATAATAGGTAAAAGCCCAACGACTTTTATATAAATTAGAAAAAAAGGGGATTCCCCCGGGTGGTTACCCCCGGACTGGTCTCCACCTTGTCGTGGTGGGAGGGCTGAGTATCCTCGTTAGGGTACTAATCAAAACAATATCTATCTTTGGACATCTTACACAGCGCCACCTAACCCCGAACCAAGCAAAGCTTGTAAAGGAAATTTGGTGCCGTGGAGGCCGCTGAGGAAAACGTCAACACCCTTAGACCGGCCAAGCAGCGCCAGGAGGGTCTAAGGCAAAGTCGTCCACACACGCTATGGTCGCACGATGAGATAGGAGGAGCGCGTTCTCTGCGCCTCTAAGGAGGTCCTCCAAGCTATGGCCCGGGCGACGATGGCTGCGGGCGAGGTGTCAGACGCTGCAACCCACGTACTAGCCCGCCGCCCGATATAAACTTCCATACAAAGCCTTATCCAAATCGGTTTAGCCATTTAGGCGTGGATGAGTAATAGTTACTTTCGCATTTTGAATAGTGTATTTAAAATTATATTATCAAAGATCCTACTAAGACCTAAGGAGCCCAAGCCAACCTCACCTGCAAGTGGTGCACATGCCGATCAACGGACGAGGCTCTGGTGAACATAACAGTGCCCGGTAAGCGGCAATAGGCTCGCCACCTATTACGGGGGACCAAGTAAATAATTGGCGAAGTGTGGGCGTATAATATGCCTCTGCCTAACCCTTCGGGGACACAGGCGTGAATGTATGTATGTGTTATCAAAGAACTAGTTTGGTGTGTGGTACTGGCCTAGAATAGTGCTACCTTATCTCATCTCACGACGACATAAGAGTCGACGAAGAAAAATTCTACCGGAATATGAACAGCAGCGTCATCCTGCGTACCGGCTGGTTCAATCACCCACCGGCTTGTCCAGAGTGGCTATTATGGGCAAATATCCCCATTAGAATGTAATCCATTGGTGAGCCTACTGTTCAGTAGTGGACTTTATAAGGCTGACATAACGTATGTAGTCATCATCATCATCTAGCTCCAAATGTCATCTTTATAAACACTGGACTCGTAACAAAGTAGCCGATACTAAACCTTGTTCTTTAAAAATAGTATGTCCCCAAACATTTTTATCAATTGGAAAAGGAGATTAGAATAGACGCTATTAAGATGTCAATATTTAAAGGTACTAAAAAGTAGCATTTACCATCATCATCATCAGCCTGCATTTGTCCACTGCTGGACATAGGCCTCACCAATGGCACACCACTGAGCTTGATCTTCAGCTCTTCGTCTCCAGCCGCTGCCAGCCGTTTTGCGTATGTCATTGCTGTATCTAGCTGGAGGGCTTCCTACACTGCACACGTCTATCTCAACGGTTGTCGGTCCTTCGGCATATATGACCAGCCATTGGACACTGCCACTTCAACTTGCTAATCCTTTAGGCTATATTGGTAACCGTTTTCTTCTTTGTCTAAGAAAGTAGCATTATCTGTTTATATAAACTCTTTTTGGTTACATTTAGACATGCAAGCTTACGAAAGTAACGGAAAAAATTTTTTGGATAGAAATATTATTACTACCTATATCATACCTTCAAGTACGATAAAAATATAACTCACAGAATGTCAAGATATAGGTAAAACGATAGGTTTTATACAGGCTGCCCCAAATACGAGTGTCAAGCGGGAGTCCGTGATGGAATACCCCCTGGGATACCCGAATCACCTTCACATATGTTCTGCGTTTTTTATATTTTTCGAGTTATGAGATTTTTCAGAATTTTTAAGAATTTTTCATTTAAATTTTGTTTAAGAGTTTTCAAAAAAATATATTGTTAATTTCTTCAGGTTCGGGACCTGAACAAATTACAAATATTTTTATTTTTTTTTAAAATGACGAAGCTCACATTGTTTTATCTTTGGACCTACGCTCGACACATGTTTCTGGGACATCCTATATATATATTTATGACAGATCGAACCTTTGCTCACCCAAATGAACTGAAAACACTCGAAAATGTCAACGCGTATCCGTACTCTAATCCGAGACAAATACTTACCTACATATTATGAAGTTTTTTATCTATTCTATAAAAATCGTGGATATCTTGCCCGTTTTACGTAAGACTCCCGGAATCTTAGTTATCAATATGATCGCGGCTCTCGAGATTACCGTTAAACGAACTATGTAAAAAGCTAAGTCGTGTGGACAAAAAGTCAGTGGTAACCGACGCGGCGGTTGGGATTGTCGTGATGGCTAACTGGGCTCTAATCAACCTTGCACTCCTTGCAATCTGCCACACGTGAGTCTTTTGTTTATAGTATACCTAACTACAACATCCATACAAGGTTTTTGTAGTCGTAAAACGGAAATATTGGCAGTTCAATCATTTATTATTTGCGTCAAGTTAATCCCACGCATCGTGGTTCTTATTTGACTCTATCACAAGTTCACAATTGAACCTCAACGTAAAATGCTTCAATTATTATATCAGAATATCAGAATTATTTGTTATTTTGTTTTTTTTTGTTATTTTATTATTTCGTAGTAAATAATCTTTTATCTATATCAAAAATCACTTTTATATTTTTAATATCCTGTGACTAAACAGTTTGTATGTATTGTACTAATTTTTTTATGAGTTTAATCATTATTCATCATCAATTTAGAAAATAGTGGTATTCTGATATTCTTAAAAAATATTTCTTAGACGAATGTTGGGAATACAACAATCCCTTTCTACAAAACATTATTACTTGTCAATAATTGTTAACACAGTTACATGACATCTGAATTATATTGTAATTATAAAAAACACATAAAAATTTAAAACAAATCTAAATATAAAATTAAGGAAATCGATATCGATTTCCTAAATTTTATATTTAGATTTGTTGAGAGACTGGTGATAAAACTTTCTAGGTACATACATTCACGCCTGTTTCCCCGAAGGGGTAGGCAGAGGCTTATTATACGCCCACACTTCGCCAATTATATAGTTGGTCCCACGTAAAAAGTGGCGAACCTATTGCCGCTTACCGGTCACTGTTATGTTCGCCTCGTCCGTTGATCGGCAGGTGCAGGTGAGGTTGGCTTGGGCTCCTTAGGTCTTAGTAGGACTCCTATACACCCATACATATATACATTGTCGTTTTAAGTGGTATAAAAAAGGCTTTATTTTAAAGAACCAAAATCGTCATATCCTAGCATTCTCCCGGTTGCCCTAGACTTAAGCTTAGGGCTCACCAGATTTAGCTGAATATCAGGTAAAAAACCAAAATATACCTAGTGAAAAAACATTTTTTTATAAATTATATGCTCCATTAACTGTAGGTATCGGCCAAAATTCAAAAATCGTATGTCCGAACCATATAGTGCCATAATTTATACACGAATATGTGTATAAATGGCACCAACTCCAAAGTGCTGTAATTTTAACTTTATGTTATTTAGAAATATATTGTTCCTTAATAATAGTTTCAGTCTTAATGAGTACAAGTGTATCTTACATGTTGTTCAACGATACTACGTTTGCCGGTTCGCGGTCGCCATTAAGCACCTTCACGCCCCATCTCCTATCATTCTAATAATAATTAAATGTTATATCCAGATCTCAGGCGGGATACACAAAGTTTCCTGATGGCTTCACATTCGGCGTAGCAACCGCTGCTCATCAGATCGAGGGTGCTTGGAATGTTAGCGGTAAGTTCGAAGAATTATTGAAAAGCCAATCTACACACAATTGTACACATAAGAGTGGCTACGATACGTGCCTTTACTTTACAAAACTTAAAATAAAGATTTCTGACACTATCTTTAGATCAAAATGGACAAATATGTTAACAGAACGACAAGAATTGAATGTATCTACCTCTGTAGTATTTTCTTAAAAATGTTATCAAAATTATCTTACTTATCAACTTATATATGTACTCGTATAACCGAGAACCACAAAAAATACAATATACGATAAACCTTCAATTTATTACAAAATATTTTCAGGAAAATCGGAAAATGTCTGGGACCGCTTCAGTCACACCCGGCGAGAACTGATCGCAGACGGCTCGGATGGAGACATCGCCTGTGACTCCTATAACAGATATCTTGAAGATGTCGAAGAACTGACCTACCTCGGAGTCGACTTCTACCGGTTATCGTTCTCCTGGTCCCGCATCCTGCCCACCGGTCGTAAAGACTTCGTGAACCCTGACGGAATCCGTTATTACAATGACCTTCTCGATGCTTTGGCAGAGAAGAACATTGAGCCTCTGGTACTTTTTGCAACTATGTAAGTAATTTCATTAACACTTTTCAATGGGACTTATCTAACATGATTGTTTGGTTTACACAGGTCACTCTGTTCCATTGGGACTTGCCACAATCACTTCAGGACTTAGGAGGATGGGCAAACCCTAAAATGATAGAGTATTTCCACGACTACGCAGACGTTTGCTTCCGGGAATTCGGAGATAAAATCAAATCCTGGATCACTTTCAACGAACCTTACGAAATCTGCGAGGACGCATACGGCGACTTGCTGAAGGCTCCCGGTATCGACAGTCACGGCGTCGGCAACTACTTATGCAGTGACAACCTTTTGAAGGCACATGCTGAGTCATTTCATCTATACAACGACTCCTACAGACCAACACAAAATGGAAGAATAATGATTTCAATCAATTCCATTTGGTACGAGCCCAGCAACCCAGATGATGCCGAGCAAGTAGCTTTAGCTGAAGTAGCCAATCAATTTAAAGTGAGTATAGGGACGGAATAGTTACTAACAGCTACGTCTGTTTTCTAATCGTTTGTTAACACTGCAAAATATATTTACAGTTTGGCTGGTTTGCCCACCCAATTTTCACTGAAGAAGGAGGATATCCTGCAGTTATGGTTGAAAACGTAGCCAAACTTAGCGCAGAGGAAGGTCTTCCCAACGCCCGTCTGCAACAATTTGACGAATACTGGACCGAAAGAATAAAGGGAACTTCGGACTTTTTGGGAATCAACCATTACACCACCCACCTCGTTACCGGCGCCGGAGTCGATCCTAAGGCTAAATCTCCCTCTTGGCTCAAGGATATTGGTGCAATTACCTCAACGAATGTCGGTGGTGATTCAGCATCAGCTTGGTTAAGGGTGAGAATTCTGTTTTATTTTTTAAGACTGCTTCTGCTTCTTCTTTTCCTAGCTCCTTGATTCTTTGCTTGCTGAGCAATTTTCTGCAATAAACAGCAAGGGTTTTGTCCTTGGGTTGGAGGACTGATCTTAAGGGTTACCGGGGCCTCGGAAAAAAACAGGAAAATGCATGGATTTTAGTCAGTAAAAGTCTGACGCTCCACAGCGTAAGACGATAATTTTAGGACTTTCCATTCGGAAAGTAAAAAATAAGAGTTTCATTAAATTTTTCGACGTTTTCCATATTGTACCGAGTTTAATCATGGAAACTAAAGTAACGGATATAACATTGTCGATCACAAACAGTTAGTATGATCAATTTAAAAACACTTGGGAAGACTTCCAAGACAGTAATCAAGTAAATCTTCTAAAAGATTCTTTCTTGATTTGTTTATTCTTTTTTTAAGTGCGCATCTTTTTGGCTTGCATACTTTCTGTATTGTTTTCTCTAATCATTGATATACAATTTCCTGGCATTGTTGTGAAACCTTGTACGGGCGATCAATGTCGAATTGTATTAATGTTTCCTTTTGACCTTTGTTTCGAACCGTACCTAATAATTTAAAAATCAAACTGATAATGATAAGTAAAACATAATTCATCTACCGTGAGTCAATAGTTATCGTTACTTTGAGTATCCACACTGTATAGATAAGAGATTTTTGATTTAAAAAAATGTTTTAGAGTTTACACTGTATACAATTAGAAAAAAGCGAGGCAGCTATTATTACAATATCAAAAGTTAATCAATGTTAAATAATCTAAAATAGTCTTTCAATTTCCTAGAATAAGAAAGTTCGTGGGAAGTTTATTATTATTTATTCTGCATTAATTAGTAGGACGAACGAACTGAACGACAATCCTCTCACGAACCATGGTAGATGGATTTAAGTCATACTTCACCGCGCAGACCAAGTATAGAATAGAATAAAAATAAATTATTTATTTGGTCCACACAATTAGATGCTTATATTTATTCATGTAGTTTTAAAGGCATAATAATGCATCGAATTTATGAAGCCGCTCAATGAAGTCTCTAATATATAACCTCAAAGATCACAACATGTCACTGTACTGATAATCGTAACCAACGGCTTAGCGTGTCTTCCGAAGCACAAAGGCAAAGCGAAATAACAAAATACAAGAAAAATACAATATTTATTTATTCTTGTAAAGGTGGTGCCAACTGGTTTCGCCAACTTGCTGCGCTGGTGCAAGAGCAGCTACAACGATCCACCAATCTACATCACCGAGAACGGATTCTCTGACCGCGGTACCCTCGAGGACTATGGACGCATCAGCTATTTCAATGTAAGTTTATATTTCTTTTCAAAATATTCTATAGCGACACCTCCAAAACCCGAGGGTGTCGTAGAAAGCGAGTAAATTAATTTTTTTTTATGTGACGTTAAGTGCTTTATTCCGTGTTTTATGTCGGCTAGTGTCAATGAGAGCAAAGAGTTAAAACCTCTGACAATTCGTTACGTTTCATCTAGAGACAGTGGTGTAGCAAGGGTTTGTGCCGCCTGGGACAAACCGGAAATTAGCTGCTCTTTCATTATAGTTATTAGTCAAGAAAAAAAAGCAAATTTTTTAGATATTTTTTTGTTCATAGTATTTTTTTATCCAGAGATCTCTGTGCTTAAAATGAATTTTACTGCATAAAAATATAGAAAAAAATATAGGAATACTTTTTTGTTTAACATTTGTCACTTAATAGCGGGGCAAAATAAATAAAAATTAAATATGATATTTGTTATGTAGTTGCAGCATGATCTTTGCCCACCCCAAATGGGGTATAAGAGCGTGAGATTAGTATGTAACTACACACATAATCACATGTATGTAATTTTTACTAGTATAGAGTGAAAATATTCAATATAGCGATTACAAATCATAAGATACTCGTACAAATTGCTAACATATAGACTGCGAAGGTTAACAAAGGGAATATAATAAACTGAACCTCTAAAAAATACTTTTTTGATGATCAAAAATACTGATCTAGCATCTAATAGGGGATTAGGTGCTCCATCAGAATTTTTTGATGTACAAAAAGGTTAGGTTAGGTTGGTAATTTATTAATTTTGATGACACATTAAATATGAGCCTTAACAAAGGTCCCATCATCATCCTTGGGGAACGAAACTCTAATAAAATTCAATTACATCAATATATTGCTTTTACAGCAATACCTGAGTGAAATATTGAACGTAATCTATGACGACAACGTGCGGGTATTGGGATACACCGCCTGGACCCTCATGGACAACTTTGAATGGAGGGCTGGATTCACGTAAGTCAGAATTACTTCCTTTTAACCAAATAAAATCAAGAGGTATCTACATCGTAAGGCATCGTCCACACCAAACGTATTGTTTGCCACAGACTGTTCAACAGTGAACTGATGATGTAATAAAAAACAATCAATATTTCTCAATCCCTTAATTTTAATCAAAATGGTAAAATATATGCCACAACTTTTAATGCCCACCGCTGACCTATTACAGAGAACGTTTCGGCTTCTTCTACACGGACATCACGCACCCTGACCGCCCAAGAACCGCCAAGCTGTCGGCTGATTACTATCGACAGCTGACGGCCACTCGTGAGCTTCCACAAGACGAGCGGTTCAAAGACCCTGCTGTAAGTTTGCTTGGTATATGTGCTCTTCATGACAAAGAACATCAAGAGTACCTATGAATGCAAGTAACAAGTGCCAATATGGTATTAGCCTAAACTAGTGCCGCTCCCTCTCATCTCAGGGGGAGAAGGAGTCGTCGAAAAGAAAACTTACCGGATGATGGGCAGCAGCGTAATCCAGTTGCTGGCTTGAACTGCGATCATAAAACCGGCCTAGGGTGGTGATTACGGGGAAATTCCCCCAAAAGAACGTGATCTATTGGGGAGGCCAATGTTCAGCAGTGGACTTTATCCCTTTACCAGGCAGTGGTCAATATATGACCACCATAAATTGAACTTTATGCGGTTAACTTAAGGTGGAAAACCAATGAATATTTTAACGTGCTCTGCCTGTTAAAGGGTTGAAAGACTGATATGATTATGATGAAGTAACAAATTATCGGGTCTCAATAAAAGTGCGGCATGAAGGCGGCGCGCAGTCAAGCATTCAGTAACTTTCATTATTTTGTGGACGATTTTATCTGCGCAGGCAACCGCCATTTTTGTTCAACTTTCGTGCGGACTACTATTGTATAGTCGACTTTAAAAGTATATGAAAACAATACTATATCGCACCAAATAGGTTACATTAATGTATTACTGAGCTCAGGCCACCTTTTACAAACCGATATCTCACTAAGGCGCAGCGCAGACGACACACTTTTTGTGCGACGAGTCTGGGGCACATGCGTTACTGCATATTATTAAATACGCTCTAGTTTCATAGACTAAAACTGGCTGCGCTGCACCTAATTGTACATATCGCGGTATAGCCAGAGTCAAATAGTTTGGTAACATCCAAAGCACCATAAAGATCGACACCCGTACGTCGATTGTCAAGAGCGTTAGGGCTCGTTCCGATATGTACCTACGGCACTTTGGTTGTAATCAACTATTTGGAGCTGACTGTAACACCGTTGCTGTGCCAATATTTAGCAGCAAAATACTTAACAACGCTCGCTTTACTTAATATAGTTTTCTTGGTTTAAGGGGTACAATAGCTTAAGAAATAAATAGGGGCAGATGACACTTCAGAATTGTTGTCTCTGGGTAACAACTGCTTCACGTACTAATCTGATTTTTTCTTGAATTGTAGATACTAATAATATATTTTAGCTTATTAGTAAAGTAATTTAAGAGCTATCTTTTATTACTGCTTTCCGCCAAATAAAAACAAGACCGAACCTCTTTGTACTACTGTATGGAGAGTACGAAATTACGAATACTATATTTATTTATCTATTTGGACTCCTAGAGAGTGTTTACAATACAGCTATTTACACATTACTTCCAACAAAAACCTATGATAGAATTAACATTATATATATTATTATTCTAGATAAAGTGGGTATTGAAAGTTCTTAGTTTTACTATCATGATTTTTTTATATAAGGTACAATAAATTTTGATATTTAATCGCTTGCAGGCTATATTTTTAGTTACTATGGTTTATTAGAGCTTTATCCGAGAACTTTTATATTTTTCAACATCCCTATCGCAATAACTATGATATTTTCTACAGATATTTGGCGTTATATAACTTAACGTCATACCTTTAATTAACTCTTATTCATCATTATCGTCAGCCTTCATTTGTCCACTGCTGGACATAGGTCTGTCAAATGGCACGCCACTGAGCTCGATCCTTACGTTCTCGTCTCCAACCGCTGCCAGTCGTTTGGCGTATATCGTCGCACCACGAAGCTCTTATAAACATGCAAAATTTAATGCCTGATATTTTATTTATTTATTGGAAGATAATTATTATTTTTGCTATTATTATGTTATAAATTTGCTTCATTTGCAGGTGAGGCGCTTCTGAAGCGTTGTGCATGGCTTGATCTAATACTCAAATAAATACTTACTTATTGAAACCAAATTACTAATAAACTGAATAAGTTCTGATCAATATTTTGTTTCTTTTCCTACAGAAAATACGTAACGAACTTTAACCGGACCCTATCTTATTATTTGAAGAACATTATGAATATCATTTATTGAATAAAACTACAAAGCATTTTTCATTTCATTTATGAATATTGAATTATTTACAATGATATTATAGTAAAATTATTGATCTTGACACTTGATGAATTTCATTTTTATGAAACTGTCATTAATACACGATACATACACTACAGAGAAAACTTGCATCTGCTATCAGCCTGAAAATAAATGTTCGTAAATCATAAATTAGACTATAACTTAGAGACAAATAATAGATTTATTTTACACTTGAGATATTGTTCTGAATATTATTCTGTTAAAAGCAAGACCAGAAACTCGGCTGGCAAACTGTAAGCAACATGGAATGTTTCTCAAAACGTCATAAAAATAACAGAATATTCTGTAAAAAAAATTAGATAAATTAACGATAATATATACTATATTGCAGCCGTGGAGCAAATGATCCATAGCTGCGGTCATGTCAATAGCTTTATTCCGCCCGTTAGAGCTTTGCAATAAAAGAACAAAGCATTGAAGAATAATAAACTGAACAATATGAGAAGCATCCAACTTACTGAGTACAAAAGAATTAAGTAAGTATACAAATACTAAATAGTACGAAATGGATCTACACAGTACACAATAAAATGTAGGTATCATAAACCCAGCACCTTTACCTCTAATTACAATAGTCACATACAAGATGCTTACACATTTTATTATATCATAACTGATGGTTACATTAAGTCTTAAAAGAATAATAAGTAATTTACTAATATGGCAAAGTTTTCTGTGTAGCATTTTCATAAGTCCTAATTCAAAGTCACTTATCTGATGTCATCAACTCATCACACTCATAACAAAAAAAATCTAAAGACTAGGTGGGCTAAAACATAATTTTGAGAAGATCTGACATTTTGACAAGATACCAATGATGGATTCATTGGCTCTTTAAGATAAATACTCACAAGAGCAACGCACATTGATAGTACGTAAGATAGTTATCTAAGTTGGCACCAAATCGGACGTAGAATTTCATTTAATTTATTGCACAGGCACTCACAAATGTCCTGCCTCGTCAACGATAATCTTGCTTATCAGTAAGCAATGAACACTTCAACACCTTTTTTTTACTTTACTTTAGGTTTACTATTTAGCTTTAATTATGTTTATTTAATAGAAGCTCTTCGGCGATTTTGCCTAAATATATCATGCTCATACTTAAAAAAGCTACTTTCACAGAGCCTTTTGGGACTGTTGACTAAAGGAGGCATTACTTTCTAATAAGAGTTGAAACTCGTGGCTTTACCAACCAATTTTAACCTTTAAATAGGGTATTATAGGATTTATTTCATATCATCTGATGGTTTGACCATGGACTCTATTTCTTTGTAATGTTCTTCTTTAGTCAAACATAAATATTTAACATAACCATAGTTGCCAACACATTATCTTATATATTTCGTTATAAAACTTAATGTCTATTAATAATCTCCAAAAATACACAGGACGGTGTAAATAGACATAAAACACACAACTTCATAGTAAGTAATAAGTAGTTCATAACATGACAATTTAATACATCAATACTTTGACAATAGACAAATACAGTGTAGAAATATTTTAACATTTATCTAAAATACAAAAACCTCAATAAATAATTTTTAAAGGCACATTAAGGCACTGTTATGTCAGGATGTTATCACAATCTTAAGTTTATCGATAATACAATTATAGATTCTTAGTCGTACTCAGCCAAAATTATTGTCTAAGATAATAATAAATGAAAACGATAGGATTTCCAGTAGTCTTATGGGTTAAGAATGTGGAAATCTATACAGCGAGCAGTACATTGTTGCAATATTGCTTCTTTCGACTACGAAAGGAGATTTGCAGTGTATATTATATAGAGTGGAGAGACGCGAATCTCGTGACATCTATCCGACTCTCAGACGTGGCTAATTCGAAGGCAACCCTGTGAGGATGTATAATTCCAGACATTATAGTTCCACCTTCTGCGGCTCAGATAAAATAAACGTCTGAAATACATTAACTTATGTACAGCTGACGACCTTTTGGACGCCATTTATATCAATGCCCTTATTATTTATTATAAAAAAGATATACAGTAAATATACTTAAAACATATCCATGATTAGTATAAGATGTTATTTCAGACTTAAACACACCACTGTAAAACGCAACATAGATTTAAAATCTTATTACACAGAATGTAAAGTTTTTATCTCATTCGAATAAATGCGGAGATGACAAAACTAATTCTGGGTAATGAGACTAAGTTTCACGAGAGGCCATCGCTACTCTTGTCGACGAACGAGCCGATATCTCCAGTCCAGGCACAGCACACGTTACACTATTATTGTCATTTTCGTTGTAAAATGTACATCTTAACCATCGACTGCAGCCGATTTCGTGTATGATAGCGGTAAGTACGCTGAACTCAAAATGTTATCTTAGTTAATGTTCTTATACACTACAGCCAGGTTAATACGTTATCCGGCTTGCTTGGAGTTGAATTTATCAGAGACTGCACGTCGTCCAGTAGAATGTCGTTTGTAAACTCGTTCAACTGCAAGATAATAACATAGTTATGTTAGTTACTTACTTTAATCATATTCCATAATCTATGTATATAAAAGAAACATAAATCGTTAAAAAGAAAGTTAATTATTAGGCACACAGACTATTTTGTCAGTAATAAGCTTCACAGAAGTCACTAAAGAGTGACATACAATTCAAAAGCTTCTAGGTTTGAGTTTATGTTGGCTTCGATGCTGACATGCTTCAACAGACACGTCAAGATGTAGTTGCTAGTCCCTAAGTAATACTAAATTATTAATGGCTTAAAAAATACAACAACAGGTCCCACTTACATCGGTTAATGTATGTAAAGATCTACGAGGATTAATATAACATTAATCTTCTTGGTTTCTAAGCCCATAAATTTGTTCTGAGTAAATTTAAGTATTAGGTACTATGTAAGGCTTAAAATAAATGACGAAATGACTTTACTAGCTTTACAAAGAACATTATGAGGTGAGTAGGTACTCTAATAGTTTGAGCGTTAAGCAATAATAATATGAAAACGTTGTATAAAATGTCAATATTTCATAATTTCTAGACGTAATCCAATGGTGTACCAGTTGTTATAGTAATATAAAACTGCACTTTACTTTTAGTAAATAGTGTAAGTGACAACTTTTCTAAATGTAGGTATAAAAGAAAGTCGTTTTCGTGTGATAATTTATAACACAAGAACGGTTGCACCGATTTTTATTATCTATGATTTTTTGGATTTGTCTCAGCCTCAAATCGAAGAATAATTATAAAAAAATAGGAAAAATACGCAAAGAAAATTCATTACCTCATACGTTTAGCATGGAAATTGGAATCTATATACAACGCCATTTCTGATACATGACAGGAATGGAATTGCATGCTGGTTCCGATTAATGTAAGTATATGGTGTAGTGTGTAATATCCTTTGACAGTTGATTCAGTTGCACGGTCCTACTCGTATATTAGATTATTATTGTACATATTATTATTACTAGTATGTAGTATGTTATATTTCTAAATCATTATAATACGTCATATAAAAAAACACTTTTATTCATATATATTATCATTTAGCTATATTCATTTGTATTTTAATTTATAAATACTTTGTTTTCTCAATAATATTACTTTTAATTTTAATAAATATTAGTTTTGCAGTTATTTTAGGCAGGGATATTAATCTGTTATGCAACATTGTGAGATTATTACATTTATGATAGCGCGCATCGATAATCTTTTTTATTATGTAATTTTGGATTGTGTTATTAATTTACAATGCGGCGGGCCAGAAGATTCAACCTTTCACAACCAAGCCGAAATGCAAGTAAACATGGGACTGCTGCGAATCAATTCACTGCAATAGAACAAAAAATTGCACGTTAGGATGGACCGGGTTCGTTCTTCACAAACAGAAGAACAAAGAGAGGCAGTATAAATAAGAAATGGTCAAACTTTTCTTACAGCTCCACAACGTAATGATATTCGACGGGCAAGGAGATATTCTTAAAGTGTTGATTTGAATAGATTAGAGTTTCAATACTATTGCACAATTGGCTACAGCTCGCACCCTTTCGTTCGATACCGCAACAGTAATAACTGAGGCAGAGACCTTATTGACTGCACACAACTATGCTCTTGATTATATGTAGTATGCTGCCCTCTTTTATTTATTTTTGTGTTGGTGTGTGTTTTTTGTCAATAAATATTTTCTTTCTTTCTAAGACAAATGTTCATGTTTTATGCACACATTACTTTTATCTTGAGTAGAAATCAAACTTGTGATGTGATTTAGAATATGAATAGTCTTCTTCTGACCACGAATCACTATTTATAGAGCAATTGTATTCCATACAATACGTTTTATATGATATAAATATTGATTTATATAAATAGGTCTGCCATCCAAGTAAATTGTAATTTACGCACTTACAAAACGACTAAGCAACAGGTATACAATAATTACACGTAAGCGGTACCATTACAATACTACAAGTATTAGATAATGATTGCGTCGTTTAGTTTATTATACTTATTTCCTATTAATATTGTAGAAGTGACTCAACTGTTTGAACGATAATTAATGGAATAAGTTCGTTTATAAACTTGAGGAAAACGTAACACAATGTTTTGTATCTAAGGGTTTCCCATAATGAAGATCATTAGGTCCATTGAATATGTCTGAATTAGATATCTATAAACTGTAGGTCTGGGTGTCGTTATTTTCGTGACAAAGAAGCTTAAACTGTAATGATCGTGTAAAACATTTATCGCTTTGACAGCATATCGCTCTCCATATGTAGTTTAAAAGCAGAGTGAACATGCTATAAAACAAAATAGTAGGTACTTGCAGTTCTTTATAGAATCTATTCAGAAGTAACTAGAAATTTTACGCATTTGTATAAATGATATTTAAGTAATCACGCCAACTTAAAAGAAGACAACTACAGTCTAGTAATACATTAATACCTGATTTATTAAGTTTCTAAAGATCTTTTATGTGAAGTATAATTAATAAGTTTTCGTACTTTTTGTTCATCGGACTTCACAGCTTCAACACTATGAATACGTTTTATGTGCACAAATGGTAAAAAACCCAAAATACAAATATCGTCAAATTAGTTAAAAGAGCACGGTCTACCCACTTATTTTAAGACATACGTATTTTTGTCTTTTTTAAATCTATTGGTATTTTTTAACATAAACACAGTTTAGTGAAACCAACACGAATGCTACTTAAGCATAATATTAGTAAGCATATTATTAATTTAATTAATGGCTAAGCAAAGCAAAGTTACCTGTAAAGACGGTACCAGGTCGTCTGTAGAGTCAATGTTGTCACCGATGGCCATATCGGTGGAGTCGAGGTTAGCGCCAGTTTCGCTGGTGCAGTCCATGCGGTCGTCCATGCCGGCCAGGAAGTCTTCTGGCGTGTGCGGGATGGAGAAGAGGCCGTCATCAGTGACTCGCGGAGCCGCCATGCCCAGCCCACTGTCCGCCGACTCCTGCCGCTGATGCTCCGAGAGCCCAGACAGGAACGGATCCAGCGACAGCTCCGTGTTCGCCACGGCGCCCGCGCTGTTTGCCAGCGACGACATTATCGACGACGACTGACGCGCCATCAGCTCTTGCTGAAAACATATTCATACTTGTCTCAAACGACTGATTGATATGTTTTTCGATCTCGCGCCCAACTGACCTAACCGGACGCCTGGCGTTCAGCCAAATGCTCACAAGGTTTGACCGAAAGGGATTATTCTTTCCACTAAAACTAGAAACTTTTAGACGAGGTCACCTAGCCGTATGACTGAAGACATAAAAAAGTAATTTTGTTTTTTTATTACCTGGAGTCTAATCTCCTGCTGGCGTTGTTTTAAGCGGTCTCTTTCCAGCTGAAGCGATTGCAGTCGGATCTTTTGTTGGCAAGCCTGAAGCTGTGCGTTGGCCCAGCCACCTCCCGCCACTCCCGCGTTGGCCGCAGGTGTGCGTTGTAAGTGTTGTGCTGTAACAGAAGAAAAACATTTAGTCAAGTGAACGATATCTCACAAAAACAAAGCAATATTTGGGAATATCAAAGCCAAACTTACGTATTCTAGGGTCGAACCAAGACGTTGTTCGGGCAGCATGGTTTATAAAATAGGTTTCACCTTCTGGTGTTGTAGCCTGCTCCCAACCTTCTGGTAGCGGCCCTAGTGGATCTGTCGTCGTGTTACTACTGGTGGTCTTCGGTGCTGTAACTAAAGAAAACATATTCCATTTTAAACATATCAACATAATTCATTTACGCATTTCAGTCATAATATCTTTAGAGTAGGGGAGGACGAGTGAACAATAATATATAATCTCAGCATCCCTTTTAGAACAGAGAAACTGATAGGCACTGAATGCACGTGCTTTTAAATCAGGTGGGCTCTGGAAGGTCAACAAGAATTAGTTCCAAGAAAACAACGGCGCCAGACGTTCGCGTAACTGTCGGCCTGCGCGGGCGCACTTATCCAAATTAATCACCGCAGCACCAGTAGCGGATGTCGCTACATCACACTCGTGACCGACAGAGTCACTCTTACGTTATTGCCAATTAATCAAAGCTCGCCAACGCCACCATGCGAGAGAAAATTTTCTCTACAGGCGGCTCCAGAGTTCTGTATGCTTCTGGCCTGATTATACGCAAAGGAAATGTGACAATGCCATTGATAAGGGTGTGTAGAACACTAATGCCAGCTTGCACAACAGTTCTTAATTTGATTTAGGGTAAATTTTATTTCAAATCTCATTGCTGTCAGTGGTACAGCACATAATGCTATTTTAGGTTAAATATAATTAATTAATCACAACTTTGTCTATAACTTCATACAAATCTGTGTACTTAAATTCATTAATGGCCCAAAGGCGATTATTTAGCTTTTGTGCAAGTCACCCTAATAGGTGTATAGGGATTCTGCCAAGACCTAAGGAGCCCAAGCCAACCTCACCTGCAAATGGTGCACCAATAGGTAAATGGAGAACGCCATTTTGTTTCGATTTCCATGAGTTCGGCGGTACGATAGAATCAATTCGAAATCCATTTTGCCTTATAATCGATTGCTATCGAACTCGGCGGTAGGCCCCCAGCGGACGAGGCTCTGGCAAAACATAGCAGTGCCCGGTAAGCGGCAATAGGCTCGCCATCTATTACGTGGGACCGACTATATTATTGGCGAAGTGTGGGCGTATGCCTTTGTCTACTTCTTTGGGGGAAACAGGCGTGAATGTATGTATGTACCCTAATAGCTAAAAGTAAATGCCCGATTATGTGTGTAGGAAATCAGATAATGAATTTGACTATACATTTATCATTGAATATTTATATGTGCATACATACATTTAAGCTTGTTTGCCCGAAGGGGTAGGCAGAGGCATATTATACGCCCACACTTCGCCAATTATATAGTTAGTACCACGTAATAGGTGGCGAGCCTATTGCCTCTTACCGGGCACTGTTATGTTCGCCAGAGCATATTTATATATAGATCGACTTAATAGTAACACCATCAGATACCAACTAAACTCGAACGTCTTACGAAGCAGAACCTCTTCAAAATGCTTGACTAACTACTAGTTGACTTAACAACAAAGCCTTAGTGTAATAAATATTGCTGACAAATTGGATTTAGACACATTAGCATCAGCTTAAGTTTTAGAAAAAATGCATAGAAGTTCTAGACCTTTTCTATAATTTCACTGTGATATAAAACGTTAACCTGATTATATTACAGCAGAGCTTAAACCATGGATATTAGACAACGGATAAACTACAAAAACAAATATTCATATTCTTGCACATAAATATTTGTTCTGTCTGGGAATCGAAACCACGATCTCCAGTCTACTCGTACCTCCACGCCATATACGTCGTCATTATAAGTCTTATAATAATGACGTAAGTTTGATATAATGTCGATATCATTTGTTAAGTTTAATTTGTCCAAAACTTTTGACTAGGCCCATGCAAGTTAAGAGATTGCATTCTCATTAATAATAATTAATAGCAGCGGTGATCAAGATAACCTCTTTTTGCCCAACATAAGCCTCGTGCAAGTATAATTAGACAATTAACAGTCATCATTCATTACTCAACAGTGGTTTGGCGACTAAGTAGCTAACGTTACTTAACTTTACTGAGCCAAAGTGACTTTTAGTATTTACCATTGCAAACTAACTTACATTTCAATGTTTACTTTAATACTTTTTGTTGAAAATTACGCTGATATTAAAAGCAAAATATATAGATGTATTTTAATGTAATTACTTTCGACTTTATCATTGAAAAGGCCATACCATAAACCTAGTCAGATGGAATAGTTGCGACAATAATAATCAATTATTCAATTGGAATTTTTATCATTTTACTAGCAACGTTTGAAGTTATTATTAAAATAATTAAAATTACGTACAAACGTTATGCAATATTTCTTTTCTTTCCATACAATTTAATTTCAGGCGATAAAGAGGCGACCCATCACCAGATTACGAAAGAATGTACTACGAAAACACAATTTATTTGTCGTTGTTGATAACAGCGGATGAGACACCACTTGCTCTAAAAGGCTTTTCATCAACGACCGAACGTGACAACATCACGTAATAAAGTATACTAACGAGAATTATAATTCTCTGTAGGAACACGTAACTAGAAACTTGTAAGTAATTTAATTCTATTTTGTCCAGTACGTGACAAAACAAACATCGTATAAATGTTTGTTTATCGGGAAACGACAAAGAGTTAGTTGGGATATATGCGAGTTGGCGGATGTGTCGCAAGCTCCCCGAATCTGAAAGCCCAGCCGGCCGAGCCAGGCGCCACGGCCGCCGCGCCGAAACCAATGTATTTTCCGAACACCTTTCAACGCTCGTCTCACATCGACCGACGGAAACAACGCGTTAATTCCCGTCATAAAATCAGTTTTAGAATTCGGGTTATTTACTTGTTTTTATTTCAGCTCCATGATAATTTTAAACGCGCCTCTGTGGCCAATTAGATCACGTGAACACATAGAACCATCGACAACTCTAAAACAACATGATTGTTTTTCATCATTTTCTAAGTTGAGACACGTTAAGGATATGACAATTCCTAAATGTTTATTATATTTTTTTTATTAAATTAATAATACCACAGGTGAGAGTATAGACTTATGACATCATACTATTGAAAAAAGAAAAACCCAAGTACGACTACGGAAGTGTCTACTTCAAACAAAATGTTTTCATTCATTCATAGAAGTAATTTGAATTAGCCTCTAGGTTTAATTATTGGAAATGATAGCGATAATAGCAGTTTTTTGATCAACTGTCGTCATTTCATCAATCATCGAAAATTACGTTTACATTTTCGATTAAACCGTAGATAACAACATCTTGAATATTCCACAGTTTGTTTAATTTAAGAAATTTTGTAGGTACTGTTATTAACACGAATATTTTAGTTAAAACAGCCGTGATCAACGCACCAACAAAAGGTTCTAAGTGAGCTGCGGATTAGCTGTACCACTTAAGATAAGATAACTAAAGGCTAAGAAACGAAAAGGGATCTGAATGAAAGAAGTTTGTTATCAAGACTTATAACAAAATTGATAATGAGACTATGTTAGATGAGAAAAAGATAATAGTTATGATGTTGATGAACAGAAACAATGTTTTCACATATAGATACTTCTGATCGCTCAGATCTTCGGATCGTGACTTTTTCGGAGTGGCGCACTCCTTTGACTATCAGGTTTTCTGTATACGAATGCAGTGTCTAGCGCTAGTAGCTATTTAATCTAGATCTAAATTATCTGAGGTTCATTAATCCGTACCGGGGAGTCTGCTGAAAGCCATAGATTATTCATGACCTTGCCAGACTATTATTAAGCGACTAATTAATGAACTGATTATTATTTGCGTTTCGATGACACATTTTTACCTAAATATTAATAATTTGTAATATAACTTAAAAAAGAAACACTTCCGAAAACAAATCCTGGAAAACATTCGCAATGAATGGTGTATGACATTGTTTCAAGTATCGTACCAGGTGTTGGTGCTGGTGTGATGGGCTGACTGGGTGCTTGAGGCAGCAATGTCTCCGCGCTCTGGTGCTGCACACTGGCCGTCTGCGCGGCGAGTGTCTTGCGGGGGTCGTCCCACGTCGTAGTCTTTGTTATGTGACTGTAAACAATACAAAATACAAATATTAATTCTCGAAATACCTAATTGGCTAATGAGAAACTAACATATTTTGCCTGCACACTTAACTCGATATTGTGGGCTATACAATGTCATTGTATTTCTTATATTTTTAAACGTTCTGGCAAACTTAACAGATCCCGGCAAGCGGCAATAGGCTCGCCACCTATTCCGTGGGACTGACAATGTGATTGGTGAAGTGTGGGCGTATAATATGCCTCTGCTTACCCCTTCGGGGAAACAGGTGTGAATATATGTGTGTGTATGTATTCCTATATCAGAATAGAAATAAATGAATTTGAAATCCATTCATAGAGGTCTCTGTTGCCTATTTAATTATTACGTGAAATTGTGATCAAGTACAGTTACAATACAATTGGTAACTTCATTAACAGTTCATTAAAATAGCAGCCTATTTAGTATGAAAAATGTATTCGATAAAACTGAGATACTATAGAATATTATGTAAACCCACAATTTTACCAAAGTTTATTTATTTGAACCCACATGAAGAAATTCTAAAAAGTTTCAGGTACTTTAAACATCTGCTTGAGCGACATAGAATTACGTAATTTATATTGTCCTTTCACTTCCAAGAAGCCGATGACATCATTTCTTAACAAATTTATAACACAAAGAAAGTTTGGAAGTCGCAGAGATAATAATGTCAGTTTAGAACAATATTTTTGTAGATTAAATCGGGCCATTAAACTCATAGATGATAAAACTGTTAGCAACGTCACCGTCGCCGCGCGCGCCGAATCTTCCCACTTCGCGGTCGATGTGACCAATTTGTAGGCAAACCGGACGCGGCGTGCGGCTGCGGTGCCCCACTGAACGCCGGCCACTAGCCATGATCAATGCTCTTTTACTTTCTTCACTGGATGTAGTCAGTCGTCACAATAGTGGCCAGTGGCAGTCCACGGAAGATCAGCGTCGTGACATCCTATGGTGTCCGACAGTGTGCTAAGTGGACACCGTTTCAGTATATTATGTTTTAATGTTGTATTTTGCTTGTGTAAATTTAATCGTTTCTTTTTTGTGTACTTACTATGTTTATTTGTACTGAATAAATTTATTTTCTTTCTTACTTTCTGTCTTTCTTTCCTTCTTTCTTTTTCATTCTTTCTTTTTTCTTTCTTTCTTTCAGCCATCGACCTCTTTTTCATGTTTGCACATCCAGAGATAGCAACACTGGCTGGTCTTACAGCGCACTTTGTAAATCAGATAATGCTTAACGAGTATGACGCGATGACGACGCGGCGCCAGCAAACGGCAAGATAGCTTAATATCGCATTTTATCAATTTTATCTAGCTATCTATATATCCATAGTACGTTTGGTAAACACATATGATTGATCGTGTCTTAAGGATTACTTAAGCTTATTGTTAACTGTCAAGAATATTGCTATTTTTAATATTTACAAAGCAGTCAATAAAGCTGAATAATTAAACCAAGTACATGTGCATAATCACGGAATAGAAACGAGGAAGTAGGATAAAAGAGCAGGTTTTAGCTGGGAATTGAGTGGGCAGGAAGCAACGTGGCAAGGATGAATGTGGAGTGTAAACAGCAATTACGCATGTAAAAATAAAAGTAAGTACGTTTAAAAATGGTTGGTCGTGAGAGCAAATCGTACATTCACAGATCGAAAGATAAGAAAGTGTTCGTTTGGAAAGTTGGCGGGGGCGTCACCACGACTGATCGATTTGCACGGAGCGGTAATGAACTTGGCTATCAGCTGTTACCGTGTCACGGTGACGACATCGGCTTGCCCGCACCGGCCACCTGTAGCCGCTCACCTGCTCGCGAGTGCTTATCATCTAATTCGTTATTACTCAGGTACTTCCTTCTACGTTTGACTTAACCTATAACCAGCAGATGGTCAGTTATTTCAGACCAATGGTACTATAAATAACATGTCGAATGTATCTCCTTACTTAAAGGTAATGTAATTTTTTTTACCATCAAGTACGTAATTAATTAAGAAAAAGCTACTATAATTACCACCAACCAACTAGTTTCGCAAGCTGCGCTTAGTAATGTCCCGATATAAGTTTGATATATATTCTGTAATTTTCTCATAATTGTGTTGTGTTCATTTGAATGTAACAATTTAAATACTCTTTAATATTGCCAAGCTTGAAATTGAATGGCCACCACTACCGGATGATATCGCCTGATGGTATATCTACTTTTCGCTAGGTTGTAGGTTTGTTTCCCACATAGGTTTAATAATGAATACATAAATATTCCTGGAATTAAATATACATAACTTATTCAAATTACATAGAAAAACTTAAACAAAGACGCTTAATCTTATTTCTGCACAGAATTATTAGGTATCATAATTGAATGAACAGTATGAACATAATATCTAAAATATTCAACGATATAAAATAAGTAAAATAAGTAAATAAGGTCGAAATGTTTAAAAATATTTACTTTTGCGAGAATATTGTACATGTAATCTAAATCAAATCATACAATCAACCATATAAAATTAATTAAAAAGGTTGGAAATTGAAATAAACATTATCAACCTCTCTCATAAATGCACCAACCGACCGTGTCATATAGGTAAGAGTTACTTCAAATACTATAACTTAATTAAAACTTTTACACACTTAAGACGTAAAATCAGATACATTTCATAATTGAACATGTGTCGAGGGGGACAGAGGGAGGGGTGGAAGTCGTCGGAATACAATTACCTTTACCGAGCCGAGTCAGGTTGCATAACATGCACTAACTGATTATAGAGCGCGTCTCTTTGCCTCCAACGTATTTGTATACAACGGCATTATTTACTCACACCCGTGATGCTCTTCGCACACGTATCCACTTGTTTTCAGAAACTAACATCCGATTTGGCAGCGAGAGCAACGCGCTGGACACCTGGACTGCATTAGTCATGCTTCCACTTGCAAATTATAAAACTGCACGCTATAGACGTGTCCAAATGTAATGAGCTCAGTGAGCAACGCAATAAACAAGAGTTTTGTATGTATACTATCTATCAATGTCCGAGAAAATTGTAGGTAACGAAACGTAGATACAGTACACAATGTATATTGGAAATGCTTAGTATCAGATTTGAACGTTTTGTACTACAAACTACAAATGCGTACTAAAATTATATTTACTTTTGTTTTGAGGCGTACACCGCGTACAATATTTTATAAGGAAAGATAGTTTGAGACCCTGGAAATAATATTGCAAGAGTTGATATCCCTGATATCATCATTTGAGGGATTTAAGGCGAAAAAAATTTTGTATATATTAAATCATTTCTGAAGTACAATGTATAGGGTTCCTAACAAGATCTAAAGAGCCCAAGACAACCTCACCAACAAGTTGTGTACCTGCTGATCAACGGACGAGGCTCTGGCGAATTTAAAAGTCGGGTACTTTTAAATTCGCCAGAGCCTCGTCACCTGCGGCAATATGCTCGCCACCTATTACGTGGGACCAACAACAATATAACTGCCTAAATATGTGGGCCTATAATATGCCTCTGCCTACCCCTTTGTGGAAACAGGCGTGATATTATGTATGTATGGATACAAAACTAATCATAATTATAGTGATAGATGGAAGTTGCAGTCCTTTTGTTTTTTTTGCTATCATTTATACTTCAGATTTCTCCAATTAAAATAAAAAAACGTATGTTTCAAAGTGAATAAAGTTAGAAGAGTACTTCTTGGCGGGAAAGTGAAGCGCATGTCTGCAGTTTTGTTTTATTTTAAAAATTGTGATAGTTTGAACATTAATGTGTTATTTATACCGGTGGATTATTATTAATCGTTAAGTGTCTGTGAACGTACATGAGTGTTGGTAAATGAAACAAAAAGAGCAACATCACTTTTCAAATTCTCTCAGAAAGTCCACTTGAGTGTCAGTAGTCCCACATCTTTACTGAGGACTCAAGGGCTTTAGGGGGAGGGCATCTCAATTTACCATTTATCATCTTTATCAAATCTCATTCTCATGTAATCATGTCATCTCATTCTCAGGAAAAAGAAAGTCAGAAGAAATAAATTTCATATTATTGTCGCTAAGAAACTATAAGGAAACATTTATACTTAGAACACAAGTATGTAAGTAACTGAAACGTGTAGCATTTGTTAAGGCATGACATAATCGTGTAAGCCTCGCGAAATTAGAATTTAAATAGGTCGCAGTGTACAATGGCACGATGAAACAAGAGCATTAAGAAACACCGGACCATTTCTCTCATGTGAAGGCCTGCTAGCCTTACACAACAGCTACCTCTCGCACCGACATGACAACTCGATACTAGTCGACCCACAATCGAGATACAAAGGGCCTTCAGCTGACACTATGTGGCACAACTTATCATTTGAGTGACCCGCTAATAAACAAAAGAATGTCATGAATTAATTCCATTCAGAGCTTAATGTTATTTTCATCCAACCCCGCAGTGACAGACTCACTAATTCAAAGGACTCTGGATTAAGCTTTAATCCTTTAAACGGGGCAAAATGCGATTCCCCCTGTCAGCAATCACTGAGCGGAACATAAACCTGCAACACAACAAAAGTTATCCTCGATTACTAAATCGCGGGCGTAATATGACGAATTCGGTAAAATGCCTCGTGTTTCAATTAAATGGCACATAAAGTTGGCACAGAACCTACCGTTACACATTAAAATAACTATGATGGTTGAATGGCAAAAGCATATTTCATTCAGCTGCCAATGTATCGGGAAAATGAATGATATCATAGCAAGTTTACGCATTTACGATACAGTTGATCGAAGCGAATCTATATATCAACAATGTGTGAATATTACGTTTAACCCTATTGATCTAATCCTAATGCCTAGGCATCAGTTGAAGCTGTTATTTACCAATAGTGTTACAGTTAAATTTCAATGATTATTGAACCGGGTCAAAATAAATCCTAAAACTTGTTAAAATACTTAATAACAACCTAGAACTAATGCTTTCATTACTTTAGTAAAATATTTTTAAAATAAAATATCAAATGCGACAGAAGAAATTAAAAAATAAGTTTGAAAATTTTGGTCTAGGTGTTTTCCTATTTATATTATTTATACGTTCTTTAGTGTCCATAACACAAGTTCTTAATGGTACTTATCTTGGAACAAAATAATTTGTGTGATTTGAAGAGAATGTTTATGTAGTTATTTATATTGATAAAATAGAATATTCAGTTATATTTAGAATCGGTGTCGTCAGTGCAAATTGGTACTTCTCACGAGAGAGAATTTTCCGACTGAATGAATGCGAATTTCATTTTATTTTTTGTGGTTTTTGATAGTGTTGATGTAATGTTATGCTATATATTTGCGTAACCAATACATAGATAGTAAATTACAGATTACTTGCACTATATTGAGAGTTACTAAGACACAGATAGCATTTAGACTATCCTTACACCACATTACATTGATATAAACTAAAGCAAACACCATTTACACAGTTTTGTCGTTTACTATATATGTATTGTTTACGCAAATATTGCTATATATAACAATAATAGATAGTAAATTACAGACATTACGTCAGATTTGCTAATTAAAATAGACTTCATCTACCTCTGAAAGTATTTATTAGGTCCAAACTTTCATGGAACTCGAGCTCCTACAAACAAAATATAATTTTCAAATCGGTTTAACAGTCAAAAAAATTTTTAATGGTTCGTACAAAAAAAATACGGTAAATTAGGTAGGACTAGGTTTTAATATATTAGAGAGTAACAAGTAAAATCGAAAATTTAGTGTTCACAAACATGTCTTAAAATACGAGATTATAAAAATATGTGATGTATTTACATAAAGTGCTCATAAGCAGCACACCGTTAGTAGGTACCTCGAATCTCCGAGATTAAGGGCTTGATATTACGAAATAATGTCACAGTTTACAACAACAATACTGAGAGCTACTGAGAAACTTATCTACTTACAATTCCGAAAAATAAAACCCTGGAATCTTAGGGAGATTTTAGAGTGTAAGCAAATATCTTAGGCATGGAATACTGTTGGATAGCTTGCATAAACGTAAATAAGTTTACGGCGTTTCCGATAAATGTATGTAAGTACAATACGGAAAAAAAAACACTGTAATTTAAGGAAAAATTAATCTGAGGCATGAAAAATTACTAAGCAACTAAGAAACTTGGAAAAAAAATACCACTGGAATTTGGGAAGGGTTCAGCAAGTAAATAAATATGCAAGGCATGGTCTACTTTTGGATAATACGCATTACAGTCTGCATAAACAAGTCGATTAGCTAGTTAAATCGAGTACAATCTGCGGGTGGACTCGAACCGCTCCCAAGATGGCTGTGGCCGCGGCGACCGGACACGCGTCATGTGGACGCACTTCCTTCACGCCACGACTCCACTGATTTCCTCGCTTTTGCACTTTACATGCACTATATTGAGAGTTACTACAGACACAGATAGCATTTAGACTTCTTTATTTTTACATTATATTGAAATAAACTAAATAAAATATTAATTTACACTAAGTTTTGTTCTTTTTATGATGGTATTTAGCGACAGCGTGGTCTACGATAAAACATATTTGGATATACTCATTATTGCCTTGCAAAATTTAGGGAAATGTTTTTGCTCAGATTATTATAAATTATAAAGAACGGTTTCTGTTTATAATGGTATTTAGAAAAGCATAATTGAGAAAAAGTTATTTCCATAAATTTATTAGACCTTCAATAACTTTTAAAGGGAGATTTGTACGTTTAAATTAGGTACATAGCGGACGGTTTTTATTAAACTAAATAGTTTACTAGAAATAATGAAAAACGGTTTAACACGTACATTTGATAGCAAGATCTAGTTTCAACTGCAGTTGCACGTACGCAGTGTCCATTGTACAAGAAGCGCATTTCCGCGCATAAAAACTGGAGCTAAAAATCTTAATTACAAACATATATAATCTCATGCCACTATATTAGATTTGGGGTGGCCAAAAGCCTTGATATAACTATTTAAAGTCTATATAGTTGCAGCAAAATGCATAGAGACATTGAAACTAGACGAAATCCCATTCCGTTAGTCGTCTTCTAGGACACCCTAGGGCAAGATATGGGGTGATAGAATTCTGTGCATGTGCTGCCATAAGACATTAAAGATACGTGATACCATAATTTCAATTATGTGTAGTAAACTTTTGGGTTTAGAGTCCGTCCGTCCTTTTGGTAAGCAATCAAACAAAATTACCTAGATAACTTTAAGCCTTTTTAAGGTCAATCAGGTGACCATAATTTGTTTTTTCATCAAGTAACAGGTAATTTAAAACCTAATAAAAGAAATTTTGACAATATCGTACTTCGTTATTATTGCTAAAAACAATTAGTGTAAAGTGAAAGCTGCTTAATCGTGTTCCGGTTCCGGGAAATCATGTAGGTTGACACAATGTTGCCCAATTATAAATAAAGCTTTTTTAATGGAGGTAAGTAAGGTAGCACTTGTAGCTATGCGGTATAAGGTGGTCGAAAACGATCACCGAAGTAAAGCAGAGTTCCCAGCCGTCTGTTCTTGGATAGGTGATCGTTTGTGTTTCATTTAATTTGTGGGCTTTTGTGCGTTAAGCTCTTTATTACTATATATGGTAGCCGTTATGTCAATTTTGAAGCCCAATTCAAAAAATCTAGCAGCAGTGCTCTCTCTCCTGGTGGAATATCTTTAATAGAAAAGCATTTTATTCAGCCCTTTTTATAATTTTTTTTACAAATTGACCATATTTACAAAATTTAGGTATGTATTTATGTAACTAACTATAAAATATAACTTTATACAAACCTGTTGATCAGATAAACCCAATAAATAATCATAGATGTACTTAACAATAAGTTTACCTTATGTTCAGAGGTGTTATCAATTAGATGATACGGGAAAACTCTACAACCTTTCATTTCTTAGGATCTAGCGTGTTGACTAAAAGAACCTGGACCTCATGTACACCGTACGAGGATCTGTGCTAACGTTAAATTACTCTTGAAATCAAACAAAATCATAGATACTTAGAAAATTTTGAGTTAAATCTATGAATAAAACTTTGAAAAATTACGCAACATACTAACAACGCGACTGTTAAATAAAAAAAGTATATTTTTAGTAGAAGTGTTCTATTTTCATATGTTGTAATTACTTATTGAGTAATGTTTTTGTAAGTGTCTAGTTCTGTGTGACCTATGTGTCTCAATTTACTTAATTTCCGAGAAAAATTATAGTTATTGACTTAAGCAATCACATCAGACAAATATTTAACATTGTTTACTGTCGGGAAGTTAGTTTAGTTCAACTAGTATTAGACATTAAAAGATTTAACTCATGTACTTGTTCTCATTTCAAGAAATGAGTGAACGAATCTTATTCTGTAACAATCATAATTATTACAAGTAAGTTACGATTTATTCTTTATTGTGATAACCATGTGACCCTGATGGTGAAAAGCTATATTATTAACTTACTTATATATCAATATAAGTGTCAAAGTGTACATACGAATATACTTTTGTATATCTTTATATTTTAACAAATTCATTTCGGCTAGTCTCGGAATATCCTAAGAGCCAAGCCAAACCTCACCTGCTAATGGTGCACCTGCCGGTTAATAGACGAGGCTCTGGGAACATAAACGTTCCCGGTAAGCGGCAATGGGCTCGCCACCTATTACGTTTGACCAACAACATAATTGGCGAAGTGTGGGCATAGTATATGCCTCTCCCTATCCCTTTGGGAAAAAAGGCGTGAGTATATGTATGTAGTCCCGGTTTCTGCCTGATGTAGCTGATCTTAATAATCCCGGGACTCATTCATAGCATTCTGTTCTCTACTATATATGCATAGAAGCGTCATTTATTTTGTTCGGCGTGTAAGCACGATGTCGTAAGTAATGCTAATATTCCTTAGACTAACAAATAAGTAGCAGCAGTAATATAAACAGTAGGTACCGTTAGGCTAAGTGTGCCAACAATGAGCAGACAGACACGATAATCCAGTACCTTTGCAGTTTAGGTTTAGTGTTTACAACTAGTAAATAGTCTATAGATCTATACTATTTACTCAGATAGACTCTTACTTTTGAAAATTAAAATAAGTTAGCTGGGTTTTAAAATTATACTTTAAAAAATTAAACGTTTACTGCGTTTATAAGGAAGTTCTCTTTGTGACTAAGAACGGCTAATTTGGAACCACAGCTGAGCCAGACATTCTGCTGATAGTAGCCCTTTACGCAATTCTATAGGTTTGAATAAAGTTTTACGTAGTGAAACTTCTGTACAAATATAACCAAGGGCCGATTTTTCAAGCTCCAGTTAATCGTCGGTTAATCGTAATTATGTAGAATATTTAAATATACAAATTGAAAATTCGTTGCCATCTGTCTTTTACGACTTTACTTATGATATTTTTTTTTGGTGGGTTCACAATTTATCCGACTGGTATATTTTAATCCAATTATTAAAAATCGGTTTTTAATAACTTATGTACCTAATTAATGTCATCAATTTACTATTTATCATGTAATAATTATTTTAAAAAAACTGGCAGCCGTCCGTACAAAACGTAATACATAGATATATTATGGCATATCTTTACTGTTTCAAAGACAGTTTTGTGAAAGATGGAAGGTTCACTTCATTGGCTGGTGAATTGGGTTGCGGACAATGATTATATATAAACGTATACATAATATTTTTCACTTAGGACAACTAAGTAATAGAAGTTATAGCAATAAAATGTTCATAACAGAGATGGTAAATCAAAATCAGTCTTTAATTACATACTATAAGGTTCCAAATCATGCACATAAAATAATTATCGATATGCTTCTTTACTAAAGTCAACTTTAACAAAGTCAATAAGTGACTTTGATAATTGTTAGAGTGCGCCTGCAATTTGTCTAAGTCTTTCCCCTTTTTGCTTTCGATTTTCGCATATTTTACTTCCTAAAGCATGAATATACAAAATTACTTTATTAGTACCCCTTAATCCTAGGCACCTAGGTCTATGGCAATGATGTCATTGTTATTATAGACAATTATATTATTAATTTATCTTCTTATAGTATAGATCTAACGCGATACAACAATAATTGTACAAGTATCAGACTGAATTATTTAACTCTTCCCATCATCATATTTTTATTATTAAGCATTATCCCGGTTGCCATAGACTGGTTTAAACATATTTGGCTGAATTTGCGACTGCCGTCTGACCTCCGCAACCCAGAGAGAAACATCATTTTATGGTTAAACCAAGATTAGATCATTTAACTAAAACATGATATTATTAAGTTTCAGCTGACTGAATAAACGCAGAATCATTTAGACTAATAGAATTGTATTTATGTTATTTGTGGCCTTTGGGAATGGAATCTACCAACTTAGGAGCGGATCACATAAACACTGATCAATCGCCACGCCATATCAATCGTCCTTTAAGGTGCCTAGTTTTTCAACAAGAAATGATAATTTTTTGAAGAAGGGTACATCAAGTTTTGTAAAGGTCCTGCCTAGATCATGTCAACTAAATCATAACCGACCTCTAGTAAATGCATTATATCATCATCTGAACTCATTAATATCCCACTACTAAGCACAGGCCCACTCTCAAGAACCAACGTCAGAGAGTATTGGGTCATACTCCACCTAGCGGACCTAATGCGATTATGCACTCATAGACATTTTAATTATTCACGAATAAAGTAAATACATACGCAAGCCGGCTGGCAGCGTGCAGCGGTTGGAGACGAGAGCTGAAAATCGAGTTCTGTTGCGTGCTACTGGAGAGGCCCATATCTAGCAGTGGACAAGTGCAGGCTGATGATGATGATGAAAGTAAATATTATAATATTTCCGTAATGTTAATAATAAAGATATATACATTCTTATGGCATAGGACTATAATATGAATTGTTAGTTACCACATTATGTACGCTTAGAATTAAGTTATGTTATGATGACTAATAACAATGGAAGAGCAAGGTCACCTTGTACAGGCATTAGTTCTAAAGTTACCTCGGTCACTGAACATTAATGTATAAATTTATACTTTTATACCATAAAAATAATTAATAATAATGTATTTATTTTTGGAGTGTATATTTGTATGTACGAATTTCTCATTCAATACTAAGAATAGGTGATATGATAGCGACAATATTTTGCTGGTAATAGTCCAATTCGGGTAGTGACTCATTCATTGACATCTTGTTATTGTACTTACCTACGCGCCATTTGTTCATACTTTGCGCCATGTGTAATAGTAGCCAGTTGTAAGAAAAATACGAAGAAAAGGTTTTAATACCAACGATGTTTTTTTTCTGTCTGTTGTAATTTGGCTGTCTTCTTTATAATAAAGAGTATGGAAGCTAAAATGTAGTAAGGATAATTATACTTCAAATTTCACGCATTTGGTTTTAGAATAGTTCAAAGAAAAAAACAATCATGAAATCATTTTTCAATGCAATCAAATGCTTTGCAGAGATTAAAATTATGATTAAACAGAAGTCTTACATAAATATATGGCTTGTACGTGGAATTGTGTCATGTATTTGGCTGTAGTAAGTATGTAGAAAACGTACGTGCAATAAAGTGTATACAAATATATATTAACAAGATAATAAGCGGAACGTATCTATAACTAGTTATTGTCAATTTAACACAATGAAAGCTAGAAGAATAAAATAAAGCAGTTACATAAGAAAGCCTTAAAACTATATTTGTGACAATTCTCGGTTTCTAAACGATGGATCGTAGGTTTTTCACCGAGAACAACATGGCGGAGACGGCGTTCTAAATTTGAATCTCGGACGAGTCGGCGCTCGCGTACGTAAATAAACGCACACACTTATAATCAGTAACACTATACAAGTTTTAAAGAAATGCTACTACAGTTACTACGGGAATAAGCAAAACTATGAAATCCCTTCCAACTACAAGGCATGAATTATTATTTCATTGAAACAATGATTCAATGAAGCAACCGAGGCTGATTGAACATCCTTCGGTCCCACATGCGCCAAGAGAAGAAAATCAAAATATATACGCCGTGTATCGGTACTCGGTAGCCCACACACTCAAACACTCTTACCCACACAAAAGAATTGGCCGAAAACGTAACTGTGACGCATCGACTTCCGGCCAGTGATTTTATTATTGGGATTTACTGCTGTGCTGTTCCACCAGTCAACAAACTATCGTGTTTTCTTTTGCTGTGTTCGAAAATAAGTCGATCGATCCTATCTATTATCTTGAAACTATGAGTTGCCACTAGACATCGTTGATAAGTAGTTAAGTTGCATAGTCAATAAGTTCAATCCGTCTTGAATTTTTAAGTAACCATATGTGTCTGTTATATTCTTACGCCGAAGACACCTACAATTTTTGTTTATTGATAAATGGGACCTTGTTAAAGGCCGGTAGTTCGGTAGGTTATGCTGTCGAATTTTGCAAGCTCTCTAGCAAGGAGATAATGGAAAAACATATGGCGACAGCCAACATTTTAACCCACATAATTGTTCTGGAATTCTATAAACCGAAATTGCCTTCGAGTTTTGTATAGTAACTCTCAGAGCTTTGATATTTGATATCCCAAAAATTTTTAAACTCTATAAGTAAGTCAAAAACCCGCAACATATAAAAAAGATTTTGCATTTTGCTTCGAACTACAGTTAGCTATAAAGCAAATTGTAGTGTTTCAAATGAAACCGATATTAATTCGTTGAAAACAAAGGATGTATCGAAACGGGACGGCGCGGAGCCAAATTGCTTGCGCTTGCGTTGCGGTGCGACGCTACGGCAGAACGATCCGATTGATTTATGCACTTTGGTACTTCAAAAGCTGACATGGCGCCACGTCTTTCACGGGTAAACTTACAATATATCACAGCAGCGTTTAGATTAAACAATTGTAATTCAGCATCTAAGCAAGGAGATTTTTATTTCAACTTTTTAATTAGATAGCAAATCACTAAGTTCTAAACTTCTACACACAATAAGCGATTGTGGTGCCCCATAATAGTATACTCGTAGTGTATTTTACTTATTATTTCCCTTTCACCCATTTTAGTAAACGCGTGATATGTCCTTTCACTATTCTTGACAAAGTTTGAACTCTTTGGCTCATAGCACGCATAGGACACCCTTTTTAATTTGAGATGTTTTCATAAGTATTTATTGATATGTTATAATATCGTATAAAGATGGTCTACAAATTAAAATTTACATTAAAATAATATGATACCGTAAGGACGCTCCTAAGTAGTTCTTTAAAATATTAACATTAATTAGTTTTCATCAAACACTTCGACGTATGTTGGTGCATCATGGTGAAAAGTATCGCGCGTGCTTAACAACAAAAAAATTTGAGCTTCACGTAACACATACATCGCTTCAGACACATACGTCGTACAAACCGTGCCTCCAAAATCCACAAGGATGCATCCATCCTAAGACATCCTTATTATACATAATCATATTGATTGGCTTTCAGATAATCAAAAACCACGATGTATTTTGAAACCCCTGCTTTAAAGTGAAAAGTATAGCGCTTGCATAGCAATAAATATGCAAGTCTCCACGTAAGAAACACATCGCTAATAGACGAGAATAAGTCGTCCAAATCGTGCCTCCAAAGTCCACAAGGATGGCGTGGGGCGCCGCAGCCGGGACCAGTCGGCCTTGCAAGTGCGTACCGGCTTGCCTCTCGCTCTTAGCTGGAGGTTATGCTTTTTTATTAACTTTCATAACGGTTCATACAACACAGTAGGTATTACCTACTACTAGCCTTCTCAAGTATTACCTATTTGTAGAAATTATTACATCTGACTCAAAAAGAAAAGGGTTTTTAAATAAAATAAATGAATATTTTCTGATAATTACACCAATTATTTAGTTCTAAGATAAGTATCATTAAGAACTTGTGTTATGGATACCAAACAACGGATAAACATACTAAAATACTTTTTTTTGTAAATACATACTTCCAGACCAGAAAAATATTCATATTCATGCACACAAAGATTTGTCCTGTGTGGGAATCGAACCCACGACCTCTGGACTGAAGTGTAGGTATACTAACCTCCACGCCATATCGGTCGTCATAAAACGATACACTTTATAAAATGATGTATAAGGCTCCTACCAAGATCTGAGTAGCTCAAGCCTGCAAGTGGTGCACTTGCCGATCAACGGACGAGGCTCTGGCGAACATAAAAGTACCCTAAGTAAGTAAAAGTACATAAGCGGCAATAGTCTCGCCACCTATAACGTGGGACCAACAATATAGCTAGCGAATTGTGGGCGTATAATATGCTTCTGCCTACAGTGAAACAGGCGTGATTGTATGTATGTACGTTTATAAAATTCACGGCGTACGGGCTTGCCCTTCGCTTTTTAATCGCGGGTATGTTTGTTTGTTAACTTTTAAAACTGTTCATTCAACCTACATAGCCTTATAATAATTCCATCCAACTCGAAAAGAAAAGAGTTTCAATAACGATACTCCTTAATAATAAAATACTATCCTACCAAAACGCACATATCGTCTTTTTAATAAACTATCGCCTGCTCGACCTTATGAATTATGTAAATTTATTATAACTTATGATTCAGCTGGATCTCATATTATCAGTTTAAAAATATACAACGAAGTTAATTGAGCTACAATTAACTTCGTTGTCCAATTGTAATTGTTTTAACTACTAAGAAATAGAGTTAGGTCGGTAGGAATAAGGTATTTTTTTCTGGATTTTGGAATTATAATGGTCTTAGAAATGAACTGAGAAGATTTAAATTATGTTATTTTTCAAAATTGCAACATCAAGAATTTTATACTATTTTATTTATACCATGGCTTCCAAAAACATCACAATGGTATTTTTTAATGAAGACTTTCAACCAATATTTTTTTAATCTCAATCATGATGAAGTTTATTGTTGAGCATAGGCCTTCGCAAAGGCAAAGACTTTTTAATTCACATAAAGTCCGCATATTTCACCAGTAACTGTTACGCAAAAATATAATCAGAGGATTCTAATATCACAATCATAAAGTTTGTTTCTTGCTCTGTAGGTTTTCCCAACTGTTTTCCACGTTGATCGATGTTGTGCCGCCTGATATATAATTTTTGATTGATTTTGTCTTATTGCTTTTGCAGCATTTTTAACGAATGTATCTAATGCTTATTTGACACACATGTTCGGTTTTATTATAAAATTGCAACGCAACTATATCCTCGCGGAAATTATTATTGCATTCAACAACAGTAATATAACGGAAACGGTAAAGGACAAATTAACCTTGACATTTATCTTGAATAGAAACTTATATTTATTTATCCTAGTGATTATGAAGCTTATATATAAAAACTAATTATGTAATAAATACAAAAGTTTAGACCAATATAGTCAATTACTGAACTTGGTATCTCGTATTTTATTAATAAATGAATACTTTAAATCTCACATAACTTGTAAATAATAAGATTTATCTATGTTATAAATAACTTCCCAAAATGTATATTGACGCTAATTGTAATGGTGATAATAATAACGCCTCACATTTATGAGGAAAGAAAAGACATACTGAAAATTAACAACGCCTACGGGCATTTTAATTTTGGAAGTCGTAATGAAGTTATTTCTAAAAGAGTCATAAAATATTTCGCAAAAGTGCTCATAAAAGTCACTTTCAGTAACGTGCAAAGGGATTCAGTATAGCAAACTGCGTTAATCATGACTCGTGGAACGGATATTCGTATAGTTAAATACACTATCTTGTTATAAACCAACTAGGTTCCTACACACTAAGGGATATCTAGATTTGTAAAGTATCTGAGGTAAAACAACTTATATTACATTTCGTTATCTTTATGGGTTTACAACTTTTTGTAAAATTGTTTTTGCCAATAATTTACTATCTATATGCAGCTAATAAAAAGGTAAGTACAATTGGCACAGTCTATTATTACATAAGCAAAGCGTACTACATTACTTAATCTGAAACCACCGTGCAAAATCAAACCAATCTTGACCATGCAACTACTAATAAGTCCCGAGCAGCATTGTGCAGTTTAAGCCCCACTGAGTCACTAGGAGTCATGTGGTAAAGAGCTGCGCCCTATAATTAGACGTTAATCAGCGAAAAAGGTTGAACACTGAGCATGTGTCCGGCGCCAACGGAAGCTGGGCTGGCACGAATAATTCATTCTGCAATACGCGCTGCCCATTCATATGGTAACGCGTGACCAAACAGGAGTATCTCGCCAGGATATTTCATCTCTCTTTTGCTATGACCATTCTTTAAAGGCCATCGATACAGTTACATATACATATTACAAGTTATAAGTGGTATTCGAACAACTAGATACCTGGATTTTGATATCAGGTGCTTATTTAAATCAAGCTTCTTCGAATACGAATTCTTTTCGTCGATATTATTTTATTTTATATTCTTTTGGTATTATTCTATACGAAAATATTTTTAAATGAGGAGTTGAGTGCATATACCCAGCACCACGATCTGGTCATGCCTAGCACGGTTAGCTGCAAACTGAACGCGATGTGCACAGAATACAGAGGCCTATTGAGTGCAAAGCACAGGAAGTGCTAATGGACGCTGCACTACCGGAACTGGAAGTTCGCAGGAACTGAACAGTTAACGCGGCGGACACTCTTCCACAGATGCGTGGACTAATTGTGTAGTAATGATGAAAGCGAAAAACATGACTTATGTCTTGATTGCTCGTGTCAGTTTTGATTATTTGACGTCGTAAATGTTATCTAACTTGAGTTATCGTCATTTTGTCGTTTTTACCTGCATGACCTAGATAAGATAAAAGTATAATTTTAGCATTTTTGTTAAAGAGTTTAGTAGAGCTTTTAACAACAATAATGGCACCTGCGAAACGTGAAGCCCAGATAATTTTGTGTTTTTTTTAATGTAGAGGATTACGTGGAAAAGGCTTGTGTAGTGTTTAAGTTTAGCGCAATAGCCCTGATGCAGCTTAAGCGGAGCATGGATCATGGACTTTGGTCTCGAGTTCTCGAGTGATATACCTCTGTCTCGTTCGCTCGCGAGGACCATCAAACGTCTTGCTCGCACCCAATATTCCGTCTCTCCCCGCACATACCGCAACATTATTACCTCGCCACTTGATTCGTATCGGTGCACTTTTTGCTCGCTGTCACCAGGATATCTCTGCTCTCCTTGTGATAATAACCATTGGAGGAATGAGCAAGAAAGGATTTATAGTTGATGACATATCCAAGTTGATAGTTTCGATTGATATAATTTCAAGAGTAAGAAAAAATAAATGTAATGGGATTTCTCGGCGTAATTTTGTCTCAAACTAAAAAAAACAAATACACCAGATAAACCGTACATTTTTTAATATATCTCGGCAAAAGTCTTCCTTATATATGAAAAAAATCATAAATGAGTTTAAAATCTACCTCAAAAAATATTATCCTGAGGGATGAGCCGTTAGCAACACCATTTCAGTCGTCTCAAATTGGTTGCTAATTGGAATGCGATTTAAAGAAGTATGATTATTTAATGCCATTGAAAAATTCTAAATGCATTATGCGTCTGGTCATAATAAAACAATTCATTTCCCACACGCAAGCTCAGCAAAGTGGCTGGTGGCCACGGGCGACCAGCTTATACCTGGCTACTAAATGACGTAGCGGTCCTTGAACCCCTTTGCGCATTCATATCATCATCGATGAGGCGGAAATATGTACATAGAACCTTGTTACCTCTTTCTCATCCTTTGTTGCTACGAAATTCTAAAGATAGTTAGTGTTTCACAAGGAAACTTGCTTGGAACTAGCTTAACTAGTTTGTCTCTTTGCCTTTCTAACTCTAAGATAGGGAAGTAATTATTTAACAGTTCGTTTGTGTAGGACAACTGCTTACTTAATTCTCACAACGGGGAGATGTTAAATCAAATGTTCTATCTAGGACAAATCTTAGACAATCGCGAGCGCAATAACCAGTTGCGAAATTCTATAGGAAGGCGAGAGGCAACGAAACTAGCACCCCGCCCTCAAGACATAAAATGTCAGTTGCTTAATAATGACAGATTTGTCTGATTCATTAAATAGACAAACAAATACCAAAAAATACAAATATATCCCAGTTCTATCTTGGAATCTTAAGCAATAATCATGATGTTCAACCATTAAATCATTTACTTCACTTCTCTTCAAATATCGTTCGAACTCTGGACGTCCAATAAAAAAAGAAAGCCGCTAAGGATTTGTTTTTATAATAATTTTTTCTCAAATAGTGGGGCTTGGCAGTGGTATCGGTGGGCTATCGGAGATTACTGAATGATCGTCGCCGGTTCCACGAAACGCGGCAATCCGCTCAAAGGTCCAGGCGGAGTCGAGAGAAAAAATCAATCCCTTTGTTACTAACAACTCAGGTGTACAAAAATAAAATAAAAAGAAGTCTACACGACCGGGCGAGCGGTGCACAGGGAGACTCCATCGCCACGCCATTTATCGATAACCATTTTAAACTCATCGGTTCTCACAGAACACCATAATTTTATTTTGTTTCTATTTTAACGTCAAAAGGTTTAGTAAACATCAAATAGGTCAATGTAGTTTTGGATTATTTTAAACCACTTAAAAAGCTTATAATGTGCTTAATAAAGTTTATAATGGAAAGAATCATCATAAGTATTGTAATAAAATATACTAATATGGTTCTTCTCTTAATATTAATAATTATAATTCTCAAAACGCTTAATATACATGTTAATATACTCTTATTAAAATAAGATGGTTTTATTGTTACATATACAAACATATAAATAGAAAACTTTCTACACCCTAAATGTAAATAATCCCTTTACTAGTAAAAGGACGGCGATTATAATTAATAATATGACAAAAGGGAAAATTTCAAGAAAAAACATAAATTTAAAAATGTCGATAATAGGAGCACACCAATAGTTATTCTATAAGGCAGACTGAAATGCGATTACTACAGAGGCTGGCGAGAGGTCGATTCTGAGAATTAGGCTGGCGGTGGCGCAGGCGCAGCGGCAACATCACAGACCAATCGCTCGTTAAATCGAAGGAGAGGTGAAAAACGAACGGCGGATGCACTTAAAGCAGACTGAATTAAATTTAAGTAATTATAGTTTTGGGTCATGGTAAAATTTCCAAAAGATATATGTTTTCATATAAAAACAAATAACCAGTATAAAACAAGCCACAAAATGTATAAAGCAAGTCTGCTTATCAATTTATGGTAGGTACATGTTATTATACCTATCTAAAACCATAACATCGTGTTTTAAATAGATGAAAAGCGAATTATGTAAATTGATCAAACTGCTTTTGTTGCGGTTGTCATTTCAAATTACCAAATGCAGTTCCATTAGGTATTGGAAAGTGAGATTTTGAGCAAGTGCGATACAGTCGAAACAAAGCAATTGAGTTGTTTGAGATTGATGATTCGCTTTCTGTACAATTTTGATTGATATAATAGTTGTTTTTTTAGATTTACTTCAGCTGATTATTTTGCACTTATCATGTAATAATGACAGTCTCTTGCCATTCCTAGATGATAAGTGCTACCTACCACATATTATAATCTACGTTAATGTGCAAAATTTGCTTTAGTGTTATCAAATTTTTTTTAGTAAGAGGTAAGACAGGATCAGCTCCAATAATTGAAATTCCCAGATGTTGTATCTGCTTTTCATCAACTTCAACAAAGTTGTATATGAATTGCAAGTAGGCTTTTTAGAGGAGAGAGTGGATATACATTGGCGTCTGCTTGCCGTCTTCGTCAGGCCAAAATAACCGCATGCGCACTGTGTTCAATGGGAAGCGCGCGGGGGAAGCGGGGCGGGCGTCGCGGCGCTCGCGCCAAAATTAGACGTAAACACGGCGAACACGAGGCGCCGCCGGCGGCGGCGACGCGCCCGACTCTTGCGCATACACGCATTCGTATTCCAACACGTAATTTTCAGGAGCTTGACAATATGGAATCACGACTTAGACTCCGAAAAATGAAGATGAAAATGAAGGCGCAAACTTCGAATGAAATCTATAAACCTAAATATAGTCGGAATGTTATTACGCGAATATACCCATATTCAGCTACTCACAACACATCACAATAACGTTTATACTCAAGTCTCATTTAAAATTAATGGGCTGGCGTCAAATCCAAAATTAAGCTTTGCCTAATTTGTATCAGGCGCTTTTTAAGTTGTAATACCTCATAGGTGTAATTTGATAGTGCCTTTGAGAGGCTTCTAAATGACAAATTCATGCGTTTTGAAAAATATATACTAACCGATTTAGTAAAAGTTAGTATATATTTTTCATTGCGCACGATTTCTTATTAGTATATTAATCTCTATGCAATATGTCAAAATATGTTTTGTGAATTAAATTATTTATTGTTTTGAGATATATAAGTAATAATGATTTAAGCTCTTTAGCTATGGTGGGAGTCTCTTAGCGAGATAAAATTCAAAACGATTAAAGGCACTAAAGTCACCGACATTGAGGAAAAAGTTGCGATGCTGAAATGGCGATGGGGTGGGCATATCTGATGAAATTACTATAGATGGACTGTACCTCGTACCCCTGTACCCCGGACAGATAGGCAGCAAATAGGCAGATCAGAAGCCAGATAGTCGAGTGACATAAAAAGTCCGCAGGACCGACCTGAACCATGTTCTCCACATCAAGGGCATATATTTAGCATTGGGTGCAAATAAGTTGTAAAAAAAATCATGAAGACGTCTGTAATAACCACAATGACATACATGTATGCATCTTCCTCATGACTAAGAAATTATTTTAAATTAAAACATCGTTGCAATGGAATAACTAAATATTTTAACATAAGTAATCAAAAAGTCCAAGAAACAAGATAAAACCTTATTGAAACGACCTTTGCGTCAGTGACAAACATGTTTTTATTTAAAATATAACAACGAAACAGTATAAATAATGAACCAAACAACATTACAGACGTTCGTCATATAAGTAAACTTATCAGTATTCAATAAAGGCTCAAACGGTAGCCGGTTGCAACGAGGACGTGGTCACCGCCCCGTGCCTTGCTGTGACATCGTATGAGTAATATGAACCACAACAATCAGTTCACAATGGTAAATTGAAGACATTGCACCGACTTCAATCATAAACGATATGTGCTCAGCGGCTCTAGATGCATCTACTCACACTTTATTTAAATCCGTTTTTATTATCATCTAGCTTCCGTTCTGTATATACAGTAGTAGCGGTAAGGCGCGCAAGGGATACAAAGTAATATATGTTTTTGCCTATAATTTTAAACCAATATCAATAGAACCCAGTGTTTTTAGCGCGAAACGTATCAAACAATGTTATAATCATCATATTTTTTTAATTACAAATTTAGTTATATGGCCCCAAACTAAGCAGCTTGTTTTATGCCTTCTCAACAGCAAACAAACTATGCTTAAGTATTGGATTTGTAAATAGAATAAGTACATTATAATAATAGAAATGGTTGATAATTTTCTATTGATTAAATCAATTACTGCGCTTAATTAAATTGAATTAATAATTTCAATTATTCATTCAGCATTCGGCTTACACGCTTGAAAATCTTCAATGTTAAGAGACGAACCAGTAGATGACGTTTGCCCAAAGGCGCTTGTCAATGTATACAGTTGACCCCTTTTGATCCTACAATTAAGCATGGCGATACCCGCAGTAGTGTATTATTAATATTTACCCATGCGCGATGCGAGCACATTTACTAATGTTAACTGTATGATATAGAGCCGCTTCATAAATATTGCTTAGCGAATTAATCATAATGCAATTAATGTAAGCTGTGTCATTTCAAATAATGATGATAAAACACAAGGAAAAAGCATGATAATTGAAGGTCTTAAAATAAGGCGGCTTGATAAGTGCCTTACGCGGTGGGCCACCGGTGTGGTCCGTCTGAGTGCTCCGTCTCTTTCTGTATCGCAACAGACTGCTTTGTTGATCATGGCAAGTATTATTGGAGCACATTAATACCGATGACACAAACCGATGAGAGCCATCTGTGTCCACAAGATTTGATAATTCACCAAGAACAAAGATCTATCCTTGAAGGTGCCGCTCGGAAGAATCCAGTTTCTGTTTGTAAAAACACCATACAATGTGGCTTACACTAAACTAAACAAAGTAAATTAGATGCATTTGTTACAAACGAACCTCGGGACAATATTCAAAAGAACTTCGAATATTTCAAGTGTTCTTGCATCGGGTCAAAGAGCTTTTTTAGGGTTCTGTTCGAAGTCATACCATAAAACGGAACCCTCGTCAAATCGTACATATTTCAGCCTTGTACCTGTAAGCTATTACAGGAAATATTTTTCCAATTTTCGGAGATAAACGATTAACTCTCCAATACTTGACAGCAAATAATTATGGATTCGATGCCAGAAATGACAGCGCACTGAAAAGAAAATTCCATAGAAATTGATTAGCATAGGACCTAGTAAACAGGTCCATTAGTAATAAATAATAAGATACTGTTGTACAGGCCCCTAAAGCTTTGTGCATGTAGATTTTGCAACCACTTACAATGACATTTTAGAAAATGTTGAGTTCATACTACAAAAGCTATTAAATGTCAGATTTGGCAACACAAGTATAAGGCACATTTTTATGCAGGGCCGACCCATCTATTCAGATGATTTTTCGAGCAGTTAATTCCATATTCCTTCGAATTTCGGTGTTGCCTAGATTTCTAAGAACACTCGTTCTCGGACTTCGCTATGTTTCTGATCGACGCCGATAAAGACGTTGTCTAGAGCCAACATCCAGTAATCAGAGCGTGGAAACTGAGCAAGTACGTTGCCACAGCTGTTCAGAAAATTATGGTTCTTCGTGGCTTGACATACGTCTCACATTACCTGCAAAGTCTCAGTGACAGTTTGCGCTATCATGAGGATGTAAATATGTCAAATGACGAGGTACACGTAATGTGATATTAATAATGAGAATAACATCAGTTAGAGAACCTTTTCTGCAAAATTGATGTTGATACTATTAAAAGTTCTTTCAGTTATATTATATTGCATAAAAGGCGTTAAGGTAAAATAGCTCAATTAAAATGTCTTACATAAGCGGCTAATTAACTAATACACAGGCTGCCGTTGGCCAGCTAGTCCGTGACAAAATAGTTTTCACTGAATAACTTTTAAACGTGATTTTGAAATCCGCAGGAGAAAGTATATAACGGCATATTATTACTTTGTTCTAAAACGAAAATTGTATTCTCAAGAGAATGCCGTTAGGCAGAGCTACCTGTCGCGCTCGTCGCCGACGACGCGACGCGACTCGGAGCGGCCGGCGGTGGAGGCGCTCGCTCCGTACGGGTGGGCGACTTCTCGGAAAACGATACAGCGTGAGTTTAACGTTATCGCACCGAACACCCTTCGATAACTTCCTTCACTATTCTCAACAACATTATTTACCTCGTCTAATTCTTAAGAAAGTATTCAACTACCTTCGTTATGCTCTTACCAAGAACAATTAAACAACAAATCTGGATTTATCACTACTTTTATCACATTATTTACGGAGCAAAGTATGTCTTGACTATGGCTATCTATATTATGACTTCATTTTCCTGCTTAAAGGGACTTATTTTTTATCAGATAGGCGGATATAAGTATGAATGCTATAGGTGAATAACCAACAGTACGTGAAATGCTAATTAAAGCAACTACGTTGGTACCAGACAGACAAGCCGAGTTGTACCGTAACTTCAAACAAACGTCCTTGCCAAAGCCGTTCGAGAGGCTATTCCTTTCGCCATCCGCCACGCATACGGCAAATATAAAATATACACAAAACCCGTATATTGATGGACGTAAAGGTCAGAATCAAACAAAGATGTTTGACAAGTTTGTATGTTAGGCAAGTATCTAGTGACTACCTAACACAAAATATAATTGAACGAATTGACGTAATTACTAGCTGAGAATAAAAAATCGACTTCTTATTAGACATAATATCGGTGGTATTAAGTTTAAGAATTTTAAAGTGTTAGCGATAATGATAATCAAATCAATTTGAATAGCAATTAACAGGTTATCTATGTCTATTGGATATTTTATCTATACAAATATTTCACAGATACAATACAAAAGCAATATTTGTTTTTTTGGGATCGTAGTTTGGATAACTTAAGCAAAATCGCAAGTAACAAGTCGTCTTTATAAAAAAAATTATTTGTCAAAGTTAGTTATTGTAAAGTTACGAACCATAAATTTATTTTTTGGTGGTTTATTAAGAAATCTAATTAACTGTCTAATGGATCTGTCTTCTGCTACGGTCTTCCGCAGTAATTCGTAACTTTGATTTTCTTTAAAACACAGAAGAAAGCAGTAAACAGTATTTTCTTACAAAAAGAACAGAAATCTTCACGTCTCTCTCAACTAGGCAAATTTAGACAATGCTCTTAGAAATAACACTAAAGGAATCTTTAATAAATTCAGTACATCAGAAATTAAACTTGACTAAAGCATTTAAATATGTATATATTTAAAGCACAACCCAACAGCAAGTCTTTAATATAAAAGTGAAGTGAAGACATTTAGTCAGACACAGTTAGTCTGTCCACATATGCCGCAAAAATTATCTCCGCTATATCCATGTGAACTTTATACATTGTTTTACGTAATATTGGATGCCATGTGAACGATAATACGTGTACCTGACTAAATAAACCGAAGTTGAACGAACTCAAGCTATCTTTTCGTACAACGCTTATTCCTTTGTATGCAGCTCGAGAAGTTTCACTGATTAAGGATTCAAAGAACGACACTTAAAAGGAAATATTGTTCGAAACTTGAGTTCGTCCATTGTATCAACAACGACCACTCCGGAATAATATTGCAGCCAGCAAAGCAGTGGCTTTAAATTTAATATTGTTTCAGGTAGTGACAATAGCTTGTAAAGTGTAGATTACGAAGCGGTTGAAAATTATATCTACAATGGAAGTAAGAAAACAATCACTACTGTCTACTAAACTAGTGTCTATGAGGACAGGTATTAAAGAAAGTATTAAATGTAATTCAAAAATAAACAAAAACCTTTACAATCCATAGCTTTCGCCAATTAATCTAGTTTGCTAAATTATTATGGAGGTTTTTTACAACACAGTCCTATATTCTTCTTCTTCGTCGTTACACTCTTGGCAGAGTGGTCGTGTCCGTCACTTCAGTTGCAGTGACCCGCCTCACAACTTGCGCCATTCCTCTCGCACACGTGTAAAGCACTGTCCACGGCTGCTTTGATTTGGTCCGTCCATCTCATGGGTGATCTACCTCGTGCTCGGGTGCCTTTAACTTGGCCCTGTACTATTAGGCGCTCTATGGATTTCTCGCCACGTCGTACCCAAAGACGGTAAGGATACTAGCTTATACAATGGAGGTCAGACGCTGCTTGATACCGAGTTCTTCAAGTATGGAGACGTTCGTGCAGAACTCCGTCCACGATACTCCAAGCATTCTCCTCCAGCACCACATTTCGAGGGCGTCAATCCTCTTCCACTCGTTTTCCGCAGGGTCCACGTCTCCGCACCATAAAGAAATATGGGGAACCCTAGTGCTCTGATGAGTCTAATTCTTGTAGTTTTGGTGATGTTTCGGTACCTCCATATTTTCCTAAGCTTGTCCATGGCAGACCTAGCTATCGCCATACACCATTGTTAGCGATTAAGGTTCCTAGATGATTTATGATTGGACCACATCGCAGTTCGCGATACGTGTGACTGACTTCTGGCGAGTTATTGTTGTCCAGTCTATAAGACTAGGAAACGATAGCGTTTTTTAACAATCAACACCTCCAAATACATAGAATACTATTAAATTAAACAAAAATATATAAATACTAACCAAACCGCGAAGTCTTGTTTATTAGCATGCTAGTATACTCGTATTTATCTCGTTTGAGCAACGTTTGAGGTATCAAAATATTACCGGTTGAACTTTTCACGATAACATCTGGTTATCGGAGCGGCATGACATGGCCGAATTGACTGATTCATCGTCAAGGTTTCTAGTAGTAGTAGGCTATTAGTCAGATGGATGTTTATCAAGAAAGAAAAACGCTCACAGAACACAGACAATCAGAATGTCCTACTACATAGTTTTGTTTTTTAATCCATCCTTTGTATTTTGGCATATTGTTTCTGAGAAATATGATTTTGTTAGAGATAATTAAATCTGGTGCTGTGTTTCTGTCGTTCTTATTCTTTAGTTTGATCAGAAGCTCATCTATTTTGTTTTCAAACAGAGCTTGTTGCTTTTTAACTTTAATTTTATCACAATCAAAACACTCTACCTGGCCTTATTTGTAGTTTATCTAAATATTTTGATGTACACTGTTATGTTATGAAAGACTTAACCACGATCGAGTAGATTTTCGAAGTTATAACAGTATTGGAACAAAAATAAGTTTCTTCACACTTTTTTAAGTTATCTTCTTATCTGTTGTCAACCTGAAAAGCTCTTCGGGTCAAAAATCAGTGGTGTGATGCGTTCAAGCTGCTGGGGCCGATAGCGCCGTGTTGGGACTCCGCCAAGGCAATTTGCATCGCTACCCATTTCGGAACATCGCCAAGTCTAGCCGAACAAAACCACTGAGAATTACCCTCCATTCCAATAATAATTAAAGCAAACATTTCGCAGCCGAGACGCACACCGACAGACGTTATAGAGCTTATAAAGCATCAGCCGCAGATCGCAATTAAGAAACGACGCGCCCGTCTATTTGGGAACACGCGGAAGAGACGTACGGTTGCAATGGCCCATGCGTGCTCCTGGGGCGCCGCCGCCGCCTCGCCTTCCCTCTGTCCTACACTCGCAAGTCGCAGCCAACCAACAACCCATCTAAATTAATACCTTTGATATTACAAAATTAAATATCAATATTTTAAAGGAGTTTATGAAGTGCGCCGTCGCAATATGGGGCCTTCCGCGTTGGCAATTCTAACAAACGCTAACGAACCGCGCTACGAGAAATAAATTATAAGTTCTTGGATAATTAATCTAGAACAACAACAGTGCAGTTTCAGTATATTCATGAAAAAAATATATACCTTCAGACCAGTCTAAATGCGTAGGTAGAGTAATAATAACTTTAAGTAGGTTGGCATAGCAGTAACAAATAGATAATATGTTAAGTGAATATTCTTAGTTTTTAAACGGGTACTACATTGGTTGTGTTTATTTACGAGGTGCGAAAACCTTTGATGTCTCCTTGGCTTGCGTCCACGCACAGTGAGAGAACATCGACATGCGACTCGATGGTAGGTGGTAGATAGTACGTAGATACTGTCTGCCTAAACACCTAACTTTTATTGTTAATTATTCTTGGTGCTTTTAGGATAATTTATTTTATTACTGATAATGCAAAAAAATAGCATTAATTATTCTCTCTTACGTTACCTTTTTTTGAATGCAAACTTCTTTCATAGGTAAAACATATTAATATTAATTAATAGGTACCGACTATTAGCTTTGTACTATTTAGTCTTGTACCTACGCCTTTCCTTGTTATGTATCTTAATATCCTTATCATGTGTTCTTGCCTTTTACAATGGCAACTAAAGTCAAGCGCCCAGGGCCTGCAACTTTAGTTGCTAATTAATTCCTGCCAAACGACAACAGATGTCACTATCAATTAAAATTAAATATTCTGCGAAAATTTAAATAGTTTTTAATAGTCTTAGGGTCCCTATAAGATTGGCTATAGATAATGAATTGTATACATACATATATAATAAATAACGCCTGTTGTCCCGAAGGGGTAGGCAGAGGCATATTGTATGCCCTCATTTCGCCAATAACGTATATTGTTGGGCTCACGTAGCGAGCCTATTGATTATTAAGATTTACTAAACTTCAATATTGAGATTGAAATTACTCAACATACATTTATTGAAAGGTGAACATGAATTGATAGAAGTTTCTGTAAAAAACTAAATACCTACGTTATTAGGGTTTCTTCTATTTGTATAATGTTGAGGCTCTGGCTGTAAGCCGAGGAAACGTTAGGTACGACAATAATGGCCACGGCGCGGCGCCAGACAACCAGCCATTACTGATTATCAATGTAATTATATCAAAACACTCGACTGGCTCAAGTATTAGCACAGCGTCTGTTTCTGCGATACTAATAAACGATATCTATACTACTCTAAGTATTGCCTAGTTACTCACAGACATATCGTAGTAACAAACTGCTGTTATAGATTTTGTTTTTTTTTATACAATTTAAAAAAAAAATTATCAATTTTCTGGCCTTTAATTAATTTTAGTCAGTATTAAAGATTATATTTCATGCATCGTCTAAAAAAATTTCGTGATTCAATGTTAGATAATTAAAATATCTATTAACAATTAAGTACATGAATGGAAATCCAGTTTAAGTTAATCATTACCGAAATTAACTATTTAGTCATAAAAACAATATTTATTTCATCATCATCATGATCATTGACATGATTGACACGACATGATTTGGCGTGGTGGCGAGGATACCTTCACTCCGCTCCTAAGGTCGTGGGTTCGATTCCGACACAGGACAAATCTTTGTGTATATACATGAATATTTATTGTGGTCTGGGTGTTTTTCTATGTTTATTAAGTATGTATTTACAAAAAAAAAAGTAATTATATATCCATAACACAACTTCTTAATGATACTTATTATGGAACTAAATAATTGGTGTAATTGTCAGAAAATATTACTATATTATCATCTCGGCACATCAACGTCCTACTATTAAAAAACCACCACCTCTATTTTTTCTATTAGTGAAATATGTTTAAAAAGTTTTGTAACAAGGAGTACTATTTATGTTATTATAAAACATAATACTCATTATAATAACTGTTTTACTGATTACGTAGGCATTCTAATAAAGTTGTTATTAAATTCAGCCTTTAAGTGGTGATAGGGGATGGAAGCTTGTATGAAAGTGCAATTTTTTTCTTAAGTTTCTGTAGTCAAAATCATTAATGCGACAAAACAGCGTTTACCTGATTCTTTAGGGTATCATAAATTCCCTTGTAAGCAGAACCCATACAAGCTTGTTTTGTTGTATGTTTACAATAAAATATGTATGGGTTCCAAGTAGGTTCTTAAGGAAATTAAAATTTGATAAAGTTAAATTTTATATAGATTTAGGGTTTTGTTTCAGACCCAGTAAGCCGCGTTGTAACATAATCTAGAAATGAATTATAGTTACGTCCATTAAGTAGTGGGCACGTAAGTTGAACAAAATTAGCGGTTGGCTGCGTATGTGCATTCGAAAAGCAAACCAAACCAAAATTGCCAAAAAGCACCCGTGGGAGCGTAGCGTCGCTGCGCTGCTATGGTTACATGTAACAATGCCACCATTGCCGCACTTCGATTAAGACCCGATCATTTGTTACAGCGCATAAATATTATTCAGCTTAACTACAGATCCCACTTGTATTTTATGCGTCATATAACATAAGGTGATTAAGTAAACTATGTATTAATTGTAATTTTATTAAACATTGTGAACAAATCTTTTTACATCACAAAGATCAGATAACTGTTTCTCTTTTTCTTCGATAAAACATAATATATACAATTTCTTAGCGTAGTAATAAAACGAAACTCTTTCGCTTTATCGCGTTTAATCATCATACTTTGACGACAGGTACCTACGCAGGTACATGATCGCGATAAGATATCAGATGACGACAATGTTTTTTCAGAATAACAAATAAAGACTTGATGCTTGTTATGTTCGCTCATTTTGTATGGAGCTGGGGCTAGTGAAACGTTCACAAAGTTTTATCTAAAAGTGATTTAAACTCACGTTTTTAACTATTTTTGAGAATAACATTGTTTGCTTTAAATTGTTTCGTATTCTGTTCGTATAGGTATATCGTCGCTGCAAATTCAGAATCTCCTATATAGCTTAGCATTTTTCAAATGTCCCGTGCCGTACATTTGAAATATCTGAAAAATCAATTATCGACGAAAATGATAATATATGAATAGATGTTCAATATTTGCTTTTTTCTAAAGCACAAACTCGTTGTTTCTGAGAAGTTGTCAGGTCAGGTGACCAAAACAAAGTGCTACTAGTGAAACGTGGCGCGGTCGCAGCCGAAGAAGCGCCAGCCAGACAAAACACGAGTACCTAAACTTAAAAAACCGAGAAGGAAAGACGGCCTCGTGTATCAGCTGTCAATTTACTCTTATTAGAACGCTGTAAGGTTCGTTTTTCGCACCAACAAGCCAAGTATGCCAAAACCGGACTATTTTGGAACCAATTTTTATTTAAAGACCTAATACTAAGACTTTTCTCGACAGTAAGTAAATATTATATGCCAATAAGTTTTACGTTAAGTTAAGAATAATAAATTTGAAATGCTAATAATTGTTTCTTTAACTATATGTTATTCTGCAAAAGCAGAGTACCTAGTAAATAAGAAAACCTAACAATTTCATCTCCATTTTGAATCTATTCTATTCAAATAGCAGGTGTAATTATCTTCGGCACTACCTTGGTCTCCAGGTACTTGTACCTAACAAATAGATTACACGGATTTGCAAAGGTCTAAACAAAATGTTGTTTATTACTAGATTTTATGTAAAAATCTAAGCCATAACAATATTTGTTCTTGTTTAGGCTTTACAAAATCAAGAGCAGCTCAACAACTACTATTGCTAAGTAATGCGATTAATTGCTAAAAGGCCATAGTGCATTACTGGCAACTAATAACAACCGACCGTGCAGACTGAAACCATACTGCTGCAGTGGTTTTATTTTTAATTAGCAATAGAAATACATCTAGGTCCACCAAGGATAGAGACGAGAGAAGATAGTGCAGTATTACAAAGAATCAAATTAAACTAGAGAATCTAAGAATTTCTTAATTTCACATAAGTTTTGAGAAAAAATCGAAATAAAAGCAGGAATATAATAACAATAAAAAGGCTTAATAACAAAAAATAAATAAAAACAAACAAAAAAGTACAATAGATAGAATAAATAAAGGAAATAAATAAAATTAAGGTCACAAAAACGGACAATGCAACGAAAGGTACCGAAAATCAGGAAGAATGGACTTTGGAATGGTTCTAAAGGAGAAGTGAACCAACTAGGTACTTGACTTAAAAAGTTTTAAAAATATATCGTAAAAGCAGCTAAAGCTTAAAAAATATAATATCTAAGTGTAGTAAAAAGTAATGACTTACTTGAGGTAATAAATTTGGCCTTCTGGAGTACGAGCCTGTTCCCAGCCAGCAGGGAGTGGCCCTAAATCGTCATTGAGATGAGATCCAACATCATATGATCTGTGTTTGGCGTGTTGATGATGCAAGGGTTGTGGCTGGTTCTGTTGGCCAGCGGCGTATGTTTGCTGCAAGCTGGCTGGAGAGGAGTGCGCCCGTGAGTGAGATACCGGTACTGGACCAGTCGCCGATGATGAGCCGAACGCCGAATCAGCCGAGTTTTCTCGCGAGTGAGACACAGATGGCGACTTGGAACCGGTCGACGGCGGGTTAAAGAACGACTTTGGAAGCTGTCGCATACGGAGAGGCACCTGTAGCGGCCGCTTCGAGTCCGGCTTGAGCACAGTGTCGAACAATGACTGTAGAACCGAGTCCGAATCCTGGTCCACGCGGAGGACCAGGTTCGATTTCTGTTCACCGTCCGAGTTGAGAGCCATGTTTGTGTCGGAACGAAGAAATCTCGAAACCGACCTGGCCCACCGCTGTGACACAACACTAGCACGTGACGGGTCGGCGCGGCGCCACCCGACGATAATCTACTAGGGCGCTCGTTGCGCGACTGACTGACGCATGCCCCGCCCGCACCGCGCGAGACTCCCTGCCCACGCGCACCCGCCGCACCACCCGCGCAGACCGCAGAGACCGGTCTTTGAGAACGATTCCCCTCACCCCGCCTTTGCTTACCTATCTCCTTAGCTTGCCTTGTAGGTAGCCAGGCTCAAGAACGCAGCAAGCAGCACACCTTTTTATTCGTTTATACTGGTTTATTGAAGACAAAGACCAGCAAACACTTTACAAGTTTATGCTAAAATATAATTCACGTTGAAGTTCTAAAATAATGTCCTACGAGGTAGACCTTCATACTTTATAACGACATGGGTCATTTAAACGCAATTAATTTACCTAAACTTTATTGAGATCCAAAACTTATATGTTTTATATTGTTTTCTTTTATATATTTCTCTCTCTTTTATAGTTATATTTTATTTTGTATGTTTTATTTTTGCATTTTTTCAATCTTTAAAAAATGATGATACATAATCAAAGACATTTAACTATTACTACTATTACTATATTAAATCTCTTTGTACATAATAAATGTTTTGTAGGAACTGTACTAAGTATTTTAATTATTTAATTGTCAGAATCTAAGCCACAGACATGTTCAGAAAGTTCGGAGATTTTAAATTTTAAAATGAATGCGAAGGTTTTATATTCGGAGCTTGCAATAACTAATATCTACCGAATACAGTGGCAAGTCGTCTTTGTGATAACGTAAATCGTTTCCACAATTCGTGACCTAAAATGAAACTGAACTATTGCAATGATAACCTATAAAGGTACCTCTACCTACTTTAAATTTGAAAAATAACTCTCAAATATGCGTCTGATGTTTGCCTTCTTGAACCTTTACTTAATGTTACGTACAAATATAAACATTTAGCTTTAAAAAGTTTTCGGAAGTCAATTCAAGACCATTGTTAATGGGATAACAACTTTACTGTCATATAAAGTATTATTTAAAAATTATACGCTTGAATGCTTTAGAGCACTAAGGACACTAGAAAATAATTTCGTGGGCGAATAATACAAGTTAACAAATCCACATTGTTATGCTAGAGACTACCTGTATATAACTCAAATTTATTTCAGTACATATATTTAAGAGCATTATTTCAAAAAATCCTTATAATGTTCATAAAGCTCAAATAAAAAGGTAATTTTTTTCTAGATTCTTTATTAATATTTTTTAGATCAAAACTGGTGTTATCAGACGATAAGTCCAATTTTAATCGAACAGATCCAGTGGCTTGATCCAGAGGCTTACTCTATATTGTATTGGGTCAAAGAAAGGAAGCACAGGCTGCAGAATCTATTTTATTTTTTTCTCGTTTGTTTAACGTCTCTCTTCTATTTTTTCTCATAAGAGCTGACTTAGAACCTTTTTCTCTAACAGATGTTATTTGTTTGTGTTCAATAACGATTAAATAAGTATGGATTTCTCTCTACTTCCTCACTTTGGGACATATTACGAATCACAGCAATACTGTGCAACATTATCATTTGAATAATCTGTTTTTCTGTCTCTGTTTAAAAAATTTATTGCCTTGAAATGTTATTGCTTTAGAATTTATTCGCAAGTCATGTTTCTGTTCTATAGTCCTTGATATTTAGACGGAGGGCTCTATTCAATTTTAATGCAGGCAATTGTGTGATGTGAGCAATGATAATGTCGCAATGTTTTGGTGATACAAATCAATTATGCTCTTTAAACGTCACCTCTTTCTTATGATCAGGCAGGCTTTAGCCTTCGAAGAGGGATGCAACCGAATAATGATCCAAACTGCGTACACTTTTAATGCCCATTTATAAGAATTCATTTCTAATTCAAAGTATTTCCTACAAAAATATGTTTAAGGAAAAAAGTACCGAAGTTTTGAAACTACTTCATTGAGTACGTGAACGGCCGAATACCCTAGATGTCAACGAAGAATCGAAAGCGTTCGTGGAAGCAAATGTATCTCAAATCACGTCAGAGTTGGCTGCAGGCTTCGGTGCGAATGATAAAACCATTTTGGATCATTAAAAAAAAATTGTAAAAGAAAAGAAGCTTGAAAGTTGGGTACCACATGAATTAAGTGAAGGTTGGTGTCATCCACTGCAGCTTATTAAGTTTTTCTTTTTTGTTTTACGTCGGTAAAAATTGCATTTATGCACTGCCTTCCGGCCAAAGAGGACCGAAAGGGGGTGTGTGACTCACCACCGGCAGACGCGACCGCCAGCAGTAATACCCACTAAAAATTTTCCGATGACGCCCGCCGCTTGTTGAGAAAGAGGCGGGGGCCAGTAGGTACCTGGGTTGCAGCTCTGACAAACCGGGAGGACCTCCTCAGAGAGACGCAGTGGACGCGCCCCTCCTACCTCCTTGTGCGACCATACGCCCATACGAACAGTACTAAGGGCACCCAGAGTCGCCAATCTCTGCGTGTTACCTTTTTCCTAGCGCCCTCTGCGCCCTACCGGGAGGTACTCAGCCCCCCCACCACGACAAGGTGGAGACCAGTCGAGGGGATACTCGCCGGTCCTTGCTCCAACCGATTACGACTTTTTTCGGAGTTTGAATAATTTCTTAGTTGGAAAAAGAATTAATTCAGATGAGGGAGTCCAAAACGCCTCTCCTTAATTCTCAGTTTTTTCAGCAAAGGAATCAATAAACACTCTATAAAATGGCAAAAGTTCATAGACAATAACGGTACAAACGTTCTTCATCTTAGCGCTATCCCGGTTGCTGTCTTACGGGCCCGAGGTCCACTTTCCCACATCTTCTCCTTCACTTCGCACGGTCTTCGGCATCCTTGGTCCATACGTTATTGATTTTTAAAAACAAAATTATTTTTCCTTTTTTTATAAAACTTTAATTTCATATGTAGGGTCCTAATATACAGAATGTCCCAGAAACGAGTGTCAAGCGGAAGTCCAGAGATAGAGCACTCCCTGGGGTACCCGAATGACCGCCATGCATGTTCCGCGATTTTTTATAATTTTCAAGTAATTATTTTTTTCTAAATTTCTGAGAATAATCGATCTAAACTAATTAAAAATATTGTGTTTAAAAGGTACTTAAAATTTTAGGTTTTTTTAATGAAACAACTAAATATTAATAATTTATTCTTTTATAATTAAAATTATCAGGTTCGTAACTTTTATGAAAATCGTGAGAATGTTGGTTTAAAGTTAAATTCTAACAAAAATTTTAATCTGTAAATAAAATGTATCTAATACAGGTACTTTATGGCTCTCAAGTAAACTAATATATTTATAAAAAAGGAAAAAAGTTGTACTGACTTACCTAATTTTCCAAATATCTGCCATCAAAGACAGCATAGCAAAAAAAAATTAATTTGTTATCTGATAACTAAATTCTTTTTTTGCTACAACATCATTTAATTAGTTTGTGACCTACCCAGAAACTATTAGAGAAAAGCTGCTCTTCTTTTTCAAAAACCATAACTTTCGTCTTACTCACGTTAAATTTTATTCCTTCTTTGTTTATTAGTTGGTTGGTATGAGAATATGTCGTAAGTTATTTTAGCCCTACTGCCTTTCATTTTCACTCTTCTGCTCTTCATTATTCAATCATAATTTAAGCAATTTCTTATGAAAATATTTTTTTAAGGAACAATATAGATTGACAGAACGACGTTTGCCGGTCAGCTTGTTTCCTATAAAATAAAACGATGGTTATATGTATGATTTCAATGATCTAGGCCATGTTCTAAGTGTATGTAATTCGTTATTTTGCTCGTAGATGGCATTTTAATTTTTATTATTATTTTATTAATGTATTACCTGGCCCAATTATAATAAACAACTCAGTTAGTAATTTTATAAGCATATAAAGTTAAGTATGTTAAGCATGATTGCAAGATTTATTCGTGTTGCAGTCTATGGCACGGGGAATCCCGCAGCCTGTACTTCTAACACTTCAGTGTCGGTGTCCATTATAGTCGAACGACCGATATGGTCTCACCACTAACAACCACGACATCGTCTTCTGAGCCGAGGTTCGGCTCTACTAAAGACCGCCCATAGTATCTCGCTCTTCAATTGAAATACTTTTAATATTTTATCAAATGACGACTTAGTGACTTTTCGCTTTATGGCGTCGGCCTAATAAGTATGTACTTATCTAGAAAAAGTATATTTATATGTTTATCCGCTATTTAGTACATTGTCTTAAGTTCTTAATGAGCTACGAACTCAATGAAAAGAGTAAACGTCAATGACTTAAAAAATTGCTTTTGTTTTCTATGCACTGATTCATTTATAATTAAGTATGGAAACTCTTAAGATTTCCTGCGTATTTTTATGTAGCATCAATTAAAAAACGTTAAAGATAATAGAGACCTTAACACCATCAATATGTAAACGTTATAAGAAAAAGTTGTACTTTTTATTACTCAAAATCCTGTTTTTGTGACATTTCTTCTTTTGTACAGAGGCAATTTTAAAATTCGGTATGAGCGTCATGGTTACTACAATAAAACACTATAAAAAATAATAATGATGTACTGGCGCGTTTCCGAGATTTACTCATTTTTTAATTTTTTGTACAAATAGCATTAATTCCTTGTTTTTTTGTTCGGTGGTTAAAAATAACAAATAAGACTAGGCTATATGACTTTAATCTTGTACGATAGTCTGGAATAAAGTATACAAAAAAAAAACAAAATGACAACTGCTGCAGTCAAATAATTGGTAATACAATTGCAAAACGTGAAAACTAGAAAATATTTTATTTTCTTAGTGCCGAACGTAAATAGCCTTTTCATTTATCTAGCGAGACCAAATTATAAAAATGCTGGCTTATTTAGATTATTTTTCTGTTGTGGTGTTGCAGAGATATACGCTGTTAACTTTGGCCCGTTGTGTTTTGAAGTTCTAGACATTATTTATTTATATTATTCAATCGTTCTGGTAAAAATATTTTCATATGGAAATTATTTTTGTCGTAGGTACCTATGTACTTTGCGCATTCCCCTAGTTTACTGCAATGAACGACTCAGTGCGCAAACTCCGTAATGGTGCGCGCGCAGATCCGGTGCATCTTTAGGGCATTTGGTTAGGGCAGCAAAAACTATCAATAATGAAGTATACAAAGCGTAACATCGCTATCTTGCAGCGCGCATGCGTTGTTACTTTTTGGAAACAAGTGGAAAAATCATTACAGCATTTTTATGGAATGTGTTTGGATGTTGGTTGAACCCAGTTAAACCTTAGCCATGTCGGCCTTGTCGCTTCAGGCTAGCTTTGATAGATGTTGCCGGTTGTGTGGAGAAGAACAAGAAGTAACTATACAGATATTTAGTGCAGAAGCTGAAGCTATGTTGTTGCAGAATAAACTCAACCAGTACTTATTAATTGAGGTAAGAACTATTTGTTAATATGGACTTTTCTAAGTCTCTCATATCCTTACTTGTAGACCAACCTTACATATTAATAATCTATAACATCACACATAGCGTCAACTAGTCACAAATATAGCTAAGCTTGTTCTATTTTGTATATAACAGACAATGAATAAACTATTATGTAGAATTAATAACATAGGTACCCATAAATGACCATAACTAGGAGGTGGTTAGGTAGGATGTATGGTTACCACTCTGGTGCCTGATTTTGTACCATAAAATAGTTGAGCTTTTTGTAATATATGAATGAATACTGATTTTTAGTTTAGAGTAATTGTAGCCTTAATTACTAGGCATATACAACATAATATGATTTTTAATAATGGGACTGAAATTAATATAGTCTTAATATAAAATAAAATGAAATACATTATTTTATTAGTATCATTGTAAAACTAGCATTGTTTTATCTGAAACTAAAATCAAGTTCTCTATTTTCTAGGTTGATGAAGATGACAAGCTACCCAAACATATTTGTATTAAATGCTGTTCTAAACTTCAAACTGTATGTGACTTCATAGATACTGCTCGCAATGCACAAGTGGTGCTTCTGAATCGTAGCATTCTTATTGATCAAATTGCATCAGAAGAAAGTGGAAATAAATGTGTTCTGAGTGACATTAAGACAGAACGAGATAGTGGATCAGAAGATGAAAGTAAAAGAATGGAAGTTAGTGTTGATCCAATGGTAGTGCTTCAAAATAATGTTGACAACTTCCCAAATACAACACAAGACGAAATTTCCACTAATTATGAGGATGTCACCCATTTGCATGATGTAGATAGTGAAAATGTGACTATCAAACGCATAAAAAAGATAGAAAAAACACGGAATGGTGACATGAATGATGAAAATATTGATTGGAGCCTTAAACCTTTCCCATGTGTCACATGCAATAGAAGTTTCTATTCAGAGTTAGCTCTTAAGAATCATTCTTGGGTGCACTCCAGTGATGACAAAGAGAAGCCATTTAAGTGCACCGTTTGTCTCGAGGGATTTGAACTGAAAACTGATTTTTTAAATCATTTGAAAACCCATAAAACATCTGGTGTTTGTACATTTTGTGGTAGAAGGTATTAATTGTTTTATACTAATTATACATATTTAATAGGAAACAGTTTCGAAAATTTTATAATGTGCACCAGACTGTATCGAAAATAAAAAATTGTTTTGCTAGCCCAAAAATAACATGATATTGACTTACATTATATCGTTAAACATTACATATTCTCATAAACTGTTATTTAAAGAGTAGCAAAGAAGTCAATGGATGTGGTTGAAGAGGCCTATGCCAAAAAGTACTGAAAAAAGAGATCTATACTATTTTTGATCAGTAATTTATGTGCAAAATTTCAGAACCCTATACCCCCTTATAGCCCTTTAGGCTATATTATTATTATTATAAACTAATAATGTTTTTCTATTCTTTTAGTTTCAGAACTGAAAGAAATCTAGCTGCTCACATGGCTGTTCATATGTCAGCTGCTAAAACGTTTACTTGTAAAGTTTGTGGACGTTCTTACAACACTAAAAGCAATTTAAAAACTCATAGCATTACACATAGTAACGAGAGGCCTTACCAATGTGATATTTGTAACAAAAGTTTTAAGAGAAACCAAGACTTAAAGGTATGTAAAGTTGATATCACTATCCTGTAGAGTATGTTGAGTTTATGGAAGAAATATGCCTATCTATTTTGACATTAATAGTTCAAAACCGTGGGTCACAGACACATCACAGTTATTTGCTATTTAAAGGCTTTTGCCTGGTGAGTGATCAGGCAAATTTAAGCTCAGTGCTATAGGGGTGTATAGGGATCCTACCAAGACCTAAAGAGCCAAAGCTAACCTCACCTGCAAGTTGTGCACCTGCCGATTAACGGACGAGGCTCTGGCGAACATAACAGTGCTCGGTAAGCGGCAATAGGCTCGCCACTTATTACGTGGGACCAACTAAATAATTGGCGAGGTGTGGGAGTATATTATGCCTCTGCCTACAGACAGTGTGAAACAGGCATGAATGTATTATGTATGCTATTTATATTGTATTGTGTTGATGACTGCATCTTATTCAAATGGAATCATAATTTATAACTTAATTGTATTCATGTTAAACGAGGTGCCAACTATTACAAGAATGATTTATGTACTGTCTATTAAATATTTTGTGACTAATGCCTAACCGCACATATGGCAACTCTTTCATACTGCCAGGACTTCTACAGTCACTGGTTTTTTAAATACATTTTGGCTTGTTCTGTTTTGACTGATGAACCTTATAACTCCTCAGTTTTAGGACAGTGAATGTCCAGTTCTGTAATGACAAACGCACTAAACATAATATTGCATAATCCTTCTTTATTATTGACCACTGTTGTTTCAGTTCCACATCAATCAGCATACTGGGGCCAGGCCCTATAAATGTCCATTTTGTGATAAAAGTTTTGCTAGTTCTGGCAACTGCTACTCTCATAGAAGTCGTATGCATCCAGGCAATCAAGTGGAACCCAAACTAAAGCGACGTGTACCTAGAGAAAACAAAATTGTAAACCCACGTGCAGTCATTAAATCTCCTTTGACCTGCATTAAGGGAATATATAAATATAAATGCACCCTATGTGATCACAGTTTCTTGAGAAGGGATAATTTCACAGTAAGTACATGATAGTTACTCACTATTTTACTTCATAAAAAAACAGAAATATAGAAATTGCTATATCACTAATTACTATAGTCTATTAAAACCCTATCATACCCAACCTTTTGCGTTTTTGCTCTGTTTATGTTTCTGGTAATCAATTTACTGTGGTAATCTGTGGGATCATTCAAAAAAGAAAAAATTTTTTTTGATAAGTCTATAACAACCTAATTATAATTCTGTAAGAATACAATCATTTTAGGGATAGAGTACTAAAATCTATATTTAGGTCATTGATGATTTTTATGCATAATTACAATTACACCTCTAAAAGGTTTCTATTCTAAAAACACAAAGCTTTAATTAAACAAGGTTAACTGGTAGTGATTGCCTAATGGCATTAAGTTCGCCTTTTGTACATTTGTTTCTATTTATGTGTGCAATAAAGATAATTTAACTTTGTTTTTCAGTATCACATGTATCAACACACTGGAGAAAAACCATTTCAATGCTCATACTGCACAAATAAATTTGTCACAAGAAGAGGTCTCTTAATACATCATGATAAAGACCATCCTATGAAAGATAGACCCCTAGCATTGTTATCGAAAAATGTGTTATTAAAGTAAAAGTATGTATGTATTAACGAAATAAATTAATACAAGTTTGAAGTATATGTCTTTAATGAGTAAAATAAACTTATCAACTATTAGCAAGAAGACATTTCTGCTTCTATAAAATTATTAAAATAGCACTGAAGCATGCTCGCCTAATAGAAAGAGTCACCGCAGCCTATTCGACTTCAAAGGTATCACCAAGCTCTGGCCGACTATTTAAAACCTGTCCCCAGAGAGCTCATTGTACAACCCAACGGCACCTGTTATTTCTCCCGAAATGTCGATGTCGAGTGATGAGATTGTTGGAAGAAGCCATTGCAATAATTTCGAATTACGAAAAGAGGAAGACCATCCATGTTTATTGTTGAGCCTGCTATGTCCCAGGGCCGCGGTAACCATTTCTAACAGTTCCACAACACCACTTATAAGCCTGGGATCTTAGATGTGTTTATATTTTTACTTTTTCTATTTACTAGCTGTTGACTTGACTGGAAATGGGCCTCCATACTTCTAAATGAGTCAAATAAGTGATCTTTCATTTATAAGACTTAAATTGAGTTAGTCAGCGATGGTTCCTAGATCATCTGGCACTGTGAAATGATTAGTGATATAAAGAACTTTTCGATTTCATCCCGCTCTATCCTTCCTTCCCTACTCCCCCCTCTCCTTTTCTACACGCCCCCTCTATTATTCGGACTGTAAGGTGTCTTATTTATCTTTTTTAACGTCGATTACAAAATGCATTTACGTATCTACTGCCTCCCGGCCAAAGAGGGGCCGATAGGGGTGAGACTCACTCATCCCTCTCGGTCCCCCTTCACACCGGCAAACGCGTGCCAGCAGTTATACCCACTAAAAACCTTCCGAAGACGCCCGCCGCTTGTTGACAGAAAGCGTTGACTAGGCGCAGCCCAGCCCAGGAAGGCCCGCACGCTGCGCACTCCATAGCTCCCTCTTAGTTTCCCCACCCTATAGTTAGTACCTACTAAGCCCTCCCACCACGTCAATGTGGAAATCAGTCCGGGGGGATAAGGCGTCTAACTTACTAAGCCGACATCGGTTCATTTCGACCCGTTAACGTAATCCAGTGCGGATTGGCGGAAGTAGATGTGTTAGAATCCTTAACGACTACCACGTATAAACGGGGCCATCGGCATAGCGGAGTTTCTGAAGCACGGCAGCGCTCGGTATTAAATACCAAACAAACGGTCAGTCATCCAAGGACTGGCCCCGTGATCACAGCTACACTTTGGTGATCGCTTCCGACCTAATACCATAGATGCACGAGCTCTCTTCATAAGATGACAAGAACAAACGCCTGACGTAGCGGTGGGGAAATATGAGATATATCTATTCATTAGTATACTAATGAAATTATTCAATTATATAGATGTGTCGAGATATCCCTATTATAACAAATTAGTATTATCATAGATAATATAATACTATAGTATAGTAGATAATATTAATCTAGTTCGGCAATAGCCAGTGCCACGCTCGCGGTCGAACTTTGATTGAAGACTATCGTTTTCCATAGTTTCAATTTCGTTCATTACCTCGTTCACTTCGCGGTAGATAGAATCAGAGAGAGCGAATGTCAATAAATATCTCATAGGTTCTCTTTCTTCCATTCTTAATCCATTCCATTTATATTGAAACGCGACATAGAACTACACATAGAGTTAATAAGATCTAATTTAAATTGCAAATAGTCAATAATATATTTTGTGATGTTCAACGAATAGTAAGTAAGTTACCTATATTTGTTTCCCGTTCTTGAATTGTTTATGTTTGGAAAGTTTTGATTTACTTTTGTTGTTAAACTGACCTTGATGATATGTACGTTGCGCACGCAATTATATTATCTCATTTACTATAAATTATGTTTTTAATATTTCTATTACTTTAACTGGCTAAATGTGCAAACCGCACGAACCCAATATTTAAAAAAAACAATGTCCGGTGTTAGGAACTAATAATTATGTACTAGATAATTTATTAAATCATTAAACTAAAATAAGAGACTTCTTGGCGGGAAAGTAAAGCGTCATATCTGCAGTTTTGTTTTATTTTCTAAAAGTTGTGATATTTCGTACATTAACGTATAAGAACGGTGGATTATTAACCGTTAAGTAATTGTGAACGTACATGAGTGTTGGTAAATGAAACAAAACAGTGCAATATCACTTTTCAAATTCTCTCAAGAAGTGCATGTGAGATCTCAGTATAGTCCCACATCTTAACTGAGGACTCAAGGGGTTTGGGGGAAGGGCATCACATTGAACATTTTTATCTCCACTAATTCTCATTTACTATAATTTATATGTTATTAATATCTCTTACTTGGCACTGGCTAAATGTGCAAACCGCACGCAGCCATTATTTAAAAGAAAAAAAAACTAAAATAATTGGTAAGCAAAAAAAAATAAGCGACTGTGAACGCTATTATTGCCGATACGATTATATTGTTTTGTTTTAGTCTTGTGATTGAACTTTTAGTAATGCACCTTTTCTATTTACTATATAATTACACCTTAATAGTAGGCACTATTAGTATACCCTGTAGCTTTATGCGTTTTGTTTGTCGGATACTATTGTATCAAATAAACATAACGCTCTGCTTTCTGATTGTCACTTTAATGTAAACTATATTGTTTAGTATGAAATATAACTGAGTTGATATAAACATTAATCAAATGCCTGTCCCATAAAAAAATTCGAAAGAATGAAATGATTTGTTTGTCTTATATATTTTAGTCAATCTCTTTTTATATTGATAGTCTGTGACTTGGTGGAGGAAGTTAGACATTTCATAGATTTTTATTTAAAAACTACAGCTATTTAGTACACATTAAAAAAAAATGGACATCCACGACCTTCAGTAGTGACCTTTGTTTAGTCAATAATAAAATAGTGCGCATGCGTAAAATAATGTCAAATAGTTTGGCGCGCTGATAAGCTCGCGACTCGAACTACACGGGTCTTGTTGATCATGATGAATTTAATCTCTTTAGTTAGCAGGCAGTTATCATACATTTCTGACGTCTCCATTTAGTTCATCCAGTGGAATTTCAAGATTTAACATTATGTCCAGTGAGCAATTAACCTGTAAAGTTAAAATGGCACGCCAAAATGGGATTGTGCAACCTTTACTCACTGGTAAGTAATTCATTAAGGATGTTGTAAACAACGACGGGAGCGAGTTTTAAATAAAAAGTTATTTTTGTTACGTGCCTATTTTATTTCTTTTGTTACATTACCTTAATTTATCTTGTTCGAAATTTAGTTTCTAAATCTCTTATTGAATATTTAACTACCAAGAATGCAAACTAGTTTTAAAACTTTTTTTGGGTAAAATAAAATTCTGAAGCATTTTGAATACGAATGGTACGAATTACCTAATTCAATATTTGAATATTATAGTGATTTCTGATTTATTAATTAATTAATGTTAAATATACATATTGTTATTCATAAATTGTAATCCTGTTTACTTTAAAAATAATTCTGCTATCACTAGTTCACGTACTTATTTACGTTACGTTTAGTACGTATTTCGTATTTTTGTAAGTATATTTACTACATATTATCACAATACAAAAGTGTTAGACGTTGAATATAAAAAATAAAAACATTTTTTTTGTATCTTTTACATGAAAAATATCATAGCGGCTAGGGTCTCCATTTATTTATGTAAAGTGTGTTTAGAGGTCCACTCTTTCTTAATTATAAAGATACAATATCGTATGTTATTTTAATAGGTACCTGAATTAAAGTTACTTTTGATTATAATTATAGTTAATATTTTTGGCACCTGCTTGTTTACTTTGTTGTTTAACATGAAATTGAGAGGAAATTTATCTATATTTACTGTTTTAGATCTCTACCAAATAACAATGGCATATGCCTACTGGAAATCTGGGAAAGTGAATGACGTAGCAGTATTTGATTTATTTTTTCGAACTAACCCTTTTCAAGGGGAGTTCACTATATTTGCTGGCCTTGAAGAATGTTTGAAGTTTTTAGAAAATTTTCATTACTCAGACAGCGGTAAGCTATTATTTTAAATATTGAAGTAAGATTTGCAGTTATGTAAAAAGTATTGTTTAACTATATAGTACTTGAAAACAAAAAAAAATGTATAAATTTAAAAACATTTGAAATATTCTACATTTGTGTCTAGAACTGGAGAAATGAGAACAACAAACAGACACAAAGTCAAAGTCAAAAATCATTTATTTCATAAACTATTATACATAGTAGTTGAAATCGTCATAATTCAATATAAAAAACAATCGAAATATTGTTACACTGAAGTTATGAAGTTAAGATTCGCTTACATGCAACAGAACATTAAAAAACAAAAAATATTTAAGTGTAAGTGAGTCAAAGTGCCAGTTCTGAGCTTCCGCTCTGTAAAAAGAACTAGCAAAAACTCACAGGCTATGCTCTTTTAAATTATCAATGGGTTAATTAAAATCTTCATTTGTCTGTGAAACTATACAATTCAATTTAATATTACATTAACAATATTCATGTTCTAAGTCATTCATATTAAAAAAGCCTGTATGAAATGGCAGTTTAATCCCAAGCATTTTTATCTGCCATATAGTCTCTGATAGAAAAGTATCCCTTTGATGATAGCTTCCATTTAATTTAAATTAAAGATTTATTTAGGCCTAATTGCTGCATATTGCTTGGGAATTGGAGAATCGCACACACCTTTAAAAGATTATTGTATAATATTCCTTGTATTTATGTTATGTTTATAGCTTTCCTTACTATAAATAAATTGATAAATATTCTTATGTACATATTCCATGTTTTCATAAACAAATTGACCCGCCACTGTCAAAATACCAATTTTAAAATTTTTTCCCTTGTTGAATGTCTACATGTTAGATTATAAATTGCTTGAATAGCCCTCTTCTGCAGTACAAAAACAGTTTTAATATCTGCGGCACAACCCCACAGAAGAATACCATACGACATAACACTATGGAAATGAGCTGTGATTAACAAGTGGCGATTTTTCTTTACTACAATTGTGGGCTCCAATGCAGCTTGGAGTATAATATAACACTTAAAAATTTGGTGGTATCCACAAGGGTCAACTCAATTGGCTAAAGAGATATACATTTTTAATTTTATTTGTCAATTGAGATTTGGAACTGCTGCCCAATTTTAGATGGTGTTATTATGTTTCATAAATAGCTTGCAATACTACATTAATATGGACTGAATGAATGTTGATTAAAATAAGTAAATTTTGTAATGTTAAATAAATTTCAAGCTGTCTAGTCTCCTCCTTCAGGAAATTTATGTTCACATATTTTTAAATCAAGTGTGATTCTATCCAAAAATTTAAAAATAAATATTTATTTTTAAAACCAACAAGTTCCATTTTATTTTATGACAGTAATATATTTCGAGTACTATTTATATGTATCGAGATTTCCAGGACTTGAGATATAGGAAGCAAGGGCTATATGCAATATTATATGCAATCATACTTCTTATAACGATACAAATTTGGGACACATGTGGGAACAACTTCGGTTACAGATTTCTAAAAATACTTGACTACTAAACTCTTAAAAAAATTGCGATTTAAAATGATATTAATAATAAATTAAACTATGTTGAAGTAAATAAGTCTTTAAAAACATAAGTAAATTTATATCTACTAATTTATTTAACAAATATTAATTTTTGTGTGTTTTTACAGATATAGAATACTTAAAGCAGACACTGCCAGATAATATAGAGCCAGAGTTCTTCACTTATTTAAAAGATTTAACTTGCAGAGATATTAAATTAAGCGCTATTGAAGAAGGTTCTGTGGTCTTTCCTAGGTAATTATTAATTCTTACAAACATTACTCCGAGTTTTTATTTTTTTACAATAAAGTATGTCTATCTGTTGTCTAGTACCCATTGATGTACAAGTCAATTCAGTTTTACAGTGAATTATTATGTATATAAATATTAATGAAATGCCATGATTGATTAGTGCCTATTTATAATTAAATAAATTTTCAGAGTACCTTTACTGAGAGTTGAAGGACCACTCATAATAGCTCAATTACTAGAGACAACTTTATTGACCCTGGTTAACTTTGCAAGGTGAGTAATTTGTTAGCATAAATTGAATAATCATTTTTAAACCATGTTAATTAGTCATCTTATTCCATCTATTTAACGTAATGCACACGTTAATGGGTATTAATAGTGTTGCAAAGGACTCGAGTCTTTTAGTCTTATTCGATAGACTCGACTCAATTTTCTAAGACTCAGTGAACTAACTGAACTCGGAGTCTTGAGTCGAGCCGAGTCTGAGTCCTATCATGAAGATTCGAGCGCCATTATTAAACTCGAAACCTTAAATAGAACTCGAGAGACTCGAGTCTTTATAAGACTCGAGTATCTCGAGTCTTATAAAGAGCTTGAGTCTTAAAAGAGCTCGAGTCTTAAAAGAGCTCGAGTCTTCTTCAAACTGGTCTTCGAAATGCTGACAGTGATTTATTTAGAATAAATGTCTATACTTATATAATAAAGCTGAAGAGTTTATTTGTTTGGTAGTTTTGTTTAATTAATGTTTTCTTTTATAATAATTTTCATGATCATAATTAATTAAACTGATTATCATGTTAATTAAAACTTTAATTCTTTCATTTATTTTTCGACATCTCCTTCTGGTTACACATGATTATATCTCACAAAAATAGCTTTTTATTGGCTGCTTTAAAAAGAATGACTCAAAGCGGAAAAGAACTCGAGCGCGACTCGGTGCGTAAAAATGACTCGAGCGCTAAAGAAGGCTCGAGTCTCGAGTCTCGCGTTCAAGAGCTCATATAGACTTGAGTTCTTTATTCTTAAGAGTCTTATTGTTATGAGTCGAGTCGTGTAATGCCGAGTCGAGCTCTAAATTTAGGACTCAAAGACTCGAGTTCTTTACAACACTAGGTATTAACGTGTGCAGTAATAATTCGTCTGATGACGTCAGATTCGTTAGATGACAGCACATTACTACAAAATTTTGAGATTGTTATTATGTGGTGGATTTATGCCTTATATTGTTATTTTTAAATGAATTTTTGGTTGTTCTTAAGAAAAGGAATGGAATAAAGTATTCAGCTTGTTTCTTTAAGATGCCACTGCATACTAGTACGTATTAATAGCAAAAAAAATACAAAAATAAACGTGATAAAATAAATTAAATATTTTTAACTTGATTTATGTGACAGCTGAACTTTTTGAAAAGTATTTTAACAGCTTCACAAGAAATGATTCATTTCAAATTTTTGTCAACATTTTTCGCATTTTAGGTCGGGTTGCCATGCCTGGTGAATTCCTTTTTACGGTCCGCATTGATGCTCCAGGACTAAAAACATATACAATGTCGGATTGTTTAACAAATAAACGCTAAAAGAACGACATGTTAATCTTTTGGTGCTAATATTCTGTACAAAATTGCTGCCTCCTCTATTTTAAAGTAGTAGACACAAAACAAATAAAAAAAAATGTCTGATGACCGACGTTTGATGCGTTCTGCTTTTTGCGTGTCCCGGTTTGTTAGTTGTTAAGGGCTTAAAGGTTATCGGAAGGTTAAGTTATCAAATACGTAAAATATAGCTGAGTATTTTCTCAATGCGCTGTAGCATTGAAACCATAGCATATTTTAGTTTCTTGCTCACCTATTAGAAGGTGAGCAAGAAGCTTATTCCTAACGTTAAACATAATATCATATTTTCTAGTCTTATGTTTTGTAATTATTCTGTCTTCCACCTTTAAGTTTAAAAGCTATTTTAATTTCGAATATCTTAAAGAACAATGTCCCGTACATTACGAATCATTAAAACATAATCATTTATACCTATTTCCAAATTAAGTAGATACTAGCCTATAAATAAAAATATATATAACAAAACTACTAATTTGCCTACTGTGAGTGATCATGGCGGTAATTCATTAAACCATGTCTCGTTATCGGTTGTTAGGCTTCACTTGACTGCCTCGTTTAATCATCACCACACTATGAATAAATTGTGTATGTTGTCCTATCTAGATGACTGTATATACTTAACTACAAAAAGGTACAATGCATTTGGAAAGATAATTAAGTATAAACATGACGTCATCTCGTTAATATAGGCATGTCACATTAGGTGGGTATGTATAAATAAGCGGGTAACTGCATAAAAAACTATTGTTAGGCATTATAACATATACTAAGTAGCGTAGGCTTTAGGTTTTTACAGGTATTACGACCATATCGCATGCTTAATGGAATAGTGACTTAACTCAAAAAAGACGATTTTTGGGACGTCACAAAAGAAGATCTTCTAAAGAATACTTGTCCTACTTGTAAGCGCATTAAATTGATACTGGATTTATTAATTAGTGATTCTTGTGTTTTGAACGTTTGATTAACATTAATTCGATCTCAGTAAGGAATAGAAAGACTGTATAAGTACGTGACTCAGACCTGACCTATCTAGTAATGGGTGGGTGTTCCTTTAAGCATGCGATATATCATCGTTGGCTCAGGGCAGAGAATACCAAGGCTCATATTATTTGCCTCCTAATTGAAGAGCTTGTGATCCGATTTGAATCTACCAATTTACTAAAAATATTAGATTTAAAAATGTGATGGCCGAGCTTACGATAATAACAAGCACCAAGTAGCGTAGGTTAGAAACTAACGTTATGTTAATGTACTTATGTGTTAACTTATTCTCTAGCTGTTCTTTATTGTATGAGAAGATGCCGGGACCACCAGATTTTCTGCAGCTAATTAAAGTAGAGCTTGTATTCCGGTTTAGTTGGAATAGGTCTATATTACTGGGCTTTCTTAATCTGATATTTCGTGGTCACCATATAGACTTATGGGATTATCCTCAAAGCGTACTGTGCAAAGTATCCCATAATCCCATATCATATATGTAGGTAACATCAGGTGAAAATCTATTTCATTTCGTTTTTAGGATACGTATCTTAATGCACGTCTTGCATTTACGGGGAAAGGCTATTTATTACCTAGGTCGAATTTAATGTATACCAATTAGTAAATTTAAAAAACAACAACAACAAATTATGACAAAGTTTTATTTGACTTGTTGTAGCTTAATGGCTACGAATGCAGCTCGATACAGAATGGTGGCAGGGAAAAATGTATCATTGCTAGAATTTGGCCTGCGACGAGCCCAGGGTCCCGATGGGGGGTTGTCTGCCTCCAAATATGCATATATTGGTAACTATGATCTTATTTATTTGCGTTCTGATTTTTTACTTACTTAACCTTCTATTTGTCTTTACGAAGTAGGGTTCATTGCGAGTATTTGTGTTCAATGCCACTGTTTTTAAAATGATGACTACATCCAATTAGACTTATTTTAAACAGTCCTCATTCAGGACGTTCAAAATTACATCTTAAAGTTTTATTGTTGTATTCATAATAACTTACTGAGGTTATCAATAGGATTACTTGTAAACTATCAAATAAAATAAAATTTGGTTCATGGAAAGAAATTAACATTATTAATGGTGAAGCAAATGTTATGCAGTTAGTGATAATGTCTTCATAATATTTTTAGTAGCCAAAAATATATAAAAATCTTTTTGCTATTGATCCTAATTTGATGAGCGTGTTTCCGCAAAACAGCTGGTGAAACAGATATGGCCGTGCCAGGCACAGGCTGCCGGCCCCATACAAACTTTAGCATTACTTATAACACCGCGCTGCTGACTCACCACCAACCCGAATAGCTGGAATACACTTTTATTTAATAGCAGGCAAGTTGGCGAACGTTGCCCTTGAACGGTCACAATAGTTTCAGTAGTGCCTTTCGAAGTTTCTAATTCCTACACAAATTCTAGGTATCGTATCACCTTCGTGGATGGTAGTGCCTTCTTGGCTCCTAAGCCAATTCATAAATTATGTAGATATTCATATTTTCACATACATACTTTCTTCGAGGCCTTGTCATAATGGCGATGGGGGCGATTTGTTTTGTGTCATATTTTTTCGGTGGAAATTAATGAGTTCCATGCTGTTTTGATAATCTCGAATTTGATTTTCGAAAGTCTGATCGATTTTGATTTTTTATGTCTGTAAAGCGTAGTTTGGGATTCTGTATCTTATTCCATTATATCTATGTATTGCAAATAGAATTTGATTTAAACTTTAATAAAGCATGAGTGTATAGAAACGTCACACCAACAAATCCCGTATATGTTGATTAGTTCTACCGTCGGATGAGATTGACTGTAATTTTTCCTTTCAGGTGGGTTCGATGGCACAAGCAATGTATTGGCCGGGAAAATGTTTAATATACCTGTAAAGGGGACACATGCTCATTCATTCGTGACTTCATTTAGCACTCTGGATGACTTAAATTCTGTGACCCTGACACATGCGGATACCCAAGAGCCTCGAGACTTGCTAGCGCTGGCAGCCGAATGGCGAGTCCGTGTCTCCTCTGTTATTGACATATCCCCTGAAGAGGCCAGTGACGGCGAACTCGCCGCTCTTATCTCATATGCCATAGCCTTCCCAGCAGGTTTCTTGGCACTTGTGGATACCTACGATGTCAAGAGGTATAACTTTCAAGGCTTACCATCACGGCACAGGCAGCATATGAATGGGCATTCTGGCTACAATAGCAACTGTGGAACCAATGATACTAGACTACTAAAATCACCGGTACATAGTACATATGGAACTAGCACGGTCGAACGCACACTGAGGTAAAGATGCAAATAGACAAATCTTATTGACATTTGGTGTCTGATAAACTTGTATGTTGTTTTGCATTATTCATTTTATGTCTAGTTATGTGGAGTTTCGACTGTTAGTTTTACTGAAACGCTGGCATGTGTCCGTTTTACATTCCTCATTTCGGGATAAGCATGGGCGACTGGCATCGGTGACTATCGCACCTAAACCACCGCTGGACCTCCATCGGGCCACATTTAACATTATATTCATGATCGTAGTACGGTATACCATTTTTTCTTTGCTTTTTCAGTGAAGCGCATACGGACGGCGTTTCATTACCGACCAAATGTAAATAAATTAAAACACAAACTGTGATACTTACATTTGCTTCAGTGTGACGTAAAGTCTTGGGCCTGTGAGCAATATTAGGGAAAATTTTAGTCATTGGGCACAGTTGCATTGTATACGGGATGGCACATATTCATAAATTAAAGTATTTGCATGCACAATAATACTCCATCATACATCAAATGGTATATTGATGAAGCACTTTGTATAGAGCATTCATTTAAAGCTTTTATTTTAATTCGGTCGTTGCATATCGCACACAGGTAACAATTTGCTGACAGCAATTTATGCAGCTCATGCACTGATGACATCACGCGATTGGGGTTCCATTACAACCGCACCTTATTGAGTGCAATCATTATTGAATTGCCGCCGTAAAGTAAATAGACATGTTCACGAATTTTGTTATTTTGCTTTATTAGATAATATTTTTATTATGTAGTCTTACTTTATACCAGTCTAATTAGTTTCCACTTGTGCTCCAATCATATTAAATAGGTTTTAAATACATTAACATTACCTATTTACTTAGAGATAAGCACTATCAAGTTGGAAAATGTAAATTTAAGATATATCTAGGTACATAGTTGATTTATTACAGCTATTTATTTTATTATAAAGTACTTAATTGTGCCAGCTTGTATTTTGAAAAGATAACTTAATTAGAATTGTTATAACAAGCGAAATGTAGTTTCTAGGCAACATTAATAATAACAATGTTGCCTATACTTAATGAGTTTCAATGTGATAATTATCTTATTATCTAAATAAAACAACCATCATATGAATATTTTAACCGCGGTATATTGCAGTTCTACTAATCTATGCCAATGTCCTTTTACAACAAAAGAATAAACTCAAAGTTATACGAATTTTTTACTTCGTGGGCATAACTCAGAAGTTTTAGGCAATGTAGATTATGATAAAAAATGGATGGAGTTTGTAAATGAACTTTTTTTTGATGTAATGTAATATAAGTTAGAAATAGTTTAGAATTTCATAGGTACTTCAAATGAATTTTCTTAAACAAAGTTTTTAAATTGAGCAATTAGTTCAGTTCTCAAAACTTTTATTAGCTGTGAATGTTTGCAATGGTTTACAATGATGATCACAAAATAAGAAATTAGTTCAGATGCATTTCCTATATTGCATTGTAAGTTATATACGTCACTGAAGCGGAAATGACAATTGCTATTAATTGATCGAAATTTGGTTTATCCCTTAGTAATAATATTAGCCATATAATAGTGGTTGAGGTATTTTTTAAAGTAAGTATTACCTGTGGAAAGGGGGGCCTAAATTGGTTTTACAGGATGTAAAAAACCCTGATCAAAACCGAAAACTATGTTTTCTGCCCCCTAGCATTAGGATATTCTTTTTCTTTGACTATACGGGGGAAATCAATAGCCTTAAAAGTTATTGAAAATTTATGTTATTTTTATTAAAACAAATTTTAAGCATCATTTATAAGTTTTTTTTAATCTCGTCAGTGGGCGTGGGTCACACAGACACGCGGTCTTTGCGTTCGTTTCATTCGTTTCATTGCTTACTACTATTTGTAGATTTTTTTAACACCAAATAATAAAAATCATTCCCCAACAATATTTTTTATGAATTGTGTATGTCTCTTGTTATGATATGTAGAATCGCATTTGGCTTCAATCAGGGTCCTTTTAAAGCCTGTATATATGTATAATAAAAGTATCTGAACTTTTGACTTTGACATGCCCTGTTTTTTCAAATCAAATCAAATTTCGTTATTCGAGCAGTCAATATTGCAGCTAAATGCTATTAAAAAGCATTGTCGAAATAGAATTGTAATTTTTATTACAGACCATTATACATTATTTGGTTATTAATAGGTGACAAAAACATTTTATAAATTCATATTCTAAAAACATTACTAACAACATCATCATCATCGACTGACATTAAAAATGATATCCCAATAGTTTCTTAACAGTAAAATATTGTTTTCTTGAAAGTGATTATTCATACTGAAGATGTTTCTGAAGTACAGTGTGTAAAGGGTAACTTGCGGGACACAACCGAACGAAAACTTATAATCTGATTTTTTTATGTTTTTAAATTATTTTTTCCCCTTTTTTTTCCGTATGAATGTGGTTTTGTAGTCAGCAAAGAACCCAACCAAATGCCAAATATGTAGTTATATGAAAATAAAACTCAGAAGATCTCTGGCCAGTTTACGCCGATAATATATTGCAAAATGTCCAAGCAGTTGTTGAATAGTTATGACTATTTCTATTAAGAATAATTAATAAAAAGAAACTTTTTCAATTTTCACATCAAAATAAAACAGAATTTAAACAGTTTAAAATTAATGTAAGTTGAATTAAGAAAGATCAGAATGTGATGGTGTGACTTGTGCAGTTCAGCGTATGAAACTTTAGACAGCGCTGGTTTTCAGCCACCGTCATTCCTTTGTGATGATTATAGGTGGTATTGCTTAATAAATATAGATATAATGGGATGATTTTGTAATATGACCATAAAAAGTATCTTATGTTTGTGTGTTTATTTTATTTGAATCAGATGGATTAGTTTCACAAATATTTATCAACTAACTGTAATATAAGAATTATATTTAATATATACTTTTTATACTTTTGGCAATAACATTCGGATAATTAATGAAATATAATCCCAGTACTTTAATTCATTACCAATGAAATTATGGTTCAAAATTCAAAAGCAACTTTTATCCTTAAATTGTCCTTTGCACGCTGTACTATTTATTCTGTGTTGGCGACATTAGTTAATTATATACCCAGTTACTAATTATAGAAACTTGACAAAAGTATACGTTGTACATGTCTATCATAACTTCTGACTTTATATATGTTTTGTGCATTGATTGTTAAGTAAATAAATAACCCGCGCCAAATTATATAAGTTATAACTTTTTTAATGTAACGACGTTAGGCGTACAAGGCGTGGCGTCTTCCGTCATTTTCAAAGTAAGCTATTTGTTATGACAATGTGCACTTAATGAGTACAAAATTAAATGAATAATCTAATTTTGACTTTATTCTTTTTGAATTTTTATTTTTTACAGTCTAAATAATGTCTGATAGGAACTACAGTAACTTAGATCTATGAATGTAGTTCATTTGACTATCATAAACACGATATGATTTTCTTAAGCCGATGTATTTTATGATGACGATTTTTGTTACCATATAATAGTTTTGAGTAGGTAGCGTGACTTTCCGTTGATGGATAATATGGACATGTCTGTGATCAGAGAACTAGCTCAGAAAACATCAACTCAGATATATTTTGAACATGCTCCTCTAAATCTAAAGCATATGTAAATATTGATCATTTTCAGGAGTGGTCTACTCAACTTCTGCGCAGTAGCTTTAGCGCTAAACGACTGTGGGTATAGAGCTGTGGGCATACGCATAGATAGTGGAGACCTAGCCTACTTGTCAGTACTGGCAAGGGAAACCTTTGACCAGATAGCTGGAGCATTCAGCTTGCCCTGGTTCTCCAAATTGACCATAGTCGCCTCTAATGACATCAACGAGGAAACCATACTTAGTCTCAATGAGCAAGGGCACAAGATTGATTGCTTTGGAATTGGCACGCATCTAGGTAAGTTATATTTTTTACATAGGGATTATCATTCATTCGTATTACTCATTATTATCTAGGTATAGTCGGACTTTTTACCGCAGTTTCACGCTCTTTTTGAAGAGCCTTATGGTGTGATTTCTAGAGAAAAGCTCGCCAAGGAACTAACACCACAATCGACAGAGGGGGGAATCCTCTAATTCAACGAAAACGATATTTCGTTATACCCATCCCTTTCACTTGATAACGATTTACCTAGAGAGTGAAAGAGATAGATATAACTAAGTTTCGTTTTCATTAAATTAGAGTATAACTAAGTTTCGTTTTCATTAAATTAGAGTAGGCCCTCAAGTACGCGGCAGAAAGTTTCTTTTAAATTTTCATATTTGCGCCCGTAATTTTATGTTTTTTTTTACCGAGAGACGAAACCAATGTTTCGCCGGCTCATAATCAGTACAGTGCCATTTAAGTAATACTGATTAGCACCGCGCTGCACTGGACACCCGCAGACATCAGTCACTAGTCACACGCTTCCAAGGCCCGGTTCACGTACATACATAAATGAAAACTTAATATAACAGTAAATGTTTGTCTCTGTCGAACGATTGTATTTCCATTTGGTATTGTTCTAATACGTGTTATTCGCCAGGTTTCCGCGCGGAGACCCAATATAAATTGACTTTATGAATATAGGCTTTCAAAATATAGCTTTTATCTTTCAACAACTATGTTAAAAAAAAATTTTTTACTACTTTTGCTAGTTACGTTTTTTTATCAAATTTTTTACATACTTTTGCTAGTTACGTTTTTTTTATTATTATCTATGCTGTGGTTACATCCAATGTTTTGTTATATTTGAAAGCTAGACAGAATTATATTTTCCTATAAACCGACCAAGGTAACGAGACGACTCCATATCACGAATACTACTTTCATGGAAATTTTATTAGCAAGACATCTAAACTTTTACGTACCATGATATAGGTATTATGTCACAGTCGATATCATATCTAGCATAACTGTTTGGCCTTCAGCTGAACGTAGCTATCAGGTATTTTGGTTGTAGCGTAGCTTACACTACCTAGGGCTGGATCGCTACACATTAATCGGATAGGCATATTCGTTACAGTAGTTCATATTCTATATGTTATTTGTCTAAGCCAAAATTTGGATACAGCTTCACGCGTTAACGTGTCGACATAGAAATATGGTTTATGGTTTGGGTCCAACAAAACTCTGAAGTTTAACATAACAGCTAAATTGTTATAAGTCAACAAAGGTCAAGCGGACGAGGTCGCGGGCGGCCGCTGGTATAAGTAATTATGACATTGTAGAACTCTTAATCATCCAAATGTTTGGTTCGTTATCTGAATATGAGCATTGAAGTTATTCTTAAGCAACCACTAGTTAATCCAGTAAAGCGATAAGCTAACTTAGGGGTTTCAATGAGAATATTAATAGGCGTAGTGAAAATCTGGAAATATATTAATACAAATATTTTATTGTAACTTTAAAATTTTATTTTTTGAAACGACATAAAATATTATGGTTTAAATATTACGTTGACATTAAAAATAAGATACTCGGTCTGAGTAATGAAATATGCAGAATTAAAATTGTAAGTACTTAATATACACTTTTATATCTTATCTCGCAATTATTCTCAGACCAATATTGTAAAATTATGTAAAGCAATATACAGATTTCTTTACTTTAAGTTATTTTTGTTTAGCGTTGAAAATATTGCTTACTTCACCTGTCTGCAAACGAAGAAAAACCTATCGTTTTAATTGGCATCGTTTAAATTTAAACTGTGATCTACATAGCTGTTTCAAGATATTGTATTAAGCACCAATAAAAAAATTATGACATTATAATCTACGGAGTTATAGATTAAAAATCAGCACATTGGTTAAAAAAAATTACGTTTGTCTGCGCGGATACCACCGTAGACATTAGGCAGCTGAAAGCGAAGCTGTTGCGAGCGTGCGTAGTGTCAGGGTACTTTTCGATTTTAACTTTGGAACCACCAAGCTTGAAACTAATACATAAAGCTTAGATTAAAAGAACGACTTGCCTTCCTGTTTGATTTTCGGTACTATCTGAATATAAATATTGATACGACCATCTCAAACATAACGAATGTACTGCAATTAATGTTTCCCTTTATGGCATAATTTTAATATCAAAAAATCGTTTGTCTATATTCCAGTTACGTGCCAGCGACAGCCAGCACTAGGATGTGTGTACAAATTGGTAGAAATTAATGGACAGCCTCGCATAAAACTGAGTCAAGACGTTGGAAAAGTCACTATACCAGGTCACAAAGAGGTGCGTACTGAACATAGCTTTTTATTTGAATACTGCTTCATTATGTTTCTGTGCAAGTTTAATAACATTTTATTGTGCTTGTACTTTGGTGGGAAGGAAGTGATTGACAGTTTATATTTGTGGAGTCTTCAGGTTGTGATAGGATAGTGAAGGATAGGTGGTTTTCTTTGTACAAGCCAGCATCTTGGTGACGCCCTAGTATATTCCTTTCCCTTTCGCTCGCTGCTGAGGCGACTTCCTATCGCTGCTGAGGCGACTTCCTATCGCATTTTTTTTTCTATCCGCTAGTGGCCAGAGCTACCCCATGGTTAGCATCTACCTATTTCCCTTTCGCTGGTGGCCAAGGCGACCTCTCTTACAGCATCTCTTACCTTTCCGCTGATTTCCGAGCCTATCCCCAAAAGTACAGTATTCCCTTCATCATGGTAAAAGTGTTGCCTGGCGGCTTATATCCGCTTCCAAACTGCTTGTATTATATTATTAGTGTACATTTTTTTATTATATGAATGTTCAGTAAGGCTACCATCTAAAATCAACGTAAATTTAAGTATGTATTCGTGTTTATCCTTTCTTTCTATAAACAAAATAAAACAAATTCTTATAATGAAACAGTCTGTGAATACATGAAATTTTTTCATCGAATAATCTATTAAACAAAGATGTCGGCGCGAATATAAACATATATAGTTAAACATTATATTGCAGCAAACATTCTTTAATCACAGTGCTGTTTGACTTCTTATGCTGACAGTGAGAACATACGGACGGCGTTACATAGTTGTTATCAATATTAATTACATTAATAAGCTGTGTACACTAGGTGACAATATAACGGTCTCGATATCAATATTATATATCTTATCGTCCAACTAAATGATGTCTCGCTTTATATTATATACGTAAGTATTTATATAACTATATAATTTGACGCGATCGTTTAGTCAGATATAAAACAAAAGTTCTTGAACCTAAGATAAGTGATAAAGCGAACGAGGTCGTAAGCCTATGGACATGGTTAAAAATTGTTTCGTACACGAGTATTCCGATTTACAAAATAAGTTTCATATACAGTTTAGACCGTAGACCCTTTTACTTATGTCACTGAGAACAAAAATGACTACACTGTTTCTTGTATACACATTTCAATTATAAGTCATGTATCTTTTTTAATTTTGTCATAAAAAAAATTATCAATAAGATAATCGACGATATTACAATCACAAATGATAATCTTTGAAGATTCAAAGATAGTAAAAAAAATAGTTGTGTCATTCATTACGCATGACATGATTTTTAACTTCTAAAAGACTAACACATCACAAAACGTGTTTCAAAACGCTTCAAAATTGTCCCTCAAATTGACCTCAGCCTTGAACATTCAATTGGCCTTTTAACCCATTTTTCAATCACTAAACAGGTTTTCTAAATTATATTTTCGTAATTAAGCTATAAAGTATAAATGTCTGTTTGTGTTAATTGTTCTCCCCTGCATGTGCAAGTAAAACTGTTCTTGTTGTTGTTCTAAAAATGTGAAAGAAACACATCTGATTACTGTTAATGAGCTATAACTCGATTTTAGGGCAATCAATAGGGAATTATTATTATTTAATTATTAGCTAATTATCAATAGCTTTTAAATAAACATCTATAATGGCAGTTCGATCTCGACCCTTATTTCTTTTCACATTCTGTCAGGCAACTATTGAACCCTACACTATGCATATTCTGGCTCACCCTTGGCCAATTTATTATTACTATGTTGATTATTATTTATTTCAGATAATATGCGACTCTCTTTTGTGTTCCAAATTGATGACTATTTAATTTTGTCGTGTAGGCGTACAGATTGTTTGGGGCAGACGGTCACGCGTTGATAGACTTGCTTCAACGATCATCAGAGCCAGCGCCGGCCGTGGGGCAAAAAGTGCTGTGTCGGCATCCCTTCCAAGAATCCAAGAGAGCATACGTCATACCGAGCAAAGTTGAACACTTATATAAGGTAATTACGAATCAGGTGACTCAGGGTGGCCAAACGTACCATAATTTTATGGGGCAAACCCCATAGAAAATATAACAACCTCAAAAGGACTTGACAACCCACACAACACATAAAAATTATAAATAAGTGCTTCAAAATACTCTTCTGATGCAAACATTTTTATTGAAAACTCATTCATGCTAGGCATCCGAACGTCACTTAGTTCTAAAAGTGCCGAAATATTTAATTTGTCGTAAAGAATCTGTTGAATACAATGTATATAATATAATTTGACTTAAGATAACTCGTTAAATATGAAATTACTTATTAAAGCACTCGTAGCTCCGCGACACTACATAGTTGGAAAGGATTACTGAATAACTTCCACCGAGTTCACAGGGGATGGATCTTCGGATTGGTTACTGTTTATGTGGCATATGATATAATATTAGTTCTTCCGTTATTTGGAAGGCACTTTCAGACTTTGGTCCAAGTCGTTAAGCCAAATTGGAAACGCGACTTCAAAAATCGAATAAAACGCCCCAGACCTGATTCCGCCAATCGGCACTGGGGCAGCGTGGTGAAACATCGCCTCTTACCTTGGTTTGTGGAATAAGCCCAGTGCTCTATAGTGGTACGTTAATGGACTGAGTAATTAAATCAATCCTTTTGTCAGGTGTGTTGGCAGGATGGTGTAGTAAGCGTGTGTCAGAAGCCGCTACTAGATGTCAGACAGAGAGTTCAGAATTCACTTCGAACATTGAGGACCGATATCAAAAGAAACCTTAATCCGACGCCTTACAAGGTAGGTTTTGTTAAAACAGAATTTATTGAACAATCTAATCTGTTTCTTAAGTGTACATATGTTAAGTCTAACATTCGTTTTATTTCATTAATTTAAATAAAATCTTTTACAGATCGAGTGTAGATACAAAGATGTCAATGTAGCACTTAGATAATACCTAGTCGCTCTTTTTGGACACAGCCATTTCATAGAGCGCTCCCATTTTATATATAATGTTCTTAAATAGTTGGTCCTTTGTATCTGAAGGAATTAAAATTTCATTTTAGTATCGCCCAGCCCATGTTAAATAAAAGTGTATTGACTAATAAACTGGTTTTGCGTTACAGGTGGCTGTTAGCGATGATCTCTACAATTTCATCCACGATTTGTGGCTCCAGAACGCGCCTATAGGAGAACTTTCATGAGAAACTGAAACCTTAATTAAAAAGCAAAATCTCATCCCACGTACTGGAAATTAAATTTGATCATTATACAGTATTTATATACTGAGATAACAATAACGAAATCGGTGCCCTAATTGTTACAATTTACCGTAACGGGTTGATCATTTTAATTTATATTACGAAACTTTTATATACCTACAGTTGTAAGCGTAAAGCGCTAAATACCCGAAATATTTACCCAACTATAGTCAATTTGCTTGTAAACACGAGGCTTGGAGTTATCACAGCGATATAATTTATACCTACATTTTTTATAGTATCGCCGCTGTGTGAAGTACAAGTCACTACGTTCTAGCCTAAAGATGATTGTGTCTACATTTGGTAGCGGCTTACTAAGCGGAAGCCCAATGAGGAGGCATAATGAAATATATACTTATTTATAACTTTTCTTTTCATTTGATATGTAAAAAACCAAAGGTTTATGTACTGGTATTTATTAAAAAATGTGTCATTTATTGCAATCAGAGTCAAATAACAAAATATGCTGCATTATTGACAATTGTCGTTATTAGATTTTAATTATAAAGTAGGTAAATTAAAAACAGTTAAAAATAAAAACAAAGCATAAATTTTAGACTTGATTGATATGTATTTTTATAAGCAATGATACTGTTTTAATTAAATGTAATAACTTAAAATGTAATATTTAATAAGAGTTATATAAAGGATATTTGAATCGAGCAGAGCACATATTGTTTGAGAAAGATTGGATTGAGAAAGTTAATTCAATCTAATTGCCTACTGCGCAATAGGAATTTATGTAGGAACATCATTAATTTGTTGATAGGATTATTTAGGTTTGTAAGTATACTAAGAGCCGGTTCGGTTCAATGAGTTATAGTTTCATCAAACGTCAACCTAAATTTAGGTGGGTAGTAGTAGGTGAACATCAAAAAATATATATCAAAAAATTAAAGGTTATAATATTGCACAATCTGCTTAAAAAGTATTTATATTAGTTTCAGAAATATGTTGAATTAATTTCGTATACGCCTAATTAAATGCTTTTGAATTTAGTGCAACCCGCCTTAAATTTTATAAAAAAATTGTTATATAGGGTAAAACCTAATATTTATCTAGTCAAACATATTTTATTTCAAATTTTGTTTCGGTTGGTTTATTTAACCAGATATACTTTGTATTGAAATTGTAATTTGGCCTGTTATCTATAAGCTAGCGATTCTACCATGCAAGGTATGAAATTAAACATTAAGGTAGGTTTTTTATTGCCTACTCATTATAGCATAACAGCAGGTAAGATTCTCGTAAATATTCCTATGTCAACTAAGTATTTATTTAAGTCTGAAATGACTTATTTGTAAATTAATATTCAGATTTGTCACAAAGTTTTGATAGATTTTGGATCTGGCAGCCGATAATGAATCGGAAGCTAGTAAAACGTATAACTACATAACAGTATTCAAAATTGTACGTAACGTAATCGTAATTTATTAAATTTGTACGTAACGTAATCGTAATTTATTAAATTTGTAGATATTCCTAGTGATATAGTTAATTCTAACGTTGCATTCCTATGTAGTTACTATTATGAATTATCCACTTTATGACCAATATAGCAATTTTGTTGGGAACAAAGAATCATGCACTCATTTATTTTAGAATCTATTAACATTAAATTTTATTCTGTCATTAGGCGTGTCTTTACTTTACGTAGGTAAATCTAGATAATTGTTTTGCACAACCAAAAAAAAGGAACACGTTATTTATAAATTTGTCATTCAGTTTTAATTGTTATTCATAAACATTACATAATTATCAGTAAATTAAATGCATTTACTTAATTTCTCCAGTCGTAGCTGCTCATTAGATATAACCCAAAATACAAACTTTCTTGACCAAAATATTAATACAGTGGTGCATCTGCTCTGACATATTTTTATGTTACAAATAAAAGTATGGTTTTTCCATATATAGAGTATGTATTTGGTTTAAGAAGAATTTTTGCACAGGAAATAAGTTGGGACATATTGGTATTTTTTCAGATGAATATGTTATCTACTAAATAACCTTTACATAATTTGTGTTATTTATAACAATATTTATATTGATATAATCTTTCATGAAATAAATAGGTTTTTGTTTTTTACTATATGAAAAAAGTGGGCCACGTTAAAACATTTCAATGAAAAGTTATCGAAAAGCCTTCTTATTTATATATATAGTATGTTCACAGCAATATGTTTATTGTTATTTAATGTTTAGCTTATAATCACACTTACAGTAAATATTGCCTTACAAAGTGTATATTAAACAATGAGCGATTTTTAAAATTATTTTATAAGGTGTTAAGCTTGCGGATAATAAGGCCTTGTTCAAGTCCTAAAATAACTGAAGTTAATTTATAACATTTGGCTGTTTATTGTGATTACATAGCGATAGTGTTTAGTAATATATTGCGTAACGTTAGTTATTTATATTAAAAAAGGTAAACAGTAATTATTTATCTAAATCAATAATAAAAAAATATAGAGACGAAATTTTATATTGCCTACGGTTTTTTTATGTAAGTTTTGTTTAGTAAAAAGGTTTGTTTAGTACTTTTAACAATTAATATATTTTTTAAATATTTTAGCCTTTATAATTTTTTTAATAGGTAGTGTAGGCGAAAAAGTACATTTTAGCATTAACTTGGTAATGGACTGAGAGTTTAAATCAAATCCAAAATGATTTATAACCGTTCTATATCTTTAGAAAGTTATTAATTTGTTATGCACAGCAAAATAGATTTAAGATTGCCAGTATAAATAAGTTCAGGCTTTCTATTAAGAACAGCCTTACTGAAACAGTATGTAGTACGTACATTCATGAATTACGTTTGCATCTTATAAAGTACAAATCTGTTATGAACAAAATTAGATATACTAGCTTTCAATGGTATCGTGATGTTTCTAATTTTATGTGCCTTCTTACAGTTGTAATACTAGTAAGTATAGAAATAGATTCACGTAGGTTCTTAATTTAAAAAATCATTGGTGGTAATAAATAATTGTTTTTGTATGAGTTGATGACTAACAACCAAGGTATTGCAATATAAAGGACATTCTGCGCTGACCGGCAAATAAACTGGAAGCCAGCCTGGGGGATGATTATGAAGTGAAACTCACCGAAATCTGAACTCCTCCTCGTAACAAGGTAAATATGAGCTAAGCTAGCTAATGCCGCCCGCCTCAGCAGTACCTCTTGAAGTGAAATACGTCTACTAATAAAATTTAAAAAAAAGATTTGTAAATTACCAACTTGTTTTGGACTTCATTCAGGAAAGTGAAGCGTCATGCCTGCATTTTGTTTTATTTTCTAAATATGTGATATTTCGAACATTAATGTGTTATAACGGTGGGTTATTAACTGTTAAGTGTTTGTGAACGTACATTATTGTTGATGAATGTAACAAAACAGCGCAACATCAATTTTTAAATTCACTCAAGAAGTCCATGTGAGATCTCAGTATAGTCCCACATCTTTACTGAGGTCTCAAGGGGTCTAGGGGAGGGCATCTCGTCTCCATTATTTAAAAAAAGAAAGTTTTTGTCTTTGAAGTTTTAAGTATGCAGTGTTGTGCGACCACCAATGAATAGAATTATTTTTACGGATCACAAATTGTAATAGACTATAGGAGTGTATGTATTATGTGTCAGAATAAAATAAAGAAGTACTACTTTCGTAACTCAGTACTTTTATTTAGCAAAAATTAATGATTTAATTCGTTTTGACGACCGAGAAGTCGCGGTGGAGTGTACCCGCACTCCGCTCCTAAGGTCGTGGGTCCTAAAATCTTTGAATGCATGTACATGAACATTTGTTTTGGTCTGGGTTTTTCCTATGTATATTAGTATGTATTTAAAACCAAAAAAAAGTATGTACCTATGTAGGTATATCTATCAGTTATTTTGTATCCATAACACAAGTTATTATTGAAACCTATTTTGGAACTAAAATAATTTGTGTAATTGTCAGAAACTATTTATTTATTTATATTAAAGTACGGTTAAAGTTAGGTTTTGATTATAATTCGTAAATATTTTGGACGACGGTCTTTTTACTCTGGTATAGATATACCTGCCCTTCGCTCCAAAATGCTTTATCGAAATACAGCAACGCCACTAATAAAGACATCGATAGCTTTTACGCAAACCTCGGTTGGGTCTTCGATGAATTATTAAGCCGTAACACTACTGTCATACTTGGTGTTTAGAACGCTAAGATAGGTTCTACCACAAATGATAAACATGATGCACCGTTGGTAAATACGGTTTAGGCGCTAGAAACGACCGAGGCCAGAAGCTTCTTGAATTCTGAATAGAAAGAAGCATTTTGAACACTTTCAGCACCACCCCCAGACGCTCGTGGGCGCGATATCACAACCAAATTGATTATAATCTACAAAAGTTGGCGATCTTCCATACACAACACAATAACTTATCCAGATGTGACTGCGAATCTGACCAGTAAGTAAAGTAAAAAGTTCTTTATTTCATAAACTGTTATATAGCACTTGAAAACGTCAAAACAAAATAAAAATAAAAAAAAATCCACCACAATTTTCTGGCTGCAAATTTTGTCTACTCTTTTAAGGCCCCAGAAAAGAATCGGTTCACTAGGCCTAGAACTCTGAAACCCATTTAGCAAGCACTTTCGATTTACGATAAAGGGTCATCTGAGAGTCATGCTTCTGACTCTCAGATGACCCTTCTACTGGATATAATGCTAACAAAATGTGGAACTATCTTAAATCTACAATATGAAACAGCTTACCTTTCCTGAGATATTGAATTAAGGTAATTCATTTTCCCAGGAAATGGAAGCTACTCCTATTATAGAACAGAGAAATAAAAATGGGATAACTTATCATACGTGGGAACTTGTCGAACGATGAAAAGGGTTTGCAAAGCGAAAAAAATAATGTACCTACATATGTAAGGATATTGAAGAGCACTCCATCAAGTATCAAACGCATGATTTGTTCAAGGATACTCTGCAGAATGCAGTGAGTTCAAACCAAAAGCATGGGTTATTGAGGATTAAGACGGCAAACTCATACACGAGGTCGACTCGGTTGCGGAAAGATGGCGTAAGTATTGTAAAGTTTTGAACCGAGCCTATAATTTTACAAACATACATACATTCACGCCTATTTCCCTGAAGGGGTAGGCAGAGGTGTAATTTTACACTCTGAGATAACGGCTGCCATCAACCATCTAAAGTATTGAAAGGTCCCAGGGCTGATCAAATTACGGCTGAAGTTCTGAGAGCACTAGGTGAGAATGGCATACTAATTGGACTGCGTCAATAATGGTACCTCACAAAAAGGGATCCACCAAGGTTTACGGTAATTACAGAACTTTAAGCCCTTATTTATCATGGTAGCAAAGTTGTCCTGTACATTCTTCATAACCGCCATTATCTCGACTGGCAAATTTCTCCAGAGCAAGCTGGATTTGTTAAGGAGCAGAACGCTAGTGAACAAATCTGGAACGTCATGCTTCTTGTGAAGAAGTCCTATGATATTAACACTCCCCCGGTCCTGTGTTTGATTGATTAAAGTAAGGCTTTTGACTGCGTTAACTGAAATAGTTTGTGGGCCGTTCTCACCGAGCTAGGCGTCATCGGCACCTATAGTCACGCTTTTTTTTAAGTTGCGCTTTTCGGTCTCTGTACGCTAGTTACTGAGGATTCGTAATAGTGGAAAAAACCCTCTCGGAACTTTTCTATTTCGAGAAGGGAGTACGGCAAGAATGTGTGCCCCCCGTCTTTTTCAACGTCTATGGCGAACACATCATGCGGCATACGAAGGTTGCGAAGGCGGAGTGTCTATAGGAGGCGTAAAGATCACAAATTTGCGATACGCTGATGACACCACGCTAGTGGCTACTGGTGAAGATATGGGAGCGCTGCTGGAACACATGGAATGATTGAGCTACAGACAGAAGAAATAATGTTGGGTCGTCTAACGCAGTTAGAGCTCAAGGGGATACTCAACCTGCAAAATGTGGAAGACTTTTACTTGCTCCACTATATGTAACAATGGTTCATGCAAAACCGACGCACGCGGGCGGATTGGGATCGTGAAAAGCGCCATGTCATCAAAGAAGCAAGGACTTGTAGTTAAACTTATTAGCTACTTTTTCTAGCAACTATTGATGATGATATATTATTAAAAAGTTATGGTAGCGGCATACCCGACAAACAAAATTAGTATTAGCAATATACGATACGACACACTTAAATCGGTTCGAAATAACTTTGAGGAATCCCCACAGGCCAAAACCACTAAAACGAGGGCGTTTGAGTGGTTTTGGCCAGTGGGGATTCCCTTAAACTACTATTTCGCACACCTAGTTAAAGACTAGCTCAACTCTAAATATCACTTTTTTCAGGAATTCAGTGTTGGTGGCGAGGGGTATGGGCGCCGCGAGCCAGGAATAGTAGCTTATAGCGCCATCTTCTTTTTATTTATGGAACTATTTATCCAGGTGTCTTTGAATATTATGTAGTTTTGAACGTAGATTCCCGTAATGGTAATAAGTCATTTTCAAATTATTTCGAGTTGCGTGACTCTTTAACTAGGTGTGCGATTTATAGACTAAGTGTTTATTATTATTTTCTCCCTCACAATCATGAGTTTAATAACTCTGAATTCTATTTTATGCATAAAAGATTCGCTCAGGAAAAGCGGTCAGTGCTGTCACAATTACGTTTTTCCTAAAGCAAGTTCAAGTACGAACAAATGGGTATTATGGAAAAATATTCCAAATCATGTGCAGCTGAACCTTCTACATCTTTTCAACCTTCTACATCTTCTCGTACATTATTAGATAATTAGAATAATCGGTAGATAATCAAAATATTGTCTTATTTTATTTGTTCATTAAGAAGTTAAAGTTAAGTTAAAGATTATTGCTGATTTATTAACTGCAATGTTTTTATTTATTTAGTATTTTATTTACTTCGGACTTCAGCTACTTCAATAAAGTAGCTAGAAACTTTTTAGGGAGAAAAAAATACTTAATCTAGACACTTTCTGTTATATTCCTAGCTACGAGCCTTTGGTAGCTATTGGCAACACTAATCCAGATCTGTTAAAACTAAAAGTGACATTATATAGTTCGACAAGACAAATAACCTTTAGAAGACTGATTTTTATATTTTTATTCTGTGTCTACGTTTTGAATAAATGTTTTTATAGTGCTTTCTGTAAACAACGCTTACAGGAAATAACATACTTGAAAAAGCAACAAAAAACGTAAGTACCTATTTGTAAATTAGTTAATGAGTCCTTTCTAACATTACACAGATCGTCCTATTGAGTTGTAAGCCTTTTTCGCCGAACATCCGTAGGGAATCGCCCTTTTCTTAAAAGGCAATCATTGAATGTTCATTTCATAACAATATACAGAAATACAAATTGTATAATTTTATAATTGCTGGGATTTTATTCGTTGACTGTAATCATGGAAGAGGTACCGTTGTAAATTAGTCGGTATGTTATAAACCAGTAACTCGTAATGACAGATTCAAGTTTATCATGTTAATACAATAAAGCCGTGAAATAGTTAATTGTCAAAGTAAGCGCCACAATAATAGATATTTTAATAAAAAAAAAAGAAAGTTTAAAATGTTTATATTGTAATTATTTCTACTTCATACGAGTTTAAAAAAGATGGCAAGTGTTATTAGTGAGCTATCCCTTTGATAACAACCTAGCATATTTTTATCCTTTAAAATATAGGCCAACTTGCCAGAAATAAAAATGTTGGTTGTAATAATTTGTGGGTGAAAATCACAAAGAAATCTTAATAAAGACAGTATATATGCAACCAATATACTGATACATAAACAGATTACTAGTGTCTAGTATTTTAACTTTAACAAAATGGTTTGTGTACATTTATAAGTATTCTGGGGTGCAGTCAAATTTCTGGTCTAAGGTAGTGTCTTTAACCCCTGGATACCCGAAGGGCTAGGCAGACACATATTATACGCCCTCACTTCGCCAATTATATAGTTGGTCCAACGTAATAGTTGGCGAGTCTATTGCTGCTTACCGGGCACTGTTATGTTCGCCAGAGTCTGTTAATTGGCAGCCAAGGGTGGCTTGGGCTCCTCAGTTCGTGGTAGAATCCCTATACACCCAAATAATAATAATGCTCAAAAATATGTGTGTACGTAAATAAAAATAAATCAAATTTTAAATGAAATAATACACTTACCTGAACACTGAGGTGGTAGTCTCTATACTTTTCTCCTGCTATGCACACATAGGTTCACTACAACTGCCCCCCACATACTGAATGACGCGTGTGCTTACTACAGTTAAATACTAAGAGCAGTGGTGCTCAAATTTGAAAATAAACGGCGGTTAACTGCATTTGGTAGTTCGCGGTGTCTGTTGGACTACCATGTCAGTCGCAGAGGGTTAACTTTCCGCCAAACTGCATAGCAGTAATCAAATTTAATTGTAATCTGAAAATAAAAGCCTTTAAATTAAATTTTTTTTGTAAAAGAAAAGAGATGTAGTAAGAATTGACTATTTTTAGTTTCTTAGTTAAATGATATCATCAAGTTTGTATTAGAGTTATATCAATATTGGTGTTAAATTGATCTTATTTATTGTATCTTGTAAAGACCTTTGTCTAGTAATCTGTCTAGATCTACAATATGCTTGGAGTTCTAGACTCCACTTGTTATGAATCTGGCTTTCTGAGCAAAGGTTTGATGACCGCAAATACATCAAAGTCCCTACATTTGTCTTCGAATACAACATTAGTAGCCTGTATACTAAGCTGTATACTGTTTTAAACTTAATTGACATATGAGGTTTGACAATATGTCTTATTAATACTGCTGAGCTTGCATGTTCAGTACCATTAGGGTGCTTCATTTAGTATATACCAAATCTCTCTTGTGTACCTCTTTTGTGTTTTGGAGATCAATTACAATGTTTAGTTTCTGTGCATTAATACTCATTTGTAGTGATACCATTAATTGCTGACTTTATTGATTAATGCAGTAATGAGGGTTATTAATGTACTTATTTGTTTTAAGATAAGGTCTATCTTTAAAGTCATTGTCAAAGTCAAAATTATTAATTCAAGTTTGGCTCAATAAAGCTCTTATGAAAGTCAAAATTCAAAAGTTAAGTAAGTTAAGCATACTTAACTAACGCATCCATTTGCTGCGAGCAGCGAGCTTGATCATATAAGAATGGGCAAGAAAATCGTCAAGGTTAGTTTTTCTCCGCCAGTTACAAGAAAAAGTAGGTACTTGATATTAAATGTGCTCTGCAGTCACTACTTTTAAAAAATAAAGGTAGATTTAAAGATTAATTTATCTGCTTATGACATTCCTTGATTGAAGTTACTTTGTGTATTGTTCTGAATTTATTGTCCCTTTAAAATCAAATTTGTAATTGCTAAAGAGAGGATGTAGTTAGCTGGTCTTGGTTTTTGTCTGTTAGTTACATAAAGTAAAAATCATTAATTTAAATTTGGCTCAATAGAGCTCTTATGAAAGTCAACTTAAAAACTAACGTATCCATTCTCTCCAGGCAGGGAAACTTGATCATAAAAGAAATGGCAAGAATTTGGCATCTCTTATAGTCTATTCTTTGATCTTTACATTTAATAGAAAACTGAGGTAAATTTGGCTTTAAAAGTGTGCCCAGTGATTACAGAATCTCAAACTAAAGTATGTATAATACTAAAGATTGAAACGGCATTTCAGCAGGCCGTCAGGAGTCTGTGCGTTTTGTACCGTGCTTATACCGTGGTATGAAGCGCCTTAATTTTTTGTCATTGAGGCATTATATGGTTTTATCATGGCCAACTCTTCTCTTTTCTCTTGTTCTTCTATATTTGCTGTAATAAACAAGAAACGACACTTATTCTACAAAAATAAAACTGATGGCCATTTTAACTTAATTTATTCTATAGTTACATCACTTTAGCTTGCTACAATTTAAACATTAACATCTAAAAAGGACCTTTGCGAAGGAGAGATGACTGTATAATAAAACGAGTTTTAAACCTTAGTTAAAGCATGAATCTTGGATAGTTATTAAAAAATGGCTGTTTTAAAAGTATATATTAAAATTAAGATGGGCTGATGGTCTGGTGAAGGTGTTGAAAAGCCGGTGGATGCAAGCGGCACAAGATCGATTGGAATCAACGTGGAAGACAATTGGGGAGGTCTGTGTACGTACCGCTGAACTTGCTGGTAATCGATTATTAGGCAAAATCGATTTCGAATTAATTCTCTCGTACCGTTGAACACATGGAACTCGGTACAAGATGGGGTTCTCTATTTAGACACAAGTTTTGAAGAATTTACGTAATATTTGACAGTCTCTATCTGTGTTTTTTTTATGATATTACAAATTATTAATGTTTAGGTAAAAATGTGTCATCGAAACGGAAATAAAAATCATTTAATTAATTAGTCGCTTCAGTAGTCATCTGCCAAGGCCAGTAATAATTTATGGCTTTCGACATATTCGCTGTACGAATTGATGAACCTCAGAAAATTTTGATCTAGATGAAACAGCTGAAATTCATCGAATTCGGCGGTAGGCCCCAGCAGCAGTGGACTTCAAATGGAAATCGTTGGGACCCATAACAATAAGAAATGGTCTAATTTTCAAGGCTTGCTTAAATAAACTTAAAATAAGATGTTCCGTTATAAACGTCGTTAATCGTAGTAATATGTACTTACTTACTCCTGGCTCAGTGACCAAAAATGGGTCTTTGACCTTCGATATGAGATTTCGCCATCTTTCCCGGTCTTTAGTTATCGTACGCCGGTCGCCATCGTGAAAGTCGACCAGCATTTACTCGATCCCTCCAGCGATACCCTAGGCGGCCAACCGGCGAAGATGGTCAGCAGGTCTGTCTAGACACGCTTTCTTGACGCTGCGATCTTCTTACATTCTCTCTAAGTGACGGAGCCTTTGAGCTTTGTAACCTTAATTTCTACATGCAGGATAAATTGATGCAGGCGTGATGCAGCTAGGATACCTTAGTGTTTTTTATTCAAAATCTAAGTTGTAACACTAGCAACACAGCTACTTAAAATTCTTAATACATCATGACTCCACGGCAAACTTACAAATCTGCAGTTTTTGTAAATTTGACATTTCTCTTTAAAAATGCACCTTATGTGGTACTATCTCTATAGAGGTTTGAATATTTTCACATCTATGTAGTACATAAGGTGCAATTTTTTATAGAAATGTCAAATTTACAAAAACTGCAGATTTGCAAGTTTGCCGTGGAGGTGACGATGTAATTGTAAATCGGCAGAAGTCATAGCATATGCCGGGGAGCCCTCGCTTTCCGTCATAAATATTTATTTCGAAATTGAATTTGACGAACAATTTCAAAATACTCATTTCGCACCCTAAGGTACAAACGTAAGGTAAAATTTGCTGACATAATATATATTCAAATTAATCTGTATGGGTCTTTTAAATCTAAGGGCTTGAATTACAATGGCCAAATAATTTCCCATCAGCGTGTACTTAACATTTGATACAAAACTTGTATTTAAACTGCCAAGCAGACATTCTGTTGTTAAGTAAACTGGGTAAAAATGAATACATAGGTTGTATTAAGTACACACGCACTAGTTTCGACTTAGATTGCGAGAGTCGTTAGTTGCAGTCGGTTGCGGCTATTGTCTAGCAGTGGTGCTCATTGGCAGGTCGGCATTGTTATATTGTCGCTGGCAACCAAATGACGACGACACTTACTCGTATATCTTATTTTTGATTAGTTGTTTAGTTAGATAGTATGCAATAGGTATGAATTATGCATGTACAAATTAAAATTTTCGGCGTCAATTTTTTCATTGTTATATAAATAGATTACTACTGAATTATCACAATATCTATGATTTTATCTTGCTATATCAGAATAAGATAGGAAACATTTACAAAAATCTTAAGAAAGTGGCTTGAACTTATTATCCGGGGCAGATTTTTTTTTGTTATATAGCAGTGCCGTTTACACCACACATAAACAAGTACTGCATACCCAAAGCCTACTTTTAAAAAGTCCGATGGTTACATAATTTAGTTCGATCGACAAATAGAGCTATGAGCGCTCTATATAATCACCCGAAAACTCGAAGTATGCCTCTGATGTGTAACTATACAATAATTTAAATTAATGAGACAATGCTGATCTAACAATTTTACTAGAAGTCTCGATGTGTGCTACAAAGTTATAGTCATAAAGATAAACGCTCAGGTAAGAATTTTTTTTTTAATTAAAAATATCTATTGGGCAAAAAGTAATTAAACATAGAAAAGTTTCCCTTTGAAATAAACCAGGAATATTCATGAAGTCATTTCACAGTTATACAAGCAAATTCAATTCCAAGTTCACTGAAGCACATTAATTTATCCTTTAAATCGATCAAACCAGATTCTGGAATAAAACTAATTCAGTGGACCATAATGCAAAGTTAATTTTGATATAAATATCAACATTGACTCTTAGCCAGTAAATTACATAATACGACACTTTACAATGATTCGTGGCCACAGGAAGACTGGGGTGTCAGGAGTATCCATTAAAACATTAATATACACGTTCGTATTGACTCAATATGTGCTCACTACCTCCTTAGATCTTTGAAACGTTTTATTGTTTAAAATAATAAAGAAAAGCCATGTGATGATGTGATGGACTCATGCTATGTTATGCCAGAAACCTTCCCACATTGCGCCACCAGAGCAAACACATTCGAGCGAGCGTAACATAACTAAGTGGCGGTAACAAATACATTCATTAACAACTGGATTTGTGACGCATGATATTATATTTGTGGGAACATAGCTAGTCTTTGGCCTAATTAATTCGTTTCGGTGGAGGCCAAGAAACGTGTGTAAGATTGCATTGTCGATTTAATTTAGTTTGTCCAGGATTTTGTCTATCCTTACATTCTGCACGTCTTCAATAATTGAAAGACGTAAAAAGATTTTAGGTTTCCGTAGTTAATGAGTAACTTTCTCGTAGTAAAGCTCGATAATGCGTTGGAGGCAATTAATATTTTTGATATAAAATCGGTCATATTCTTGATTTTACGACGATCTTAAGACGGCGCGTCGGCAAGTATACCCGCAGTTCGCTCCTAAGGACCTTCAATACAACTCTTTGTGAGCATAGACATGAATATTTGTTCTGGTCTGGGTGTTTTTCCATGTATATTAAGTATGTATGTACAATAAAACTACATATGTATGTTTATCCGTTATTTCGTATTCACAACACAGGTTCTTAATGATACTAATGTTGAAACTAAATCATTGGTGTAATTGTCAGAAAATATTTATTTATTTATATGTACCTACATGCGGGCGAAAGATTTTAGTTATAAAATAGAAATAAAATATCACTTCTTAACAACATTATTTTTTTACGGTAATAATGAATTCTGACTACGTATTAATCCGGTACACAACAAGTTTGTTACCATTGTTTTAAATTAAATTGCCCCCATCCATCAATTTCTAACAAGTCGGAACGGCGCATTTAAACATTTGCAGACTTAATTTCGATTAACGCGATCCAAGAGTAGGGGGTTGGTTTTGTAGGCTCCAAAATTACGAGAGTTGTGGGTTGTGCGGGTGGCTGGTGGCTGGATGCGCCGCTTGCCGCGCCCGGCGCATCCGCCCTGCGTCAGTGCCGAGCCGTGCCGCGCCGCCAGTCGCTCGCCGACGCGCCGCGATCCGGCGGCCGCCGACTCATTCAATTACTCTAAACGTTACGAATTGTCAACTATAATCTTATGCATTAAAACAAAACAACTTCTTAACACAAATTATGGAAATATTTAGTTTCTAGTTTATTGTTATCTTGTATGGAAAGTTTATGGTGTTAATATGTAAGATTCATATTTTTTGTCAAATATTTAGTCTGTAATAATGTTTAAAAGTTGTTGTGCTCGGCCAAATAAAAAAATGAGTAAGAGTAAATCTACATCAGATCAACTGGATACGATGGAGTCCAATAATGTTCAAAGTGATGAGAAACAGCAAAAAGAAAACGGCATTGCTATTAAAGTTTCAATGTCACCAATACATATTGAAAGCATTAATTCCGTCGATAGTTCTGTGAGTGAGAATAAAGAAATACCCTCTGAAACCAAACCCCCAGAGCCGATAGTATCGCAAGATGTTACTGAGGAGTCTGGAGACTCCAACGATCAGGACGATCAGGATGATCAAGACCAACTAGATCAAATTGCGTTCAAAAGAGATTTAACAAAAAAGAGATTTTCTGTCGATTACAAGAGAAGCCGACTGGAATTTAAAAGGTTTTCAGTAGACTGTCGCCGAGACTCGGCTACGCTAGAAGAACTGGCCAAGCTTGAGCAGGAGTTAGCTCGCACGAATGTAGACGTACGTCCTGGCCTCAGGCGAAAGTCTTCAGGAATTTTGAAGTCAACTACAGGAAGTAGTAATAGTGAGCAACGTGAGACTAGTAAACCAGATTCGTTCTCAGACGATGACGAAGTTTTCGAAGGCAACACTACTCCAGCCGCTTATTCGGAAGGACCTCAAGACCCACCAGCTACCCCAGTTGGTCGAGATGAATTAGCTTTGAGAAGACATCGTTTCTTTTCTGAGCTCGTGTGTGCGGCACGTGCTGCTGTCGAGCATCGTGTTCGTTTTGATCCTCTCGGACCCATAGTAGCGGAATCAGGTAAATTTCACTTAGATCTATTAGATATTTTAACGTTTTCAAGCCGCTAGTATCCTGACGCAATAGAATTTGTCATAATTTGATTGTACACATATGAAAACAAAAAATCAATCGGCGGCAACGATCTTTTTGGCTGTTGCCCAACTAAGCACTTTAACCCCGTGCACCCAAAAACAAGTTTCAGTGACTTGCTAACTTTATATGGGAATTGCTTTTTGTGAAGTACTTTTAGTGCCTGTGTGTATATATCGTATATTGTATGCGTATTTCTGTTCTCACTGTACTCGCTATTATCAAAGAAGGATGAAGTCATCCAATTGTGGCACTAATCAATTTGTTGCTCGTGAACAAACATTTTTATTACATCACCTATGTCCATTGTATCAATTGGATGTATATTATGAACCAGTAGTAGACGTAGTAGTGAAGTAGAATGGGTCTTATAAAATAATAAGCAGTTTAGATATTCAACAGTTACATAATTATGGTCCATAAAATAAAATTTAAAATTATTTGTACGATTCTATCATGGTAGGCTTTTGAATTCTTTATATCAAAGAGATAAAATTAAGTTTTAAAGATATTTTCTGTAAAAAGAAATTTTATAAATGAACTTAATTACTTATAATTACATACTGATTAGTTATAAATTATAATCATCAGTTGTACTCAGAGGCGGGTGCTGTTAATGCAAGTTCACAAACTAGGCTTTAAATTTAAGGGCATTCTCGTATAACTCATGTCACGCTAAAAACACGTGTCTTGCCGGAACGATAATATTTATTTTTTTAATTTACCTATCATCATTCTCCTGCCCTTCGGGCGGCGTAGCATGTCTTTTCCTTCCTGTCACCTCGGTTAGTGGTCATCGACTCATCAACCCTTGCCTCGATCATATCATTCTTCACGCACTCGATTTATTTTTAGGTATTTCTTTGAAATACTACTATGGGTACAAAAATCTCTGAAAAAACAAGAAAATACGAAATCATTTCGTATAATTTTCTAAGGAAACTACTTTGAATCGCTTCTAAGCTCTACACGTACTTCAGTGGTTTTTATCACCTGAACGAAATTCGCACTCAAATTTAACTTATTTTTTGATTTTATTTAAAAAAAAAAGAGAAATGCCTGAGCGTAACAATAACAACAATTATTATTATTGTGCTTTATGTAACTGAGGTTGGTTTCAGTTCCATTATTCTAGCATTCGGCGGTAATGGTAAGGGGCAAAGTTAGACCAATCCCAGAATAGGGTAGAATACGGAAACCGTGAACTATCAATTAATAGCAGTTCGTTCATCCAAAGATTGATTAATGAATAATTTCGGGTTTTGGAAAAAAGTTTATGTATTTTCCCAAGTTTCGTGTCTCCCTGTTTTCGAATAATTCTGACTTAGTAGAAATCTGGTAAGTGGTTGTACTGAAACAAGACTAGTGTAAATACTTCTTTAGACTACTGTTTGTGTAAAAAGATTTTACTCGAGAGTCTACACTCAAGTGTCTTAAATTAAAATTATACATGACTCAGTATGAGGTCATCAAGCTTAATCGGCTTCTATGATCGACTCACAATTTGTCAGGTTAAAAGTAAATGTATTAATTATACATTTAGGTTAACAATAGCAAAAAATAAGTACTTATTAGGTACGAGACAACTTGCTCGGTATTCAATCCACCTACGGCTTTCAAAAGCTTTGCGACACGGCGCTACCTTGTTAATTTTTAAAATCAATGTACTTATATTATATAAATAAGGGTAGGTTACTGCTACTGTGATTAAACTTAAATTTTGTGCTCTTAAAAGGATACAAAAACAATACAAAATGCATAATAGGAAAGTGTTTAAACTTCAGCCAGTTCAAAACCTTACAGGTGGAAATATGGTTAAGGACAACCCTTCTTTATAAATTCTTTATTGTCGAAAAATGCGAAACGAGGTTATAAATTATACTTACACTTCTCATGGAGAGACGTGCCTTTGGGTATTTTAATAATTCATCCTTAAATGCGGTATTTTTATTAAATAACGGTGGAGGCAAAATACAAAACATTTACGTGGGTGATTCATACATAAGACGTGACAAAGTTATTATAACAGAACAAATTATAATATTAATAGAGATTTATACCTGATCTATATAACAAAAAGCTATTTCGTTTTTTTTATGGGAGCTTTGACAAAATATCTATTTATAATTATATTTATTTAAATAACTCTTTTTAATAATATATTGACAAAATTACTCTGCTTGATAAAAAGTTGTTTTAGTTCAGTATCCTTTATAAATTCGTACCGGCGAGTAATTGTAGGTTTTTTGAAACAGGATCTTAAAATAACCAAGAGAACAAATTATACGATCACATAAAATTGAGAAAATGCTCGAATCGCAAACCCTATCCGTAACATTGACCTTTCGGTTTTTTAGTTATCGTATATTGTGTTTCTTCTGCATAACTAGTTATCTAATCATTAATTACGCTGCTTAATTATAATGCCTCTCGCAAATGAGTCATTATGACAACGCTCTGCAGTAGAGTCTAGTTTGTAGCCGGGTTGGCTTCTGTACCGACCGGCCGTCAGTATTCTAGTGCTGACAAATCCGTGAGTCACCGTTGTATCCGCTCGCTGGCAGTGCCGCACCAGGCAGATCCATCCGATCATCCACCTTCCAGTGTTTAAAGTCGCGCGCGCATGTTTACACGCGTGTGTGTTTCAGTGCGTGAAAAAACAAACGGGTTTCAGTGCCCATTGTAAAAAAAGTGCTAGTCGACAGTTATAAGTGGTGCCAATCTGACGGATTTTTCTAGTTGTGCTGATTTTTGTGAGGTATGCTATTTTTTTCCTTATTTTATTTCTGTAACATAATATTTATCTATCTATCATAATATTTCTGTATTATGGAACGTGTGATTAAATACCGTATTACAGTAGGTATTCAGGAGCTATGATTGATATTGTAGCGTTTAATACTATAGGAATATTGTTGCGTTTGAGGATTCAGTGATTTGATAAATGGATATTTACCAGCTATCTACAACAGGAAAACGATATTTTGCTGGCATATTTAGACGAACATATTAGGTCGGGGAAAAAGTCTTTTCGCATAACGTAGGTATAAACTTATTATAAATTTTTTTTGACTGTACTATTTGTGTCTGGCTGGTTTTGGTAACATTAAAAAGGTTCTATTATAAAGAAAAGAAAAAAATAAAATAAAGTTGTTTACCGCTATTTTTCATTTGTTTTTCTCTCCGTTAAAATGAGTGAATCTAATGAAGAAATTCGATACATTTTAAAATTTTATTATAAAAAAGGCAAAAATGCAACTCAAGCAGTGAAAAAAATTTGTGATGTTTATGGACCTGATGCAGTGTCAGTAAGAGTAGCACAAATTTGGTTCAAACGTTTTCAGTCCGGAAATTTTGATGTTAAAGATGCACCTCGCTCTGGTCGCCCTGTTACGAATAAAATGGACGCCATTTTTGAAAGAGTGGAGCAAGATCGGCATATTAGTAGTTACGATGTAGCTGAAGAACTGGGAATTGACCACAAAACAGTTTTGACCCATTTGAAGAAAGCTGGTTATACAAAAAAGCTCGATATTTGGGTGCCACACGAGCTCACTCAAAGAAACTTAATGAATCGTGTACTCATTTGCGATTCATTATTGAGACGTAATGAAACCGAGCCGTTTTTGAAGAGATTGATAACTGGCGATGAAAAGTGGATCACGTACGACAAGAACGTGCGAAAAAGGTCGTGGTCGAAAGTTGGCCAGGCTTCACAGACTGTGGCCAAACCTGGCCTAACACGAAATAAGGTGATGCTGTGTGTATGGTGGGATTGGAAGGGCATTGTTTATTATGAGCTTTTACCGCCCGGCAAAACCATCGATTCTGATCTTTACTGCCAGCAACTGATGAGATTAAAGGAAGCAGTCGAGAGAAAACGGCCGGAATTGATCAACAGGAAGGGTGTGGTCTTTCATCACGATAACGCTAGACCACACACATCTTTAGCCACTCAGCAAAAATTAAGAGAGTTCGACTGGGAGGTCCTAGTGCATCCACCATATAGCCCTGACCTTGCGCCTTCAGATTTTCACCTGTTTCGGTCTCTGCAGAATTCTTTAGGTTCTGTAAGGTTGACCTCAAGAGAGAACTGCCAAAACTATTTGTCCCGTTTTTTTGATCAGAAGTCCCAAAGTTTCTACAGTAACGGGATAATGTCTCTGCCCACAAAATGGCAGAAAGTTATTCAACAAAACGGTACATATATATTGTAAATAAATGTAAATAAACTTTGAAAAAAATGTCTTGACTTTTCATACAAAAATACGAAAAGACTTTTTCCCCAACCTATTATTTTATTCTGGTGAATTTATATCTGGCGCTATTATTGCTTTGCAAAAAAATTTTGTGAGGCCGTTTTAATCCAGTCTTGCGAAGATATTTAATTTATTTGGCACAAAATTTTAATTAAGCATGTACATTTTTTTCCAGTTCTGTTGCATTGTTTTGTATGCAAACATTATATTTCATTAATTGACATATTCAGATAAAGCTATTTATAAAACGTTCTATAAAATATCTGATATTCTTGTCAAGGAAAACATTCAGCTATCTATTGCTATTGCACTAAAGTTCTAAATATGCTGTCAGAATATTTTTAGCATCAATGGGAATGTGTGGTTATAGTGATGGCTAGCGGAATACGATTCACGTTCCGCGCAATCAATTCAATATGCGATGTTTAGGGTCATTGTTGCTGCCCATTGTAAAAAAGAATCTCCATACAAAACCTATAGCTAAACAAGGTTACAAAGCTTATTTATCTATTTTATTGTTTTCATTTTGTGTGTTTTATGATTTATGAGTAAACCACTAACCACAGCCGAATTGCTATCTCCGGTATAGAAGAATATGTTCCCAGAGTTGAGTTTTATTGTGTCTTCCCCTTTACGTTATGTGAATATTTCGCTCAATCCTATGAGATCCCACTTTATTCCCTTAAGGTCACTTTCCAGTTCTTCCAATTTCGCTTGTAGTCTCAAAGGTCCTCGTGTTGTATGTAGTTAAGTGTAGTTGAGTTTCGCAGCCTGACCTCTTTCAGAGTTTCTTCGCAAGATTTTAAGTATATATATATTTTTTTAAACATCCGTAAATTTATAAACTGAAAACCATTATAAAAGAATTTATTTGTAAGTAGGTGGAAATTTTAAAGTCATTCACGATATAACTCGCTCGTCTGGCACTACTCCCGACAAATGTATAATTATAGAACAAAATATTGCTGGAAAGCAATCTCTCTCGCACCACTTTATACCATCTAGTTTTCATTATTCAAAATAGAAAAGGACCATAGAATCGTAATCAAATTTACAGAAAATTTAGATATTCTTATGATAAATAAATAATCATAAACATTTCTAAATTCGTAACATTAATTCAGTCACGTCAGATGTAGGCAAGCGCTCATTAAAATGTATAAGAGTTGGTCGTTTAGTTAGTCGCAGGTTGGCCGGGTACCTTGCGAATGTAGAGCGAGCTAAGAGGTACCCACTTATATCTTGCTAGTCTCACCTTACTTCACTTTAACCAGAGTCGTTTCTCAAGAGTCCACGGGAGCCGCAGACTGTTGCGAAATGTACAAGGCTTAATCATTGTAAAGTATATTGTTACCAATAATATACATATTTACCGATATAAAGTGGGAAAACTGCTTATTCTAAATGGATCTTGATCATGTTACACTTGACAAGTTACATATGAATAGATGTTTTTATTTTTAAATACTATACATTATTAGGATGTCAGACATACGTTTGTCGTGCACTGCTCATCACAAAAATCGACCTACTTTTAGGTTACACATTATTTAAACAAATCTTTTACGTCAGCAAGATGAGGGACACCGAATACGTTAAACCCAAAAAAGGTGCAAAATGTTCAACACGAACCTAGAAATCAGAGTTTGTCGATTTTTGTGATGACCGGTGTATTTAGCTGAACACTATATAAGGATTTAAAATAAACGAAGTTACCTCGAATTGTTGTAATGACAATAAATTATTTTGAATAGGTCATTTGTGACATTTTGTTGCTAAGGCCAAGGAGGTCTGCATACCTATAAGGCAATGTCTGCACGTGGCAAATGTAGCTACTTAAAAAGGCAGCATGTGGTCATGATGACTAATAACGATGAACGGACTCTGCGTTTATCGGAGTTCATTACATTATTAAGTTAGTATGTTTGACTATTAAAATTATAAAAGTCTTGCACTTGCACTTGTACTTGCACTGAACTATATAATTTTCATCTAGTTTTAAAATTTGAACTTTATTGAATGATTCGTTTCGTTTTGATTATATTTCTCTATTGGGTAGAATTTTCGGAAACGCTATGTCACGTCTTAACTCTTTTCTAAACAAAAAGCCTAATTCTTTAGGCAAAAATTTCTTAGTTCAAGTCATAATAGTTTATTCAAGTTAGACTCGATGTAGCTCTTATGAAAGGCAACTCATTATTTATAATATTAAATTACCAATTTTCTCACAAACTTAGTAACGTTTGGCAATGAATAAGAGAAAATAAAAAATATTATTACGTTATTTGTGCTTTTTCATTCTTTGTTATACATGTTTATTACCTAAAGAAATTTTATTTCTATAAAGCCTGCCGAATAGAATTTACTTTATTTTTAGAACAGTCAGGCACTAGTGAAAATGATTACTAGTATTTATTTGTAACGGTTCAAAATTCATGAACTTTTATTTCATAAATCTAGTACTTAAAAATTCCAAAATGAATCAAAATATAATAATCTAAAATCAATCAGTGTAATATATACACTGAAATTACAAAGCTTAGATTACAATTACTTACATGCAACAAAACAATAAAAAACAACATATATTTAAGTGTAGGTGAACCTAAGTGCCAGTTCCGAGCCAACGCTACGTTGTTATGTAAGGCGAAAAGGTTTAAAAGACTTATACCAAACATTACACACACCTTTCACATGTATTAATTTTAGAAGATGTGTTCTTAACAGCTGTCGTAAACAGTGTTACGCCATTGCTTTTAATAGATGTGTAAGCGGCCTTGGCCGTGTAGAGGCTAGACGCAAAAATCATGGCTCAGTAATTGTCACTGCAGTGATATGAAAGCTATAATTAATAATTATTTGACGCCGATATGGCGTGGAGGTCAGTATACCTGGTCGGGGTATTCATATTAAGTATGTATGTACAAAAATAAAGTATTTTAAGTATGTTTATCCGTTATTTAGTATCCATAACACAAGTTCATCTTGGAACTAAATAATTGGCGTAATTGTTAGAAATTATTTATTTATTATTTGTTTAGAATAATTGTTTTATAATTAAATTAAGTGTATAGGGATCCTACCATATTTTTTATTTTACGTCGGTAACAAAATGCATTTACGCACTGTCTTCCGGCCAAAGGGGGACCGAAAGGGAGTGTGGGACTCACCACCGGCAGACACGACTGCCAGCAGGAATACCCACTAAAAATCTTCCGACGACGCCCGCCGCTTGTTGAGAAAGAGGCGGAGGCCAGTACCTGGGTTGCAGCTTCTGACACCCCACCTGCGGCCAACGTCCCCCGAACCAAAACCGGGAGGACCTCCTCAGAGAGGTGCAGTGGACGCGCCCCTCCTACCACACCGTGCGACCATGGCGTGTGTGGCTGACTTCCCGGAGGGTCCATGGTTAGACAGTAGGGCCCCTGCCCCCAATGCCTAAGACCCTACTGGCGCTGCTGAACGGGCCCTCCACAGGTCCCTCTTAGTTTCCCCCCCGATAGTCAGTACTAAGGGCACCCAGAGTCGCCAATCTCCGGGTGTTACCTTTTCCCGGCCTCCGGGAGGTACTCAGCCCCCACCAACCAACCCAACAACGCCAAGGTGGAGACCTGTCCGGGGGAATAGGGATTCTACCATGATCTAAGAAGCTCAAGACAACCTGACCTGCAACTGGTGCACCTGGCGTTCAACGCTTGTACGTTACGTTATACGCTCTGGCAAATATGAAACGTGGGATCAACTATATACTGGCGAAGTTTGGGCTAATAATATGCCTATGTCTACCCTATGCTTTCCCTTCGGGGAAACAGATCTGAATATATGTATTTAAATAATAATTAGATAGCATTTTATCATTGGAAGCGCTCGTAGCTCCGTGGTGCTGAGTGGTCGGAAACGATCACCGAAGTAAAGCAGAGTTTATAGAGGTCAGTTCTCGTTTGTGTGGCATATCGAGCGCCTCCGTGATTCGGAAGGCACGTTAAGCCGTTTGTCCCGGTTATCACTAAATGTGGTAGTCGTTAAGCCTTGTTAGAGGCCTAATGGGCGGCTTGATAAATTCTAACAGCAGAACGCCATACACCTGTCTCCGCCAATCCGCACTGGGTCAGCGTGGTGGTATGACCCAATATGACCCACCTTGATATGTTGTATGGCTCGCGCTCAGTAGTAGGATGTTCAATGATTAGTACCAAATATGGGCTAGATACAACGTCAGACCATACTTTTAGAAATTGTCGTTGTATGCAATTCTTATCTATTGATTGTTTACTTATCTTTTATATAGAAGACGTTTCTTTGAAATACGCAGTGATATCATTCTGATATTCTATGATAATGATAAATTGATATTTAAATCGGTAAAATGTCGTCTTTTTAGTATATTTAATTTAATATTCATGTTTTAAAATGATCCGTGTGTTATTGAACTTTATGGGCTACTAGTATTATTACAAGCTTGAAATTAGAAGAAACTGCGTAAGTACATGAAGCTTTGTTAAGTAAAGCCTTTATGTAGAAGTTGAGGGTTTTGGTTGACCCAAGGGTCGGCTCAAGCTAGAAACACGTCTGCTACATAAAAGCAAATATTTGTCAACGCGACCTTACTGTTCTGGGTTCTGGATTCAGTATACAGAAACATTATAACAATGTCTGTTTCTAAAAGCTTAAGGGTATGATCCAAGTGTAAAACTACAATATCTACCATAATTACCTACTATTAGTTTTTAAGCTTATTTTGTTTGTGTGCATGATTAGTATAATTGAAATACCTATCGCGATATAATAAAGGTATTAAAAAAAAGACAAATGTTTAGTCCATATATTTTTATCCATATTATTTTATCCAATTCATTGTTGTTGAGGGTGCGGCCGAAACTCGATATACACTTGACAAGGACCGATCCCAACGAAAGTACTACGGGATCGTGATCCTACTCGTATCCCAACTTAACTAGAAAAAGTAATTTATTCTTTATTTTAATCTTATTGTATTGGAAATCACTAGCAAAACAATATGAGGTAACAATAAACGTTAAGAATTTATTTAAGTTTGTTGAAAATTAAAATTGTGTTCTAATGGAGTCGAGTCTGATTAATGTGCTTGTTTTGGAGACAATGTTACAGTTTTACACAAGAGCGTCAAAAAAACTCCTTCAAGAATCTATACTTAGTAGATACGGTACACTGAGTAATTTTGTGCAAACAAATCTAATTGTATTTACTGAATGATATTAATAAACGAATGGTCTTTTATATGTGAATCTAATAATATAATATTTACTGAATGATATTAATAAACGAATTGTCTTTTGTATGTGAAATGTTTTATCAGTTGTTGATTTAATCTCTTAATATAAAAAGCGTGTTTTTAGAAGCTTAATTAGTAACTATATTAGCACACTTTGTTAGCTTTGTGCTAGAGACAGGCGTGACGGAGAAAATTTCACCGGTAATGCTACTGTTCACAGTCTAGCGATTTTCTGGTATATTCGGTAAAGTCGTTAGCAGATACTTGTTTTTATAGTTTTGATGTTTATCCAAAACATTTTGAATCGAGCAGTAAATTTCGAATTATATGCTCTGTTAATAAATTATTATGCGATGCCATATTACCATAATTAACAGTATTTTTGTCCCTGTTTCGTGTTTTTTTGTCTATCGTTACTGGTTCACCTCTTTCACTCCTCTAGGTTTGTCATTTGCCTTTGTCGTGTAGTTTACCAGTTTTTATACCATTGGAAATGCAATCAGGCATACTGCCTATTTAACAGAAATGTATGACGACAGCATCCTCTGGATAATTGCATATCAAGAATTAGGACTTTAATCACTCGCCCGGAATAACTCCCAAAGGAATTCATTCAATTTTTTCATAGCCTAAGAAGATATCACAAAGTTCTTCTTGAAACGCTTAGCTTCAAAACCTAATTTGGTGCTAAAGTGACAATGGATTTATAAATTTTGGTAACTGGTGCCAAAATAAAAGGCTATATTTATATCAACCAGTAGCACGCTCCGTTATATAAGCGATAAAAGACTCATAAGATGGCGAAATCTCAGGTCAAATAATAATGTTGATCTTGTGATGTTTTTTGTGAATAAATTTAACCACTGGATATTTACACTAGCTATTAGAAAAGTATTGGCCCTTACCATAGGAGAGTGGACACGGAATGCTAGAATATCGGATATACTAAAATTTAAGTAATATTGGCCTGCAAGTGATTTAAGAGCTTGTGAGTCCTTGGACGTCACCCTCACTAGTTGGAGGGGCATTGGCGAAGACGAATAAAAATATAATGGAACTCCCGGATTACCTTTTTCGAAAAAATGCCAAAAACTTTACCTTTGTTATTATAATTATTTTGCAACTGATAGGTAAACGATGTAGAAAATTAGCAGATTTTTGTTATAATAAATATATAAATAAAACTGAAGAAAGTATTCAAAGTAGTCCCAAGATTTTCTGGTCATATATAAAGTGTAAGAGGGGTGGTAAAAGTAATTACCCTAAAATAATGACGAATGGTGTCTCGTCGACCTCTGATGGAGTAGAAATCTGCGAGCTGTTTGCTTCCCACTTTGGTCCTGTGTATAATGATTGTCATGTAAAGGATAACAATAATTGTTTTGAATTATCTTCGGATTATTGGAGTTATATAAAAAATCACAGTCTGGAATTAACAGTACCTTTCCTAACAGAGGATATTATTTTGAAAAGCCTTAAGTTAGTTTAGACCCCAGCAAGGGTTCGGGTCCTGATGGTATATCCCCCCGGTTTATTGTAGCGTGCGCAAAAGAGTTGGCCACTCCAATCTGTCTCATTTATAATAGATCACTGCAATATGGCATATTCCCAGACATTTGGAAGTCCGCTAAAGTAGTACCTATCTTTAAGGCCGGCTCGGCTGAAAATGTTACGAACTACAGACCAATATCAATTTTATCATCGTTTGCAAAAATAATTGAATCACTTATATACCCCTTTATGTTGCACCACCTGAGTTATTATTTTGAAGATTGCCAGCATGGTTTCGTAAAATCAAAGTCCACTTGCACAAACCTAACACTTTTTACCGAACTGATAGCAGAGTCGTTAGATGAAAGTAAGGAAGTAGATGTGCTGTACACTGACTTCAGTAAAGCATTTGATAGAGTCCCACATGATATTCTTCTTTCAAAGTTAGCTGCATATGGTGTCACTGGGTCACTTTTTTCATGGATAAAGTCTTACTTGCAGAACCGTAATTACTTTGTAGTTATCAACGGGTTCCACTCATCTTTGCGCAGTGTAATATCGGGGGTACCGCAGGGTTCTCACTTGGGTCCACTTCTTTTTGATGCATTTGTAAATGATGTCCCAAGTTGTTTCCTCTACTCCACACCATTTATGTACGCAGACGATTTGAAGGTGCTTAAGTCTTGTGAGACTGTTAAGGACGCAAATTTGCTTCAGAGTGATTTAAATCGACTGGTCGAGTGGTGTCATATTAACCGTATGGAATTAAACACAAAGAAATGCTTTCATATGAAGTTCTCTAGAAAAATTAATACGTTGGAAACCGATTACAGTATTGATGGATATCCTGTGCAAAAAACTGATGGTGTTAGGGATAGTTAGGGATTTAGGCGTCTTTTTTGACAAAAAGCTCACCTTTATACCACACATGGAGAATGTTAATAAACGGGCAAGTAAAATGTTAGGCTTTTTGGTCCGGAACATTAGGGCATTTAAAGGTAATAATGTTAAAATTCTACTTTACAACAGTCTGGTTCGGAGCATAACAGAGTACTGTAGCGTTGTGTGGAGGCCGCATTACGCCGTTCATTCCTTAAGGTTGGAACGCATACAAAAGCGATTCCTCACAGGTATGGCTTTTTGGAATAAAATTGCGAAGAAAACGCGCTCATATAAACTTAGATTGACCTTCTTTAATATGCTCTCCCTTGAAACCCGCAGGATGTTGCTTGACTTTACATTTTTGTTCAAAATCTTAAGAAACAAAATTAACTGTCCTGAATTGCTCAAGAGATTTATGTTTCGTGTTCCAACAAGATACCCTCGAACCCCTATAGCTCCACTCTGTCCACCTGTACGCAGATCAGTTCTAGGTGCCAACTCCCTCGTACCGAGGCTTTGTAAGCTTCTTAACAAAAATAAAGATTTAGACATCTTTGCTGACTCACTTGCCGACCTCAAAAGAAAATTGTACAAGCATTGGGGAAATGAGTAGTTATATTTTTGTATGTACGATATGATTGCATGTTTCATCCCTTAATTTTAAGTTTTTTTGTACATGTGTTTTATTTTAGTTTTATTATAAGTTGTTAACTGATTTCTCTTTTCTTTTGTGAGTTATTTGTTGAGTTGTTTTAAGTAATTTCTTTCTCATTGCATGTGGTGTTCACCTTAATTGTTTGTTTCACTTAGATAATTTTTTATAATATTTGTGTAATTATTTTTAAGTAATAGTGTAAACAGATACTGGTGATCCTAAATAAAAATAAATAAAAAATAAATAAATATTTAAAAACAACACGATGAGTAGTTAATACTTCGCTTAAGCACCATTTTAACGGGCTTCTGGCCGAGGGTGTGTCTTTGTGTAGTCGTAGTGTCAGATGCTATATGTCATAACATTATTGTTCTTAACTTAGGTTTTCACAGACCACTGTGAAATAATAACCATATTATTATCATCTAAAATCATCTAGTGACGATACGACCGAGATCGTTGACCTGATTGTGAGTAATCTGCCTGCTCATTATCAGACCAGTTTTCTTGCGCAAATCTTAATTGGCCCTCAACAGTACTCTTTGTTCTAAGAACTCTTTATGAAGTCATATATCATGAGCTACATACACGAAGCGGCAATAGCCCAGTGAAGCGACGATAGCTCAGTCGAAGCCTTGAGACCTTTCAAATTCAGAGGGTCTTGGGATCAACCCTGGTGCACCTATTGCTTTTCGAAGACATGTGCGTAGATAATTATCGCTTGCTCCGCGCCTCGGAAATTACGTTAAGCCATTGATACAGGCTGTCATGAACATCTATGGCAGTCGTTATTAGGAAGTCAATGCCTTCTAACATCCGGACAGCTGGTTTAACCATTGAATGATGTTTCTCTCTGGGCCGCGGAGGCCAGACGGCAATCGCTCCACGTAATTACTGAAATTTAGCCCAATCTGGTAAAACCAGTGAGCAGACCGTGCTTAAGTCTAGGACAACCGGGATAATGCTAGGATATGATGATAATATTGAGCTACATTGTCAGATTTCAGTACCCTCCAAACTGGAAAAAGTGTCATTTTTAGTCAGCAAAATATCTGGCATTGCGGTGGTATAGCTCTTTGTAACCGAGAGGTCTCAGTAGGTTTTAGACCTCTGACATATAAAGCTTTACTTCCTTGCGTCTAGTAACATGTACCTCACGTTTAAGGTAGGAAGCAGGAAAGTACTAAAAGCTTACATTTTATTTGATGGCACAGTCTACAAACATTCTTCGCAATTACAATTTGCTTTCAAAAAATACTTTTATCTCGTATTTCTTATGACACCCTGATGAATTCTTTCCAAGAAATATGTTTTGCTGAACAAAAGCAGTTTACACTGTAATCTGTATTTAATGACTGCCATCTAGAAAATGTTACTGAATAATTTGAGACGTTCGCTGACGATGTCGCGACATCTCTTTTTTTACTACTTAATTATACATACCTAACGAGGTGAGAGATAAAAAGCTTTTGTAATTAATTTATTTGTAAAAATTGTAGATCTTTTCTTTTTTGTACATGTTACGAAATATTTGTGAAAAGAAAACCTTTGTTTTGTGACACTTTGTTTATTTTGTTGTATTTTTATAAAGGTATACAATAAATATTAAACGGAAGAGATCGTATTTTGCTAATGTATATGAATTCACTTGTATGTATATATACCCTGTTCTCTCATAGCTATCTCAAATGTCAACCTTCGTCAGAGTACAACACCTGATAAATTGATATTGTGTACTGTTTTAAGGCTCATATTTATAAATGTCTTTTAAACCTCACTTATTCACACCCGTGAAATTTTCTGATAATATTAAATTTTTTTTTTTTAAAAACACCCACGTTCTAGTAAAATGCAAAGCGAAAGCGTAAATTAGCAAACGAGGATCAAAGATAAATTTACCTACGTTGTCGAGAATTCAGTTCAAAGATGGTGAAATTCTTTTTACAGAAAACAACAGCTAATGCTGCTAACAGCAGTTGCGTTTTGCAATTCCTTGATGAATGGGTCGACAACATTCCCCGAAAAGTTGTGAAGTATTGGTATATAAAAAAAACTTTTCGAATTGGAATAATATACAGAAGCACGGTGGTGCGTTTAGTTTGTTTTGCCAATGATTCTTGATACTATTAAAACTGTATTCTCGATGTTAAGGCGGCCTCATGACAGGCCATGACTGATAACTTAAAAACTTATCACTAGGTGCGTCAAAGTACGTTTGACTAAGGCCGGCTTGCACAACGGTCACTAATTTGGTTTAGTGCTAAATCTATTTAAATTATTTTCTATCCCTCTCAACTTGTTTTAAGTTGAAAGGGACAGAGCGATGTTTTAAATATATTTAGCACTAACCAGAATTAGTGACCGTTGTTCAAGCCGACCTAAGTGTGTATAAGTTCATTAGTATATAAAATCTATTGTTTGGCATAATGCTTGCCATCACATAGACAGTATGGTTGATTTAAATATCTCGATATGAAAAGTGTTTTTCTTAGGTCAACATTATGGGCTCCATTGTGTATTTTCAGCCGTATGTAATCTGTTGTATTAATGAAAATAGGTGAATTCAACTATCGCTGGCTCTGTGCCAATTTATGTATGCTCGTTTTAATCTATTCTGTTGACTTTTGTTAACCTAGAAAAGTTATTCTTGTTGTATTAAAAGTTTTGATCATTATCATCATCATATCCTATTGCCTATTAATCCCACTAATGAGAGGAATTACGGTCATACTCTACCAAGTGGACCCAGTGTGGATTGGCAGAGGCATGTGCAGATGCTGCTGTTAAAAAAAAAACGAACTACTTAATAGGGTTCTTAACTTTTTGCGGGACTGTTCGCAAGGGTTACCGCGGTCTCAGTACGTAGCAGGCTCAAAAGAAGGAACATGTATGGTTTTTAGTCAGTAGAAGTCTGACACACCCTCCTGCCAACAGCGGAGGAAGGTCATTTGATGATTTTCCATAAAAAAAAAACTTCTAACTTTGGCCTTAACTTTAATATTTACTTACATTTAATTTTAATTCATAATAAAGAAAATATTCCACTTCCATGATACAGGCCTAGCCTAGTATTAGGGTTTTATTTTTAATTTCTCCATTGTACTTTTGTAAAATAAAGAATTATTATTATTATATTGATTTCAGCCTATTATTTTAACATTGAGGGAAAATAATGCTATGACATGTAAGTTAACGTTTTTAATTTCCTTCTTTTTATTTTTCCCTCATTCAAACAATATTTGTAATGATTTAATATGTGACTGCGGTTCAAGCGCTTACTAAGAAGTGTGAGTCATTTTTAGTCGCTATCGGTTCATATCTATTCTAAAATTGATAATGACGACCCAATCAGCTCAGTGTTGAACAGTCAGTGATTAGATTTAATGCTGTTTCTAGTAAACGTGACTTGATTGTAGTAAAATTATTTAACTATAGAGTTATAGCTGTGTGGTATTAGAGATGGAGTTAAATGAAGTGAAAAATGCACGAGTCCTTATTGAAATGTTTGAGGCAAAGGCTAATATTAAGGAGTTGGGTAGCGAAGTTGATGGTGAATATGAAGACGCTGACTCACTAGGTAAACAATTGTTTTAATATTTAATGTCCACACATTTCTATGTCCTTTTTTTTTGAAAAAGTAAGTAGTCCTTCGTAAATTTAATCCTTTTTGTAAATTTAGTTCACAACTGCTAAGGCTGGCTGGTAGAGATTTCTTCTAGAGATAAGCCCACCTTTGTACATGTTGTTTTATATACATCATGTAATGTTTAAATTTATTTTGTACAATAAAGGATTATTATAATTTTATCTTAACTGTATGTTTATCTGTTAACGTCGTTTTTATATATTGTTCGTATAATTGTGTCGTTAATTCGAGATTCGGCTAAAAACCAGTGAGTTTTCTGAATAGGAATATTATTTTCTAAAAAGAGCTTTTTTGAATTTACACAACTCTTACGCGTCGTAGGATGTATTTAGTCCCTGTATCTTATCTGATGATTTTATACTGTACCCATCTGTGTATGCGAAATAAATATTTCTCCATTCATTTACTAAACAATGTATAACTACGAGTATATCATATTATGTATGATTAAAGATATATTGATTTAAGCCCTAGTAGGTACGTCAAAAAGGCAAGGCAAAGGAAAATCTGCCGGGATTTACTATAATTATGCTGACCTGCCTATGTTTTCGGTAAATATCCCTTTCGCAGTTCACCTTCGGGTCAACGATTGATGAATCGCTGTACCTCTGTATTAGGATTAACTTACAATAACATTGATCCTTACCAAGGTTATGTAGGCCCCTATTCAGAGCAGCAGATATAATTTTACTACATAATAATACAAAATTCTTCCGTAATTCATTCACTGCCCGTGGTGCACAGTTGTGGAATAAGTTGCCAAGTGATGTCCGGGACAGTCCTTCAACTGCGTCTTTTAAGACAAACTTAAAGAAGCACTTGCTATCGAGCTAGTCATTATGATTTTTGTTTTTTTTCCTTGTATTTATTTATGTATATAAGTAGGTTTATATATCTGATATGTATCTTATATCATATTTTTGTATATGTGTATATGTGTAATGTTATCATATTGTAGTGTGATATTAATGCCCGCTAACTATCTCTCCCACTTCAGTTATGGTTGACTGGAAGAGATTTCTTTTAGAAATAAGTCCACCTTTGTACTTCGTCTTTTTCACGTAAGGCTTTTTTTGTTATGGTTTTTTGTGCAATAAAGAATATATATATATATAAATTTAAAGTAGTTGTTTTCATTATCAATGTTAACATTTTAATGTTTAGAAGTTTTCACATAGTCCAGTTCTTGAGTGGGTGACCGTTTATATGGCAATTGATGCGGTCGGTTTTGGGTTTCGAAAGGTTAACACTGTATGGCGGTAATAGTAAATCAAGCTGCTCTATTAGCTCTATTAGGCGGATTTAAAAATAATAATAACAGGGCGCCATACAACCCTTCGCCAATTCGCAATGGGTTCGCGTGGTGTAATATGGCGGAAATAACTATTGGTTTGTCAGAGGTAGCCTGTGCATAATAGGACGTTAATGAGCTGACATGATAATTATTATTAAAGAAGGGAATATAATAAACTGAACCTCTAAAAAATACTTTTTTGATCATCAAAAATACTGATCTAGCATCTAATAGGGGATTAGGTGCTCCATCAGAATTTTTTGATGTACAAAAAGGTTAGGTTAGGTTGGTAATTTATTAATTTTGATGACACATTAAATATGAGCCTTAAAGAAGAAGCGAATTTACTTCTAAGTCGAATGGCACACGCATGTGTTCGCTTTGTGTATTTTTGTTAGTTAGTTAGTTATTATGTTTATATTGTAACTACTAATAAATATTTGAGCTCAGATGCTAATGATGATGATATTTAAACCCAATATCTACGCGTGTAAAAGATAGATTCTGTAATAAACATAAATAAATAAATAAATATTCTCTTACAATCACACCAATTCTTTAGTTCCAAGATAAGTATCCCTAAGAACTTGTGTTATGGATACTAAAGAACGGATAAACATACTTAAATACTTTTTTTTTTTGTAAATACATACTTAGTATACATAGGAATACACCCAGACCTTAATAAATATTCATGTTCATGCACACAAAGATTTGTCCTGTGTGTGTGGGAATCGAACCCACGACCTTTGGAGTAAAGTGCAGGTATACTGACCTCCACGCCATATGGGTCGTCAAAATAAAGGCACAATAATCTGAAAGTTTTTTAAACCTCAATTTTAGGAGTGTCCTAAATCTCGGTTATAGGCCCATGAATAAAATTTAGTTCAGCATATTGATAGATGTGATGTTTTACAGCTAACGACGCCGAAGCAGCAGCCTGCACGAGCAGTCCGGCGTCAGATCTCGAGGCTCTGATTGAGCGCTTGGAGCGCGTCACCTCTCGCCTAGAGCGCCTGCCCGCATTGCGCGCGCGCACCCCGACGCCCCCGCGCTCGCCCGCGCCTTCTCTAGCGTCTGCCCCGACGCCTCCGCCCCCACCGGTGCCAGAACTACAACTGACGGACAACATGAGTGTCAACGGATATCAAGACCTCGTGCAGGTATTGTTCTTTAGCTTTGAATATTATTTACAACTTTCTAATCGATATGACTGCCATAGAAATTAGTCAAAGAAACTAATTATATTTATTAGTAAACAGATAGGAAGCAACAAAAATACACAAAGGAATCCCTACAATAACAGTTGCGCACGATATAATTATGATCACCAACATTATTCGTGGCGTGTAGAAAAAGATCTTCATATTTGCATTCTCCTTCAAAGGTCGTCCCTCCATGGTTACATATATACCATATAATTGAATAATATAACGATAAAAAATGTTAAAAAATTGTGATTTGTGATATTTTACCTGGATTACCACTTAAGGTACATATCCCGAAAATCCATTAAGGCTAATACATTATTTTTATGCCATTATGCCACATGGTGGCACTCAAGCATGCGGCCCCTATGTTGAAAAGTGGTCAGCGCAGCCTGCCACATAAATACTTCCTGTCATGTCTTTTTGAAAGCAAACCTTTGGGAAAACGTCGCCAGGGAGCTCATTATATAACAAAGTGTATGCGGTATATGTTTTTTTTAGAAATGTTCCGTACTCCGGTTTTTTTGAGGATGAACTCTCTGCCGATGGCGATCGGTAAGATGATAAAAATGCCGTTGGCATCATTTCAAACAGTTCCGCATACAACACAACCTATTATAAAAGCGGTAACACGCAGGGGACGAAACAAGGACTTAAGGATTCAATACCACTTATAACCATGGGATCCTCGAAAATTATTATAGTTCGTTTTCGACCCCCATAATCGCATTTAATGTAACTTTCTATTAGTGTAATAATTTCAAAAAGGATTGGTTCAATAGTTTTTGATCCTATTCATTATCAATAATTAATACAAATCCTGTTTTTTAAAATATGAAAGCTAATGTCTAATTTGTCTTTTTAGTAATTCTCAATTCTACAAACAAATGTTTTGTTAGAATGCCATTGCTTTTATTAAAGTAACAAATATTAATGTTATTTTTAAAAGTATTTAAGTAGTGCCTGTAGTAAACCGGAGTACCTATTTAGAATCACTTTTCACCAATTAGCGTAGCAATGTCGTCTACCGTTGGCCGTTCATGTCGTATGACAATGGACATACGGCAAACGAAAAGGAAAGAAAAGGCCAAGGAAATTCCAGTGGAAATAGGAATACTCCTTAGATATTTCCTTAGATGTAATTAACATAATTAAGCTAGCCCTTCTTTACTGTTTTCACTGGCTTAGCGTTCTTCCCCGAAGGTTTTATTGTTATATATTTTATTTGATGGAACAAACAATCACCGGCAGTAGCCTACGTTTTAATGTCGGTCTGTAGGATAGAAAGTCAGTGCTGGTTTATAACACTTTACATAAAGGTACAATATTTAAAATTGAAAATATTTGCTTGCTTTTTTCTTAAATTTTTATCGAAAAATAATGGTGATAATAAAAATATTTTATGATTTAATAACGTAAATCATGTACCAGGACGCAGGATAAAAAGTAGTGTTTAAATATCTGTACACTGCTAAAGAGATGTGTATTGATTATCATACTAGTATAATAATAGGTTTCTGTATCCCATATATTTCTATTTGTTGAACATATGTGTATCTCAATACCTTTATACCTCCTGTGTAATAAAGCATTGTCAGAATTTGTGGTCTATGACATTTTCAGGGAACTAGTTTTATCGAGCCAATTTGTAGAAAACCTTTTTAGTGGCGAAGATTAGATTCCTTGTACTATTTTTTATCCAATTTGTTCGGTCAATATCAATATGTTTGTTGACTTTAATAGATTGATTGAACGTTACGTACGTACTTCGGTAATATAATAACTATGCTTTGTTTCTCCGAAATGTTATTAAGGGAGAGCTCCATTTCAACCGGTAGTCGTATTTAAACCTAGGGATACTTAATATTGCAAAGAACTCTAGTCTCCGATTTCTAATATTTGAGGTCGGCTTACTTATTACAGCAAGAGTCAAGGCTAGAGAACTCTCATTGTTTTTCAGAGCTCGAAGATTTTACGTTCGAGTCGTACTTAAGTTCTCATCCGTTTGAGATTTCCTTCCTAAAGCTAGGAATGAATTGTTACTTTTGCGGAATTAACTTGTACGTGAACTTTCCGAAACTTTTTGGGTAAAGGAAACGTACAAAATTTATTACCTCGTTTCGTTTACCTGTTTTTATTTCTCAAATAAGGCACCCGCCTCATGAATCTAATCTGTAGTTAATCATTGAAAACAGTATTGGATGCAGGGGGAGTTTACCTTCATCAAAATGCATAATTATATTCGGTGTCTCGCTTTTTTGATCAAAGAGTGTGCATACATGCCATCACGCCGTTGTTATAATGAAAGCTTACGGGTGCATTCAGTTAATGTGACCTTACGTTTGGCCTTTAGAATGCCTTATCGATCCTTAATATATGAACAAAGGTTTTTTAAGAATTTTCTAACTTGTAGATATTACTATTTTCAAACTCTATTTTTATATCATGCAATAATAACATAGTTAATCACAATAAAACTTTCTTCTTATAAAATGAAAGTTATTATCTTGAACTTTAATTTTATGTTATGTGCCGTGTGGTAGCGGCCCAGAATAGTGCTCTCATATCATGGGTAGTCGTAAGAGTGGACGATGAGAAATCCTACCGTCATCCTACTGGCCTAAACTGCGATTATGAACCCGCCTGCCCAGCGTGGTGATTATGGGCAGATATCCCTACTAATATAATGTTCATCACGGGACTTCTTTAGATGGCTTATATGATGGTGGAGTTGCATATGTGCTAGGCGAGGCCTGTCAACGTTAATAAGTTTTATTTCAAAATATATTTTGTACATAATTTGCTAAATTAGCGACCCCATTTTTTATTGACAGTCTCAGCTCATTACCCAGAATGGTTTATTACTTTATTATTATTACTCTACTTCTACAAAACAATATTTTTTTTAGACAGTACTTAATTAACATTTTTTGACATAGATGCCTTTCCTATAATATGTTCCGCGGTAGTTCAGCTGAGTTCATAGTGGTCAAGAACGACTATTTGTTTGGCACTTTAGGAACACACGAAGGAAGCCGTTGGTCCCTGTTATAACTATATGTGGTATCCGCTAGTCTAAATTGATGTAATCCGCCAATCCGTTTTTGGTCCGCTTGGTGAAGTATGAACTGAATTCTTTTCACTTTGGCTTGTGAGTAGAGGTTCTTGCTCAGTAGGGGACGTCATTGGGCCGAGAACCTTAATGTTATACAAATATTCTGTAACGAATTTGGATATATATTATAAGACATCAGACTACCTTGTCATTTGCAAATGCCATACTTACTCGAATGAATACATGCTTTTTCTGTCAGTCTTTAATAGATGACCCAATATTCACGTCATCATCATTCCCCGTTATAATTTTCGTAGAAGAACCGACTACACAAAGGTATTGCATTAATAAAAAAGAATATCACTAGATACAAAAATGTTACGTTTATATATGTGTGAGGTAGCACACCACTGCCGACACTAAATCCGAACTATTTTTTTATACTAGATGGTATAACAAATACTACAGTATATGGCCCACCGGTGGACCACCTGATAAAAAGTGATCACCGACGCTTATGGCAGCTTGCAATAACATGTTACTAGCGTGTTGGCAAGCTTTAAAAACAGTTTCACGCCCGTTTTAAAGCGTCTTATGTTGTTAGATCTAGCGAAAATCTCGCCAGAAAGCTTCTACCACAAAAACAGAAAGTTTCTTTGACGACCGATATGGCGTGGTGGCGAGTATGCTGGCCGCTCCAAGGTCATGGGTTCGATTCCCACACAGGACAAATATTTGTGTGCATGAACATGAATATTTGTTCTGGTCTGGCTGTTTCCCTATGTATGTATATTAAGTATCTTGGAACTAAATAATTGGTGTAATTGTTAGAAAATATTTCATATTTATTTATTATTCTTTAAATCGTCTCGAATGCGTTTCTGCCTTTTGTAAGGTGTGAGGACAAACAACATGCCGATGGTGAGCGAATCGCTGGTATAAGCACACTCCATTAATTTTGTATAGCTTGATAATTAAATAAGGCTAGTATAAAGTTTGCATGTGACCTGCGACACCGCAACTTGCGTGATAGCACACAGTCAAGTTAATCAGTATTGATTAAGCTGTGTGAACCATATTCCCTTTAGAATTAATTATTCAATTTCGATGCTATCGGGCACCTGAATAACGTGCTCCGAATTCAATTAATGTTTTCATTATCAATAAGTACGCCTAATGCTGCCCAAAAAGAGATCTTTTAACGGCTTTCGAATAACACATAAATACTTTTCATGTTGTTTCCGGTACCGTTAACTTAATTGGAGTGAATACTCGTAATAGTATTCGTTTTTATTTACACTTTCTTCGCCAAACCCTACATGATATTATCACTAATAAGTAATTGTATTTTTTGTTATTCAATTTAAACTGAAAACCTTTTGTTTTTATACCCCAACCCTATATTGTTAGTGACCTTTTAAATACACTTATATTTATATATATTTATAACAGGATACAGAAGTATGTTCAGTGTGACATGGTGCTGATAGAGTAAAAATTCATATCAGTATTTATCAAGTTTGCCGCATTTTTGGTTACATTAAAATCCGCAACAAAGCTGTTTACTTGTAAGCTTTTAATATTTTCTATAGAGCTTACATCACAATCTATTACAGCGGTAATATAGAGACTTATATTGAGCACCTTCGCTTCCGCCAGTCGGAAACACCAAGAGAGGGCGTAGCAGTGACCCACGTATTCACAAGTCGCAAAACTAGGCCGGAATACATTTGGAATGAACTGCTTTTATTCGAGCGAGATTTTATGTTTAATTTATGCTTTTCTCAAGCGTTGTGCAAACTTAGGTATATCAACAGCCTTGTGGTTTTGATATAAATATTCAAGCAGCTAGCTAATGAAGAATTCGTAAAGCCTTTACGAGTACATCCAGATTTTCTGTAAAATTTTAAACTGCCTTCGAAAGTGAAATTTTCTGCAATTTGATTGTAATCATGTTTTACGGGTTTTTTCGGTATGATTATAACGTGTGTATTTTAATTTTTCAAACCAGCTTTATGGTCTATTGAGAGTTGAAACTTTAGAAAGCTTTTGAAGGCGATTCTTGATGACTTTGCAATATTCCTATATGTTGTATTCGTTTGCAGGGCCCTCTTCAGACCTACCTCGCGTTGTCGCAGCAGATCGGCGGTGATGTTGCCACTCACGCCAACTTAGTTAACGCCGCCTTTCAGTAAGTTTTGTTTAAAAAAATATTCTAGACTAAAGCCGCTTTCGTGGCTTACAGTTAGTTAAACACAGTAACCACTGATTGATATCTCATATAAACTGTCCTATCCTATGTCTTTTCCAGGGTATCCCACTATCTCTATACTAATTTAATCTAAATTATGTCACTGATTTAAGCGTGAACGATAACAGACACACAGATTTAATCTCACAAATTTATGGATGTATCTGTAATTTGGCCTGTTCCTGGTGTAGTGGTTTGAACGTTTCGTCCTAATTGAAATCACGGATTCAAGTCCCACCTCGGGTCTGAATCAACTTAGTTGCATGGTTGTGGTTCTATGTTGGGACAGTGAAGTGTTTAAGAGCTAGTTATACATCTTTACATTGAGCGTTCTATTTGTGGAGGTCTGGTTATCTTAATACACAAATTTTATTGACTCTTCTATAAAGTTACAGAACTCTTTACACATAATATTAATATAACTCTATTCTTTAGGGCCCAGCTGCGTTACATTCAGCAGGCCGCCACTCGAAGCAAGCCCGCCCAGGCCGAAGAAATGCAATTGCTAGCGCCGACGAGCGAGCAGATCTCGGCCATACAGCAGTTCAGGGAGAAGAACAGAGTGTCGCAGTTGTTCAACCATCTTTCTGCTATTTCCGAGAGCATTCCGGCCCTCGGCTGGGTAGCAGTCGCTCCTACACCCGCACCGTACGTCAAGGAGATGAATGATGCAGGACAGTTCTACACGAACCGAGTGCTCAAGGATTGGAAAGAGAAAGACAAGAAGCACGTGGAATGGTGCCGTGCTTGGGGACAGCTGCTGTCTGACCTACAGGCGTACGTCAAGCAACATCATACCACAGGACTGGTATGGTCTGGTAAGTTATTCAAACATTTTTAATGGCCATTATATAAAACGCACACTGGTTTAGTCGGGAACTTGGATTTTGTAAATTAATGGACACGAAAAGCTTTGCCTGCCTTGACACAAATCACTTAATCCTACTTTGAACAAAGTGATCACTATCGGAATACAATTAAAAAGAACGAGCAGGCTCGGTAAAATTTCAGCCTCGGCGAGTAAATTTAATAAGTGAGAGCGGGCGTTTACCGCAGTCGGACCACGAAGGGAAGGCTGAATTAAGATTACGAATTCAAAGCGAGCGTTTCTTTTTATATTAAACACAGAATCTATTTTAGTTTAAATTCATACGAAATTTATTTACACATTTATTAAAAAATAGCTTTGCTCGTGGCTTCGCCCGGGTGACTAAGAGGAAATCTCTTTCTCCAATCGTCAGTAGGTCCCCATAATAATTTCCGACATCTTCAACAAATCTCGTCATATTTCAGCCTATTTACAATAAACCTTAATAATATTATACACAAAACTGATACTTTCTGTAGATAGAGCTTATTGCGTTGCACCGTTACACTGCACTGCGGGAGACTCAGATTTATATTCGGCTTAATTTTTTACAAAAATTTACGCCTTCAATTTGTATATACTATGTATGAATTATTTAGGTAAAATAAGTTTCTGAAAACAAAATAAAGAAATTTGGCTCATAGCTATATACTAACAGAACATAATTTTACCTATATAATACCTATGCGCAAAATAACGAGCCAAAGTGTACGTATTACTATTTGATACGATGTTGACGAAGCGGCTACTCTTTGTCTCAATATTCCGAGGGTCCCAATTATACTTATAAATAACTTGTTCTATTGACTCAAACGCCATATTGATTCTAAATTGAGTTCCATTATTGACAACTATAGGTTATTGGTATACCAATCGTTTATTCTACAAGATTCGACACACGTCTAAAATAAATAATGACGCAATATACCGCACCCACGGTACATCGCGTTATTCTTTATTTCGCACAAAAAGTATAATTAATATGCCCTGCCTTGAATTTTTTTTTGATCCAGAGGGAACAAACGCCTTTTACATATTAAAAGATGATATCCCATATTAAAAATATCATACGTCTATTGCAACGTCTCAATTATCTTCGTACCAAAATCAATTCGCGTGAAAAAGTAACAGACACACAGAGCTTAATATTGGATCGTGTTGTCCCAAATTATACTAATCCACACCCTGGCCAAAGCTTAGTTGCATACACCATCCAATATAAAATCTGCTTTATTAGTACTACCTATGTAATGTAAGTTTTATTTACATCTGACATCTAGAACCTAAAGTTATCCAAAAACAAATGAAATCGAGAACCAACCCCTCTATATAAAAAAAGTATCGAATTTCCATTTTGTGTGTAAAAATTTGACGAATCAAAATGATCCTGTTGATCTTAAAGTCAATAAAGTATATTTTATTTTATGAAAAACTTGACTCATGTAAAACATTAATCTATAATATCTCAGAACTAGGTTGGTGTAGACAGGTTTTGGTACAGCACGGTCCATTTGTTCAAAAGAGCCTGTTTCAAAACAAGGCAGTTAAAGCGGTAATAAGTACTTTACGCCAATGACATTACCCCATAGAAGTCTCACTCATTTCTCATAGTGTGCCTTAATGTGAGAGCAATAAAAAAAATCTCCACAGATTTAATACTTTTTAGTGGTTATAAAATAATATACTAATGTAACAATTATTCTTTGTTCATAAATTTGAATATATATACTTAATAACAAGAAAACTTCGCAGGTGTATTACAAGTAGGGCATAAACATGTTTTGGCGTACCGAAATAACGACGTGTTTTTTATTTTCGCGAAGGAAGAGGGTAAAAAGTATTTACGAAACTCAGCGAATCGAAAACAAAAATCCGAGAATTCTTGTTTACAATTTAATATCTGTTTACGCTTCAGTTTATATAATTGTAGTAGCTGTGCCCGCGTTTTCATCTGTGTTAATGCGAGAAAAAATCTTGCAAAAATATATTTTATGTACCAGTAAACGGTCGCAAAAGAAGAACAATATTTCCCGTTTTGCTTAGTTTTTCATTGATGCTCCTGCTGATAATTGGTTATGGCATGATGACATATAGCCTAAAACCTTAACTGTATTTAGTACTTAAATCTGGCTTTTATGTAACTTTGTAACGATGAGTGGACTTCATAAAACAGCTATAAAATTTCGTTTAGTCGTTTCGAGTTTCTTTTACTTATTGTAAAAGGACAGTTCATACTTTCATATGCATTTAGTGTAAGCTGTCAGTTGACATGCTTTTTTTTTAGCATGGACTGCGAGCGCGAAATGATACATCTGTTTGGATTTCAATTTGTTTGGAAACCGTTTGCATGACGGGTTCAGCAATCGTATTATTATGCTAGATGCTGCATATATTATGCAAGAAATGTAGGATCGTGTATTTTGTTGCACTTTAGGTAAAGGTGGGGCCCCTCCCCCGCCCCCGCCGGGAGGCATGCCTCCGCCGCCGCCCGTGCTGCCCGAAGTGGACTTTTCGCAACTCACTATCGACGACCGCAGCGCACTCTTCGCCGAGATCAACCAGGGAGAGGGAATCACTGGCAGTCAGTACCCACACTTTATTGTAGTATTTTTGAGACATTGATATAATATAAGATAGTTATATTTATCAATGTCTGAAAAAGTCTAAAATCTACTTGCATTTCACCAACCCTAATCGCATAGATCGTCACTACTCTTTATTTTTGGTGAGCGTAGTGTTTTGCGATAGTCGGTTGGTGATAGGTCTGGTAGGATAGTCCTCCTAAATTGGATGACGGGACAAAAATAGCATATCACTTGTTTTCTAATTGTTTAAATGTAAATTGTAAAAAAGTTAAGAGGTATATTAACATAGTTTTAATCAATAATTCACTATCATAATGGCACACGAATTAACCTTTTTACACTCAATAATATAAGGGCGCGAAGGTGAAATACAATACACGCTTTTTTGCAAGGTTCTTGAGGTTCTTGATTTATGCACTTAACTGTTTTTCTATAAATATTTTAATGCGTGATGTGTAATGTGTAGAAAGTTGATAATTTATAAATAAATAAACCGGCAGCCGTTGTTCAAGAAAATACATGATATTTTTTTCTTTCTCCGTAATGCAGTTTTATTTTACACCTAAGTAGTCTGATCCATTAATTTCCTTTTGACAGGCTTGCGCAAGGTGACCTCGGATATGCAAACGCACAAAAACTCGCAACTGCGACAGGGTCCGGCGCCGTTCAAGGCCGCGCATTCAGCAGCTCCCACCAAGCAGCTGCCGCAACCCGGCGCCGGCACTCTGCCTGACAAGCCTCCTGTATTCACACGCGACGGCAAGAAGTGGCTTATTGTAAGTACCTATATGAATGATATGACTTCCATAAAATTCCCTGTATTGCTGGCGGCGAAGTAATGTTTTGAAGAAATGGAAGATCTATTTTGCCATGCATAACAAACATTTCTCGAACTTCAAAATTCCTTACGAGCGGTTTAAACGAAAGCGAGAGATACTCAAGAAAACCTATAACACCAAAGCACACATTACATCAAGGTTTTTTATCTTCACTCAGGAATACCAGAAGGGCAATTCCAATCTGGTAGTGGAAAAAGCGGATATGAACAACGTGGTATATATGTTCCGATGCCGCGACTCGGCGCTCACTGTCCGCGGCAAGATCAACGGAGTGGTTCTGGATTCCTGCACCAAGTGTGCGGTCGTGTTTGACAACCTCGTCTCCAGCGTCGAGTTTGTCAACTGCCAGTCGGTGCAAATGCAGGTAATGTGCCTAGTGTTTTTGTACTTTTTCCCCTTTTCTTTGCGACTAAAGTCATTGATATAGTTACAAGAGTTAGCAAGCTGAATTGGCAATAGACTCGTAGAACTAACGACTGTTGGAGCAAAAAACCTTAATAATGGAGATATACTTAAACACAAAATCTGCCATGGGATGTCAACCATGAAGATGGACGTACTAAAAGATCGTAGAGTCATGCTGGATCTAGGCCATCTGCAATCTAGGCCATCTGCAATCGGCCACATTGGAAGTTTTAGGAGGAGGCTTATTCTAGCAGTGGACTTGGGCTGCTCATGGGCTGCTTTGGGTTTGTTATTACAAATTGACCTGGAGACTTCGGTTGTGTGTTCCTGCTCTTAATTTTTAACTCGGAATAACATACCCTGTGTCATGTTTTGCTTGACTTACTCGTCTCTAGTTAAAGCTTATAAGCTGCTATTTTGTATAGTTTTTAGGTAATGTAGATTCTTATTGCATAAAATATTTCGCCTAGTTTTACATAGTTTCAAACACCCGCTTTTTTCTAGTTTGATGATGTCTACTGTCTAGTAGTTATTTATTATATCGTATATCGTTATTTATTATACAGAATTAACAAATTAAATTCATATGTGACTTTAGATATCAATGCACATCATTTCAGAGATTATACATCTACATTATTCAAGATGGGTATTTGTTTAATTTGCAATAAATATTATATTGAAATAAGGAATATATTTTTTATTTTCAGACTTGTAAGTAGGTAGGTAGTTATGTATCATTATTAATAAGATATGAAAATAAACACTCTTGGCTATTTCCCACGCTCTAGCCACGAACTATGCAGAGCTTCTACAACAGATAAACATATATACATTATTGTACTTAAGAAACATAAAATACAAAGGCACCTAGACCAAAACAAATATGTGTCCAGCGTAGGGATCCGCAAGGTTAGAAGCAAAGAACAGTTATACTAACCGCAACACTATATCGATATACGCTCATTTAGTTATATCTTCTTGCTTAAATGAAATTGATGAATAAACAAAATGGAAATTTGACGACAATATAGCGTGGTGGCGAGTATATCCGCACTCCACTCTTGAGGTCGTGGGTTCGAATAAGTAATGCAAAAATTTACAAAAAAAAAGTAACTAAATATGTTTATCCGTTAGTATCCATAACACAGTTTTTAATGATACTTATTTTGGAGCTAAATATGTGGTATAATTGTCAGAAAATATTTTATTTTCGGGAGTACTTATCTCAAATTAACTCTACTCCCCGATATAATAGTACTTGTTTCAAGATACATATACCTCCGAACCGTAGTTAACTCTAACCTAGCTCTCTACTTTACGACACTTAATGTTAGGTAGTAATTTCCCTGTGGAGCAGAATTTACAAAAAGTTGTAATTCGCTATATAGCGTCGAAAGCTCTAGTAGCTTATAAATGAAGCAAAAGCTCCCGTGATCGTTCGGTCGCTCTCATAGATATTACACATTAAGACAGTGAAAATCACACTCAATAAGAGCGAGGCCGTGACAACTTTATCAGATCACATCGTAGCCAGCTGTCATCATCCACCTTTAAGGTGAACAAAAGGGAAGAAGACCTCAGAGAAGCGTGATTACAAAACCTAGGGGTAGGTCCTGCCAAATAGCGCATCGGAATCAGTTCACCAATATCCAAAGAGAGTCATCGTTAGACAGTAGATGACCCCGCACCTACCACTGCCTTAGACCCTCAGACCTTACATGAGTGTCGAGGCAGCCTTCAGAGTGATTTCGAATAGCAACGTAACTTTACACTACATTAATTTGATACCAAAACACTTAAATAAAACCTTTTAACAGTATGTAATGTATAATAAAAATCTAAAACCAATTTGCTTGATAGTCGTGGACGCCTCAGGTCTCAATAGCCATCTGGCTGCTGGTCTCCTCAGTCAGAATGGCCAGTGTGCGATCTCTTCCCTCGCACGGGTGCGCCACTTCTATGGGGTAACTGTCAGTATCTTCTTCAGTGTTACGTAACTCTCGAACCACTGTAGGTTGTGAGGCATTCTGTTAAAAGACAATATTTAAATCAATGCTATAATTTTGAATAGTTGTATGTTAGAAAAACATTTTTAGAGCGATTTGTCAGATATGTACTTCTATAGTTACAGTGTTACTAATTTAGTACATGTTCTGCTTAATTTCATTCCATGTGGCGCTGTGTGAGATGTTTAATTCTTATTTACATTCGTGTTTATTTAAACTTTATAATATTAATACAAAACTGGAAAAAAAATATAAGTTCTAAGTAACTAGTAATAATGTGTATGTACGAGTATAGGACATTTAATTTTATAAATAAACTTTATCCATTTACGATACTATATATACGGGTAATACCGTAAACTCTACCCTATATAGAAGGAGTAGTAAAAGAGCCCCAGCGGCGTTAGGGTTAGTGATATTTATAGCACTTTTTATTGCTTACTCTTCTTTAGTTGAATCTATAACTTGATACAATGTACTGTATATGAGTAAATACAATTGTCAGTGCCCGATTGTTCAATTGGGTACATAATATTATATACCTTATAAATTCGCGGAAAATCAGCTAGTATTTTAAGTTCAAGTGTTTTAACCCAAAAAAATACTGCCTAAATATTATCTGGTCCTGTTAACAAGGACTTAATCTATCGAGAATTGATCTATTAAAAGCGACATTTCATGATAGACCCATCATGTACCACTTGAACGATCGGGCCACGACATGTCAACATAAGTTTATACAAAATAAAACAAAGTAAGTAGTTATTAATATTCATAATGTTAAAATGTCATTCTACCGTTTCATGTGAACTGCTTATTAATTATTCCGGACAGGACTCTGTTGGCGGTTGTCGTTATTATGTTTAAATGTATAATGTCAGGCTATGTTCTAATTATGCATTATTAACTGCTTAATAACGGTAAACCCTTTATTTTGGGCAAAACGCCCTTAAAAGCCTTACCTAGAGCTCGCGTATGTTGAATAACGAATATAATGAGCAATAGGTATAGTAATCTTCAAATTTTCAGTACTAATATTTTATTTTTTAAATATATTTTGGCCAGTTCTCCCGTGATCTCAAAGTAAAATCCGTAAAATGTATTTTATATAGTATGTTTTTAGAATTAATGTAATGCATAGATATACAAATATCGATAGGTGCTAAATGTATATAGAGCGTACAAAAAAACAACAAATATTTGATATGTCCCATTTTTAATTTTGTGGTTCTCTTGGGTTCACTTCGACCCTTGTCATTCGGTTTTATGACAATTTTCGTGTACGAGCGACATGTAAGGTTGTGCGTGCCAGGAGTTCTAAACCGAATACTTGAAATAACTGTATAAGTGAAACTACAGTACATACCTTGTTGAAAGTATTCACGTGAGGATTAGTCTTGCTATGTAATATAATCTTATCTGTTTGTAACGTCGTCGTCTTGTTTTTATGGAATATAGCGTTTTCTTGATAAGATTGTAAGATATATTATTCTGTACACATTAGCTAATATTTTTTATGATCTTGCCGTTTAAAACATAGACCACACACGTACAAAATAAAATCTGGTCTCATTGGCCTCTCATTACAGTTGCGACAAAAATCTGACACAAACTATGTAGTTATGACGTCACCCCATATAAACCTTGCTCCACAGTTGATTGAAAGGTCTATTTCAGGGGGTGAAGGGCTCATGGTATATAAGGTTGATTTTTTAGCGTAGTTGAATTCCAAAAATGCATTGAATTTTGAAAATAACTGGATTATCTATTTTTTTTAACTTAGAATTATCTGTCATCTCCGGGACATCATTATTTATGTCATTTTCACTTTTAACTTCAAGTGGTATTAACACACACAGAGACTTCCTACTACGTTACTACCCTTAATAAAATTAAATAAAGCGTAGTTACCGTTTGCAATCAGAGACATATTTCAACGGTACAACCTACAATGTTGCAGTGAAAAAACTGGACCTAGTAATAATTGTTCATAGCTAATTGTTTAACGAGGACAGATGCTACTATGTTTTTTTCTCCTAGTTATTATTTGTACTCGTAACGTTCTTAAAACGCCTACCCGTATTATTTGCTGTAGAAAAATTAAGAAATAAACAAAAGTTGTATGAAAATTGTTTAAACACATACCTCGTAAATGTAATTAATGTACTGCGCCTGCCCACAATTGTTGTGGTTATAGTATTCATCACATATGATGTCGGTGTTACTATTTCTCATATCGCAGTCGGAGTCTGAAGAATATATCGTGGGCTTGGAGTAATCGCGGGAGTCCTGTGCCGAATCGAGATGCGTCTCCATATTCAGGATCGATAGCTTGTCATTTATCACTGTGTTGAGCGATTTTTGCCAGTCATCTAACTGTTTTTTAATACTTTCCATCTGAAGGCAAAAGAAAACGTTATTGCATTGTTGTAAACATTGTGAAAAGTATCGTTCCTAAGGTTTATTTTTTAACATTATGGCTTATCTTACCCTCTTCTTTAACATAGCGCTTTTATGAGCCCGTCGTAGCCGCGTTTGTTTGACAAAATGCTTGAGATATGCGACTTTGTACACGTTGGTGACCTTGATGATCTTGACACGACAATCTTGTTTTGGATCGACATCGCTTATTGAGGAATAGACGCTGCCCTCCGCTGAATGCGGCGGCGTAGGAGCGTGCTCCCCACATTCCATATTCTCAGTTGGTCCTCCCTCTAATATCGCCATATTTTCATGTTTCAAGCTTCTCAATAAGTCCACTATAAGTTCACGATCTGAAAACAAAAAAGGTATATAGGTAAAAAGAACCGTTGGGTGAAGTGGTAAAGGTGAAATCCGGCAGATGCAGGCACCTTATTCTCTATCGATATGGAAAGCAACACGGGTACGCCTATGTTATCACATTTGATCCTTAGGTCCAAAGTGATGATTGGTATAAATAAATCGCACCTTTTTTTTTTTTTTTTAATAATTCACAATTGGTTATATTTTGCTACTTGTATGTTATGTAATATACCACAGTGCCTAAGTAGATGTTTACTGAAATTTCAGCAAAAAATACAATAAAACTGCGAAAGGCTGCCTTCCATGCTCATTTAAAGTCATGTCTTTCTTTTTCATGACTGAATCAGATCATGAATATAACAAAGCGACACAACAATTACCCATTTTCCTCATTTAAAGTACGCATCTGGATAACACAGATTTGTCCCAAAGTTTTCGCTCACAGTCCTATATTAATAAAGGAAAGGCCCGTCTTGTAAAGGATCAAAGCTTTGAGCGCGGATTTTCGCTTTTCTTTTCCTTGAACACAAATAGAGAAGCGTGTCGGTTGGCGTTGAAGGGTAAGGGTGTAAGTGAGGACAGTCAAACATCGCTCACAGATTATTTTGTCGTAGGATTACAATGTATTAATGTAACGAGCGAGTGAGTGAATTTGGGTTGTGTATATTTTATTTACTTTCAACATTTATAATTCAACTGAAGTTGTAACGTTCAAATATAGGTTTACTGTATTATTAGCAATTACTGATGCTTTTAGGAACCTTGTGACGACTGCGGTGCAGTGGTAATCACACTTTTCTTAAATGACACTATATTAATAAAAATCATATCATTTGCTGTCTTTTGCTATTTTCTTTATATAATATAGAACACTATATACTATAAGAAAAATGTCGTTGAATGACTTTATAAAGCTATAAGTCATATAGATAGATGCATAGTAGGTTTCCTAATATTTAGATCTGACCTCTATACTAATATATCTCACGTGTCAGGAGCAGTACCTGCTCGTACATATTAATCGAAATTTAACATAAAGGTAAGGGCATAGGCGCTTCGCTTATTCTTCATTTCTCTAGATAAAATAAATTGATTGTTAGCAACACTATTTAACGCTAAGTACACCTCCCAATTTCACGGCTGCTGTAAATAAACTTGCATGTCTTACTACGTAAACAGATTCAAATAGGCTATACTTTACCTTGTTTATTTAGAACTGTTAATGGAGCCCAAGCCAACCTCACCTGCAATTGGTGCACCTGCCGATCTACGGACAAGGCTCTGGCGAACATAATAGTGCCCGAAAAGCGGCAACAGGTTCGCCACCTATTACGTGGGACCAACAATATAAGTGTAGGCGTTCTGCCTACCCCTTCGGGGAAACAGGCGTGATATTATGTATGTATGTATTAAGAACTATTTAGACGACCCTTTGACCTGTCTGATTTACCTAAATAAAAATAGCTTATTGTAGTGTAGATCAAAAACATATGCAAACAGGCTATATTTAGTTTACTTATTATATCAGCCCAATAACGGCCCACTTCAGCACAGGCCTCGTCTTACAAACCAAGGTGAGAAGGTATTGGGTTATACTTCACCACGCTAACCCCGTGCGGTTTAACGGAGGATTACTTGTTCATAATGACTAATAAGGCCACGCTTCTATCTATTTTACCTAAAAAGCTTGTGGTAAATCGTTAAACAGATTCAAACAGGCTATACTTTACCGTGTTCAGACGGGCTATTAAGGCCAAGGTCGGTGTCTAAAGGGGCGCTAGGAGCCGAGAGCACCCGCCTTAGTGCTTCGTCAGCTGCAATTATGTCGTGTACACGAGTTCGCACCTGCCGCAAGCATTCTGTCTCTTGACGCAGTTGCTCTTCCTGGTCTGTGAATTCAGCTTCTCGTAGGCATAGCTTATTGCCCACTATTTGGATCTATTTTAAACCGGAAAACAGGGTTTTAATTATTTTTTCTCTAATGAAGAGCTGACTTCTATTATGGCTTCAAAATATGTCTACTTTATTTGTATGAAATATTTGTAATGCATTTTTTATGTGTCATAATGTATAATAATTTGTTTAACTCGTCAAGAAACTAGGTTCCTAGAAACCATTATAATTCTTTTTCTCATAGATGTTGGTTTTTTTCGTCCACTCAAACTTTCTTTCTATCTTTAAAATCAACGATAATCCTTATGATGTTAACATACGAACGAATAAAAATCTTCGTCTGGTATTAAAAGGTTGTTTAATTGACAGACTTAACTTACTTGTAGTTGAATGTCTTCAAGTTCCATTTGTTTCTGTTTTATCCTTTCTCTAGATGTTACGTAAACGTTTCTCAAAAACTTGTACAAATATACTCCAGTCGGTACATATTTCAAGAAAAATATTAACTGTAAAATACACTTCTGATATTACAATCATTTCTGTAATTTGAAATTGTTGCAGAAAAAAAGATTTTATAGTTAAATTAAGTTATTTTTAGTTCAGTTTTATTTACTGTTAATGCATAATATTTAAGGCAACTGCAGTTCGAATTGTACACACACAAATACAATCACTCCTGTTGCCCCGAAGAGGCATATTATACGTCCACATTTCGCCAATTATATTTTTGCTTCCACGTAATAGGTGGCAAGCCGATCAGTAAAATTGCTAATTTTAACTCCAAACAAGTTTTGAACTTAATTATTATTAACAAACTCATCGAGAGATTACTTAGCTCCTCGAATTAGAATAAAACTTTATGTAAATTGGTACTTAGGTATTATGTTTTTAGATAACAAGCTCACCAGCATTAGTTATAATAGCTGAAGGATATAGGCTTAATAACTGATGTATTTAGTTGGTGCCCTGTGTTAGCGGTACCTCCAAAGAATGCTACCACCCCAAGACTTGCTCAAGCTCATCGTCGAAGGCGACTTAGGGATGGGATCTTGTCTAGATTTATTGTGGGCGAAGAGCTTACCATTTGTCGCACATTATCTCAAGGTCTCTATGATAAAAATGAACTATAATCTCAATGAATTTCACAGATTCCCTTTTTAAATTGTTGTAGCAAGAATTCTGGCCACCCCAAACACGATTTATGCGTGTGTTAGTATTTATGTATATGTAGGTATTTACTTACGACATTAAACATAGTTAAATGTGTGTACGCAATGCTCAAAATATTTAAATCATACTGTCCTACGAAATAGTGCCAAAAGTGATTTAGGGCAGTCTCGCTTCCATTCGACAAGCCCCCTTTGGCCAGTTTGTCATTCCTAGACTCCATCATGGCCCACAAACGAAAAGCCATGAAAAACACTGTCGCCAATACTACAATTGATGCAATCATTTACAAAGTCTTATAAACTCATACAACATATCACAAGTAATTCAATAAATAAATTTAGAAAAGAAATTGTACATCTACAAAATTGCCATTCAGACACTCGTCATGGCGTTCTATCAGATTTTGAAAGAACTGACATTTGATGTGCGTCATGTTATGTACAATAAGTTTCTTCTTAGACCTTTTACTTAAACGACCTCATTAATAAATTCAATAATGTACTTAAGTGTAACATCGAATATTCTGATTGTTATTCTCGTAGAGTTCGTTAGTTTTTCCTTATTGTGATTATGGACATACTAAAATTACTAATCTAAAATAAATAAATAAAATTTAAAATTCTATTATGAGGCATACACAAATGATATCTCGACGAATACGAGAGATCTATTCTTTTGTATCCAATTAGCAATTAGCTCCTTGTCATGAGTTTTTCAAGAGAGTCGTAAAACGGTTATTGAAGGTTTTGGCTTTGCTTGATTGCTTGTAGTCACACTGAAGTGATACAGTGTTAGAGAATGTTAAGTTCCCAACACGTCCTTGAACGTGAACCTGAAAGATAGGTACTACGTAATTATTTATACATCAGAATTTGTCATCAGAAAAGCCAGCCTTCTTACATAGTACTGACTCTCTTTTTTGTATACTATTTAATAACACTACTTTTTGGTAATATTCGGTGTTTAATAATTCATCGCGCTACACTGGCTTCAGAAGATTAGTAACACTGGACAAGTTATAATTGATCATGAATTTATAATTGCCTTGATTGCGAACTACCAAAGTTGCATGCAGCTGCGATTTATATTACGTACGTCTGTTAAAGTTGAAAGGCAAGCCGAATAATTTATGTTTGAATAGGTACCTACATAATTATTTTAAAATAAACCTTTAAGTTGTTGAATAAAATGCCCGTTATCGTGATGTGAAAATCTCCCAGAAAATTTGTATAAAGTACATATCCACGTCGTTTTTCTATGATATTTTGATGTGAACTCTATGTCCCTTTAGCTAGCAAATAGAATGCGCGATTTATTTCGATTTATTTAAATGTTTTTATTTTATATTTCAGGTGTTGGGTAAAGTGCCAACTATATCGATCGACAAGACGGACGGGTGCCAGATCTACCTGTCTCCGGAGTCGTTGGGTGTCGAGATAGTTAGCTCCAAGTCTTCGGAGATGAACGTGCTCGTGCCCAAAGGCAACGGCGATTATGTAAGCCATATTTTTAAAGAATTAAAGACCGTGTGAAGAACAGCCTGTCATATCATCATCATGTCAGCCCATTAACGTCCCAACCTCTCACCTTGAGATGTGTACTACTTATACATACTATCACTCGGAGCCAGTTCGGATTGGCGCAGACAGGTGTGTGGCGTCCTCCTGTTAGCTTGCCAAATTAAGCTTCTGAAGGAAAATCTTTCGAAAACTGTTAATTAGGTACAAGTGGCAGAAAACTGTCAGAAAACAATAATTTTAATTGTGTCTGAATACGCGCAGCTCGACAGGAAGCCCATAATGCCTAATATAAGTGAGCATTGTCCGTTTTTAAGATTTTTTTTGTTTCCTGTGACTTTTATGTGTAGATGTTACAAAATTTACCATACCAAATCCATGATTACATCTTAAGTAAAAATGTCATATTAACTTCGTAAATCCTATTTTTTGGTAAATACACATAAATAATAATAAAACTCCTACACATCATATAATTTAAAAAACTTATCTGAACATTCCAAGCGCGAGGGATTTCATTTCCGAGAATATTCTAGGTAAAACTCCAGTAATTTCCGATTAAGAGTTTTTCGTTCTCGGAAAATTGTTCCATATACGTTGTATTGTGCCATATTTGTTGTACTATTCATTTATTAAAATAGTTAAATAATTATACATTAAGGTAATTAAAATAGTACTTCACAAAATAACGATGGCGAACGATTTTATGATTTTTTTGCAGCTTATAAAACAGGCTTCAATTTTACGATACTAACGTATTTCCATGCATAAGCGCAATTTCTTTATGAAAGTCATGTCATACAACTAAATGCCATAGTACCTTCTTATGCACGCTAATCGAAACTTATGTAACAAAAGCTCGTAAGCGGAGTGGGCATACATTTGTATTACAATTAAAATTGAAATTATTTATTATTAAAATTTTGTCGGACTGCCTGAGTTGTGAAAGAAAGGTATGAATGTGTGCGTGTATATCTTTATGTAACTTATGTCTATTATAGTTAATTTTATTTTAATATTATCTAATTAATTTTTTTTAAATTTATCTGATTAATTTAATTATTGTTGCTGAGTTTAGTTTTGTAAGTGTTGAATTGTATTTTTGAAATCGATTGTTATCTTTAATTACTGTAATTGGTTTTGTACACCGTTTTAATTAAAGTAAAATAAATAAATAAAATAAAATAAAATTACAAGCTTCGAAGTTGTTGGAGCAATATTCCCAGTGATACTTTTGATGTCACGACACTAGTTGCACAAGTACTGCAACAAGTTTCAAGATTTCATGTTACACTAATTTCGTAAGGTTAATAAGAAAAAGAAAAATTGATAATCGTGTTCCATTCCTTAATGTTAATTCTCTCAAACACTAAGAAGATTAGTAGTATTTTCTTTCTTGACATAGGGATTATGTATTCATATAACAGAAATCGTAGTCGTCCCTTTAAACCTAGGGAAGGTAAGAAATATTTGTTAAACAAACTTGCATGATTGATTCCATGTAAGTATTCATGAACATAATATTATAGATGGATATACCTGTATTCAGTCTCTAAGATGGTTAGTTCGATATCTAACATATTAAGTCTATTTGCAAACATATTTAATAAATAATATTACGAAAAACTACTAATCTCTTCTACTTAATATTGCTTTCATTGACCAGGGCTCTAATGACAATTGATTTGTATGGTAGGTAGGGCTTATGTAAATCACTTCATTCACAATCATAAATTGAGAAATAATACGATATATGAATAGAGGAATAAAGGAATTGAATGATGTAACGTCTTTGTAATTATTTTTCAAGTTTAAGTTAGGTAACCTTTAAGCAACACAGGTAGCAAAGTAAGGAAATGTTTGTGTCCAAATATGGAAAGTCGACAATAATCGTGGATTTTCAATCTTCAGTTTGACTTTGTATAAATGTTGCCAAGACGAAGATTTGGCTGTTTTTTTTACAATTCGGTTCTACTAGTTTTTGATGGTACTAACTTTCTCTAAAATATATTTCCAGACGGAGCATCCAGTTCCAGAGCAGTTCAAGACGACGTTGAACAAAGCGGGCTCTGGTCTGTCCACCACCCCTGTAGAGAGCACGGGCTAGTTCCTCTCCCTACGCCCGAGTACATAACGCTCATGCTTCACAAAGTCGTCGGCTCTTCAATATACTAGCAGAGAAGTCCATTGATACTATTTTTAGCCGTTCCCGCTCTCAGATACCACGCCTATAGTTTTTAAACAAAACCAACGCCGAACTGATCTTGATCTCGTAATCACACCATGACTAAAAAATGTTCTACGACCGCGTGGAATTTGCGAGCGCATGTGTAATCTAATTAATATTTCAAACCCGGCGAGTTTTTCTAAAATTAATTATAATTTGCACGGTCTAGTTCAATATTAGTTCACTTACTTCAACTCGCCTCGGGTCCATAATATTTTGTTGTATGGTATTTCATCGGGCAGTGGGCAGTTCTCGGGCTATATTTTCTTTTGTATGAGGAGTTTTGTCTTTATTGCTGCTCATTTCGCTCGTTAGTATTATATAAAAGTAATAAATATCTGATATGACGTAGAAATAACTACTGTATCTTATGTAATCCTTGATCGAAATAAATGTAATGAAAGATGTTCCTTACATAGACGTTTTTGAGAGTTTTTAATTTTGACATTTTACAATGGATGGCGATGAAAGCTTGGAGTACCGCTAGGTACGGGATTAGTTATGTTAGATGTAAGGTGTGTGATTGTCTCAATATTTAAATGATTGCTTTCTCGACTATGCCGTCTGAGTACTAAACCCCGTCTGCCCGCCGGCAGGCTATTGTATCTTATTCTAATATTAATTTCTCCGATACTGTACTTTTTTAACTTTCCAATTTATATTCTAGGTATAATTTAAGAAATTTATTATTTGCTTAATGTCTTAATAATATATAATTTCATTTTAACCAATTTATTTAGTCAACAATGTATAATATTTTATATTTTTTCTTAATTCTTTGTAATTAATGTCTGTCGTGATGTCTACATTAATAATAATAATTATATTAAAGCATTTTAATTACTCATGATTCTATTTACTGAGATTAAAGTATTGTATTACAAATTTGCATTTTGTTAATTTATTTGTCGAGGTATAAAGATAATTTTAAGCTACAAGATTATTTGACTGTAATACTTTGAAATAATAAACGGTACACATAATGTTAAAAGTTTTATTTCATAGATATCATGGTTAACATCGTCCATTTAAATATTGCACAGAAATTCAAACGGAAAAGGTTGTCCATAGGATTTCAATAAATAATTTGGATTAGAGATAAACATTACAGAAGGTAGTAAAACAGCTGCTTGGGCTTATTTTATTATAGGCTATATTTACACTCCCAAACTATTACAAAATATCGCAATATTTTACCACATATTTGTTGTTAAGTACCTACTCTTTTTTTAAATAAAGTTTTAGAAATTTCATCAATTTATTGTAGACGAGATTTGATATGCTTAATTCTACTTACAAAATATCAGTCAATTCAGAGATTTTAATCTATGACCTACGTACTGGCTAATAAGTAGTAGCTAATTCGCTATAATCAATCGGGTTGGTGAGCAGTGGTGTTGTGGAGTGGGAATTTGTCGCATTGCCACTCATCGCTGCCGTCCGAACATTCTAGAAAGCCGTTGCATACGCTCGAAGGGGGTAAACATTCTCCTAGTGGGCATCTGTAGCCCCTGCATGTGTCTATTTTGGTCGATCTTCGGTTTTCAGATGTTTCCAAGTCCGTGTAAAAGTCGTCTGATTCGTAGTCATCGCTGTCGAAGTCGGTGTCGTTCTTTGGCGGTGTGTGTGCGGTCATAACAGAGTCGATCCACTCTATGTAGTTAGAGACTTTGGTGTAAACGCCGGGTCGGTTCGCCCGTGCGCAGCCGTAACCGTTGCTGGTGACGCCATAGATGTACCATCTGTCTGATTCCTAGAAAATATTGTACGCTATTAAAGTAAAATAATATTATAAAGTGGAGCTTACTTCAAATTTTCAAGTAAAAACTAGGCCAACTGTATTAGGATGATACTTTTGCAAAACAGGTGGGTTGGTCCCAGGAATATCATTCGATATATACCATCAGCAGGTATTTCTTGCATGATTCCCTCTGACTCATCAGAGGAGGCTAGTCCTCAGGGGCTGAGATGTTGGTGATGATGATTCCTTATAACCGCAGCAGTATTAGATATTACTTAATTAGTATTGGTACGTATGGTCTTGGGTGTTACAATAACTTGGTAAAAATACAGCATCGATACATAGAGACTGTGTGCTCGTATGCTTATATAGAGTATATTCTTATGTATTCGTATGCTTATATTATATTCTTTCCTATCGACCGCTTCGGAATGTGGTGATCCAGTGATGGTTGAAAGCGACACGGAGACACGGCTCATATAATGTTCTATTTTACTGACCTGGCACATTAGCGGCCCACCGGAGTCTCCGAGACAGGCATCCCGTCCGCCGCGCTCGTAGCCAGCACAGAACATGTCTTCGGTGATACGGTACAGCGGCAGCAGGCGCGTCCGCCGTCGACACTCCGCCGTCGATATCACCGGCAGCTCTACTTCTTGGAGGGTGTCCGCTGTTTAAATACATTATACCATATGTAGGAGCATTATTCAAATAATCCTGCTCATTTGAAGTTTGGAATATAGATACTACTCTTAGCCTAAGTGTTCGCTGTTCAGTAACATAAGGTGCAATTCGATGGAACTGCAACGCCATGCTGATGCCATAACGGGATAATATTTCTTAAATCTCTTCTGAACTGAAGTTTTGAATACATAACTTTAGCCTTTTAGGTACTTCCTCTCGACACAGAGCTTCTCTTAGAAGTAGGAAGGAGCAGTTTGCAAGCAGTCGATTTTCCACTCGCCTAAGATGAGAAGATAGAAGTCAGTGTTGTGTACCAGGGGTACTCTGGTGACCATGAGTTACGGAAAGGATTGTCATCTTAGCATATACAGGTGAAGAAGGTGAATAGCGACTACTGACACATAGAAGAAAGTATTGGATTAAATGGACTTACGGAAGACTCGCTCATGCTCATAAAGCTGTCCCCATCCGACGACAGTGCAGTGTCGGCCGGCTGGGGGCGGGGCGCGGGCCGGTGGTAAACAAGCTGGTCTTAGTCTAGCGTGTAGTTCCAATGGTGACACCCGCAGTAGAGCTATGTCGTTCCTGAAGCCACGTGGCGCGTATTTTGGATGCAAGACTACTTGGCGCACTCTCGCCGCGCGCTCCCACGGCCCGCGAGGCCACGCCCCTCGGCGTAGCGCTCCCAGGCGCGCCACCCAATGCGCTTCGGTTGCCCTGAAACATTATTATTTTTAAGTATTAAAGGATATGAGGGATATTATTATAATATATTGAATTCGTCGCCTTAGATGACTTTTGGATTTACTCTTAATATAGATAAAATTATTAAGTAAGTTAAACACTTACAAAGGGAATAAATTAAACTGCATACGAAAATTGCATTGCATTGTATAGCTTCACAGACAAATGAAGATTGTAATTCAAGTACCAAACCAATGGATATATTTAAAAGAGCATAGCCTGTGAGTTTCTTGCCAGTTCTTCTTACAGAGCGGTGGCTCGGAACTGGCACTTAGATTCACTTACACTTAATTATTTTTCGTTTTTAAATTGTTTTGTTGCATGTAAGTGAATCTAAGCTTCGTGATTTCAGTGTAATAGCATTTCGATTGTTTTTTTAATATTATGACGTTTTCAGCACTATGTATAATAATAGTTCATGAAAAAAAAAATTTTTGACTTTGACTTTAAAAAAAGATCACTAATTTATATCCACGCACTAAAAATTAACGCTTAGTATTTTTGCTATTGTAAATTATGTGTTCACTAAAAGTAAATAAAAAATATTAAACAGCTAAGTTGTATCAATAGTAGGTTAGTTAAGTTTTTTTTTATGTTTAGTTAATAATATGCGTATTAGGAATTGGTAACAAACGTAAAAGGCCTTTGTCAAATGTCGAGTATCATGTGGTAAGTACCTATTCACTAAATTATATTTTTGCAAGTCATAACTGCCTCGTCATTCCTGTAGTTTGTTTTGAAACTATGCATAATGGTGATGTCGAAGTTAACTGACTTAACCGATAGCACGAGTCAGTATTAATTATTTTATTACCTACTAGATTGTGAGATGTTGATGTGAAATCGGTAAAAAGTAAACCCGTGTGTAATGAAATAAAGATATACTAACTGGTAGAAGCAATGACTGGCGGAGAGCAGCCACTGGTCCGAGACAAGGGTCGCGCCGCACTGGAAGTCCCCGTCGCGGTAGAGAGCGGCCTGCCACGGCCACGCGCCCGCCGCCGCTCCTCCGCCGCCCACCACCCTGCCCCATCGCGTGCGGTCAGTATCCCTACCATCGTACCATAGCAATAGTAGAACGTCTCATGCCCTGCCCTGCTTTTACTTACCTACCATCACTTATGACATCCCTTAACTTCAAGTTATATGACTGCCCCTCAACTCAAGGCTCGACCAAGTATGAGAGTATAGAAGTATTAGATCACAAAGTGATTACGGTAATAAAATTTGTATTGTTGATTATGTAGTTAACAGTAACTTTCCATTTAGGTCATTTTACATCGAAATTCAGCATAAGTTCATACCTATATTTGTTAGGGCCGCTTACTGGTCTAACCAGATTTGGCTGAATGTCAGTTGTTACACGGAGCGACTGCCTTCTGAAGTAAAAGGGTAACAATATCCAGCATACCAAAACTGATGACCGCTCTTTAAGCAAGTATCAAGGAGCGAATTTGTAAATTAGATAGTGATAACTTCAAATCAGAACTTCGATTTTGATTTATTGGAATTCAGTGTAAACCCCACATTTATTGCATATTTCGGAATATGTAAATAATTATCACTCGAATCACTTGAGATAAGTACCATATTGGTTTAATGTTAATTCATTTAACTTAGGTAGGCGTGAAATCCACTCTTGCTTAAAGATTCTGGTCGACATTCTGTCTTACGAGAAACAGAATAATATCATCTTGTTAGAGGTATCTAACATACCTGTAGATATAATTAATTAGTTAGATAATTAACTAATTAGTTTCGTCCTAGATTAATATCGGACTAGCTACAAGATTCTAAGACAAATCAGCGATGGTAGGAAATATGATTATTGATCGAACGTGGTCAGTTAGAAGATAAAGAAATAGCATTATCGTACGGACAGGGAGAGCAAGCCGGTGCGATTATTTGAGACGTTGTACTACTCTTATTTTGACAGTATATTTGTAATAAGATCATTCATTGGCGAGATTTAACTCCGTGCCTTTTGTCTATAGCTCATACGACAACAATCAAGACTTCGTTAGGAAGTACGCAAAAAACTCGTAACTCACGCCGTAAAGTTACACAGATTGTTTCTTTTCCAGTGTAATTCGGAAAAAACTTCATTAAGTCGTAGCCACTGTTATCATCTAGGTACCTAGGTTGTTGTGCATCTGCATGTGGCCGAATGCCGCAGTCGAGTCCCTCGCAACGCACGCGCAGCGCCCGGCGTCGCGGGCACGAGGCGCGCCGGAATGTCAGCCGCGTGTCGGCCGCGCGCGCTGCTGCATTGTGCCACACCTCCCAGTACCCAGTGCCGCTCACCTTGCGGCCTTCGCGCGCCTCACGCGACCATCGCGAGTCTCTGAACGTCAAGAAAAACCATGATGACATATTTATCTATATAAATAAATATTCCCTTATATATTATATTATAAAGTATGAGCGCTACAAGTATGTCGTGGAATGAGCAAGGTAACAAGCGCCACCGTTACACACGCCCCGCTTTAATGACCCAGACGGTAAGGCTATAGGAGCTGATAGACTAAACAAGATTTAATTAAACCACTGCAGGGACTTTCAAATTTATTAAGGTTTTCATAAAGCAAACAATTTTGATAATATTTGTTAAGGAACTTGCAAATAAATAAAAGAGAATATAAAAAAAAAACACTGCAGATGTATATTTTTTAAAAAATATTTAAAGTCTTACTCAAAAGTCATGGAGCGGCAAACTGCCTTTCCTAAATCTGGTAGTTTCAAAGAACTGTGAGCTTGCTGTACGACATCCGCAAAACTCTCCACGCAAAGTCTACCCCAGACACCTCGCTTTCGTACCATAACGAAACCTGAAAAAATCATAACGTAGGTTTTTATTATGTAGGTTGCGGGACTATTAAAAATCGTTGCCACGGCCCCGGAACACAATAGGCTCAAGAAGGGACATTGATGGTTTTTCAGTCACTAAAAGTCTGACACACCCTTCCGCTCCACCCAAAGCGGGAGATTCATTTATTCATTTGATAATTTACCATCTTTTTCATTTGATTTACATTAAAAAAAAAATTTATGTCGTTTTTTTAATGAAAATAAATACGAACCTTCTTCATTGTAAGGAACAACTTCGTTGTCTTCTAACTCATCAGCTAAAGCAACACAGCTTTTTTCATCATCACCTAGTGGACAATCTGGATTCCCGTCACATACTTTTATCTTTTCAATACACTGACGTGCATTTGCACACACGTATTGTCCTTTTCCGCACCATTCTGAAATTGTTCATAAATATTTCGATTACTAAATTATTAAGGGAGTAAAATCAAGAAAAAAATGGCATTGAAATATTTCTTTACGTAAATACCACATTTATTTTCATCCGAATAATCCCAACAGTCAACGACGCCATCGCAAATTTTGGATTGTGAGTATTCAGCTCGCAAGTAATCAGCACATGAGCAGGCACGTTCATCTTCTCCCCCAGGACAATCCAACAAACGATTACAACGAGAAGTGAGTGGCAAGCAAGCTCCAGTGACACATCGGAACGATGTCGCATTGTTGCATTCTGCAATACAACAAAATATTATTCATCTCTTTTATATCTCATAATCTTTGTAATACCTATAGCATTATTGAAAAAAATATATTTGTACCATCTTCAACTATTTCTTTGTGTTCTTTTTCCTTTAATGGTTTATTTCCATATGGTTTACTGAATGTCTTTTCTGGTTTGTCCAAACTGTTAACGTCTAATTTTGACGCTTGAATTTTGTTAAACGTTTTTGTCAATATTTTGAATCCAGCTTGATTAAGAGTGTAACTTGACGGTATAGCTTTAGTAGAAATCACGCCACCGGGAGACCGAAATAAAGTATTATTATTTGAATCAGATACAGTAGCCAAACTTGCAAGTTGCTTAAGTTTGTCAACTGACAGGGCATTCGATTGGTTATAAGGAATTTCTAAAACAACATCTGGTTCAAGCGCCAACTCATATGCTGGCAAATTTTGAGTTTTATTTGCTTGTTTACTGCTCACACTTCCGGTCACATGATAAGATACTCTGTAGGTACCTTCAGGAACATTCTTTTGTTGTTCATTTAATTTGATTGCAGATGTGTTTAAATCTTCACTGGATTTTGGAAGACGAGTTTTAGAGATATATTCAGGCGATACCTGCATTTTGTCTGCCACTGCCGCCAACATTGAAGTATCTTGTTCCGAAATCATTTCTTCAATATTAGAGGACGACGTAATTATTTCGGGTTCATTTGATACATTGGAAATATCAAAACTTGCAGCATATTTCTCTGTATTCAGGTTATTTATGATTTTTTGAGTTTCTGGATCGTTATGATAAAAACTACGTATGGATTCTTTAACAGTAGGCGCATTACTTTTGATTTTTGGTCGAGGTCTTAAAGGACGATTACCCCCAAGATTCGATTTTGCAGGCAGTAATGTAATAATATTTTCAGTAGTAGTTTGTATTTCATCTTCAAAAACGACTTCTACTGATCCAGTCATTTTATTGTGCCCATGACGTTCCTCGATTTTCTCAGTGCTAACTGTTTCTTTAGTACTGGTTTTTTCGGTACTGTTTTGAGAATATCTTTTTATGATATCAGTTAAATTTCTCAGAATAGATACTTTGCTTGTAAATTTAGGAGTAGTGTTAGGAAACACGGCATCATTTTTAGTAATGATAGCTTGCAATGTATCATTAAAATATTTTTCAGGAGAATTCTTGGCAAAAGTATCATTCTCATTAGTTGACGTATTTACTAGTTCCCATGTATGAGGAGGTGTACTTGGAGTGGGTATGATAGAGACTTTGTTATTTGGCCGTTTTGTAACAGGTTCTTTCACATGACTTTTATTGACATCTTTTTCAGTTTGAGTATTATTTACAGAACTCTGTACGATTTCGGGTAAGGTTGATGTTGACGATATAATTGTTGTTGAACTAGGTAATGGTGGAGAGTTAGTTATAGCCTTAACCGTGGTCGTTGTTGTATTGTGTTTTTTTATTATTGATGCCCCATCAAATGAAATTTTTTCGGTACTTGTATCTTGTTGAGCTACATTTACTACTACAGATGTTATTTTATCTTTCGGTGGTCTTTGCATTGGTTTTCCGTCATCTTCGTCGTCTGATTGTACTTCAGGTATCGCTTCAACAACTGAACTTATTTTGTCTACTGGAATAGGATGGGGCTTGACATATCCAGTACCTAAAGTTTCCATGTCGTTTAATGGAGGTACGAACGTAGGTAACGTAAAACTGGTGTAAACAGGACTTGGTAAGTACACATCTGCAGCTAAATCTGGATTTGCGTTATGACTACCTTTAACAGGCTTCCTAGTTGTTCGATCTCTTATTGGTGGTATTGGTGTTAGCATTGACTCTATAATTGAAGCATCGTCTACCACTTCCGCCACACCCATTCTATCTTCGACGTTAAGTTCACTAGTTACTTCAATTTGTTCCTGTGTTGAAGTTCTACTTGTAATTTCATAATATGGTCTGGTAATGGGTCGCCACGGTTCATTGTCAATGACATGAGGGACTGTAAATAGTGTATCTATTTTAGGTAAATCTTTGTAATGATTTTCGTTAGTAAGTAAGTCCAATAATATTTGTGACACATTATTTGAGTTATTTTGCAAACCAGATGTCGTATGAGAATCATTCGGCAATGATGACGTTTGTTTTTCATCATCTTCTTCAGAATCGTAAGGAGGAGTAGGTTCTGTTTTCGTTTTTACGTTCAACGTTGACGTAATTGTAAAGGGACGGCTTTTTGGCGTAGTTGTTGATTGTTTTTTAGTTGGAGCTCTAACTGTTGATGTTTTTGCTAATGGAGCCTTTGTGGTAGGGCTAGGTTTTGTAACGGAAGCTGGCTTATGACTTGGTCTAACAGGGTTAGAAGCTTTTTTATTTTCTGTTATGTCTGCTTCCGTTTTTGTAATTTGAAATGTACCTTGGACCACAGGAATATTTTCGAGGTCAATCTCGGGCTCATCTGCCTCATCATTTTTACCGGGCTGGTTAGGTTTAACTGTTGTTTTTCGGACAACTCCTACCCTAGTTTGTAAAGTTTTATCCTTTGCATTTTGGGGAGATAAGTTTTTGGGATAATTTGTGGCCATACTCCCGTTCATTGCTTCCTTTACGTATGATTCTGAATGATACGTGTGCTCTAAATCTCGTTTGATGACTATGCTCGACGTGTCCACTTTAATAGTTGGGCCGAAAGCGGGATGTTTTGAAAGTATATCTTGAACTAATATATTCTTGAGTGTTTCCTCTATATTAGAGACAGAGCTGAAAAAAAAAACAAAAGTATATTAATAAAAGTACAGAAAAGATAATTTGTTTACTTATTATATTGACTTTTACTGTGACTTTAAGCCTTATTTCTATATAGGTAGAAGGAGTGTTATATACCTTGGTATTTTTCTTCTATCTAAGTAAAGTCTGAAATGTACATCGAGTCGTCTATCCCCGAAGCCTGTGACGAGGGCGCCTGCGAATGCTTGCCTCAGATGCGAGGGCGCATTGTACGCCTGCCGCAGCGCGTTGCTGTATCGCCGCGCTCTTTCGCGCCACGCAGGGCTGTTCGGGGCGCCACCGTACACGTCACCTCTGGTCACGCGAAATGTGCCTTCGAACGTCATCATTGCTGAAATATAAAGTTATTTTATATAAATAAAGTATCATTGACACCTGTTCACTTAAGATTCAAAAAGTTTATGCACTGAAGTTTCAAAACAAAAAACATGTTTAAATTATTTCTTAAAGTGGTGCACCTGCCCAACAACAGACGAGGCTCTGGCCTGGAGGAATATAAAAGTACCCGGTACGCGGCTATAGGCTCGCCACCTACGTGGGGCCAAAAATATTATTGGCGAAATGTGGGTGAAAACTATGCCTACCCCTTCGGGGAAACAGGCGTGATTGTATGTTTTTAAAGATATTATCAAATTCATTAAAGATTACGATTTTAATTTATTAGCGGCACGCCCCCGGTTTATTAGTTCTTTTTTAAATATTTTACACCTTGCGTGTAATAATGTATGTTGGGTGCCATAAGGTTCGAATAAAGATCTTGGGAGTCTAAGCCAACTTCACCTGCAAGTGGTACACCTGCCGATCATGGCAATAGGTTATTTGTGGCGTGATCACGTGGTACTAACATTATAAGTGTTTAATATGGCTTTGCCTACCCCTTCGGGGAAACAGGCATTGATGCATTGCATGCACGGGTGAAATAATGTATTATCAGTGTTTTCGTAGAGGTACATTATTTAAATTGGTCAATATTATCTAAGTATGACACACCCTTCCGCTTCACCCACAGCGGAAGGCTGTTATTTGATGATTTTAATCCTAAAAAAAGATACTCGGATTTGAGTAGAATATTACTTACGTTCCCCGTTGTCGGGCCTGAGCGCGCCCATGTAGAAGGCGAGAGCGGCGACGGCGAGCACGGCGACGGCCGCGAGGAGGGCGCCCCCGACCAGCGCCATGGAACACAGACCCCCGCCCCCGCCGCCACCACCCCCGCCGCCCCCGCGGCTGCCGGCTTGAGGGTATCCCCCGCCCGGGAACCGATATTCACTCTGGAAAAGAAACAACAATTTGAAAAACACTATGTCAGTGTACCGAAGAACTAATTTATCTTATCCCACCCTCTCGTCTTCCAAACCAAACGTGCTGGATTTTAGAAACCACTTTAATACTGTGCACTCGACCAAAAAATATGTATATTTCTTTGTATATTATTATTAAATAACTTTTGAAATAAAGATAATCTAACATAAAAGACTTTCCTTCGGCCCCAGTCTCCCCTATCTACCTAATCGTTTGAATTACCACTACGATTTTTTCGCAAAAATGTCAGTAAAATTAATATTAAATTAACTTTATAGGAGTTTTTTGATTTTTATATCTTATTATGATTGTAATATTTAAATTCGGTTACAGTTTACACTCTATTCAGTCATGGAATATGTAGTATGCAAACAACATAGTCAGATCGCATATCAAACGTAACTCTGATATTTCTACGCACTTTACAACCTTGTGATAAGATTTAATATTGAACAGTATGTAGGTCCATACCAGCAGCCCACAATTTATAAGTCCCCCCTCACTTTATGTCTAATAGGGTAGGAAATATAAGGGATAATGTATAAGGGGTGGCCCCTGGCTACCCGCTTGAGGAAAAAGCTCTGTATGTATTTAAATACAACTTCGTATTTCTAAATGTCACAAATGTAAAATAATATTTCTTAAAATAATACTTATATACTTATATTATATATAATGCGATATTTTTTTTAAATATATTTGAATATATTTGCATTTCTAAATGTATCATGTAAAATCATATTTCTGAAATAATAATTACATGAAAATGTTAAGAACATTATAAATTTCTCAGTAATGTATGTGTGTCTAAAGATTTTTTTTTCTTTAAAGATTTTAATGTAATTCTTGGATAAAGAAACGTAACACAAATCTACGACAAAGTTTCGAAATTTATCATTGTACTTTATTTTTGATTATGTTAACATAGTACCTATCTCTGACCAACCAATACTTCATCATTACGATCAAATCAAAGCATTTGCTGGTGTAATTTTTCCTATGGGAACAAACAAGTCTTTCGGCGGTTTATGGGATGAGAATCGCCCGCGGAGAGCAATCTGTCTGCACTCACGTCCCGCTTGTCGCGCCGGATCGTTAATCATGTATCGCAAAAACGGACACGAATTTCGCTTCATAAAGAAAATAGCACAAGCACCAGTAAAAATGTGAAAATATCTCACAAGCATGTGGAGGGATTAAAAATAAGGTACAACTGACCAGGTCCCACCGAGATTTGAACTCGGATCGTTGGATTCAAAGTCCAAAGTGCTAACCATTACACCATGGGACCGCGACACTAGCGCCATAAATTTTCGCATCTTATTCAGAGCAAAGTAGTCTCATTTGAACTTTTGTGCTTACCAAAAGCTCATTTTACATCATTTTGCTATAATTATTCTGCATTCCACTGTTTTCGGCAGTTAAATACAAAACGTTTCGGCAGTATTTTTTGGACAGGGCATTTAACTGCTCGAGTGGGAGCGATTAAAAAATATTCACATATTTCTACAAGCAAGAATGAAGATATTCTGGTTCAGGGAAGCAGTCTGAAGTATCTTTTTATGCAAGAGGGCTCTGAGCTCATAAACAATGTAGCTTAGATATTTTTTTAAACAGTTTCATATTTTATTATATATTGTAGGTTCGTATGCCGTTTTAATATGTTTTAACTGTTTTCACTAAAATGCATTTGCGCTGGTAATAAAGTATATAAAGGTAGCTAATTATCTATATTACATACATAACTTGTATACTTATCATTGGTTATCTATGAAAGAAAATGCATCATGATGATTTGATTTGAGATAGAGTAATTACAATTATATAAGCAGGACGTTAACATTCTAATCAGAATTAATTTCTGATTATTAAGAAGAAGACCTAATGAAAGACTTTTTTTCATACCGTGTTTTTTTAATCTTGTTTGTTTATTATAATTATTGTGTGTACCTAAGAAATAAATCCATACATCATAAATCAGATTACGTGGAACACATTGCAGATTTATTGGAACCACTTTTATATTTATTTATTTTGTTGTTAATGCGAGCTGAGTCGCGTGTACAGCTTATTCACATAAATATTTATTCTTACTGTCACTAATTCAATTGATACCAAAACTTTTATATGTATATACATGGTATTGCATATATTCTGTTACAAAAATAAAAAAAAACAACGCTTTTGATGAGCTCAAATTATAATCTTTGGTAGTTTGTCATTTATGCTTAATTAATAAGGGTCGATTGCTTCTTCTTGTGACAAAATTCTTTGTCTCGACGAGTCTTGATAATTACAATGATTTGTTATTTATTTAACGGAGCGCCAGACATCCGCCGTATAATTGCGTTGGTGAACGATGCTGGGTAATGAGGGCCCTGAACCCTGTCCGGGCGGCGGCACAACGAACATTGGGATTTCATCCATCTTGTCATTTTCTTCATCGTCATAATGTTATATAATAATACTTTACTTCCCAATAATTTTACATTGCGTCGCTTAAGCAACAAATAAGTCTTAAGTAAGTAAAATTTTACTGGTTTCAATATCTGACTAATAACGACAAAATATTTATTACTTAACACGAGTTTGCATGGCCGACTAAAGACTTGTGCCCTTGTCACGCTAGAACTATTTGAATAACTCGTTGAGCTTAAATAGTCTGGAGATTCAAATAACACCATTGGGTGCTGAAAATATCTATCCAATGATATTTAAATTAGAACAACTTTTGACTTGCGCTGTATTGTTAGGCAGGTACACGACGATTTATGATTTAATAATAAATATCCTAGAATTCATACACTTATATAACCAAAATATTTCCATCACAACGGAGTCGGTGTGCTTTGTGGCTAATGCCCTCTCCAAGTCTTTCCACTGATTTCTGGCCATCGCTATCTTATATTGAGGATCTTGAGGTCATTTTCAAATTCATTCTCTCTTTGCTCCTGATTTGTATTTTTATATAAAAATCACTAAATAAAGTTTGCTTAGTTTACAAAAAAAGATGACTTAATTTACGAGATAAACTGCTAAAAAGGTTTTTTCCTAAGAATTGAGTAACTTATTGAATTAAATGAATACCTCAATGATCTTATCTTATTACTAGATAGCTGAAACCTACTTTGCGTTTATACGTTTTAAAGCATAAAAATAACATGATAACTTAAAAGTTTGAATTAAATGTGTCATGGCTGGTACATTTTTGCCTATTCTCCTTTAATCTATAACTATTTAATATTTATTTTCGGATATTTTCTACATATTATATTTTCAATTAATAATTTTGTGACAAACCAGACTTTCATACATAGATACATACATTCACGCCTGTTTCCCCAAAGGGGTAGACAGGGGCATATAATAAGCCCACACCTCGCCAGATATATAGTTTGTCTCACGTAATAGGTGGCGAGCCTATTGCCGCTTACCGGGCACTGTTATGTTCGCCATAGCCTCGTCCGTTGATCGGCAGGTGCACCACTTGCAGGTGAGGTTGGCTTGGGCTCTTTAGGTCTTACCTATACACCCTAGCCTTGCCTAGTAATATCGTTGCGCCTTTACGTCTAGAATGTATTGCATAAAGCGCAGTAGCGCTAAGGGCGTTTTTTTTAATGTGACAGAACACAATGTCTACGTCCTGTCCGATGGTACGCAGTCGATGCAGTCCATAAAATGAAGGCGCTTGAAAGACCCGGGGATTTTAGGAACCAGAAATCAGATGAGACGGCACCGAATTCCAAATATTTTATATATTTAGGCCCAATAGTCACCTGGCGACAGAATATCTGGCACTATTCCTGTTCTGTCATACCCATTAAAAATGGTTGACCGTTCTCTTTTATGCGTAAAAATAATTAAACGATACAATGTTTTTCAAAGTGTTAAACATTATTTGTGTTTAAATTATTTTAACTTCTCCCCTTCTCATCTCACGGGGAGTTGTAAGAGTCAACGAAAAGCAATCCTTCCGGACGATGGTCAGCAGCGTCAATCTGCGTACTGGCTTGAACTGCGATCACCAACCTGCCTGCCCAGCGCGGTGATTATAATGTAGTCTATTGGGGAGGCGAATGTTTATCAGAGGACTTTACAACGCTGATATGATGAATGTGCTTCTTAAGCTACAAAATGTTGGTATGAAATGAATTTTTGAACAAGGCGATATCATTGGGCAACCGTTCTCATAATGCTACAGAGTCAAGACAATTTCTTGCGCCATACCTACTCTTATTATATAATTTGGACAATTCAAAAGTGTGGTAACTTCATGCACCCCATGTCGAGATTCTTGCCCGAGGGTGTCGTAAAGGCGACTAAGAGTGTGGGATCTTCGCTAGTTTCAATAAAGCTATCTCTCACCATTAAAAACAGAGATCTCTTCGCTTAAAGTAAATTTACCTACAGATCAGATTACATTTAGATCGCGTTTCAATATCGGTAGCAAGGTTTCTTCCCTCCCCAAATGGTTTGTGAGATTTATGAAAAGTTTTAAAATAAAGCTCCTATTAAAGATTTATTTCACATTAATAAACTATATCTGTAAAATAATTTTCTGAACGTCAACTTTGTCATTTTCTGATCCGCTGTGAGAAACAGCTAAAGAAGAATTGGAGTTTGTCTTCCTGCCATTTCAAAAATAACTTCTAAAATTGACGAAACAATATTCGGAAATAATTGTTTAACAGTAAAGTAGTTTTCAATTGTAAAGATTACTTTGTATTCTTTCTTGCTTTGACAATTTTCATTACCGAGGTCCTCTACAAAAACGAATGAGGCACTTTAACTTCCATCGACGAGTAAGGGTGTCCTGCAAAGCGATCATGAATCCTGAGTAGAGCTACATCTATTTTAAACATCGTTCTGTCCCTCTTAACTTTAAGCAAATGACTGAAATGCAATGGCATTTTAAATTTAGAACTATGGTGCAAGCCGCCCTAAATGTTGTATTTTATTGATTGACAGATTCAGATGAGCCGGACAAGAAAAGCGAAAAGGGGATGAAACATAGTCCTGTCTCTTTCTTCTTAATAGAGCAGGACGAGACGATATTTATTTTGACTGCTAATGGGGAAATCTTTTAGAAAAGACTATTATTTTTATAGCTATTTGATAGCTAAGACATACATACGAGTATGAATAATTAAAATATTTGCCTGGAGAAATTAAACTAATAAACTTATTACTTACTTATTATTTAATTAAATTATGAAACGATTTTTGTAATTAAATTATGGTACTCATGTATATTTGTAGAATAATAAAAATATTCAAAAATAGAAATAAAAGTGCATTATATTCCAAAAAAATATATCCATAAGACCCGACCTATCATTAATGACTGTTAAAAGCAATACGACATAATCTATGAAGTGAAAAATTTATCATTTATTTTATATGATTGTTTATTTAACAACTGTTTTTTGACATTAGTTAAATAAAAATTAAAGAACTTGGTTCTGTTTACTAAAAACGTAGGTCCCACCGAGATTTGAACTCAGATCGCTGGATTCAGAGTCCAGAGTGCTAACCATTACACCATGGGACCGCTGGGAAACTCTTTTAAAAATTGAAAATACAACACAAAGTACACTTTCATAAAACTTTAATTATTCATGAACGGAATGCTAGTAAATATAGAACGGATGAAAAAGTAAAAGCTTATGACGACATCTTACTGAAACTCGGCCCGAAAGTAACACAAAGTAGCTAAAACAAAAAGATAAATTAAAAGATTAGGTTATCTCAGCTTGAGCTAATCCAAAGATAAAATACTTTATTTCTTTACGTTATACCAGATCTGTGAGACTAATATTACAGCATACTTATATAAAACGGAATTAAATAAACTTATCCTCTTAATAAGACTTGATTTGTATTTACATCAAAAATTCTCATTAAGCATCTCATGAAGAATTTGGGGGCTGAATTTTATTATGTTCACATGTTTCAAAGCTGTTTATAAATTGTAAAAGTTATATGGAAATTAATTATATGTAATTAAAAAGCATAGACTCATCTTTTAAATAATTTAAGTAGTAATTGTATCTTATGAAAATTTAAAATAATATATACCAAGCTTGTTAGTTTTGAATAATGACTTTCATGAGAGCTCTGCTGAGCGAAACTTGAATAATTGATTTTATCTTAGACTTTTTATTCAGCAACTCTGTGCGGTTAGGGAAAATTATTTAAGAAAACGGCGAGCAATTTGATTTATTATGTTCGACTCGGGAACAGATTTCATTCCGTCAGTACGACCCCGTGTTTTATTTTTCTGTTAGTATTGCATCACTCTATTAGGATATTTGCTAGTGTTAAGTAATTTGATATTTCAATTTATTTCCAGTAAAGTAGTGAATACTTTACTAGAGGTTCTATAGAGTTTTAGGATTAATACGGCACAATTCATTGCCATACTTAAACTTTTCTACACTTGTGTACGATGTCGAGAAAGATAAGTCTAACAATCTACTATATTTGCACATAAAAACTTGAATTTACACTGCTGACATTACGCTCCATCATGTGATCATAGTTTCAACAATGAATAACTGATTAATAGACAGTCCGTAATCACATTACATGTCGCAACTCACAACACTAAAACACATACACAACGAGATCAGGTATTTAAAAACAATATTTATTTAATTATATCTTTGCGTGTATTGTAATTTTGAAATATAGAAACAACGTGCTTTATAGAATCTTTAAAATTTTTGTGACTTACGACGGGCTTTCATTATTTTCTCACTTAAAAGGACGTCACTTAATCTTCGTTTCTTTTTAAAATATATGAGAAAGGGGGAAAAAATTAAGAATGTGAAAGGGGGGTTAAGTAATAACAAAAGAAGGTTAAGGATATACATCGTTTCAAAGAAAACTATAAAAATTGATTTATTCAACATAGCTATTACAAAAAAAAGATGTTTTTTTTAATTTTGTAGATATGCAAATTGATCCTGATTTTTTTTTAATTTTTAACTTAGTAAAATTTGAACCAGCAATATTAATTACTACGCAAACTTTTAAAACCATTAACGACCTTAGACATTTCTCGAAAACTATAGTGGTTTTTGCTACTTGCCTGAATCATGATGGAAAGTTCTTTTACTTCTTTTAATTACTTACGGTTTCTAAGAGACCATTCCAACTTAATTAGGTACCTAAACATAATGGCGGGAGGCTGATCTTGCCGAGATTTCGCAAGGACGAAAGCTTGCTTCTTTTCGTAACAAGTCATCGTCCTTGCAAACTACTCTTTATAATCTCAAGAACTTTTTAAGAAAGTTGAGATGACAACTAATACGGCGTGGATGCCACCTGCAGCTCGAGAGATCTTGATTCCTGCACAAGACAAATATTTGTCTAGGTTTTGGGTGTTTGTCATGTGTAAAAAATAGTATTTATTTTGTCTAGTACCCATAACTCTAAGAAGTGGTACTCTGCTTAGTTTAAAATTCTAAGACGCTATGTGACATATTTATAAATGGTTACTTCTGATATTATATCATAGAACGCGCACTCTCTTTCTCTGTCGCTCAACTCATTCCATACCCACTATCCAAATTACCCTTGTTTATGTAAAATAAAAAATACAATAAAAAATACAATAAAACTATTTGATTGTCATAAATTTTACTTCAGTAATTTTACGAAACGTTTGTTAATGATTTATACTTAATAGCAAACTAGAATTTCTAAAAAGAAATATTGTGTTTGTAAAACTATATTGTTTATAACAATAGAAGCTGTGTATTTTCAAGAGGTGGAGGGCTGATAACTCGAGGTACAGGTCTAACCTAGTTCAGGTTTCAGCACGCCATAATGTAAATAATTTGGTGTCATAGTACTATTGTAACAGATTTTATTTAAATGTCTTAACGTTAAGGTTATGGTGAGAAATAAACGTTTATTAATATTAAATTACATAAAGATTTTTACGAAACAAAGAATGAATAAAATATTTTTCAAGTGTTTTCCTATGGTTTCTTCAAAATAACTCGTAGGCTATTTTTAAATAAGCACCATTATTCTAGAAGTAAATACCTTATAAATTAATGACATCAACTTATCGTTATTATTCCGACTACATCAATAATGTATGGATTACTACACCTTCTACACCGCCCTTGGATGTAGTGATTACAATTATCATGTTCTAATAACAAATAATAGTCTGTACCTAGTAGTTATGGCCAAGATGACCAGCTGACCGTGGGCTCGATGCAATGAGGCTGGTCGGTGACTTCGCGTGTGCTAATAGGCTAATGTAATGCCTTTTGTAATCTTTGTATCTATGAGTGCTAAATTAGCATTATTTACAATACTTTTTTTTTTAGTTTATATTGAAGTAAACTACTAAGAATGAAGCGCTCGTAGCTCCGCGGTGCTCGGTGGTCGGAAACTATCACCGAAGTAAAGCAGAGTTTACAAAGGTCAGTCCTCGGATGGGTGGCCGTTTGTGTGGCATTTGATATCGAGCGCTTCCGTGCTTCGGAAGGCACGTTAAGTCGTTTGTCCCGGTTATCACTAAATGTGGGAGTCGTTAAGCCATGTTTGAGGCCTAAATTGGCGGCTTGAAATATTCTAACAGCAGGACGCCATACACCTGCCTTCGCCATTTCGCACTGGGTCAGCGTGGTGGAGTATGACCCAGTACCCTCGCACCTTGGTATGTGAGAGGGGGCTCGTGCTCAGTAGTGGGACGGTAATGGGCTGAGATCATCAAACTACTAAGAAGGCTGCGAGAAGCCGTTAGATGCTGCCGACTCAGGATCGCTCAATGTGAAAATCTATTGGGAAGACTTATATTCAGCAGTGGACATCATATGGCTGAGATAGTGATGAACTACTTGGGCTTTGATGTTGTATATATATGTGATGGGATATATATGTTTATCCGTTATTTAGTATCCATAACACAAGTTCTTAATGATACTTATCTTAGAACTTAATAATTGGTGTAATTGTCAGAAAATTTATTTATTTATGTTGAGATTTTCTGTAAAAACTGTCTCATTCCAGTTCATGATGTCACCTACGCAAATAGTGAAAAAAATCAATGTCGCTATAGCAACTACCATTTATTGGCGTTATCTGTCACATAATTAAAAAACGACTTTTAAATACAATATTCAGCATTTTGCGATGGACTTATTTTCACACGTGATAATGGTTTATGGTGATCTCACATAACTTCTACCTGTTCTTACAAGCACGTGCAGTTAGGAATCATTTAATAAATAACTAGTAAGGGCCTTCTCACGATTAAATCGCGGCCTGAACATAGCTTAAGCGCTTCGTAGCTTAAGTGTTCCACATCCATACTCGACTATAGCGTAATAATAAATCCTTTTGATCGCGGAGACTCGTTAACCTTGCGCCTCTGAGATGCGCACGCGCATGACTATCTGCGCGGGCCATTAATTGCTGGTCACACAATTTAGATAAACCTGGAATACTCGTAATAGTAGATTCTTAAAAAGGTAATATTTTAAAACGAAGTTCCTTTAATCTTTTTTAAGCTTTTATCGAGCGATATTTACGTACATATATCATAGATAAGCTTTACAGCCAATTCAAGCTGATAGGCCTTAGGATTGTAAATGTCCTTTGTGTGAGGTTTAACTGTCTCTTGAGGGTAGTTCAAGTGTATAACGAAGCTACAAATAAAATATCCTATAAAATAACCAAGAAGAAGACCACGAGAATCGTCGTATTGAAGCGGCAGTGGTTGGCCAGTAAACTTACTTATTTTATTTTTGGTACAAGTGGTGTTTAGCCGAGATTTTCGATTGTAGCTACAATGCACATAATGGTATACTTTAAGCGTAATAGTTATTAGATAAATTATGATGACTGAAAGTATATATTTATATAATACAATAGTTAAAGCTATTTTAGCCCCGTGGCGAGACCCTTGCCTTTAAATTCAGAGGGTCTCGGGTTCAAATCCTGGTGGCGCACCAATGATTTTTCGAAGTTATGTGCGTAATTATCGCTTGCTCCGTGCCTCGGAAAGTACGTTAAGCCGTTGGTCCCGGCTGTCATGAACCTCTATGGCAGTAGTTATTAGGAAGTCAGTGCCTTCTAATAGACTGACAGCTGGTTTAATCATAGAATGAAGTTTCCCTCTGGGTTTGCGGAGGTCAGACGGCAGTCGCTCTACGTAATAACTGAAATTCAGTCAAATCTGATTGAACCAGTGAGCAGACCCTGGGCCCTAAGCTTTAGTCAAGGGCAACCGGGATAATGCTAGGATATGATGAATAGTTAAAGCTATTTTCAGTATTAAAATATCTGCTTTTATAGTAACTAAATTGTGTTATTTTCTTATTAGCTGTACTACCTAATATTTGCTACGTTTAGTATGTACATAAAAAAATAACTTTTTAATTTGACCGAGTAAAATTACTAAGCAGAAACTCTTATGAAGAGTTTTCTTAAATAAAAGATGGATCAAATACCTTCTGATACTATAGGTACGATATGCAAAGAAACCGTGCCACATAATAACTCCGCCGAAATGTTTCACTTTTTGACAGCATAGGCATGTTTAGTTTTTTGATTTTTGTGTTTCTATTATATTGTTTGATTTTTGGTGGGTCTTGTTAATATAATTGACAGTATTTCATCGAATATCTGTCGAGTTAAAGATGTATCCGTTTAATTGGTATAATATTCATATAAGGCATTATTCTCCATGCAATATGACATAATCGTTGAATTAAGGTTAATTACAAAGACACAGATAAAACATAATGGCGGCTATTTATGAGTTGCCATAATAGTGGTTATTAGTGGACACGCTAGTTCGTCTTCGGTGACAACTTTAATTTTCTATTTTTTTTCTTTGGCATAATAACGTCAATTAGTTGTCCGGTTCGCATGCTCCCAGTCGTCATGGTTCTGTCTGACAGTGACAGGACTGAAGCCAAACTCGCACAACCTTCCTAGAAAATTAGATGTAATAAGCGCTATTATTATTTGTCCATTGTGCCAGATGCAGGAAGACTTTTTGCTCACAAAGCCTTCGAGTTAAATCCCTCGTGAGTTATGAATTCTTTTTTATCATACGACGACAAGATTATAATGATCTGAGATTCAAATTAATGTTTTTTATGTGTTCAGAGCGACACCTTTTGGGCGTAGCGAACTAAAATTGAAGTCACTTTTCAATTTCAGAAATGCATGAGCGTTTTTGATACCTAGGTTTAGTAATATATTAGGTCGGGGAAAAAGTCTTTTCGCATAACGTAGGTATAAACTTATTATAAAATTTTTTTGACTGTACTATTTGTGTCTGGCTGGTTTTGGTAACATTAAAAAGGTTCCATTATAAAGAAAAGAAAAAAATAAAAAAAAGTTGTTTCCCGCTATTTTTCATTTGTTTTTCTCTCCGTAAAAATGAGTGAATCTAATGAAGAAATTCGATACATTTTAAAATTTTATTATAAAAAAGGCAAAAATGCAACTCAAGCAGTGAAAAAAATTTGTGATGTTTATGGACCTGATGCAGTGTCAGTAAGAGTAGCACAAATTTGGTTCAAACGTTTTCAGTCCGGAAATTTTGATGTTAAAGATGCACCTCGCTCTGGTCGCTCTGTTACGAATAAAATGGACGCCATTTTTGAAAGAGTGGAGCAAGATCGGCATATTAGTAGTTACGATGTAGCTGAAGAACTGGGAATTGACCACAAAACAGTTTTGACCCATTTGAAGAAAGCTGGTTATACAAATAAGCTCGATATTTGGGTGCCACACGAGCTCACTCAAAGAAACTTAATGAACCGTGTACTCATTTGCGATTCATTATTGAGACGTAATGAAACCGAGCCGTTTTTGAAGAGATTGATAACTGGCGATGAAAAGTGGATCACGTACGACAAGAACGTGCGAAAAAGGTCGTGGTCGAAAGTTGGCCAGGCTTCACAGACTGTGGCCAAACCTGGCCTAACACGAAATAAGGTGATGCTGTGTGTATGGTGGGATTGGAAGGGCATTGTTTATTATGAGCTTTTACCGCCCGGCAAAACCATCGATTCTGATCTTTACTGCCAGCAACTGATGAGATTAAAGGAAGCAGTCGAGAGAAAACGGCCGGAATTGATCAACAGGAAGGGTGTGGTCTTTCGTCACGATAACGCTAGACCACACACATCTTTAGCCACTCAGCAAAAATTAAGAGAGTTCGACTGGGAGGTCCTAGTGCATCCACCATATAGCCCTGACCTTGCGCCTTCAGATTTTCACCTGTTTCGGTCTCTGCAGAATTCTTTAGGTTCTGTAAGGTTGACCTCAAGAGAGGACTGCCAAAACTATTTGTCCCGTTTTTTTGATCAGAAGTCCCAAAGTTTCTACAGTAACGGGATAATGTCTCTGCCCACAAAATGGCAGAAAGTTATTCAACAAAACGGTACATATATATTGTAAATAAATGTAAATAACCTTTGAAAAAAATGTCTTGATGGATACAAAAATACGAAAAGACTTTTTCCCCAACCTATTATAATTATGTTAACTTACAAGTAAGATGATATATATTTAGATGACAAACTAAATAATAAGCAGCGGGCTAAACGTATACTAATATTACTTGAATTTGTCATTCTTTCAATTTTTTGTAGGTATGCATGCGAATAGGTAAACATAAAAAAGCTGCTTGGCTTACCTGTTAAAAGCGGCATAGAAGAGTAGAATAGTCGTAGGTTAGAAGAAGGTTTTATAGACGGAAAGCGAAATACGACTCTTAACTTGAACCAATGTGAAAAAATGCCGCCATTCTGTTTCTGACTAAAGCGAACCACGAGTTTAAGTTTAGACTTCTTCCTCGCCGTAAGTAATTACTTACCTCGCCACTTTGCATACTGATAGAGTGACAAAAAACCTTGACATGCCAACACAACGTCTCTCACACACGGCATAAATCATTAAAAAAAACCATGGACATGTCTTGGCTGATCTATGTCTAATGGCTTTGAACTACGTCAAGGTCAACAAACATGTTAATTTTCTAGTTTAGAATAAGGTTCAGAACGCATCCTTGAGTTTAAACTTGATTGCCGAAACAATACCAAAATGTGAAAATTGCGAAGTGGTTAATAGCTAGCAGAACGTTTAAAAAATCATTTCGTAATTTACTGTTTATTTATTATAAGGTGTAAATTGAATGTAATCTCACTATCGAAAGCCTGTCCTTTTGAAATCAAATATTTAACAAGGGAAGATTCGGTGTTTCTTGATACATGATGGTGTTATACGGTTTTTAGTGGCGTCCACAGTCCTTGCAATCTGTATTCTCGGTAGATTTTTATCTGAAAAATTTAGTAATTTCAATAGTTTCAAAATAGTTAAATCCTGTAATATAATTTAATTGATTAATTAGGTGGGTGTCCCTTCCCGATCGAGAAATCGAGAAAGAGTCCGATCGTGACAGGCTTCGGCGTTTCATACGATGTCACTTTAATATCAATTCCATGTTAACCCTTAAAATATAGAACCAGATAGCTAAGATTTTATGGATTCACAAAGTCAACTCGAACCTAAAATAAAAGTGTATATTTGACACGATTATAAAGAAAGAAATATTTAATTGTCTGCTACACACATAAAATTTAATGAAATTAAACAAAAAAGGCAAGACATATCATACGATCTGGCGAATACAACGGCAGGGCAACGACATGTATTATAGCAATAATTTAAACAATAAGCAGGTATGCGCAAAAGTAGCGCGGACAGTCGGTGATACAGGTGTCCCATCACGGTGCGCAGGAATGTGCGCAACTTGCTAATAGCCTCCGAGGCATACAGATTGCTTTGATGACGGGCCAATTCGCGATAACATTCCGCCAGTTACCTGCAGCACAATATGCCGGCAGCCATCGGCATTACTAGCGACTTTTCTTTTATGGACATCATAGATATAGTACACAGTGACACGCTCGATGTAGACACGTCCATCACTGTAATAATACAAAGGAATGTCACTTGGAAGTGAACAATCATCGTGAATACGGTTTCTATGTCGGTGTTTTCAGCTGTGAAAAGCTTCAAACTTTTCCGATGAATCCTAGACTTTGCACGACTGTTACTTTATGTATTCATGGGAAGATCGCTCCATGATATTTACCGTAGTTACCCTTTACATTAACCGGGGGGACAAACTTAAAGAGTTTCTTGCCCCTCTCCTTCACTCAAGCTCCTGTCAGTTGTCGAGGGGCGCTATACTAAGAAGTTTACAACAATAAGGGCGGCTATAAAGTTCTAAATTTGATATAAAATGGCATTTCATTTAAGTCATTTGTTTGAGGTTAAGAGGGAAAGAACGATGTTTTAAAAAGATTTAGCTCTAGTTAGAATCAGTGACCGTTGTGCAAAACACCTTAAGTTATCTCGACTTGTACATGTGCTCCATCGGAGCTCAAATTAAATAAAGCATTTTCATCACATCACATAGCTTTGATAATTGCATTACTGCCTATATACATAACATATCAAGGAGATTTTGAATATTCTTCGTGATTACCAATAGATTAATTAATAGATTTTTGGTTGGTCTAAATATGAACCTGCTTCAATCATGGTAAGAATTGTCATAAAGGTAACACAATTTAGTATCGAAATTCTAAAAGATAATATAGTAAGGACACTCTTTAGCAATGTTTGACCTTTACAAGAATGTAAGGCGGAGTTTCGAAGTGAACGTCATAATAGCACTGTTATTCGCCGAGGAAAGCAGCGCCGGCGCACGGCGAGTGTGTCGCGTAACGGGACTCGCGTCACGCCCGCGCCGTGCCTAATGAGCCGCGCTAATCCTTGATGTCCTAGCTTGATTACTAGACGTTGCAAGACGAATGAGTCTTACTTATTCATCCTTTTCTAGAAGTAACTAAGTTTTAGATAGCTTGATGCTGTCTTTTTTATTTTGCTCCGTTTCCTATTAACTAAAAAAAATACGGCCTAGCTTTCTCTTGTTTAATCTTAGTAATATGCATTTAGTATGATTTGCCTGTCACACAAATGCAATTGAGTCACCTGTGAATTCAAAACTAGGTGGTCAAAAGCGATCACCAAAATTAAGTAGCTTAATTTTATACTCGTAATAATACAAATTGATAATTATTAGCTCGTATGTTACAAAGGATAGCCATTGTTAGATCAATGTCAAATTGATTTTATGCAATAGTAGCAATTTTATTTTTGTTCATACAATCTCATTACTTAGTGATATTATAGTTTACTAGCTGTTACCCGCGACTTCGTCCGCGTGGAATAGTATCTTTCGGTAGCATTTTTATTATTTAATAAGAATCATTAGTAGGTATAGTAGATATCAGCGGCGGCGATGCAGCGAATTCGTTAAATGGAACTATAACTTCAAAAGCCAAAATATTTTTTAAACTTGATACACCCAAAATTTTTAAATATCACGTTCCTAGAATAGTTTGGCGTCGTAGTTCCCGTGCCGAATCCGTTCCGTTCCGTTCGAATTTCGAGAATTCCGTTTGTAGAAAAACTCTGCATATCCTAAGAGACCTACGTACCAAGTTTCATGGTTTTATCTTCAAAAATTAAGGACACCCATAAAAACATTCAACCCCTATTTCACCCCCATACTGGTAAAAATTTCAAAATGCTAGAACAAACGATTTTTTGTAAATACAAAACCTTTTGCCTAAATACAAAATGTTATATTTCTATTTTCAAAAATGACGAACTTCATACAAACTTTCAACCCCTATTTTATCTCTCACAGGACGAAATTTCAAAAACGCTAGAACAAATGTTTAATTATTTCCTATCAAGTGCTTAAATATTAAGTTTCATGGTTTTATCTTTTAAAATTAAGAAATCTCATACAACTTTTCACTCCCTCCCCTTTTTAACCCTTTGCAACCCCCTTTTCGAAATAAAAAGTAGCCTATGTTCTTTCTCAGGGTCTAGACCATCTGTATACCAAATTTCATTCAAATCCGTTCAGTAGTTTTGGCGTGAAAGAGTAACAGACAGACAGACAGACAGACAGACAGACAGACAGACAGAGTTACTTTCGCATTTATAATATTAGTAAGGATTAAAATGTCTGGTGATTAGGTTGTTATTTCATACGTAACGCAGGCACGCATGTAACGTTATGCGTAAACCGTTATACAGATTTTTATGAATCTTTGTAAACAGGCGAACACATAAGGCATACGATTTATCCCCAAAAAAATCCTTGTATTTTCAAAGCCGTGCTGAGCAGCGGGCGGTCCCCGGTATCAAAAACTCAATTTAGATCTAAGTAAGTGGTCACTAAAATAAAGTTATCATGTAAACAAAAAGTTCTAAAAATCCAAAAAGGTCTTGATACTCAATGATGTTTAGAAGGGACGTCGGCCAAGGTCGGTGGTCAGCTGGTCGGTCAAGGTCACGGTCATCGACCCAGCACCAGCCCGCCCCCGCACCATCGTGATCAACTCACCACACGAAACTTTAGATACCCACCATTTTGGTTCCATTTAATACGACTTTCCACTTTGTAGGCGATGCGCGAAATTTGGATAAGGTTTTAGTTTTTAGAATTAATAAGAAAGATTTGGTGACTATGCATAGGAATTTCTGTATAGGGATCCTACCAAGATTTGAGGAGCCTAAGCCAACTACACCTGCAAGTAGTGCACCTGCCCAACAACGGACGAGACTCTGACGGACATAAAAATTCCCGAAAACCGGCAATGGGCTCGTCATCTATTACGTGGGACCAACATTATAATGTTCGAAAAGCGAACCTATCATATGCCTCTGCCTACCCCTTCAGGGAAACAGGCGTGTTATTATATGTAAATATTTAAAAAAATCATCGATAATATTTTTCCAAATTAAAGCACTTAATTTCTAAAAATTTCATACGAAACAGTTTTCAAAACAGGAGACTGGTAAAATTCTTCGCATATATAAAAAAACATACCACCTAGTTAGGTTATAGTCCATTATTTATATTTCATTGTTATCCACGTTATTTATTATTTATATTGTTATATGTACTTTATGGCGTAGTTTTTATAAGTCATATTTGCATTATTTTGTATCTATAAGTGACTTTGATCGTATAATTTGACCCACTCACGCTTTTATGGTTTCACATTACCACTTTGCGACCGATTACCGTATCCATAAAAAAATTAAGATTATTGTTTAGGCATTATGATACCTAATTCGATTCACGAACCGGTCGTACTAAAACCACACTTTTAAGGACTGTCTATATAAAATTCACTTTTGTCAACTTAAAAAGGGAATTGGCCTAGTCTTTTGTTTATATGGAAGTAAACAAAATTTCACTTTTACTATTGAAAAGAATATAAAATATTGGTTTAGAAAGTAGGTTCAAAATTTTCTGCGCTTCTAGTACCAAAGTATGCACTTTTGCATTTCGTTTTTATTTAGAAATTTTTTGAAAACTTAATTTATAAGAGGTCCTTAAAAAAGCTTTTTTCCTCCATACAATAAAAACTTTTCTTCGTAATTACAAATTGTTGTACATTCATTTGTTCGACTGTAAGTACATTAAGGACATGAAAGGGCTTTTCAAAAATATGCCAAGTATAATTTACGACACTTCATATTAAATCTTTCATTACAGAGATGATAAATGAGTGCATAAAAGTCATTTTTCCCAGGCGAAAGAAAGAGCAAGCCTAATTAGATTTTAAGAATATAATATTCTCTTGTCGTTCGTATTACTGAGATTGCTCTTTTGAGTCGGGGTGAGCGTACAACATTCAATGGTCGATCCATTTCAAATTATTATGCAATAATAATTTCAGTCAATCAATTTGTTCCAATAATTATACTTTGTATGGTTAAAAAGTCGCAATAACTTTTGTGCATAAATGACAGGTAATTTGATCGAAAAAAATACTTGATTATTTTGCCCATAAGAAAATATAACTAAAATGTATACATTTTTAGTAAACAAGGTAGTCCTTTGAAAATAGGTAGGTGCGCTTTATAAAACACGATACTCTGTGTTTTATTCTCATAATTTTATTGATGGAACCATAACAGGACGACAAACTTGACGAGTCGCTTGCTCAGTTTTTCTCCGATATTCAACTACGATAATAATAGGTTAGCATTAAGTCACCACTCATCACTACATTAGGACAAACTCAAATGAAAACCAAATTAAATTTTTGTTACTTTCTTTCCATCGGTTATAATGGCGATATACTTCAATATCGTCATATTAACTACCCATACAACTATGTCAAAGTAAAGAGAATCATTACATCCTAGCATTATCTTGGTTGCTTTAGATGTCGCAGAAGGAGGCCGCGGAGCGGGAGAGGGAGCGGGATCCGCTCTCTCTCCGGCTACGCCGTTGGCGCAGCGGGCGGGCCAGGAGGGCCCGTCAGGCAGCGCCCGGGGGTTCTTAGGCGGCGGGGGCAGGGGGCCCCTTCCGTCTCGCCATAGACCCCCCCCGAAGTCGGCCAGTTACGCCATGGCCGCACAAGGAGGTAGGGGGGGCGCTGCAAATTGCGCCTTCCTGAGGAGGTCTCCCCGGTTCTGATCCGGGGGACGTTGGCCGCGGGCGGGGTTCCAGAAGCTACAAACCCGGGCACTGGTGCCTCGCCCCTTTTCAACAGCGGTGGGCGTCGTCTGAAGTTTTTTAGTGGGTAGGACTGCGGTGGTCGTGTCGGCCGCAGTGAGCCCCACACCCCCTCCCGGTCTCCCCCCTTTGGCCGGGAGACAGTGCGTAAGCAGCATTTTTTTACAGACGATAATAAAAAAAAAAAAGGCTTGAGCTTAGGGCCCAGGGTCTGCTTACTGGTCTTACCAGATTAAGCTGAATTTCAGTTACTAAAAGTATAAAGAATGTAGAGGGATAATCTCTGGTTGTAGGTATTGATTTTGTTCAGAAAATTATTTTACAGATATAAATCCTTATAGCGGAATCCTTTAGTCTGTAAAGATTATTAGAAATTAGAATAAAAGCTGTTTAAAATAAGTCAAATAGAAATTGCAATTTCCAACGCGAACTATTGTCGTCTTCACGGTCAAAATGCAAGAAGTTATTTACTTCCAACTGAATAAAACCTATCTTATTGTTAAACAAGCAAATCGATAAGGATTTATAAATAAGTTGTATAACAAAGCCTCATAAAGTGAATAAAGGTGCACGTGAAGCACTCGGGGCCTGGGCGTGTTGAACAGGATCCCATTACGGGCCTTCAAATCGATTGCTACTCATTGAAGAGAAATAACACACAGCCCCAAGATTCCTCGCTGATAGCTTTGTACAATGGCGTTTTTATAATAACGCTTATTGATCTATCGAATCATTGTATGGCCTAGCTAAACGAATCAATGTTTTATATCAATATTTTCCTTATATAATTATTTAATACGTTTCAAAGAATATTTAGCTTTAGCCATGTATAGAAATAACTAGTTCCGGCGAGGTGTGTCCTACATGAGTTACATTTTAACGCAAACGTAGTTTTTTAATCTCATGTAGTGTCTATACATCCCTAGATATTAACTTCATACTTATCAGAATTGGTTAAGTTGTTTTGGCGTGAGTATGTACAGCCAGACAGACTGAGTTGTTTTTTATTAATAATGTTGTTATCAATGTATATCGTCATCATCCCCACCATCTTAGTCATTCGCAAAGGTCAGCCAGGGACTGATTTCTGTCAACTCTGCTTTACTTCTGTGACCATTACCGACCACCCAGTACCGCGAAGCTATGAGCGTTTTAAAGTACCAACATTCAGAGAAATAATTTGAAAGAATGCATTGGCAATATGCAATAAAGCCTGTCCGGAATGCTTCACATTTTATAGCTTATGGTTCGAGGAAAAGCAGTCTCCCATATGCTGCTAGTTCTGCTCATAGCAGGCCTTCATCGCTTATTGTGATTTATTACAATACAGACGCGATAGCTATGTTCAGTATGTAGTTAGCGATAACACAAATAATTTATAATCGCAGTCAGAAAAAGCTTTAAGCAGTCAAACTTCGAATTTGAGCTACCCTCAAGGTTTTTAATGATATAAAAGGTAAGCAGAGGAAGATAAATCTTTGTTTTTGATAAGAAAAAGTGAATACTATTTTTTTACCATTCCTTTTCAATTCATAAAGCTTACATTTTGACTATAATCATAAAGATTATTTAACATAGTCTAACTTTGTAAAAGACGGGTGCCTGATGTAGGTTATATTATAAAATTGAATTAGGTCATGTGTTTTGCTATTTCCTATGATCCTTAAGCGGGGCGTGAAACGGCAATTTAGCAGACCGTCATAAGTGGAGGCGCTTTGTACCGTGCTTATTTCACGGCATAAAGCGCTTCCATTTTTTTTGGACTGCATCGACTGCTTACCATTAGGCAGGAAGTAGTAATTTCGACGTGTCTCATTCAAAAAAAGAAGAAAAAAGGTGATAGATCATAGATTTTATAATTGTAAATTTCACTAACGAATAAACATTAATAATAATAATTAAAAATATTGACACCGCTGTCACACATATATTTTCTACTCGTGATATTTTTATTTCTATTTATTTTATAATCCAGTTTATTTCCTAAGAGTTTAAGTAAATATAATATGTGTTACCAAATCAATTTAAAATACAAAACATAATTAAAATGACAAAATTAGCTGTGAAAAATTTTCAAACCTTATATTGCTTCGAGTGACATGTAATGTCAAAAAAAATGATTCAATATTAAATTAAAGAAAAATGATTTTAAGGCCACGAGTAGGAAAAAAAGAACAGCGGATCAGAATCCCGCACGCCCAACATCTTCGCGGCCCCACCCGTCAGGCTCCACGGCAGCGTCGTCATCTGGGGACGAGTATGGGACTCCCCCAGACACCAGCTGCGTGTCGAGCGACGAGAGTGAGCCGCCGTCGCCCCCGCCGTCGCCACCACCTGTACGGCGCAGAGGACGACCCCGTCTGCCGGCCGGCTTGGGACTTGCAGGGCATGCCGCCCCGCGTCCGGTCCTCGCCTCCGGTGGATTAGTGCGCCGCATGAAATGGACTCAAAATATGAACATAAATGTAATGCGTGCGTATTATAGGGCTACGGAGGGAGAAACCTTTTTGACCGCGTACCGTACTCGTTTATTGCCTTTGTTCCAGGCGCTTGAACCAGATACCACCGTCACTACGCAACGATTATCGGATCAAGTGCGTGCCATAAAGCGTTGCAAGATGCTTGATGACGCGTTACTTGATAGGCTACGCTCCGACACATTACCGACTCAAGCCATTGACACTCCGATACGAAGCCCTCTTGCCCCGATGCCACCGCCTACTTCGGTGACAGTGTCGCAGGTGGACTTTGATACTGATGCTGTCAATTGCGAGAGTATTAATGTCAGTGAGTATGAGCAATTGAGGGCGGTTTTGGATGATGCGATTGTGAGGTATAGGTCCACATTATCGTGCATTAGACCACGATTACCACGTTTGCTCACACATAGACGAAATTTAGCCTTAATGGGAGTCCTGAACACTTTGCTAGTGCCGTACTTAAGCACAAGTAAAGATCTTACTGATACTCATTTGATCCTTTATTGTGGAGCTATTGCAGCATGTCAAGTTGCCCATGTAAAGTTTGTCGACACTCCTCGTGCACAACGTGTAGTTCCTAGTGCTCCTGCTTGGCAATTGAGGATCGAACGACGTATCAATACGTTTAGGACTCTCATTGGGAAGCTAATCTGTTTCAGGGAGGGAAATCATCGACCTCGAGTAATGCGCTTTGTGTCACAGGCCTTTGCCGGGACCGGAATCCGATCATCGGATTATTTGGCTTGTGTCACAGAGCGGATTGACTTTTTGAAACAGAAAATTTTTCCTTTGCAAGCCGTATTCGTCGCTATAGGGAACGTGTGGATAGATACTGGCAGAATCGTAACTTCACACAAGATCAGAGGAAGGTATACCGGATTTGGGAGAGACCTAACCAACGTGTACTAGATGATAACTTACCGGATGTTGATACCATGAAAAACTTCTGGCGCAGCATTTGGTCGGTACCGGTCGAGTACACCGAGGGTGACTGGATGAGTGTTGTAAGAAGCAGATGTGAGTCCATAGAAACCATGGAACCTATTACCATTGTTCCATTGGACGTAAGTTGTGCAGTAAGTTCTACTCAGAACTGGAAGAGTCCTGGAGTTGATGGACTGCACAACTTCTGGCTGAAATGGTTTCGTTCTGCTCACTCACTACTTGCAACACAATTCCAGCAAGCCCTCGAGGTTGGATCTCTTCCAAATTTTTTAACAACAGGTGTTACTTTCCTGCTGCATAAGTCCGGTGGTACCGCGGAACCAAAAAATTATCGACCTATCACATGCTTACCTACCATCTATAAGCTCCTTACATCTATTCTGACCAAAAAACTTAATATGCACATTGTGGCAAATAAAATTTTGGCCCCTACTCAGAATGGATGTAAGGTTGGGTCCCGCGGTACTAAGGAACTTCTCCTCATTGACATGGCCATTTGCAATCAGGTCAGGAAAAGACGAGGTAACCTTTCGGCTGCTTGGATTGATTATAAAAAGGCTTATGATTCAGTGCCTCATGCGTGGTTGGAGAGGGTCTTAAAACTGTATAAAGTAGATACAAAACTAAGATCTTTCCTTAAATCCTGCATGAGACAGTGGACCACAGTCCTTTGCCATCCGGACACCCGAGGGGAGCTCTCGGCTTCTCAGGACCAGATTAAAATTGAGCGAGGTATTTTTCAAGGCGACAGTCTGAGCCCTTTATGGTTCTGCCTGGCTCTGAATCCTCTTAGCACCTTGCTAACGAATTCCGGATCAGGCTATCGCCTTCGAAGAGGGGGTGAGGTTATCTCTCACTTGCTGTACATGGATGACTTAAAACTTTTCGCGACCAAAAATTCAGAGCTAGTGTCATTGGTGAATATCACTCAGATATTCAGCAACGACATCGGCATGGAATTTGGTATCGACAAGTGTGCGGTCATGCAAGTACAACGAGGGAACGTTGTGAATTCATCAAATTTACAACTTACTAGTGAGATTTCTCTCAGATCTCTCTCTGAAGGTGAAACCTATAAATATCTTGGTATGTCAGAATCGTTGGGTTTAAATTATGGGGACATAAAGCAATCAGTGAAGGAACGTTTCTTTGGTCGTCTTACAAAAGTACTTAATAGTCTTTTGTCTGGTGGTAACAAGGTACGTGCCTTCAATGGTTGGGTTATGCCCTTGCTCATTTATACCTTTGGCATACTAGAGTGGACTCAGACTGAACTAGACGCCATTGATTGCAGGGTTCGCCAACTGTTAACGGCACATCGCATGCGACACCCGCGTACGTCGGTAATGAGAATGTACATCCCGCGAAAATTTGGTGGTCGGGGATTTTTAAATGCTAAAACACTCCACAATCGCGAGGTGTACAATCTCAGAAATTTTTTCCTTACCACGAATTGCGTGATGCATCGAGATGTTGTGGCAGTTGACAAACACCTTACCCCACTCAATTTAGCTAATGAGAACTGGCGTAAACCGCTTACGTTAAGCATTCAGGATCGCAAGGAGATATGGAAAAGCAAGGAGCTCCATGGGCGATTCTACAAGGCCCTTACAGGCGCAGATGTAGATATCTCCGCTTCGGTGAACTGGCTACGTTTTGGGGACCTCTTTGGGGAAACTGAAGGGTTTGTCTGTGCAATTATGGACGAAGTTATCAAGACGAACAATTACCGAAAGTATATACTGAGAGATGGAACTATTGACATATGTCGGGCATGTCATCGACCCGGAGAATCTCTCAGGCATGTGGTTTCGGGTTGTTCGCATCTTGCTAACGGCGAGTATTTGCACAGGCATAACCTTGTAGCCAGGATCATCCATCAGCAACTTGCTCTTCGATATGGCCTTGTCGGACCTGAAGTGCCATACTATAGATATGAACCGGTGCCAGTTCTTGAAAATGGTCATGCATTGCTCTACTGGGATTGATCCATCATCACTGACAGAACTATTCTCGCCAATAAGCCTGATATTGTTTTGGTGGATCGATCAGAGCGCCAGGCAATTGTTGTTGACATCACAGTTCCACATGACGAAAATCTCGTGAAGGCAGAAAAGGAAAAATTAAGTAAATATCTGGACTTGGCCCACGAGATTTCTGCCATGTGGGATGTGGACTCAGCGACGATTGTTCCGATAGTGGTTACGATCAACGGGTTGATAGCGAAGAGCAAACTTACCAATACTGACCAATATCTTAAGAAGCTCAAGCTAGGTAGCTGGGTTAAGGGTCAGATACAAAAGGCAGTGCTTCTCGATACGGCGCGCATTGTAAGGAGGTTTCTCTCTCTGCAGCCCTAGCCGCCAGTCGTTTGGGTGTTACCTCGCGACCGGCGGTCTCCGTTTTTTATATTTTTTACAGTATTGTATTTTTTTCTTTTTTGTTATATAATAATTGTAAAAAATATAAATTATGTGTAAATTAAATAAATATATGTGAATAATAATAACTTTTTATTTGCACAAACATGGTATACACAGATGATACATTTGATTTACAAGAATCGCCATCACAGTGGCATGCAAAAGTTTAAAATAATGATGATAAAATGCAATGTTATGAATTATTCAATTTTAAATAACTATTTGCTTCAAGCGGTTTTAAGTCACAATATTCAACTCAAGATTTCGCAACATGAAACGATTAATGAGTGTGGCTTTGAGCAATTGGGCAGGTCTTTTTCTAGTCGCATACTGATATTAATTTTATTAGGCTCTGAGTCAGGTGAGCATAAACATGACGTACCAGTTCAACAGGTTTCTAAAGCTTCAGGCCCTGTTGTAGCCCCTGGTTAGCACAAAACAATAATAAGGACCAAGAGATAAATAAACATAATAAAATTATTTGTCCTTTCAGAATATTTTATTGTTAAATTATTCATAATTTTATCTACCTACAGATAATACTTTGAATAATTCACCATTAAAATATACTCCTATAACAAGAATGAAAACATGGCAATTACTATATGCAGAACCTTTCCGAAGCACTTTTGCAGTCACACTGTAACTCTTCCATGTTTCGGAAGATGGCGTTAACCTTAAAAATGTTCCTTGCTCTCCTGCCTAGCCAAAACCCCAAAATTCCTAAAAAATATATTATGTGTATAAAAATAAACGTTTATGTTATATAATACAACTTTGCTTAATATAAGATATCTATAAGCTTTTAAATTTTAAATCATTAGTAGGTATTTACTATAAATGTGGCAAATATATGCGGAGTTCGTGTCCTGTCTTGTTCGTAATAAGAATAATTTTATCTCACATTGAACGTGTAATTGAAGGTAACTGTGGATTATATCGTTAGGATTAACTGGTTTATTTTAAAGTAGTACAAGTGCAGGGTCGGGCAAGTCGGATTAGTGCATTAGCAAGCTGGCCTAGGCCGCGTCAACGACCGCTTTCGGGTCAATCGCCTCGTTTGCGATCCTTTCCAATCATTCATCAGTAACTACCTATTTGCTTAAAGAAAATACTTTAAGAATTATTGTATGAATGATCTGACAGAGATTCTTGTTTTAGAAAATAAATATCGACATATAATGTGTTTTACTTAAGTGAATGACACATGAATTTACAAAACTAATAAAATTGAGAAAGAGAGAAAAAAGTTCTTTTACCTAACTAAATTGATGCAACACTGATAAAATGTACATAGCGGCCATATGTGGGCTGTATGGATCTGAGCTTTTAAAGGCTTGATCTTGTTTTTACTTAGGACAATGATAATTATCAGTATAAGATAAGCTTAGATATCATTTTCATTCAGACAAATAGTACTGCTGTTAATTTACTAGACCAAACTATTTTGTAAACGTCACATGTCTCTCATGTTTTTTAGAAATAGGTTAAAAAGGGCCTGGCTCTCTTTCAAAAAAAATTGTCAGTCAATGATTTACTATAATAGATGTTTTTTTAAAAAAAAAGACCCAATCAATTATTAATAAACAAAATAGGATTGATTCGTATCGATCCTTGCGTAAGGTATACGAAAAAAGAGGTAATATTATATTGAAATGAAAAAGCAAAAGAGTCATCGAGTACATTAAGTAATAATTAAGTTTAGAAAGTTCTAATGAAAACCTTAACAGACGTCATGCTGTTATTAAAAATTAAAACTAGCACCGTTCTATAAATGAATTTGGAACCAAAATGGAACCACAAAAGTAATTTATTTCGGTTGTGACCGGGACACTTTCTCGCTGTCTCACGCGATGAATGAAACAGACAGTACGAAATCAGCTGTAAACATAATGTATTTTTTTGTTTGTGAGAGAAAGGTGAGCGACTGAACCCAGTGACCGACTTGAGCGACTTTCCTTGCACTTATTGTTACTAATCTAAGAACATTGTATCAATTCTAAGAAGACGGACTGGGTTTTTTACGAAATTGAGTCATGGATTTTGTTGCTCATATTTCTACTTCAATAAGTTACAAAATTTTATACTAACCAGAGAAAGACTATAGAAATCATTTATTCAAGCTTGGCTTCATTCCGAAACACTTGTACGTCAATTAAATAAAGAAGCACCACTTCTCTGGAGCGGAGAACTCCTGCTTGGAGAATAAGTTGGCGAAAAACTCGGCAAGGTTTTGTCTCCCGCCAAGACATGTAGTGAGTAGGTTGGAAAGTTCTCTTAGAACTAACTAATTAATGCACCATCATACAACCCCAGAAAAACATTAACGAATTATAAAAGAGTTGAGCGGCAAACGTTAAATCAAATACCAAATTGTGAAATTTTAATGGAATTATCCAAAAGTTTTTACCACAAGGCTTTATATTTTTTTTTTGGGTTATAAAAATAAGTACATAAATTGGGTTGGTAATGTAGTTCATTTAAATGTAAACTAAGTAAAATTTATTACTTGTGCCGTAAGGCACAGTGAATAAGTAATTATTCACTGAAATTTAACAAATTTCTTAGTACTCACGCTATACATTTAATTACATTGCAATATTTAGCTTAATCTAGCATTATATAGCACTAAGACTTATTACTTAGATAATAACTACTAATAAATTCTCTGTTTCTAAGTAGGTTTTTGTTTGCAGTTTTGGAAGAAGATATAAAACAGTTTGTAATTTAATGTAAACTTGAAAATAAGAACCATGCAAATATTATCATGTCATAAATTCTTCGTCATGATCATAATCAAACTATTAGCTTTTTATCAGGCTCATTCTTGCTTTGCACAAATACTTTTTGGCTTGTGACTTTTTTCTCGTTTTATTTGTTTTGACAAGAGAGCCCATAAATTTTTTTTTGTTGTAAATATGGCGTTGTGCGTTTAAAACTTTTAGCCAGTGTCAAGAAAAAGATTTTATTTGTAATTAATACCTTAATAATGTTATTATATTAATTAAATAATATTTAATTCATAGAAAATGAGAATGAGTAGTGATAAAGATGATAAATGGCAAATGAGATGCTCTCCCCTCTAAACCCCTTGAGTCCTCAGTAAAGATGTGGGCCTGTACTGAGATCACACATGGACTTCGTGAGATAATTTGAAAAGTGATGTTGCACTTTTTTGTTTCATCTCTCACTCTCATATTCATTCACAAACACTTGACGGTTAATAATTCACCGTTATTATACATAAATGCTCAAAATATTACAATTTTTAGAAAATGAAACAAACTGGGTTTATGGGGATCCTACCACGGTCTTAGGATCCCAAGCTAACTTCACCAACAAGTGGTGCACCTGCCGATCAACAGACGAGGCTCTGGTAATCACAAATGATCTCGGTAAGCGGCAATAGGCTCGCCACCTGTTACGTGAGACATTATAACTGGCGAAGTGTGGACGTTCATAGCGTGATTTTATATGAACAAAACGCAGAAATTACGATTTGCATTCCCTCCAAGAATTCCCTATTTCGCTTGTAGCCTCTTTTTCGGTTTTTAAGAGAACTTTTCGTTTTACTTCCTGCATACATCAGTCGCAAGCAGTAATAATAAATATTTCTGAAACTTTACCAATTATTTAGTTCCAAGTTAAGTATCATTAAGAACTAAACTAGATAAGCATACATAAATATGTTTTTTTAGTAAATACTTACTTAATATACATAGGAAAACACCCAGACCAGAACAAATATTAATATTTATACACACAAAGATTTGTCCTGTGTGGAAATCGAACCCACGACCTCTGGAGTGGAGTGCGGGTATTCTCGCCACCACGCCATATCGGTGGTCGTATTTAGTCCTCAACCCCTAACATCTTCGCTTCGTAAGCTAATAGCTTCCAGACACGGGGTTGGTGCCCTTTTAGTATAGAACTGGATAGGACAGGTTGTTACCCACCGTGTCTGGCTATATATAACCCAAGATCATGACTGGGAGAGCGAACCAAACAATGCTAGGTTTCGATTAATCAACATAGGTACGCTGACTAGTCACGTCATCCCCAAAGAGTTCGAAGCTTTTATTGAAGTAGAATTATGGTACAGTAAACTTATGTGCTAGAAAATTAGTAAACTTATGTGCTAGAAAATTAGTAAACTTATGTGCTAGAAAATTAGTAAACTTATGTGCTAGAAAATTAGTAACTTATGTGCATTAAAAGTATTGATTGAGCATCTAATCCTGAATTTAATGTTAGTATATTTAATGTTTATGTTTCAATCTAAAATTAGGTTAAGCAATAAATGTTTTATTTTAATGACACGATTAACTTCATAGAATAGTAACTACGAAAGATGAAACAAAGAACTGTACAATGTAGTTTAAGAAAGTTTAAAATCATAGTTATTCATGTAATTATAGTCATATTATTTATTATATTTTTTAGGTTGGTGCTGGCTTAATGTGTTATGGTTAAGCGTTAATAAGATAACATTCTGATTGGACGAAACAGTATTTGCACAATTAGTTCAATATTTTTTCATTTTTCTTAAAGGATCTTTTTACTTTTAACAATAACAGCAATTACTTTCTATATTTCTACATTTTCTGCGCCCTACAAAAGCACCAATTCAATCACGTTTAATTAATATTCGTTATTAGTCACGGAATATAGCAATTACATTAATTGTTTAATTAAGTGATCTCGCTTCGGAATGCAGCTGATCTAAATATTTCTCTGTTTACAATATTTTTGACCCAAATTCTCAGGGCTGACAGTTATCTTGTTATTTCATTTTAGTTTTCTTTTTTTTAATTCGTGGCTTCGTTCGTCCAGCACATTTAGCCAGTGTCAAGTAAGTGATATATTAATAGTAAAAGAGATAATTCATAGTATATGAGAATTAGTGATGGTAAATGAGATACCCTCCCCTAAGCCGTTGAGTCCTCAGTAAAGATGTGGGACTATACTGAGATCTCACATTGACTTCTTGAGAGAATATGAAAAGTGATGTTGCACTGCTTTGTTTCATTTACCAACACTCATGTACGTTCACGAACACTTAACGGTTAATAATCCACCGTTATTACACATTAATGTTCAAAATATCACAAATTTTAGAAAATAAAACAAAACTGCAGACATGACGCTTCACTTTCCCACCAAGAAGTCCTTCATTTTAGTTATGTCATTTTCTTATTATTCTTTCATTATTTTCCATTTTAACTGTGTATCTGGCATGCCAGTCACCTACAGGCTCAAGATTTTTAGTTCCATTTATTTGTTTATATATTGGTTAAGTTAAGATCGTCCGCTTTAAATCCGGTTGTCGTAAAGTATATTGCACTGAAGATGTTACTCGCCCAGTGCAAGGTAAACGACTCCACGTAACACTCATTATGGCAACAAAACATAGACTTGTCGAAAGTATATCGTAGTCTTTTTACTAGAGCCTGGCCTCTGGGCATGCTAACGATAATAAGGAATAATTTAATGATGTTTACTTTTTGCGTATAAATTTAATGTTTAATTTTAAAACGAGTTAGTAAGCAAAAATACAATTTCGTCAAAATAATATTTATTTATTAAGGGACGACGAATTCAACAATATAATTAATAAAATTCAGTATATACACGCCAAAATTTACATGGAATTGCATGTTGGTAAGTAGATGGCGTTGTGAGCATTGATTAACCTTTAATAGTTGATTCAATTGCATGGTGCTTTTTTTGTGTGTGCATTCGTGCGCCACGTTTTATCAGTAGTATTATTTCTTTTTAAACGATTTTTTCTGAAATTTATCAGCAAAAGTGATTTCAAATATATGAGTTCAGGTTGATAAAAACCTGAATTTGATTTAGCAAATAAGTTGACACAATATTTATAGATTCTGAGGCGGTACGAAGTTCCGGTTATGGTTAACCTATTTATGTTGGTCATATGTTGCTTAATCTGCTGTTTAAATAAGCAGCAGGTACTAATTGAGTATCATACTAAAAGTATTTTCTATGTTAGTGAATATTGGTGGCAGCCCTACGGTGCCTCTGAAGCCGGTTGTCAGGGCCGGGTGTTGCACTGAAGACGCCGCCAAGTGCAAGGCGAACCGCTCTCGTATCGTAACACGTTACGACAACGATACGCGCCGTGTTCTCTACGAATATTGCACTTTACTTTTTTTCTTTGCATACTTACATTCGTTTGCAAATCGCTTTCTTATGCATTTCATTAATGAATTCTGTTATTTTTGTGCCCTAAGCTATTGAAGCGATCTCTACTTCGAATCATTTACTAAACATTTTGTGAACAATGGAAACTTAATAAAATATATTCCAAGGAGGAAACCTCTTTTGTGATATTTTCGTATTTCTGTCGAAATAGTAAAACGCTTTTGAGAAAGTCGATTCGGAAATAAATATATGATGACGAATTTCAAAAGTAACACGGCTTACGTCTTTTCGGAACTTTACATTCGAAATATTTTGACGTAACGTCATTTTGATTGTTAATGATGCATCGAAATCTCGTATACAAACTTTGACTGACAAATTTTTTTTTTAACTAGATAAGTTTCAGGCTAAGGTTTATTAAATTTTAAAATATTCTGTTAGTATGGTCATTGTTTACAATATGATCAAATAGTATCTTTATATTAGTTGTAAATTTGGGACTTCTCAAAAGGTGATTTTTTTCTATTGCTTTAGATTTTCCACAGATAACCAAAAGTGTGTATAGACATAATTTTATGACAGCACAAAGTTTTTATGCATCTTCTTTATCATTTAATTTTATTATAGTTATTGTACGTTTATTTCAATGTTAATTTATGTATGAGATTTTCCCACACTTTTTGAGCTAAAGTCATGTCCCATTATCACAGCTTTGGGACCAAAATAAAACATCGTGAAGGTCAACTCGCAGTTTAAGTAAGTCGTGATGATCACTGTGATGTTTTAAACGCTTCACTAATAAAATGTAAGTATGAGGAACTAACGTCAATATTTAACGGAAGAATATTTTTATGACGTTATATTTTAATTATATTATTAAAAGAACATTCATCTTTAAGAAAATTCGGTTATATGTTAGTCACGAATCACAATAGTTAATAACAAAAACCGCAAACTTTTATATTAATATTTTCAGAGGATACCTAATTAGGAAGTGTCCGATATTTTGCCGACATTACTGGTCATAGAGGCTCGTCAGTTCGAAAGAGTCACACGGAAAAAGTTTATAACTGATGTCTTGGGCTGACGATTCAAGTGCAAACTGAGATTTTTTTTAAGTGGCACTGTAATGGATAGGCGTGTCTCACGTAAACGTGAACTAAAACAAGAAGAAGTCTAACTTATTGTATTGTAAGCCAAGTGTATGTCAGATGGAAAGTTACAAGAAAGATACTTGTTATTGTATATTCAATTATAAAGAAATCAAAACGACAGGTCAATTTATTTACAAATGTAATTATTTTGATAAGGAGCCTTAATCAAAATTAAACGAATAAGTAAAAGATATTATCTGGAACAAGAAATAAATAATAGATATTCATGGTTTTTTTTTTAAATCATAATGTAATACTTAATTCATATTATACTTTTTATTTCCAACAAACATTGATTGACGCACCAGCACCTTCCTCGGTCGTTACAATTAAAACTAAGAAGTATGGAAATCATTCAACTTAAAATATTATCAATTCAAATTAGGCATATATTTATTGAATGTCAATGTTGTTAAAATATCGATGTATATTTTCTCCAATGGTATCTACATCCCGTTACCTTCTAAATTGTTTTGATTCCAATAAAACCTCATAAAAGAAACGGGTTCTTGGACACCTATGAGATTTTGGTTAACGCAACGACCAGTCCACTTAATATTATTTAAACAGGAAACGTGAGATCATTGACACAAAAATCCCGGTTGAGTATTTGTTTAGAACCGTTGTGTGGCTTCTTGAACCTTTCGCCGTATATTTTGATTTTTTCGGACAATGAACATTTTCACACGGCTAAACAATAGATAAAATCTTGCGTATTTCACTGAGTATGAGTAACCTTTATTCATTTAAATATATTATATTAATTTCTGTGGATAATCTGATTAAGGAAGCAAGCAGGGAGTCATTGTCCACTGATCGTTGTTTTTGAATTATTAAAATTTTTGAATAAAACGTCTAGGGATGTAAATTCTACATATTAGGATTGTATATGATTTTCGTTATGTAATCATCCAAGGAGAAGAATAATTAGGAACACGCAATTTGGAAGTTTATGGACAAAGATTGATTCAACATGTTACGACAACTTAACATGCCCTCTTTTTTTGGAAAGAACATTAAATAATATTTCTGTAACAATGAATGGAATTGAAATTATATCATGGCTTAATCATTGCGCCATTGAACTAAGTATTTCATAATCGCGGAAAACTATATTTACCGGCGCGTATCTTTACGGTCAGGCGCGCGCACACGACTCGCTTCGACACAGCAAGATGTAATTAAACGCACACGCGGAAGAGTATTATCATTATTCATTAGCAGCATCACCTGCTTCCTAGGTTTTTCTGCGCAGGACCATCGCCGGTGAGGCGGCTCGTGCCAGACCGCAACGCTCGTGCGCACAAAGCACTCCTCAATTCTTACATCATTACTCTGAATAATGTTTACCTGTCTCGCTTTATGAACTTTTAATTTAACCAATAACGGCACCTTACTGCTGATAGTTACGTTTTTTCTTGCATAAAATAATAAAGGAACCACAACATTGGAAGCTGAGATGTACTTACGTTTACGGAGGCAAGTAACTATTAATAGCCACGAGAATCACATTAGTAACGCATTGTAAGATAAGTTAATATGTATATTCCAGTATACCTTCTGCCGACTAAAAAATACTCTGCCAGCATGATGATTTAAGTTCGAAGTGTGTGTTTTTTGTTCGACATTACAATGTGCGTAAAAAATGTTTAACAGATATGAAATTCAAATTCAAGTTCCGTTTGCAGGTTGTAGTTAGCAAAGGCCAATATAGAAGTAATAAATAATAATATAAGTAATAGAATAAACAATAAGCATATTATAAAGTAGGTACTAAGAAAAAATAAAAGTCAGTGCTTTAAGTTCTGAGTTTTAAATCTATTTTTATGTTTAAGAGAGAGCATGAGAGTCAGTCGGTGAGTTTTGATCAGAGCGAAAATTTTCCAAAAATTAAAATGTAACACAGTGAAGTAGAAAACAAACCATTAGACCTCAACACAAAAACGGTATACTTTTTTAACGCCAACCAAATTGATGATTTTAAAAGTTCAGACTCCCTTTCAAATATTTGTTTATCCATAGATCGGAGTTTATTTGAATTGATCCTATAATTTCATTGAATAATTATTACAACCGGCCCTTTTTGCCATTCGGGTATTATAATAGAATTGTGTGCTCGTATGACACAAATAATGAAAGAATAAATCATCTACCATAAAAATATTTTCATTGTAAAAATAAATTAATATCAAAGGCAATGGCTGTGTATGCAATATAGCTCCGTTAAAAAGCTTTTTCATAGTACAAATTGAGTTATACTGACAAAACGGTACGTTATTAAATCACGAGGAAGTATTGAGCAAGAAATTTGATGCCCTGAGCGGTAACGGTTACGAAGAAGACTCGGTGAATGACACCGTGCGAGTCGCTCCCATCTCAATTATCGATTGATTGCTCTTGCTCCAAAGATACGAGAACAGACAAAGCTAGCTATAAAACACACTACAATAATACTAAGAGGCTAGTCAGTTAAGACAAGATTAGAAGCACGAACATTACACACATTTCATGCCCTACCTTGCAAACCTGTCAAAGTAGTTGATTCAAGCTCAGCCCTAAAGAGCTGTTAAAGTGTAATGATGTATTCCAGTTAGCCCCATAAAGACTTATGTTAACAGATTTGTCAAGTTTGGGATAAAGGTTAACAATGTCAACTAAAAAACTTACGCGCCCTACTGGCGTGTTGTATAAAACAAGTAATAATGTAGGAATAGTCAGTATTCGCTTTGCCCAGGGTATTCACTTTACCCAGCCTTCTGTGTTGAAAATAATAGGCACCAAATGTTACAAATTATTAATTAAAGTTTTAGTTAGTTACGCAACTTTGGAGTACTCATTGTAATAGAAAAGCCCTGGTAGGTGCCACTGGTAGTAACAGTTATCCTGCTGCCAAAAAGAAATGTACTGAAATAGAGATGTTTGAGACTTAACTACTGATGTGCTGATTTGAGACTTAACCACTGCAGAGCTAATCGAGTTTTTCCTAATATGGCAATACTGATTATAGGCTTGGCACTTACCGCATCTTGATGAAAATCATAATCTACTGGATACTGGGAATATCTACATTTCTGTACTTTTTATTGCCTCGAAATTACATCGAAATATACGTTCTAAACTCCTACGTTCAAAATTATTTGAAAGAACCATATAAGTAATATAAAAAAATAATTTTAAAAGTTATTTATGGCAGCTAATGTCACTTATAAGAGTATCCTATGAATTTCAAATGCTACCTCATTTACGCAATGTACCTACGCTGTTGTAAAAAAAGCTTCGTAATGTGCTCGAAAGCTCGTAAGCTCGTTTACACGGCGAAATTTTAATTACTATCTATTAATTTAAATTTATTCAGAACTTATTTATAAAAAAACTACTATATACATACATACTATCAAGACAGAAGCACTAAGCAGAGACCTATTCTACGCCCACATTTTACCAATTATATTATTGTTCCCACGTAATATTGGCCAGATTATTGCCGCTTACCGCTTTTTAAAAAAACTCGTGGTCAATAAAGAATATTATAAATGACTTTTTTTTTTAATGATTTGAGAAAATATTCCTAAATAAGAACAGTGAATACTCTATTAATTATTTTTACTAGACAAAATAAACTAACGAGCCCTTGATAATTTCAAAACTCTAGCTCTATAGGTACTCCGGAACCTTCGCAGTACACGTGTGTTGACAAAAAACACCATAATTTTGTAGGCGTTTGTGTGCATTACCAATTAGTACTCTAGTCTTTGGCAGTTGTCAAGGCGATGCTGTATTAGCTTGACAAATTGACCCCACTTGGAACAAACTTCCGGCAACGTATCGTTTCTTCCTACGTGCAGTCATGGCGGATCGTAAAATCAAATTGACTTTAAGTTTTACTGATAGTTAAAATTAAGTATTCATGACGACTCATGATTTTATAATTACTTGTTAATTTATGTGAAAATGATCACTTGATTAAGTAGTAAATTTAATGATCATATTGGAGATTAAATATTCAGTATTACAAAGAGTTGAAGGGATTTTTTTTGAAATAGAATTACCTTATATAAAATTAACACGTACATCTATCTACACATCAAAGTATGTGCAGAATGTTTTAAATTCATTATTATATTTTTCGTTTACATTCGATATAATTTTTTAAATATTCCTTATATTGGTTTGGTCAAAATAGCAAATCTTGTGTTTTTGTTAATCTTGCTTTTATGATAGAGTATCCTGCAGGCACAGATATTCAATGTATGTTATCACATATTATTATATAAGTTATAAATCAGGATCTGAAAAATTTTATTAACATCTATAAAGCTTTAAATGGTTTAGCAAGAAATATCATTAAAAAATCACAATACGTTATAATAGTAAAAATGTATCATGATCATCCTCATCATTCATCGACTTTTGTATGTATCAAAACAAAATTGAAATTCAAAATAATTGAATTACAAATTAAGATCTCTCCAGATCTGTTTTTAATGTCTATGTAGGTCAGTTGTACCAGATTGGTCACTCTATTTGGAGATCGTCCGAGAGTAAATAGATAGGGCGCTGTATAAAGTTTGATGAACGCCCAGTACCGTTTGAAGTAACGGGACCACTGGCCCTAGCAGGGCCGCCTAGCTCCTCCAATACCACCGCAGACATTATAATAATCTCAGATCGGAATATGTTGAGCTTACAAATACCAAATAAAGCTAAAATTTGTAGCCGTAGAGCTGGTTTACGTTTATTTTCATTATATACAAATATTGTAAATTATTATACGTCTTTGCAAACTCGGCTTTTGTAATATAATACAGCAGACAATATTTCAAATATCATTCACATGACAGTCATTTGCTTGGAGATAATTTTGAATGTTGCGTTAGTCTATTAAAGTACAAGATATGTTATTTTTATTATATGTTAGTAATTACTAATTAACCATTGATTTTCTTCTGAAAGAAAATAATACCTAGTGCAATTTTTGCTATTGCTATTATATCACAATATATGAGTTATAAACCAAATGAGCATATTCCATACTACAAGTCACTTTAACTGACTCAAGGATTCAAAAACAAAAATCAAAGCAAATAGATATAATATATACTCTTAAAACTGAGTTAAGTACTTATTACCGCTAGACTTGTGTAATATACATATTTATATAAGATATATATGTATACAAAAATAAATACATATTCTCTAACTATCACACCAAATTTTAAGTTCCAAGATAAGTATCACTAAGAACTTGTGTTATGGATACTAAAGAACGGATAAACAAACATACTTACATACTTTTTTTTTTGTAAATACATACTTAATATACATAGGAAAACACCCAAACCAGAACAAATATTCATGTTCAGGCACACAAAAATTTGTCCTGAGTGGGAATCGAACCCACAACCTCTGGAGTGAAGTGCAGGTTTACTGACCTCCGATCGATCTAAAGTTAATATTGAATAATGAAGTAATGAAGCTCTACCAATTCTGTTCACTAAGTTGTACTTTGGCCGCTGGCCCACGTTTCGTCTATAGTTGCCGGCCGCTCCGCGTGGGCCGCGGTTCGCCACTGAACGAGTTCTTTGGAATATGGGTCAAGTTGCCGACTTGTATTGTATCTCACACATATTTTTGGATTACCACAACTTTCTTGTCTACAGCTGGCTACGTCACAATGATAGAGGTTGATATTTATAAGCTGTATGATCGTTAAGAATCTCTATCTTTTAAATCATTTTTTGTATATTGTTTATACTTTATTCTCCTGTTACTTTTTTGTATTGTTTACCTATTAAAAATTTTTGATAATTTACTATTTGTTTATATTTATTACAATAATCATTTCAGTCAAACAATCGTTTATCGATATATTTTTTAATAGTTTGTTTAGTTCTTATTCAACCGAACATGTTTAAAATACCATAGAAATTACATTTTTTTTTTGAATTATGTATAATAGAGCAATTTGTTTTCTTTTATGGCTTTCCACCTTGATAAAAACCCATAAAAATAATTTAGTTTCCCATTACCCTATTAAGCGGAGAATAAAGCCACAAAACAACAAAGCAGCAAAACATCTCACCTGTGGTCGGAGTGTGGTGTGCCTGGAGTAGTAATCGTGGTGGTAGAAGTTGGTGGGCGATAGCGGCGGTCGGTACTTCTTGTGGCCGTAGCCCATAGTGTCCATCGTGTGCATATTGATGGCTGCACAACACTAGCAGACCCAGTACAACACTAGCGTCCGGCACCAAGACGCAATATCGCTGTCATCTGTAACAACAAAAAAAGGGTATCTATTTTATGGGTTACTAACATTTTAGTCATAGTATTCTATGATCAATGATTTACCTAATAAACTTTATAACAAAAAATAGATAATTAATAGTCTCCAGTATATCCAATACGTACCATGTGGCACCGGCCTAGAATAGTGCCTCCACTTCCTATCTCACGGGGAGTCGTAAGAGTCGAAGAGAAATCCTACCGGATGATGGGCAGCAGCGTTATCCTGCGTACTGGCGTGAACTGCGATCACCAACCCGTCTGCCCAGCGTGGTGATTATAGCCCCCTCAAGATAATGTAATGTATTGGGATGGTCAATGGTCAGCAGTGGACTCTATTAGGCTGATATGATGATGATGACATCCACTATGTATAGCCAGAACTTGAGACCCTGCATTTTTTACTAAAACCTACAATATTACTAATATTAAAAACGCGTAACTTTGTATGAATTTTTGTATGGATGTTTATTACTCTTTCACGCAAAACACTGACTGGATTTGAATGAGTTTATATCTTACCACAACATATAAGCTAAACATAACATATTGTGTGAAGTACTATTCCTGCGCAGACGAGGTCGCGGGCGCCGGCTAGTAGTCTTATATAAATCAAAACATATGCAATAGTAGACTAGTTTGAAATTTGGGTCTATTTGTACGGAGACGCATGTCAACTAAATCTTACCCACGTGGCCACCAGACGAGACCCCATTTTCTAAGCCACCTTCTACGAAACCCTCAGACCAGGCACATCACCCAACGGAGGTTGATCACCATATAATAAATCCTACGTATTTAGTAGAATAATTTAAAATTGACTAAGCCCTTCACAGCTGGCAGCGACCGCAGGAAGTGACACTGCTCGCATTTTTAATGAAACCATTACGTGTTGTAATTCATAATCTCACAGTCATAATGGTGATTCTTTTTCTCTTAAAATTAAAATGTTTTTTTTTGTGAATGTTGTGTAAATACTAATACTAAAAAATTGCAGTTTATAAACTGACTGGCTATAGCCGTGATATTGTTTAAATTTGATCGTTAGTTTAATTAATAAGACTTGTCAACAATAATTATACTAACATCTCCTAATCTGTAAGGCAGAGGACAACTGCTAAGAGATAATAAACGATGGAATTGAAATCGTGTTTAGATAAACTAGAAATCTTAATTAAATTTTCTATAAACTTGATTATTTTATATAGAATTTCAAACGCCAAAAGTTTTATACTTTAATAATAAATAAATATTCTCTGATAATTACACAACTTATTAAGTTCCAAGATAAGTATCATCAAGAACTTGTGTTATGGATACAAAATAACAGATAAATATACAAAAATAATTTATTAACCAATCTCTATTTTTTTTTTACCAGAAGGTGGCATTCAAGCACGCGGTCCACCTGATGGCAAATGATCACCGCAGCCGTTAGAGCCTTGGAGGAAAATAATTGGTGTAAGTGTCAGATCTTTTTTTTTTTATATTTAATTAATTACTTCGAAGGTTTGACCTTCAATGGTGGTGATAAGCCCTATCAGGTCTAACGAATCTTTATTGAAGCTGACTGATCCGACGGTTAATATTGTTATTATACACAAGTAACTTCAGACTAGAGCATTAGCGCGAACTCGGAGAAAAGCACATCAGGGCAGTATTGTGTACATATATTGAATTTTTAGACTTAACTTCTTCGACAACGTACACATGTGTAAGAAAGTGGAATGTTTCTGTGAATTATAATATTCTGTGTTGATTCCGTAACTCCATAGAACCGTTAGTAAAGTCTCCACTACTTACTGGGGTGTGACTTTGACTTGACTCGACTATGACGGAGTTTACTTCACTTGATTTTCAAAAGAAACATTTTAAGATATTAAAAAGAAATATATTGATTTCCTACTTTAAAAAAAATCTTTGCTTTGAATATTTCTTCTGCTGCTAAACCATATTCGCACAAAATTGGAATATCAGTAATTAGAAGTACAATTTCGTACGAAAGTGATAAGTAGTTGAAATAGCAAAAGTATAACTCGCAAGTCATCAGTTATGAGTTCTCCATTAAAGTTATGTATATATTTCCGTAGACGTTACTGCAAGCACATAAAATCTCGGTTGTTCTCCGGAAATAGCCTGTTCATTTTAACAATGGCAGAGAACTTTAAAAGCTTTGATAAATTATTCTTCCTGCGTTTTACGATATACTGTACGTCATGTGCTAATCTTATTATACATCACTCGAAACAGAAAACAATGAACTAACAACACATTTTCTTATAATGTTTTGTTTAAATATGTAGATGAGAACTATCAATATCTTTACGAAATAACATAACTTTTTCTGTAGTTACAATGCGATTGTCTGTGATCAAAGTCACATTTTCGTTCGAGCTTTCATTTTTGTGAAGAAGACACGTATACCTAAAATTACTCCTAGTGTACTATCAATACTTAATAGCTTAATGTATTCTATTAACAGTGTAATAAAATTCAGTATTATATTTCTTAATTGTTATATATGTTGGCTGATGTAGTTGGCTGATCTGATGATCAGCTAAAACTATGGTATATTCCCTTTACATAAAGTACTTTTGTAAGTACTTTATACTTTCTATTGACTGACAAAACTCTTAACATCAACCAGGCCCAAGGAGAGGCTTTAGCCAGCTGCTTTAGAAGCATGCCCTTAAACCTCTACACCATGATGTTTCATTTTAGGTATACATACAACTTTATCCTGTAATCTTCTTTTTGTTAACTAAATAAAATGAGTTTTATTACTAAATATTTATTTATTTTACATCATTTCAAAAGTCCTGGGCCTCGAACAGATTCTGTAAATCCAATACGTTGCCAGCCAGTCAGTGAACTACATACTTAATATTGTTTATAATTATTAAGATTATTAAAAAAGATCTTTGAGAATAAAAATAGCCTATACTAATTAATTAACGCTTGTTTTAATTGACCTGTGAACTACGTAGTACGTACTTTTATACTAAGTAGTTAGTCAGGTTCGACCGTTATTTCTACAACAAATAAATATTAACTTCCTTTAGTAGTTTTTTCATAATTATTATCAAGCGCTTGTTCTTAAGAATAATGGTCGTTAACGGCCATTATAATTTTATTAAATAACACCTAATATTTATCTTCTTTACGAGTTTTTGTTACACTATTGTAGTGTTAAGTTGACTACATTAGAAGTGTTTAAATAAAGTAACTCAGTGTATGCATCACGGATACTTAATAAGGGAGGCGCGGTCGCCGATGGCCAGTTATTGTTTTTTTTTATTAACATATTATTATGTAAATTATTTATGGAAGCCGGTTAAACGTACGCAACAATTAAGATTTAAAGTGCAAAAAACCTTTACACAATTACTTACAACCAAGAACAGCATGCTTCTCAGCATGGATTTTTTATTTACCTTCTAATAATTATTAAACAAATGATGTGATCATTGTCACAGTAAAGTCATCTGATAAACAAAATACCTTAAAGAAATACTAGATTTTTGCGGTTTCCAGAAAACCCATATTTTATATAAACCCATATTTTCCGAAATATTTTCGCTGTAAATATATGGAACGAAATAGTAGTGGAAGTGTGGTCGTTATATGCCATTACAATAAATCTCTGTCTTTTTATATGAAATAAAATTTGTAAAGTTAATAAGTTTGTTTGTTTAGTTAAACGCGCAGAAATAAAGAACTTCTGGTTTGAATTGAAAATAATCTTTTTGTGTTGGGTAGTTTATTTGAGGAAGGCTTTCGGCCATCACGCTTCAATAAATAGAAGCGGATTATCGATGAAAAATATTGCAAAATCCATAAGCATTATTTTTCCGTTGAGTGCAATCAAATAAAATCATTTATTGCATGTCCAATTACATGATACTTATATGGTACAATTAAAAGGTCTACCTTAAACCGCTAATGGAATAGATTCTTCTTTACATTAACATTTTACGAATGTAAATATTTTTTCATTGACTATTTTTATTTTGACGTTTAAAATACTTTACAGTGATTCGTAGTCACGATGAGTTTTATATTTACCAAATTTGCAGACCTCATAAGTAGCCCACCTGCTGATGATAAGCGGTAGATAAAAACGGCCTACTTTTATGGAAACCTCTGTATGCCACCATACATTGGGATCCTCTGATATTATAGACCTAACCCTGGAAGATGAGTGGCTCTCTAAAATAATGGCATGAGTATGAGAGTTACCGTTTGAAACGGTACGGTTCACGGTACGGTTGAAAAATGCTTACGTTGACCAGACCCTAAGCGGAAGTTGAACCCGAGACCTTATGAATTTAGAGTAGAGGCTCGAAAGAAATATAACGATGTCGAATTGCGTGATTTGGCTATAATCAGATGTGACGGACATGCTAAGACATTTTTTAAATTTACTGCTCTTAGGAGTCCTCTAGTTTCTTAAGCCAGACAAAAGTAGGTATGATTGACATCTTTCATATGCTAGAGCAGAATTCAATAGACAATGAGATAGATCTTATCTTCTATTTGAATTCTACGCATACTTAAATAATATTTTGGACAGCCTCCGAGTGGTTTTTGTGAGCTTTTATTTCCGATTTTGGTCTGGTTAGTTGTACTTTATTTCATCAGACTGACTAGCGACTCATAACTAAGTTCGTCATCATTATCGATAACAGCGTATACATATAAATATGATTTCACTTCTAGTTGAGACCGTGACATCACAAAAGCCCAAGGTATTACAGAACATCAAGAATACTTTATAGATTGCCTGGTCTGTCAACTTCAATAACATAAAAGTTTGCAATTTATAGAACAACAATGAATTGCATTGAATATGGCACCATTTAATATTGTTCAAACACATAAGAACAAATTTAATGACAAGGGCTATTTACCGAGCAAAATTACATGCCTAGAATAAATTATTTGCCATTACGTTAGTCCGGCTGACAATGTGTAGCAGTAATAATTAGCATTAAATATGGCGTGAAATCTTCAAGACAGTTTTGACCTCATCTCATGGCCAACCGTTGCACTGTATAAGTACTCGTTCGTAGGCACGCCATTACGGTTGAATGGTTAATTTTTTTACTAAAGTTTTTCCTTCATGATGTGTCATAATAATCATAACTATAAGAACTGTATTAGACAAAAAAATAATTGCAGAGTTGAAATTAATTGATGATCGCTATCAGGAAGCCGTTGTTTTTTGGTCATTGACTCCTGAAACGTCTGATGGTCGAGATTAGTATTAAATCATTGAAGGAACATATAAGGAGATATGATGAATAATTAATTAATGTTATGTTCGTTTGTACTTCCCGGCCAAGTAAACTCGGCATGGTCTGACAAGCTTATGCTTGCAAACAAGTAATGCCGTCGATCACATACTTCCAATACTACGTATAAATTTATTTGTTTGTGGGTGATTAAGCACGCTTCAAGCAATTGAAGATAGGACCGATTACAGAAGTAAAGTGTTCACTAGGGTCAGTTCTTTGGTAGGTGGTCGTTTTATACATAGAAGGTGACAGTTTGATAATTGTAACAGCAGCAATGTCCGCGTGTTAGTTATGTATTCCGGTCACCTATTATCAGAGGATGAGCGCACGTAGACAATGGGCAGCAAAAATTATTTATCGGTGCCTTCAGAAGCAACAGGAATGGTAAACTTAATTTTACTAGACTCAATGTCAAGTTCACTACAATAGATAAACATAAATTCAGCATTCATGCCGACTCTGACGAAGCGGCAAGAACCACTCAATCCAAACGGTGTTTCTTGTAGTTTGACAAATAATACAAAACATTCCAATACGAGGCGTTTGTCTATTTTTTGTCTCCTCACCATGATCTCACGACCGCACTTTGTGTCGTGTTTGTTGTTAGTAGATAAATAGTATTAAGTCCTGCGTACTAGAGCAAGGCTAGATAGTAGTTAAAACAGTATAGTTTGCACTTACAAGATTATGACAGTTACAAGTGTAACACCGCTAACTGTATTGCCCTTACATTGAGGCAGTTAAGCGTCGTTAGCACGTCCGCGGGTTGCTCAACTGCTGGGACGGCAGCAGCCTTGCCGCGGTGCATCATGAGGCCGTGATGGCGGCAGGTGACTCACACGAGCACCGTGGGAACTGATCAACATTGCCCAGCCTAGTATCGCAAAATAGATGACTGACAGAAAGCCGTTTTGAGCTGATTGTTCTGTTTAATAGAGCTCCATAATCGTACCTAAATACGATTGCGACAAACGTACTAATACCAAGGAAGACTAAGATTTTAATATATTTATATCACAATCTACACGTTCTCCGAAAGGTAAGCTTACGCCTGCCATGAAATAGTAAAGTGCCATTTGATTTTTGCTTTACTGCCCTCAACACCTCGAAACTTCATGTATGCATTATACTGTACCATAACTAGTTATTACTATTAGATCTTCATATACTTTTTACGAAGCTCCAATTTAATGTAAAAAGTACATTAAATTGGATGTTTGGATGGCAGTCGGTATTTATTCTCAAAAATTATAAAACGTGATTTCAATCCAGATTGATTTGACAAATATAAAACTGTTATATGAAGTTTAGGGGAAGTTTATGTTCAGCAAAAGACTTGTGTCAGCTGAGATGTGGTCCAAGCTGGGTTTCTGCTCTTATTAATTTATATCAACACATTAAAGCTCTATGTTTAATGGTCGTGACGAGTTGATCTGTCGAACCTTATCGATAGATCATTGTTTGTAATTATTAAGACGTTTAGTCATCAACTCATTTCATTACTACGCATTGTCAACGTCTTATCTCAACCTGATCATCATTTAATAATTTTAATTTCTTGTCATTTACATTGCGTTCAAACACAATTTAATTGTATTATCTCCTGTCAATCCCGGCAGTTTACCACTATAGTTAAAACTTCCGATATCTAAAGCATATTTTTGTTATTCTTTAGCACCAATGTTAGAACTGAAACAAGACAAACGATGATGTCGGAGACCAAGTTCCACTTTGGATCAAACGAAATAACGCAAGGCTGATCAATGTTCTGCTATAATATTTATTAATTAAAACTGACAAACTTGTGATAAGTAGTACAGGCTAGTGGAAAATGGAATCTTACTACACGGTATTAAATTGTATCATCATCTGCAATAGAAGAGGCCTTTAATCTTATATATAACAACAACACAGACATTATATTACATTGTAACGAGCCCAGCCCAGAGGCCGACCTAAAATAAAAAAATATATTGTCGATGCCAAAAAAGGAAACAAAAAGTTTCGATACTTAATCGCATTTCAAAAAAAGAAATAATATTATTTCTTCTTTTAGAAACAAGATGATACTTTACTCATTTTATTTGTCACACCTTAGAAAAAAAAATTCTTTTGGACAAAATTATTTTGTTGGTAAACACCGTTGTACCTGCCCTGCGAGTTCAAGGTTCTCATCGGCGGCGGCCGCGGCGCACTGCATCCAATGTCAATGTCACCTTTCCATACCTTAGATTAGGCTCTACGCGCTGACTCACTGTTTTTTCACTCACTGGTTCAAGACATGAGGCGTAAGGAAGTTTCGATAGAAATTTTAAATTTGCTACCTCTACCACCCCATGTCTTGCCCGAGGGTGTCGTAGAAAGAAAGTAAGGGAATCTGATCTCTACTAGAATGAATGTAGGCACCTCCCATGACTAGACACGTGTCATCTATAGATCTCTGTGCTTATCTTATATATCCTATATGCGGTTTATCATCGCCGAACGTAGAGCTAGTGAGTAAATATAGGGAAGCGTTCACACCTATACTGTTAAACTATAATGACACTATAATGTTAGATATAATGCTAACGGTCAGCATAAAAGTATTAGTCTAAAGAGAGTCGTAAGAATTTGGTAAAAAGAGTTATCTATTTATATATATATTCTTTATTGCAAAAAAAAGCGAAAGGATACATTTTAACCGTAATAAAAAATTGGGGCTTGTGTAGAATATTAATCAAGTCACTTCTTATGAAGAACTGGCTTCTGCTTGCATCTTCAGTCGCGCTTAATTTGTATGTCATTTTGCATCTATCTGCACAGGTTGAAATAATTTCAGCGGAATTTGAAATAATTTTAACGGAATCTTTTTTTGTGCAACTTGCCACTACTAGTCCTCTACCGGTTTAAGCTTTGCTTTATAAGATCATTAAGTCATCTCAGCGCATTATTGTCCAACTTCTTGGCAGTAATTACCGCACTAATCTAGGTGAGATGGATTGAGGACATAATCCAAAATGCGTAATCAGAACGGTTTGGCGCAGGCACGTCGGTGGTGTACTGATGCCAGAATTCATTCAATTCAAGTAGCCCAGAGATAAGTAGTACAACGGCCTAACGTGCCTTCCTAAGTAAATACGACAAACCGCAATATAAAATTTCAGAAAATTGGTTATAGAGCTGGCGGATCCTATGAGATTTATAATAATTCAGAAAGGAGAGGATTTATATAGAAAGCAAAAAATGTTTCAAAACGATAATTTTATGCAATTACAAGATAAATAACTAAGTAACAAACCGTTTCCCAGTCCAACACATACCAATGACACGAATGAATATTCAATTAATTAAAGCAGCGTCGTGTAAATAAATACTATCACGAGAGTCGTTACCTACTTTTGTCTTGATTAACTTATGTAAATTTGATAAAATGTAAACAAATCGATAAAATGTGGGTGAGCTAACCGCATGTTTGTGGAATTCGGCCGGCGCGGCGCGTGAGAGCCGAACTTAACCCGAATGCGAAAACTACCTTAACAATAGTTCCAAGTATCACACAGCTGCGTAATCTAAACATTAAATTCAGTGGCGTTTGTGATCAATGTACCGTTAAGCCCGAGCGTAACACTTTGTTGTTATCAAAATAAAACTGTTTTATTGAGGTGAAAATGGAAAAGTTAGCTGGCTGCGTTCTCTGCAACTTACACGAATTCAGCAGAAACAACAACTCAGCAGAAATTCCACGCTAAATGATCATAACTAGATGCATTAAATCTATTAATCTGTGATCAGGCAATTAGGTCATATATATGCCATGGCAAGACAACAGTTTGAATGTATAAGCAAATACCTGTGTAAAGTTTGTTTTATATTAAATTATGTACGTCTATTTAAAAAAAGGGACTTAGAGGATTGTAAACGAAATTTCCGCCTAAAATATACCTGGACATAAGAAAATTTTATTGGATTTAAATTTGAAAACAAAAAACAGTATATAACTCTATAGGTAATCCTCAAAGTAAAACGAGAGACTCAAAAATAGATCCGACTTTGAATATGTGGCGAACAATTCTTTGCCAATTAAACACAATATATAATATTGCGGTAAACTTAAATTTGAAAAATAAAATTATACTCTATAAAATAAAGAAAAAAAACATTTCCTGCAACTTAAGGATTTTAAAGAAGATGGTTTAAGTGAAGTTACTCTATGACTTAGCTCATCTTATGCTGTCAATCTTAAGCTGTTTTTCTAATGACTGCACGTATATTTTTTGAAGAATAAATTCTCATAACTTAACTGCTCCTTACCTTAATCTTAGACAATATTCATTATGCCATAAAATTCCGAAAGTAATCAAAGCTCTGGATAAGCACTACCAAAATTCAAAAGTCTATGTTAAAAGTATATGTTACTAAGTAGAAGTACAATTTTTTTTATATCTAAAATAAATTTTACTAGGCGGAAGTTATTTTTATGAGAGGTGCCGTCTTGGACTTAAGTAGCAACTACCGCAGTATCAGTTTTTCCGTCACTGAAATACTGATCATATCTAGCTACTGCGTCCTCATATAAAATTTACAACTCATATCTCGGGTGACGAGCATAGTAAGTACTAATCAAGATCCTCCTTTTAAGGCACTGGTGTTGGTGTTATGCACAAGCGTACTCAACTCAGGCAAACGTATCGTTCATCTCTCGATGAAATTATATTTAGCCTTAACCACGGTTTCACCAGCAAGACCTTAATTTTTACATACATGGTTAACATAATTAGAGTTTCATCAGGGATCCCCAAGTTACATCGATTAAAAATATGGGCAATGCTACTCATAAATAAAGTAGCATTCTATTCGTTAAAAAACGTATCACATCAGTCCAGTAATTTCGGTGCGTATTGAATGCAAACAAACAAATAATCAAATCATTACTCTTTATATTAATGCCGTTGCTTCGCTACAGCAGCTATTTAATAAATATTTTTAATCTTTGGTTAATTTATTGGTGTTTGCGTAGGGATCCCAAAATTTTTCTAGCAATAAATATAGCATATTATGTTACTCAGGGATGATGCAGCAATCTATTGGTGAAGGTATTAATGAAATCAATTGAGTAGTTTTTGATTTCATACATTACAGACATCCAAAAATATAAATATCAAATCATTCCTCTTTATAATATTAGAATGGTATGATAATTAGATAAGAAATCCATCAAATGTAACTTATCAGAAAATCCGTGAAGTATAAATCATTGCCAAAGTTACTAACGAGATTATTATTTTAACTACAATGATTAGTAGTTTCCTGCTGCCTTATGGGACTGGTCACGACGTCGGATCCTCGCCTCAAGATGACACCGCGAGGCTGACCTTCCTCCTCCATGCGGCCTGCAATTACACCGCGTACCTGTGCAGTTATCTAATAGGCGTTATCATCACGATTGTTTAATTTATAATCGTACATGCCAGCGAGGATGACCGTGTAGCAATTACCGATTCCAAATTTTATTATAAAATTATGACGAAATAAACTTATTAAACGCTAAACATGCTGAACCTGTTCGTTAAAGCCCAGGTTATTTAACGGATATCATGTCTACGGCTTATCTGAATAGCATTCGGTTGTAGAGATTGGATATATGTAATAATTATTGCCTCGATAAACCCGAGTCGTAAATCTCAGTCATAAATAGCGCATTGCCGACCCTTTGAAAACCAATTCACTTTTTTGATATTACATATAATACCTTGGAAAGACGGTGACAACCTCGAGAAACTAATTGTGACCGGAAAAGTAGAGGGGAAAAGGCCTCGTGGGCGCAGCCCATTACGTTGGTCCGACCAGATCCGCACCACTCTCGGTTCTACAGTTCACTTTGCCCTCCACACCGCCGATGACAGGATTAGATGGAAGAATATCATTAGAGAAAGGGTGTTTCAGAGGGGTGGTCACGACCCTCAGCATTGAGGAACACGACGCAAGGAGGAGGATAATACCTATCTTAGGAACCATCGCACAAGAGCTTGTTCCACATTCCACAATCGATGAGTATGCGGCAGAAAGTTTCTTTTGGAACGCACCGTACGGGCCCGTCTTTTCTAAATGTAACTATTCTAAATTATGCAAGAAGTAATAATACATAGTAAGTAAGTATTTCACAGTAAAAACTTGAGGTTTTTTCCGCATCGTTTCGTTAGTTACACTAAGCTTGAATGATCTACAATTTTTATATCCGATCTAAAAGCGGTTAAGTAACTGCACATAACCTTAGCTTTTGTTGTTCATTGTCACGGTTAATACTACTGTTAACTTCGACAACTCGGTAACTGTAGTTTACCGGCGCGAACGCACGTTGCGTCACAATCACAAAGCCGGGTAAAAAGTGCATCCACTTGATGCGCAGTCGTCGCGTGTTGAGCCCCCGATGTAGGTCACGTCTATCGATTCAATGCTAATAATATCTATTTAAGGGCAACTATTTCCATTGTTAAGGAAACATGACAATTGATAAGTTAAGTACCTATAAACAACCTTTAAAGACCACGGCTTTTGATAAAGAATCAGTAAAAACTACTAGTAAAATACCAATCTGTGACAAAAACTCATAATATGACTTTTGAATGCAATCAGTGACCAATCCCTCTCTTACAAGATTTAAGAAGATACGGTCATGCCCAAAATGGCATTTAAAAACTATTTAATACAGTCAGTAGTAAACAATTTAACACAAGATAAGTCCATCTTATACACGTCATCACTCAAACATTTAGTAATCTAGATAAGTGTTAAGTTTTAATTGATACTAAGTGCTCAGTAATCCATTTGTGTATATGTAATGTAACTTTTTGACTGAGTTGGTTAACGTCAAAACTAAGTCGCAGTAAAAAAATAGATGTATAATTCTAAGTGCTGAATACTAAGTCATTCATCGTAATGTATATATTGTAACTTTTTATTGCAACTGATTTTGACGTAAGCGAAGTCATAATTCCTTGTTATTTATCTACATATAATCGTGGGATGTCGATGCCGCTTCCGCGACGCAACCTACAAAGGAACGCGTTTATGTGCGATAATGTGTTTACGAGTGGTTTTACATAAAATTATCTCATGCTCATAACACTATGTGTGTCAACTGTCCCGCTATGCCGCGCACTACCACCGAACCCGTACTACACTACTAGTTACAGTTACCAATTATAAAAGAAACAATGATACTCTGTGGTACTAGTGGAAGCCGCGTCAAAAGTAGCCGATGACGGTTCATGATTTGAAAATAAACACCATAATTTTCTTTTTGATATAACGAATTGATGCGATTTTTCTAGTAAATTCGTTTTTGAGTTTCTCCGCTTGGTTTTTAGAATAAAACAGCACTGATTTTAATAACCGAAAAAACTATGTTAAAAATAATGTAACATGAAAAATATTTCAAAATAGGCAATAATGTATGTAGCCGAGATTGTTGTAGACCTACAATGTGAAAATGGAATATGGCAATTGTTGATTAATTAGAAGCCCACATATGGAAACGACTAACCATTCACACAAAAAACTATTGTTTCCTGCCTTTTGGCAGTAGTCCTTCATCTCACAGATTGACATTTATACTAATGATACATTCAGACATTGTTGATTCGCCAATTTATAACGTTGTCAAAATTCACCAAGGGAACCTGAAGAAGCTAATTTACAAACAAAGCTTTTACTCTGAACAGTCAGGAAAAAAAAATTTTTTTTGAAAATAAAGTCTTCTACAATTAATGTTTTTATTTTTGAGGTAGGACAGGAATGATTCATAATAAGCAATTTTATGTAACAAATTTTTATCCACTTTTCATTTGTTAAACAAACCAACATTTAATTTTAAAAAAATTTAACATATATATAGTCTCTATCATGTTGTGGGTAAGATTCAGACACACTTCGTTTGGCAGATTTCAAGTAATTAGTGTATTACATACAATTATTAATTTAATATTATAAATTATTCAGTTTCTAGTGGTAATCTACTCATTGTTTGCATTAAACGTTTATTCATGAATAACAAATATGACTAACTAGCATATGCCCTTGTGGCGTAATAAATATTCTATAATTAATAAAAACACGTGCATACGTTATATACTATCGAGGTCTCCGCCACTCTTAAGGTCAAAATCCTTTGCACATAATCGAACGAAGCTACGCCTAGCTGAAGGCACTCTACCCGCGCTTTCATGGGAATTTGTCGTAAAATCAAACATGTAATAAAGACTTTATATATCGCATTGTTTACTTGTTCATTTATTTGAACAATTAACGTTATTTATTTGTTCATACGTGTTAGTTTTGAATGGCCACGAGATATACCTCGTTGATGTCTTTTCAATAAAGCGCTTCCAACTACTAGTGTTTCAAGATCTAATCACGCTTTGAGGATTATTCCATTCTGCTCATAGTTTTCTTAAAGTGAATACTTTTCTAGTCTTACTTACAAGTTTCGTAAAGGGCAACTAAGGATAATAACACAGAACTACCCAGTAAGGTTAGTTTCACTATGCGGGATAGACAAGCAACCTGTTTTGTCTATAGTTCAAACTGCACAAAAGAGGGTTAATTATATGTGCATGTTACTTACTAACTATCCATCTAGATTCAATTTAAAGTTAACAGGTTCTGTCTTTTAAACTCATAAATTTTTTGTCATAAATTATTATTGCAAAAAATAGTTGCAATTTTATATAATCCGATACTCCGAAACAAAATTTGAATGCGACGGATGCTGGTTAAGATTTTAAAATAAGTTTAAAACCATAATTAACTTAAGTGTCTTGAGATAACGGAAAATAAATTACCTTTTCATTCGACCCAAATAAAAACAACGGTGCGCTCCTGTGGCTATAGTTCGGTACTTTGACACAACAAACACAACACTTCAAACGTTCAAAAGTGAGTTATAGTTAATTTGGGGAACTGATAACGTATTTTAAAGGTTGTAGAACGAGTTTCGATCGCGATAATGAAAGCGCAGGCGACCGCGCAGCCGCGCGCAGGAAGAGACTCGGCGGGTGTGCGCGCGCTGTGCACTTGATCGCTGAACTGGCCGTGTAACCCAACCAATTCCAAACATACAGTGCGACCAATAAGCTTTGTACACCCGCCGACTCCTCAACTGCGCCGTGCTGCTACAACCCGTAATTGTAACACAGAATAATGCGGGCAATGGACATCAAACCGCAGACGTTCGGAAAATGTGTTGTGGTCAGGAGCACGAGATAACTTAATTGATCTTTGCATGATCGCTATCACTCATATCTATGGTAGCGTTATCTTCAAATAACTGTTTCTTAAAGAGTCATACTAATTGTTTTAAACTGGTTTTGTCTAGTATTCAATAATCTGATAATAACTGTGGAAAATCTCTATAAATTGTGTAGAGTTAATTTATTTCTTTAAGACATAAAACACGATAATGACACTCCTTATTTCATAAATAAATGTTGAGACACAGTTTCGTTCACAAAATTGTTTATAAATTGGAATAGTCCAAAATTCTAAAATCCTTTAAATCTTTTTCTAGTTGTTGACTCCCGTTGGATGGTGGCGTATTGAGCCGAAATTTATATTTAATCCTAAATACCATAAAAGGGACTGTTTTTATATGACCGTTTGGAATACAATTATAGCTGTTATAGTTAACAACTTAGATAAGTACTTAGTAAATAATAGTTATTTACTAAAACGATATTTCAAAATTCAATTAAAATCCAAAAAAAGTAAAGATTTTTAAAAAAAATTTATAGTCACATTTTTATTGTGGAAAACTTTATATTTTCTCCATATCTCTTAATACTAATTTGCTAATAATTAAAACTACTAATAGACGAAACCTTGAATAACCTAATAACAACTTTCAGTGTGTATACAATAAACACATAGTCGTATGTATATAAAAAAATATTTTATTATAAACAGATAATCTTTTAAATTTTATAAATTATAAACAAAAATTGAGTTCTAAAAATGTTAGTAACATGACACAGTAAAATTCCACACAGGCTAGGTAAAAATGCTAATTTCAGAAAAAGTGTGCTGTGTGACGAAATGTTGTACCGTACGACCTTAATTTAAATGAAAGTTCAGTAATCTGTTACTGAAATTTTTAATCCTAAGTCTACTTGCTTTATTAAATCCTTATTAAATTTTCGTGGAAACTTGTAGCTGGTTTTCAAAATAATGGTGTTTTATTTACTTTGTAAAGTTAACCGTAAGTTTACTAGAAGAATGTAAAATAAAACACTCCTGGGGTGCCAGTAGCAAGATTCACCCAAGTAGGTAAGGACCACGAGGTCTACGTTCGATACGTGACTGTTTAAGTGGGCTTCTGGCTTTGCTATACACGTTAAATTGATCCCCAATGCAAGTTAAGGCTGCGTTTCGACGTTAAAGACATAATTTAACTAATACATTTACTTCATATATACATTGTTTAACTAATATATTTTCTGACGTAAAAAAAAGTACAGCACCAAAAACTTGTCTGACCCGGTGGCCGAAATTGGAACTAAGCGTAAAACTGTAATTTTTTTTTTCAGCAGCAATTCTTAATTCGACAACAGCGTCACCGTCACCGGTTCAGATAAGAATCTGGCACTGTAAACGTCTTATTTCTCTTTCGAACCAGAGTTAAACGTTGAAATTGTAAAGTTTATGCGATGAAATATTTTTTATTTATAATTACAAGCACAGACAAACGGAAGACTCTTATTGGTTAGCAAGTCACACGCTTGTTCATATCCATTCAAGTAAAATCACAATCAGCACTGCTCTGTGCTCGTCAATTGTTAAGTCTCAATCACATGACCAGTAGTTTGACTGTGTACATTACAGTTCAAACTGAAACACAATTTCGCGTAAAGTTCTATTATTACGTTTTATTTATTTTAGTATGTGGACAATTATTTTTAAATCTTAATGTGATTGTTTGTATTACGTATGTTGATAATTAGCTTTTATGGATAGACCGAAGTTACCTCTTACCGATGTGTTTTCATGTTGTTAAAAATAACATAAATGTATGTGGTACCTAGGTGTTACTTTATCATGAAGAAAGCCTAATCTAGAAAAAGTGAAACAATACATCTTGAAGATTAAAAATAAAGTAATTAGATACATTAACAACAAAAAAACTATAGGAAACTAGTTTGTGTTACTTATATTACGATGAGCGAATGCCAATAACAGTTATAATGACAACCATTTATATAAAAACGGCTGAGCATAAAAATAGGTAACGCGTATATCTTGATGCTGCATAAAACCGCGTGAGCTTTATTTATTTAAAGTATGCGAATGATTGTATTTAACTAGGAGCATTCGTAAAGGCTGTAAAGCTGCAGCTGGTAAACAGCGGGTTGCGACGCGACAGAAGCAGCAAAATGGAATAAACACATTTATACATATGTACATTTATTTTCTGTTTATAGTTAGTACTAAAAACACAATTTCTGTTCACCGTTAGTACTTACGTAAATACATTTCCTGTTCATCGTTAGTACATATTATTATGTAAATATAATTTTGGCGTCGCAGTTCGCTGGCCCGCACAGCCTCAGCCGCGTCCTGCGACGCCGACAGGCGCACGCCTCGCCCGGGCGTCGAACCCGACATGTCTCACACAGCGCCGCTCTGTACTCCCAAACGTACGAGTATTTTACAAAAGTATTGCAGAAAATTAATATGGCTATTTTGTTTCTACACTATGACGCGAAAACGCAATAGCTTCGTGCGGTTAGTACATTTAGCCAGTGTGACGTAATAATATATAATTCATAGAAAATGCTGGAGATGCTGATTTTAATTTTTGTTGTTATTACGATGGTTTAATTTAATTGGTAATTATATCTTTATAATTATAATTTAGGTCCAAACCTTGTACTTTAAATATGCATAGAAGCAGCCACAAAATACAAAAACGTGCAGTGATGGATATTGATAGGTTTATTACAATCCAAACCTAAATCCAGATCCAGACCTAAATATTTATGAGTACATTCTTAATTGAAAATAGACTGCGAAGGAACAACAAAATTCAAAGACGGCTAAAATTAATAAGGAAATGAAGATATTATGGGTTATATTTACGAAATCGTTAAAAATTGTACTGTAAGCAAAAATATTAAAGCTGATTATGCCAAATAAAGTCGTATATGACAAACTTTCTGTGCTTAATTTGTTTGTCTTTTGTCTTTTCTTTATTTTACGAAAGAACCACCGCATAATTGTCTTTACAACAAATATTTGCTAATGCATCATTCGCAGGCGTTCAATCTTGCTTGAACTAATACCTTTATACCTTCAAGTATTCATTGGTCTTCCTGAGGTTTTACAACAAAGAAAATAAGCCAAAGCAGCTTATTGGTCTTCTCTATTTAGTTATTACACTTTTAATTTGCCTCTTCTCACAAACCAAGGGAGACGTGTTATACACGTATAATGCCTTTTTTTTTTTATTTAGTAATTACTAATGTGTACTGCCGGAAGAAATGACCGAGGATCCTACCTAATGCTTTACCCCCCAAGCGCCCTCTACTGAGCACGAGCACGACCCTCCGCTTATAACCAAGGTGAAAGGGTATTGGGTCATCTACACCACTAGGACCCAGTGCGGATTGGCGGAGGCAGGTGTGGCGTCCTGTTTTTTTTAAAGCTAACCAATTAGGTCTATGGCCTAACTACTAAGAATCGCTTGATATAAAAAGCCACACGAAACACCCTTTCAAGGAATTACCTTTGTGAACTCTGCTTTACCTCGGTGATCGATTCTGACCTTCTACCATCGCGGAACAACGAGCGCTTGTAATTAGCAATATAAGTTTAGTATTAACAAACTACTCATTTTTCTGCTATCTTTACTACGTCTACAGCCTAGCTAAAGCTAAAATACTGTTTTATGTCATGTGTCATACGAATACGAGTACATAATTATACCCCACCACCAAGTTTAGTAGTAGTACGGGTTAACCATTACTCCCATATTTAGTCTCTTCATATCCTAGCATTATCCCGGTGGCCTAGATTAAGTTTAGGGCCCAGTGTCTATTCACTGGCCTAACCAGATTTGGCTGATTTTCAGTGACTATATGAGGCGACTGCCGTCTACCTCACATTCCAGAGGGAAACTTCTATCTTTAGGATATCAGAGGGAACTGACTTCCTATTAACGAATGCCATATATGTTCATAACAGCCGTTGCTGTCGGCTGCTGTCGGTTGCTGTCGGCTTAACGTGCTTTCCGAGGCACGAAGCAAGCGATAATTACGCGATAACTTTGAAAAGACATAGGTAGACATAGGGTTCCTCTGAAACTGAAGTCTATGGGTCTTGCCACTGGGCCTCTTCCCCTTATCGAGTGTAAAAAAGTAGTATTTTCTAAATCAGCCTACAACCATCAAGGATATCGGTTAACATGCATAAAACTAAGGTGGCCACTACTCTCATTACTATTCATGTGAGGTTTTTCCTAAATGGCAGTGTATTGAATATGGATATGCGTGTCACTCACAATCAGGGTAACGTAGCTTTGCTTCATTGTTTTTAAATGAAACAGTTTTGCATTCTACCATATTTATCTATCGAAGTCTGTTAAACACATTTTTTTTATTAGTTAGTTCACTCGTTAGAGTATTTGCCAGTGTCAAGAAATTAAATAAATCAAGTTATTTACATAAATGTCGCGCTTTTTGGCATTTAGATAGTGCCAGAACCCGTTACAGTCAAGTCAGAGTCCTACCCCATTAAAGTAGTAGATACTTTACTAGTTTTGATATTCACATATAAAATTTTGAATTTATACCAGTTTTGGAAAATATCGCCAAAACTGCATTGAAAAAAGTTTTGCAGTTGATTAAAGATTTCCTTCTTCTCGATTCTGTAAAACACACTCGCAGCTTATTTTATTTTAAACAGAAGTCTCGTGAGTTGATGATGAAAATTGACAATCTGTAGTGTTTTAAATAAAAGATTTCCTTAATACTATATAAGTTTATTTTTGTATAAAAACATAACAACAACATAATCAGGCGGCGGAAAGCCGGTGGATGCAGGCGGCACAAGATCTACGCGAAAAACTATTGGGAAGGCATAGGCATAAGCTCATAGAAGCAGCAGTGGACTGCATAAGGCTGAAATAATAATGATGAAAACATATAAAATATTGTAATGTTAATGTAACCTCAAGTTAGCATAAAAAACAGAACTATAAGAAACCCTACTTTCTTAGTACTAACTTACAAGAAAACCATATAAATGAACGGTAACTTTATTACGCTATTTCTATTTTGCATCACAAAGGAAAAAATGGTAACCTCAGTGTGTGGCACAAAAAGGCTTAGCTTTATGTTCGTCGTTACTGAATGGCCGACAGTTATTTCATTGTAGCCTACAATTGATAAACGAACACAATGTAACCTAGGTGAATATACCTACTTGAAGTCATATTTGCGTCTTACCTTTTGTCAACCTTGTGGTTTAGTGCGGTTAATAAAACTGGAGATATAACAGTTTTTATAACAACACTAGCTGACCCGAGAGACCTTTGTTGAGATTTTTGTCCATTGCGCTATTTGTCAAACGACTGACAGCAATATCAACGCCATGGTTACAATGAAAAGTTTATATTGTCAGAAAGTTTAAGAGGGTTGTTAAGTTTTCATACATTTATAAATTTTTCCCTCATCCCTAATTTTAACGCCCTGCTGATTTGTAAATCTAAAACATCCAGGGCGCCACCCAAATGCATACAAAAAAAACAGTCCAGCCGCTAGGAAGTGTTTAGTGACACACTATATATATAGAGTAGTATTATATATATAGAGAACATAGGGCCAAAAACAACCTTAGTCACGAAAAAAAAGGTATGAAAAATAACGACCATTGTACAAGTAAGAGGATATATTCACTTACTTGTACTTTTTTATTTCGTTCGGCACAGTCTTAGGTTATTTTTGCTCCAATGTTTATTATTGTTAATTATAATAGGAGTTAAACATGAACCGAAACTCTTTTTGTTTTTTTTGTAGTAATAATTAATCTACTCATATATCAGTACATATGTAAGTGATTTTTTTTTTATTTATAACTTACAAAATCAGCACATGTTTCACACAGCAATAATTCATGTACTGGACTTCTTGCCGGAAAAGTGAAGCGTCATGTCTGCAGTTGTTTTATTTTATGTACTAAAATTTGTGATATTTCGAACGTTAATGTGTAATAACGGTTGATTATTAACCGTTAAGTGTTTGTGAACGTACATGAGTGTTAGTAAATTAAACAAAACATTGCAACATAACTTTTCAAATTCTCTCAAGAAGTCCATGTGAGATTTCAGTAATAGTCCCACATCTTTACAGAGGACTCAAAGGGTTTCATCATCATCATCATCATCTCAGCCCATTAGCGTCTCGTGTGAGGGTATTGGGTCTTACTCCACCACGCTGACCCAGTGCGGATTGGCGGAGGCAGGTGTATGGCGTCCTGCTGTTAGAATGTTTCAAGCCGCCCATTAGGCCTCTAACATGGCTTAACGACTACCACATTTTGTGATAACCCGGACCAACGGCTTAACGTGCCTTCCGAAGCACGGAAGCGCTCAATATCAAATGCTACACAAACGGTCACCCTCTGTAAACTCTGCTGTACTTCGGTGATCGTTTCCCACTACCGAGCACCACAGAGCTACGAGCGCTTCAAAGGGTTTAGGGGGAGGTTATCTCATTTATCATCTTTATCACCAATCATTCTCATTTACTATAGTTTATATGTTATTAATATATCTTTAAAGGCTAAATGCGCAAACCGCACGAAGCCATTATTTAAAAGAAAAAAGAAAAAAATACAGAAAATACCTCTGTACTATCTTTTTTGGGATAGCACGCTACATTTTTGCCATGAAAAATTACTTACTTAAAAAGAGTCATATTAGAAAATGAAATACCAATATGCAATAGCACTAAAATTATATCTTATTGCATGGTATAGCGTCACAGACAAATGAAGATTATAATTTGAGTACCTAACCAATTGATATAGCCTGTGAGTTTCTTGCCAGTTCTTCTTTCTTGCCTCTGTAAACTCTGCTGTACTTCGGTGATCGTTTCCGACCACCGAGCACCACAGAGCTACGAGCGCTTCAAAGGGTTTAGGGGGAGGGTATCTCATTTATCATCTTATCAAAATTAAATACCAATAGGCAATAGCTCTAAAATTATATCTTATTGCATGGTATAGCGTCACAGACAAATGAAGATTATAATTTGAGTACCTAACCAATTGATAATTTAAAAGAGTATATATAGCCTGTGAGTTTCTTGCCAGTTCTTCTTACAGAGCTCGGAATTGGCACTTAGTTTCACATACACTTAAATATTTTTTTGTTTTGTTGCATGTAAGTGAATATTGATTTTAGTTTAATCAGATATATAAGATAAATTATATATGTGATTACACTTTATTAGATATATTTATTAGTTATATTAAAAATAAGATAAATTATATTGCAAAGATATCGTTGATACTTAATTACGAAAGCTGAGGTAATAAATGGTTAAATTATGCAATGTTTTCAGGTCTATCATTTTATATATAACTTTTTCTATTTTGAATAGTTTTATAATAATCTGAGTGCCTTATTAGTAAGTAGTAATTTGTAAATTCAGTGTTTTATTAACATACTAGCTGTCATAGCATAAATGTAATTTGAATTTAAATAGAAATATATTTCCATAGTAGTAAAAACGTTTAGTTTTGCTATTTCTTGTAACTGGAGGGAGAACAATCAAAATTTATACCCTTTCTTTTATGATCAAGCTCCCGCCCGCAGCTATAGGGCGCGTTAGTTTTTATGTTTGAATTTCTTTTGAGCTCTATTGAGCCAAACTTGATTAAATGATTTTAACTTTATTAAATCAAATGAGCAACTATACCTAACTCTATGTCATTTTCAAAACGCTGGTGCTAAAATGTTAAATAAAATTTCACACTTAAAATATGGCCTTAGACAAAAGACTGTTATTTGTGTAAAAGTGATCCATTAATAAATAATTAGGTAGCTAATTTACAAAAATAAAACATTTATCAAGTTTAAGGCAGGCAAGATTTACTGGTTTAAACGAGAACTTTCCGATCGGTTCCATTTTTAAGCTTTCGATTTGATATTTTTTAATAAAAAAGCTAATTTAAATTAGTTTTATTAATTAATTTGATCAATCTAACCTAACAAAGCTAAGAACAGCATTTTTTTTTTTCAAATAATTGTTACAGATATTCAATATTAATTGAGGGCCGTTGGGAAGGGGACAAGTCAAATTAGGTTCTGTGCATTACTTCAAAAAATTAATAACATGTGTTTCGATAGTTTTTCTCGGCACATGCCATTTCTGGTGTCTTATTATTTAAATTTCAATGATAACTCTTAATTACATTAAAATATGCACACCAAATAGGTGTGTGCAATGTTGTTTTGTTTGTTCAGGCTTCGACGGAGGTGGTTGACCCGCTCGGGTCGGACGCGTTCATAAATCATGCTAAATTACTAGGCAAGTACCGATAAATAACTTATCGATGTATCGAGACTCGTTTTTTGGAACGATACTCTTTGGTTGCTTTTGCAGTCAAGAACGTCAAATTATTTTTGTAATACATTACATATTTTTACATTACAGCTCTTCACTAGAGCGGAAAGGAGACTTTAGTGAAGTGACGCTCTTAGTGTTAAATGACGTTAAGTGAGACTTTGAAATGAAGCTAAGCTCGAATAAATTAATTTAAAAATAAAATACAAAACAGTAAGCACATAGCTAAAACTGCTGCTGAGATGAATTTCATATGTGGATACATATTCTTGACCGTCATAAAACATGCTGTGCCTATTGTGAAAAAGCATAAAATATTACAAAGCCTTTCTTAACGGGTGCTAATAAGATTAAATTAAAATAAATCGATAAAAGGTTTTGTTAATTGATGATTAATAAAACAAACTGAATAATTAATTAATAATTAATTAAATAAATTATTAGTAATTATAGTCAACATTACATTATATTATTACAGTACATAGATACATCCAAGCGGATTTTAAACTAAAATGCTGTAGTATATTGAAGACCATAGTGTTAAAGACATATCTTAAAACAGTGCCATGGAACTTTAAAAGACTCTAGGTGATAGATGAAATATATTCTCATCGTCCCATATTACAATAAAGCTTTAAATCATCATCATCATCATATCTTAGAGTTATCTGCTCACCGGTCTAACCAGGTTTTGGCTGGACTTCAGTTATTACATAGAGCAACCCAGAGGAAAAACATAAGTCTATGGTTAAACCGACTTCGACGACCGATATGGCGTGGAGGTCAGTATACCTGCACTTCACTCCAGAGGTCGTGGGGTCGATTCCCACACGGGACAAATCTTTGTGTGCATGAACATGAATATTTGTTCCGGTCTGGGTGTCTTCCTATTAAGTCTTTATATTAAGAATGTATTTACAAAAAAAAAGTATTTAAGTATATTTATCCGTTGTTTAGTATTCATAACACAAGTTCTTAATGATACTTATCTTGGAACTAAATAATTGGTGTAGGTAATTGTCAGAAAATATTTATTTATTTATAAACCAGTTGTCACAAATTTAAAAGGCACGGATTCCCTAATAACGACCGCCGTAGATGTATATAACAGCCGGGACCAACGGTTAGTTTTTTTGATAATTACGAACATAACTTCGGAAAGTTATAGATGCGCCTAGGGTTTCGAGACCCTCTGAATTTAAAGTTGGGTCTCGCCACTGTGCTATCGTCGCTACTTTAAAACTTTAAAAACAACTAGTTTTACTGAAATAAAAAAACCCCAGTCCTTTGATTGATGACCAAAATACATTGCGCCTTTTTACAGCTTTTTTGCCAGTTCATTTTTAGGTGTCTTTGTCTGTTTATTTGTCTAAAATATTGACATTTTAAGTTTTAGCAATGTTTTCTACGCTTTAAAGCAGGCAGAGAGAAACGTAGAGGCAGGAATAGGTGAATGTATGATTACTTCAGACTTATAAATACATTATGCTTGACACGTAAGTTAGTGTTAAGTGAATATATAAAGACAAGTATACAAATGTCAATGAAATATGCTACATAAAGGACGATTTCAATAAATCAAAATAAATAACAAAAATAAATGTCATTCACATTTCTGTAGTTTTTTTTTCTCTGGAAGATTAGGAATCGGTCAGTTAAACATGATAATTTGTTTAAAATTATAATTATAAAAGAACATGGCAGGCAAAAGCTAAAGATCGAGCTCTGTGGCGTGCCATTGAGGTGGACAAATCTAGACTAGATGATGATGTTCGATATATTATGTCAAGTGAACGAAAAATAAAACGTTGTTTAAAAATAGTTACACTTTATTGAGCAAAATTTTAAAATTAGGAACATGTTTTTAGCAGTTTCCACTATCTGTGTATCACTTTATAGTTTCACCAGCACACAATTTTAATAATGTCAATTATGTTATTATTAAATACAAGGTAACAAGGATATTTTTATTTTAACTTGAACTTATACGAGTAACTTAATTAATTAAGAATAATGTCATCGTTGCCCTGTATCAAATATCTGTATGACTGGCTACACGTACTTATTTTATCAGTGGCGTGCACAAAGTATATGTAAATAAGCACTAAATACCCTCTCCGAAAACGAAGGACGGAAGGGCTTGATGTAAAATACTTTATTAGCGGCACTCATGCAACTAAATATTTATAATGAATTCTGCGTAACTTCGGTAATCGTTTCCGACCAGTGAGGTGAGACTAGCACCTAGTGCTACGAGTACAATCCATTGCATATCCTACCCAAAATCTGTGTACACGCCACTGCATATAGTCAGTTTCTTAAATAAGCATTTATTTCATTTGACATTGAAATATCAATTTAAACCTGCTTTTATTGGTATCATTGTATAATACTAATATTATTCTTCCGCGTAATGAGTCGCAATCGCGTCCATTATGAACTGGAATGTGCTAGAATTAATCCAACTCAAGCCTGATGGAAGCAGTGACGAATCTATACTTCTTGCATTCCTGCCTACAGTACGCTGCAGGAAGTAGTCATCGTATTCCATACTGTAGTCTGGCAGGATTGGGTTGAATTTCGCGTAGTAAATAGCTGAGAAGCACGCGTACAGTAGCAGAGCAGCAGTGAACAACTGTAATAGAGAAAAATAAGTATGAATGATAAAAATCCTAATATGTAATAAATCCTTGGACATCTCACATAGCGTCACCTAGCCCCAAACTCAGCCGAGCTTTTGCTTTAATACATGAAAATATGTTTTATTTTAAGTACTGGAGAACGTTCAAACCTAAGGTATAAAAATATTTAAGTACATAGGAAACACCCAGTCTAAACCAAATATTAATATTCATGAACACAAATATTTGTCCTGTCGTGGGAATCGAACCCACGACCTTATGAATGCAGGCTCGCGATAGCCGTGATTGGAAATAATCGACATACATTTATATGTATCGTCGTCATAGTTGACTGCGAAAGCTTCACAGAGCTTCGATTAATCTCTTGTACAAACTTATTTATAAGCAAACTCAGATCTGATGATATCGAAGAGTAAATACTTAAAAGTATATGTAACGTTTTTAAATATATTTCGAAGTAGGAGCTTTGAAATCGGATTTCTAAGTTTTAAAGCGCTTTGTATAATGGTCAATAGCCTTTAAAACAACGGTGTCTTATGACAATAAAAAAACTCTTTACTTGATAGATTAAATTAATCATTCTCAAATGACCATATACTCGTGTAGGTTTAAAAAATACTTAAACTTAAATAAACCACAATAAATATCAATTTACATCCTTTTTTCATTTCTATAGATATATTTCGTTTTGTAGTAATTTTAATAATATGAAATTAAATTTGGGTAACAAGTAAGATTTTTTTTAAATTAATAATTATAATTGGCAACTGCTTGTACCTAGCTGAGTGTAAATAGGATTGATAGGATGCCTGAATACACAGCTGTGTAAAGTACCAACAGCAAACAAAGCATCTTCGCTTTGTTTCCCATTTTACGGTAAGGTCTCGGGTTCAATACCGCGACCCGCACGCCCCGCCGTGCCCGTCCGTCGGAACTAACCGGACCAGGTCAAAGCCACTGTCGACAGTCGGCAAGCTCAATAAACCGACGTTTTACCACTTATTACATAGCTATACAGTCAGCATCATACAGTTGGTAACATTTAAAGCGCCATAAAGATCGGCACACTTCTCTATTGTCAAAAGCTTGTTAGTGCGTGTTCCGCGAATGCGTCGTTTACAAAACAGCAAGGCAAATTGTAAAGTATGGAATATATTTTAAAGCAGACCGGAGTTTTTTAACTGAAGACCCTAGCTGAGCGGATCCATCTCAAACCACGTCAGAGTTGGCTGCACGCTTCGTTGTGAAGGATAAAACCATCTTGGATCGTTTAAAATAAATTGGAAAAGTAAAGAAACTTGAAAGATGAGTACCACACGAATTCAGTGAAGCAAACTAATAAACGCACATCGACTGCTGCGTCACGTTACTGTACCGTCACAATAACGAGGGGATTTTGAATCGTATCATTACTCGTGATGAAAAAGGGATTCTATACGATAATGGGAAACGCTCATCACAGTAATTGAACATAAGTGAAACGGCTAAATCTTGCCCCAAGCGAAACTTGACCCAAAAAAAGGAACTGGTTTGTGTATGGTGGACCAGCGTTGGTGTCACCCACTATAGCTTCCTAAGATCTGGTCAGACGATTACGGCAGATCTGTACTGCCACCAACTGCAAATCATAATGGAAAAGCTAGTCGTTAAACGCTCTATTCAAAAAAAAATCTTATTCATTTATTCAAGTTTGGCTCAAAAGAGCTTTTATGAACGTCAAAACTTAAAAACTAGCGCTTCAGGACACTCCCTGGACCTTGCTCCAACCGATTACCACTTTCTTTGGAATTTAAATAATGTCTTGGGTGTATAGGGATCCTACCAAGACTTAAGGAGCCCAAGCCAACCTCACCTGCAAGTGGTGCACCTGCCGATCAACGGACGAGGCTCTGACTACAAACGACTACTGGGGACAAACTATATAATTGGCAAAGTGTGGGCGTATAATATGCATCTGCCTACCCCTTCGGGAAAACAGGCTTGAATGTATGTATGTATGTATAATTTTTTCATTGCAAAAATATTCAATTCTGATGAGACAGTCCAAAACGCCTTTTAAGATTTACTTTCGCATTTGTCATATTAGTATGGATTAAGTTTGTTTTTAATGTTTATTCCTAGTACAAGCTCTACTTAGCTTGAGGCTAGATGGCGCTGTAGAATTGTCCATAAATATTATTTACTACAAGAAAATATTTTTTTAGCTATAATATTTTTATTGGGGACTTAGCAAATTTGAGTATTTGACAATGCTTTTTATAAAACTACTACACGTACTATGTCTGGAAACGTTACGTACATTCAATAAAAAAAAAATTGTGTGATACGTAATCTGTCGAATCTTAGAGCTACATACGTCGTCTGTTAAATAAATATGATTTGATATAAAAATTTAGTCTTAGTATGTATTACTTTTTCATTGATTTATTTGATTAAAAAATATCAGCTACATTATGTACAGTGCTTTAGAGGGAAATAAAATTTCTTTTTTTTTTTATTTAAATAGGGACCGAAAATAACTAGGAATTTCATTTAAATAGGCACCGAAAATAACTAGGAATTTCATTTAAATAGGGACCGAAAATAACTAGGAATTTCATTTAAATAGGCACCGAAAATAACCAGGAAACATGATGATGAACCACTTAAATGTAATGACGGTCAGATTTGCTATTTAATTATTGTTATTTAGGTTCTGCGGAGGACGCGTGGCAACATAATATGTTAGGTTTATTGTGGGAAAATATTATACTTGACAAGTTAACTGCCTCAATTATTTAATATTCGTGACATGCTCGACTGTGTAGGATTAATCTTAGTCTTGATTGCCATAGGGCAGAGCTTTGTTCATTCAAGCTATTCTTGGGTGGAATGTTGACAAATTAAAACATAAATTAATACTTCAGCAAAAATTTAAACTGATACAAACAAATAATAAAGTGAAATATGCTTTTAATTTCTAATATATTCAAATTATAATAAAACTTCTGCTGTAACCTTACCTGAACTTTGAAAAAAAATAGACAAATTTTTTTCTTATTAAATCTACATATGTATTGGATTTATTTAATTAACTTTTGTTTTAAAACAATATAAGTGAATAAGTATTAGTAAAATGTAATTTAATGTACTGTACGTTCGAATCGTATTGATTGGGAAATTGAAGGAAAGACCATTGTCTTTACGTTAGGAAAATACTGGCATACAAAAATATTTAACACCTAATAAAAATCTAATAACTTAACGTAACCGAACAAATACAAATAACATGTAACTAAAGAACTGATTTGTCCGGAAAAAATCTGAATAGGAAATAGTCAACGATAATTACGGTAAGCAAGGTTTTTATACATAAACATAAGTTTTTGACTGACCGTGCTTCAGCTACATTGTCACAAAAGAATTAACAAAACTATGTCAATGTTATGATTGTACTGGTAAGTTTTTGATCGCCTAACAACGTAATGGCTTGTTTTTCAAGCGAAGCAATTAACAACAATATTTTGCGCTACGATGCGCTACGGTGCACAAGAGGTCGATTCCATTTGTGCCTCCTTCAGATTTACTGCGTTAATACACTCACGCCTGTTTCCCCGAAGGGGTAGGCTGAGGCATATTATACGCCCACACTTCGCCAATTATATACTTGGTCCCACGGAATAGGTGGCGAGCCTGTTGCCGCTTACCGAGCACTATTATGTTCGCCAGAGCCTCGTCCGTTAATCGGCAGGTGCACCACTTGCAGGTGAGGTTGGCTCCCGAGCTTTCCTTAGGTATTTGTAGGATCCCTATACACCATAAGTTTTCAATTATACTCGTATGCTTTATCTATCTTCTTCAGACTATAGAAGTCCACTGCTGGATATAGGCCGCTCTAACCGCACGTAGGCATTTTTATTAGGATCGATCCGTGGCTACTAAGATGTTTTGCTAGCCACCACTAAGATCGTCACTTCACCTAGCCTGAGAACGTTCTCTCTCATGAGAAAACTCATTCACCTCAACTGTTGACAGTTCAGTGATTATTATGCCCCATCAGCTTGCTAATCGGATGGGCTACGGCGATGACTTAGGGTACAATGTCTGTAATACTCCGATTTATTTTAAAATTATATCTGCTACATAATTATGCTTTGTTGTTTGTAACGAAAAATTTAATCTATTCTTTACTTAACAACATTTAGAATACAAAAGTTAAACGTGCACGTTTATACGTAGCCTATGTCTCGTTCTTTATAGTAATATAAAAACTTGTTCGTCATATGAAGCGCTTTAGCCCCGCGATTCTTGGTAGTTGGCGCTTTAGCTTACAGAGGGCATTCCTGAGATGGGTCACCGTTTGTTTGTGTGGCATCTAATATCAAGTGCTTCTCCCTGCTATAACAATTAAACAGTAGGACTACTAAGCAATGTAAGGGATCATGATGACGTCATGTAAACATAGAATTGTTCTCCTCATCGTAGTAATCTAAAATGAGTCGCTATTTGATTACCTGAAAGACACTCCAGAACTTGAAGGAGCCCTCGTTGATGAGCCAGTCGTAGTAGCCGGCCCAGGGGTCGGTGTAGCGGCCCTGCTTCATGGGCTTCTCCGTGGTCGTGGTCTCATGGTCGTCGTGGTGTTCATCGTAGTAGTCCTCGAAACCTCGCCCACTCACTTCTGTGTTGTTTGTTTTTGATGTTTTTCGGGCCTGTAAATAAAGAATATTTTTTGTCAACCCTAAGCGTATTCATCCTGAAACTAAATATGTATAGCACAGAATTGAAAATTTTGGTGTTTTATTGCGATGACTGCTGGAAAACAGGAAACTATATTATGTCTTTTTTGTCTGGATCGTCTGGTAAAAGCATTTTGATTTCATAGCAATATATTTATAGCAACAATCGTGGATTTAATTGACAGATAAGATATCTTTGTAACAATTCCCGCGCTACTATAATTTCGCGAAAAATCGAGAAACTACTCAACACGACACGTGTTTCGCCCTTGCACAGGGCATCTTCAGGTAAGATAGGAGCCTCAGAACAACGATGTCTTCACGACCAACGCTGAAACGAGACTCTCGTTTCTCGTTTGCTTACAATGGAATTTCGCAAAGTAACGCCTGAATCAATAAATTATGTATTAGAGTATCTCTGAATTTGGGATTATAGATAGCCCTAATGGCGCGCTTTTGTAGTACGAATATATTATATATGTTAATGACATAATGCTTTGAAAATAGCTTGAATGATGATGGATGTTTTATGTTTGGTTAAATTCATAAAAAAAAATTGAGAGTTAAAACTTGCCAAGTTTACTAACAAAATATAGACTATTTTGCGGAACAGATGAAATACGATTCTCTTTGGAATAAGTTGTACCCATTTTTATTTATTTTAAGTTTCTTTTAACTATTAATGTGTGTATGCTAACTAGATAACAAATCTTATATGTTTACTTGTTCATAATGCCTCATACTTTTCTGCTAACCCAAAGATTAATGCCAATGCCTTGTAGCATTAAGATCGCCTTTGCATTTTTTTTTAATTTGATAAAGTTTAAATAAGTAAAAAAAACGGCTCTTAGTTGTTTATGTTGTCTGTTGAATATATAAATTATAACAAACATTTAAGTCACAATGGCTAAAAAAACGCATGTAACACTAAAAGAAGTAAGTCTAAGTATGTTGATAATTTTATCACTTCAGTTTATCATCTTATCACCATACTCTTCTAATCTTCGGTAAAATAATCTCGTAATCGGAAATATTCTCAAAATATTTCACGTAACTGAGGAGATAAATGAAACATTGTTGAGCGCATAGATCTAGAACATGTTTGAGGCACTCATAAAAACTTGTAAACTTTTCAGAGTGATAAGTGTTGAGTTGACAACGGTGGCCCACAAATTGTCGGACAATATGCGTCGATTTACATGGGTCTGCCAAGTCCACGACTGCAGTTAATAGTTAGTAGTATAGGTAGTGCTATTTAGCACTATCCGGTCACCCACTTCAGGGAATACCGTACACTGACATCTTTCCAATTCACCATGCGGAAGATAACTATCTATTTTAAACATTTGTATATTTTTTGCATTTTTAATCAAGAAATAGAGAAGTATAATATTCAGAAAACAATATTTTGTGATACAATGTTTATTATTATAGCAGAATATTCAAATTTACGTATAACATACCGTAACTTTAAAAATCCTCATTTCATTCATTCATCATTACCCTTTTTGTTAGTTAAAATATTTGTAAGGTTGGATTATAGGGCGTTTGTTAAAGAAACAATACAAGATAGAAGTTGAATTTAGGTAGTTTCAGTACTATACATACATTACTTTACAATACATTATAATATTATACATTCAAAATGATCAACTCCCAATCAGAGAAGTTTTCAAATCGATTACTGGAGCCTCTATTTACACGAGGCCTCGTAAGCGTAACGCTCTTCGCTATATGCAATTTAAGACAATTGCATTAAATTTACAACCACATAAAAGACGCCATCATTGCATTCCTCTGGTTCCGACCTCGAGCGAGGACATTATACGAGTAAATTGCAATAAAGTACTGCATACCTACTAAGCCTTACTGAATAAAATTCCGATATCTCTTTTACCTCGACTATCTTGTCTCACGGTGCTACACATACATACTGCATGACCCGAAAACTTGGTGCACACCTCCGTCTGATCATTATCATCAGAAATAAATAAATATTTTCTAACAATTACACCAATTATTTTAGTTCCAAGATAAGTAGCATTAAGAACTTGTGTTATGGATACTAAATAACGGATAAATATACATAAATACTATTTTTTTGTAAACTAATACTTAATACACATAGGGCAACACCCAGACTAGAACAAATATTCATGTTCATGCACAGAAATATTTGTCCTGTGTTGGAATCGAACCCACGACCTTGGAGCGGAGAGCGGGTATACGCGCCACCACGCCATATCGGTCGTCGGTATCATATAAGTATTATAAAGTCCACTGCTAAATATTAGCCTCCCAAATAGATTACATTCTATTGGAGTATCATTAGGTTTCTGGCTGATAAATAAACTTTTAATTACGGTATTAAAAGTATATGTTCTGTTGAAATCAGCAATGTTAGCAAAAGTATGAAGTATCTAATTGACAGAGTAACTTTTAAAATAAAAAAAAAATTTAATTATAAATACAAATATTGTTATTCGCTTGTTAAAAATCTACGGAATTCAAAATAGTGAACACTCTTCGGTAAATTGACAATTACGTGGTACTATCTTTTATCGGTCGAAAATATCATATTAGACAATACTTACAATTAAAGCAGTAGAATTTCGTGAAGCAACCGTGGCGAGTCTTGCACTAGCTTTCTTCTTGTTGATGTTGCGGACTACGTCGAGGATGGTGCGTAGACCGGTGAGGAACAGCTCTGAAGGCGCCATGCCCGGCCTAGCGAGGGCCTGCTCCGGAGGACTAGGGTCGATATCCATGTCATCATCACCTCTGGAAATTACACATTAAGCTATAATTTTTGAAATAGAAGAGACTTGTGTTATTTTGTGTTTTTATTTTATTTCTAGATAAACTTTTAATGTTACTAACTATATCTAATGGATCTTGTTGTTTGAGAAATGTTTTTTCAATTTATTCGTCTTTTTTTTATCTGAATCTGTGAATAAATCACTATCAATCACAGTTTATATTTTTATACTATTATAAAATGTAACTCAATTTTATATTTTTTTTATAAGTAAGGAATACCTATTTCATTAGTACTTTATTAAATGTAGAGTACACACAATTATTCACCCCTTAGAGAATAAATAAAATTTCTTACCTACATCACACAAGCTACTAACATAAAAAATTCAACCTGTTCCTGTCTGCCTTTTATATTTTAGTGGTGCAGTTAAAAGATTTACCAATATTATAATCATTTTGGTAAATATAGGACGTATTGCTAATGGTAGTTATAAAATAGCATATTATAAAAAAATATACCTAATATACTTACCGCAGGGGTATATATTTGTACTTCGTGTAAGGCAAAGCATGGGGCGTCGCCGTGTCGTACCGAACGGCTGCGCCCGCCCCGCCCGTCCACAGCAGCAGCGCAGCCGCCACCCATACAAACAAATGGCAGGAATACAACAAAGACCTTTTTGATACCATTTCACCTGCTTCTTTATAAAATATTTCTAATTTTAAAAGTCAAGAAACTTTTTTTCACAAAACTTTATTGTTGCGCACGAGTCTTCGTCATCTATGCGACTGACTGGCTTGAACCATATCCTCCCGTTAACCGTGTATAGGGAAATATAATTTGTACAAGTATCGTACACGTGTGAATTGTGTAAATTTAATTTGTCCAAACTAGGCTCGTAGACAGTGAAAGCGGGTGTTACACATCGGAGACGAAATGGTAACGAAAACTTAAGTTATTTTACAATGGATTCGAAACCTGAATGGGGTCCGATTAGTGAAGTCTAGACATATGAATGTAGAACAATCGATTGGAACGTTAAGAATGACGTTCGATACCGGGTGTAAGGTTCTGGTAAATACTATATTAATCAAAGTTTTTATGTGTAATCAGATGAAATATTTTTTTTAAATTCCACCTTAATTATCAGTAACAGTTACGAAAAGAATCTCTAACAGATTCTATGGTCATGTTTTTGTGCTTTGATGATGATCGTTGGTTAGCAGATGGCAGCACTAAGTCTGATATTTTCTATCATAGTAAAATCATTTTCATTACGAATAAAGGTCTTATGGTAAATTTTCTTAAAAGTAATGCATTCATACTATTAATTTCTAAGCCAGGTGACACCTTATTTTGAACGCAGTGTATATGCCCATAAAAGGATATAAGTAATGAAATTTTAAAATTTTTATATCGAAATAAACCTTTTTTTATCTACCCATGCAACATATCAGCGGTCGAGCATGAGATGGATCAAATATCATGATAAAAACTAAGTTAAGATTACCTTATCATTATCTCCCGAACTTGATGGCTTAGGGTATACTCATACATTTGTAATATTGGCCCTAATAAAAAAAAACTATGCATTTCTATTGGTGCTTTTAAATATAAATTTAAAAAAATATTATTGTATTTTGACTAAATATTTTAAAAAAAATCTATTAAACTCAATTCCAACTGTGTTTGTTATGTTATTTAATCTTAATTACCTTTATCAAATTAGTAAATTATATGTATGTATAATATACATAAGTAATTGTAATTCAGCTGTAACTCACTACATTTACTATTTTAACTATTACTTTCATTGTATTTTGTGGTTTACTGTAGTTTGTAAATATTTTGTTTTATTGTTAAGTTTCTGCCTTTTGTGTGACTATTGCACACGAAATTTATTAGGTCTCCACGGAAGACCAGCGCTGTTGTTTCACTGCAGCATATGCTGAGTGGAGTCCTTTTTAAGCATATAATATTTAAACTTATGTGTAAAAATTGTTTACTGTTATGATTTCTGTTCTTTGTTTATATGTATTTATGTCTGAATAAAATTTTATTTCATTTCATTTATTTTAGTAATCAGTCATACAATACGTTATTAGGATTTCTCTGTAAGTAATCTCAAAATGTGCCGTGTGGTACCAGCCAAGAATAGTGTCACCCCCTTTCATCTCATGGGAAGTAAAATCTCAAATGTCTTTATTTGCTTTAAATAGGGTAGGTATACAAATTTGGTCTTAAATTTACAATTACAGGAGCTTAACCTATTTAGGCGTATAAAAAGACATGCAAACCTTTAACATAATTAAATTACTATTGTTGAAATTAAAATATCATTGTTATCATTACAATAGCATAAGTAAAATTAAATATAATTGTAATATTTAAGTATTATTGTTGAAGTTTAATGTTATTGTTAAAATTAAATATTATGGCTAAGGGTAAAATTCTAATTCAAATTACTAACAGTCGAAGCCAAATATATACATTTGCACATCATGAGATGTGTTTATACTTTATGAACTCATCGATTGAATAGAACGCCTTATCCAATAACCACTTACGCAGGGATGATTTAAAACTATTAATGTTGAGATCTTTGAAGCTATTTGGTAGTTTGTGTTATAAGAGTAACTAAGAAAAATCCTACTGGATGATGGGCAGCAGCGTCATTCTGCATACTGGCTTGAACTGCGATTACCAGCCCGCCTGCTCAGCGCGGTGATTATGGGCAAATGGCCCCAATAGAATGTATACTATTGGGGTGGCTAATGTTCAGCAGTGGACTTTATAAGGCTGATAGGATGAATATGAAGATACTCATGGTGGGCTAAGTCCATATAATCAGTTATTTAATTAATGAAGTTACATGGATACTACGAATAACTTAACCAAACGTATAATTTACTTAGCACGAAACGTTTTCTTTTTGGAGAAACTATTAATTGTTTTTCTCAGCAGTTTCTAAAGTAAAGGAAAGTAAAGTAAAAAGTTCTTTATTTCATAAACTATTACATAGCACTTGAAAACGTCAAAACAAAATATACATGAATAAAAAAAAATATATCAACCCTGAAATCACGAAGCTTAGATTCACTTACATGCAAATAAATAAAAATTAGGTGTAAGTGAATCTAAGTGCCAGTTCCGAGCCTCCGCTCTGTGAGAAGAACTGACAAGAAACTCACAGGCTATGCTCTTTTAAATTATTTTTATTATAAGACACACATAGTGTAAATTTGATGATACTGAAAGGGTCCCCCGAAGCTGTAACCAATAAAGTAGCACTAAGGGAACCTTCCATCACAGTCAAGTAAGTATGTATTGTGAAACTGTGCTGAGCCTGTACAATAAGGGATGGTCACGACAATGATCTGGTTGTCTTTTTATGCTAATATACACATACAAGTTGAAAATGTTAAGCCCAAGCTTGTTTATCCGATAAGTAATCATTAACAGCATAATACCCCTTTTGAAGAAACTGCTTTTTAACTACAGTTAAAAAGCCAATGGTAGATCAATTATTTCCTGCGGAATTTTATTATAAAATCTGATACTATTACCCAAAAATGGATTTTTTGTTTTGTGAAGTCGACAATTTGGCAGAGAGAGCTTATTTCTATTCCTAGTATTAAAATTATGTACTTTTGAATTAAAGTGTATAACCACTTTAACTGTGCGATATAACTTTATTATTTTCTTTATTGTTTGTTTTATGAAATAAATCCAGAGGAACAGAGCAAAATTTATATATATGATATATTCTTAATCAAAATTCTTACACAAATATAACACGACTTAAGAAAACTTGTGCAATTTTATATCAAGATAGCAATTTTGTTACATCAAAACTAAAGACAATTTATTGATGTTATCTATACTTTTTTGACATAGCTTCGCGAGTTTCGGAACGGCTCATACACAATGGGCTATTTCACGTTAATTTTTCCTATATTAGTTAGTTTAATATGCACAGTAAAAGGGCTTCCTCGGGTGGATCCTTTGGTGAGCACGGACATTGGCCTTATCAGGGGCTTGACTTCAGTAGCTGGTGACTATTCGATGTTTCTGGGAATACCTTATGCAACAGTGAATGTCACTAATCCTTTTGGGGTAAGTTTTTAAATATATACACACATACAATCTAGCCTTTTTCACCGAAGCGGTGGGCAGAATCATATTATACACCCACATTTGGCTATCGATATTGTTGGTCACACGTAATAAGGTAGCGAGCTTATAGCCTCTTATCTTGAAGTTTTATAGTTGCTAGAGCATCTGTTGATCGGCCGCTGCACCACTTGCAGATAAGGTTGAATGGGGTCTTCGGGTCTTGGTAGAATCCCCAAACCCCTATATAGTTATGTCGTGTCCCTAAAAATAAAAAGCGTACTAAGCTAACCATAAAAAGCTATGATAAAGGAATTTAAAAACAAGCAAATATGACAAATGAAAAGCTTACAATGCAGTTTTATTCATAATTATAAAATTTCAGCCATCTATTCCCCACGCCGGCTTCGAGGATACTTTCGATGCATTTGATGACTCCGCTATCTGTCCGCAAATTGAAGAGTTCAATAAAACTATCACTGGAAATCTGGACTGCCTACACCTCAACGTCTATGTTCCCAGTACTGCGACCTCCAGGAATCGTCTACCAGTCCTAGTATGGATTTACGGAGGTGCTTTTTCTATAGGATTTGCAGGGAGATATTTGTATGGCCCTGAATATTTATTGAGACATGATGTTATTTTGGTAACCTTAAACTATAGACTTGGACCTTACGGCTTTATGTGTCTTGAAACACCTGATGTGCCTGGTAATCAAGGAATAAAAGATCAATTGACAGCATTAAGATGGATAAAAAATCATATAGAATCGTTTGGAGGAGATAGTAAAAAAATAACATTATTCGGAGAGAGTGCTGGTGGCGTAAGCGTTGATCTACTTTATTTGTATACGCAAGAAAATCTCTTCCATAATATCATATTGCAAAGTGGTACCTCTTTCCTTCCAACAATGTCAGATTCAGATCCTGACTTTCCAATCAGGTTATCCGAGAATCTTGGATTTGCTCCAAGTGACTTGAATGAAGCATTATCTTTCTTAGGAACAGTCGAACCTAATTTAATAATCGCAGCAACAGCGGCACTTGATGAAGTGTTTGGCCCATGTGTTGAAAAAGAGTTTGACAACGTTGAGCGGCTAATTACGGACTATCCAATAAACGTTAATGTTGCAAGTTCCGATGCTAAACCTATTTTGTTAGGATTTACTTCTGACGAAGGTAATAGTAATGATATATCAGATTTATCTTTAGATATAAGGGACGTAATTAGGAATGAATTAAGCACAATGTTCGAATTTGAAGAAGAGTATTTGAAAGAAATGATAGAGAACGTGCATCAATTTTATAATGGAAACGAACATTTTAACGGGGATGCGAAACGTGCAGCTATGGATCTTAAATCAGATTTTATGTTCATATATCCAACGTATAGAGCCATTCAAAAGTATTTCAGCGATTCCAGCAAGGCTAAACCAATATATCATTACATGTTTTCTCATGTTGGCGATATCAATTTTGTGAGGAGGAAAAACAACATCACTGAAGGAGGCGCTGCTCATGCTGATGAAATCAGTTACCTATTTGACGTTTCGATTTTTAAGGAAAAGCCCTCTGAAAAAGATCAGCTTATAATCGATCGTATGACAACATTGTGGACCAATTTTGCAAAATACAGGTAAGAAAAATAAAATGCAATATCATATCGATAAGCTATAACCCTTATTTTAAATTGAACATACATACATACATAAATATCACGTCTGTTTCCCCGAAGAGGTAGGAAGAGGCATATTATACGCCCACATTTCACCAGTTATTTTGTTGGTCCCACGTAATAGGTGGCGAGTCTATTGCCGCTTATCGGGTACTGTTAAGTTCGCCAGAGCCTCGTCCGTTGATCGGCAGGTGCACCACTTGCAGGTGAGGTTGACTTGGGCTCCTCGGATCTTGGTAGGAGCCCCTTCACATTTTTAAATAGAACTGTATAAATAAATTGCATACTAAGTTTATGTGCAAAGCATACCGATTGTTGAAAGGACAGAGGCACACATTTCATGACATAATAATAAGTTATATTTTTGTGAAACATAAACTTAGCTATGTTTCATGCATGTTCGAGGAAAACCTTATCCAATTCATACAATAACTAGCTGACCCGACAAACGTTGTCCTGTCCTAACTAGTGTATTGCTGGATATAGTAAAAAAATGTTAAGTATGTGTCCTATTTCTGTACACCAACAGGATTATATGTATTGTAAAATGCGCTAATATTTCCATACGAAAAATAAAATGGACTTTCTGTTCATATTCTTTAAATTTTTTTTTCCAGCAACCCGACCCCAGAAATAACGGACCTGCTACCTATCGAATGGCCTGCTGTCACAGAAGATTCCTTAAATTGCTATAACATCGATTTGGAGTTGGAGGTGATCCAAAGACCGTTCCATGACCGAGTGGCGTACTTGAATCTATTCTTCAAGTTGAACGAGAAGCACCTTAAAGGATTTAGGGAAAATTAAACAAACTTCAAAAAGTTTCCGATTGCAAAATATAAAAAAATTTGCTACTCTGAACTCTAATCTGATTATATAATATCCATTTCACTTTTAGAAAAAAAACTGTTCCTTTTTGTCTGTGGTGACCTAAAATGTAGAGTATTTGAACAAATCTATATATTTTAAAATATTTGATGTAAATAAAAATCTCCTTAACATTATGCAAGCTTTTATTTGTTTTTTTTTTTTGTTATTATAGAATTCCGTGGAATACATCAAGGTCATGGTGGAACAATCTATACAAACCTTTCTTTCTTATAGTAATGAGTAATAAAAAAAAAAAAAATTGTATAGTACATTGTATTGAGCAAATATTTTATTTTACTACTTAACGCAATTTTTTTATACATACATACTCGTAAATACAATGTTGTGACAATGAACAATATCTAAAGAATGAATGTATAATTTTTTTATATAGAATATTTTGTCTATAAAAATAATTAAATATGCCCAGTTCACAACAACTTGTAAATCTTAAATTAAACCTATAATTACATGCCAGATCTTACCTAACTAAGTGTTGGTTTAAGTTGGGTTTCAATTATCGTTTATTTATGTATTTTTCAGCGGCTTCGGCGATTGCTTTGGTAACTCTTCCTGTCATTTCATGTAAATTCTCATTAGTCAGAGAACTATTTATAGAATCCACAGACCTCTTAGCGAAAAATGTCGCAGTAGTATCATTAGGTCTCCAACTGTTGGGATATACTATCTTGTGCCTGAGCACGGCCTTAATAATCAAAGCTCCTACATAGACAATAAAATAAACGCTAAAGTAAAGTGGTAAATAATAAAGCTTTTTACCTAAATAATAGTAGCTGTATCTGTTCACACGAGGCATTTCGGTGGTCGATGTTGTAGTTGTAGGGTGGTGATGATGATGATGATGATAAAAATCGTCGTGGCCGAAATCACTACTAAATTTAAAGTCACCAGGAAAATCGGCTGGAAATCCGTGATCATCCATAGGGGGTTCGCTATCTGGTTTCATGTCAGCTGGAGGTGGAGGCGGCATCATTACAACATCATTGTCGTTCATGTCGTTTCCTTCTTTCACATCGCTTCCACCTCCATGAGGCTTATCGAATATAAAATCTGGGTAATCGCCATTATGATTAAAAGATGGGATCCCAGGGTGATTATAACTATGCGGCTTGTCATCTTCAGCATGTAAAGGCTTTTTATAATGATATCCATGAAAATCTGGTTTTTCGTCTGGCATTGGTGGTAAATCTTCTTGAGGCTTATTATACGTATAGCCACCCATATCCATAACGGGGGGAACATCTATTGTCATTGAAGGTTTGTTATAGCTATAGCCACCGTTAATCCCTACGAAATCATTATTACTTGATGGCTTTACGTCAGGATACCCCCCAAAGGGTTTTGGGGGTAATGTGGGCAAAAATCTTGGAGGTTTATTGCGATACCCTAAATCCATCGGAGTATCATCTTGACTTGAAAGCGAGTCTGAAGCAGAATCATCAATAGGTTGGATATTTTGGGGTTGATACAAAGTTCCTGGAAAACTTACGGGTGGCGATAATCCTGAATCTATGTCAGGGCTGAGAGGGGCATAAGGTGGAAAAGATTCATAACTCGTTGGAGAAGGAAAATCATTACCTGTGGCTTTAGGTGGTGGAGGCGGAGGCGGCGGCACCAAGTTAGCTACAGCTTTTGAGGGAGTTGAACCTGATTGTTTTGACTTACTTCCATATTCTTGTGGTAAATAAGGTTGGGCCGGATTGTAACGATCAACTGTTTGTTTCATAGGAACTACGTCTTGAGCTTCGCCACGGACAGGGTTTTTTATATCACGAAAGTCATCTAAATTATACATATTTTTATTACTCGTTTTACTGTTAGAAAGGGGTTTATTAAAATTTTTCATCTGGAATGGTTTTAAACTAACATAAGGAAAACGGATATTAGGTTCAGTTCTTATAGCTCGTGATTCGTTCTCTGCTCCATTACCAGGATTTGTGTGAAATCTAAAAAAAAATTGTAAATGTTACTTTAATGCAAATAAGTAGCTAGAAATTACTTATCTGTAGATAATTTATAAATACCTACCCTGGTAAAGCAAAGTTCATTGCTAATCCATTATCTGTTTGAGGTACTTCATATTCACTGTTGTTATGTTTGACTTCGTGTTTATCGGTACGGTTGTCATTAGAATCAAGAGAGACTTCTTCCCAATTTCCAGAATATTTATCTTGTTTTTCACTGTCTATAATATGCCAAATATTTTCAACTCTGGCAGGTGCTGGAGTTGTTGTGGTAGTGCTGGTGGTAGTTTCAGCTATTGTAGTTTTCGTCGTTTTTGGCAAATAATCTGGATCAGGCACGCTATTCACATTATTATATAAATTATTGTAAAGCGCAAAATAGTCGGTCATGTCACGTTCACTATTTTGAGGTTCAGAAATTTGCACATTTGTTGCTAATGAAGAAGGTTCAGCTTTGTTCACATCCTTCGACTCTTCATCGGGCACATATATCGGTTGATAAGTGGGACTTGATGTGGTTGATGTTGCTTTTTTCATAATCCTTTCTCTTTCTAGTAATTTTCTGATTGTTTTCTTCATATCATTATCATTACCTGATTCAAACTCTGCAAATATTAAGTCTGGAGTCTTTACTTTCGGTGTTGTAGTTGTCGAAGTAGTAGTTAAATTTTGTGCTGTGTCCTGTCTTCTCATCCAATTATGATAGTAAAAGGGTGCGCTTCGGCCTTCATCGAATGTTCTTGATGATGGAGTAACTACGTACACTGACGGATTCAATGCACACGCACAGTTTAGTAAACATACTAAAAATAGAGAACTGATTGAAATTTTCATTGTTGAGTATTCTTATTTGCACATTGGACTATGTTTAAACCGACGTGTGTTCAACTCGAAGCTTAACTAAAAAATGAAGGGTAAGACTGAAGACATTGAGATACCACATACTTTGAATTGTCGTATGTCAAATTGCGATAATTTTTAACGGTTCATTTGTATGTAGGACACTTGGTACACGATCGACATGACCCGAACCAGAACTGCAATTTGCACTATTAGCTGACCGACGTATGTCCCTCGCCGGCCTATGGAAAGTGTTACATATTTATTTAACGCATTACCTTGGCTAGGTTCTTACTAAATATTTCTGTACTCTTTTATTAATAATTAGCTGTCATAAATTTGAGTCGTATACCTCAGCTTTTCAGTCCAGCGGATAAAGTAGGTTATTTCAGTATTGTTAAAATTCTAACATTATTTAGACTCCTTAGCGAAACGGCAAATGCGATGCGTATAGTTTATAATCTGTACTAAGTATAACATCAACTTTACACAAATTTTACACAGACAGCGCTCTCTCACGTTCACGCGTGTCATACCGGTTTATTATTCATGGATCTTTTACTTACGGGTTATTGTTCAATACATCTTTAGACATAAGTTAGGCAAATTAAGTATTGCATGTAGGTAAGTAAATACCAGTTTATGGTCCTGTGTGTAGTGTAGGCGCTAGGAATAGGGCTATAGGGTGATATGTGAGCGTACCAACATTGATTACGTGTCACTATCCAGTACTCCAGTGCATAAGGCCTTTTTTATCGTCGGTAACAAAATGCTGTTTACGCACTGCACTGACTCTCGGTTAGTAGGGGGATTGGGAGGGGAGTGTGGGGCTCACTGCGGTAGACGCGACCACCGGTGTCATACCCACTGGAAAACTTCCGACGACGCCCACCGCTGTTGAAAAAGGGACGGAGGGCCAGTGTCTGGATTTGCAGCTTCTGGCACCCCGCCCGCGGCCAACGTCCCCCGGATCAGAACCAGGCGGACCTCCTCAGAGAGGCGAAGTGTGTCTCGCCCCTCCTTGTGAGGCCATGGCGTAACTGGCCGACTTCTTGGAGGGTCTATAGCTAGACGGAAGCCCCGCCCCGCCGCCTAAGACCCCCAAGGCGCGGCCGCAGACGGAGAGAGAGCGGATTCCGCTCCCTCTCCCGCTCCGCGGCCTCCTTCTGCGACATCACCACTTCGCAGAAGGAGGCCATTGCCTCCCACCGAAAGGGCGACTCCACCCAGGGCCGCCGTAAACATTGCCCGCGGCCCCGCCCACGCCGGTCGACTGCGCAGTCACAGTGGTGGCAGCCCCGGGAGTGCATAAAGCCTAAGCCTTCATCTAATTCTACAATAAATGTTCAAAAGTTTTTGTCAAATTATTAACGAACCCTTTAAAAACTAAAAGCAAACAAAAACTTAAAGTTTCCACAAATATAATCTGATACCGTCTGATATTGTCATTAAAATATGTTTGTCATACCGATATGTCAGCGCCGTATACTAAGGCTAGTATTTTCATATAGTAGGTATGTATTGTACACATTCAATACGATCACAAAATTAAGAACTAATTGGTATGAAACAATTAAGGTTTCATTTAAGCAAACATTTAAACATTAAATTTATGGGCATATGAGAAGATCTGACTATAGTTCAGTTCTCAGTGTACATATTTATTGAAGTTTATGTGGTTATTTGAAGTTCACATAAGTCCTTTGATTTATTTGCAGTTCTTTTTAAAGCTAGAACTGAGTTATTATACTTTTTATCTTGCAACGTAATCAATTTACGTTGAATGAATAAATGAACACTTTATTGTACACTATTAAAGGAGAATTACAGCAATGTAATAATTACATTTGAATAAGCGGCTTATTGCTCACAGCAATTTCTTCCAGGTAACCTCTGGATGGAAAGGACAAGAAAAGAAATATACAAGTGGGGTAGTGCAATAGAGTGCTCTAAGTAACAGTAAAGAGACAACCATGAATTCACATAATCAATTAAACTGAAATGACATATTTTGAGATAAATAAATATATTATATAAACTATGTGTTTATGAACATGAATTGGTATTAAGGTACTAGCATCACACAAAATAATGAAGAAACATGACAAAATAAAATCGTATATATATATAGAAGCCTCAGCTACTAGACAGATAATGCCACTCCAGTTTGGAACGAAATTCAGACACGTGGTCATACTTTTTATGCCAAACATGAATCTGTAACAGAAATTCTGAAGCCGCTTAAGCATATTTAACTGGTCCTGTGTGAGATCCAGATAGCAGAGGTCTGCATAATCAAGAATTGGGGAGAAGCAGCTATTACGCAAGGGTCTTTTTAGATGCTATAAGTAGAATATTTTAAAGTCGTCTTAAAGATCTTGCTAGAAATCTTGATAGAAATGAGTTGATTATTCTGTAGCTTAAAATTAGCTCAAAATTATATTATGAGAGAATAATTATTTTAATTTGCGAAATTACTAGGCATACCGCGTACCTAAGTCATAACAAACTGACCTATCGAGCTATTGAGGGCAGTGCAGTGATAACGATTCTAAATGGCAAAGTATGGATTAAGGGATAATGTAAATTACTCTTACTCTTCACCACTTACAATTTGCATAATAGTAACATTTCGTTACTCTCGCCAAAATTATAAAATAAAAATAAAGAAACCTCACTATGAACAACATTTATTTTTAAATATAAATAATATTAACTTATTACCCTATGTACACATATTTAACGATACTTCTATTTATCAAACGTGAATAAAAATCAATTTAGCCTAGTTTCATGTCATCTTTATTATCCGTTAGTTTTGTTGTCCTCTTTCCGCGCATCGCCTGCGGACTCAGCGTCGTTATAAGCAGGGTTATCGACTCCGGAGTCACTGCCGCCATCTATACTATCCGGAGCTAACTTTTTCGTTGCGTCTAAATCTGCTACCGGCGCTTTTAAGGCACCATCATCTACAGCTTTGCTTTCAGTTTTAATAGGTTCTACGTTTGCGTTTGGTTTATCCATGTCGTTTGCTTCTCTGCATTCAACGTCTAAAGGTGCCTGTTTTTTCTTACAGATGTCGCTGTCGTCGTGTACGATTCTTTTGCGGATATAGAATTTATTGAATGAAAAGTATATACAGCCGGTCAGTAAAGTAGCCGCGGAAAATATTTGGTACGTGGGCCTGGTGCCGAAAAATTTCATGAGGTAACCACCAATAAGACTGCCCGCTCCACGACCTGTAAACAAAAGGTTAAAACTATATTAAAACCTGTTCTAAAATTTTCTTATCAATGTTGAGCATTCTCAGGTGCATAAATACGTACATTTACGCCTGTGCCCCGAAGGGGTAGGCAGAGGCATATTATACGTCCACACTTTGCTATTCTCAGCTGGGGTACAAAATATCTTCTGTACAATCGATTTCAATTATTTATTAGTTTTTTTGATTTTTTACAAAAGTATTCATTTAAGTTTAGCCTTTGCCTTATAGTAACATATGTGAGACCAGCTCTGCTTAATTTGGGGCTAGAAGCGTGGCCTGATATCTTTGAAAAATTATTTTGATTTTTTAATTTCCTTTATGTTCTATAGGCTTGTAAAAAAATCTAGGGTCTTAGAACCTTTGAAGTTATAGTTATCTCGCTGTTCTCCAACTCGCTATAATAAAACAGTGCAATCCACATTGTAAGAGCAGTGCTTATCACGATCAAGGCATGCTGCTTTATCCTAATATCCAACGTTAAGTTAAAACAATAAGGCTTACCAACTCCATAGTAGAGACCTCCAAGCAGCCCTTGGACCGAGGTGTCAGTGGTGGTGGAGGAAAGCTTCGCCGCGTACGTCACTGCGGCTGTGAACGACAGCGATGACGTCACCGATTCCAGCGCCTCGAAGATCAGACACAGCCACGGGTTGTATATCAGCGAGTAACCTGTTCCAGAGACGATGTTTATTGTACATAGATACATAGTAAACATTTGCTTTCTTTAAAATGTAATTTTTATGTGTTTTTTTATAATTTATTTTCTTTTGTTTTTTTTTATTTGTTGTGTTTATATTTTATTGTATTTGTAAATTTGTAGCTTGTTTTTTGTTTTATTAGTAGTAGTCTTTTTTTCCTTGTATTAGTCTAATTTATTTTTTGTCTAACACATTTATTTTGTTTCAATTATTATTGTACATCTCGATGTACCCTACTGAGTTCTTAACTTTTCTGTCCATTTAAGGTTGCCTGGAAAAATTGCTTTAAGCGATAAATAAGGCCGCCCATGTACCTATATATCTACCTGTTTAATTTTCTTTGTTTTTATGTGTAATCTTTATCATAGTGTACAATAAAAAGTAAATTATTTATATTATCTCTGTGCTATAAGTGAACTTGGGTACAAATATATAGGGGATCGATGTAGTTGCAGCAGGGTTTTCGCCCACCCCCAAATACGATATATGGACATATTAATTAAAGTATTTACGTATGAGTTCCATATTATGCAGAATTTTTGTCAGCAGTCAAGGAAAAGCCGTCATAGTCTAGTAAAGTAAAGTAAAAATATATTTATTTCACAAATTATTTCATAGCACGAAATTGTCAAAACAAAATATAAATTTTAAAAAAAAACTACACTGAAATCACGGAGCTTAGATTCACTTACATGCAAATAAATAAAAAATGAGTGTAAGTGAATATAAGTGCCAGTTCCGAGCCCCCGCTCTGTGTTCTCTGACAAGAAATTTACAGGCTATGCTCGTTTAAATTATTGATTAAATAAAACAGTACGGAACACACACAGTGAATATTTGAAGATATTGAAAGAGTCCCCAGAGTAAGAGTAAATACCCCAAGTAAAGTAAAGTAGTGATGATTTAACTAGTGACTATAAAGTTTTGGAATCAACACCGAAAATCACAATTTACGGTAATATTCCTCATTTCTACACTTGTGTTATTATCGCAAGTAATATCTAAAGACCCACCAACCACTTAAAAACTTGAATTTACGCCAGTTTCAGAAAATGAAACAAGGCCTCTGATGTGTCTTTTTCATGTTGGCACCGAAACTCATTGTTAATGTTGACATAAACTGATTTTTAGAATTACAACAACCCAATAGCCTATTGGCGTGAAAGATGAAATTAATAAAGCAGACATTGACGCTATTATATAACCTTTTGATTTTTGATGTTGACTGCAGCAATTGGCTTAGGTATACAGTTTATTAAGGTATACTAACCCAATAGCCTAATGGCATAGAAGACGAAACCAATAAAGAGTACGTTGGCGTGTCCGAGCCGCCGCACTATGGGCCCCGACAACACCAGGAGCGGCAGGCCCGCCACGCCGCCAACTGTGATAGTGATTCCCATGAGAGAACGAGAGGCTCCCAGGTCTTGCAGCAGCCAGAACAGGAAGCTTTCAATATAGCCCCATGCGGTCCCTGCAAAAAAATAAAAATTATAAATAATGTTAGGTTAAAAAAAGGTACGTAGTACTGATGGCCCTTGAGGTAGAAAAGTTGTAGAATAGAATAGACTCTTTGACATAAATCGTAGCGTTTAACGTCAAATTGCAAGCAGACGAGCTGACAAAGGTCGCAGGAACTCGCTGGATCCAGATCGCTTACAATCAGACCTTATTAAAAACATTATAGAACTATATTATTGTTAAACATAGGCCAAACATATTGCTGAATGCAAAAAAATATTAGACAGATTGCAAGAATAATCACAAAATAATACTTCAAAAGTGTTTAGGGAATCTGTCAACATTTAGGAGCCCAAGCCAACCTCACCTGCAAGGGGTGGCCAACCAATAGACGAGGCTCTGGCGATCATATAAGTTCCCGGTAAGCGGCAATAACCTATTACGCGGGACTAACAAAATAATTGGCGAAAGGTGGGCGTGTAATATGCCTCGCCTACCCCTTCGGGGAAACAGGCGTGATTGTATGTATGTATGTAAAAAAATACAAGAAATTATTATCAGTGCTCTACCCTTTCAAATCCGAATTTCGAAATTCGCAAGAAGATTTTAAATAATACTACACCACGGGTCTACGTCTGCGTCTGTAGTATTGTAAAAGTGCGGATTGGCGAGGGCAGGTATGTGTGGCGTAGTGAGTAGAATATTTCAAGACGCCTCATACTGTCAAATTTGTTGTACAGATATGTGGGACATTATATAAATAAGTCATACAATGTACTTTATAAATAAACTAGCGTCCACCCGCTACTTCGTCCGCATGTACTTATTAAAATCGCGTTCCCGCAAAATAATGAAAATTATTTTAAGTTAGTCCATATTACAACAGCTATCTGCCAGTTAAAGTCCCGATAAAATCGGTCAGTCTTTTCACAGATTAGCCAAAACAAATCGACAGATATGAATTGTTAAAACTGTTCTATAATGCATTTAGTAAAAAGTTAATGGCGGTTGTTGCAATATTACAAACAGATACACCAAATGTATTTATCTAGATAGAAAAAACTAATAATAGCATGCAGCGTAGGTATACTTGGAGTAGCGGCTATACAGGTCTTTCGCATGACGGAACGGATGTAACAGAAATATGTCTGAGTATTTTTGAGTGACCGAGTATGTATATGTGTCGTTGCTCGATCGTAAAATTTTACCGATAGATCGTATAACATGCCTAAAAAGTCAAGGTAAGTCAACTAGTATCCCAGGTTTCTTTTAACCAATAAAAAGTATTACACAAAATGAAATACAGTCCTATTATAAAGCTATAGAAAATTTATCTAAAGCGACATTTTATAAAACGCCCAAACCTATCATGATCTTGCCAATTTAATGATAGGGCAATGACATATTCATATTGAATACGTAACGCAAAAGTTAATTATGCACACTAATAAATATATAAGTAATGTTATTGGCAAGGTATTATGTAATTTTAACACTAAAACTGCAAGTAGAGCATTAGATATTAAATTACTTACTGCCGTATTTTAGTAATCATGTTTCAACCTAAGGTTAGGGAGAATATTATACGTACCAAGTAATTCGAGATTCAAATACTAGAATTCCACTAGATTACGTGGTTTGATATTAAGTAAATACAATAATTATTAATCCAGTTAATATTGTACCCATTTTGAATTGATCATTAGACGAGTAAATATGGAAATGACATAACGGTACTCATAGTCATACCTTTTATTGACATTACCTATTATTGATAGATAGAAAATATTTACCAAATTAAAATAAAACAAGAAAACAATCGCGTAAGAAAAGTGATACCATTGGCGGCCTTATTGCTTACAGCGACACATGGAGAGTGATTAAAATTAAAAGAAAACCGGGGGTGGGAAAATTATTGGGTGTTATCCTATGTATTTTAAGTATGTATTTACAAAAAAAGTATATAAAAGTTCTTGATGATACTTTATCTTGAAACTAAATAATAATAATTGGTGTATACTTATATTTAAAACATTGTATCAAATTAAGATCGGTCGGAAGCATTGGGTGCGTTTATTAGTTCGTTAGGTGTGTTTTTATCAATCGTTGTCGTACATCGGGTGACGAAGTTTAAGCAAAGTAGGAGTCTGCAGTGCTCGTAGCTACGTGATACTACGGGGTCGGAAACAACCAACGCTGTTAAACAAAGTTCATGGAGATCATTCCTTCATGGATGACCGAATGTTTCGCTTCATATCCAGCGCTTACGTGTTTGGGAAGGCAGGTCTTAACGGCTTGCCGTTGGTTCCGGTTTTTATTACACTCGCGAGCAACCAAATCGACTCAACCGCTAACTACAACCAAACATTGTCTACATCAAAATATAATATTACAACTTAAGCGTTTAAGTTTCAAGCTTTCAAATTACATATTGTTTTTATATCAATAAGTATATATAACACTTTTACTTAAAACAATGTGTGGATTAATGTAGTCTGCGGTTGAGTCGAGGCCAACTTAAAAATATTGGCGGCTTGAAAAATCTAAAAGCGAAGCCTATACGCGCTGTGTTCGCGTTGTGAAGCATAATTTAACCCTTTATATGACGGTGTCAAATATATTGTAAATACAAAATGAACCTTAAATAGTTATGTTAAGGTAGAAAGCCGATGAAAAAAAAGGTCAACCTGCTCTGCCTTTGAAAGGGCTAAATGAGGAGAGCCGTGCTCATTGTTGATGAGAGGCTGTATTATTTTTGAAACTGATGACATTGAGGGTGAATATGGCTATTTTAGAACCTTAATTCTTTCTCAGACACTAGAACATATTTTAATTTATAATACTTGTGATCCTTGAGAATTGAATAAACTTACCCATTATAAAACAGGCAAAAAACAAAGCGACGAGCTCTATATTCCTGAAGACTGTGATGACATCTTCTAGTAGGTTTTGTGCCGGCTGCTTGAACTCAAGATCGATGCTCAGCATCAGGACACCAGATGCCACTTTCAGAACCGCATACAGATAAAATGCTGGTCTGTAATAGATGTTTTAGCATTCTGTCAAATATAATATCCAAGCGACCCGCCCCAGCTTCGCACGGGTGGCATGCTAATATGAATAGTTACCAATATTACATAATTACAGAATGTGTATAGGCCGTACCTACCACTGCCCCAACTATAATTTTTCGATTTAGCGTAAGTTTATACGTCAACGTTACGTTACGTAAAAAAAGACAAATTTAATCTATGTTTCATGCCCAAGCTTACTAACATGTTTATGTGGATAAGAATTAATGTTATACATACCTAAAATGGCTTCGTAAATAAGCCATTATTTCTAGTAAAAGATAAAAAGTGGTTATTGTGTGTTATTCTTGAGAGATAGACATAATTATACCATCGCGGACTTTTTTGTGGGTTTTTGTAATCTTGTAGGGTTTGGCCAGGCGTTTGCAATATAAGCGCAAAAAACGACATCACATTAGAAATCTCAAAAATGGACAGTGTTCCACTACTACATTGTGCATGTATTATACATAGAAACCTTCCTCTTGAATATATCTATTTATTTAAGAAAACCGCATCAAAATCCGTTGCGTAGTTTTAAAGATTTAAGCATACATACACACATACAGACACCGGGAAACGACTATGTTTTATATTGGGTAGTGATAAGAAAAATTATTGAGTACACACTAAGTTATTGCGTCAGAAAATGAAAATAATTAATTCATACCATGAATCTGGATTAATTTTCTTTCTTGCAAAAAATTCCAGTGTCAAATCAAATAGCCTTGGATAACATATTTTTTTACGTTGGTCATTAAATGCATTTACGCACTGCGTCCCGGCCAAAGGGGGACCAGGGGTGTGTAGGACTAACCATCGCCCGACACCACCACCAGCAGTAATACCCACTAAAAATCTTCCGCCGAATCCCGCCGCTTGTTGACAGGAAGGGGCGGGGGGCCAGATTGACCTGGTTTTCAGAGTCTGACATCCCGCCTGCGGCCAGAACCGGGAAGACCTCCTCAGATAGGTGCAGTGAACGCGCCCCTCTTACCTCCGTGTCCGACCATATCGTGAGTGGCCGACTTTTTGGAGGGTCTTTTGTTAGACCGCAGGGACACCTTAGGTAACACTAGCAATGGTGTTACCTGATGTCGGTGCGGTTCTAGCTACTGCTTTCGAGGAAACTTTGCTAGTGTTACCTCATGTCACAATGCCTCGCTTTTATACGCTGATGATCTCAAAATTTTCATGGAAATTAAATCGAGGACTGCTTGTTGCTCCAAAGGGAAATCGACGCCGTTAACGATTGGAGTGTCACTTATAAAATGGAATTAAACTGTTCCAAGTGCTATGGAATCACTTTCGGACGCATGTTTCACCCTATTGAATTTCAGTACAAATTAGGCCAAAATTTAATAACAAAATCTACAGCCATAAAAGATCTAGGGGTAACATTCGATCAAAAACTAACTTTTCATGACCACATAACCGCTGTCGCAAAGGAGTCGTACCAACGTTTGGGTTTTGTATTGCGAAACTCACGAGACTTTAGGACTGACCGAGTGGTGAAACTGATCTTTAGTGCACTGGTCCGAACAAAACTTGAAGCCAGTGCAAGTGTATGGCATCCACATGAAAGCAAATATAAACTTTTTCCAAACTACTTTTGGAAAAAGTTTAGAAGGCATTCCTTAGGGTTTTGTATAAACGTAGATACGGTTACTAAGTACCCTTATATGTATCCGACCAAGTTTCTCCTTGGCCATTTAGGATACAATTCTTTAAAGGTGAGAAGAGCCTGTGATCAAATCATCACTATAATTAAAATTTTACGTGGTAGAATAGACTCTCCTGATCTTCACGAGTGAGATACGTGAGCTGTGTAGACTTTATGCACCCGATAATTATTATAGGAGCAGGAAACATAAACTGTTTGCTGGGCCAACCTGCCGAACCGTAGCCTGCTCAAAATCACCCATTCCGCGGACACTCAACGCAATTAATGCCATCCTGGATGCAGCACCCGACTGTGATTTGTTTGCGGATGGATGGCCTGAGATTTTGTCAGTGTGTCTGAGGTATTGTGAGAGAATGGGATAAAAGAAGTTTTTATGTGTGAGATTTTAATATTATATTTAACTTTTACTGTTTTTGATAATTAGTGTATTGGTGTATTTTGTTCTGATTAAATAAATAAATAAATGTCGGTGTAGTTCTTGCTACTGCTGTCGAACTTTTTTACGCAGCGTTACCTAAAGTCGGTGTATCCCTTGCCGCGGCTAACGTAGTCGATGAGCATCCCGGAGAGCGGCGAGGAGATCATGCCGCCGAGGCTGCCGTACACCCGCTGCAGCCCGTAGTCGGCGCGCTGCTCGCGCACTATTGCGATCACCGCGCCTTCGAACATCGCGAACGCCGTGCCTCCGATTATGCCAATAAATACACGCACCTGAAAAAGAACAAACTCAAAGTTTGGAAGTGACACCTCATAATAATCACACCCTGCCTGACGGTAAGCAGTCGATGCAGTCCAAAAAAATTACGGCTCTTCATACGTGGAACATGCACGGTACAAAGCACACTCACTCATGACGACCTGCCAAAATGCCGTTTCACGCCTCACTTAAAAGACATTTGATTATGGAACTAGGAAACACATGAGCCAGCAGCGAATTCCAGAGTTTAATGTTCGTACACAGGAACGACTTACCAAACTTCTTAGTTCGAATGCAGATGTTCTGCATAGTATGCGAATGGTTCCTAAGACCAGCACGTGTTGTTCGGGAGAAGAAACGATAATAAGGGATGAGAATGAAAACCGCCTTAGAACACTCATCATAGTAGTCCCGCTAGAAGACACTAACAGAGGCAATGCCCATGTCCAACGTAGCTATAGATCCTCGAGAGAGGCTGTAAACTCAACGTTCAGCACAAATTTGGGTTTTGGTGACATTAAACGCGACCTGGTTTTCAGATCCCCACTGCGAGACACGATCGAGAGTGAGTCCGGTTTGCTTTGGCAACCAGGTCTTGCTTTGCACCAGGATATCGGCTTGCTTTGCCGCAGGCTGTCCCAAGTACCGCTCATGTACCGTAACATCGTCTACATATTAATGAATATTGCTCAAGGACAACATATCATTAATATGCAGAAGAAATAAGTTAGGAGAGGGCACTGAACACTGCGGCACTTAGGCTATGACTTTGTAGAACTCTGAGGAACTGCCTTCGCAATTCGTGTCCTGGAATTCTAGAAAGCCAGCCACCCAGACGCACGAACAGGGCGGCACAACGGCGGCACACATACTCTATCGAAAGCTTTAGGAACATTCAGGTTTACGGCCAAAGATTCACCACGCTTACCCTTCGATTCACCCTATGCGTGAGCAACGAAAGCTAGAAGATCACCCGTTGATCGCTTGGGTCTAAACCCATACTAACGATCTGGAAGTAGAGAGTGATCTTCCAGTTAACGAATGAGCTAAGCATATATATGGCCTGCTCAAACACTTTGCACAGCAAAGAAGTGACAGCGATGGGTACATAGCTGGCTGGATTCGAGCCATCTTCTTTTTTGGGGGTGGGTTGTATGTTCGCTTCTTTCCAAGACACCGGCACAATACCTGTATCATAAGACTCTCTAAACAATTATGTCAACACAGGAGACCACTCAGCCTTTCATTTGAGCAGTACAATCGCCGGAACACCATCCGGACCGCTAGCCTTCCGCAAATCGAGCAACCGCTTCACGGCACATACATCACACTGCCTGATACGAATATCCCGATCCCTCTCATCTTGGTTTGTGAGTCTCCTCTCCTCTCGCCGAGACCTCTGCTCAGTAGTGAGACTATAATAGAACTAAACTAAGTTTGTGCATAATCTCTATCCTATTAGACACCGAGAAGTATGCAAGGTGCAATATTTGAATTACACACAGATATCGAAGCAAATTAAAGGATATTAAAAAGCTTCTAAATAGTAAACCGCCACTATAGTTTTAAAATGGTTTATAAACACACAAGTATCAAGCAAGCATCTCTATTCTTGTGGTTATTTTGGAATACCTACAGACAGAATTTACTTCTTAGGTACTTTATCAATTTTGTTACTAAAAATATATGAAGTTTAGTTGTTAAATCAAATCTAACTGAGTTAAATCCTACTGTAAAGCTCAGCCTCATAATAAAACAGAAAAGCTTTAACTCCATTACTCTCGATGATGATTTGAGGTATATTTAACTATTTTTCCATTGACTCTACTTAAATTCCTAACCACGTATAGATAACCTCTGTATGGATAACCTCTATATGGATAACCTAATCTTTACAGTAGGCTCTAGTTCTGTTAGTTAAAATTTGATCAACATATCATACAAATTTGATCATACACACGAGTGAAGCTTAGGGATTCTTTACCCATATCCCTTTTTAGTATATTTACGTCGTTTCTAAACTAAAGTATTAAATATCACCAATAATAATTGCTTCGATTCCCACGTAACAAAGGTCTAGCTTAGGGCTTATGGTCTTAAGTTATTCTTATACAATTTACAGGCATGCACAAATAGGCAACCTATCTGCCAACAGATCTGGTAGGTAAATCAAGCCCGTGCTGCGATATCTAGGACAAGGTTGGAAGTCTCTCAAGACGCCTCGGCATGAGGTTGCGAAACAGACATAAGACACTGTAAGCTCGTATGTCGAGAATGACAAAAGTCTAAGCCTTGACTAGACTCAACTTCGAAAAGCCTTGCTTAAAATTCTCAATGATTTATGACATAATCCACATACGAAATCATAAGACAATTATATTCTGCATAGTAGGTATTGATATTAACATTTCTTGATATTTGTTTTAGTTGCTCTTTATACTTTTAGTTTGTAACCTATTTATGTTTTATGTGCAATAAAGGTCAATTTATTTAGCAAATGATAAAATAAGTCCTCACGAGTAATTACTTAGCGTCTCTCCCTCTAAATATAAATTAGTCATTAAAGTTTATGCTAATATACTTGGCATTATTTGTTACTAATTATTTTAGGAATAATGTTTAGCTGTGAGCACGTACAATAAGACTCTACATTATAAATAAGCTTATTTTTTGGATTATTTCACGAGCTACAGTGACTTCTACGATAACTTCTAAACATCTCACCAGATTTTAATTTATGTTATCTACAACAAACAATGCCCTAACGACTCTGACACTGATCCAATTATAAGAAAATATATATAAATATATGTGAAAATAGAACACTTTATATGAAATAAAAAAAAATTCGAGTGAAACTATTACAAGTATCATTTGTATTTGCTTCATTTATTAAAAGGCTACTTTTTTTCGTTTTTGTATATACAATAAAGGATATAGTTAAATAACAGAAGATCGATATTTAAACATGTCAGGCCATTAACTAAAACAGTCATGTTAAGTTGTTCCTTATTATAGTTATATGTAGAGATAATTTTCTATTGTATGCAATCTAAGTAGTGATCTTTTAAGTAAAAATAAAGACTTTTTAAATTTCGGAACTGTGTAATTTACTATATTATTCATAAAATAGTGTTTCATAGAAAAATGGCAGAAGTAATAAAATATTTAGGTACGCTTGTTTTATAACCACTGTTGTTTTATGTGCCGTCGTATGGCATTACACTATACCTGACTTTTATATCATGCGATAATTATTACATACATACAAACATATAGTCACGCCTGTTTCCCCGAATGTTAGTCCCACGTAATAGGTGGCAAGCCTATTGCCGCTTACCGGTAACTTTTATGAGAGCCTTGTTCGTTGATCGGCAGTTGCACTACTTGCAGGTGAGGTTGGCTTGGGTCCCTGAGATCAACCTTACACACCCTATTATTATTATTATAAGTTTTAAAAGAGAGTTTTGTTTGTTACCGAGGGCGGCCAAACTTGGTAGTTATATTATTGTAATCGATTACCATAATATAACCATCATGAATGGCAATAAAAATAGTCAATATATAGAAACATGTATAAGTAGTGCGATTCCGGAAAATCTTAATTAACGCTGCCTTCATTACCGCGATACAAGTAATTAAACACATACTTACAAGACATTGTGTATGTTTCAAAGTTCAAAAAGAGGTTTCTATTTCATTTATAAGAAAAACGAACAGTTAGGTAAGAATCAGAACTGGAATAAGTGCAAAATATTTTTTTTTATAGTTGCATTTTCTTATGGCGTCAACGCCAAAAATCGTCAGTGTTTTTTTACCAAAACTGGTGGTATAAACTTTATAACTTCATCGACATTGTACCCAAGTATAGAAAAGTGATATATCACCATGAACTGTGATTTTCTGTGTTGACGTCAAAACTTTATAGAACCTCTAGTAAAGTCTCCTGTACTTTACTTGACTTTGAGCAAATTACGAAAATACAAAAATCTATTTGTCAAACTACTTGACACTGTATAATACTCTAAACGAATGACTACTAAGGAAAAAAATAGTTGTGTTTAAGATATGCACGTCTGCTTGTGACAGCGCAGTGCTAATATTTTCTCTAAGTTTACAACGCTTAACAATGCAGCATACTGGGATGTATCTACATTCATTTATCGCACCCATTCAAAGACTGACCTCTGTGGACCCTGCTTTATTTCGGTAATCGTTTTCGTCCACTAAACGCAAGTTTTGTTGTATTTAATTGACATTGATATGACTTGCTGTTGTCATTGTCATTGTAGTTAATAAAAATATAGAATTTTCATTTTGTTTGTAAAAAAATGACGAATCTAAATGATCCTGTGGATCTTTAAGACAATTAAGTAGGTAGCTTTTATTTTATTTAACTTTCAGGAAGGTTTCCGGACAACGGTTTTGTCTGATGAATATTTTTTTTTTGCTTTTTAATTTAAATGGATAGTACAGAGAAGTGAATATCCATTTGTGCAGCGCCTCGAAGCATTTAAAAGACTACAACGCAGTAGGTCAGGCAGGACGAGAGCGGCGGGCGATTGAGGCCGCGATCAAGTTCGCCATTAGCTAGTTAGCTGCGACCAGCAATTTTTCCATTAGCAGTTCCGCCTTCAATCTGCATGCATTTACGTGAACGCACCACGCGCTCTCCTTGTCGTTTCAGAATTAGGCAATCACCCATCTTTATTACTTCACCCTTGAATTCATCTGTAGTACTGGATGGTAGTTCCCCTTGTGTGACGCCACCACAAATATGCTAAGTAGATGTCCATAGTCTACACTACACCCGTGGCCAGAATATATTCTTGCTCCAAAGAGTAGCGCTGTAAACTATAATAAGACTGACATCTCGATGTGACAAGCGCCGTAAATACTAACCTAATCAGGATATTCGTTTGATTCGACAATCAATAGTAATTTAAAAAAATAAAGTAAAAGTTATGCATTCGTAACACGGTGTTTGATAAAGGTACTTACAGCGAGATAAGCCCAGAATGTGAACGCCGGGTCCAATTCAACATTCTGTTTTTTATTTTCACATAAAGCCTTTCTCGGGACGGTAGCCGCGCATGCGGCTGCGCAACGTGTTAGTTGCAGAGACTCCACGTGAACCCTTACGCCTTCTTCGTTGAGAGCCTAAATGTAACAGGATTGGATGTTAATTGCATATAAATCAAGCATATGTAATCTGTATGGATAAGACTTTAAAACAAATAAAAGCAAAAATAGCATACCCCATTAAAATTATCTTTACATTGAAAATTTTCTTCGACTTCTGTATTATTCCCGACATAAACACCTACGACATTGAGCGCCGTTTTCAGCTCCTCGTTGGCCACACGAATTTGATAAGTTTTGTTGACATCATTTTCAATAGTTTCATCGAAAATGTTATCATTACCAAAAACACATAAAACGTCTGTTGAATTGCTAGAACAATCAAACTCATACAGCTGTGGTGCTGGGAAAAATATCTCGTTGTTCGAAGTTTTGGAGATCGTAGTGTTGAAATACGCATTATTTGTCATGATGCGAGTCGTACTGTGGTCTTTCTTCGGAGCCATATTGTATGCCATCATTGAAGACACCGTGTGCCTGTAAACGAGGCGCTGAGAGTCGTCCGATTGGATTTTTATGTCATAAGAGTGCGTGTGCAAGATTGCATTTGTCTCTTCGGTGGACAAATCGTCCGGCAGGTCACAGACAAAACCGCAAGACGCAATGCTGAAACAATATTAGATATCGAATTACTTATGCAACACTTTCCTGCGGTAGAAAGTCAAGCGATTGATTGTGATTTATCCATATTACTCTGTGGGTTGTTTCACAATAAACTATATAGTTTTATATAGGCCTAATGGCTTAACTTAGATTACTGCAATTCAAAAATAAATTCAAACACTGATCAAGCACATTTTTTATTAAGACCATAATATTCAAACTTTAAAAACTTTTATGAATATTTTGAAGCCTGGTGAACAAATATGTCATATTTTATAGTCTTTCTAGCATACACGCTATTTATTTATAACTAAATTTAAAAAATAGGTAAAATTATTTCATATCGACGAATTTATTATAATTTTTTTGTTCTGTCACTACTAAAAGAAAGTATGAAAACCATTATTTTATGATTCTAATAAACAAGTAATTTAGTATAGGAAAAAACATGGCTATACCCTACTAATGAGCAAAAAACAGGTCAACAATGTTAATGCAATCTTACGTGAGATTAACGTCGTAAGGGTAGGGGTGGAGCGGCACACATGGGTAGTCGTTGGTGTGCTGCAGTTGAAGTCCTTCCTGGCAGGTGATTAGGAGCTCCACTGCCGGCGGGTAAGTGATGGTGAGCCGGCCGACCGGCACGGCCAGTAGCAGCAACGCCGACACCCCGCCTAGGGCTGAAGACAGCGCTAGTAACAACTGCGAACACCAAATGATGTCCATGAAATCCTGGTCTTTTCGAAGCTATGTGCGTAATTATCGTTTGCTTAATTACGCTTTCGATATTTCATACAAGCGTTTTTATCTCTGAGATGGTTTATTTTAATTAAAGCCAACCTACACCTCAATCAACAAATGGATCCATAAAAAGGAAAGTGATAGATACTTCAATGTTTACTGATTAACAGACGGGCTTACCTCAGAAACAAGTTTATTAAGATATGTTTTTTACTTAGAGCATGAGAAAGTTATCTGATGTCCTGTGTTATGTTATTATTTGTATGAAGGACAGCTCTGATATTAACTGATATAGACAACGTCGTTTGCATCATCAGATTTTTTAAAGCATCTTTACTAACTTTAAATCTGGTGAAAGCTTGTCATTTAAGATGGGATGAAGATAAGTAGCCTCTTGATAAGTTGTAACAACAATTTTCTAAGGGGCACTGCACGCATGGGAAATGTTGCCAGATTTCGGAAAGATGGAACCAAGTATATTTACAGTTACATATATTGGGATGATAGTGACAAATAATTATATTGCATTCTAATCGAATGCAGCTGAGCTAATGTAGAATTGAAATTAATTAACTGTGCCATTAGAAAGATGAAACAGGATGCAGTGTTTACCAAGAATTGGACAAATTGCCGTTTTTACGTGCAATTGCATGCGAATTGTCCTAGTTACGTGACGTAGTAGACGTACAGACGTATAGCGTGACTTTTTACAGGCGAGTTAATTTTACTGATAACCGTCATAAAAATTATGTAAAAGTTCTTGGTTCCCATTGTTCAATCTTACTTACCTATACGGGATGTAAATTTACCTTCAGGTACATATTTCAAAATTAAATAATAGGGATTAGTGTATGGCATTACACGGAAAATATGGTTGATGCCAGAACTTAAACTGTGTCCGACTGACATAATCTTACACTTAAGTTACGACCACTCTTAGGGTGCAGTTCCATTGAGGCGGAGCGAGGATGCGGAGCGGAAAAACGGACAAATATTAACCAATGAGATTTCATATAATCTTCGCTTCTCTCCTGACCGCGATCCCTATTGGATAATATTTCTCCGTTTCTCTGCTCCGCATCCTCGCTCCGCCTCAATGGAACTGCACCCTTATACTTAGGTTAGTAACCGCAATCGTTTTCGATTTACACAATGGGCTCCGGCAGTAACGTAATACTATTCGGTACAACGGCTGAACACCCGAGTTTTGCTCAAAATATTACAGACCGTATATAAAAGTGCTCGGTATTCATTGTCACTAAAAACGATAACCTATCCAAGGACTGGCCTCTGTGAACTCTGCTTAATAAGTATGTGCTCGTTTCTGACTAGCTAGTACCTACGCTTCCAAGAGGCACCAAGTTATTTAAATTAAGAACTTTAAAAATAACCAGTCTCTTATAAAGTACAATAAACAATATAATCATCATAATAAAACTAAATTTTAAAAACTCCGTTAGCGTAAAAACGTCTAAACTATTTTTATTTATAACCCATAGGTCGTTTAGACGACTAAGGGCATATTTCACAATGTCTAACCAAATTCCGTTTAGCTTTAATTTGACAGATTGCTCATATAAAACTGAAATTTCAACTGCTTAATATCTCCGAATCAATGTGAAACAGGGCCTAAACCCGAAATATTAGAAAGGGTTACTGCGACTCCGGAACACAACAAGCTAAAGAAGAAACATGGATGGATTTTAGTCAATAAAAGTCGGACACACCCCTCAGCTCCACTACAGCGTAAGCGGGTCATTTGATGAGTTTCCATCCAAAAAACAATGGGACAACGAATGCCACTGACCTAAAAAACAATAGAATGTCTATTGCATCTTCGAATGTCGAACGTGTTGAGCTATAGTGCATGTCTACCTACATACATAAAACTTGAATAACATAATTGTTGAGTTACATAATAAATAATTATTGTTCATGCTGGAAATTAAACGTCGAGATGGTTGCGTGCCTATGTGCTATTGATTACACGTCAAGCTCGCTGATTTAACGTGTTAATGATCTAAAGGTCAATCATTCATCCTACTAATGTCATAAATTTGTGAGTTGGTTTAATAAGTTTTGACGCCTAAGATGAGCTGATTTTGGTGTAAATTGATATGGAGACGTTACCAAATTATACTTGTAATTTTAGGCAAACTAGTCTAATAATATATACGAGTAGGATTATGAAAAGGACATCGACAATTTTCGGAAGACCTTAATTGGAGCACTATACCGTGGGTATAGTTCTTGTCTTGTTCAGTCCGCTTGAAAAATATCTGGAAGAAATTGTTGCCGCTCATTATACAACTCATCTTAATGTTTTTTTTTTTACTGCGATAATGTTTCTTATTTGGTGTTAATTCATTTATAGGTAACGCGGGAGTAACGTAAGCTATATTGTCCAATACTGTCGTTCTTTAAAAAGTTGGCTTAAAGTCATTAATGGATTAATAAATAGTGTTATAACTGACTATTACATATCAACATTTTTTTAGGATTTAATTTAATTTATTAGACATAAACGTTTTCTTAACCCTATCTTTAACCTGTTGATCCTTGCAATATTGGGTAAACAATAATGTTGACATAATATATATAAGAGTGGCGGCATGCGGCATTGCGTTTTAAAAAAATGAATGATCGGCAGGTCTACTAACGTAGGAACGTTCAAACCATTCACCAGATTAGGCAGATAGTGGCGTAGAATAAGACTATTTGTCGTACGCTTTGAAAGTTGAACCCATACATCTTTAACTAAGCTGCATCAGATTCAATTTGTGGTGACATATTGGTCGTAATATTAGGACTAAAGTATTGAAGAAGGTTAATGATTTAAAATAATCAACTCAGTGCTTTATACTTAAAGGACTTTCCAATACAAAGTTTTCATAAACTATGAAAAATCTTATCGTTTTTAACATCAGGTCCCAGTAAGATCTGTGATCTTAGAGTCCCATCAGGACTCAACCCCACATACCAGCACCGGAAAGTTGTACGCCGCATGACTAATGTCTAAGTAAATCATGTTTGTTTAAGATAACTGCCTAGTGTGCGCATAACGACCTCCTTTCTCTTTAGGTTGGAATTAACTAACTGTTAAGGTGTGAAAAAATTATCTAGCTTTTACTATTAACTCTACTTTTCTCCTTTACCAACATCCATAGTTCTATATCTAACAACATAATGCTATTTATATTTTAAGGCGACAATCAAGCGGCGATGGCCCAGTGGCGAGACCCCTTTCCTTTAAATTCAGAGGGTCTAAGGTTCAAACCCAGCGTATTTATCGCTTGCTCCGTGCCTCGGAAAGCACATTAAACAAAATTGTGGTTTGCAGCACATTTAAAATAATTCAGTCTTCTAATATTAATGTTATTTTTACTTAAATCCTTTTATACAGCTTGAGTATATCACGCTCACTTATATGTTTCCGCGGTGGTAGCGTCATGCGTCGGATCGTTGCGCTCCCTAAAATATGGTTGAGCGTAACGCGTCTGCTCATGTCTACTATGTTTATCCGTAATTATGTTAATATTGGTAAAAAAAGAGTTCTGTCTCCCTTTTTTTTTTCAAATCTTGTGACTGCAGAACACAATTGTTTTGATATTATGTATTTTAATTGTTACTGGCGGGAGAAAAAACCAACCTTGACGATTTTCTTGCCCGTTCTTTTACGATCAAGCTCCCGCCCGCAGTGAATGGGCGCGTTAGTTTATAAGTATGACATTCATAAGAGCTCTATTGAGCCAAACTTGAATAAATGAATTTTTAATTTTTTAATTTGGTCCCGGCTGTCATTAACATCAATGGCAGTCGTTATTAGGAAGTCAGTGCCTTCTAACAGACTGACAACTGGTTTAACCATAGAATGATATTTCTCTCTGGGTTGCAGAGGTCAGTCGGCAGTCGCTCCACGTAATAACTGAAATTCAGTCAATTCTGGTTAAACCAGTGAGCAAAACCCTGGGCCTTAACCTTAAGTCTTTTTTTTTTTTTTTACGTCGGTAACAAAATGCATTTACGCACTGCCTTCCGGCCAAAGGGGGACCGAAAGGGGGTGTGGGACTCACCACCGGCAGACACGACCGCCGGCAGCAATACCCACTAAAAATCTTCCGACGACGCCTGCCGCTTGTTGAGAAAGAGGCGGGGGCCAGTACCTGGGTTGCAGCTTCTGACACCCCGCCTGCGGCCAACGTCCCCCGGACCAAAACCGGGAGGACCTCCTCAGAGAGGCGCAGTGGACGCGCCCCTCCTACCTCCCACTGCGACCATAGCGTGTGTGGCCGACTTCCCGGAGGGTCCATGGTTAGACAGCAGGGGCCCCCTGCCCCCGCTGCCTAGACCCTCCTGGCGCTGCTGAGCGGGCCCTCCTGGCCTACTCGCAGCGCCCTCCATAGGTCCCTCTTAGTTTCCCCCCGGTAGTCAGTACTAAGGGCACCCAGAGTCGTCGGTCTCTGGGTGTTACCTTTTCCCTAGCGCCTCCTGCGCCCTACCGGGAGGTACTCAGCCCCCCCACCACGACAAGGTGGAGACCAGTCGGGGGGGCTTAACCTTAAGTCTAGGGCAACCGGGATAATGCTAGGATATGATGATATTTTAAGACGATAATTTAATTTATTGGATTTATATGGACAAGGGTATACGGTTACCATCCTCCTAATCCGGGCGAGTAGTCTTATTATGAAAAAAGTAATTAATTAACATTATTTTACAAGGACTAAGTTTATATAGTACAGATAAAAAACGGACCTGAATCAAATGAAATGGATTTTGATATACACTAAATGTAAATAAAGAAAAGAAATTGCTAATTAACGTTTACAAATAAATAATGAATAATTTCACAGAATGCATAAAATACTTACAATACTTAATAGTCAGTATTTAGCTATAACAATTAATCGGTGTAGATCGCTGCAAAATTGCGATAAGTCGTTTTGACATAGGAGAAAATTAATAGTTTATTAAGTTTTGGTGAAATATATGACAGTGTCATATTTGAAGAAAAGTTCCTTGTCTATCCTACTTTCTAAAAATATATATCAAATTTAAACTTATATGTAAAACAATATACTTTGTAAATAAATAAATAATAATAATAATCTCCGCAATCTACTAGTCGGTTGATGAGTCGCTTGGCACGGGACAGCGGTGCCTCCTTCAGTAGGTTGGTATAACCTGGTTAGAACCTAGATTACAATGTAGGATAATTTAATACCGGTATTCCCACGTGAACGAGGACCGCGGACTCTGTTTGTACATTATTAAATAATATTTTATTAAGAGAACCAACGGCGTATATAGCAAAACAATTGACATAAGAATTTAGAGTATAGGTTTCCCTAATACATCAAATATGTAATTGGCAAACATAGGAATATAAAATAAAATAAAACGAATGTAATTAAACATATAAAATTATTATTATTATGTTTTAATTTCAATGATAAAACATTTTCAATATATTGCGGAAACTTAGAACACAATTTAAAATTAAGTCCTTTAGCGTGGTCTGTATATGGTGTTTGAACGATCTTTTAGAATCAGAAAATATATTAATGTCCAAATAAATAGTTCATTATATGTACGTGCCAGACGAGATAGAATTGAGTTGCGATGATAATGAGCATTGTGTCTCGTAACGAAGGGAGTGGCGCGGGTGCGGTATTTTGGAACACTGAATATGATCTTAGAAACGAAATTTAACTGTTTAGTCATCTTGTAACAAAGCTATGTCCAAAAAACACGCCTATGCTCTAAAGTCATGATATCGAACTCGAAGCAACCGTGAATGTCAAGACTTCTACGGCATCAAAAATTAAAGTGATTAATAAATATTATACATTATATTTAAGAGACCATATAGGGTTTGCATTGTCAATTACACTCCTAACATAAGCAAAAAAGACAATCTTAATGACATTAATATCAGAAAATGGCTTCCAGGTCCGAATAATAAAACCAAGAGTTGTATTAGATAAACGCCTAAATCTCTTATACAATGTTAACGGCTGATTTCAACTCCATTAAAGTGTTATTTATGTACAACGGGCTTGGGTTTCCGCGTGTATGTAATACATTCACTATTGACTGTAATATTATTTTCTTTGTAATATTTAAATAAACAATTCAAGTCTCTTTGTAAAAGTAGGCAATCATGAACGGTATTAATCCTACACAAAATATTTTTATTGTCCGCGTACATAAGAAGCATGTTCGAGGTATGGTCCTATATCATAGAGGTACACATTATGAAGAACTAAGCCTAAATGCGAGCCCTGAGATACATCTGTACCGACACAATTCGAGCGATAACCACTTATTATGACAGCCTGAGAACGATTCATGAGATGTGATTCAGTCCAACGGATTGCTCCGTCCTAGGTATTCATGGTGACTATTATGTCACCATGAATACCTAGGACTTTCAACTTGTTGAGCAGAATCAAGGAACTCACACGATCGGAAGCTTTTTAAAAATCTGTGCAAATCACATCAACCTGCTCACCACGATCCATTTTCTCAAAAACAAATTTAGAAAAACTAGCCAAATTAGTAGTAGTGGAGCACTCTTTTAGGAAACCATGCTTGCGCTCGGGGATAGAGCGTAAAAGCAGACCACAAACAACTATTTCAATTTTATTTGAGAATGAGATGAGAATTTTAGCAGCAGTGTTTAATAAAGAGATGCCTCTGTAATACTTTATGTCGATTCGCGTGTTCTTCTTGTGCACTGAAACAATGTGTGCCGTTTTTCATTTAAGAAAAGAGTAAGTAATAACCCCCGAGAGCAAGATATTTACATCCCAATATCACCATTTATTCCTGAAAACCAGTTCCGTTGATATTTTTGCAATTGGAATAAACACTGTCGGCAAGTTATCAATGTATAAAGATAAGACGGAAAGCTTAAGGGCTACTTTCAAATAAATTATCTCGTCCTGATAAAACAGGTAACAGATCTCTAGCTAGCTTATTTATGCTAGCTTATCATTGAGATAAATGTCTTCCCTTTAAAGATTTATAGGACTTGGTAATCTGAAGGAGTTATGGATGCCATTGAAGATGTAGTAACTCCATATTAATTATATTGTAAATGCGAAATTGACGATGTGAGTAAGTAATTCTCGCCATTTCACGGTCAGAATTTTATCATAATAAAATGAAAGCTTCTAAAAGTAATCTTTATAATTTGAGTAGTTGTTACTTAAAGCAATATATTTTGCATTTGATAACAAAAAATGTAGCTCCATATAACACATAAAGCATACCTACATAAATTAGTATGTACGATAGGTAACTAAATCAGTTGTAAAAAGTTAGAGACATTACCTACTTATTAGTTATTAACTTAAATGTAAAGGTCCATTAGTGAAGCTTAAAGAGTGTGGAAGGATGTGATCTCTGCCTAACCCTATAGAAACCATGTCCATAATCACAATTTGTGTTAATATCTATATATATTTTTTCTAAACAGAAAACCAGCTATTGTAAAGAACTAAAGTTGTTTCAATTAATGTTTAGGATGATTCTCCTTTATTGCAAATCACAATACCAGTGGTTGGGTGGGAACTGCGAGTGCGCAGGCGTCTATTGTGCCTAAACAGTCTATCATAAAGCCACTGCTAGAGGTCGCTTCCGGTAGACGTTCCACTGAGACGTGATGACGCACGATGCCCGTTCGGACACTGAGCCGCATGCTAAACTTACTGGCTCGGAAAAGACAACATCGTTTATATTTATATGTATAAATTTATATCTACATTTTTTTCTATAAAAACAAGTGATACAGTAGACAAAACATAAGTGGTTGCATGGGAAAGTCGGTTAGTGCGCATTCGTTTAACTAAAATGATATTGTCAGAATATAATCATCCATAAATCGTTTGAATCCGAATATTCGAAATTTTATGTCGTTCATTGCACATTCAACCTATGTGATTTATCTAGTTCTAAAACTGTTCAGTCTTAATACATACAATACATACATGCCTGTTTCCCCGAAGGGGTAGGCAGAGGCATATTATACGCTCACACTTCGCTAATTATATAGTTGGTCCCACGTAATAGGTGGCGAGCCTATTGCTGCTTTCCAGGCAGTGTTATGTTCGCCAGAGCCTCGTCCGTTGATCAGCAGGTGCACCACTTGCAGGTGAGGTTAATTTGGGCTCCTCAGGGCTTGGTAGCATTCCTATACACTCACCCTTCAGTTTTAATACCAAGTCTTATAATCATTGGATAAGTATCCAAATATTCAATGAGATAAAATGAGAACATAATTATTATGTAATTATTATCTGTTTTGTTTCTTTGTTTTTTTTTCTTTTTATTTTTTGAATTTTTTTGTTTACTATTTTAAGATTTCATTTCGTATTTAACTTTAACTTTACTTTATCTTGTGTTGTTTATTTTGATTTGAATTTTATTGTGTTTAACTGTTTATTTCAAAATTATGTTTAAATTAAAAGTTGATGATGTGTTGTCCTGTAACTGAAGGAGCATAAATATTCTGAGAACTTTATATAATATTTCATGTACTGTGTATCCTTTGTTGGAGTTCCTTTATAAATAAAATAAAGTGTGATTTTCCACAATGCATCATCATATCCTAGCATCATCCCGGTTGCCCTAGACTTAACTTTAGGGCCCAGGGTCTGCTCACTGGTCTAACCAGATATAGCTGAATGTCAGTTTTGTAATTTGTAATCATGTATCTATCATACTGAAATTACAACTCCTAAAATTATACAATCTAATTTCAGAGACAGAAACGAATCGTCGCTAAACCGACTACACGATGTCTTGTCCGGCTCTTGAGTCGTCTACCTACTCTACCTTGATTAGTTAACCTAATCTAAGAAGATTAGGTTAACTAATTACTTGTGGTTTTTACGACTCATCGCTGCCGTTACTATGCAGTTTTATTGCAGTCATCCTAACTACATTCAAGCTGCTAATTTGCAGTTGGAGTGCACTTGAAATAAAGTCCGTCTTTCTAGTTTTTAAACACATTGTCTGACAAAACATTTTTTAAAAAGCTTTTTAGGATAATGTGTAAGCTTAGTGCTCTAGCCTACAGGCAACAAAGAACACAACCACTTTGAATTTAAACCAATTAAAGTCTTTATATCTAGGTCTAGATTATATGACGGATTGAGAAAGTTTTCAAACTCAGTAGGTTTTCAAAGACTTTTGTTTTGTCTTATAAATAATAATAGTGTATTAGGCTTTATGTAATACTATAATTTAACACAGTAAAAGATATTTGGCAAATGCTGTATGTAATCAAAATAGGCATTTATTTTTTAGTAATGTTTTAAGACAATCACAAGACAATACAATATGTATACTTTTGTGAGTGTAAAACATTGATCCTTCTGGTGTAACTAAAAAAATAATAATATTGAGTACTGAGTCTATATGAAAACTAAAAAGCTTTCAGGTAATTGTAGTGGTCCTTTAAAAATATATAAAAAAAATACAATGTGTTACACATACACCAACAACATAATTGCCGAAATGTGGGCATATAATATGCCTCTGCCTACACCTTTGAGAAATAATGCGTGATATGTATGTAGTATATAGGGTAGGCAGAGACATATAATTTACTCCCACATTTCGCCAATAATATTTTTGGTCCCACGTTTTAGGTGACGAGCCTTATTCCGCTTAACGGGAACTTTTATGTTCGCCGGATGTTACGTTCGTCTGTTGATCGGCAGGTGCACCACTTGCAAGTGAGGTTGGTTTGGGCTTCTTAGGTTTTGGTAGGATCCCCATACTCCATTCAGAAAATCTTTACTATATTTTGATTTCATAACGTGCGCTACCTTCGTTTCGTGCGCGAAACCGCAGGTACCAGCTACCTATAAGTATATGATATTGAATTTGAATAGTAAATTTACAAATGTTTTTGATAGAACTAGAAACAGTCGCCTCTGAGCCTCTGAGTGAGGAACTACGTACCCGTGTTGCTAAGAGTAATCCCTCTAAACATTAATATCCAGTAGAGTGGAATAAGATAATAACAGAATAAGGTTGCAATGGTGTCTCACATAGGAAAAGTTTCGGGCAGACTGCGTTCTGCAGCCTATGCCGTGAAGAAGTTCCGACAACTAACGGACATTAAAACAGCTCGTCTTGACTACTTCAGCTACTTCCACAGTGTTATGATATATGGCATACTGCTATGGGGTAATCCTGCAGATGTTGATATACATTCAAAAATACAATACAAATACAAAGATACCTTTGTGCTGCAGAAAAGGGCTGTTCGTGCTATCTATGATATGAGATCTCGCGACTCATTGAGAGATAAGTTTAAAGAGATAATGACTGTGTATTCACAGTACATAAATGAAAACATACTGCATACTCATAAAAATAAAAGAAAGTTATGCAAAAATAGTGACAGACATAATTTTAACTTAAGAAATAAGAATAAACTGTCTATGCCCAAGTATAGGCTCCATAAAGTTGCAAATTCTTTTGCGGGAAATAATATATCCAAGTACGCTACCAGATGATGTGGCAAATTTATCTATAAATGAATTTAAATACTACAATATAAAAACTAATATAAAAACGCTCCCTCGTCCATAAAGTGTAAATTGTGCCAGAAGGCTTATCATGGTTTATGACGGTCAATCCCCTCCCCCCTTTAGAATCACGACAGCCTGACAAATCTTGAGAAAAAACCACAACAGACATAAACTGACAAACCTTGACAAATACTGACAAAGAATCCATTTGCTTTTATTTCTTGATTATCGTACCGCTCATAACTCTATCATTGTTGTTAAGAAAAAAAAAGATGGATCTTCCATTTTGTGTATAAAAAATTGACGAATCTTAATGATCCTGTTGATCTTTATATTTCATTTTTATTACTTTTGATATTGCTTTGGTCTTCAACATCGCCCAATAAAAATAATTGATGGATTATAGAAAAACATGCATTGATACTGCAGTACATTTAGAAGTTTACAATAATCTGAGCTGAATAACTGCGCTATCAGTTGTACTCAGTTAATGATTTTGAACTCTAATGCTTATTGTATAAGATTTATGAGCAAAGTACCAAGTGAACCCGGTAGAGAAAACAAGTGTCTATAAAAACCAGTGAACAATGCAAGGTAAGGGTTATTGGCGTATGACAGCGTGCTTTGTGCCAGAATTGGATCTAATCGGATTGCGTCCTTCGCGGGTCATCCTGCACGCTCATTATTCACCGATTATTTCGGCAACAAAGGCCAACTGTGAACTGATACGTATGTAGAAAAATAACAGCCTACCACGAGTCGGACTTACGCACGAAGGTCTTCGTAAGATTCGTACAAAATTTTACCTCCCCTCCCTCTTAATATTTTTTACTAGATATTATTTGAATTCCAAATCAAAGACCGAGTAATTGAAAAAGACAATTGTAGATCATCTACGTTGTGCCTAAGACCTGTAATGTATATAAGAAAATAGAAAACAATTATCGGGTTCTTTTATATACTAAACACTAGTGTAGCCTTTTCAAATAACATTACGAAGGGGCTTGCGAAAGCAGACCTTAAAGACTTGAAAAATATTATTCAGAGAATATTCACCTTAATAGTCTATGTGAAAAAAGACGTATAAGTACCTCTATCTCTGGTTCAAATTATTAGACAATAAATAAACAAAAATATCATTTTTACAAACAAACCACAAATTTTTTTACTGTTTACCTGTTACGGTTCATATACTCGTAATACAACCAGTTAAATAAAATAAAACAGACGCCTGTCTGCAACGACATGATGGCATAGTAAATTAGTCCGATTGGCACCTTTTGGTGCAGAACCCTAAAAACTAGGTACCTATTTATTAACTAAAGTACACCGAAATGACATTGAGAGCTCACTCAAATTGAAAATTGAATTTACCACGAAATTATCGTCAGTGACATGATTATGCTGTATGGTTACAACGGCTCGTGACAGTCGTATGTGTACCTATATACGAGTATATGACTTTTGTTATATTCATCGTCTTTCTAACTTCTGATTGTATCATATACATTTATTGACTACTTCCGTCTTTGTTTGTGTTTTTGGTTGTGGATATCATAGTAGCAATAATGTCTAACACTCATCCAACGATCAGAATGATGACTCTTATCACAGCATTCGTTGGTAAGCTTGAGTTAGTAAGTTGGTAAAGGAGACTACTGCAAGTACAGATACATAAACCACACTTTGTCTATTCTAGTGGTTCCTAACCTTTTCAGTTTTAAACCCCTACATTCCCCTTTGAAATGCCTCTTTTACCCTTGCAGGGGTACCTAATTACTTCAGGGTTGGGAGTCAGGGTCTATTCGAACTTACCTTAGATCTTTAGTCATCTTGTCAAATTGATGAACGTAATTTTCAGCATCTGCCAGCTAATTTGTCCTTAGGCGATTTAGCCCCAGTAAGCGTACCTACACTGAAGTCGCTGATCTTGGCAATTAGCTGGTTCACATGATATCCATAGACCGATCTAGTTCTACCCATTGAACTGCTTAGTTTGAGCTGTGCTGTTAAAAATGTCCAAGAATATTATTATTAATAATCTTACCCTGAAGTTGCCAATTTTGTCGGCCAGCATCCCGGCGAGAGGTGGCATGACGATGGAGACCACAGGCGTGACCGCCGACATTATGGCCGTCTCCTCCACGCTGATGCCCAGTTCCCGCATGTGAATAGTCAGGTAAGGATACAGGACGAAAAGCGCTGCAACCAGAACAAGGTCAACCAACTATTTTACGATTCCTTATTGTAACTAATACTATGAACGCGGAAGAGACTTTGTTTTCTACGCTTAAAACACTGGAGCAATTTAAGTTCTACCTTGATTTCGAGATTCCGCATGTGAATAGTCAGGTAAACATAACTATTTCAAGAAACTACTTTACGAATCCTTTTTTAGTAATATTATAAACGTGGAAGATACTTTGATTTTTCACTTAAAGGTCTAGCAAATATGGTGGAGCCGGAATTCTAGCCTAAAAAAAACGTATTATACTACTTACATACAACAATAAGTGGTACTTTTGAAACGCGATAAGCCGCGAGCAGCATGCGAAAGCTAGAGTTAAGTTCTGTTTAATTATTCAGCATTAACATTTCTACCAGTAAAAACCAATGAGCACGAAGTTCCGCCGATATAATAATATGTGCTACAGACGTAACACAAGAATTCTAAGCTTACCCGGGGTTAGGGGGTTGACAGAAGAATCAATAATGTGTTTCTCATATTTTTAATTTATTTATTTTGTGCATTGTGGGATAATTCTGAACATTATTAGATGAGCTGATGCTTTAAGTTTTAAATTTAATTATATAGGTAAAGGTATTATTATCCTTTAATTAAACTTTCAGTAGATTGTCGGCATTCAACTGCGAAGTTTATTTTTAGTTGGATTGCATTATTTATTTATTATTAACCTTTGACGTAAAAAATGTGACTAAGCAGAAAGTACTTTTACGGCTCAAGTAACTATTTGACGGACACGATTATTTGGTCAGTATTTTACAAGCAACCAAAATACGACCTAATTTCTAAAAAAAAGTAAAAAAAAAGTGAATGCTCTATTTTACTTGGTTGTCCCCTGCCAAGATTGAGTTTTTACTTAAGTTCAAGCACTTTGGCTTAACCTCCTGTTTTTAGGACTTCTCAAACCATCCGAGGTGGCTTCATGACTACTATAATAGAGGGATTTTCCGATACACGAATGCACTGTATATAAATTTCTACTCAAACAGTCACTTCTTCAATCACCTATGGAGAGATCCCAAAGTTCTTGAAATCTTGTGACAATACGATTTCTTCGGCATATGAATTTTGAAAATATGGATTACTTAATGAATGGGCAATATACTTTATTCAAAATATGACATCGCAAACAATTTGGAACTTATTCTTATTTGGCAAAATAGATTTTATCAGAATAACTTATCACAATTTTTCAGTTAGCAAAGCTCTTTGTTTGTAAGTTATTTATGTAACATATATTGGTTGGTTGTTTTAGTTTCATTTTTTGATAAAATACCTTTTAAAATGGATGTTTTTAATGAGTTGAAAAAAAAGTTCCTCAACCTAACCAAATTTTGGTAAGTAACTTGACTTTGACATAATACAACTTGACAAAATAAAGTTTTGCCCGATAAAATTTGAAATGTAAACTTGCTAAAGATTCATTTGAGAAATGAAACTATGTCGGTAAATAAGTATTTTGCTTTCAAATATAAATAGATACTTACTTGAAGCATGGACAAAAAACAATAATTTCAGCGGTATTAATTTCTTCTGCTTGAGATCATCCATTATCCGCTTGAAAAAGGAACGTATGAAATGCATCATTATGGTTCTTACTGCTACTTTGTACGATAAAAGTTATGTTTTTTTCTCTCTCCTTGTACTTATATACGTTATACACCTAAGTAGGGAAATCTTTTATCATCCAGCCTCCTTCATGTATGCTTGTTTGACTATCTCGATGCATGGAAGATGTTAAATAGTTTTGAACACTGAAACAAAAAAAGGACCATGATAGTAAAATAAAATAATTATGCCATCAAATCGGTGATTCATTGGTTTGATACCCGGCCGGTTAATATTGCACAACGACCTTTAAAAAAGAAAGTAGTTTTACAGCTCTTTACAGTTCACGCGGAAGATAAAACAACTAGAAAGCTCTAAGTTTTCAATTTAAATTCTGATTAACGATAAATTAAATAATTTATGAATACGAAAATTTACGTATGTTTATATTCGGAATTTCGATAATTGCCGATATGCAATATTTACCGCCGGGTATTATTAAATAGAGTATATTGTTATTAACTACTAAAAGTTTTACTACTAGTTTTACTTTACTAGTCAGTAATATGATGTGGCGTGTGGTGCCGGCCTAAAATAGTTCTACCCTCTCTCATCTTGCGGGGAGTCGTCAGAGATGACGAAGAGAAATCCTACCGGATGATAGGCAGCAGCGTCTTTCTGCGTACTGGCTTCAACTGCGATCACCAACCCGCCTGCCCAGCGTGGTGAATATGGGCAGATACCCTATAGATATAATGTAATCTATTGGGAAGGCCACTGTCTTTATAAGGCTGACATGATGAATTAAACAAAATGCTTCTTTTAAAATCTTTTACTAGGTACATAATATGCCTATAATTTAAAAAGTAACGTAAATACGCGTACGGAACTTGGCGAATAGTTAGTAATAATTACTTCAGACATATCCCCTAGCGAAGATGCTTTCGGCTATTACGAGTATTATTCAAATAGAATATATGGCGATAACTTTAACAAATATCCCTTCCAATCATCTTCATTCTATTCTTACTATATATGTTAATCTAATGCAGTTGTTCAATCACTGGTCAAAGTCAAAGTCACTGTTTTAACCGTGTTTATATTAATGTTTCCCTTTGGTTTGCGGAGGCCCGACGGCAGTCGCTCCTTGTAATAACTGAACCTAGATATCGAAATCCAAATCCGGTTAGACCAGAGAGCAGACCCTGGCCTTAAGCCAAAGTCAAAGGCACAACCGGTATAATACCAGGTAGGTGTTGACAGCTGCTTAGGGCAATGCTAGAAGAGTTCTATTTGTAAAACAAATAAGCTTTTTGAAGCGTACCTCTAGGGTATGTCCGAGTATATAAATATTAAGTTTAATATATTCACAATATTCTTTCAACTGTATGGTATAGAAACACAAATTTATTTATTTATTATGGACAACCAGTAGTTGTGACATTATTTTCTTATGTCTAAGTAAATATTCATTATAACAAGCTAAATGTACAACATTTGAAGGTGTCACAACATGCAGATAAATACTCTTAACAGGCTTATTATTAAAGTAAATTATAAGAAATAAAAATAAGATATGGGATGAGAACGAATTAAAATTAAGATTGGTTTAAACAATACAATACAATACAACAAAATTACAAGAAATAAATACTAGATTCTATCTCTCAACAACCCCAAGACAACTTATTAAAAATTTGGTAAACTATCCTTAAAAATATCCACCTCTCCGCTCAAATTATTATAAGCTTTTGCCAATCGTGGTATCAAAATCTTTAAAATCTTCAAATCTTTAATATCAATCTATACTATATAATATTATAAAGCTGGAGAGTTTGTTTGTTTGAACGCGCTAATCTCAAGAACTACTGGTTTGAATTGAAATATTCTTTTTGTGTTGAATAGACCATTTATCGAGGCTAGGCTATATAACATCACGCTGCAACTTTTACGAGCGAAGAAATTATTGAAAATGTGAAAAAAACGGGGGAAATCTATACTAATATTATAAAGCTGAAATTCTAATTAATCTAATTCTAATTCTAAATTGTCTACGACAGTATATGTCTATCTTTTAAAATTAACTCACTAGAACCGTTTTTATGGTAATTACAATTTTAAAATAACACCGATATAAAATTCACCCGCGCCGCATGGTGTGCAAAACATGACACTGCAAGGAGGAGAGAGTATCAGCTATAATTTATAAAGCTGAGGAGGTTGTTCGCAAAAATAAATGATGCCCAAAATAACTATTCCACGCGGACGTAGTCGCAGGCACAGCAAGTAATGAATAAAAATTAGCGGGACGTTTTTAAAAATTAGCAATACTACAAACATTACAAACCAATTTTCATATTCAAACAAAGGGTAAGGGTCAACCTAAAATATATATAAAAATACTTGTTTCAGAAAACCCCGCTCTTCTTTAACTTAGCTTCATTATTAACAATTATTAGCATTATTAGCACAAACAATTAAAATACCAAATCATTGAACAAACATTTATTTACGCTGCTTATGCCTTATTTTTACGTTTTGCGAAATTTTCCATATTTGTAGACATATTTTTTCTCCTTTTGTAGTCTGCAGAGATTTATGCAATCTAGAGTTGCGAGCGAGTGAACTACCTTCTGACTGAAAGCAGCTGAGAAAACTGATGGAGTTCGTTCGTAGAAAATGTAAATGGCTCAAAATAAATAATATTTAGAAGACATCGCTGACTTCACTCTAACTCTAGAGTATTTTCTTAGTTGCAGCTCCTCTTAGCGAAATACAATCAAAGACTGAACTTAACCAATTAAAAATTAGTTTCACTGTTCATTGACCTGTGTATTCCAGTTTAAATATTGGTCAAAAATACCTATTTTGGACTTGGACCTCCAAGCAAGCAGGTTTTTATCTGTCTTAACTCTCTGACATAATATCATGTGAATCCTACTTAATTTCAATCACGCTGCGCTCTAAAAAGAATAATGGCCAACACTTCTTCAATGTTTTCGTTGTTGAAAAGCCGCTGTATTGTAGAAAGACATGGGGCTCGGCGGCCGGCGGTTGTTTAATTCAAACTTGTCAACGGTTATAGTTTCGTCAGGCATCAATAATTCAGTAAATACTGTCATAGGCCTCCCCGATTTCGATTTATTAAGCAAGATATTATCTCAACCTCAATTACAGGCTCGTGAATGGCCAGCATATGTGAATAAAACAAAGAGTTACGAGTAACAAACGACAATGCATTCAAATAACAATAATAAAGTAATCTTTTATTTAAACAGTATTGCAGTAATTCATATCAAAACAAACCGTGAGTGAGTTGGTGCACGTTGCAAGCGCGGGACGTCGAGGGACAATGTACAATAATAATGACAATAGCACAGCTGTAGTCCAGTATGTCTTCGTTGAACGGCTTTGCATGACCGTGTTAGGTATCGAGTGTCCTACTTCGTATACCTATCGACTACTTTTACTCCATGGCTAGCTAGTCTTTTGTCAGGTGTTAGTGCCAATGAAATTTTAATTGATAAACATAGGTACATTTATTCACGATTTCATAAATAATTATAAGCTTAGTGATTGTACTCAAGATAAAAGTTTGGAGTAATAAATGATGATATTACATCTTCATCAATGCATACCTACGAAAGGGAAGCGCTCGTAGCTCTGCGGTGCTTGGTGGTCGGAAAAGGTCACCGAAGTAAAGCAGAGTTTACAGAAGTCAATCCTTGGATTTAATTTTAGCATTAAGTTATTGACCGTTTGTGTGGCATTTGATATCGAGCGGTTCCGTGCTTCGGAAGGCACGTTAAGCCGTTGGTCCCGGTTATCACTAAACGTGATAGTCGTTAAGCCATGTTAGAGGCCTGATGGGCGGCTTGAAAAATTCTAACAGTAGGATGCCATACTGCCTCCGCCAATCCGCTCTGGGTCAGCGTGGTGGAGTATGACCCAATGAGTATTGGGATACCTTGGTTCAGTCTAAGTAATAGGACGTTAATGGACTGAGATGATGATACCTACGAAATAAGCAAGCCTCATTTTACCCTTAGTATTTTGTTGCTACTTCTGTCAATCGTATAAAGTATAAAAATATTTGCTAGTACTAGTACCCTCACGTTACTAAACTACTACACACTTAGGTATACTAACTTCACTTGTAACACTTTTTTTTTACATAATAGGTTGGGGAAAAAGTCTTTTCTTATTTTTGTATGAAAAGTCAAGACATTTTTTTCAAAGTTTATTTACATTTATTTACAATATATATGTACCGTTTTGTTGAATAACTTTCTGCCATTTTGTGGGCAGAGACATTATCCCGTTACTGTAGAAACTTTGGGACTTCTGATCAAAAAAACGGGACAAATAGTTTTAGCAGTCCTCTCTTGAGGTCAACCTTACAGAACCTAAAGAATTCTGCAGAGACCGAAACAGGTGAAAATCTGAAGGCGCAAGGTCAGGGCTATATGGTGGATGCACTAGGACCTCCCAGTCGAACTCTCTTAATTTTTGCTGAGTGGCTAAAGATGTGTGTGGTCTAGCGTTATCGTGATGAAAGACCACACCCTTCCTGTTGATCAATTCCGACCGTTTTCTCTCGACTGCTTCCTTTAATCTCATCAGTTGCTGGCAGTAAAGATCAGAATCGATGGTTTTGCCGGGCGGTAAAAGCTCATAATAAACAATGCCCTTCCAATCCCACCATACACACAGCATCACCTTATTTCGTGTTAGGCTAGGTTTGGCCACAGTCTGTGAAGCCTGGCCAACTTTCGACCACGACCTTTTTCGCACGTTCTTGTCGTACGTGATCCACTTTTCATCGCCAGTTATCAATCTCTTCAAAAACGGCTCGGTTTCATTACGTCTCAATAATGAATCGCAAATGAGTACACGGTTCATTAAGTTTCTTTGAGTGAGCTCGTGTGGCACCCAAATATCGAGCTTTTTTGTATAACCAGCTTTCTTCAAATGGGTCAAAACTGTTTTGTGGTCAATTCCCAGTTCTTCAGCTACATCGTAACTACTAATATGCCGATCTTGCTCCACTCTTTCAAAAATGGCGACCATTTTATTCGTAACAGGGCGACCAGAGCGAGGTGCATCTTTAACATCAAAATTTCCGGACTGAAAACGTTTGAACCAAATTTGTGCTACTCTTACTGACACTGCATCAGGTCCATAAACATCACAAATTTTTTTCACTGCTTGAGTTGCATTTTTGCCTTTTTTATAATAAAATTTTAAAATGTATCGAATTTCTTTATTAGATTCACTCATTTTTACGGAGAGAAAAACAAATGAAAAATAGCGGGAAACAACTTTTTTTTATTTTTTTCTTTTATTTATAATGGAACCTTTTTAATGTTACCAAAACCAGCCAGACACAAATAGTACAGTCAAAAAAATTTTATAATAAGTTTATACCTACGTTATGCGAAAAGACTTTTTCCCCGACCTAATATTTGACATCTTTTCAAATATACTTAGTATGTACCTACTTACTTAAATTCTACGGAACACAGCATATTAACGCAAAGGTTAACTGGAAGAGAATGCCTTGCAGCATTAAGTTTGCCTTTTGTACATTTTTATTTTTATTTGTGCCATAAAGTTTAAATAAATAAACATATTAGTGGTACAACAGATTTTAGGCTTCGGACTTTCTCCAGCTATAATATAGCTAATTAATAAATAAATATTTTCTGACAATCACATTTATTTATTTAGTTTCAAGATAAGTTTGTGACGATTGATGATATTCCGGGACCAACGGCTTAACGTGCCTTCCGAAGCACGGAACCGCTCGATATCAAATGCCACACAAACGGTCACAAACTTGTCGATAAGTATAATAATAATTAAGAACTTGTGTTATGGATACTAAATAACCAATAAACATACATAAATACTTCTTTTTTTAAAATATATACTTAATATACATAGGGAATCACCCTACCCACAACTTTCTTATTACCGTACACAAAACTTCGTAATCAATTGTTCGTAAATTAAAATATATATACAATATATCACACAAATTATTTTATTAACATTAAAAGCTTATCTTTAACATTGAGTTAAAGTGACACTCATGATACTTGTTGACATAATTTAACGGCTAAATCAATTTTGTGTCTTTCCATTATCGTTATTTCAATCGTTTTGTAATCAGTATTTTGTAGAATGTACCTACTTCTACTTATTACATTTAATTTTGCAAACTAATTATGGCATTGGGTATAAAGTCATCGCATTTCAAAGCACTGTTACATCAGGGCCCTGTTTAATAAACGTTACAATCCGACAATGTTGTAAATAAGTTACGTATTTATACAGCAGTTGTATGACCAGTGTTTATTAATAAATTATGTAAAAAGTCACAAGTAAAAATGTTACAAATATTGTAAGCTTAAATGATGTTTAATAAACGTTTACACTTGTAGAAAACACCTGTAGATTTCGATGATAATATTGTATGCACAAATTTGTAGTTACAATTAATAAAATGTAAGTTTTTGTTAAAAATTCCTACATTTAAGATTACGAGGGTAGGTTTAAAAAAATCTTATAATTTCAGAAGTAAACTAATTTAGTTTCATAATTGTATTATTCGTAACAAGTCATATATAAATACATACATCTACCTACGCCCGTTTCCCCGAAAGGCAGAGGCATATTATTTGCCCACATTTCGCTAATTGTTTTATTGTTCCCACGTTATAGCCTGGTGGCGAGCCTATTGCCGGGATCTTTAATATTCGCCAGAGCCTCGTCCTTTGCTCGGCATTAATCTGCAAGTGATGTCCAGGTGAGATTGGCTTGGGCATCAGTCCCAGTGTTGTTTGTCCACCTGTCGGAATTGCGCTACAATTTATAAAATATGTAAAGTTATACTACAATTATGCGTTTAATAAACCAGTTTTCTCTACAAATATGTATATTGTAACCTGTAGGGAGAAAATGTTTATTAAACAGAAATATGTAAATTGTAGCTACAATTTTATGGGTTTTCCACCATTGTATATTGTATTATTTATTAAACAGAAACTTATATACTTGTAGCTTTAAAATTTGTAATGTTTATTAAACAGGGCCTAGCAGAAAGTATAATTTCAGGCTCGATATTATAGTCCCTCCATTACACAGTTTTCTGAAAGAGGTAGCGGTGTCTTGGATATTTCCGCAACAGAGTCTCTCGTGAATAAGTTTGCCGTCTTTGTCCTCAATGACCTACGCTTTTGACTTGAACCTCAGATCATTTTACTTGATCTCAGACTTGAACACACTACTTAAAATGCGAACTTTCTTCAACAGATCCCGCGTTTGATACTAGACGGAGCGCTCTTTATTATACTTCAATATGTTCACTAAAAAGCTATTTTTAGTACGACGTTTTTGTTTGCAAACCCTTTCCCTTTAAAGGTCTTCCTTTGTTCGACAAGTTTCCAAATCAAAAAAATCTAGCCAAATCAAGAAACAGGTGGCTATTTCACTGTTTGTTCTTAAAGAAATTGGCATAGAATTTGATGCCATACTTACTATAATTAAGCAATTGTTATAGTAGGCCATCATATCTGTTGGTAAAGTAGTAAATAGTTGAATATAGTTGTTTATTTATACCTCACATTTAGTAAAAAATAGAAAATTTTAAGCTACTAAAGGCTGAACTGAATACATAATTAATACAAAGTTAAATTACGAAACTAGTTTCGTACCTAATCTAAATCTATCATGATTATTAAAGAAGAGACAGTTGCTCTTTTATTTTTCTTTCTTTATGTGTTTTTTAATATTTACATATCTGTTATCTTTTAAAAGAACAGCACTTCGGAGAGGTCCCATGGATCTTTAATGATGGTTTAAATATAATATGCGGAGGATGAAAATGGAACTCTATAATACCTACATACTACATATAATATTTATTTTCTTAGTTCATATTCATATAAAAAAATGTTATGAATTCTAAATACTCTAATATTAGTCAAAAATATATTATAGCTAGCTTGAATACTGAATACCATATCTGAATTCATATAAAATATGTTGAGTTTATAATTGTTATAATTTGATCGTAAAAAAATATAACGCCGTGTCCTACGAAAGTACCTTCTGCTATAAATCATCATCATCATCATCATTTCAGCCATCTGAAGTCCACTGCTGAACATAGGCCTCCCCAATTGCTTTCCACGTAGATCGATTCTTTGCCGCCTGCATCCACCGGCTCCCCGCCGCCCTGACCAGATCGTCGGTCCATCGCGTTGGGGGCCGCCCTCTACTACGTTTGCTGATTCGTGGTCGCCATTCAAGAACCTTAACGCCCCATCGGTCGTCGGTTCTTCGAGCTATGTGCCCCGCCCATTGCCACTTCAGCCTGCAAACGCGCTTCGCTATGTCGGTCACTCTGGTTCTCCTACGGATTTCCTCATTTCTGATTCTATCACGTAGGGACACTCCGAGCATAGCTCTCTCCATTGCACGCTGAGCGACTTTGAGCTTCCTTATGAGGCCCATAGTCAGGCACCACGTCTCAGTCCCATACGTCATCGCTGGCAACACACACTGGTCGAAGACTTTCGTCTTGAGACACTGAGGTACTTTGGACGAGAAGATTTTGCGTAGTTTCCCGAACGCAGCCCAACCGAGCTGGATTCGACGATTGACCTCTTTCTCGAAGTTGGACTTACCTAATTGGACTTTTTGTCCCAGGTATACGTACTCGTCGACAACTTCGAGGGCCGAGCTTCCCACTATTACTGGGGTAGGCACAACATGGATATTTGACATGATTTTGGTCTTATCCATGTTCATTTTAAGACCTACCCTTCGGGAAGCTCTGTCGAGGTCTCCGAGCATTGTGCCCAGATCCACAAGCGACTCCGCTATGACCACTATGTCGTCGGCAAATCGAAGGTGAGTCATATACTCGCCATTAATGTTGATGCCGTAGTTTTCCCAGTCCAGTAGCTTGAAAACATCCTCCAGAGCAGCAGTGAACAGTTTCGGTGAAATGACATCACCCTGTCTCACGCCTTTCTGCAAGAGGATAGGATTCGTGCACTGGTCCAGTACTCGTACGGACATGGTGGCGTTTCTGTATAAACTCCTCAGAACTTCGATGTACCGATGATCAATGCGGCATCGCTGCAGGGACTGAAACACTGCCCAGCTCTCGATCGAATCAAAGGCTTTCTCATAGTCCACAAACGCTAAGCAAAGTGGCTGGTTATACTCCTCGGTCTTCTGTATAACCTGCCGCAGCGTGTGAATGTGGTCTATGGTTGAAAAGCCTTTTCGGAAACCGGCTTGTTCGGGAGGCTGGAAGTCGTCAAACCTTTGACCGAGACGGTTCGTGATGACCCGTGAAAACAACTTATAGACGTGGCTCAGTAGCGTGATTGGCCTATAATTCTTCAAAAGGGATTTGTCACCTTTCTTGAAGAAAAGGACAACCACACCACTGGACCACGCCTGTGGCGTACGTCCCTCGAGAATGACGGTATTGAAGAGCTTCTGGAGTACCTTAAGTACTGGTGTACCACCCGCTCTCAGAAGCTCTGCTGTCATCCCGTCTTCCCCCGGTGCCTTGTTGTTTTTTAGTTGTTTCAGGGCCATCCTAATCTCGTACAGGCTGACGTCCGGGATGTCTTCGGTGGTATGTCGAGTTAGTTTGGCTCTAGGGTCTTTAGCCAAACAAGTAGCGGGATCTTGCGTACTGGTATACAACTGTCCATAAAACCTTTCGATCTCCCTCATAATCTCAGGTCTCGACGTGACTAGACTGCCTTCGTTGGTCTTCAGCTGTGTCAACTGACTCTGACCAATAGACAGATCCCGTGCGAACACTTTTGAACCCCTGTTCCTCTCTATTGCATCTTCAATACAATTTGTATTGAATTTGCGAATATCGAGTCGCAAGGATTTCGAGATCTGTCTATTGATGAGCCGGTAGGTAGACGCTTCCGCTGAAGACTGCAATCGCATGTCTCGTCGCGCTTCCATGAGACTAAGAGTTTGAGTCGACAGTTTATTGGTTTTAGTTTGTCGGGTCTTATAATGTTTGGACCCGACAACGTGGACAGTCTCAACCAGCCCGCCGCTTATATCGTCAACGGTTACGCAGTTCTCCAGACCTGCGAAGCGATTTTGAAGCTCGAGCTGAAAGTTCTCGGGGTTTTGAATATGGGCAGCTGAGGGTCGGAGCGTAGACCTCATCAAACGGGACCTTTCAAGCTTTATATTAATATTCAATGTGCCCCTTACCATTCGGTGATCGCTACCGGTTTTCACCCTGGCGATCACAGAGACATCATTGAATATTTGTCGCTTAGCTTATCGGGGCTCAGCCAGGTCCATTTCCTGTGTGGTGGCTTCTTGAAGAAGGAGTTCATCATAAAGAGGCCCTCCTTCTCCATGAAGTCAGCCAACCGCTGTCCCCTATGGTTCCTTCGCCCTATTCCAAATTGCCCCACTTTCTGCTCGTCACCGCTTCGTTGGCCTAGCCTTGCGTTAAAGTCTCCCATAACAACCGTGTAGTGAGTCGGTGAAGTATGAATGGCGGCAGAAATGTCATCATACAATATCTCCACGTCCTCGTCAGGGTGTGCCGAGGTCGGTGCGTAAACCTGAATTACCTTCAACGAATACCGTTTGGTGATTCTGAGTATTAGGTACGCTACCCTGGTCGACACACTCCGAATAGACACGACGTTGTTACGGATAGACTTCCGGACGATAAAACCGACACCACCTTGGGACAGGCGATCGCCCTCCCGGTGGTAGAGCAAGTTGCCGGACTTAAGGATTACCGTATCCTCTCCCTGTCTACGGACTTCGGATAACCCGATAATGTCCCAGTGCAACCGCTCTATTTCCTCCTCCAGCTCGTCAATCTTCTCGTCGGTCCTCAGTGTACGCGTGTTATAAGTTGCCAGGTGCAGAAGTCGTCGTTTTGGGTGGTAGCCGGATCTCTGCCGGTGATTCTTAGCACCCCCTGCCCCGCCGTTACCAAGACCGCTACCGTAATCTGGAATAGCGGGGCCGCCGGGGACTGGGGGCCGTTTACGCGTGTGTGCCATTTTCATTTGGGGGTATTTGCCCATAATCACCACGCTGGGCAGACGGGTTGGTGATCGCAGTTCCAGCCAGTACGCAGGATGACGCTGCTGCCCATCATCCGGTAGCATTTCTCTTCGTCGACTCCTACGACTCCCTATGAGATGAGAAGGGGTGACGCTATTCTAAGCCGGCGCCACACATGCTATAAATAAGTAGGTACATATTTATTTATACGTATCTATTAAAAATGTTGACAGTCCTCATTCCGCTACTAGTGAAAAGACTCTTTTATATACTGATATTGTTAAATAGAACGGTTCCAAGGAGCACAATTGAATGCAAGGCACGGTGTATGTACCTACTTCACCATCGATGTCTTCATTCACTATTGTATTGTGTAGGGTCGGAGCACTTACAATGGCCGCACTTACGATACTGATATAGGATTATAGTGATTTGTATTGAGTAATTATATAACAAGTGACATTTTATTAATTTTCGTTGTTAGGTTATCCGTATCTTCCCCTTTTGCTAAAGAAAAATACACAATCTTAAAACCTGAGAAAAAGTATTATTTTAAACGAATGAAATGAAGCATAGATGTCAAAATACCCTCGTTAGTATTATTTTTAATTATAATAATGTCTGTGTTTCCTGATTAGTATCTAAGTTATAATTACTAAGGTAACTAACCTTTATGTCCTTTCCCTAATTACTTAATTACTAATTACTTAATCTGTAATTATTTCAGTTGGTCAAACGATTAATTTAGCCTAGTGTTCACTAAACTTATGGGGGCTTATTACCTACAAAACGATGTCTAAAGTTAGACCAGGTTTAAAACTAGTGCTGTCACTGTCTTCGTCTTATCAAATATAAGTAGTTTTAAACATTTTTTTTTTGTTTTACGTAGGTAACAAAATGTGTTTACGCACTGCCTTCCGGCCAATGGGGGACCGAAAGGGGGTGTGGGACTCACCACCGGCAGACGCGACTGCCAGCAGTAATACCCACTAAAAATCTTCCGACGAAGCCCGCCACTTGTTGAGAAAGAGGCGGGGTGCCAGTACGTGGGTTGCAGCTCTGACACCCCGCCCGCGGCCAACATCCCCCGGACCAAAACCGGGAGGACCTCCTCAGAGAGACGCAGTGGACGCGCCCCTCCTACCTCCTTGTGCGACCATAGCGTGTGTGGCCGACTTCTCGGAAGGTCCATGGTTAGACAGCAGGGGCCCCCTGACCACGCTGCCTAAGACCCTCCTGGCGCTGCTTGACGGGCCCTTCTGGCCCGCCCGCTGCGCCTTTCACAGATCCCTCTTAGTTTCCCCCCCGATAGACAGTACTAAGGGCACCCAGAGTTGCCAATCTCTGGGTGTTACCTTTTCCCTAGCGCCCTCTGCGCTCTACCAGGAGGTACTCGGCCCCCCCACCACGACAAGGTGGAGTCCAGTCGGGGGGGACTAGTTTTAAACCTGGTCTAACTTTATACATCGTTTTGTAATAACCTCCTAAATAGTGTATATTGGACAGGCTTCATAAAACATAGTTTATTGGGTAACAAAAATATATATATCTGGTTAGGGCAAGGAAAACCGATGGATGCGGGAGGCCCAAGATCGATCGACTTGCCTATGAACTGCACTCATGTTGTCAGATCATATGGCTGAAGTTTTGAAAAATCATCAATATATACTCTTACACAATAAAGAGTAAGATAGAGCGTGTAGCTCTATCAGATTCCTTTGTTATGCTTTCACGTTTAAACTAAGGCCAAAAATTAATAAAATTAATATTCTTCTTACACAAGTATTGGCGGCTGCAGAACACAACTGTTAATAATATCAAAACATAAGGTTTTAATGTGTCTAATATTAAGTATTTTTTGTACTTGCGGAAAAGAAAAAACGTAACGAGTTTCCGCTCTACTCAAGCTCTTGTCAACAATGGATGGGCGCGTTAGTTTATAAGTTGACGTTTATGAGAGGTTCATTGAGCCAGTCTTGAGCAAAAAAAACTTAGTAATATTGTACGAAGAAAACCAGAACCTTAGAGAAGGATTATTTTAACCCAAAAATCCCGCCGACGTTTTGCTGTTTTCATTGAACAAATTTAGAAAAATAAACGCGTCTATAGACTATTGGAATAGCGAGGTAATTATTAAGTACGTAGTTTAGTAGCCAAAGTTAAATAATATTATAAAAAAATTTAACGCAAAACTTTTTAAAAGAGTATCTATCTACTTAAGTAGTAAGTTTAATTTTTATTACCTTTTTGTTTCCTTTTGTATCCTTTAAAAGGTTGACACTTTGTATTCCTTTTAAAAATCTCTTTGTTAATAAAACCTTTACAAACGAATGTACAGTAACTACTTAGTACAATAAAACATAAAAACACCGAATCACCATTTCACTCGCAAAATTACAATGTCTTATCAAAGAACAACGAATCGAAATATTTTCAAATTAATACCTAAATCACGTATTCATTTTGTGAATTTAATACGGTAGATGCTTATTACTTTTTTCAACGTTTTGAAAAGTATCGCAGTTTCTTTGGATTTGCAAACGCGATCGTTAAAATGCGTGAGTTCGTTCGTATACTCGTATAAGGTTCAGCTGCGCACGCGCGGCCGTCAGAATGAAAGTTTGCGCGACACTAACGCAGTAGTTGCAATAAAGTACCGAGCTAAACGTAGACCCTGCGAGCTGCGTCCCCGTTCATGTAGCAAATAAATCAAAGCCAGCCGGCTGACTGGCTTGTTACCTAGGCTCGAGCTTCACCACACCTCTTTAAAATAGTGAAAGGTAAGCCCGGTATGGTTTGGCGGATTTCTATGCAGGCAACTCACAGCTGTCAAGTCTATTTATATTTACGATTAGCCCTTTAAGTGACTAAATATATATTTACACTGGCTACAAGTGACGTATAAAAGAAATGATGCTTTATATGCATCTTCAGTAAATGAAGCTAAGCTACCTGTAACCTAACGGTCTAAAAAATATATTCACCAGAATGTAATCTGCTCACAGACTTGTAGGTGTCCATTTGTCTGTAGTGTGAGTTTCCGTCACCAATTTAAAGAAAGAAGGACTCTAATAAAAAATGAAATCTATCGAATAGTAATCAGGTGTCTAACTGTATACAGTAGCAGACGTGAAAAAATAAAACTCGTGTGGTACAGTATCCGAAACTATGAAAATTCGCAAAACATATAGGAAATCGGATATCCCACGACAAGAGAAACTTCTTTTTATTTGACGTAAATGTTTTCACCATTCTATATAACAAATTTGTCGGTTTCTTTTCACTGTAAAGCATAAAATGTGTAATCATATAGAAATTATATAAAACGAATAAGAAATCTTGTTGGGGATACGATTTCCATAAATATGTTTTTTAATTATGAGTCCAATATGCGTCAAACATTCTTTTTCCAGTATTGTAGTACAAGTATAGGCAGTGCATTCAGTTCATCAGCCACTTTTCGTTTCGTGTTTCTTTCTTATATCATATGATATAATAGTAGAATTATATGTTTATTTTTTTAGAAATTATGTGTAATATTTTGACGTTGACGTTTACTTTATTTATTAATGTTGTAAAGAGAATATAACAATTAATTTGAGTACTTTATTTTAATTACAGAGGCTGCTATGTATATACTTATCTATGTAAGAGATTTTTCTTTTATTACATCTGTAATTCAATCTGCGTCCTCTAAATTATCTCCATCTGCGATCTCCATTGCCGACTTCTAATTATTTGAGCCCTTGGGTACAGCAGAAAATAAAGCCGTTATGACTATTACATATACCTTTAAAAACTTCTGGTCATAATTAACACAGGTGTAGCGACACCGTACAAGCGTCAAATGATTGAGATGAATTAAATTCTGAAGCGCGCAAACAAAATTCCTTAACGCCCATCCGCACCCGGAGGATCTTCCTCTTAATGAGGAGCACACCATGCGTGTCCTACACTTTTTCATCTTTGATTTTAAACCCTGCCAATGGTATAGGTAATTTATTCAGTTTTTTTAAATTAAATATGTAGGGAGCGGGTCGTTTGCTCCCCACTCTAGTGAAAATTTTCGACTGAGCGGATGAAGTGCCCGGCAGCCGCGGCCTACGACCGGGCGGTAGTCACTCTAGCGTGGCAGCTCTGCAAACCAACAGCTCGGATGACCTATATGAATAAGGCTAAAATATCTTGGGCCGCAACACAAATAGACAACTTAACTGAGTACAATCATAAATAGTCGTAGTTATAAAATGAAATGTGCCGTATCTAATTTCCCACACGCCATAAGTGCCTGTCAGAAATTCACTAGCACACTACCTTTCTAGCAACACCGACCAATGCGGGCCGTGAAACCTATAGGTTTTGCGGGACCATTTATATTATTTGTGATGCATGTACCAAGTAAATAAACCTACCTAATTTTGATCATCATCATATCCTAGCAGTATCCCGGTTGCCCTAGACTTAAGGTTAGGGTCAAAGGTCTGCTCATTGATTTAACCAGATTTGGCTTAATTTTAGTTATTACATGAAGCCACTGCCGTCTGACCTCCACAACCCAGAGGGAATCATTATTCTATGGTTAAACCAGGCGTTATAATTACAATAAGTAATTCACGCGTGAGGGAGTGGGTCCCACTCCACGGCAGTAGTTAGTTCCAAATAATTCGTTTTTGTATTGATATGGACCACGACAGAAAAGTTTTTATTTTTCAAATCTAATAACTGCACAACACAACTTTTGTAGTCCTATCATTCTCCTAAATCATTACTGTGTGTAATATGAAGTACATTCTGTACCGGTGGGAATTTGTTTTTGATTAGGCATGCATAGTATTGTCCGAATGATTATATACTTAGATGTCCATCTTAACATTGCTGTAAATTATATAATTCATAATAGCAAAAATATTTGTGGTTTGCAGCACATTTCATTAATAAAATGTTATTTTGTTAAAATTCTTTTATCCTGCAGCTTGAGTATGTCATGCTCACTTAAACGTCTACGGCGGTGGCGTCATTCGTCGGGTCGTTACGTTCCCTACAATATAGTTGAGCGAAATGATGGCTGGTTCGTGCGTTATACTCGTGAACGGGTGCCGCCGGGGGAAAGGTCTGCTCATGTCTACTATATTTTTTCGCAATTATGCTCGTATAACTAAAAAAAATAGTTATTTTCTTCTTTTATTTTAAATCTTGTGACTGCAGGTTTTTGTAGACTTGTCAAATTGTACTATTAAGTACATTTTCTTGTAGCTAGCGGGAGAAAAAACTGACCTTGACGATTGTCTTGCCCGTTTTTTAATTTACGGGCGTAGCGCGCCGGTACATTAAAGTTTTTAAGTTGTACTTTCATAAGAGCTCTATTCAGCCAAACTTGAATTAATATTTTTGACTTTTACTAGTACAGACGTATTCTGTCTCTATTACCGTTGAGAACACCTAATGTGCCTAATATACTTATTCATCATGATTCCTATTAAAATGACCTCATGAGCTAGTCCTCATAGGGTGACATATTTTATGTGAATGGGTTAAAACCTATCCTTATGGGGATGGGTAAAAACCTAACCCATCATAGTTAGGGAAATAAAATTTTGTTAAATATAATTAAGTAAAATAATTTCATTTATTTCAAAGAAAACTTACAGTTGCACATTAATCTCAATCACAATTAGTAGTAGGTGGTAAGAGCTTATATTAAAAAAACACTATTAAAATAATCAGCCTTTATATTTTATAGATCCAGGATTTTGAAAAAATATTCAACTTCCAACAAACCATCTTCAGCTAGGTCACTGCAGTGTATTGCATTTTTAACTTTAGTTGTTCCCAATTTTGCTCTGAGAGTGTGTGGACGTAATAATCTTGCAATTTCCTAAAAGAAAAAACAATTGTTAGACCAGACGTAAAGAATTGTTAGGTCTTGGCGGGAAAGTGAAGCGTCATGTCTGCAGTTTTGTTTTATTTTCCACAATTTGTGATATTTTGAACATTAATGTGTAATAACCGTGGATTATTAACCGTAAAGTGTTTGTGAACGTACATGAGTGTTGGTAAATGAAACAAAACAGTGCAACATCACTTTTCAAATTCTCTCAAGTACATCTCTCAGTCCATGTGAGATCTCAGTATAGTCCCACATCTTTACTGAGGACTCAAGGGGATTAGGGGAGGTTATCTTTATCATCACTCATTCTCATATACTATGAATTATCTCTTTTACTAGTGATATATCACTTACTTTACACTGGCTAAAAGTGCTGGACGCACAAAGCCATTAGTTAAAAAAAATTGTTAATATAATAGAATTATATATACATATATCTCATTTAGTGTGGAATGAAACAATACTACAACTATTTAAAAGGTATCTTTTCAGTTGTAGGTAAGTCTCTTACTTATATTATCATATATAGTCATCTTACTTTTAGCATGGAGATCTCTAAATGAAACGAGTTGACTTTGACCATACTGACTTTAGACGAGATCCCATTCCCTTAGACCATTTTTGTGCACAGCTTCATTAGTGTGGAATTCAGTTTTAAGTATTTTCCACTCATAAAAGTATCCTAGTTTTAGCAAACCTAGGTCATGATCTATTTTAACAAACCTAGTTTAGCCGTTAACATACATAATATCACGCCTGTTTCCCCGAAGGGGTAGGCAGAGGCAGACTATACGCCCACACTTCGCCATTTTTATTGTTGGTCCCACGTAATAGGTAGCGAGCCTATTGCCGCTTTTCGAGCACTTATGTTCGCCAGAGCCTCGTCCGTTAATCGGCTGGTGCCCACTTGCAGGTGAGGTTGGCTTGGGCTTCTCAGATCTTGGTAGGAGCCATATACACCCTTTAGCCGTACACCTTTTAGCCGTACTTAATTGAGGCATAAACGTGAAATTCACAACTATTCGCATTTTTCATACTAATTAAAAAGTTTCTTACTTGAAATATTACTAAGCAATACTTACAGGGTCTGATGGTCCAACCAATTTTCTAAATTCGACTGCTGTATTAAGACTCTTATCTTTGGCAACAATTTCCATTGCGACACATGGACCAGAAGCCAATTCTTCTACCATCCCCTGAAAAGATATACAATAATTTATTCATAATAGAAATGATAAATAATTCTGGAAAACTATTGCACACATGTTTTATCTTTTAAATAAAAAATATGTCAAAATATGATGATATAAAAACAATATTAATTTAGTAGACCCTCTTGAGTATAATATGAATTAGAAAATATGCTTTGATAAATTTATTTATAAGATATCTTCACAAACTTTTTACTCCGGTTTGTATTATAGTCAATTTATTGTGTTCTCATTTTATATCTCATTGGCCATCCTCCTACCCAACTCCCATTTTATTGTTGGTGCATCATGTTTTTTCCTTTCATGCATCACAATTATATTATCCTTTGTTCATTCATCTCTTCATCGGTCGTCCTCTTCCCCTCCACCCGCTGCTAAAGTAAATATCACATTGGTATAAGAAACTTATAAACTGAATACCTTGTACTCAGGTACGATTCCTTTGTATACTTCGTAAAATTCAGCAGCATTTATGTTCTCAACGATGATCATGTTGAGCGCGGTAACTTCGAATCCTCCTTCATCGATGGCCTCTAGTGCAGCACCTAGCTTGCCCTCTCGGACGGCGTGGGGCTTCACGATACACAGGGTGCAGTTCGACAGAGTAGCCGTGAGGCGAAGGCGTGATACCCGAGCAGACGGTGGGGGAAAGAAAAATTTTATGTCCTGTAATAGAAAATGGTCATCTTATAATTTCTGTTTCTGTAGTCGCCCTGTGTTCTTGACCCTGCTATGTCCCGGGGCCGCGGTAACCTTTTCAAGTAGTCCTGTAAGCCTGTCGTTGATATGTGTAGTGTTAACTTTGGGTTCAGGTAAGGGGTTTGTCAGACTTTCCATACCTTTAGTTGTCAACCAGATGGCAGGGCTGGGCAGGGCATCCTCCCCGACTGGTCTCCACCTTGTCGTGGTGGGGGGGCTGAGTACCTCCCGGTAGGGCGCAGGAGGCGCCAGGGAAAAGGTAACACCCAGAGACCGACGACTCTGGGTCCCCTTAGTACTGAATACCGGGGGAGAAACTAAGAGGGACCTGTGGAAGGCGCAGCGAGCGGGCCAGGAGGGCCCGTCAAGCAGCGCCAGGACGATCTTAGGCAATGGGGGCAGGGGGCCCTTGCTGTCTAAGGACAGACCCTCCGAGAAGTCGGCCACACACGCTATGGTCGCACAAGGAGGTAGGACGGGCGCATCCACTGCGCCTCTCTGAGGAGGTCCTCCCAGTTTTGGCATGGGGGACGTTGGCCGCAGGCGGGGTGTCAGAAGCTGCAACCCAGGTACTGGCCCTCGCCTCTTTCTCAACAAGCGGCGGGCGTCGTCGAAAGATTATTAGTGGGTATTACTGCTACAGTCTAATCTGCCGGTGGTGAGTCCCACACCCCCTTTCGGTCCCCCTTTGGCCGGAAGGTAGTGCGTAAACGCATTTTGTTACCGACGTAAAACAAAAAAAAAAAAGGGCTGGGCAGGGCATGACTATCTAAGCCACATTAAAAAAAACTATGCCTATTCTCATTATATTGGAAGGAGTCATTAAAATATTCTCCATTGTACCATTTCCTTCACTTCTTCCCTTTCACTTCATGTCTCCAAATATCCTTGTAAACAAAAAACACACCCTCTTTCGCATTAAATCCTAGGAACAGGATAAGTTACTTACTTCTAATGCTGTTTCTGTATCAACAGCTGCATGCACACAGTTCCTCACTGGATCAGTGCCATACAAAGCCCTAATAGTTCCCGGAGCTGCCTTCAAAGGATCCTTGTCTCCTAGAACTTCGATAAGTTGAGCAACAGCATCTTTGCCTACTAACTCTAGTCCATACACTAGTTGTCCTGTGAGATATTCTAGTAAAAATCTGCGAGAAAAACAAGGCACAATAAGAACTAAACCCTGTATGGAATCTAAGCGTTACTAATAATGAATTATTTTCAATGAAAGTGTGGCCTCAAATCATTTAAGAAGTAAAACTACGAATATCAAATCTATTTCATAAAGAAATTTTTTTTTTATGAATAATAAATATTTTTTTTTTTCATATTCATGTCCACAAATATTTGTCCTGTGTGGGAATCGAACCTACAACCTTAGGAGCAGAGTGCAGGTATACTGACCTCCACTCCATATCAGTTGTCAAACCATACCATAACATACCATTGAGCACCTCCTCTCATTAACCAAGATGAGAAGGATTTAGGCCATGTGGACCCAGAATGGGCTGGTGTCAGCAGGTGTGTATTCCTGCTGTTAACATTTTAGTAGAGCCTCTAACATGGTCCAATAACTACCAAATGGTTGCTTATGTGATTTTGTTTTACTTAATGTTTTACTAAATCTATTGTGCATATCTTATAACGTAAATAGAATAGCTTATAATGCCAATACTTACGGGAATGTTGGATCTACAAGCATTTTTCTGTATATTTCATTGACATCATCACCAGTTAGTCGAGCTTTTTTCATTTTAGAAACTCGAAGTCCATGGTTGTGTAAATGTGTCACTATATTTCCTGCTATTTTTGTTGGCACTGGTTTAATCATAGCAAATGTTCTAAAAGTTTCAAATAGAATTTAAATTGATTCTGACCCTCATGATTTTAATAAACAAGTCAATAATACTTTTGGAATTTGGTAGAATAAATTTTTAGGAAGAGTAAGGGAAATATTTTTTTACCAATGAAGAACACAATATTCATTCCTAACAATAGTTAACTTTAGCAGAGGTTCCCACTGGCTACCTCTGAACAACTAAGGTGGCAGGGAAAATATTTATTAACTTCATTTGGAAAAGTTAAAATTTTGTGTCAAATGAATATTCTTAAACATCCCACACAGTGCTTCTAGTTCCAAACTAAGTAGACCTTACCTTGTACCCTTTGACTATGCTAACTAAAACTGGATAAGCATACTTAATAGAACATAGAAAACAATCAGAAAAACAAATAATAATATTCAAGAACAAAACTATTGGGGATTGAACCTACAACTTCAGAAGCAGAGTGCAGATGTACTTCCACTCCATTTTGGTCGGCAGAATAAAATTACTGTGTTTAAACTTACACTTGCATATCTTTATGCAATTTTGTTCGTGTATCTTCACAGGCGAAGTCTACAATTTTTATGAGGCGGCCCAAAATATACAAGGTGCATCCAATGTAAAAGTTTTCCAAGGATATTCCATTTACTTTTACCCTTCGCACGAAAGTTTTTCTATTTTTTAAATCAAACATCTCCAACGTATCGTCTATTGGATAAAAAAATATGTTGAATCGCCGCACCAAACTCGCTTGGTTATCATACCACTCTCCAATAAACGAATATTTATCTGTATAGGCTCCTTCCTAGAAATCATTATAATGCATACTCAATAAATCATTCATTATTTTAAGCAGTTTTCTCGACTTGATCGTAAAATTTTACTTACCATTGCTTTAAGATTCGTAGACAATATTTAAAAATAAGTTTCAGAGCACATAAATAGTATTAATGCATAGCAATCATAAGGAAAACATAAAAATTTGAAAGTTTAATCAGGTTCAGAATTTATTATAACAAACAACAAATAAGTATCGAATTAACATCTGTTGTAAACATCAGCGAAAAGTCAAAACAAACAAACAACTTTCTACTTTTTTAAATACATTAGTTTCAGAAATAGCTAACATCGTAAGATATACCGCCTTATCTTTTGTCTTTTTTATGTGACACGATATCGTTATCCTGTACAACAAAAGGCAGTCGATGCAGTTCGAAAAAATCAAGCATTACATACCGTGGAACAAGCACGGTAACAAGGCTCATGACGGCTTGCGAAAATGCCGTTTTACAGCAAATGGCTTACAAAATCCTAGTTCTGTTGAAGCTAGGAAACACATGCGGCGGCAGAGAACTATTCGACATAAACAGGAAGGACTTACCAATTGTTTTTTGAAACTAATGCTGATAGTCTGGACAGTATGTGGAAGGTTACTAAGACTACACGCGTTGTTCGGGAGAAGCAAATAGTTTCACTTAGCATCTTCTAAAATTATACCATATAGAGTGCTTTACACTATAACATGTTATAGGAATGTATGTAAGAATTCATGTCATGACCTATCAAGTTATGTCGCGCTCGGGGTGACAAGAACAGATGTTTTCAGTACACGTCCTCTGAATTAAAAGCTTGACATTATAGTGACATGCAAGACATTGTGTAGTGAATTTGTTCAGTTTATTATCTTGTCATTAAAAAATATTTATTAAAGATGTTTATGTAAAATATTTTTTTTGTAGGTCGAACAAAATTTCTGGACTAAAAATGGTTAGTAGGTACTTCACTAAATGTAACGAACGATCAGCTCACAATATTTTGCAACGAAGGCACCTATGGAGTTAAAAACGCTTATAGAGATATCTCGAATGCCTAGATATTATCATGAAAAATCTGACTAAGTGGCCAGCTAGAGGCGTCTTCAAACTGTCTGGCAAATCCTAATATCGCCTAAATAATTACACCAATTATTTAGTTCGAAGATAAGTATCATTAAGAACTTGTGCTATGGACACCAAATAACGGATAAACATACATAAATATATTTCTCTTTGTAAATACATAGGTACTTAATATATATAGGAAAACACCCAGACCAGAACAAATATTTATTTTTGTGTACACAAAGATTTTTACTGTGTTGGAATCGAAGCCACGCCCTCAGGAGCGTAGTGCCCACACTCCCATACTCGCCTCCACGCCACATCGGTCGTCAAAGAACATAATAATCTGTAAATAAAAACCAGGCAACCGCTCGCACCCTGTGGACGTTACAACTATTCTTCCTTTTCTTCTGATAAGCGAATTAAGTAGCGTTTAGTTAAATGAAATTACCCATTTGTACAAAATAAAATTGTATGATGGTCCTAAAAATCCGTAGTCTTGATAACATTGTTTGCATACATTCCTTAGTCTGGATCACATATGGAATTGTTTAGAGGTAATCAGTAGGGTTTTAACCATTGTCTTAAGCCATATTTCGTTGATTTGTTCTACACACAAAAAGGCGATATGTCTTACAAAACATCATATCACTACAAAATAACTCGAAATATACCTATAGAGCTTGTCTGTGCAAAACAAAATTAAATAATCTATTGTTATTTCTGCAGCCTTACGACTATTTCGATAAATATACATTTTTATGCGACATGTACGATGAGGATGCCGATGATGTAGTGGAGCTGACGTTAAATTTCTATCCTTTCGATAATTCCGTACAAGTTATAAATGCTAAGAAGGGCAAAAATTTACTACGTCGTGTACACCTCCCTACGCTGAAGTTAGATATGTTACAAATAGGAAACATCGTAAATATATTTTCAAAACTACTTCACATAACGGATTGTGCCCCACTTACGCGTCGTACTTTATTTAAAAACTCTGAAAGGTATTTATTAATTTCGTTTTAGTATTTAATTATAATAAGGCACAAAATTAATTTAAGACAGTAAATAAAACATACTTATCCATATCTACACTTCCATACTAATATTATTAATGCGAAAAAAACTCTGTCTGTCTGTCTTGCTTTCACGCTAAACGTACTAAACCAATTTCAATGAAATTTGGTACACAGATAAGCCACGGGCGAATCATTAATATAATCATATAATGCTTAAACATTTTTATAAATAAAAGTAATTTAACAATTCCTTGCAAATGTCTGTAGCACCTTTGCATTGATCAAGCCTGTACCTCCGAGTGAACATGGAAAAATTATAACGTACATTATGCAGAAAGGTTTTCGTATAGTGCGCATGAAAAACGGAAAACTCGACAAAGATTTTGCAAAGGAGCTCTACAGCCACATATCGGGGAACAGTCTTTTACCGTAAGTGATCACGTTAGCCCTAACTTAGTTCTTTGTTAGGTCTTTAGCATAAATAAGGCTCTTCTATTAGCGATTGGCGGCTCCTGGGTTTTCGAAAGCTTGATGCTATGTCCGATCGCTACCGTCCGCTCTCTCGCTTAGATATACCAACTCCAGCCGAGGTGTTCCAGCTGATTATTGCTGGTTCCATTTATGATAATGTGAGTCGCAGGTCAATCAAATCAATCGGTACTATTATGCTTAAATACTCGTTAACTCTAGTCTGGTTGTTGGTTAACGCAGCAATCATATCCTCGATGATCAACGAAATATATAGTGTCGTCACACCAGGGTCCACGTGACAATATAACATGTTCGAATATACATGACTATAATTTGTGTACAAACGTCGCAAGCACAAGTGTTACGCATGGCCCAGGTACTTAATACGTACCTATCTCCTGTTTTTGCAAAGCCACTTTTGAAGAAGTGCTTCTCGACGTAAGAAGTATTTTGTTCGCATTATTAGTAAATAAATACCTAAACTCTAGAGCTTTTCAGAATAATCATGGATTACGTGACATCTGGTGAAGTTATAGGTCTAGAGTTAGTAGCACCGAATGCTATAAAGAAATGGCGACAGTGTCTTGGGGCGACTGATCCGGCCGAGTCACCGCCTGGTACACTGCGGAGAATTTTTGGAGAGAACAAGCTGAAGAACACTGCACACGGCTGTAATACTGCAGAAGATGCTAACATGGTTATTGCATAATTGTAGTATTTTATTTATTTAAAACACACTCCGAAATATAAGAAAAAAACCACTTATACTAAAGAAAAATTGGTACAGGGCATTGCATAATTCAATATAAAGTTGGAATTATTCGCATCATTCGACAAATAGGTGACACTTTTAACCGCGTACGGCATTAAAACATTAGCAAAATTATTATTTAGCATTAACATTATGAGTATTATGACGCAGAATTGTGGAAATATATAATATTGAAAAACATAATCATTAAATACATAATTTAGTTTGCCATTTTTTTACTTTGCATACTTTACAACGCATAATTTTACAATGCATATTTTGTATGGTTTTGCTTTTTGATAATTTAAAGACTTGCTGCATTAATAACTATAGAAAGAACGTAGACTAACATGACAGATTAATAGCTCGAGGTTTTTTTTGCTATCCCCTAAATACTAGTTCTCTGGTATGGACAATGTTTATATTTATTTACCTAATTAATTGACATGATTTTGCTTGTATTTTTAAATAGATGCTCGAGCTATTCTTTGGCTATGAGAAGGGGATCCCCAGAATACCTTTTCGTGCTACACTAAAAGATTGCACTTGTTGTGTTATTAAGCCTCATGCTATATTAGATGGAAATATTGGGTCGATACTTGAGCACATATCAAAGTCAGGAACATTCTATATATCTGCCATGGCCATGTTTTCAGTCAAATTAGCCAATGCTCAAGAATTTTACGAAATATACAAAGGAGTCCTACCTGAATATGAGGTAAATTTGTAATTCACTATTATTTCATAGCACTCCACAACGATTTTAAAGATTAAAAAACCATTGCCGTCTGTTTTTTAGTGCTCAGCGAATTCTCGATAAATGGTTTAAAATATATTACATAAAAGATTAGAAGTACCTACTTAGTTTCTATAGTTTTTTGAATAAGTAAAATTTGCGCGGCTAGTATCTTGAAGTTTTGGCCATGCTGCTCTTCTTTATCCTTGCAATAAGTTTCAGCATAAAGATAGCTTCTACCAATGTCTTCCTTAAATTTATCTAAGCCGTCGGATGTCGGTTTTTTGTGCACGAGGAATTTGGCGCAAGCAACGATCACAAATTGGCCGAGTGTTCAGTTCATAGTAACACGCCCGGGTAGATTTCGATGGTATCGATGAACACTTAGCATCCACCATCTTCTTTTGCGCCATCTATTTCTTTTAATTAATTTTTCTGCTGCACATGTAAATCAAATTTGAAAGCGCTGTCCAAGTATATTGCAGCGGCTGCGATCGTCCTAGCGTCTATCTTCATATAGCGACCAACGCAGAAACACGCCAACGTTCAAACAACATTTGCCGAGCGCACTCGACCACATAGGTTGTTGTCTGAATGCTGCTGAATTGGATTATTCACTGTTTGATTTAGTTTAAGCCCGGGAAATTTATGATTTCAGACACAGCCAGCTCATTACCCTCTCCCAAGGCTTTAGATCATAGCTTTGTGTCAGTACATTTTTTTCTCGTTTCAGGCAATGTGTATACATTTAGCAGAAGGCCAGTGTTTAGCATTAGAAGTAAAGAGTACGAATCCAAATGTTAATTGCGTTTGCGAATTTAGAAAATTATGTGGACCAAGAGATCCAGTAAGTGTATTCATTATGATCATTCCTATCGTGAGTGTAATGCGAAAAATTTTCTTTGGAATATCCTACAAATTAGACTGCTTGTAAAACAGTGTTCTTGTCATAGTAAATTACTAATAGCACATTAATTGCTGAGAGTATATCAATGATTTTTGGCTAGACGTTGCCGACATTTACAAGCTATGCATAAACGTTAAAAACTAGACCCTTAGGTGCATAATTAAGGTACAAGGACCTTTAATGTTCGTTAACATTTACAAACTCTATTTTCACAAACATTATAAATAAATTGAAAACAACATACCTATTATTATGTACCAATTTGCAGCTCCCTACATAAGCGTTTTATATAAAATCAAGCAAATGGCCAAACCTTGCTGCAGGGGAAACTCGAATAACTTTGCAGTTTAATGTCACACAAATTCATTTAGGATACATACATAATTACATAACTTCACACTCTAGTTTTCGTACAATTTTTTTTTGTCCTACGTCCATGGAATAAAAAAAGTTCCTCTGGGGCAACGTTGTCGCAGCGGAAACAGTTTTTGATGAATAACTCCTCAAAGGATGCACAAATTTTTATTTACCATACAGATTTACTCGACTTCATCATACACTGAAAATCTTATAAACTCAAAGAGTGAAATTCGAACTTATTTCGCTGGGGCACCTTACACTGTAAAATCGTAGGGAATAAATTTACTGCAAACCTTGATGTGAATATGGACCTGATATTCCCCAGGATGGTAACTGAAAATCTGGGATTTGAATAAATCATATTTTAAATAAACAAGTAAATATTGTGTCTCGAAGCTATAACAGTTTGTAGCATTTTATTGGGGCTAAATTCCCACATTCACTTGTCCATATGAACATAGCATATATGAAAAAGTTGCTATCCCTACTCTGATCAGCTAGCGAGCCAGCTATCAAGATGTCTGTACTCAAGTTTTCCTCAATTATAGCATCGCACTTAATGTTGCCATGTGATATGGGTATTGTCATTAATGACTGATCCATCTTTTCTGTTAATCAGTTATTGTTTTGTACAATTTCAAAAATAATCAGATTTAAGAATTTAATATTTTTTCCAGATCTCTTATTGCGCAACATATTTGATACTTTATAAAAACTTTTTATATAGTCATGCCTCTATGCCTATGCCTATATGCCTCCATCCAAGAAGCAACCACCTTCCTTCTGTTTCAGCCTCCACACAATACATTCATGTCTTAGTGATAATTTCTAAATTTGTTGTGCTTAAAAAAATTTACTGGAAGTGAAAGAACAAGGGTATTCAGCTCCATACACATTTTAAGAAAAGAGCACATAATTGACAGTGTAATATATAAGAAACATACAACAAAAACTTTTTTTTAACTGTACATGTTTATTATCATTTTTGTCCATAGGATTTGTGCCGACAACTTTATCCAAATTCCATTAGAGCAGAATATGGAAAAACTATTGTGTATAATGCTGTCCACTGCACAGATCTTCCTGATGATGGTGAACTGGAAGTTGAATACTTCTTCAAGCTATTAGCCAATGATTGAGTGTCATATTTAAATCAATAATTATAATATATTCTTATTACACTTTACGCTTGTATTCATTTTTGATAACAAAGTCATTGCCTTCTATTTCTATTTTATCATACATCCATTTCCTGTTGACCCTGAAAGAAAAAATGAAAACAATAACAAAATATTTTAGACATTTCAACTGCCATCATAAGTTTTATTGATTTAAATGATAACAAATGTTATAAACATCAAACCATCACAGCAGCATTTAGCTCAATTCAATGTCATAATATTTATAGGTCAAGACTATGCAATTACCTACAACAATATTATTACAAAAAAAATTAAATTAAAATTATAGTTATAAACAGCAAATAGAATTTATCTTACACTTAAAATATTACACAATTATTACAAAATTAAGTTCATGTAATTGAATTGCATTTCACAAGTAAGAATTAAAGAAGCATATAAGTAATAAAATGCCATGATAGAAGTCAAATGTGTATGAGGTTCTTGGTTTTATCACTCTTGGTTTTATCACTCTTGATTTAATTTACAATGATGAAAGGAATTGTTATTCAATGTAGGTACACACTTACCTGCACTCATGGCCACATTTATTGGAATTACACTTAGGACAAGGGAAGTGACATCCTGCACATGTTTCATCTAGGCAATCGCACAAATCTTTCGCGGTAGTTGCAATTTGACCGCGTTCATTGTAAATATTTTTAGTCTTACCGCTGCAAAAGATAATTATTTCTTATAAGATAATAACATTTGACAAAGTGCTTGTGCTAGAGGAACTTAAATCTCAATTTTTTGTAAAGATTTCATACTTCATATAGTAGCTTTTGCGATTTAATTTTCTTCTTTCCCTCACTGAAGTTTCAGGATCGAAATTGTCAAGGAACTCCATCTCAATAAAAAAGTCCTGATAATCTTTTTCTGCAGAAAAGAATCTAAGCTATTGCTAAATAGTATTATTAGAATAAGCTAGCGAACATCTAACTACAACTGTAATGTAACTGTAAGTAATGTAACTACTACGACGACATAAACAAATGCGACATTTTTTTTTCTTTTCAATGATGGCTTCGAGCGCTTAGCGCATTTAGCCAGTGTCAAATAAGTGATAATATTAACATAAGTGCTTAACCGGTTCCATGCATAATGAAAATAACTACTTCTTATTACAAGTAAAATAATCAGGTTCAACTTCTTATTGCTCCTATTAAATCAGTCAAAATACAAGCTTATTTTTAGTATATATGAAACTTCGCAGATACGTGCTCTATAGGTGACCCTGAACAGTGTTTTTTCTACGTCTTTCCCAAAAACGACGAAAAAAAACGACTTCTCATACAAATCCGCAACTCGATTAGTACATTTGTATGAAAAGTCGTTTTTTTCAGTCATTTTTGGGAAAGTCGTAGAAAAAACATACCATACTATCTAATATCGCCTTTGGTCTTTGACATCCTCTGTTCAACAGAATGTGAACAAAACATTGTTTTCTGTTGGAGTGCCGTAATTGTACGTATTTGGCCTCTTAAAAGCAATTAGCAGATTAATGCAATCATCTTGGCCACGGCCTTAACTGCGACACAGTTTGAGCTTCTTTCGACCCCAGATGGTCCAATCTGGAGCGGAATTTGAGTGGCGGGTTGAGAAGTGCCTTGGGTTGATCCACCATTCAAGGCAAGACAATTCAAGGTCTCCCGACTTACACCTCATCAAGATGGCGTGGGTTGCTATTAAAGGGTATGTAGCCGATAAAAACGTCGACTGGAACGTAACTCGGACAAGTTGAGTGGAGCTCATCCAGGAAAAAGTAAGTTTGATGGGTCAAGCAGAATGGAGTTGAGAGCTTGCAAAAAAGTACAAGAGGTCGAAGATGAGTACAGGCAGAGCGACCATATTATAGACGAAATGACGGAACAATTATTCATCATCAATACAGGTTCCGATTTAGAAAATGGCTCTGATAGTGAGAGCAACGATTACGCTACTTAAGATGATGAAACTTTTTTTTTTTTTTTATTAACGTCGGTAACAAAATGCATTTACGCACTGTCTCCCGGCCAAAGGGGGACCGAGAGAGGTGTGTGGGACTCACCACCGCCGGCAGACACGACCGCCAGCAGTAATACCCACTAAAAATCTTCCGACGACGCCCGCCGCTTGTTGAGAAAGAGGCGGGGGGCCAGTACCTGGGTTGCAGCTCTGACACCCCGCCCGCGGCCAACGTCCCCCGGACCAAAACCGGGAGGACCTCCTCAGAGAGATGGGTGGACGCGCCCCTCCTACCTCCATGTGCGACCATAGCGTGTGTGGCCGACTTCTCGGAGGGTCCATGGTTAGACAGCAGGGGCCCCCTGCTCCCGCTGCCTAAGACCCTCCTGGCGCTGCTTGACGGGCCCTCCTGGCCCGCCCGCTGCGCCCTCCACAGGTCCCTCTTAGTTTCCCCCCCGGTAGTCAGTACTAAGGGCACCCAGAGTCGCCAATCTCTGGGTGTTACCTTTTCCCTGGCGCCTCCTGCGCCCTACCGGGAAGTACTCAGCCCCCCCACCACGACAAGGTGGAGACCAGTTGGGGGGGAAAGATGATGAACCTATGCCAAGTACCTCACATGGTACGCAAGACGCTGACGACTTTATGTTTGAGATTTCCCCCCTCAGCGACAGTGATTAAATAATAAAACAAGTGTGAATATATAATAGGTTGGGGAAAAAGTCTTTTCGTATTTTTGTATGAAAAGTCAAGACATTTTTTTCAAAGTTTATTTACATTTATTTACAATATATATGTACCGTTTTGTTGAATAACTTTCTGCCATTTTGTGGGCAGAGACATTATCCCGTTACTGTAGAAACTTTGGGACTTCTGATCAAAAAAACGGGACAAATAGTTTTGGCAGTCCTCTCTTGAGGTCAACCTTACAGAACCTAAAGAATTCTGCAGAGACCGAAACAGGTGAAAATCTGAAGGCGCAAGGTCAGGGCTATATGGTGGATGCACTAGGACCTCCCAGTCGAACTCTCTTAATTTTTGCTGAGTGGCTAAAGATGTGTGTGGTCTAGCGTTATCGTGATGAAAGACCACACCCTTCCTGTTGATCAATTCCGGCCGTTTTCTTTCGACTGCTTCCTTTAATCTTATCAGTTGCTGGCAGTAAAGATCAGAATCGATGGTTTTGCCGGGCGGTAAAAGCTCACAATAAACAATGCCCTTCCAATCCCACCATACACACAGCATCACCTTATTTCGTGTTAGGCCAGGTTTGGCCACAGTCTGCTTTGGGAAGTATCTGTGTGACGTCGCCGGGGGGGAGTCGACCCGGTGTTGCCACCAGTGTGACTGCGCGGAAGACACCGCGCAGCACACTTTGGTGGCGTGCCCTGCGTGGGCGGGGCCGCGGTCGACGTTAGCCGCGGCCCTGGGTGGAGTGGCTCTCATCATGCAAAAGATGGTCGACAGCGAGACGGCATGGGAGGCGATGGCCTCCTTCTGCGAAGTGGTGATGTCGCAGAAGGAGGCCGCGGAGCGGGAGAGGGAGCGGGATCCGCTCTCTCTCCGGCTACGCCGTTGGCGCAGCGGGCGGGCCAGGAGGGCCCGTCAGGCAGCGCCCGGGGGGTCTTAGGCGGCGGGGGCAGGGGGCCCCTTCCGTCTCGCCATAGACCCCCCCCGAAGTCGGCCAGTTACGCCATGGCCGCACATAGAGGTAGGGGGGGCGCTGCAAATTGCGCCTTCCTGAGGAGGTCTCCCCGGTTCTGATCCGGGGGACGTTGGCCGCGGGCGGGGTACCAGAAGCTACAAACCCGGGCACTGGTGCCTCGCCCCTTTTCAACAGCGGTGGGCGTCGTCTGAAGTTTTTTAGTGGGTAGGACTGCGGTGGTCGCGTCGGCCGCAGTGAGCCCCACACCCCCTCCCGGTCTCCCCCTTTTGGCCGGGAGACAGTGCGTAAGCAGCATTTTTTTACAGACGATAATAAAAAAAAAAAAAAGGTTTGGCCACAGTCTGTGAAGCCTGGCCAACTTTCGACCACGACCTTTTTCGCACGTTCTTGTCGTACGTGATCCACTTTTCATCGCCAGTTATCAATCTCTTCAAAAACGGCTCGGTTTCCTTACGTCTCAATAATGAATCGCAAATGAGTACACGGTTCATTAAGTTTCTTTGAGTGAGCTCGTGTGGCACCCAAATATCGAGCTTTTTTGTATAACCAGCTTTCTTCAAATGGGTCAAAACTGTTTTGTGGTCAATTCCCAGTTCTTCAGCTACATCGTAACTACTAATATGCCGATCTTGCTCCACTTTTTCAAAAATGGCGTCCATTTTATTCGTAACAGGGCGACCAGAGCGAGGTGCATCTTTAACATCAAAATATCCGGACTGAAAACGTTTGAACCAAATTTGTGCTACTCTTACTAACACTGCATCAGGTCCATAAACATCAAAAATTTTTTTCACTGCTTGAGTTGCATTTTTGCCTTTTTTATAATAAAATTTTAAAATGTATCGAATTTCTTCATTAGATTCACTCATTTTTACGGAGAGAAAAACAAATGAAAAATAGCGGGAAACAACTTTTTTTTATTTTTGACGTGACAACGTCTTAAATTAGGTTGCGGCTGGGAGTCACTTATGAAAAAGTGTAACGCTCGGTAACGTTACGATGAGTCACCGAACGAGAGAGAGGCCCGGCGAATGCCTTGCGTCTCTCTCCCACTCAACTATGATCGGTCTGCCGCGCGCGCAGCACTAGAATTCCTTGTTCCTATTGTGCAATTTAATTATATTCATATCAATAAATATTCTACCGAGAAAAAGACGTTGTCACGTAAAATCTTCGCCCGTAAAAACGACTTTACAGGCAACCATTTTTTTTCTTTTCTTTATAATGGAACCTTTTTAATGTTACCAAAACCAGCCAGACACAAATAGTACAGTCAAAAAAATTTTATAATAACCTACGTTATGCGAAAAGACTTTTTCCCCGACCTAATATATAAAAGCTATATTTAAGTGTGTATACTTTTTTGTGATTGTGATAAAAAGCGGCCACTACCGAAAGGTGAGTTATTAATATTGAGTCTATAATTCAAAAGTGGTTTTTGTAGCTTTCTGTCTCAAAGCGTTTTGTTATTTATTTTGTCTTCTTTTTTTTCTTTCTTCTTCTTTTTTAAAATTAATGGCTTTATGCCATCAAGGGTAGTGACGATTTATTTTATTTGTACTTGGTACAGTACAGTATACTTTGTATTTTTCATTCGTATTTTGCTAAATAAAAAATAGTGCCAATAATAGTGCTAAAGTTCGCACGCAAAGTCTATGTTCAGGCTCGCCAAGTTATGTCGACCGTATTATACCGTGTCGAAAGAAGTACGCTTTGATCAACAACTATTCTTTTTAATTTAATTAACGGACGTAACGTAACACTAAAATTCGATAAAAATAAATTGATTTATCAAATTACTTGACACTTGTAAATACTTGTTCCATCCAGGCCATGCCAAAAAAAAAACATCTATCACCTTACATTATTCTTAAAAAAATTAATGTTGTGTTGTGTACAGATGTATGAGTTATGTTGTTTCTGTGCATTGCATTCTCGTGATAATTTGTTACTCTGCTTCAGTAGATGGCAATAAATGATTGCGGAAAGTTATTCAATCTTTAAAATATAATCAACCATGGCAGACACTAGTACCCGGGAGCAGTCGGTTACTAAAGTTCCTATGATATACGTTTGTGGAGGTTAGATGCTTTTTAATTTCATTGTACAAATGTTTGTTCTTTGTTTTAGGTTACAATAAATATCTTTTAAACTCTTTCCTAAAACAAGTAACGTAATACTTCTCCTCAATGGTTTCATAGTGACAGTCATTTAAATCAATGTTTTTTATAAAGAATAACTTAATTATCGATTTTCACTTTTAAAGCGGCGTAGCGGCAGAAGCTTATTTATGATAGAAAAATAAGTAAAGTTAAAAAAGCGATTCGACTGAAAAAGAAATTGCTACCAGTCAAGTGGGTTAGGTTAGAACTGTGACCCCAACAACGAGATAATGTAGTGTTGCGCGGTGTGATAAAGTATTTGAAATCAGAGATCAGCCACTGACTTTGGTCAGTCCATAGTGGATATCCATGTGTATTCTGGATTTTGATATTATACTTTTCCAAGCTTAAAAGGCAGGCTGGTCAAACAGCAGAACTATTGAAAACTTTAATTACCCTCACCGGATTTGCATGTGGAGCATGACCTCAATCTTTGCTACCTTGGTTTGTGAATGGAGTCCCAAATTGACAGATCAAGTTAAGTTGGGACTCCATAGGCCAGAGCCTATCCCAATACCGCATCTGCATTGACTATTCTAGTTGAAGATTTTCATACACAAATTTGATGTTAATGCCTTTTATGATGGAAGCAGCTGTAAATGTCTTCTTTTTTATTACAGAATGCCATAGAGAAAATGAGATAAAACCAAGAGATCCAATCAGGTGCAGAGAATGTGGTTATCGCATTATGTACAAGAAGAGAACTAAAAGATGTATCCTTTTTATGTTTTTACAGCATTCACAAATATTATTGTGAATACTTAATGTAGGAACTTTTTGTAACTTGTCCTATTATTATTTTAACATCAAATAACAAAAAGAAGATTTACTCCTTAGTATAATTTGATTTAAAAAATGGTCTTTTTAACATATGCAATACAATTTAATGACAAGTCACTTCAAAAAACATATTTTAAAAGTGAATAAAAACAAAGAGAAACACCAGGAGCCATAATAATTATTTAAAAAAGACTAATCCTAGCAGTTTCTAGCAATTTTATTTATTTATAAAAAATGGGTGCATGGTGCTCCCAGTTTGTCTGGTTTCGCTGCAGCATATTTTTTTCTTCCATTTCAATCCAACTTCTTAATATTCAATGAATTAAAATGAAGATTAGGTTATTAAAAAAAATCTTATAACTTGTCAGAAAAATCTGCTGACCTGACCGAAATGAGGTTACCCTCGCGCTTCCCCGCACTTCTGCACATTATCATCTATGCAGTACCGTTGCCAACGCAAGCGCCGACGCATGTGTATATTATTTAGATTTATATATACATATTTCCGACGAGTAATATTAATAATTTTTTATTTTGTGTTTAATTTTTTAGAAATGCTTTATAACTAAGAAACATATGTATCAAAATCCGTTTCTTATTGAAAATTTACAAGTTTTAGCATTTCCAAGGTATATAAAATTTTTAATATAAGTGTTCTTAGCGTTAGCAATTCTTAGTGTTGTAAGTTTATAAATGCTAAGAATGTAGTAATATTTATAAACTTACAACACTTAACATAAAATAATTATATAAAAAAAATTGTGATTTTATATAACTGTTTAATCAATTAATCTGCTGCTTTATCATTTTGGCTGCATTTACTAACATTGGGTAAGTTGCTTTTAATTTTGCAATTCTTTATTTATATTTAGTTTATGTTTTGATTTTTTTATTGGGTAGTATTTGTGTCATTATTTTCTTTTTATTTGTGGTTAAAGTTTTAAATAACTTGTATTCTAATCAAATGAATGAGCATTTTTTTTTGATTTTAATACATGATGTCTATGTGATTTTTATTTTCAAGGATTATCTAAATATGATACAATTTTCTTAACCATCATCACAGTGGTTGTGTTTGATGCGCGATGAAGCTGCCCAAAAGGAGACAACAAATTTCAATTAAGTCATAATAATAATATGTTCTAATTTCTGTAATTACTTTTTAATAAAATAAATGATAAAAATGAAATGTATTTTTACTGCATTCTATTGTTATCTGTCTATGTCATAGAATCGCTTTAGTTTAAAGTAATATGTTTCTTGTTTTTAATATACCTTGACATATCTGAGCGAGACCAATATAATTGCACCTACAGCTATGCAGAGGGTTTCTCGTTCTGAACCAGGATTGCCTGGTTCAATGCGTAATTACTCTCGTTTCGTACCTCGGACAGCACGTTAAGCTAGTTGTCCCGGCTGTTCTTAGCTTAAGTGATACGACGCTCAACCGGGTTAAATGCTAGGATAATAATCATTTTTATAATAATCATACCTTGTCTATATTTTCATATGGAAAATGATTTATAATTTTATTGTTTATATGAGTTTGAATGTATTTCGATGAACAACAAAACGAACGCAAAATTACACTCAATGTAGGGTTTTTAGATTCACTCTAAAATGCCACATCAAGTCCTTAAAAACGCTCCTGGCCGACGTCCGTACCACGAATGCTTTGGACCACTGGAATGGGTAACGAAAATTTGACCCTATCCTAAAATTTTCGTTACCCAGTATAATTAATTAGAAGTAAGGAAGAGCTGGGTTTTTTGGCAATAAAGTCGACCCGGTTTTCAGAGATCAGTAGGGACTGAGAGACTACCGAGAATCAGGTTCATTTTGGCAACCAGCTTTTGCCTGCTCGAGGATTGGCTTTATTAGCCATGATAAATTGAAAAATAGTAGATACATATTCATGATGGCAGTGGAGTGCTAGAGGGCTGCCTCATCGCACCACTTTTCTTGTCGTCCTCGACAGCATAATGATTCGCTTATTTTACTGGTTATTCGCTTATTGTGGCCTGATAAAAAAGTCAATATTAAGTATTCCGAAATTCTCTGAATGAACTAAATTGGAAGCTGTAGAATATTTATCTCTAGAAAAGAGGCTGCTGAGACTGCAGATGATGTAAATAGCGCACTTTCGGAGTTGCTTCACTGGTTTACTGTAAATAATCTTCAGTTGAATGCTAAAAACACTAAATGTGTTAATTTTACACTACCCAATGTAAGAGATGTTGAAACCAATATAAAATTGAATGTTCAGAGGTTGGAAATGGTCGATTCAACCTTATTTCTAGGTGTCTACACTAGATAAAAACCTTCAGTGGGGCCCACATATCGAACGCCTTTCTGGTAAACTGAGTTCTGCCGCATATGCGTTTCGAAAAATTCGTAAGATAACGGATGTCGCAACTGCTAGAGTGGTTTATTTTAGCTATTTTCACAGTTTGATGTCCTACGGTATTTTATTGTGGGGATCTGCCGCTGAAATTGAGACTATTTTCATTTTACAGAAACGAGCTATACGTTTTATTTATAAACTACGGTCTAGCTAGATCATCCCTTAGAGAGTTGTTTCGGGAAATTGGTATTTTAACTACTGCCTCGCAGTTTATCTTTAACTGTATTTTGTTTGTACGGAAAAATATAAATAATTATTCTAAACGCTGTGAACTTCACAGCTTTAACACAAGAAATAAAAATAAACTGTTAAATCCATTTCTAAGACTCCACAAAATTCGGAAGTCTTTTATGGGGCAAGGTATGAAATACTACAACAAAATTCCGCAGGATATATTGGATTTGACCTTACATAAATTTAAAGTAGCTATTAAAGAAAAATTGATTAAGAAAGCATATTATTGTAAGCAAGATTATATAAATGATATGGCTGTAAATTATATCTATCATACGACAAACAATTTTGTGGTCTGCAGCTGTTTAATTTTTATTTCTCATTTGTATAAATCTTTTTATTTTGTGGCTCGAGTATGTCATGCATACTTAAATGTCTCTAGGGTGGCGGCGTTATGCGTCGGGTCGTTACGTTCGCTAAAATATGGTTGAGTGAAACGATGGCTGGTTCATGCGTCATACCCGTGAACGGGTGCCGCCAGTGGGGACAGGTCTGCTCAGGTCTACTATGTTTATTCGTAATCATGCTCGTATAACTTAAAAAAAAAAGTTATTTTCTTTTATTTTAAATCTTGTGACTGCAGAACATAGATTTTTGTAAATTTGTCAAATTGTTTTACTACTAAGTAAATTTTTTTGTAACTGGCGGGAGAAAAAACTATCCTTGACGATTTTCTTGCCCGTTTTTATACGATCAAGCTCCCGCCCGCAGTGAATGGGCGCGCTAGTTTTTAAGTTTTGACGTTCATAAGAGCTCTTTTGAGCCAAACTTGAATAAATGAATTTGAATTTTTTTTCTTTGCTTTTATAATTAACTCATGGAGAATCCACACTGGTCTGGTGCTAATGAAACAAAAATCAAAGATGAAAATATCCCTTAATAACATCTTAAGGTGGCATTGAGTGTTTCCTATGTCGATTTGTTTACAAAGACAATGTTTATCTGATCAAGAAAGAACTACTACGCAACAAAGAACTACTATGGACGCATTCCGAGGCTAAGAAGTCGAACCTGTGTAAAATTACTTCAAAAGTACAAGCCACATTAATATTTCATAATTAATTAAGATTTTTCGATAGATACGTTGGCATTAATGGCATAGAAATTTTTTGTCTATCAGACCTTAGGGTTATAATAAAGACGTGTATAGCAAACAAGAAACTTTCGTTGAATATTATACAAGTCTTTATTGTTTTTAGAAATAATGAAAGAAAAACGAAAAGAAACCCAATTATTGTTCTCTTTAATAGAAACTTCATGCTTTTATCATTTTTAAATACAGATATGAGACAAAAATATGACATAGTAGTAATCTACTATTATAATTTCCAAATAATAGTCAAGCAATTTAAATGTTACGTAGTACTACCATACATTTTGTGAAAATTTTAATGTCGCTATTTGCAGACATAGTTCATTTTACGTATAAATTTTTCACAATAGAGAAAATATGATATTACAATCATAACAATACAGATTTAAATTGTACATATTATATTATGTACACATGAGCCGTCAATGCCCCCAGCAATTTAAATATTCAGTTTAATCTCAATAATAATATTTTACCAATAACATTGATACCGGGTACCGCATCCTCACCTATTTGTAGAGAGACTAGCACAAGTATTTTTGATATGGAAGACTTGTCAAGAATTTATATAATTATGTATGTATGTATATCTAAATTTCGATTACGGAAGTTGATATGCCAATTTTTTTAAGATAAACATTTTGGAAGTACATAGTATAAATATGCTATAACTTTATAAAAATACAATGGTAAAAATACAACGGTACATTTTGACAAAAGTTGACTATGCTGTATGTAATATGTATTATTGATATTTCAAAGTATTCGTTCCTTTTTAATGGACCACATTATTTTTTTACTGTAATATTTATACTTCATTAGAAGTTTGTAAATAACTTCAGTTACATGCATTTTTCGGTTTCAAAGAAAACTTACTTATTATTCTATTTAAAGATAAAAATTACTAGTAACAATTATACTTAAGCCTTATAATGGAAGCAAATATAACAATTTTATAACTATTTAATTTGAAATTATTTACAAGTCATAATTGAAACAAAATAGAAGTATATATATATAATAGTTAAAGCGCATATTCTGTTTCACACCTTCCGAGTCAAACCCCAATAGTAATAATTACATCTTATATCAACAACAAAACAAAATTGCACGTTATCCTACTTAACATATTTTGGCACTAATTATCTGTGGCACTACAATTATATTATTTAATTTTTTTCTTGACTTTCACTGTTGTCGACTGTTTTCGTTTCACTTTCTTTATCATCGTCACAGTTTTTTTCACACGACATAGGCGCATCGTCTTCGTCAGCCGAGTCCCTACCCTCCTTTCCTGCCGTGGCTACTGCATTCGTAGGTTCTCTATATTCTAACTTTGTAGGATCTTTTTCGTGCAGTTTTTTAGCTAGAGTTTGAAGGCTGGCCAGTGAACTAGCGCAGTCCGTTGTGTCTATATCTGTTAAACTAACACCGGCCCTTTCTATTTCGGTAAACGTTCCAAATGGTAATTTAAATAGACACTCAAGCCTCATCACATGCATTTTACTTCTCAAATGTTTAGCTAAATGACCATGTATTCTAAAAGCTATATTGCAATCCGAACATCGGAAAGGTCTTGGATTGAAAGAAGTAGCTGCACCAAAGGTAGAGGTCATTGATACTTTATTATGATGTGATCCTGACCGCTCGTGTTTCTGAAGATGACCCCTCGTTCGAAAACTAACCGCGCAAACACTACATCTAAATGGCCTTTCCATGTAGTGTATATTTAGATGAAGCCTTAGTTGTGAAGGTTTGGTGAATGTCTTATTGCAGAAATCACATACTCTTCGACCATCTTCCATAAGACGACCCGGTGAAAAAGAACTGCTTTCAAATTCTTTCCCTTTTGTTACTTTGAAAGCAACGCCGTCAACACCTATGACAACTTTACGTGCTACAAGATCGTGATCTAATGATGGAAGTTTTATTAGTTCTGGTTCCGACGTATTCGATTCATCACATTTGATTGGTTCATCAATAGTCAATTTCAAATTGTGATTATCTTCGCTTGAACTCTCAATCGGACTAGATGTACTTTCATCATGTGATTTAATTAGATTAATTCTAGCGTGTTTTAGATATTCCGACACCACATGTTTTGCGTTTTCCGCGTTGGTGTTATTGGGAACATGTATCTTTTTTGGGTCTGCATTGCCTAATGAGGCGGTATCTCTTCCTGCAGTCGACTCTACTTTTGCATTAACTTTAATGTGGTCTTGATTTTCATCATTTGTGGTTGCAACATCTTTTATCTTATCGGATGATATCGGCGCTATACTGCATATTGCCGATATTGCTGGTTTATGTTCATTATCAGAATTACATTTATTTTCCAAAAACAGTGACTTGTCTAAGTCAATTTTCCTCACTTTTGATAAACTACAAGTTAGCTGACTTTGTTTAATTTTAGAGTCTAGTAGTGCTCTTTCTGTCAAATATGTATGTAGCATAGGTTCCCCATTAGACCACTGAGATTGAGATTGTGGAAGTTTTGCCGTGTTTGATGCTAAAGAAGCTAAAACGCTTGATTCTACTGCTGTTGGTATTTCGGTAATTTGCGGAGATAACTTTGAATCATTTTTACTCAAATCCATTGGTTCGTAGTCTGAATCCAGTCTAGAGTCTGTAGATAAACTTCGCGTTAGTTGCTTTTCTGGACTTTGTTCTAAGCTTAGATTATCTAGACCAATTGGGGTATATGGATAAGTGGTGGGTCGTGCGCTTGTAAGTAGACCAGGTGCAGCTGAGGTTGTCGGTCTGGGGCCACTGAGCGACAGCAAACAATGAGCGGCTTCGTGTTCAGGTAACCTAGACTTGCATGCTTCTGTATCTGTAAATAAAAAAAATTAATTTTAAAACGCGATCCATAACACAAATTATTAATGATATTTATCTTAGAACTAAATAATTGGTGTAATTGTCAGAAAATATTATTTATTTATTTATAACATTGCGTTAATCTCATTACTCCCGTTAACCCCTCGTGGTTAAGCGCTTATGAGTTACGAGTTTGTTCACGTGAGGTATAGGATAACTTTAGGTGTAAACTTTACCACGCTTACGATACTCATATATATGATATTATAATAATTAATAAGCGCATGTTCTGTTGATATCAACCTATTTTGACCTTACATTATATTTTTAAAACAAAATGAAAATTATAGTAAAGAACTTATTTTATTATGACTAATAATAGTTGCCGTGAATATGAAGAAGTCTACTGCTAATGACTATATACTACTGAATTTAAGATATAATTGTTTAAGTCCTATGAATGTTGATTTTGTACGACAACAATTAAAAAAAATAGATTTGACTTGGGAAATAATCTAACGCCACTGACATAAAATGCATAAAGGCGTCCGAACATGTTCCAGGAGCCACTGGTGGCGCGCACGCTGTATTGGTCAAGTTTTTAGCTTCTTTCAGTGTGCGCTGATCTTTTATTAAATGAGGTTGATCGGTTAAAACCTAACCTTGTAATTCTAAAGTAAAAGCTAGCTTGTAAATGGGTCCTATGCGCGGGTAATATTTCATCTTAGAAAAAAGCTCTGCTCAGCTTGGCTTTAAGGCCTTTTGTAAGTTGTGTAAGGATGTTTCGTTTATATCTTTGATAGATTTAGACTAATATAAATGTGTGCTCTGGTGAATAAAAAAAGGTAATATCAAACTTACCACTGGACTCTGTTTCTCCCTCATTTCCTTCGTCACCATCAGAATCTGTCTCATCATCTGTTTCACCCGAACATTGGTTCATTTCTCCTCCCTCGGCATCGTTCCCTTCATTAGGATTTATTCCCAGTTCGCAGCATTTCTTATAATGAGCCTTACTTTTCATGTGCTTCGTTAAATTCCCTTTCGTCTTGAAACTATAAAAACAATATCATTATTATATGATTGAAGTTCAAAAGTTTAATTATGAATAGTAATGACATGAGGGTCAAAATTACCTAAATGCACAGTGTATACAAGTATACGGTCTCACGTCTGTATGTGTACGAATATGTTTCTTCAACATTGAAGGCTTTTTACAGCGAATACCACATTCTGAGCACACATAGCGACCCCGACCCCGTCCTCGCACATATGTATATTCTTCGTTACTCTCAAATCCTCCTGCTAATTCTTTTTTGGTAGGCGTGTTATCGGAGAATAGCAGTTTATTTTCATCCGATTTCTTACTGTCGATTGATGTAGACTGAAAATAATCAAAGATTAATAACTTTAATTAACGTGTGCTATGTGCTGACAAGTCATGTGTTCATACTTAAAAATACGTCTAAAGAAGATCAACTTGGCGCCTTAATTATTATGGCGTGATAATAAAATACCTACTGTTACGAGAAGCTCTATAAATTGCTGCTTAGAAGTCGATTACAACACGTCAGGCGGCGATCATTTCAATTTAAATTTTTTAGAAACAAACTTCAAATCAATGAAGCCATAACAACTATAATAACTCAAGATCGTTTGACAAATTATCCGGATGATTTTAAAGTCAGATCTCCCCATTTTCCAGAAAACATAGTTGATTTTCCAAATTTGTGAAGTTTATTTAAATATTTTTTACCTGCTTGCAATCCTTTATGTTTTTGTTCCACTGTGATGAGTGTGTGAATATTAGGTCCTGTTTTACCACCGATACAGATATATTTTGTGGTCGATGACGTGAGTCATAAAGTGACATGGCCGATGATGCTGATAAACCAAGAGGATCTGGCGTCAACTCTGATAATAACTGGAAATTAACATACAATAATGTCTTTTAAAATATTTTCATGGTAAAAGTAATAGTGTCATACAATTTTTTTTAAAAATATTTTTACCTGCCAGTTACTGTACATGGACAAAAAATGTTGATTTGGGACGTATGTTGGCTGTGGACGATTTATTGTGCAGTAAAATACTTTAGTAGAACACTTCAGTCCTAAATACGTGTATGCATTTCCATTTAAGTACAGTTGTCCATATGCTTTCGATGGTCTTGGCGTTTCTGGTGAAACCAATGGCATTGTATTAGCATTTGGTGTGATCCCATGGTGTCTTTTCGGTGTAAATGTCCCTGGTTTGAGCGGTAATGTTGAAGGCCTTAAGAACTTAGGTTTTCTGTCTTCTGTTGTACATTTAACACTAACATTTTTTTGGAAATAATAAGTTTCTGATCTTTCGTTAGCTGTAGAACCACTCTCTTGCTCGTTGATATTTTTTTGAACGTCTAAGGAGCTGGACATTTGGTTATTATATATCTCTGCTTTAGTAATTAATGTCTCGAAATTGAAGCTTTTTATTTCCAATTCTTGTTTGACGCTGATTAGCTTTGATGAATTTGGTTGAAACTTTTCTTTAAATTTCAATTTGTTTGTAAAATTATTTAATATGTTGTCTTTCACTAAAATATTTTTTGGTGAATTGTCGGCACTTCTATTAATTAATCCATCCTTTCTTATAGTAAGAGGTTTCATTATGCCTGATGTGTATGATTGGACTATATCAGGTTCATCCACATTTCTGACTGTTATTATTGGAACTGTTGTAATGTATGGCATAACATCGCCAGGAATTATTTCTTGTTTATGATGTTTTTCGGATTCTAAGTGAACTGCCCTAGAATTTGATGTTCTATTCGGCATTGGTTCATAATTTGAAACTGATTTAGGTTTCGTCGACTGAACATTAGAGGACGTGACGTTTTCACGGTGCATTTTATTTTGTTTGATAGATTCTGTGGTCATATAATTTTTGTTTTGTACTGATCCTACAAAAACACCGGGAGTATTAGGCCCGGGAATTCCGGGAACGTGAGGTATTAGCTTTCCACCATGTAGAATAGTTGTCGCCCCACTGGGAGAAGACGAAGGGCTTAATGGTGGCAGGGTTAAAGGGTTGTAAGCAGTTATTGCACTAAGAGGAGGAAATTGAAAATGAGTTATATCATGTAAATTGGGAAGATTAGCATTAGAAATACCAGTTGCGGATGAAATACAAATTCTGGGAGTCTGAGGCTGTGGCGTTCCCATCGCTTCTTTAGGCGTAGGTGGATTATGAACAAATGTTCCACCAGAATGTAGCCCAGATCGAACTACAACACTACTCGCTTCAAAGTCCTTTCCAACTTTCGATGGAGAAAGGCATTGCTGAATTAGTATAGGGGACAGTTGATTTTTACTTGGTTCGATACGTAATGTAGTTGTACCTCCAGAGTGATCTACAATTTTAACTTCTCCGCCAAACATTTGAAGTGAGGTAGAATTGTGCCTCATATTTGATGAAACATCTTCAATCGATCTTAGACTTGAGCTATTTGTTTCTAAACATCGCATTTTAGGTTGCATATATAAATCTAAAGATCGTGGAGAAACATTTTCTATTAACCTTGGACTGTAATTATCTGATCTGCTATCAATTCTTCTTTTTGGACTCACAACTGGCTTAAATTTTATGTTATCGTTTTTGCCTAAAAAATCAGTGGAACCTTTTGTGTCCACGAGCCTTGTGTTGCCCAATAACGGACCCGGGGAAGGTAATGGTGCTATTATATCATTTGACTCAGATTTCATAATTACTAAATTATCAGGTTTCACTCTTAAAGGCGTTGCTTTCGATGAAGTATTTTTTTTTATGTATGGGGCGGGTGGTGTTTCAGGTAAGCATACATTAATTGAATTACTTCTGATGAACATATTTTCTGGTCTTCCACATTTTGTTTCTTTTTGAGTAGTATTATTAGATGTTGTGCCAATACTCCCCTTGCAATAATACATTCTATGAATTTCTAAGTTATCAGCACTTCGATATGTTATTTGACATAAAGGGCAAATAAACAATGAGCCTTGTCCATCTATCAGTTCACCCGAAACGGGGTTTAATCCATTAGACTTGGTTTTAAGAAGGAGATCTTTAATTATAGATCCTTCTGGATTTAGTGGGTGTTTTTGATAGTCGATTTGAGAAAAGCTCTCGGAATGTGATCTTTTTCTAAAATTACTTTCTGTGTCATTACTATTTTTAGTTAAATTCAATGGTGATGATTCAGCTTTTAGCTCATAGTTTTCGTTAAGGAACTGTTTGCTTTCAGCTATTTGTTTTATTTTTCCATATTTTTTTAATAAAGGTGTTTCTATGACATCTACAATAGCTTCATTATCTAATATAATTTTAGAGATATGTTCCGTAAGAAATTCAGCGTTTGGTGCAATCGTTTTTTTCGATTTGTCTTTCTCGTCGCTATCTGGATAAAACGCAACTCTAAACTTGGGTTTGTAAATTGTTTTAGATTTAGCACTATCATTTAGCAATCCAGCATTAGATTGAATGAAGTTATCACTCATTAACTCTGGGGAAGAAAAGTCCCTGGATCTTAAACTTTCCTGGCGGTTATTTGATGTCTCTGAACCGTAATCAGAGAAAGGTGTTGGCGGCATTGAAGTATCACTTTCTGACCCGCCTGACAAATCTTCCTCGTTTATCGCAGTGGATATATCGGATCCTTGTAACCTTAAAGCATGTGTTCTTGATCTGCGATGCTTGTATAAATTTGACTTTGTTTTAAAAGCAAACCCGCAAGGTACGCATGGGTAAGGTCTCTCATTCGTATGAGCTCTGATATGTTTCTGAAGTACGGAAGGCTTGGCACAAGATAATTTACAATAGGGGCATACATAACGGCCTCCCACTCCACTGTTATAAGATTCTTTTATAAAATCATTTTCAAGGTTCTCAGTCTTATTCGAAAATTCTTCAGTAAAACTAGTTTGACCAGTTACTCGAATATTAGTATTTACATTACTTAGCCTAATATTTTCATCATTAAAATTAGTTTGTACATTTTGCTCCAAATCCTCATCGCATATATCATTGTCTTTTAATTTACTTCTTTCTAAATCTGCATGACTTGATGCAATACTCCTATTTAAAATCAAACTATTACAATTAGTTTGTTGTATGACATGTGGATCTTTGTGTACGCTTTCTCCAGCTATAATTGTAGTAGCTGGGAATACAGATATTGTAGATGCCATTTTTTTAAATTTCTTGTGAAGATAGCTCTGGTCATTGTTGTTAGAAAAATTGCTGTCAAGGCGCTTTTCCTGTGTGAGCGGCATCTTTCCCGCGTTTTTCTTGCCTGAAAAGATGATATAACAATACATTACACAAATGTTTATAAGTTTTAAAATGTTAAGCCTATCTAGAGAATAAAGGTAAGTTATTTGATGTAGTCTTAAATATCAAACAATATAGCCGTCTTCGTGTAAAAGCATGATGTCGACCTCGCATGGCGCGCTCACAAGTCGTCGTGGACGACTGCGTTGGTGCGTTCCGAGAAGGCGTTACAATTTCTGAGAACCGGAGACAAGCAAACCACTCCGCTCGCTTACAACAAGCCCGCAAATAATTGCCGTACACGTCACGCACACAACTATAACTTACACAATCGGGACATTCTCAATCCTCGTTTGCGATATAATATTAATTAACGAAATAACTGGTTTAAATATTTTATTCCCTAAATAAAGTTTGTTGACTAAAATGCTTATTTTATTCGATAAAACCTTTATTTTACAAAAGCCTTAAACAACGATAGTAAATTATAGGGGTTTTTTAAAAGACCTTGAATGATGATGATTTTGAATGATTTTAAATGAATAATAAAATATAAATATAATGAATAATAAAAATGGAACGAAAATGTTAGCACTTTAAAAAAAACAAATAATTACTAGCAAAACCGTGAAATATAATAAAAGATCTCAGTCCAGCATAGTCAAATACTTCTGATGTTAGTATTAATACTGTTATAAATATTGTTCTCGCCTTTTTTATGACATTCGATGAAAGAAAACATTTAATTGAATACAATAACGTATTTTTTCTACCTCCAAGAAACGTACCTAGTGAAGGGATATAAGACGGGAATAATTAGTATATCCAACAATATAGTTGTGTCGAAATTATTATTTTATGTCAACTTGTATTTTAAAAAAAGAAAAATAATTCGTACAGTCAGCCGCAATTAAATGTAAAGACGTTTGTTGTTTAGTCGATTTTATATGGATGTAATTCACTTATACATTAAAACAAATGTATAAAAAATTTTAGGTATTATACATGTTTTTTCTATGCATGTACTACATGCTATGTGTTTTATAATTATTTTAGACATTTCCTAAAAGAAAATTACATCAATCTTCATTGATTGATTACCCCATTTACACACTTACGTTAAACTAAAAGATTAAAAGGAGGACATACTTTTTTACTATTAGTATTGGAAACGGTACTTACAGTCAATGCAATTTTACAATATTATTATTTTAAGTGCATCTCGTTTATTTTTAACATTTAATCTAGATTTGTTTTGTTTCACTGTTTTAATTTCAAGGTATTTTGATATGTAATTTTTAAAAAGGTATCGCTTCCTCATGGCCTAGTTCATCAGTTTCATCACAGACAATAACAATAGTCATGTAGGGATTTTAAATGGTGAACTGATAAAATACTTTGACTAATGCAACACTATTAAAACTTCTGAAACTCCTTTTATCAAATATAACTTCAATTCATAAAACAATCATGTTAAATAGCAAAGCGTACAACCATGTACCAACATTTTGCCGTCACGCTGCGGTTTACCTAATAGCATTGCGTCTAGATTTTATAATTTGAATAATTCAAATTTAATTATTGTCAAACATTTGAAACCTTTTATCACATCGACAACGATTGCTAAAATAATACTAGCTTATTATTATTTCAAGTCTATTGACCTTTTGTACTACTAACGTACTATGTTCATTATTGTTCATACTCATGGAATGTTTATCGAGGTAACATGGATATTTAATTTTAATATAAAGATAAGGTGACCAAAAACTGATAATGCAGTCTAGTTTGGCCACTGCGGGTTATTTATTTAGTTAAGGTTAGTTACGTGTGTAGCTCTTTACATCAGAATATTTGATTCTTAATACATATTTAGTTTTAAATACATAATATTTTAATTTAAAATAAACCGTTGATAGAGAATGCAGTCTAGTTAGGCTACTGCAGGTTAGTTAGACGTATACCTTTACATCATAATACTGTGGTGTAGGTAAAAAAATACCTATTTTATTATAATGTAATCATATAAATTGAGTATGCAGTCTAGATAGGCCACTGCAGGTTAGTTAGGTGAGCCCTTTACTTAGAACATTGTGTTGTAATGGAACAAAGGAATCCCGGCGTTCGTTGGGCCGCCGCCCGCCTGCCTGGCGCCAGGCCAGGCGGCCCTGGCGACGCCTGTGTCGGTCGCCAGCACGCCGCCGCCTGTCCGTCGGCCTACACTCTTCACTACATAAATGTCGCAAGTAGGTTGTTGAATCCTCCCATTATTCATACAGCTAGACGGAAAATGGAAAATATTTTTGATTGCACCAATAGTTCTGTCCACTCTTAACTACTAATGTGGATTTCAGCTTATGAATATATTTTAATGAGACTTTTTAATAACATCCCTATCAAGTTTGATCACAAGCACAAAGATTTAATTTATAAACATCAACAAAAAGTCCATAACATAATAATCCCCCTAGCATTTTTGAAAACCGACTAAATGCACTACCTGCCTGCGACATAATACACCACGTTACAGAGCTTTAGTGCTCTCACAATCTGTGCTTACTACATTTACCTGGTCAAATACACAAGAGTTGTATCGATACATTTCATAAAATGTTTCGAACTTTGGTCATACTCAACTAATAACGTGCGTACTTATCGATGTGATACAATCGCCGCGCCTATCATGAAGAGTAGTAGTCGTCAGAATAGAACTAAGTACAATAAAGCGAAAAATATGGGGACCCTAATGTTATCATTCATTTAAGAATATTTTAATAGTCTTATCATTATTGGTATTGCTGATAAAATGTGATGTACATTTATTATAAAATAAATTGACATTTATGCGTTATTGCGAATATCTTCATCACATAAATAGTACATATTTTTTAATTTTAATAGTACATTTATTACCTTTATTTACTATTTTATGACAATAACGTGGCTAAATATTATTTTCCAAGACTAACAGATTGTTTTAATATAAATTACAATAGTAGAGTCTTACCGCGGCTTGATGAATCAGTCCACCATATTAATATTTTCTTGATATCATTTGTTTACGCTTCCAGAATAAATGTCAACAATCTCGATAGGCTGCATTTCACCCGCGCACAAGTGAATCATCGTTAATAATTGCGCGACGATCCACGCCGCATATACAACAGGCACACACACACTCACACCTGTAATGTCGTCACTCGCGTCTTACTGGGCCGACCCTCACATACTCTAACTTAACTCTCTTTATCACAATCAGTAGTTCTGGTGTAGTAATTAGGGGCTCATATTTATGTGTATTGTTGTTCCAGTGGCCCTACGTTCAAGCGAGTAATGCAACAAAATATACAGGGTACCACGCCGCGGATGACTGTACAACTGTTTGTACCAGTCGAGCGAGTGCCGAGTCGTCGTCGGCTCGTTTCGTTCCGTCGCCCCCCGCTCCACCCGCGCGCCGTTCTGACTGTGCTATGTTCCCTGGTTGCGAGTAGTGATTCATGTCGCGTTTTATCTATCTCTCTCCTTCACCGCAACCGGATCGGTCGTTCTTCGTAATCTATTTATACGTATCTATATGCACGGACACTGCGATTATAGTGACATCTTCTACTTAATGGCAATTAAGTTATTTCGAGAGAGATTCCCTCAAATATCTTGTGTACTTACATAATTTTACCAACAGTATTTCTGTTATCCTTATGGAAAAACAGGTGCTCGTTTGTAGCATGTAATTATTACTGATTTCATTACCAATGCTTATGGGCAGCATTACTAGCGAGTAGCGACTGAATTAAATTTTCATGCAGCACTGATTTCGTAACGGTTGCGCTCAACTAGAACGGTTATTGGCTTTGTATAAAGAGATTATAACATTTCACAATTTATACGATTAGTTACTGGAAATGTTTTGCATACATAATTTAAACAATATTCATAGATGTATTTATTTTATTTATCCAATGTTCTTAAGACATTTTCCTATATTTAACTTATCATATGAACTTACTATCAAGAAAGACCTCTTTATCAGCTGCTTATTCTGCCTACAGACAAATAAGCTGGGCGTCACACGTTACAGCACACGACAACAATCTATAATATTATTAGTATTTCAATGGAAACTCCGAGATATTCGCACAACAGATATACATGGAAATGAAATAAACAGAGTGACTTAATATTTGCAATGATAATAAATTGTTAAGCGCTTATCAACGGAGCGGAGGCGATGACGCACGCACCTTACTGATAGGACCCTGTCACTCGATTGTGAATTGTGAACAACTTGTAGGAAGCAACCGATAGGTAGGTTGCTAGCTTGTCGATACTTTTTAATTAACATTGTTTCATTAGATAGACAGACGTGCTATTAATTATGAGGTACGCGGTTTAACTACTTTTATCTATGTTCCATATTTCAAGAAACGCAATTTTGTCCGATACATTAATGAAATAATTCCGCAGATGTGTATTATTAAGAGAAAAAAATGTTTAATTTAGTAGATAAAACAAATTAGTGGTTTTTGCGATGCTATGACAGCTGTTTGGCGAATGGCATTCGGAACGCGGGGGCGCGGGGCACTTGTTGCGTTGTTTGGTTGGCGCTCTCGCCTCCGCCTGTTGCCGAGCATGTACGTCACACCACGACCTTGAGCCACGCGGCACGGGGAGTCTGCGTATTCTTTCTGCATCATCATAATATTTATCGTTATGCTTACATTACCTACATTAGAGAATAACTGCCGTTTGCTAGTTAATCGAAGCAATTCATATAACGTTGCATAATATTTACTAAGTGTTCTTTACACAGAGGTCAATCAAGTAAAAACAATCAAAATATTTATGTACATAAAAATATTATGCCGCATTATTATTATTATTTTTTAAATAATGGCTTCGTGCGTCTAGCACATCTAGCCAGTTTCAAGTAAGTGATATATTAATAATATATAATTCATAGTAAATGAAAATGAGTGATGATAAAGATGATAAATGGTAAATGAGATACCCTCCCCTAAGCCCCTTGAGTCCTCAGTAAAGATGTGGGACTATACTGAGATCTCACATGGACTCCTTGAGAATTTGAAAAGTGATGTTGCACTGCTTTGTTTGATTTACCAACACTCATGTATATTCACAAACACTTAACGGTCAATAATCCACCGTTATTATTACACATTAATGTTAGAAATATCACAAATTTTAGAAAATAAAACAAAACTGCAGGACACGACGCTTCACTTTTCCGCCAAGAAGTCTCCCGCATTATTTTAATAATGCGGCTTAATATTTTTTTTTTTATTAGAACAAGAGGAATAACTGAAGGGATTGACAATTGGCTGTAAACTAGGCATACCTGACGGGTAAAGCACACCATAGAGTCCTAATGTCCTGAACAAATTAAATTCGAGCACCACGTTAATATGCACGTCACGTGTTTACGCACACGTACACACAAATTGAAATTAACATACTACTTACAATTTTGGCATTCAATCATCTTCGGCTAACTAAAGCCTGCGCGGGCAAAGGTAAAGGTCTTTAATATCTATTATAAAATAACATATACGACAGGGAACTAGGGAGACAATTAATAACAAAACCCATAATAGGGAACACTATGTTGACTTTTAAAATATGAGTTGATTTTTATAGCATCTTTTGATTAGTTTTGATAACAAGTTTGCATAAAATATTATCGGGCATAAAAATCAAAACTGGCATCATCGGCATAATTATATTTTTTCTTTCTTTAAAATAATGGCTTCGTGCGTTAAGCACATTTAGCCAGTGGTAATGAAGATGATAAATGGTAAATGAGATGCCCTCCCCCCTAAACCCCTTGAGTCCTCAGTAAAGATGTGGGACAATACTGAGATCACACATTCTTGAGAGCATTCTTAACGGTTAATAATCCACCGTTATTACACATTAATGTTCGAAATATCACATTTTTAAAAAAAATTAAGCATAACTGCATACATGACGCTTCACTTTCCCGCCAAGAAGTCATAATTGTATTTAAAACCAAAACAATCTTTCCTTAAATAAATACATTACAAGTAACGAACAATATAAAAGGTGGGACAGAATGAACGAATAGGAAAATGGAAATTAAAACAACGAAGCAAATTTCTAAACAAACCTTCTATTTAGGAGCGTTTGACACCGTAACTGGTATAGTGGATTAAAATAATGCTGGCTCGGTCGGGCGCCATGATGTCGCGTGGGCGGGAAACCCGTCTTAGTGGCAGTGCTAACTGCCGAAATGTATAACTACAGTTCGTATATATCAACAAATCGTGAGCAAGTTGAGCAACTGGTACTTGGGTACTTATTATATTTGATAAATTCAAGAAATGCATGATTATTATATTGTTCGTTGCTTATACGCATCGACTTATTTTAGAATTGTTATTGGAAAATCTGATAGATGTATTCTCATATTCAGATCATAATAATAAAGATATAACAATGTTCATAGGAATTCTATAGCAACATCGTTTCTTAGCTCTCTTTTTAGTGTGTTTAATGATGAATCAGAGATCGTTTCAACGGAAAAGTGATGTGACGTCAAATAGCATTACTATTAGTTTCAAATAAAATCTATAATACATAATTGTTGCTAAACACCCAGACACTTGTACGAGTACTGTGCTTGTGAAACAGGTAACACTAAGTAAGTATTTGACCCATAGAGATCTCAGGGCAGCGTGATTATCTAACTCACAACCACGTAGCGTAGTGAGCGGCGATCTTCGCTGTGAAACTTAAATTCATACTAACTGTCATAGAGAAATCAACGGCTCGCTATGGCCCAAGATAGAATATGAGGGACCGACCGGTGCGGTGACTGGTCACTTATTTTACGTTGTTAGTTAGCCTGCGGGTCATAAGCCTAGTGTTTCGACCGCAGGGCGCGGACTTGCCGTTTTATGCAGTCTGACAAGAATTGTACCTTTGAACTATTTCTCAAGCATAGATTCTATTTTTTCTGTTTATTTTCTTCCCATAGCATAGAAACAAATTACTAAAGCATAAATTCTATTTCTTCTATTTATTCTATTCCTATAGCATAGAAACAAGGCATAGAAAATCTAATAATGTTGTAATTTTATTTGCTTACACGTTTTTTAAAGTAAAATATACCTTTAAGTAACAAAATGTACCATTCGACTCATTTAAGGTTTTTTTTTATTGAAGGAATATGGTGATTTAATATATTTATTTTGATACCAAGACTATTAAATGTCACTGTTGTTTTATCGTCTTTTAATTTCAGTTTGATAACTCTCTTCGTAGCTCACTCAAACTATTTCTACAGTCATAATGATTTCGTATAAATAATTTTACACAAAAGTCATATTAATGGCCGCCATAGACGTTCAAATAATTTTAACAATGCTGGTCTTGAACCAGATCTGTTTGATCAAATAAAAATACGAAAATTAATATTTTTTCAAGACATTTTCATTGAATTTGATCAAATTTTTTGAACGTCTATGGCGGCCATTAGTATGACTTTTGAATAAAATTATTTATGTGAAATCATTATGACTGTTTGAGTGAGCTACGAAGAATTTTACCACAGACATTCATGCCAATTTGATCAATCCGTTTGACTCAGCCTGTTTGATAAAATTATTGGAACGTCTATGGCGGCCAAAACAAAATCATGGAATCACTTCAGCATAATATGCTCCCTATTAGTAAGTATTTAGCTATTTAACAAGCACAGACCATCGCTTGCTACGGTAAAAGTCGTACGGTTAAAGTCGAATAAGTTACATAATCTATAATTTATAGTGCAACTAGCTTTTACCTGCGACTTCGTTCAGTGGAATAGTGACTTCCGGCAGATTTTTGGTTTTACCCACATAGTTCCCGATCTCACGGGATTTTTGAGAAGTTCCGCTCCCGCGGGATTTTTGGGATAAAAACTATGTCCTTTCTCAAGTTCCAAACTATGTCTGTACCAAATTTCACACAAATCGGTTCAGTAGTTTAGGCGTGAAGAAAAGACAGAGTTACTTTCGCATTTATCATAGTAGTTTGGATTTTTTTTTCATATTTTGATAAATTGCCTCGTTCTTTTGTCAATGATCCTACACTCAGATTAATTTGTTAAAAATATTCTAAAAAATGTCTCTGAATATTATGTTATCCCTTTAGTTTATTTCAGTTTCTTCTTTCATTCATTACTGTTACTTTTTTCATCTTACTGTTACTTTTTTCGTATATTATAAAGTTATTTTGGTAAATCTTCTGCACTGCAGTATTCATTATTATTTATCGATTTAAATTGACACTATACTTTTTCTTTTTATCTCCTGTCAGCTTGTAGGTTCCTTGCAATGCTGGATCGCTAGTAGGATTGTAAATAACACAGGCAAGTCATTGTAATATTTACGGAAATACCGATGTATGAAATTAGTTTACTAGTAGGTCTGTAATATATTTATGAGAAATGACACGGGTGTTTAATGTATCAAGAGAATGGCGTCATTCTCTGCGAATTCAGAGGCTCTAACTATATAACTACCTAAATACAATGTGTGACAATAATACTTATGAGTCAGATGAAGCTATACCAGTTGACCAAATAAATAATTATTCCCTCAACGACACTACTGGCGGTCGTCAGCGTTCAATGCAATTAAGTACAAAAACACATAGGTGTGTTGATTTTATAATAACGGTAGGATAATAATTATTTTATATAAATTATGCTGATTCGGGCTGACTGTTTCATTTTGGGTTTACCTATTTTGAACCATATCAACATAATAATGTCTGAGTAACCATATACCACATACCATATTTGAAGAGAATAAAATAGTTGACAAATAATTCAATGCAAAAGTAAATTTCTGGATTTCAGTAATTTTACGTTTTAAAAAAAACAAAAATTAAGAGCTTCTTCGCATTAAAAATACTCTAATTCTAATTAACGAAATCATTCATATGACGCATTCATGCCATATTGAATTAATCATGACATTGAAATAAAATAAAATAATTAATGAAATGGACGCTACCTACATTGAGTGATGTGATCTATGAAAAAAATCAAAGCTGTATATTTATCAAAAGTTATATTTTTTACAGACATTTGTATGCTATGTTATTATTGAAATTGGTTATAGCATAATAATAACTTATTATTTTCACATCACATCTCCAACCGACACATACCTTATTTATACCTTAGAGCCTGTGATCAAATCATCACTATAATTAAAATTTTACGTGGTAGTATAGACTCTCCTGATCTTCATGGTGAGCTGTGTCGACTTTATGCACGCGATAATTATTATAGGAGCAGGAAACATAAACTGTTTGCTGGGCCTACCTGCCGAACCGTAGCCCGCTCAAAATCACCCATTCCGCGGACACTCAACGCACTTAATGCCATCCTGGAAACAGCACCCGACTGTGATTTGTTTGCGGATGGATGGCCTGAGATTTTGTCAGTGTGTCTGAGGTATTGTGAGAGAATGGGATAAAAGAAGTTTTTAAGTGTGAGATTTTAATATTATATTAACTTTTACTGTTTTTGATAATTAGTGTAATTGGTTTAATCCGTTCTAATTAAATAAATAAATAAATTAAATTAAATTAAATAAATTATCGAGTTGAGCTCTGGGATCGCCTTTGGAACATTTCCAATGTGCATTCCCCACTCCTACACATTCAATACTACGCACAAAATTAACTTTGCAATTTAAGAATAAAATAGCATATTACATACACATGAGAAATAATGATAGAGGGACAAGAAAAAATTATATTCAGATTTTATCTGCACTTTACTTTACTAATGAATTTAAACGCAATATGAAAAGAGAGAGATGTTTATAGGGCTCTTATCAAAATTTGAAGAGCCCAAGCCAACCCTTGTTTGTATGAAATACAAAGGTTGGCTTGGGCGGCGTGATTTTATGTATATATGAAAAATAAAACTTATATAGGAACAAGTACTTTGGTTACATAAATTATCATATCTAGGCATATTACCTTGATAAAAAATTCGCATGATAGATGATAACAGAGAATTCGATATATCTTATATTACTATCTACTGCTAAAGCAATAGTTTCAGTAGTACATTATAAATGTACTATAGTTTCAGTAGTTCTGTAGCCTTAAATGTAAGACCTCGTTATTTGGGATATAGAATAACCATGGAATTGAAACATATAAGTAAAGAAAAAGCTTATGAACTCGACTTCTTTTGTTCATTTTCGTCCGTATTTGCGTTAATAAGAAAAAAAATTATCAATAAAGAATAGTAGATAATGCTATACCTACCTACCTAATCTAAATAATTATTACTTCAAGATTTTCATGACAATGACGCGATATCGCTATCAATAAAAAGCTTATAGCTTTGAAATTTTGAACCGAAGTTACTAGAAGAAAAAAGAACTTAAGAGAAAGTAGTAGCGATAGGATTGTTCAATCTTCATTTACGACATATTTGCAGAACTCGAGATTTCCCACAAAATAGATAACTACTTTTCAGTCGAAAAACCTGGCTGCAGAGCACGCCACAAGATGTTGCTGTAGTATTAATTTAGAACACCAACGTTCATTTTGAGTTTCAACTGCCGAGCAAAACCCGTTTCGGATCTTAATTTTCAACAGCTGATTTGAATCGAGCAAGACATTGAGAAAAAACGGCTAGAAAAGAACATGGTCAGTAATTGTGGAACGGCAATTACTATTGCGTTCAACTTAATTATAACAATGAACAAGGTATGGTAAGGTACAAAAATAATTAGTATGACAATCAAATTACTATACATGTCGCTAGGTCGTCAGACGCCACTTAAGCCCGATGCCAACCTAAACCGTTATAGTTACAAAAAAACGTTCCTGAGAGACCATCCGTAACTGTTTGAGATATTAGCGACAAAATGATAAAGTATATAGATTCCAAACGACCCTATATGGTAAAAAGGTTCAACTAAGGTTTTGAGTACTGGAAATCGCTAAAAACTTTTCCCAATATCCGAGTCAAACTTTTACATTGCTTAAACTTGTTGTTTGGGGTTGACTTTCTATTATAAAGAAGTTTTAATTCTATTCGAATATATTCTTTGACAGCCTCATCCACTGGACAAGATACGGCGTATGCTATTTAAATCTCTACCAAAGGGTATTTTGTTGATTTTGAAGATGCCAAATAGTTCAATCATTACATTGGGACAACACGAACAATGTTCGAAGAATTACCCTTTCTTTTTAATTAAGAAAAGTCATTAAAGTCGAGCCAAATCGGACGTAATTGCAGTATACTTTGAAATTAAACTCTTTTAGTTATTCTTTTATATACGGATGGACTATCCAGTAAGTTTAAGAAATTTAATCTTAAAGTTTTCTTACGAAATTTATGAAAAAGTTTTTCACAATAATATAATACTAGTCATTCACTGATTTTTTTTAACTTCGTAAAGACTTTTGAAGTGGATGTGTACGTTTGTGACGCGTTTAATGTTGGAAGCAGCTAACTACCATATGACATTACGGTTTGCTAATAGAAATAACGCTGGGGATAAATAAATTATTAACTTTATGATTTTTAAAGAAATGAAATAATGTACTCACCGTTTCAGCGTAATATTTGCCAGAAATTTTCATAATCTGGTAATCGCAAAGCATTTGCCATATTGATAATCTGAAAGAGATAGATATTTTAGATTATTTATATGTCAGCCAGTCAGCCTTGGAAATATTAACGTTCTTTTGAGGATTAGACTGAAAACTATTTTGACTGGTACAACACTACGATTTTTTTATATAAAAGTTTTGTGCTATTTTTAAGGCAATAAAATAACATAAACAATAGAAAATTTAACATTTTCTAAAAATCTTTGGAAGACTTATCAGGTTTTTACCAAATACCCTAGACTAATAAATTTTAGTGCTTACATTTAAATACAAAATCGGCGAATATAACTTTAAATCGCCAATGTTTTCACTGTACCTAATGTAAATCGATGCTATTTTAATTCGTGTACTTTGGTTGGTAGTTTTGAGTCTAATAGACCTTTCAAATTTGATAGAACTGCTATAATGCGATAACAAACTGGTGGATATACATTCTACCCACGGTGTATTAATTCATTAATTTATGTTTGCTAATTCGAGCTATTTTTTGCTATTCCAGCCCTAACTACATTTACGACCGGTTAAAACACCTCATTAAGAAGTAGTTACCAGAAAAATTACCGAAGACCTTTTATTTTACTTGGAACCTACGTATTATTTGTATCTATGAGTTTAATTCATGGAATATTTATAAAAAGTTTCGTCCACTTTCTGTGAAATAATAAAGGTAATGTTGGTGCATCCCTTTAATGTTCTTATTTTTATATATCGGTTTAAAGGAGTATGTTCTTTACACGTGATAAAAATAAGAGTGTTAATTGTGAGCGTTGATGTTTAGAAGTTTGTGCAGGCAGTGCTTATTACAAGTATAAGTACTCGATGGTTGGGCGCATACGTTTCTTGGAACACGGTCGAGCACGCGCCGCCGCTGCTCGAACGGCTGCGACGCGTCAAGCTTTTTCACATTTACGGCCACAATATTTCCAGGAAGTGCCTTCGTTCCCTTATTCCTGTGTATAATTTTATTTTTATGTGTAAAACGGTTCAATTTGCTAATTATAAATGATTTCAATTAAAACAAAAATAACTATGTAAGTTTAATAAGTTTAAATTAAAATATTACAAAATCCGATGAGCATAGAATTTGACGCGATACGTGTTTGTACCTACTATAAATTTAAAAAAATGTACTATTTCACCTGCTGACTAAATTACTTAATTGAAATACAAAGAGGTCATTCATATAGTATTGTTTTGTTCACCTTTGCAACAGTTACATAATTCATTTTACATTATATATACGTGTACTTTCATTTATCACGATACTCAGGAATGATATCTAAGTACACAATATTGGGATGAAAACGAACAATAACAGACAGAGCAGGTTAATCTTAATTTTGCAACTGTTAAGGAATGTAGCGTTGTTAAATTAACATTTAACAAAGCCAATGACGCTATTACGTTTAATTCAACTCAGAAGGAATTCCTTCTAAATAATTAATCTAATAGAAATAATTGCTACAACTGCTAATGATAGACTTTTGTTTTCGGTAGGTATATGAAATTGAGCACTTTTTCAGTAGTTAATTCAAACATTTATCAAATTATGACGGGCTATCGTATTCCACCTAATGTTCGCACCTCCTCAGCATGAACTCTTCTAGACCGAGTATTCAAGTAAACATTTACTAAAAATGAATTCATAACAACATTTGTTAAGTTTGTTGTTTGCATTAAAACAATTAATAAACATTTGCGATAATAGAGCCGCACTAAAAAAGTGTGTGACTATAGGCAGGTAAAACCCCAAGTCTAGTCCTTAATTCAGAGTGCTGGTATGTTAACGAATTAACAATGGAATCTCTACCTGGCGAAAATGAATCGTTTGATTTATTTACAGGTATTTAATCCCAAATTCAAAAGTAGTAGGACTCCAAATGCAGGATCTTGACGAAATCAAAAATTCGTAAGATTTTTTTTATGGAACACAGAATTTGAGTATAATCTACCTGATTGAACATATCTACCTCTTTTTATTTACCATTACAGTGGACCCCTGGTAAACCCGCCCCTGTAATCGGACGTGCTTATCACTGTTGAATGCAGGAACACAAACATTGTTTTGGAAAATAAAGCTGATGCATGATTAAACAGGAGCTGTAATTTGTCGAATTGCAAGGTACTCAATATAAAAAAATCCGGACTATAAGGGATTCGAGGTAGTATTCTGTAATCCGACAAATTCGATAGTCCGACCCTGCCCAGCAACACGTTTTTCGAAATACCGGGGGGTCCACTGTATTTATGACGTTCGAAAGAGTAGTCTTTATTTTCAGATTTAAACAGTCGATATTCTCATTATTAATTTATTGTATTTACGAAGATGATATATTATATATATATATATTTCATAATATATTATTTACATTTGTCACATGCTATGGTATATTCGAGATAACTTTTAACGTTACTACATATATATATAAGCTGTATAAGGTAGAGTTAATCACACGTTTGTTTTTTTAATACACTTAAGTGCCTAGTTCTGACAAGAAAAGCCAAACTGCAGTCAATCTCCGCACACCTGTCCAAGATAGTCTTATGCTTATTTATAGCAAATTTCATATTTGCCAGACAAGTTTCAAGTTGCCAAACAAATCTCCCGACCTGGCATGAACCATATTATTATATCATAAATATTTCTTAAAATATTAACAATTTTAAAAAAAATGTTAACTTGTCAACATAAAATCGTTGTGATCGGCAATAGAACTGGAGTCAATAAATTTTCCGCGACCTAAAATGTGAAGAATTCTAATTATGTAACAATGCCTAATGAAAATAACACTTGTAAGCAAGTGATGAGCAATTATCTGAAACACCAAGTCTAATGGCATGTTTTTGTATCCACTCCGTGTTTGTAGTCGGTGCAAGTTCAATAGTGATGAATGGAAGGGGTTGGCGATGCGATGCGAGTGCGGTGCGGAGGAAACCTGTGGGACCGGTCGCGTGGCTACTCTTTTTGTTGCCGGTCTCTTGTCGCCATTCTGCCGCCCTGATCGGCTCTCATGGGATGTACTTTGTCAATGGAGCCGAAAATTACATATTTATTAATGACACTAAGTATTTTTGTCTTTTCACTAACTTTCTTTATAATTAAGAATTTTCGAAAGCAGAAGACATCTATAATAATCCAATAACAATCTTAAAGAACTAACAACAACGTGTCTAGATCTATAAATAGATCTAGAATTACGCTACATTTAAGTAAAGATCTCTCTCTGTTGTATAAAAATATACTACAGAGAAAGAGAGTTAAATTATAACAAAGGAGAGGATATATATGTACGTGTGATTGAACATTTATCTGACCAGAATAAGACCCAATAGCAACCTGCTTCTATTTAGGTGAGGATTTTCTGTGAATCTTGAATTAAAAGCATATATGACGTGTTTGATTTGATAATGCTATCTTGTTATGTATTTCTTACTGATATGAGAAAAAACAGCTCAACTAAATACCTACCAACCTACAATTTACTGGCGAAATTATTTTGGAGCATTTTTGTGAAATTTATAACAAAACATAAATAATTATTAACTGGTGCTAAAAAATGGTTATTTTATAAAATTTTCGTAAAAACTTTCTCTGTCGGCGTCTGCACTAAATGATTTTAAATTTAAAACTATTTTACCTTTGTTATAACAGCTCAGATCAAGTAAAAAAAGTTTTTTTACTTGATCTGAGTATAACAGTGATATTACACTGTGTCCGTTTGATTTGGCTAATAGATATAAGAACTATTTTATCTGCATATCAGCGTTTTAGCGTGCCCCGATTGGGTTCAGGTACTGTTAACTACTAGCGCGATTCGGTTATTGTACTCTCTACTACTCTAGAGAATCCAGTGCAGATTGGCGCAGGTGTGTGGCATTCCATTTTTTAAATGGCCAGCCGCCTTTAAATGGCCTACCCATCATGGTCTTACTTGGCCTAACCATTACCACTTAAAGTAATAGCCGGGACTTAAGACTTGGTTTCATTATTATTTTTTATATGAAATAAAGTAGTATCTACATTTTTTTTTAAAGATGTGAATATTTTATTTAAGTATTTAAACAAAAAACTGAGATACATACTTAGATAAGATCCAAGATATCTTAAGTTTATGGAATATTATATCTTCATAAGCGTTGATAATGTTTTATCGCAAAACAAATATCACTAAGACAGAATAATTGAGAAAACTTTGTCATGATGTTGCGATTTTCTGGCGATGGCGCAGTTTGTAAAGGTGTGTTGTTCGGAGCGAAGAACGGCATGCAGCGGCGGGGGCGGGCGGGCGGACAAGGCAACCAGGCAAGCAACATATTTACTCATACGCCCGAGGCGTAAATCACCGTGCATCTATTTCGAGGCGCGGGGGGGCAGACGCCGATGCCGGTCTGGCGCCAGAAGGATTCCCCAGCGCCCCGCGCGCCGTGTCCCCGCCACCCCCCCTCCGCCTCACCCCGGACCTTACCTCCCGCAACACCCGCCCCACCTCGTTCGAGGTCACCGCACACCCGTGCCTTTCCTTACTGTCGCGAATGCCTAATCTACACAGACTTATTATTTTACATATCCATGTCATCGCTTTTCGATTCCATTAGAGTTAAAAATACTATAAAATAATTTTAAAACCATAAACCACAGAAAGGCATTACTTAAGAAGTTACTAAAACGAATTGTTTTATAGTGCATAGGCAGCTTTACTTACAATCCTCGATACCAGGAGCGAAAGCTATATTGAACCTTCTAGTTTAGGCGATATATAATATTATTTCTAAGACTGTAAAGGTGCCAATTTAAAAGTTGCATTAGACATGTCATCAAAACTATTATATACTAAATTGCTAACCTATTCTAACTTGATTGCACATCATAAATACAAATGTTATTAAAATCCCGCATTCGACTCTCAAAGGGATTTTAATGAATAACTTAATTGTTATGTCCAAAATATTACCAATATCAGAGAATATCATTAAAATTTATCAGAGCAAAACAAAAATTTAATTTTTTACCTCAGTTTGTCTTCATAAAATAGTGTGTGTGTTAGGTAGGTACCTGTTTGTAACCATACTTAATACATGAGTTATTGCATAATTAAATAGACGTTACATGACTGTGTTATACTCACTTGTCATTGTCCTCAGATAGTTTCCGAGACGAAGCTGGAGCCGAGTGTAGTGAAGTGAGCAATCCGATCTTCCCCTCCCCCCGCCCTGCCTCAGCTCGCAGGGATGCCCTGCGGTCATTGGTTACTCATACATCTTGCAAAACCTGTACCCGTACCAGTACCATTACACCAATTTATCATTTGTTTACATAATTAACACCACACTAATCATATTAAATTCTTGACGTCAGAATATCACGTGAGAATTATTCGACAATAAAAAAGCTTAGCATACAAAAATATTATTATGTATTAGGAAAAAAAAGATTTGTCAACACCTAAATAGCGGACACGAAACGCGCAGATCACAGACAGAAGGAGAATGAATGAATAGGTACTCTTGTCAACTGAAAGTATGTAGGTATACCACGCACACAAACCTTACGCTAACGCTCTACGCAACACATCGACACTACAGAAAACCTCGAACATGTTATTAGTACAAACAAAAATAGGTCTAGTTCGATACACATAAAGTTGATTTTACGCCAAGCTCTCAGATTACTGCTTATAAAGCGGTCGAGCTCGGGCACTTTCGGGTGTTCGCTTCTGTTTTGTATCGTCTCAGTCACATCACAAATATCACAATACGTTAGTACGCGTTAAGCTCTCGTCTCGAGTGATATTCCTATAATAATATAACATATTATATTTTTGTTTTATGAGCATCCGAGCCATATACCCTTAAGGGAATAACTATTTAAATAATGAATTATCGAAATCAAATAAATTATACAAATATTCACATAATCAAATAAATTATACAAATATTCACAAATCGTTTAAGGTCATCAAGTTTGTTAGATTATAGGTCATCGATTTTATATTAATTTAGAGCAAATGTTGTGCATCTGCAAATAGCGCCGTACTTCTGAATATGACCGTTGAAAATTTGTACTCATATGATATAGTTAGAACAGTTTTGTATTTTTACAATGTGTTTGGATTATACGCATTTCGTCGGTAACGCAATTATTAAGATGCCCCTTTTTAAGAAGATGGGAATTTTGTTTTGTTACAAAAAAAAAGTTACTATGCCAACCCTGTCTGATGCTAATCAGACGATGCAACTCACAAAACTAAAGCGGTCCATTTAATGACGGAAGCATGCGAATCCCTTGACTATCTGCATATAATGTCAATAATTACTTAAGTGAATTATGATCAATGCTATATTACAGTTTACATAAAGAAAGGCGATAAGGAGGGTTGTCTCAGCTCTTTAAGAATCCAAACGATGAACTAAGTCCTTCATGTAATTAGTGTTGTCGGAACAGACACATTTGCTGCACCCCCCGAGAACTTGCATGCTACCTGCAACATATTGCCGTTGTTCGAAATCGACATTATGCACATACCTATATGTTTGTAAAGCTGATTGCGGGATAAAACTTCTTCTCCTTCTTCTCCAACTTTTCATCACTTTTATAAAAAACAAGTCAAGTCCAAGAGGTGCAAGTCGCCCACTTTCATTTAAACAACTAGGTGTTCATACTCCACCACGCTTACCCAGTGCGGATTGGCGGAGGCAGATGTATGGCATCCTGATGTTAGAATTTTTAAAGCCCCTCTATTAGGCCTCTAACATGGCTTAACGACTACCACATTTAGGGATAACCGGGACCAACGGCTTAACGTGCCTTCCGAAGCACGGAAGCGCTCGATATCAAATGCCACACAAACGGTCACTCATCCAAGGACTGACGTCTGTTAACTCTGCTGTACTTCGGTGATCGTTTCCGACCACTGCTATATATATAGGTAGCGCTCGTAGCTCTGCAGTTGCGATATAACTATACTAGATTTTACTTTACGTTTCGTCGTAATGCAAACACAGTAAGTAAAAACTTTAACTTTACATTGTTTACTATACATAAAGCTATACGTTGACCGTTTCATAATTTAAAATTTTAATATTTCGTTAGCCCTTTAGAAAATTTAATGAAGCTGTAGAACAGCTGGCTTACAAGGCATAAAAGTACTTTGTAAAATTCTCTTGGCCAGATGAAACAATTACCTACATTAGTGCAATGTAAATTCTTTACCTTTTAAGCAGTTTATTGCAAGAAAATAATTATAGTGAAAAAGTACTGAAAGCTTGACATCTAATTGAATACATTGTAGTTATCTTTTTAGGAAGCGGATTAAATTGTCATTAGTACATTGTATAAAATATAGTACAAAATGAGATCAATCATCGATTTCTCGTGGAATCATCGGGAGTCATTCAGGTTCATTTCCTTTGAGGCGGCTTTAAAAGAAATGAGTGCAGTCGTTCTTTCTCCAAAAAGTCGATCAGCCTGTCCCCTAGGCTTCCGTTGCAAATTCAAACTGTCGTTCTACTTTCGTGTCGCCATCCCCTCCTCCCGCTTTGCGTTGAAGCCTATAACAACACTAAAGTGAGTTTGAGAAGTATGTATTTACTGATATCCTCATACATAATATCTACCTTATCATTTGAGTACGTCAAGGTCGACACATATAACTATAATTTATAATACCAGTTTGACATTTTAAGTATAAGGTATGCCACCTTGGTCAATACACTTCGGTACGTTGGAGGTAACATTGTTATCACCATCGCAACCCGACACCATCTTGGGAACGTTGGTGGCCCTCTCGGGAGAAGAACCGGTACTCTGACTCAAAAGTTATCTTGTCCTAGCCCTCTCTATGGACTTCCGATAAATCCATACGTCCGAGCGAAACTTGCGCATTTCTGCTTCGTATTCGAGGAGCTTCATGTCGAACCTTAGAAGTTAAAGTGTAGGTATTTTGTGTGTTATCAGGGCTAGTTGCCGTCGGGGTTGGTAACTCGATCGCTTGTTACCACGACCACTACCGCAAGTCAGGAATAGCAGGGCCGCCGGAGGGTATTTTTAGTGGGTAGGACTGCGGTGGTGGCGTCTGCCGCAGTGAGCCCCACACCCCCTCCCGATCTCTCCCTATGGCCGGAAGACAGTGCGTAAATGCATTTTGTTACCGACGTAAAAAAAAAAAAAAAAAGGTAGGGACCTGGTCTTCTGCGACATATTCATTCATATTTGGGGGGTATTGCCAATACTCGTCACGCTTGGCAGACGTGTTGGCGGGCGTAGGGCGTAATTTCTCACACCGATGAACCTGCTGCGCTTCTTCATGAACGGTATTTGACTATGCCAAATTTGAATGGTTATTTCGCCATCGATCGATCGCCAGAGCTCGTCCGTGGTGGTGTTGAGCCCACTTACATCTCGGACTCCTTTGCAGAGATGCGTGAAACAGGCTTAGTCTCTGAAACTATTTACAGCCTCTCCAAAAGACGCATACAAGCTTCTCGAATAAAATGAATTCGGCATCAATATCACAGGCGAGTACATCATTCGCCTTCGGTTTGCCAATGATATCATGGTCCTGGCAGAACTGCTGGTAGATTTGGGCATTATGCTCAAAGACGTGAACGTACATGTCTACATACATTGAAAATCTGATAAACTCAAAGAGTGAAATTCGATTTTTTTCCGCTGGGGCAACGAACACCTCAAAGACCCAAACCAAGTGAGCCTATGAATATGTAAGTCATAACCAATCCAATTTTTTTTTGCGTTTCAGAAAAACAACAACACCCTTACAAGGAACTACCCCGGGTGTGAGTACCTAATCCAATAAGGGTTCATTTCGAGAATAAGGTCAATATAGATCCGAGACGTGGTGTCTTTAACTATTAGCCTTATAAGGAAGATCAAAGTCACACAGCGAGCCATGATAAAGCTATGATTGGATTATTTTTGGTTTCCCAAAAATATCGAATCAGAAATTAGAAGATCGAGCGCGTTTGCCGCATACAATCGGTCACATTACCAGTTTATGGGGGAGTCCATGTTCGCCAGTGGAAATCATTAGGCTAAAGATGATGAGAATAGTTTGTACAAATCAATTCAGACTTCTATTTTTAATTTGACTCGTCTTAACGACTACATTCTGCACGACGATAGGAATTCAAGCAGTCCAAAAAAAAAACGTGTCAATCTTTTGACATCGAGTAATTCCAAGAAGACACGTTAAGCAGTTGTTTCCAGTTCACACTATATGTTATTGTCTCTTAACCTAAGTTAATAGGGTCTCTTAACGTGTCTTAAAAGGCACACACCTGCCTTAGCTGATTCGCTTTGGAGTATGATCTGAATCTCTCACTAGTTAGTGGGAGAAGGCATGACCTTATTATTATAAGGGATGACGTAACTAAACGGGGTTGAGCTAGCCACTTAAAGAGAGAGTCATCTGCTGCGATTTTTGCAAAACACATTGCAAAAAGAATCATTCAACACAAATATTTTGGCAACCGCTTTCGTCCTCTTTTTAAAAAAACCTTTTTTGTTGACGAGTTCAATTCTATAAAAGTAAACTGTTATACAATTCATTCACTATAAATATTGATAAGTATACATTAATACTTTGGTTTTTGTACACAAACACAAATGTTAATCCTCTGTGGGTATGGATCCCACGTCTTTAGGAACTCTGCTCCTGAAGGGCGTGGGTTCGATTCTATCAGGTTTTACTGAACTCGACGCCATATCTAGTCTAAGTTATAGGAATTAAGGCCCTATTTAATGACTGCGTGTAAAAAAACACACTTTTTATAGAACTTTTTATTAAATTACAGTTACATGTTAAAGTTATTGGCGAACATACGCGAGTCAATACAAAATTCAGTGTACTGGTTATACTCGCAAATTAGAATATTCCATTATCTAAAAGACTAATGATGACAGGAATATAGTATCTACTATGATTATTTTGAAATAGAGTTAATCTAGCGACATTCCAGCACTATCATCTTTCTTATCATCGTCCTTTGGTTTTTCATCTTTCTTCTTCTTGTCTTTGTCCTCCTTATCCTCTGGGATAGCAAAGGCACTTGCAGAGTTCTCCAATGCTTTGAAGAACGCCTTCATATCACCCGTGCTGGCCGCGGAAGCCACCTCCGCTGGTAAACCAAACTGCGAGATCACTGAGCTCATTTGGCCGGAACTCAGTGCCGATGAGAACTGATTCGCCGCCTGTAAATATTTCATTAGTTAAAACTGATTTGTGTCTAAGTAAACAAATTTCTGTATAAAGTTTAAAGTCAGAAATAATTTCAGAATGTCGAAATAAGTTTTCATTAGTGTTTACTTGACAGATAGTCCATACAAAAGTGTATTTCGTATTAGTATCGTTATTGTGAAACAAGCCCTTAATAAGTATTGCGTATAAAGAAGATAAATCTAGAAAAAATAATGTGTTATTATTATTATGAGTTAAATAGAAAAAATATATACTCCTCTTCGAATAGCATTAGTTCACAGTTAAACAAAAGCAGGCAACATAAATTTTAATGAGGTTAATAAAACAAAAAATGTTTGATGTACGAGTGTCGATGACAAAAATATATGTCAAGCAAACATTGTCATCATAAACATCACTGTCTATAAATATCCATAAAAGATTCCACTATAAAAAACAATTATTAAAATGCTATTAAATATAAGCAGTTTTCGAAAATCTTTTCACCCAAATGTGATGTTCATTTTGTGTTCAAACAAAATAATGTGTTTAAAAAAAAGAAACAAAGCAGGTCCATAGCAAGCATAAGCACAGCTCCCAAACATGCAGATAAAGGATTAGAACTCAAATTTAATTAACAATATTATTATAATGGCCTTACATACGCGTTTTATACGTTTAAGGTACTAATAATTATAATAATATCTATAGGTATAGATCTATAATTATTTTTTTAGTTAATGCAATAAGACAATATTGGAATACCGTATAGTTCGAACTTAAAACCAAGGGGCACTCAATTGATAATAACAAAACAGTTAAAATAAAGATCAGAGTTAAAAACCAAATACATTTACTAAAAGAAAAAAACAACAAAGTGGCTATTCTAGGTCAGGCCAACTATCAGCAAAAAAATCTAGTGTTTTAAAAATTCAGGCAAGCTACTAATGAATCTTTTTAGTAATTATTATATTTAATGAATATTCCAGTATGTTAATATGTATAATGGAGAGGACTGAAGTATTAGATTTCTGTTAGTGGTACATGTAGCCCCACCGTGGATTTTATTCGGGTTGCTTATTTATTTTGTTAAATAGTTTAATAAACAATGCAAGACATTAAGAAAGACTAGTCTAAGGTCCGGCCAGATTCATATATTTTTTTTAACAATAATTTTATACAGGTGATGGAGCAACCCTAGGGGGTACCCAAAGCACTTATATATACCGCGATTTTTTTATAATTATCGAGTTGTAATTTTTTTCCAAATTCATGTGATATGAATTTTGAACTTTAAATTAAAAATTAAAACAGGTGACTTTATGGTTTCAAAATAAACCTCAAGTATTACTATAAGAGTGTATTCATATGTAACGTATAGTGGCGCTGTAAGAAATGTCATAAAATACAAAAAAAAATATTTATATTTCCACGGCAGAGCTACTGTAAGCAGCGATAAAGCGCTACCAGAAAGAAGCGCGTGTCATTCGGTACTGCCCACCCGCGAGTTGTGCGGCGCGGCGCGGTGGTGAGAAGCAGGTGCGCAATACGTGATGGTTCACCTGGGCGAACTGCGGTGAGAGCAGTGTGGTCCTTACATCGTCCTGGGTGCCGGCGGGCGGCGCGGCCGGCAGGTGCGGCGTGAGGCGGCGCGAGTTGGCGGGCGCGGCAGCCGTGTCTACTGCCTCGGAGGAGGAGAGTGCCGCGGCCAGGTCCATGCCCTCGCCCGGCGCCGCCCCTGCCCCCGCGCCCGGCGCCCCCGCCCCCGCGCCAGCCGCGCCTCCAGTCGCGCCCCCGGCAGACGGCGCCTCGCCCAGCTCCGAAAAGTAGCGCTGCAGGTCCGATAAGAATATCTGTCCGCCTGCAAACATGAAAGCAACATTTTGTAATTAGACGAAACAACTGTTTAGCATACCTGTATGAGCGCTGTTTGGAATAGTGTTTTTGTGTGTGGTACGTAAGACGTTTTGTAGTTATGTGGTAGCTATTTATTCGATATGTTGTAACTATATTTTAATATGTTTGTATAAAAGCTGTAAGCTTACCTAAGAAAATAAAACGTTTTTGTCATTCAGACAGTCAAATTCAAGTAATATCTACCTGACATTGTCAAAACCTTTATTGGCTTTAAAACTCCTATATACGTTATGTAATCTGTGGTGCATATGTTGTTGGGTATTAATCGAAGTGCTGCATGAGGGTGTTGCGCAACTATAGCAAAAATACCCGCGAAGTATCCCTGTCGCGCATGAGTTTAGTTTATCTACACTTTCTTTATTTTATCTACACTCGTTGATGATCTATGTGCAGACAACCGCCATTTTTTACAAGTTGACAATTAAATAAAAATCCCAAACACACACACCAGTTTATGAAAATAAAATACAGCCGAGATATGTCTTTTTTCGCGTTGGCGCCAAAACTTCTTTCCAGAAAGACCAAGTCATAATACATTAAACAAATAAGTCCAGACTTATTTGTTTAGTGTTTTATTATTACTAGGTTCAAACCTCCATCCACTCGTGTGACCTACAGTTTTTGCGTCTCGTGGGAATATCGAGCAATAATTAATATTTTTAATTTATTTAAATCAACTAAATTGTTATTCCGTAACTTCGCCAGTTAAATTATACTGTCATCAAAGTGTTTGCATCGAAGGAGATGAACCTACCCCTCAGGACGACTTCGACCCTTTTTCTCTGCTACTTTTTGTTTTTAGACTGAAGTTCTTTCTTATATGCGTAAATGCGTATGTGTCCGTCTGCCGGGCGGAATACTGTAAGACACCAGGCAGCTTTCTAGAAGCATTCAGCGATGACAAGACGCTAAAGTGTTTCCTACAGTATTTGTGACAGCTGAAGTAATCTCTGGTTTAACAGCTGTGATACCCTACTGCATAATGGACGCTTTAGTCGTCTAATTGCGAATAATGCCTGCACGACGAACTCAACATTGTGCAGCGAAATTTCAAGAAAAGGTCTAAGTACTCACTTTTGGGCTGAGTAGCGGTAGCCGTATTGGGCGGCGTAGCAGTGGGTGCAGGCGGGTCACGAGCAGCGGTGGCAGCCACCGGAGCGGGGGTGGGTGCGGAGGTGGGGGCGGCGGCGGCGGCGGGTGACGGGGCGGGTGCGGGCGCACGCGGGGCGCTGCCGCCGCGGGAACTGCCCCCGCTGCCGCCACCTCCCGAAGTGCGAGAGCTGGCATTTCCACTGCCACTGTTACTGCAATTATAATTACTTAATAATCGAGTCTTTTCAGGAAAAAGATCGTAACCGCCATTTTGCATATTTTACAGATTTTTTTAAAATAAATATTTATATCCTTAATAGAAATGTTATATCGGCACCTCCCTATTAATTGAAATGCTAAGATTTGACTTAGTACCTACTCAAATGTTTATTATTAAAACAGTTATTTGGGATTTTTGGCGCTTACGGTGTTCTTCCTGATAAAGGCTTGAAATCTTCAGAATTCAAATAAGGAATTACAAATTTTCTGTTTCATTTTGCATTTGTTTTTTTTAATATTGAACACCATTGGCCCCAGTTTCAGTAGAAAATCTATTATTAGTCAATTTATTTACACACAAAATAATGATAATAATTTGTAGCTGGTAGTAATATTGAGAATAATTAGCATGATACGTAGTTTAAACCCACTAGTAGCACTATTTACTTTTCTGAGCCAGTGCCCTTAAGAGTTCTATCTATCAAATAGTTGTTATTTTTTGTTTAGTTTTCGTGTTATGTTTTTTGTAATAAAGTTACATTCTGTTCTTAGCTCGTCTAGTCTACTTCAGCTACTTCCACAGTGTTATGACATATGGCATACTGCTGTGGGGTAATGCCTTATATATTTAATGTATCTTTGTGCTGCAGAAAAGGGCCATTCGTACTATCTATGGTATGAGATCTCGCGACTCATTGACAGATAAGTTTAAAGATATAGGCATAATGCCTGTGTATTCATAGTAAATTTATGAAAACTTACTGTATACTCATAAAAATAAAAGTAAGTTATGTAAAAATAGTGATAGACATAATTTTAACTAAGAAATAAGAATAAAGTGGCTGTGCCCAAGTATAGGCTTCATAAAGTTGCAAATTCTTATGCGGGGAATGGTATTCGCATGTACAATACACTGCCAGATAATGTGGAAAATGTATCTATGAATAAATTTATAAAATATATAAAGTGTAAATTGTGCCAGAAGGCTTATTATAGTGTAAAACATTTTTAAGAATGACAAGGCTGCCTGGAAGTGACATGAAAATTGCTCCTCCATTTCTTAAGATATTAGATGAGATAATAATATGATATTTAGATATTAGATATTGGTAGTTTAAAAAACAACAGCGGGAAACCTTATATTATTTTAATTAAGATATAATTCAAAAAAAGCCGAGACTAGTTTCTTAACTGACGGACAATCCCCTCCCCTTTAGAATTACGACAGGCTGACTGACAGATCCCCCCTATAAGAGTAACAGAGAGATTGACAAATCTTGAGAAAAAAAACCACAACAGACAGATCAACTAACAAATCTTGACAAATTCTAACAAAGAATTCATTTGCTGAAATTTTGAATTTTTTATTTTCTGATTATAGTACCGCTCATATGTCTTTCATTATTGTTAAGAAGAAAAATTATGGAGTTTTCATTTTGTGTATAAAAATTTGAAGAACCAAAATGATCCTGTTGATCTTAAAGACAATAAAGTATTTTTTTATTTTATGTATATATAGATCTTACCCCATAGTCCCCAGGAGTGAGGACAACCCTCCAATTTGGTTAACTCCGCCAAACAATTGCATAAGTTGTTGCTGTGACATGTTATTTAAAAAATTCTGAAGTTCCCCATCTTGTGCTCCCCCACTGGCACCTCCGCGGCCCCCTGACGTTGGAGGATTGTTCAAAGCTTCATTTATGCGTCGGCAAAAATCATCGTCCTTCTCAGTTTTAGGCTCCTACAAAATAACATTTTCATAGGTATTGTGGCTACTAAGGCATAAAATATACTAATAAATCTAAATTTAAAATACCTGCAGCCAGAAAAAGTACTTCTTAGCAAAGGATTTGAATTTGAGAACATACACTCTGCCAGTAGTACATTCATTTACACGCACAAATTCACAATCATCTGGAAATATCAGGAGATCGTCTTCAACTTCCCCTGTAGTCCTGTCCTTCCAGCAAAAGTGCATTAATGAGTCTTCTCCTTGATAAACATATAATAGTCCCTTCCTTTTATCGGGATGCACCATGCGCCCTTTTAAAGTCATCCTTCCAGCGCGAAATTCTACTAAATGTTTATTGCCCCCAGAACTCCCTCCAAGAGCTGAAGAATTACCAAAAAGTGCTCGAGCTGACATTCTGCAAAAAAAAGTTCTTTACAATGGCATTTACATACATAATATTTATATACATAATAAGGAAAAAAGTACTTGACTATAAAATAAACCAGAAGTAACTTTAAAAAACTTTACATGCTTGGTTTATAGGCTGGAGATATTCCACTTGGACTGACATTATATTTCTGATTTACACTAGTAAATTATTGTATTATTAGAGTAGAGTTCTCCAATCTTATGAAATATAAATTTTACTGCGCTTGCCCTTGTGTCCTTCATTAATCAAAATCATTTGATTCTTCATGTAAATTATTCAAGACAAATATAGTTTTTCATGACCCATATATACAGGGATACCTGTATACAATGATATTACTTAAGTTAAACCAAGTACTATTTACTCTGTATGGGTGTATAGGGATCCTACCAAGACCCCAGGAGCTCAAGGTAACTGCCAGTGATGCAACTTCCGATCAACAGACGAGGCTTTGGCAAACAACAGATTCCAGTAAACAGCAAAAGGCTCGCCACCTATTATGTGTATGTGTGGACTGAGTGATCTTTTTAAAAAATTCATTCAACCACAACCAAATTAAAAGAGGATTAAGAAAATAATTGTGAAAATTTCATAATAAGATAAAAAAATTGTGAAACCTAAACAAAGAAAGTTAGAACTAATTAACTGGATCACTCAATCTGGACACCTGGAGAATAAGCCATAACGCATAAAACATACAACATCCAAAAATATACAATCTATGTGGTTATGATTTGCATTTGAAATAATTGTGAAAAATTTCTCATAGCTGCTTAACAAATTTTCGATTCGTTTCAATGCCACGTTTTAGATTTAGAATTTATTATATGGAATTAGATAACAGTACAGTACAGTACAGGAATTAGATAACAAAGATAATTAAAAGAACAAAACTTTGAACTCGGGAACTCTGGAAGTTTTTTTACTAACACCAAGTGACCAAAAAACAATAGATTTTCTATTGTATCTGGGACCACTGGCATTCAACATATTAAACAAATTTATTATCACTGTCTTTAATAATGGATTGCACATGATAAGACTTGGCTTCTCCCAGCTAAGCTTAACTTATCAGAGAGGTTAGAAAAGAATTGTCACATCAGAATATCCATGGTATCACTTTTGTACCTATGAATATCTTATATTACTACATATTAATGAAAGAGAATAAATAAAAATCTTTTACATATTATATTATTGTTGAGCCTATTTTTATCACGGGGATCTTTAAGTTTGCGAAAATAAGCTCGCCATCTATTACGTGGGACCAACAATGGAGTTTGCGAAGTGTGGGCTTGTAATATCCTTCTGCCTATTCCCTTCTGGGAAAAAGGCGTGACTTTATGTATTATCTTTATCTTATTATAGCTTGTACATAATATAACTGACTCGCCACAAATAATACTTTTTAGTAACAGATGTGATGTGCAAACACTTATGCCTAGCGCGAACCCAAATGTACAGTTCCACCTGCGTTTGGCTATTTTATTACCCCAGAACAAAGATTACATCGTTTTGTGTGAATGTATGGTTTACGTCTATAAAAATGTATGGTTTACCTTGTTAAGTTTGTCTAGGTCCAAACGATAAGTCAGCGAATCAAAATAAAAAGTTTTTTTGAATGAATCAATAAAAAAGCTTCTCTATTTCAATTTATTAAAAACTGTGCAACCCTAACTCGAAAATTGTCATTAACGTGACAGTATGAGTTTTGACAGTCATGCATTGCATGACAATGCAGCAATTTGTTTATCTTTATGTCTATTTTATCTATTATGCATGTTTATACTGCCCAGCCTTTAGTTATCAACGTAAAAAAAATCAGTCGCATAGAAGTATTTATAGTACATGTCTGTCTGTCTGTTTCCATAAAAAGCATTTTTAAAAGTATTTTCATATATGCTCTTGAATATTATGTAATTACAAGACGAGACAAACCTTCCTAATCATATGAAATAAACATTTTATGTGTCACGAAATATTTTAATATACTGCTGTACTTTTGCATGTAAAGTCAAATTTGAAATTTATGGGAAGAAGTCATTTTAGGTCCTGCATGTGTCTTCTGCGATTATGGGCGAAAAACTTGTTGATGTCACTACTACCTACCTACTAGTTACTACCCTTGATGACAGTATACAATAAAATATATAAAGTAATCTGTCGACTTCTTGGCGGGAAAGTGAAGCGTCATGTCTGCAGTTTTGTTTTATTTTCTAAAATTTGTGATATTTCTAACATTAATGTGTAATGACCGTTAAGTGTGAATATACATATGTGTTGGTAAATCAGACAAAAGCAGTGCAACATCACTTTTCATATTCTCTCAAGGAGTCCATGTGAGATCTCAGTATAGTCCCACATCTTTACTGAGGACTCAAGGGGCTTAGGGGAGGATATCTCATTTACAATGAATTATATTATTAATATATCATTTACTTGACAGTGGCTAAATGTGATAGACGCACAAAGCCATTATTTAAAAGAAAGAAAAATAGTCTGTCACTGTCATTTTCTCAATCATCACACACAGATGCAGCCTGTGGTTTGTCTTGTCGCTTCGCAAGTTTATTGCATTTTCTTTCTTTGCTTTGCGTGAATTTCTGAAGTGAAATTGAGTTATTATACATATGTCTATTCACTGGAGTGGATAATAACAATATATTTAAAAACGTTAAGACTGTGACACTTAGGTGATAATTTTAATCTAATCACGATGAGCGGAGTTCAAACTGGTAAGTGAAGCTTATTGTACATTCTTTTAGTTTTTTTTGGGATTTATGTTATGTTTCTTTCCCTCAATTGGATAGAAAAGTACGTGTCTTGAAAATTTTTCTTGTAATTCTTATCAATTATCTGATAACTAGTAATAGTCAGATGATTTTTAATGTATTTGATAATGAGTCATAATAAGTTTAGTTCATTCTTATTAAACAGATTTGTTCTATACTCCAGTATTATGCTTAGTTTAATACATTAAAACCTTTTACATCAGTTGTAATCTATACTAATTTTCCTATTGTAAGGTGGTTTAAATCTCTTAACCCACCTGTTAGCTGTAAAACCCATAATGAAGGAACATATTCTTTTATGTCTTAGTAATATTACTCAGTCTGGATATAAACACAGTACAACTACCATAAAGTCTTTCTTAAGATTATCTAGTCAATTAAAATTTTTTTTTATGCAGCCTATGTCAGACATGTCAAAAGCTCTAAAGTGATCGGCCCTATCCTGACAACTATCAAGTCTATATTTATGTTACAATGCCAAAAATGTATAATAAAAATATTCAATCAATATAATAAGCAGTACATGATATGAGGCTACGACTTACTATGTTTATAAAAGACATTGGCAGGTTGGTAAAGGCTAAATTCAAAGTCATGTTCCTTCTTGAGACTGCTATTTTCTTGGCAGTTTAACCCTTTTTAAATAGTCCCGCTACCCCGGCAAGCAGAATGTGTTGTTCCTAGGTTTGGTCTAGAAGTAAATAATAAAAATACTGAGGAAAATACTTTTTCAAAATCATTTATTCAAGTTCTCAATAGAGCTCTTATGAAAGTCAAACTTAGAAACAAATGCTACTAACTAATTTAAAACAATTTTACCCATTTGTTCCATCATCAGTCAAAGTCACGTTTTAAGCTGTTCATTTCCATTGGGTCAAAAATATCTAAGTTGTTGCATTCAGTCATTCTGACACAAGTGGGGCCATTCACTTGTAGTCATTCAGTAGCAAATGGTCAATATACATACTTTAGGGTATTTATGTTTATGGCAAATTGACTTATCGGTTTACTTTGTCAAAGTCAAAGTCAGTATAACTGCTCTCCACTTCTGCAGCTGTGGTACAGTACAAATATTTGTATGCATGAATATGAAATATGTCCTGGTTAAGGTGTTTCCTATGTGTACAAAGAAAAAAGTATTTATGTATGTTTATCTGTTATTTAGTAATTCATAACACTTGGTATTTACGAAAACTAACTGGAACTATACAATTGTTGCGATTGTAAAATAATTATTTAAAATAATAAATACAAAATAGGTACTAGTGTATCTTTAAATTACAGTCAACATTTTTGACAAGCAAGTCAAAAAAGTTATAAAATAAAAATATTTCACCTAATTTGTCATTCATACTTTATAATTATCTTTTAGCTTTACTTTATTGTGGATTTTGGTTTTTTAGAGTTGGATTTGAAAATATAGTTGAACTAATTAAAAACAAAGAGTACCTCATTAAAAATAGCATGAAACTTAAATTTATGAGTTTTACATTAATGAGTGATTTACTGCATGGTCTTCTTGTTTGTTTTTCCTTATTCTATAAGTAAGAAACAAATTTCTACATGTTATCATAACTTTAGGTCCAGATTACAACTAGTTTTGGAGATAAAGAAAAATAGAATAATTATTTTTGTCTATTTTTCTATTGAACTTAAAACCTGTTTATTTCAAAACTACAAAAAAATATATGTTATGATTTTAAGTATATATCTTTAAATGTAATCTATGTCTCTTCCAATCACATCAAATATTTAGTCCCAAGATAATTATTAGTAACAAATGGTTTATAAGCCCCATAAGCCTAAAGCTTAAATTGAGAACCAAAACCGGAATGAACTGTAGCCAGGTCCAACATATAAAGTAACAATGTAAAAAAGAATGTTTATCCATTATTTTGTATACATATCACAAATTGTTATTGATAAACTAGTGATGTCATTGTCTTCATTTTATCAAATCAAGGTGACTGCCCAAGTTTTAAACCTGGTTTAACATCAGATCTTGTTTTGTAATAAACCCCCTAAAGATCTAAGTCTTCAAATTGCCTGTACATGTTGCCTGGTGTGCCCTTAAAACATTTTCTACCTATCAGCATAAAGTTTTACTACATAGTTCAAGCCTTACTTCTCCCCTAAATTGATTATGCATATGTTTTTATTTAAATTTGACTATCTTCAGAATAACACAATACATTTAATTTTAGAAGTGTGTTAGTTAACTATTCATCAGCGTCACATTCCTTGTTTTAATACTACATACTCCGGTATCTCCCGAATATATATTCTTTTAATTCAAAACTCTCTCTTAAATCATTTTGGACAGCTTCCCTCACCTGAAAACCTTCTCCTTGCCACGGGTTTTAGAATAAGCTCCCTTGTGAAGTTTCCCGAAGATATTACAGCATAGGGCTTTGGTAAAAAGGGCGTCAACAAATTTTCATTAGGTGGGCTGCATGTTTGAGTGTCCCTTATGAAATAAAAAAAAAGTTAAACGATATCGAAGTCCCTCCCCATGTATCTATTCACGTTACACCTTCGCGTTTGGGGCACGGAAAATGATATGTGCTCCTTAAGTTTGCACCTTAATCAGTTTAGTGGATTAGAAGAAACCGTCTGAACAGACTATTTTAGACTTGCCACATAGTCGATTCGTCACAGAAAAAAATATGCGCTAACTCGTCACACTTTTTTCTACATACAGCCTGAGAAAAATCTAAAACAAAAAAGATGATTACCAGTTATTTGTAACACCACATAAAAATCACAGTTGCAGAATAAATAAAAAATAACAAATAAACGACTAAAGACATCATATAACCTCTTAATTTATCTATCACTAATATACAAATTGGTACGAAGTATGAAAACGAAGAATATATTTGTTAAATCACAGTAAGTTAATAAATGAACAAGATACATCTAATAAAAATATCATATTTTACTTATAAGAAAATGCTAAAATTAAATTTCAGATAAAGTCAGCCGATTTGACAACACTGTCTTTAAAGTACATATAAAGAAATGCTATAAAATGTAAAAGGATACTACCTTCGTCTTTGTAGCCCAAGCCAACCTCACCTGCAAGTGGTGCACCTTTTTTTTCCTGCCTATCAATGGACGAAGCTCTGGCAATATAAACCGTAAGCGGCAATAGGCTGGCCACCTATTACGTGGGATCAACAATACAAGTGGCGAAGTGTGGGCATATAGTATGCCTCTGCTTACCCCTTTGGGGAAGCAGGTGATTTTATGTATGTATATATGCATATATATGTATAAATGCTATAAAAATGGCTGAAATCTTATATGGGCTGAAAATTAAGTAAATGAGCACAACTCTAGGAATAATTATCATAATAGTAACAAATTTTTATAAGTTAACTTACAATTTAATTTTACATTTTATCTTTTGAGAACTGAAAATGTTGGTCTAAACTATTATGATTAATTAATATGTATACCTACTTTTTAAGCCAGTGATGTCGGGACATAATAGTGATGTCGGGTAAGCCGGGGCTTACGTTGTTACGTACTGGACACGGTCCTCTCACATTACAACCCAAGATGAGAGAAATTGCCATATTGATAAAGGATTGACATGTTACAATAGTCTAATAAAATATCCCAATGGGTCAAAATTAGGCACTTGAAATATTAGTTAAAACTAGTTAAAAGATAATACAAGGATATTTCACAATTTAATAAAATATTATTTTGGGCGGCACAAGCAGAAATTTACAGATACTGCCACCGATTGTTCTAAATAGGCGTACATAAACTACTACAAGATTAACCATGAACCACTTAAAAATCCTAACATTAGTTGTTGCATGGTTATATTACACAATGAAATGAGTTTAGTCTCTGGCTTGCTCAACTTAACCTAGGTAAAATATAATAGTTATTTCAAATCGCGGTGTTGAAATATTTCAGTCTGCATTTTTTAGCACCTAACAAAATAGCTACCTACTTACTAATCAAAGAGTTGAATTTCTAAATGTAATATGAGTCATGCCTTTTTGTTAGTGATGCATTTTTTGCCCTATGTGGTGGTCTGAAATGACGTAACTGTTGTACCAGCACACGAGTTTGGTTCGCCGCGAGCGCTGTCAATAAACTTTGGCCGCGCAAGGTGAGCTTAGCTTCATGTTGTTTTGTTGGTGTTGACCACTCTCAAACCGGCACCGAGCACACTTTTAAGTACGGGCCAAACGATACGTTAGGCCCCAATTGAATTCACAACTATCTACATAAATCCCTTACGACCTAAAATGTATTTACAACAAATCTTTGGCAATTTGGAAATGTATCATTTGGGGGTTATCAAGGTCATAATCATATTTTGAAATTATGAAGATTGGAGTCCGCATGATAGTCGGTGAAAGTGGCAAACGCGAGCTCTCGGGCAGCGGCGCGAGACGGGCGCGGGCGGGTGTGCTTGGCAAGGCCCGACGACGTGGCGGAAGATACCGACTCCACCGCGCGCCGGCTGCGCACACAACGGTGTCCGAGTTCCAAGCTTCTCTACGCTAAATTATAGCGTGCTTTTTTAAATGAAAATATTTACATAAAAACTTAAAACGCTCCATTATGAAGTGATCTTTCACGCTTCAAATGTTATGTGATGATATTGATCTGTGCGTGTGTGAATCTATAGTTAATTGTGAAAATCTGAAATGTTATACTGTCGCGGCAGATGAGGCAGGTAGCGGATTGGGGCATGGCTAGTGATGGGGTGTCCAACGGCTGCGGCGGAGAGCCTGTCAGCTTGGAGTACATGGAAGATCCATACTTTGTTCTCCCGGATGATGATTCAACCCCAAGTTTCGACGTGGCCGTCGATGAGTTAGATGAAGTGGAGGAGATTACCAGCTGGCCCCAAGAAGATCCTGAGGCCGATTGGCGCGCTTTACCTGACCTTGCAGAATCCTCGTTGTGCATAGAAACAGAATTTTATATGGACAATCGTCGACGTCGATTGCGGATATTTAGAAAGAAAATGCGTGATGTTAGAGTTACTTTTCAAGATTTGTCTAAGCCCTACCTAGCCAAAGTTTCCAGTCACACTAATTACAAAAAATTTTTAGGAATCACTCTTGGAGGTATGTTTTATTCGTTATTCTCTTAGAGAGACAGCCTTTCTAGTAAAAAAATAAAACATAAATAAAACTCACGTCACGTTCCCAATAATCGTATTGGGCAAAATAATAAAAAAGCTTGTATAACATGAACGCAACAAAAGGAGTATGTAATGGTAAAAGTAGCGGTTAATTGTCTTTGTTTACCCCTGTGGGAACATAATAATAGCAATATTGCAATACGATACGTTTGTATGCCTTCGTCTACCGCAAAACTATTGTATTTTTTTAAAAATTTGGTTTTGAGTTGGGTTTTGCCATGGGCTCTAGCTGGCCTATGATATTGACCCTCATTTCTAAGTTAAGTTAAAAAAAAAGTAAAAACACGTGTAGATGCCTGTAATCGGATGATGTAGTTTTTTAGCGCCAAGTATTATACTCATTAATCAAAAGATTTTTAGCATAGCTCTGTTTTATTTATTTTGGTGAGTAGAAAAATTATCTTAATCTTTCTCAATTAGTTTCTTTCGTTACGTAATATGATATTTCATGTATGTAATTTTTGAATTAAAACTAATTTTAATCATTTACTTAAACGTAATTGTGAGTCTGAAAATATATTGCATAACATAAGTTTGAAATTATACATATAATTTACATAAATTATTAATTAAAAATTCTGATAAGCTTCCTGCCTATAAGAAGATTACATTTGAAAGAATCTCATTTCGCCAAAGTGGTTTATTTTAGATCCGCAACGATGAATTTTATCATATCGTGCTGCCTTTTTTTCGAATATGAGAAATCCAAGAAAGACTGGTAAATACAATTTCCTAAAAAAATCTAGGCTACAAAAATTTTATGGAACAATATGCAATCTGATTGCTGTATATTATTTTCTACAAAAACACAACCGGATCAAATAGAAGCTTAACAGCCAGGTTCGTTTATCGAACGTTTTATTCAGAAAAAATATATCTGTTTAGTTTAAAAATATATCGGTATAGTCTATTTTTTCTGAAAAAATCAACTTGTAATATTGTTGATAACCTATTGTTTTCATATTGCCCGTGGAGCTCCGCTCTGAAAACTAAACAACCCCATTGCGCGCAACTCGTATGTTCTATTTTGGTTAACGATAGATAAACGACAGTTATCAAAGAGCTTAAGGTACTTAGTTCAAAACCGCGTTAATTTTTTTTTTATTGCAATTAATGATGTTTCTAGTAAGGTTAGTGACGGTTCTAGTTTCTCGACTATTACTGTACATGGTCGCAATAGACGGCATACTTTTGTAGTCTTTTTATTAAAACTTTAATAATTTAAATTGTGTATATAATTAAGTTATCGTTGCCTGATTGCTCAGATCGTTATTGACGTAGGCGTTTCATCAAATGTCGCTTTTTATATATACATTCTCGACGAATCTCTTCTCAGGAAACGGGATTTTTTTTTTGATACTCCAGATAAGGTGTGGATACCGGTGATGTTAGAACTTAATGTCAACTGGTCTAAACCGAACGTCCTACCAATACTATGATAATGATGGCCACTCACTAAACATAAATCATAATTATTTTTTTTGGTGGCTGGGTAAAAAGTAATGGGATTTTACTATGTCTAAAAACCTGTTACTGGACAAGATATAAAAGGTTAACTATTTTTTTTGCTATTACGTAAACTTAAATCTTTAATTCTTATGTAGTAACTTTTCGTAACACATTTTGCAGTATCGTAAACTGGTTACAATTTTTGGTTTCGTATAATTTCCCAACTGAATTGACTAGCAAAATTTTGAGTTCAGATAGAAAATATAAATAGTACAATAATGAGTATAAGGTGAGTAGGCATGTAGACTAGGAGTCAGAAAGGTATGCTAAGATGGTTTAGTCAGGTTGAGGGGATGATCGGACGTAAAATAAGGAAAGCGTTTTATGCTGGACGAGAAAAGAATGCTGGTGTTGGGAGAAGAAGACTGCGTAATATTTTCAAAGACCAAATCCTAAAGTTTTTTAAGAAAGGGCTGGCTGGTCAGATTTATTTTATACAGTCTTGAGAGCATGAGAATGTTAATAAATGTAAGTAAAGCTAAAACTTAGTGCCAGGATCGAATCAAGTGGAAGGATGTGATTGGTGTTAAAGTTATTGAATGTTATTAAGTATGCCAGTTAATATGCGAACTGAATCTCTTGCTAATAATTTCCGACGAAACATTGACATTATTAGGAAAACACACTGGCCATATTTATATGATTATAGGTGATATAAATTTTGGTAAAATTTTATGGTTTTTTTAATTAATCGGATACGCACATTAGTGAGAACTTAAGATAGTTTTGAGCAGATTTTCAATTGCTAGTTAGAAATAAACCGTTTAATAAAGTATAGGATGATCAGAGATTGAATGTCATTACAAGATATGATCTTTTAAATAAATAATAAATAAAAAAACACAAACTAAGTAGAGCTTGTACTATGGGTACGAGATTACTAGATAAGGGATAAAAGGCTTTTTTTTGTTATTTATAATGCATAGTAAACATCCATACCATGACAAACATTTAAATGCCCACAAATACACTGGACAGCAAATAAACCGGGCCACCCGCTACCTTGGAATTTTGATTCGATTTTCTCAAAAAGTATAAACCTCACAACTATCAAAATTACACCCACAAAAAGTGCGTTTCATGTTGTTTGAGAAATGACCACAAATTTATCCAAAGTACCCTCGATTCACATTGTAATCAAGCAACAAACACAATACCAACGATTTGCTCTGTTTTGACTAGAGTTTGCGATTTGCGTTCTTTTTTTCTAAATGAGGATAGTCGGATTTTTCTTATAATTTCTTTGGTTGCCATCCATTATTTGCTCCAGACGCGTGTATTTCTGCTATTTTCTTCGGTCAATAATGGATACGACGCCTCAAGAAGCAGCTTAAGCTGTAGCACTACTTCAAGCAGGCTTTTCGCCACGTGAAGTCGCTCGGAGACTTCGAATCAACAGATCTTCGGTACAACGGGCTTACAGACGATACTTAGAGACTAGAGCATTCGATCGCCGTCTAGGTACGGGCAGACCTAGGGCTACATCAGCAGCAGATGATCGTTATATCCAACTTACTGTTTTGCGAAATCGCCGCCTCAACGCAGTTGAAGTCCAACGAAGTCTGCGTGACGAACGCCAAGTGGTCATAAGTTCAGATACCGCTAGAAGGAGACTTGCTAAACGAAATCTGGCTCCAAAGAGAGCTGCTACAGGCCCAAAATTAACCGTACCCTACCGTAGAGCACGACTCGAATTTGCCCGAGAGCATAGGGATTGGACGTTAGAGCAGTGGGGCAATGTACTCTTTACTGATGAGACCAGGGTGAGTCTACAAGGAAGTGATCGACGTCAGAGAGTATTATACGCACTTTTTGTAGGTGTAAGTTTGATAGTTGTGAGGTTTATACTTTTTGAGAAAATCGAATCAGAGTTCCAAGGTAGCGGGTGGCCCGGTTTATTTGCTGTCCAGTGTACTTGTCCTAGTGGTTAGCATTTCTCATGTCGACCAAAAGGACCTTTATCTTGGCTTAATAACCCCTCAGTAACCAATTGCTTAACGTGCCTTCAGAAGCCCAGTGTTTCGTCCAAATCGAGTCAACTCGAGTGAAGTGAGGTTTGTTTTGAATGCAAAATGACTTTAAAGTGAAATTCCACACAAACCGTTTGTGGTAAGGACTAATCTCTGTTAAGTTCACAGAGAGAGACCACTTCAGTGATCGTTGGCGAAATGCGGTCAAATTCAAAACTCTGTCAGACGTCTGTTACCTTTTCACGTCTAAACAACTTTACAAATTTTGATGAAATTTAACATTGCGATAGTTTGAATCCCTGGAAAAGACTTAATAGTATTTATCCCGGAAATCATCCTTTTGAAGAATGGATTCATGTAAAATATATAAATTAATTAATAAAAGTTATAAAATTCGTCATAGATATTTATCATATTTACTATTCTACTTTATACCCAAAAATACGTAGTTTACGAGGGATGTGATAAACTGGAAAAAAATACTTTAATTCCGGTGACGCTTACGAATGCTGAGATAAATTAATATTAATGCGATAAACTAACCAGAGTACTGAAGCAGAAGCTGGTAGATCATAAATCACTGGTCATAAAGTCGCATCTCTTGTAGGTAGGTACTACAAAGACTCGGTGAGCTGTCTTTATGTAAATTTTACAGTAGAACGTTTTAAAAACATTTAAATTATCTTTAATGTTGCTGCCACTTTTTGTACTAAGTACTGTAACAAAAACGCTCTATCTAATGCGTTTTTTTAGCTTGCTTATGTCTTTCTAGCACTTTATTTAAGTGACAATCCAAAACCTACGGCTTAACGTGCCCACATGGGAGTGCTTGGTGTCATAAATGTGAAGTACATGTCTATGTTTCAAACTGACCTTTGTGAAATCTGTTATACTTCGATAATAATTTCTGACCATCAAGTAACTGCGGAACTATGAGCTTTAGATCATAAATAAACGAGTCATCATCATCATCTCAGCCCATTAACGTCACCCTACTGATCATAGTACCTTATAGTGTAGAGGCATATAGGTTTTACTCCACCTTCGAACAGTGGTAATTCGGTGGAGGCGGATATGTGGCGTCTTGCTGTTATGAGTACTGGTTTATTTAGTATTTTGTTGTCCTTATGTCCAGCCGAAGAAGCGGTGGCGACAACGCCTGGATCGGGCGGCGCTGGCGAGCCCAACACTCCCGATGAGCTGGCGGGCCTCACACCCGAGCAGGCGGAACAGCTGCGCTCGGAGTGGAGCCGAGAGCTGGCGCACGTCGAGGATGAGATCGCTACTCTGCGTACCGTGCTGCAGAGCAAGGTGGGCCTTTTCTTTACACTTAGGGCTCGTTTTACAACGTCTATAAGGGAGAACATCGGCAGTTAAAATTACAGTGTCTTGTGGACTATCTGTCAAGTAAACGCTTTTTCGTACCCGTACCCGTAGGCCGCAACCGGGATAGGGCTCGTATGATGATGAAATGCTTACGGGAACTTACTTGGTCGTTGTGAAACAGGCCCTAAACATTATTTATAAAGATGGTTCTCTCAAGCTGCTACCCTATGCGCTTACTCAACTTTATGCATAATACTACGCCCTCTTTGTCCCGGCGACGATGAAATATAAAATAGCGCTTTATTTCTATTAGGCTAGGTATAGGTTACCCCTTATCCCCGAAAATTACAAGTTGGGGCAGCTAGTACTAAACAAGCCAACCTGAAATAGCTTGCACTCGTCAATTTGTAACGACTTTATATTTAGGCACACACATATACACATCGAGTAAATAATGCGCCATATTATGAAAAGACGAGGACAAGACGTCATGAAATACTCAGGTCGATCACGATCTCGCCGATTTAACGATCGGACTACGACATGTAGATCATCAGCTTTATCTTGGATATCGAAGGCATAGAGCGCAAGGCACTAAAGCAATATTTGACAAAAACATAATCAAGTTCTCCAAATTTTGAAACCATTAAACTCTATGTCATACCAAAACGAAGTCATAATTATTTCTTGTTTCATATCAGCCTTATACACTCAGAGGACAATAGCCTCCCCAGTGGATTACATTATATTGGGGGTATTTGACGACCGATATGGCGTGGACGTCAGTATACCTGCACTCCACTCCAAAGGTCGTGGGTTCGATTCCCACACAGGACAAATCTTTGTGTGCATGAACATGAATATTTGTTCTGGTCTGTGTTTTCCTATGTATATTAAATATTTATTTACAAAAAAAAAAGTATTTAAATATGTTTATCCGTTATTTAGTATCCATAACACAAGTTCTTAGTGATACTTATCTTGGAAATAAATAATCGGTGTGATTGTATGAGAATATTTATTTATTTGCCCATAATCACCACGCTGGGCAGGCGGGTTAGTGATCGCAGTTCAAGCGAGTGCCAAAGGACGACTCTGCTGTCCATCATCGGGTTGGATTCGTCGACTCTTACGAATCCCCGTGAGATGAGAAGGGGTGGCACGATTCTAGCCAATTCTAAGCTGATACCACACAGCAATTTTTTGTTTAATAAAACTTTAGTTACTTTTTGCTATACGGAGGCGGCGATATGATGTATAACTTTCACAAATATTGATCTTGGTGGTGCAAGGATTTCGCACCATATTAACTTTGTCTTAGCAACAACTTAGCGCACATACCCTATACGAAGTAAAAGGATTTATGATATTAAATAACAATTCTTTGTAAATTTTATTTTTATAGGCTTCATAGTTATGAAATACCTCTAATTATTTATTTATTAAGAAAAACTTTATAATCGACTGTAGTGTAAGGTCAAAAAACATACGTGTTTATATTTCTTTAAGTATTTGCAGTCCTATCTTATTTGTAATTACGGAAATTGTAGGGACTTTATTGTGGATATAATTTTTTTGATACGCTCTTGACATACTATTAATTAATGATTAACTTGGTGTAGCGATACATTTGCTGAAAGTATGACGCTCTAACGTGTGACACATACGCCGAAATGAAACGGCATTTAACTTAGCGCCGAACCGTCAGCGACTGTTTTCGCGAAAACGCATTAAATGTAGATTGCAAAGCTAGCAACACATAATCCGATTACGCGGCCTGTAGTTCGGCGAGGGTAGTAGAACGTTTAGCACATTGGACTGTTTCATAGAAGCTATACAACGATAACTAAGACCTTTACGTCTACATCATGGTAATTTCTGTCGTGTATCGCGCTGAACAAGACACAGCTGGTGCTTGGTTTGACATGCTAAACGAAATACTGCAACTGACAAATCAACAGCAGAAGTGTCGTCATTCTACATTTTTTAGATTTCGTTAGCTATCAAACCTCAAATTATTTATCACATCTACTGTTTTTGGGCCAAGGCGCCCACTTACTCCTTTAATCAGTTCCACGCTAATGAGCTACGAAGATGGCTCCCCGTAGCCAATTTGTACGGTAGACTCACGTGCGCAATAAGGGCAGATGGATTTCCATTAACGTAGTTGTATGCAATGTTCGTGAAGTCTAAGGCCTTTTTTTTTTTTTTGATTTTTTTGGTAACAAAATGCATTTACGCACTATCTCCCGGCCAAAGGGGGACCGAGAGAGGTGTGTGGGACTCACCACCGGCAGACACGACCGCCAGCAGTAATACCCACTAAAAATCTTCCGACGACGCCCGCCGCTTGTTGAGAAAGAGGCGGGGGGCCAGTACCTGGGTTGCAGCTCTGACACCCCGCCCGCGGCCAACGTCCCCCGGACCAAAACCGGGAGGACCTCCTCAGAGAGACACAGTGGACGCGCCCCTCCTACCTCCTTGTGCGACCATAGCGTGTGTGGCCGACTTCTCGGAGGGTCCATGGTTAGTCAGTAGGGGCCCCCTGCCCCCGCTGCCTAAGACCCTCCTGGCCCTGCTTGACGGGCCCTCCTGGCCCGCCCGCTGCGTCCTCCACAGGTCCCTCTTAGTTTCCCCCCCGGTAGTCGGTACTAAGGGCACCCAGATTCGCCAATCTCTGGGTGTTACCTTTTCCCTAGCGCCTCCTGCGCCTTACCGGGAGGTACTCAGCCCCCCCCCCCCACGACAAGATGGCACCAGTCGGGGGGGGAGTCTAAGGCCTAAGTTGATCGCGTTTAACATAGAAATCAATTATACGCAATATTCTTGACCAGCCCACGCCGTTCAAACCGCAAACGTAAAATTTTCCCAATAGGAGGATAAAATATATAGACTTATTTTGTTTGTATAGATAGTATTTTTATTCCAGATTTTCCTTGAAGGGTTATAAATCAGGAGCTACTGTACTGTACTGTGTACAAAAGTAATTGGTCATGAAACGAGGAAAATTTTTATTGCTTTCTCATTATGTTCAACTACTTAATTAAAATCAGTGGCAAACGCGAACCAGCAAGATCAAAGTAGTAAACTATTGGGGAGGCCTGTGCTTAGGAGAGGATGTAATGGCCCCTTTCATTATATTTTCAGCTATTATATATGGGGGGTTTCAGCCATTATACTATCCTTATTTACTATTACTATTATACCCCTTCGTATGGCTGTAAATAATCTGATCTGGCGTTGCATTTGATGTGCATCAGAATTAAATTCCAAAGCAATTAAAATTTTTTGCTTATACGTTTAATTAAATACAAATTTTAATTAATTGTAGAAAAGTTAGCATCTACACAGTGCATTGTAAAAATAAATGTTTTATGTTTTACAGATTCGTCAAAGCTCTGAATTAAAAAGAAAACTTGGCATCACGGTGTGGAAAGAGATCACTGAAGACGTCAATCAGGGTTTGAAAAACGTGAAAGACAGCCATGTGTAAGTGCTCAAGTCTGGTTTTGGGTAGCTAATATATTATTACTGAACTATATATTCACCGTATCATTTCTAGAGGCATAAGACATTTTTGTTGGGTCGTATAGTAGTGACTTGGTGACCTTGCTTTTCTTATTGATTTGCTTCAGCTTTGACCATTCTTTATTCACAATGGTGGCGTTTAGTTACTTTTGATTTCACATGTGATTTGTTGTACGACAGCTATCAATCAATAGAAACACGCGTGGCTGCGCTTACACAGGCTGTGACGGAAGCACCCATGTAAGTACCGCTTGCCGTACTGTACAGACATCAAAATTATATACAAATAAAACTAAACTTCAACCCTTACATTGTGTTTGTCACTCAAAATTGAACTAAGTTGAGATAAAGCAGAGAAGTAGTAAATAAAAAATAAACCGTTCGCTCTAGTAAAGGTTAAAGTTAGTTTAAAATGCAACTTTATGACGCAATGCTTTTTTAAACATTTTTATTGCTTATTTAAATAAAAATATTTAAGTATGAAAATAATAATTTCCTAGTTTTTTTATTTGTAGGTTATATAATTATATTAAGTTAATTACCTAATTTAAATAATAAATATTATTCGGGCTAGCAAGTAATAAGGCTTTTACACTTAGGTATTTCCTCAAAAAATTGCAAATGTAAATCTTATTACATACCTACTTTTAAACGTATTTTTTCACGTTTGAAAGCATTTATTGTTAATAATAATTATTATATTGATATTTTTCGAACCATAAAAAATGTGCTGTTCCCGTGTTAAAAAAAAACACAAATATTACATTTGTACATACATACTCTTGTCTACTGCGCTTTAACTACTAGGTTCACTGATAATTTGTCATAACTCGTATTTATTTAGCTGCGACTAGCCATTCATTCAAGTTAAAAGATATTAATTCATTATCGATTGTTTCGTTCGCTCTTTGTCTTCACTGTATCATTGAAATTGCATCAACAGTGCAAAACAGTACCAAAACTAAAAAGTTTTATGTCGCCACCTGGTTACTTTTTAAATCGTGTGCTGCTTAATAAGCCTTTAGTTGGTGTTGGATATAATTAGTATACACATAAACACATCACAATACGAACTACATTTTAGTGATTCACATAGAATTTTCATTCTGAAGCTGCATTCTTGGCATTAAACTGACTGACATTTTTAAGTGCTAATCCAATACGTTCATGAGCATATTAGTTTTAATACCATATAGAAATTGTTAGGGGGATCTTGAGGGCATATAAACTCGAATTTGTCTGGATGCAGCAACTACATTTTCAAATCCTTGTGTTTTACACACGCGTTATGGAGAGCGTAAGTCGATACTCCGTTCACCGCTAGAAATCTCGTCCCAAAATTATATTCCCACATCGGACAAATATTTCTGTGCATTCAAATAATTATTTATCATGGTCTGGGTGTTTTCTACATACATATTATAAGTATGTAATATATATGTTTAAATTAAAAAAAAATGTAAGTAATATAATTCGCTGGTTTAATGAAACCATAGATCTATTAGTAGATAGGTTAGATTTGAGATATGTAAATTTTTTTTTCGTTTAAATAATGGTCTAGTGCGTTTAGCACTTTTAGCCAGGGTCAAGAAAGATATCTATGAATAACATATAAATCATAGTAAATGAGAATGAATAGTGATAAAGATGATAAATGGTAAATGAGATGCCCTCCCCTAAACCCCTTGAGTCCTCAGTAAAGATGTGGGACTATACTGAGATCTCACATGGACTTCTTGAGAGAATTTGAAAAGTGATGTTGCACTGTTTTGTTTCATATACCAACACTCATAATACAAAAGTTAATAATCCAACGTTATTACACATTAACGTTCGAAATATCACAAAGTTTAGAAAATGAAACAAAACTGCAGACATCATGCTTCACTTTCCCGCTAAGAAGTCAAAAAATCGAATTATTCCTAACAACAAGATCCTTCTGATCCTTTTGTCTTTTGAGTTAAGTCAGTATTTCTTTAAGCGTATGTTTAAATGTTGTCCGAGTATTTATTATGGAACTAAATAAATTTGTGTAAAATGTCAAATATTATATCCGAGATCAACGGCTGAAAATGCATTTCGAGGCACGGTATACATATACTTATCGTGAAACTGATCGAAACACCTTTGTTGCTACTTTAATTCTCTTATCATGAAGATAACAATGATACATTTAAAATAATAACTGAGACCATTAAAGTTATCAATGCTTAATGTTGTAACCGCTTAAATGCCGCGATAGTCTATCTATCAGCTATTGATGAGCTCAGTGCGTATCTGTGACAATATGTTGCAATTCATAAAAATATTATTAAAAACTACGTAAACATTTGACGACCTATATGGCGGGAAGGGCAGTATTTATGCACTCTGCTCTTAAGTTTATGGGTTGGATTCCCAAGCAAGACATAATTATGTCTATTGTAGTATGAATATGACGACCGATATGGTGTGGAGGTCAGTATACCTGCACTCTGCTTTTGAGATTGTGGGCGTGTGCTTGTGCGCTAAGCTAACAATACCGCGCAAGTCAAAATTTGGCAATTTTACATTTATCATTTTACGTTGCTTGATACTCGACGCTTTAATTTGAATCTTTAAAGTATTGAAATTCAAGGAATTACTCGTTTAATTTTAGCGTCAGTAGAATATAATCTCGCGTAAAGAAAATCAGTCATTTGTCTCTCCTTGTAAAATTTTACTTACGCGGTATTGTTAGCTGTGCGGCGATAGTCATGGACGACAGCTACTCGTGTCGTGTTATATTATTAACGCTGTTTTAACATGCAAGCGAAGACACTAGTGAGCTTTGAGCCTACACTCCAGTTAATAAAGTGTTTGAAGTTTAACAATAAAATTACTTGGTAATTGTTGTAGTATACTGTTGTATTTTCAATTAAATAAATCACTTGATTAAACGTAATAATATACTTTAGCATTAGATTCTAACCTATTTTGTATTGTACGGTCACAAAGCAAAAGCAAAAAATTAAGCTGCTTTGTTTCATCTGCAAGTGATGCACCTGCCGATCAACGGACGAGGCTCTGGCTAAAGTTTCCGATTAGCGGCAATAGGCTCGCCACCTATTATGTGGGACCAAAAACATAATTGGCAAAATGTGGGCGTATAATATGCCTCTGCCTACCCCTTCGGGGAAACAGGCGTGATTGTATGTATGTAATATGAAAGCTAAGTACCAATACGCTTTTCCCGCCCAATTTTAGGTATTATAGTGCATTTTATAACCGCTTAACTTCTTACAGGCTAACCCTTAAACGGCCAGAGGAAGTTTAAATTTTTCATTGGTTTTCTACCTTAAGTTAACCTCATTAATTTCATTATATTGTAACATACCTATATTTTCTCATTTAAAGCAACCGTATGAATATTCGCAGATACCAAAAAACTGAATCTGTGATAAAGTCAACGGCGGAAAAGACGACGTCTATTTTCGGCGGCATTACGGCGGGCGTCTCGAGCAAGCTCGGCCAGATGCGCAACTCTGATTCCTTCCGCTCCATCGAGGAGCGCGTCGGCAGCGCCTTCGAGAACGTCAAGGTAGTACGTACACACTGTGATCATCAAACAGCCCAAGGACGTCTAGGCGTCCACTGACGCTGCGCTTGAACAACGTTCCATTCATTTCTATTGTACTTTAATATTCCGCTCTGTCGCGGCATTAGTGACGCGGCGTCACTGACGCCACGGATGATTGCCTCGAAAGACCACCATTTTTTATGTGACCGAATGCAGGTGGCATCAAGCGTAATCCTGCCACTCTTATCAGATCTTCTGTCCATTTTGTGGCTTTACTGTCATTAAATATACTGAGATATCGATGCGAAATATTCGCACAATAGGCGCTCCAAAGCCATTTTAGACATATTTTTTAGAATTAACGAAACTATTTTGCTTTAAGTATCAAGCTGAAAGTTTTGAGTTTAAATTAGATATGACCGCTAGGAAATAGAATAGTAGCCAGTTCATTATAATTATATTACTGTCCCACATTAGGCGCTGTTATGAGCTTATCTCTATAAAACTACTTGCGTTTTTATTATAATTTAAGTTAAAAAGCTGTTTGCAATAGTTTCTATTTTATAATATAAGTTTACAGTTGTACAAACAAGTATGTATAATAATATATTTGTTTGTTGATTCAAGAAAATTTGATAGCATCGTCAGCCATGTTTCTTTTGAGGCTTCACACTAAATGACCGTGTTCATTCACAGGGCAAAGTAGCATCCCGATCAAACTCGACCCAGAGTTTCGACGAAGCGTTGCGCGATGCGAGCCGAGCGGCCAGTGGCGCCACCTCTCCAACCATCCCGGAAAACAAACCTCTACCCTAGGCAGATCGAACACTTACCACAAAACTGATAGGCAGTGTACATGTATAAAAGGCCGGCTCATTGTGAAGTTTATTGTAACAATTTTGGCTCATGTGCTAGCAAAATAAATTATTTAAACGGGATCATTTGAAATGAACAAACATAATCTCACGCCCATATTTATCTCATTTGGGGTGTACAGAAACTTTTCTGCAATTGATTAAAAGGGTATATAGTACTAGCAAAATTCACTTTTAGCACATAGATGAAACGTGTCGCCAACATATTATTTAATAATAATAGATGACAAATAATAACTGCTTGGAATGTAACTCAAAATCTATCTTAAAGATCCGTATTACCTTAACAGTTCTGAATCATCCATCGATCCTTTAGTGTACATGCACTGTTTTTTTAAAAAGCCAGTCATGTATGACGTGATAGATTATAAGTTATATGATAAGGCCCTAGGTGACATGGTACTCTTGCATACAACGGCGGATTATTCTAAGGAGCCGGCTTTCCTTACCTATCAATTTTGTGTTCATACCCACTTCCCTGCCACGTGATCACTACTTATGTATTACAGAAGTCACTATACACATCAAATACTACTCTACTAATTATATCCTACTGAGCAGTCGGTTAAAATCGTAGTAAAGTTTAAAGTGCCTACTCAAATGTTTGACAATTAAATAAAATTGGGTTAAGTAAACTAAAATATTTCATTTCAGTAATTTATTTGAATTAGTTTCAGTTTATGATCATTATAATTGTATCTCAAAATAGTTGATTAATTTGTGACTTAATTTACCATCTTTAATTTTATTTATCTAAAATCAATTCAATATGTAAAGTAAAACACTAAGTAAATAGATTACAATGTCATATTTTGGGATCGCGTTAATAAATTTGCCAACATCAACCATTTCCAAATCCAATTTAACAAAAACAGTAAAACCATTATTACCATGCTGAATTATACGTTTATAAAGGTTGATTAAGGTTTAGGTTAATTTGACCGAAAAGCTTATAAACCAAATGTACCTGTTCAAGCAGGCCCAGCTCAATAACATCGGTACTATTTTAAATCACTTTATTAATAACTATTACATCTTACAAGTCACAAATATTTAATAAATATAATGTAAGTTGCAACTTAATTGCGTTGTTTTTGATTATTCACTGTTTTAAAAACACATCTCAATATTCTTTCTCTTGAGTAGGCAACTTTTTTGCACTTTATACGAATGCATAAGAGCTGAAAGTTTACATATTTTGAGCAGTCTGAATAGAAATATTTTTTCGACAATGTATCTATAAATAGTATAACTGTACTACTTGTTTGTAATAAGAAAAATGTATTTTCTCCTCCTTTTTAAAATTATTGATATTCGTTGTTTCTTTCTATTAAACATATAATATTTGGCGTTATGGTCCAAAATGGTTGCTTATATCTTATCTAGCTCGGTAAGTGAACTGACTTGACAACTAGAAAAATTTAATAGAAATCTCTATTTGACCTTCCGAGTTTAGATTGGATTAGAAAGTGCCTGATAATATCGGCACCTAAGTGCCGGCTTTTTAAAAATTAATTAACACATTCCAGAATAATTACCTATTAATTTGTTAGTTACGAAAAGGCTTGTCTTTTAATAAAAATAAAATATTGTTACCTCGCCCATGTCCTGCTGTACACGACGAGGTCTAAAATGGTTCTATTAATTAATTATTGATACTGAAATAAACTCGGGAGTGCAATAAATATGTATGGAGGTATTGTGTTCTTTTAGGCCTATTGTTTGGCAAAAACTAATTATATGGTATTCGATATCTGCTCGTGCTTATGATTTAAATTGCCTTTATTTTGGGAATCAGGAATATGGTTTATCTATTTACACGTCTTCGTACTAAATCTGTTACCTACGTATAATACAAGTAATAAAAAAAACTGAATTTTATTGATGTTAGATTAATGGACTTATTTTTATGTGACGCTAACTTTGAAGTAACCTTGAGAAGTTCCTAAACACTATAACCCAACAAAGATTCCAGCGCTCAGTGCAAGACATATTTATTTAAATTATTTTTAAATTATCGTAAATTAAGTAATTCTTTTACAGCTTGTATTGTTATAGTTTGCTTGTTCTGTGTTAGTAGATGGATACCTTACTGAATATCAAATCTGTGTCATTTCTTTAAGTAATGAAAATGTAAGCAACTTCGACATTTTACTTAGCGCTTATTGTTTAATAAGACGTGGTATTAAAGTATTATTAAATCTATTTGTCTACATACATAAGCGGTATTGTAAACACATTATAGAGCAATGATGCATTCCAAACTTGTCTTACAACTATCTGTCGCTGCAATAGTTCATTGTTTTACTGTAAAATCGTGAAGAGCTTATATTTAAAAAAAATGTTTCACATAAATTTGATAAAATGTTCAATCTTTTATATTATTATTACGTATACGTGTTGTAACCTCGTTGTGTGTGACAACTAGCTGACGACGCCTATAAGGTCCATTAAAAATAATATTTTTATAAGATGCTTAGCTTTCTTTTACTTATCAAATAGTTCCACTATTTACATAAATTACCTTTAAAATGGTAAATAAAATTATGTATTTATGAGAGTATGTTGTTTTTATTTTCTAATAACAAGTTGTACGATATTTATACAGCATGGGATTAATAAACGTGACAAAATGGAGAGAGCTATGCTCGGAGTGTCCCTACGTGATAGAATCAGAAATGAGGAAATCCGTAGGAGAACTAGAGTGACCGACATAGCAAAGCGCGTTTGCAAGCTGAAGTGGCAGTGGGCGGGGCACATAGCTCGAAGAACCGACGACCTATGGGGCGTTAAGGTTCTTGAATGGCGACCACGAATCAGCAAACATAGTAGAGGGCGGCCCCCCACGCGATGGACCGATGATCTGGTCAGGGCGGCGGGGAGCCGGTGGATGCAGGCGGCAAAGAATCGATCTACGTGGAAAGCAATTGGGGAGGCCTATGTTCAGCAGTGGACTTCAGATGGCTGAAATGATGATGATGTTAACATTGCAATACCGACACTACGACAGTCGTTTTTGTCGACGCAAATCGTGTCCCTTCGTCCAGCATACTCACCATGGAATCTTGATATTTCATGAATGCCAAAAAATAGTTGTAAAATAGTTGTAAATAGTTGCCAAAGGAAAAAAATAGTAGTCTTACAATAGTTAAATTAGAGCCATAACTATATGAGTATGCTGGGCGAAGGTTTCGCCCAGCATACTCACCTCCGTTTGAGGAATCTGCGTACGTTTCATACATAATTCATACTTCAAAAAATAGTTGATAAATAGTTCATAATGGTGCCCAAAAATAAAAAACAGTACTCTAATAACTTCGGAGTTATAGGCTTTGTTCAGTGAGTATGCTGGGCGTAGGTTCTACGCCCAGCATACTCACCTCACTATGCAAATACGGAACGAGCTATAGGTACAATTTACGTCTCAAAAAATAGTTGTTGAAATAGTAGTCAATATCAGTCTATTTTTTGCTTGACTTTTGACCTAGAAAACCATTAAATTTGGCTGTAAACTTTTACATACATTAGATTTTAGTACAGTCGAATACAAAACTTTCTTAAACTAAACTTACATTTTATAGGTATAACAATATGAAAATGCAAAAACGGACTGAAGTTTGATGTGTCTGTGTGTATGTGTGTGCGTCGTAGCTCCCGAACCGATTTTGTTTTTTTGTTTGTTTGAAAGGCTAATTAGTCGAGAATATTATTAGCTTTGCTTGATGCAAATTGGTTCAGTAGTTTAAATACTGATAATTCGGGGAACCAGCTGCAGGTAAATAGGTAAGCGGTCCCGCGATTTGACGACATTTATTCAATATAATTTTATAAGTAGTCGAAGAATTTTTAAAATCGGTTCTGTATACAAAAACGTACCAATTACCGTTACAATTACCTACCTAATATACAAAAACGTACAATTTTTTTCTCTTTATCTATTCTAATATTATAAAGAGGAAAGATTTGTTTGTTAAGGGTAATCTCCGAAACTACCGAACCGATCTTAAACATTCTTTCACTGTTAAAAAGCTACATTATTCTGAAGTAACATAGGCTATATTTTATTTCAGTAATAATAATTTTTCAGTCTGAAATTACAGTATATGTGAAGCAATCCCGAGAAAATTGCGCTAAAGAGCCGCTTTATCCGCGTGTGCTGTCCAAATGTTGCGTCGTACTTTAATATTATGTACTACAAAAATGTTTGTCTTTAATAGATCTAAAAAAAAATTAGTATACCACATACCTTTCTGTTATATATAAGCCACAATAATGCAATTTATATCGAAAATGAAAATAAAATTAGTTATTAGATTTTCTATCATCATTATCTGGCATAGCATTTTCATCTATACAAAATAAATATATTTTACCATCAAGGCTATTTTATGTAGATAAACTTTGTCCTTTCCAGCATGCCATTTGGTTGCCTAGTTCGCGAAATATTAAGATATAAAAATAATGAGTAATAGAATTTCGGTCGCGCTGTCGTCGGACATCGCGGGGCTGAGGTGGGCGTTAGGTACCATAATAACACCCTATGGGCAATGAAGTAATAGGATTTATTTACGCTTACAGTTTCATTTATTTTATTATTTTTACAAAAATATATACTAGGTAAATGCTAATATATTATATTTTAGACTGTGAGAAAATACCACAAAATAATTCCCAATCACATAACACCCACCATTAGAATGTTTAATATTTTTATATTATAAAACATGTGTGGACGACTGTACCTCATTTAAAGTTAGTATGTAGAAGTTTACAATCAAATTTGATGGTTTTCTAGGTCAAAAGTCAAGCAAAAAATAGACTGATATTGACTACTATTTCAACAACTATTTTTTGAGACGTAAATTGTACCTATAGTGAGGTGTAGGTTCTACGCCCAGCATACTCACTGAACAAAGCCTATAACTCCGAAGTTATTAGAGTACTGTTTTTTATTTTTGGGCACCATTATGAACTATTTATCAACTATTTTTTGAAGTATGAATTATGTATGAAACGTACGCAGATTCCTCAAACGGAGGTAGTATGCTGGGCGAAGGTTTCGCCCAGCATACTCATATAGTTATGACTGTAATTTAACTATTGTAAGACTACTATTTTTTTCCTTTGGCAACTATTTACAACTATTTCACAACTATTTTTTGGCATTCATGAAATATCAAGATTCCATGGTGAGTATGCTGGACGAAGGGACACCGCAAATCGTCATGGTTCGATCTTACACTAAATTTAAGTGTAGTTTAACTCGAGACCATTATAAATTATAACATCAAAGTAGATCGTTCTCTTGATAAAAAAATTGTGATATGACCCTTAATAGTTCCCTGTGTTTCATTTTGCATGTTATTTTATATTCATCAGAAATAATTATTAAGCGTGAGCACGGACATTTTCACGAACCAGGGAGAGAGGGTAGTCTTATTGATACTTGTGTTTTTTGTTTAAAGTTAGATATTTTTTACAAAAGCCAAGTTGTTGACGCGTATGTACAACACAGCAATTAGACAGAGTCTAAACTGTTTTCGTAAGTTCATTCCATTTTGCATGACATTCCAATTATTGACTTATCCCTAACGCCCAACAGAATCGGCGACGAAGTCCCGGTATATCCCGCAGTATCCATCTAACTCCATCCAACTGGGTATTTTCTTCACGACGTTCTTTTTAACTTTTTTTACTCGAGACCTTCGAAAGAAGTCCTGTCAACGACTATTTGTCCCGGTATTATACAGGATGTTAAGACCCTGATCAAAGCTAAAAGCTTCAAATCTATTAAATAAAGCAATATTACTCATCAGGTTTAGCAGGTTATTGATTTCCCTCTTGGCTTTGATCAGTATTTTTACACCCTATATAAGTCATGGAACAAGTCAACCTCAAGTATGAATCTCACGCAATGCATTTTTTAAAAATTTTATTATAGCTCCGGACAATTGCTTCTCTATATTTTTGTAGGTCTACAAACAGCAAACATCAATCAGCAGTGGGAAACATCCTAAATATGTAGGGACATATTATAGGTGTCATAGGCGATAAGTGATCTTTTGTGGCATTTATGATATCGTACGCTTCCGAGCTTAGAAAGGCAGTGAAGCCGAAGGACCTCGGTTATCACCATTTGTGATAGTCGTTAAGTTTTTATAGGCACTTTAAAAAAAATACAGCAGACACACACGTCTTTGCCAAACCGTACGCGTGATGGAGTATGACCTGAATTACTCTCACTGTGGTTTATACGAGAAGCCTCTCGCTCAGTACTTCGACGTTATTACTAAAGATGGTAATCAATTGTTTAAATTAGGTGAATGTGTATGGTTTATATCATTAATAAGTCGGATCATACGTGACAACACAAGAGCGTACTTACTGTTTACTACAATTTATAAATACAGGCCGTATTTACTGCACGTCATAGAAACGTAGCGCCAAGTCATGTGCCGAGATTGCTGACTATTCCCTTCTTTTCTAGAGGGCTTATACTTATGAAAAAGGCAAGAAATTTATTCATAAGCGGTGTAGCTATTTAGAACTCAACAAAGAGGGTATATGTATTAAAATAAAATAAAATATTTAAATAAACAAGATTTTACTAAACCCCATACACATCATTCTTTAGCCGTATTCAAAAATCACTATAGTGTTGCGCGAATTCATAGAAAAGTAAAGGCAGTATTAACACTTCACTTTAATAAGAACCATTTTATTCAAGTACAGATAACTTTATAATGATCACTGAATTTCACATACTTTGTTGTAAAGAGTTCAAAGTTAATTAAATTAATTATACATTCAATTATGAAATTTTCTTAGGCACTAAGTACATTAAGTAATTTAACACCAAGTCCGATAATTATCGAGCAAATTGCAATTATTCATTATTAAATTCGGTGGTACTTTAACGAAAAAAAAAACCAGAAAATAGCTTTTCAAGAAAAACATGAAACATCGAACAGAATTGTGGCTTAAAATTTATAAGTAGAGAATAAAATTTGATTAAAACACCAACTCCTCACATGTAAGTAATTATAGGACTTGACTCTATGCACAAATTTAGTTGTATTTTTTTTGGTAAAACGTATGACAGTAAAGTTACTATGGAAAAAAAACGATTAAGTTGGTAATATCCACATACCTTTAATGCCAAGACATAATAATAAATATATATAGTATTAACTTTTTAAGGCCAAATCGGCTGTCAATATTCGCTCAAATACCATCTCTCCATTGTGAAGATAACATAAATTTCAAAGCCCAAGTCAATTTTTAATGTATTACAACGACTTGAATTATAATTATAATGTGGTGCGTAGTATAAGCAAATCTATTTTTAATTCTTGTTTTTTTTTGTATGGTATATGATTATTCCAATGAAATTAAATCCCATAGTAACTCTACTGGTCAGCAACTATTGCGAACTTAATCAATTTAACAGATGTGAAACACCGAGCACAAGTGTGTTACTCATTTACTCAACATCTGCATTAAACTACACAGTAAGTGAGGTTTAAATAATTAATTATAATCATATCACATGTATATGGAAAAAATATATAGTTTTTACATTTGTAAAGTTGCGATCATTGTGAAAATGACCTCTGAAATGAAGGTATTTTAGATTACTTAAGAATAATCGAACTTGAGTAATCCAAAATTCTCAAGGATAATCGGATTTTCAATTCACATCCGTCAAACGACGATTCAGAATAGGTAAAATTTTAACAGCACATTTTCATTAGTATTATTGTTTATTGAACACAAAATTAAATATGTATTTATTTAAAGTAGATATGATATAAATTTGTCACAATTTAAGGTACTTATTAGAAAACTTATTGAACAGTTACATAATATAGCAAATATATATTTGATTCTTGAACTTAAGGTACATTTATTGCTTTATTTGTTCTGGTTGTAACATTGGAATCAAGAAAATTTGTTTAGACAGCTATTTATGATCCACTATATTAAGGTCCAATCCTGATGACAAACTTTTGTTGCGCCCAAGTTTGTGGCGCACAGAAAGTCTGCTAGCTGATAAAATCTGCCTTAAAAATTAAATGAATGCGGTAAATAGCAATGCCCTTTTATTGTTACCACACATCCAGGTTTTAAATAGATAATTACAACTATTTTTGGGCAATGACGCCGAGAGGAATATAAATCTTTAAATTACTTCAGGCGACGCAAACTTGCTGTGCGTTTCGCAAAATACGCACTAACTGTATGCCGCCTACACAGACCTAATGAAAGTTCCCCACAACCTATATGATTGGGAGGGAGGTACATTGACGACGATCGACATTTATAGTCTAGCCAATTGTATTCCTGACCCGGCCTCACGTAAGCCGAGAACCACGGTAATCTGGTGTGCAATGTGAAGTTATCTAGAGATAGCTCGTTTTCTCAAATGCGTTTAAAAAATGATATGGCGGAGCTGTTACTTTTGTGACAACTACACATATAATCGGTACGGTAATTCATTTATAATTATTACTATTAATACATTACTCTAAAATTGTCCAGCCGAATGTGCCGACCCGATTATATGTGTAGAAACACGTATAAAAAGAACGGTGTTTTTACATGAACTAAACTTCATGTGTTCATGTTTAAAATAAAAGGAGTAAGAGAGGAGGAAATAATAGTGTATCACGTTAACAGTTACTTACTGCGAAAAAGTACCATAAATTTATATAGTTGTATGTCAGATTTAATCGGTCGGAAAATACGAGTGTTACATTAAAATACAGTAAACGTTATACATTAACACCGAAAGCTTTACCACTGGGTAGCTAGCCAATATGAAAAATAAAAAACAAAAATACATTAAATAAATGTAATATAAGAAAACAAAAATACATGAGGCTGTTGTGTTTTGTCATCTTTGGGTATAATTTAAATTTGGGAAAAAAATAATACTTAAGTTTTGGTTTATCGGCATAAAAGCGAATTTAGCCCACAATTTGGGATATACTATTACAATAATGTGTAATAAGACACGAAGGATTAGCATATCGTTTATTTCAATGGATTGAATTACCCTGCACGAAGAATTCTCTATAGATGTTATTTTATTACGCTATATTATCAAACCTTACTTGGTGGATTCTACACACTTAAAGCAATGAATGTGTAACGCTGTATATTTAATTAATATTATAACACACACACTACATAAGTACATACAATAAAAGCAACGCTAATTTATGTATGGTCCGAGGTTAATAACAATTTAATGTTAACGTCAATGTATATAATCCAGTAACTTACAAAATAAACAATATTGTATGTCGAATAAGAAAGGATTTGTATACAATGGCGAACATGCAGTAGGCAATGTAGATAATTTGGTATTTGAATTATTTTGACAATAGTTTTGTACAATGTCTTGAGACCATTCACGATTTAAACCTCTGATTTTTAATAATTAAAACATTTTTAAATTAGACACATATTTGCCCTGTATAATAATTGTCAAAAACGATATAATTTGAAATTTGCCATAAGAATGAATAATTTGGCGTGAGATGTCTGAATTATATACATTGCCAACAATTATGCACTAGACAGATAAATATGATTTAAAGTATTTTAAAAAAAAGTTAAAATAATAAATTCATTAATTTTAAATCAATGATTAATTCATTATTTTCACCGATATCATAAAATTCATTGACTTTAACAGAAGCTCAAACATCATAATGATTTACAATATAATGGGATGACAAATCGGATGGTCCAAGCCAATAATCACTATTTTAGACTACAGCCTAAACCTACACTAAATATATTATTTTATTTGTTCGAGCTTCCTTTAAAATAGTATTTTGAATGATGGATATAAACAAACTCTAACAATAAAACTTATAAACTAAAAGGCGGTAAATAACCGTATTTTGGCCTCGAGGGGGTCTGCAGTGTAGAAATAATCTTAATCTATAATAGGCTAAAAGAACTAATTATTGCATACTTAATATTAAGATAGACATCATTTGTATGAAACTAGATGGATTGAATTGATAACACTAGAAAAATATTAGGTGATTTCTACATTGTGTTTAGAGAAAATGAATTCAGACCCGGACAATTCAACATGACACAACATCACATAGACCACACAATGCTCTAAATCTACTAAGTTATTACAAAATGTCGTGAAATAATTTCAATAACATTTGTGCTGCTACAATGTGTACAAATTAATGGTATTATTTAGAAAATATCTCTCACAGAACAATAGAGAGTTCCCAAGGTACTTTGTTATATTATATGGGCAATGCAAGAGAGTGACAATCAAAACTTTCCGAATGGAAAGCATCTCAAAAATATCAATATTACTTATTTATAAAAAATATTTTCGTACATTTATTACGTTTATTTATGACATTTATGAAATCGGAATACACACATCTAAATTACGTTTTAATAAGTGGCGCATTCATTTTAATTAAGAAATATTACGAACTTATATCTAAAACATAAATTTCCCTTGTTTAGATTCAAAAATATGTCAAAATAACTTACTACAAAACAGCTTATAACTATAAATATAATTCACAAATTAATCCTAAACAAAAGTGCATTCATGTAGGATCGAGGAGACCGTCACCGAATCGTTCTGAAGGCTCTATTTGTCCGGACACCATGACGATAGTCGCCTACTATCCCTACCATCATAATAGACGTGCTAAAATGAAGTTGAAGTAAGGAGAGGAAGGGGTGACGTAAAACTTCCTTATATACTTCAAGTTAAGTTTTTGGATTTGTCTAATGACAGTCCATTGAGACAAAAGGCAAAGTAAGTAATTTGTCCATGTTTCTAATATATATTTGTTGACGCTATGGACCACTGTGTTATTATCTTCAAGCTACCGTACCAGGACACCATATAGTGGCCAGTTAGACAGTTGCTAGATCGCCAATCGAGTGCGACTGATGTAATTGACGAAGGTGCACTTTTAATGTAAAATCTTTAAAGAAAAAGACAAATATCTGATGATATCATGAAAAGTTGAAGAATAAGGCGTCTCTGTTAACGAGGCTAGTATTGACTCTCCGTCACCTCCGCATATTTTTACTACGCATTTTAATATTCCCTATATTACGGGCAACTATAAAATTTTTGCTTTGCAGGTAAGGAGATTTATAGTCTATAAGCCTGGGATAGAAGTACCGTCTTGTGGAAGCTTACTGCAGGCTCGCCTTAACATTGTATGCACTTTTAAGTTATTATTGTCCTTGTTCAATTTGATGCAGAGGTCGCAGGATGGCTAATCTGGTGTCTCTGTTTGGAAGCTCAAAGACACCACTGTTGCACACCTAACGTCGTCATGGTATCCTAATCAAACAGTCTTTAAGAACTAAGCCGTCGGACACATAGAATTTTATTTATAATGTGCAGGCTACGGCGACTTCGTCAGTGCAGTAGAAATTAATATACTTGCCTGGCTATAAATACCAAGTGTAGCACAATATTAGACATACAAAGCCACTGACTTACACTAAAATAGGTCGCAATTACAATTAATTTAAGTTTGGCGTTATACCTATTATACTTTACTTAATTGAATAATATTACATTTCAACAATCAACAAGGCAACGGTTTTCTACTTTATTGTGAAAATGTGGCAGACATAATATCTTAAAATTATTTAGATAGAATTCATTGGCATTACATTGCTTCTTTGCCGCTTGTTTCAATCACATAATGTATTGCGTACTGTCATTACTAATAGCGTTATGAGAAGCGTAAATTTTTTATTTATTTTTTCACTTTATAATAATTTTAAGCATACAAATAGTGTTTATCATAGTTGGATTTTACCAATTTTTTAAATATAAATTACCACTGTTTTTAATATAAATTTGGTTACTTAATGTTCTATTACTGTCAATATAAGAGTTTAAAAGATTGAAACTCTTAAATGTTTTGTTACTTACTTTCTTATAACTACTTTTCAGACATAACAATTTCCAGTAGCAGTTTCATTTGTTAGATGTTTTAAATTTTTGATTGTCAATTTAATATGCTTTTATTTGTTGTGTCCCCTCTATGATATGAAGAAAGTGTAGGCAAAGTTTCATCTTATTTAGTTAAATATTTTCTAAGACCCGTACATCTGTTACTAATCAAATTTATTTTTAAAAAGTATTAGTTATAAGTTATAAGTTTGTTTCTTATTAATTTTTTTTCTGTTGTATGTTGCATCACTTAAACTAACATATTCTATGATCTTACTTTTTACTTTGCCAAGATTGCACTTATATTTATGTATAAATACTTGGGCTTGAACGATGCGTTTTGATTGCCTCTAATTTTAAAAGAGAAACTATAATATTTGTTACAAAATAATTTATTGACATTAAGTTCAAGCTGTTGTTAAGCTTCAAAGGCACGAAATAACTTAAAACGAATCGTTTGAAAGGTTTAACGTCAAAAGGAGTATTATTTTCGCAAACAAGCGTATTTTGCGGAAACATTTGCTCGTGTCGCAACCCAAAGTGGATCATTTCCTAGTATTGCATTAGTTAGGTATATCGAACTTCATTGAAATTCTGTAGCATGGTAGACAACGTAGCACGCCCACAATGACAAGATTGTATGTTATTGTATCAATATTTTAACGTGACAAAGACGGGCCACGAAAGGAATGCTTGGTAAATGAAACCCTGTGCTCGCTTACTCGTGATCCAAAATGTTTCCATAGCAACAGCTTGGCGATTGTGTTATTTACCAATTATATAAATATGTAAGTTTTAACCCGAATATCCTAAAATAAAGCTGCAAATCATTTAAGTAATGCTGGCTTTCTTAACGCACGTATCAATGGATTTATAAAAATAAAAATGTAATGTAGGTCTGTAGACTGACAGAAGGCTTTAGAGTTTAGATAATAAACGAAACAAACGCCGCCCGCGACTCTGCAGTTAAAAAGTAACTTATGTAAGGACATACTCTAGGTAGGCAGGGATGGCAGGCATTCAAGCAAGTGGGTTAAGCGTGAAAGCGAAAAGAACAAACAGTATACTTTTGCATTTTTAACATTAGTGTGGGTTAGTAGAAATAGTATAGATAGTATGTGAGAGATAAAGATACGTGATTCACAGATAAGACACAAATGCAATGTGAAAATGTGTAGTAGGTAGGTACTTTTATTGAATGACCTAAAGAATGGTATTCGTTATCCATATTTCAGTTAAAAAATATATGTAAAAAATATCTTGAGTAGTTGTATCCGTATTTTTTGTGTTTACAACTAACATGCGGGGTGAAATGGTTTCGTGGGTTGCCGCTAGTCCTTACATATCTTACCTCAGCTACATAGTCGTTATCAGCTGCCTAATACTAACATTGAGCTTCTCTAATTCTGAATACCTTTGAATGTTAAAATCGCCGCTCGAGACAGTTCCATTTACAGTTAACCAAGTCATAAAAAATCAGTTATTCAATATTATTGCAGTACTCTTTTTTAACACATTTTCATGTTATAGTACATCTCTAATTTTATAACTTTAATATTGAAAGGTTCTTCTTTATTTTTTTTGTCAACCGTTTGTCAATCCTTCCATAATAATTAAAAGAAGATAAGAATTTCCAATTTCGCCAGTTACAAAATAATATCTTAGTTCTTAGAGCAGGGCAGTATCTTAGAATAGAGGTTCATTGTCTAAAGAACTATCTCCTTGTACACTTAATGACGAGCCACACTGAATAATAATAGTTAGCATATTAATCTTTTAATAAAATAATCTGAAGAATAAAAATAATAACATACGACTTTGTCCTATATTGCACGATATTATAAATGTATCAATATAGAGCTTCATTAAACTTGTTACTTTGAATTTTTCATACTTTTTAAACTAACCACCACGATTTTTGAGAGGACTGTAATTTAATTATATCATCGTAGATATTTAGATATATAAAAGCTAAGGTCCGAGTTTTTATCTCCAGATATATATTATCGATCCATAAAATATAATACGATTTATTTCAAAAAGTTATTCAAAGCGTTTACTAAGGACATTTTATACGCACTCGTCGCATCTTTAATTTTGTTGTTAAGTGTTAATTACTAGCTACATTATAGACACAATATCGTTTGTTTAGTAATTTTTAGCATTTTTTTGACTGGCAATTGAAAAATAAGCCCCAATTAATATAAGATTAATTATTTATTATCTTTATTAGGTTGAACATCGTACGCAAGGGGGACGCTTCTTACTGAGCGTTTTGATTCCGAATATTATGAAATCATTTAAATAAAAAAATATACTATCAATTAAAATATATGAACATAGTATAAGTAGTGAATTGTATTAAGTTTATGACTTGCGAGACGTCAAGAATCGTTCCGCACACCGTATCTTGTTGAATAAAAATTTGTCATGCTATGATTTCATTATTGTTGTAATTATATACAATTACTAAGAAGACATACTGTAAGTCGATTAATATATGTTGCACGGTAAAAAAAAATGTTATTAATGAGTGTTCAATAGTATAACTGAATAGAATACTGAGACAGAACAGCAAAAAAAAAGTTAATTTAAAGTCTGGATGGAAATTGGCAATAAACAGGAAAACTACTTTTGACGTCAATCGACACAGTTCCTAGAATATTTTGGAGTAGTACTTAAATCGATATATAAGATAGAGATTTGTTGATTGGCAACGAAAATTCCATTTAGTTAACGCCAATAATTAAAGCTTTGGCCATTAACTAATGATAACATAGATACGTAACTGTAGCTCAAAATTTGGTGACGAGTTAACGATAGTCTATAGACACCCGTAGTTACTATAGAGCGTTGCTAATATCCACTCGGTATGTAAACTTGTTCGTCAGTGAAAAAAAAATAGTATTGCGTTTAACATTATTAACTGTGCGATGCATATCACACTTTTATAAAATAGAAGTAACGAACCAGTGCACGACTAAGTGGAAAAAATATTGCATATAAAACAATATTTAAGTTCTAACATGAGATGGAAAAGTATTTTAACGTAATTGCTTACATAGACTTAGACTCACGCAGTAACACTACACATATTATAAAGATATCCCTTAGTAATGAAAATTTGTTTAAGATATATAATTACTTACATATGTTTATTTCTGACATAACCACGTGCTACAGGTGCTAACAATTTGAATACTACACTGTATTCACATCTAGACTTCAAAGCAAAAATTTATCGACAGAAATTACATACGTCAATTAAAATAAGCCTTAAAACAAGAATATATTCCCGAAATTATTATTACCCATTTATTACTTCTTGTGCCCCTGAAGATATCTCACAAATATTATACCTTACATACTAGTTGATACAAGAGTGTGTTGTAAGCCGCGTTGCATAAGACACTATTTACTGGCTAAGTAGACACATCTTAATGCTACATATTTTTTTTTAAATTAAGAACTTTTTTGTACCTAGTGTTCACAATGTGATAATAAAACATGTTTTTTTTTACAGTTTCGCTAGTGACTGTGATCAGTGGTACCTATTTTTGTGGTATCCTATCATTATTATTTTGCAATAGACACGATTTAAACGCGGAGATTGTACTTTAAATAATTATTCACTTTATATGAAGATGTCATTAGGACTAAAAAATCACTTTCATCTTTAAGAGTTAAATTCACTGCTGGACTACAACAGTGACACTACAAAAATATAATTACGCGTTTTAAAAAATGTCTGCAATAAATCCGAGCCAACTAAATGTTAAAGTATACTAACCTACCGATTGCTTATCGAACATTGAAAGTTTTTTACAGATCTAATAATTTTTGGAGATGCGATGACATTTTGACGAATTCAGTAAATAATAAATTAAATGTGTACGTTACCTACATAAAAAAAATAGTATTCGTTTTATATAATATAAATGGATTTATTTTTAATATACCGTCGCTGCCACTAAATTAAAACTTTAGTATATAACATTACTATTAGCAGTAGTAGTTTTTTTTCATCCTCGTGTTAGCCTAATTTAATTTTGTCTTTCGTTTATTTATTTTGTTTTCAATAATTATTGTACATCATGATGTACCCTTCTCTGTCTTTAACTTTTCTGTTAATTTAAGGTAGTATGCCTGGAAAAAATTGCTTTAAGCGATAAAGCCGCCCATTGTATATACCTAACTGTTTAATTTTCTTTGTTTTTTTATGCGTAAACTTTATCATGGTGTACAATAAAGAGTAAATTATTATTATTATTTACAAATACATAAGATTGCAAAAGTACGCGATGGGGATCTAGTATCAACGTGTATACGTTGACCCATTTTAACACTAACCAACATTTGGTTGTCAAAAAGACGTTCAAATTTAATGTCACTTCTCCCTTATCTTAAAGCAAATATTAATTTGATTAAGTTATACACTTTTTTCTTAACTCAGTGTGAACACATATTATGGTAATCTATTATTGCTTTTTGTTTTATTTTAGCAGTTTTTTAATTAAATTAATTAGAAGTTAAGTAATTTAATGCTTCATTAGGAAAGGGTTCGAAACTGATTTTTGGAGGTAAATATACTAGCTAACGAGACCATTCCAATAATGTACATTAATTGACAAATCTACATATTTGTTGTTTATACAGAGAAAGTAATTAAAGCTCGCATTAATAAATTGCAGTTTTAAGTGGATGCGTTCTTGAAATGTCATGTTGTATATTGTTTTACTGAGAAAAAAAAGCCAGCCTTGTGGGATACTACAAAGCTATGTATATGCTATATAATATGCTATAATGCAGACAAGTAAAACAGCACAGCACATGATAACTCTGAGCGCATCTACAATTTATACAATCAATAATTTTATACCTATCAATATATCATTCAATATATAGGATCAATAAAATAATTCTTAATGGTCCATACTAAAACACCGAATGAAATTAAAATACATATTAAAGACTGAGTACGAAAGACAAATCAAGGAGAATATAGATATCATTATTCTAACATAGTAAAACAAAGCGGTTAATTACCATTGATTTTAATAATGAATCAATATGGAACATTAACCGTATTCCGAGCCCGGTATAAGCCGTAAAATATGACATTAAAGGTCACAGCTCACTAGAGCCACCCGGCACCCACTCCGCACCGCCTCGCCTCGTGCGGTTAGTATTCTTTATATGAATTTGTATGGGTATGCGCTCACTACATCAACTCCGCAGCGTCACCAGATCGCCTCAATCGTAAGCCATCCACGCGCGGACGGCGGGTGGACCACTAGGTGACAACTCGTTGCTCGCATGCTTGCCTTGCGTTGACTGCGCATTGCCAACGCGTGGGTCCCGAGTGGACATTACGAAACACACGTGTAGACCTAGTGCCAATTGTTAACAGACTACTCGGAAATTCGTGGACCAAGTGTCGTCCACTCATTGACCACGCCGGGTCCACTGGTTGACGACGTGAGGTCCACTGATTGACCGCGCGACGTTTATTGGTGATAACGCGGTGTTCACCCGTCGACCACCTGTCGACAACGAGTGGACGCCGGGCGACGAGGCGGTGCGGGGTGGGTGCCGGGTGGCTCTAATGAGCTGTGACCTTTAAGGTTGTTCCTTTAATGTTCATTTTAAATAACAGTGTCTTGTGAATATATGCTACTATATATTATAAAAGCGGAAATGTAATTTGAAATGTGAATTTTAGTAAGTTAAATAAGATTGTACAAAAATTGCTGATGGCATAGTTAATAAGACTCTAGCTTAAAGAATGTGATCTGCAAAAGCAGCTTATAGCTGAAAAATGATACACCATGGAAATTATATTTTCAGAAACTTTCGACGCTATCGTCGAGCCTCATTACTTAGGCAATAGATGTGTATTGCTTATATATATTACGAGTTTTTTTCTAGTCATTTGTAACTTTCTCAAAATTATATTACTGACTTTTCAGATTTATCACACAGAAGTTAATTTCGTAGACGTTATTGGAATGATTTAATAGCTAGGCTTTACACATTCATATCTTAAAATCCACAAGACATTATTTTCTAAATATAAACTCATTTCATTTTGATAATGCATTTTGTTCTGTTTAATGTACATTTATTACTAGTAATATTCTGATTCGTTTTCCAGACAATTGTTAGCATCGTAACGTATCACGACATGTGGAGTTTTAGTGAGACACCAAGCTCTATGGTGTCCGTTAGAATAAGTTTCGCCGCTGCCTACCCACGGCAATCGTTTTCAAATGATAAAGAAACCCAGATAATGACGACATTAACCCTGATAAAGTGAATTTATAGATTAATAAATTTTCCTTTCATTTGTGGAATTGAATATTCCTTTTTCATAAAAAAGAATCGACTTATTTATATCCTTTCTGTCACATTCCCGCTTAATATAAGCAACATATGAACCGCATGATCTAGGATAATACGGTTTATTGAGAGTCAAATTGTTTTTACCTTTAGATCATTTAGACAACAAAAATTCATCGAAATGGAAACCATACTTGTGATATTTAATGTAATTATAAAAACGTGAAATTATATTTATGTTTATGATAACGACAGCGATATTGTGCACCAAAAAACAATGTAAGAAGAGCTACACATAAAATGGGGTCGGCACATTCTATTTGGTGATTCATTCATAATGATAACTTTTTATAACTTCATCCAACGAAATAGCCAAGCGAAACGTGCCGAACCGATTATATCTATAGCGCTCCAAACACTATTCTATCATCGATATTTTTTTAATAAATATTAGTTGCAAACAAAATGCACGAACAGACAGTTCGTAACAGATCACGTTCGTTTCTACTGACTTTCTAAGTTAAGCTGTGACCTGATTTAGAACACCAAAATAAACGTAAGATTTTATACCACTCCATTTAACATATTTTATTAATAAAAATAAGTAGTATTGAGAAATCATCTGAAACGCAATTTTATATATAAAATTCTTCGGTATTGTATAGCAGAAGCCGCTGCCTACGCGAAATACAGTTAGCATGAAAGTATGCATGTACTTTTGACATAACAATAATCCATTAACTGATGGACGTACCGTCAAAAAAATTTACAATATTTTGATCCTAACTGTATATGACCGGTGTAGACGCCGATTTTGCACATTCGTATCAACAATAAGATTACTTTGCCACTTGAATATTTTAAAGTGTGGTCGAGCAAAACAGCTCGAAATTCTTATTACCACGTAGAAGAAAAGTTCTACGCGAAGTACATGACCTTTTTGGTGACAGCGTGAACGGTGATAGCTCGGGCCATTGCGCCCGGCGTGCGGTCTTCGCTGCATCCGGACTGGTGACTGCCTTCTCCTGAATCGTGTTCCTTCTCTACGAGATGGTAGCGGGCTCGAAACGCAACCAAGTGCGCGTAATATGCGGGCGCGGGAATCGACACCGAGCGCGTACAACGTACGTATGTGTGACACAGTTGGTACGTCAGACACTGGAGCTCGTCCGAACCAAAGTGGTTGTCGTCCCATAGTACGTGATAATGCGATGGTCGCGATGTACCCTGGAAATTTACGGATCTTTAATACGCGCGACAGAATATTAGGCTGCACAAGTTTCAAGGATCATATAGCAGTGAAAGACTAGTTTGTAATAAATTAGTCTCCGGTATTAACATAGGATTTGACCCGCATTAGAGCGAGCAACAAGTTTCATATTAATGCTATATTTTTGTGCGCTAATATTTTTGTGTTAAATGAACAGGAGGTAACTTATAATACCGTTTATTCAAAAACTTTGCTATCCCCTACTTCGTAAAAATATGTCTGCCCAATGTGATTCGGTCGACATGTAAGAAAAAAAGTTGAAATATTGGGATTACCTGAATTCCTTGATGACTGCAAAGGTAGAAGTCGAACTCTGTAGGATGCGTGATGCCGAGGTCAACAGTTGTTCCTGCAGGGATATTGCCAGATTTCCCAGATTGCTCCTTCTTGTCTGCGCAGAATAGACGAGTGTGGTGCCGCTTTTGTACCACGATAAACGTAATACCTGGCTTGTATTCCGCTTCCAACTATAAAATATTGTGACACTTATGAAGAGCAATGAATTAATAATAGCCATACATACATAATATCACGTCTTGTAGCCCCGAAGGGGTAGGCAGAGGCATATAATACGCCCACATATCGTCAGTTATATTGTTGGTCCCACGTGATAGGTGGCGAGCCAATTGCCGATTACCGGGAACTTATATGTTCGCCAGAGCCTCGTCCATTGATCGACAGGTGCACCACTTGCAGGTGAGGTTGGCTTGGGCTTCTCAGATCTTGGTAGGAGCCTTATACATACTATATTTTTAGCTATAATCATTTCTAAGCCCATTAAAGGAGCACAGGCCTCCCCTCACTAACCGAGGTGATAAAGATTCAGATGACTCTCCATCACGCGAAACTCATGTGGATTGACGGAATCTAGTGTGTCGCTTTCTGCTGTTAAAATATTCAAGCTGCTCAATAGAGCCTCTATCTAGGCTTAACGACTTACCACATAAGAGTGATATGTGAGACCAACTGCTTAATGTGCTTTTAGAAGCACGGAACTATTCGTCGTGAAAGCCACTTAAACTGTCACCCATTCTATAATTGACCTAGTGCTACGAGCGCAAAGTAAACGCACCTTAATGCATTAACTTCATAGGAGTCACTTTTAAACTGACCTGTTGCATCTGTCACGAGAATGTCCGTACGATAAAGAATCTATTGACTTATTAAAATTAAAGTATTAGGTGCTTAGATTTTAAAATAAAAGTTTTAAATTGACTACGTAATTTAATTAAAGTGCTGAGTATAGTACAAATAGAAAACTAGTGTCTAGTGCGGATTTTGACAGTTTATTCTTGTTCAAAAGTTTTGAGTAAACTTATTGTCATTATGTCTTCTGCGAACGTAAGGGTTTGTTACTTATAACACTCAGCACTTTTATCATTATAATATAAAGTATAATAATATACTTTAATTAAAATAATAGCAAACCACAAAACATGACATACATGGTATAATTCGATTTGAAAAGTTAAAACACAGAGGACACCTTTAACCTTTAGTCGAAAAAGAGACCCCGCGTCGACATCAGCATACTCTAGCGCGGCTTTATGCACTTTATGTTAGTGGCATTAAAGTTTGCTATCAAGTTTAAAATAAAAAGTGCTAGCTGCGTTTCTTTCTTATTATTACAAAAATTGAAATCACTTGTTTTGTTGTTTTTATTTTAAGGGCCAAATTTTCAAAAGATTAATATATTTATCAATTTAATTCAAAATCCAAATCACTTACTCAAGTTTGGCTCAATAGAGCTCTTGTGAAAACTAAAAAACTAACGCGCTATAATGAAATATTATACAACAAAAAATGTAATATTAACGTTTATTTAAACAATATCGTTAACAAATGACATTTCTCTTCTGCCATCGTACACTTTATTTAATTTTGTTGTCAATTGAAAAATCGGCCCTAAACTAAAATTTATATACGGTGGATGGGAACTATCTAAAAGGGATCTATTTTTAGATGTAGCAAAATTTATTTCAAATTGCTACACCCCCCCCCCCCCCTTCAGCTAGTAATAAATAAGTTACCTTGATGCAAGCTTCCCTGACCGCTGTCAACTCATGCTGCAGCACATGGATGAACTGCCCCTCGGAGATGCCGTCTCGGTACATGATGATGCGATGCGGCTTGAACCCGCCCGTACTCTTGTAGAACATTATCAACAGCTCCTGTACCATACTGCTCATCTCGTGCACTATCTCTTGTCTGGGGACAGTCATACTGTACTATTTATTTATTTAAATACTTAATGAAGGCATACTTTCAATATATAATTAGTAAATTCAATGCGAAGACAAAATTTATCTTTAAAATGCTTGTTTCAATAATAAGCAACAAGCATGTATAATGCTCATTGCTTTTTATTTAACGGTTTATCATTATTATTAACTAAAATTTTACGGATTTAATGCACTGTTTTTATCCCGATAAAGTTCCGTATACTAGCTGTAAATTTACATGAATATTAAATCCGTAAAATGTGTTTCACTGAATAGGTATAACAATTGCTAAAATATGTAGCATTTGTTAAAACTATTAACTCTTATCATTTTATTAACGCGTGCACAGGATTCATAAATATTTGGTCCTTTAAACCGGATCTTAAAGTTGCCTATGGGTGTGAAATGCACGCAACAGTCATTGTACCGTAAAGAGCACCATATAGAAGGATGTTAGTAAATTACTGGCAGGTAAACATTTTGTTAAGCGGTTTAAGAATGCAAACTTCTTAAATTGGTCAGACCAAAGAGTAAATTAGAAAATCAATAACACAAATGAAATAAAATAAATGCAATGAACGCGTTTCAGTAAGTTACACATACAAAGATTCACAGAAGTTCTAAAAGAGTGTTTAACAGGGCTTTGTTATATCATGAGATACTGGGTTAATCGTGGGGCATGAAACTATAGAATTTAAAATGGTGTACAACCGGTGACTTCACAAGCTACATATCTACAATCGGATAAAGGATTATTATTTCAATTAATAAATGAAAATTAATTAATATCTCGAAAGTTGCATGATCCTAAGTTTCTGCTACACAAGGGATCCACTGAATCGATTCGAATCGACCATGGATTATATTTTAGATACCAGACAGTACCTGTGCTGTTGCACGCGCACGGTGGCTGCGTAGCGCGAGGGATGCGCATCCATGGAACCGACTACAGCCGCAATAGACGGCTTCTTGTTGTCGCCCGCCGGTGGATGCGTCACATCCACTCCCAGGAATATAACTGGCTCGTTGAATACCTGGATAACAAAATAAAAGTTGTAATTCTCTCACTAACCAACAAAACAAACTAAATAGAACTTATTGCAAATTCTTATACGATTTTCTTATTTTTAAGCTGATCGCAAGCGCGTACTTCACCTGATAATTTTCGACTTGAAATTTTACAACTTCTGACATTGAGAAAATTTGTAATAAATTTACTTGTTATACGCTAGATGTTTTTGCATTGCTTAAAGCAATAGGAAAAAAAGATATGCCCCGAACATTTTACTAGGCACAGGCGTACTCTCATAAAGCAAAAAAACAAGGTAACACGCTTCCAGTGTGGATTTATTGTTACTGATAATAAAATCTTTTAAGCCACACACCTAACTTGGCTTAAAGACTGCCACATAAAGAGATTACAGTGACCAACAGTTTTACCATGACTTACGAAGTACTCAATTTCCAACAAAACTGTCACCTATTCAAAGTAGGACTTCCGAGATCACCGGTTTTTTTTAATCGTCGACTATCAATCGTGCAGCATTAGCGTTCAATGTCTATTATCTCCATTACTCACTTTAGGACGTAGCGATGGGACTAGAATTGAGTTGATGCCACCGAGCTTCACGTTGATTTTCAGGCACAAGTTGCTGAGCGTCTGTGGCGAGGTTTTGTTCACATTTTTCGCCTGAACGCACTGCGTCGCCATCCCCAGGACCGTGTCTCCAACGCGTTTCACCTCAGCTGATAACAGAAATTAAGTAATTTTACTATCTCTTTATCAACTGCTTAGGTAGTTGTTTAACATGAAATAGGCAGAGACAGCTGAACATTTTCATTGGTTTTATTTATTGAACGATAAGAATTTTTTTATACGTATAAATGTATGTGTCTAATAATATTAAATAAAAACATTAATGTATATTATTTCATGTAAGTATTATAGTCAAAACAGATATAATAGGTTGGGGAAAAAGTCTTTTCGTATTTTTGTATGAAAAGTCAAGACATTTTTTTCAAAGTTTATTTACATTTATTTACAACATATATGTACCGTTTTGTTGAATAACTTTCTGCCATTTTGTGGGCAGAGACATTACCCCGTTACTGTAGAAACTTTGGGACTTCTGTTCAAAAAAACGGGACAAATAGTTTTGGCAGTCCTCTCTTGAGGTCAACCTTACAGAACCTAAAGAATTCTGAAGAGACCGAAACAGGTGAAAATCTGAAGGCGCAAGGTCAGGGCTATATGGTGGATGCACTAGGACCTCCCAGTCGAACTCTCTTAATTTTTGCTAAGTGGCTAAAGATGTGTGTGGTCTAGCGTTATCGTGATGAAAGACCACACCCTTCCTGTTGATCAATTCCGGCCGTTTTCTCTCGACTGCTTCCTTTAATCTCATCAGTTGCTGGCAGTAAAGATCAGAATCGATGGTTTTGCCGGGCGGTAAAAGCTCATAATAAACAATGCCCTTCCAATCCCACCATACACACAGCATCACCTTATTTCGTGTTAGGCCAGGTTTGGCCACAGTCTGTGAAGCCTGGCCAACTTTTGACCACGACCGTTTTCGCACGTTCTTGTCGTACGTGATCCACTTTTCATCGCCAGTTATCAATCTCTTCAAAAACGGCTCGGTTTCATTACGTCTCAATAATGAATCGCAAATGAGTACACGGTTCATTAAGTTTCTTTGAGTGAGCTCGTGTGGCACCCAAATATCGAGCTTTCTTGTATAACCAGCTTTCTTCAAATGGGTCAAAACTGTTTTGTGGTCAATTCCCAGTTCTTCAGCTACATCGTAACTACTAATATGCCGATCTTGCTCCACTCTTTCAAAAATGGCGTCCATTTTATTCGTAACAGGGCGACCAGAGCGAGGTGCATCTTTAACATCAAAATTTCCGGACTGAAAACGTTTGAACCAAATTTGTGCTACTCTTACTGACACTGCATCAGGTCCATAAACATCACAAATTTTTTTCACTGCTTGAGTTGCATTTTTGCCTTTTTTATAATAAAATTTTAAAATGTATCGAATTTCTTCATTAGATTCACTCATTTTTACGGAGAGAAAAACAAATGAAAAATAGCGGGATACAACTTTTTTTTATTTTTTTCTTTTCTTTATAATGGAACCTTTTTAATGTTACCAAAACCAGCCAGACACAAATAGTACAGTCAAAAAAATTTTATAATAAGTTTATACCTACGTTATGCGAAAAGACTTTTTCCCCGACCTAATATTTAAGTAATATAGGCAAAGTCAGGTCAGGTGATGTAGGAGACTCAATCATTTAAAGGTTTTATAAAAGACCAAAAGAAAGAAAAGTCGTGAAGTCTAGAGGATTGTTTAAAGGATCTTGGAGACAAAAAATAAAACTGAAGACGAACTTAGGTAAAAATCCTTTAACGTCAGTTCTAAACAGACTAAGCCTTATACAATTAAAACGTGAAGTGAAGCATAACCAGTACCTATAGTATAAATATTGCCATAAACGTTAACGGAAACTGGCATGTCTGATAAAATACTTAATTATTTTAATGTATAGACTATGTATCACGGCAACCCATCCAAGGGCTGACCTATATAAGCGCTGCTTAACCGGGATCAATGTCTCATTATAGGTACTTAAGAACTATCTTATGCATAAATAGTTAAAACTTATATTTATGTCTATATAAAGTTACATTAGAGTTACAAAAGTTAAACCAACAAAACAAGTATTACCCACAATTTATCCTGTGTAGAAATCGAACTCCCGACCTTAAAACCGGAAGGCGATACACTGATATCGATCGTCAAAATAATACAAACACAAACATGCAAGAGGAAAAAAAGGTTTTTATTTCAGTAAAGTAAGTTGAAAATAAGTTCTAGATGAAATAAGATACAGGCGAGTGAGTTCATTCGCAAAAAAGATTTAGAATTCAAAAGTAAAAATTTCCATTTATATTGATACCCCTATTATACAGGGGCGGTGTATATTAAGCAAAGTTGGACATTTTACAGCCAGCAGCGCTACATTGTTTACGAACGCGGTGTCAATGACCGCCGAGCCAGTTCCTTAGCACGGGAGCAAGCCACAACGCAACCGCTTAAGACCATTGATGACGCTTAATTCAACCTCAACCCGAACAGGTCACGTTTGTGAGAATCGTGAGATACTTTGGCGCACATTTCTTTTTCGACAGTTTTTCATACTTCGAGGGGAATTATAAATTATATCACAGGCATCAAAGCAGACCTTTACGGAATGTTTATACAACATCAAACCTCTACAAATCGATCGCGTAGTACCCTACTTGTTTACGTTAAAATTTACGAGTTTACTCCAGACAAAACAATGTCAGGATCAAGGTTACCTATTTAAAAGTGAAAGAGACAAGTTGTCGGAGCAACGTTAAAGAAAGAGACGCAATGAAAAAGCGTGCTAGTTATTTATGCCCTAAATCCTTAATAGGTTGACATGATTCGGTTACTTATTAACGCTTCTAGACTTCTATAAGATGTGTCCCTAAGGGTTTACTTTTTTTAAATATAGATGGAGAAATTATTAAGTTTGAGGGAAACATTGGTATAATTTTAAAGTTACAAAAGATTATTAATGACTTCAACACACGGCCCGGGATTCATTCATAATATTTAAAAAAAATGGTTTTATAGAAAAATCACCTGACTCCGCTTAACTTTATATCCTATCTGTATATAACTTATTAGACAGTACCATACATATATATTGTATCGCCTTTTTCGTTTAGGGATAGACAGAGACCTCATTCTTCCACTTTTTACGATCCTGGCACACACTCTCATAGCCTCATTCACATTAACTAACCTTCTCATACGCGGTTGAGGGTACTTTTGACCTGCCCTTTTTGTAGACAGTGCCATCTACTATAATTTCAAAAACTGAAATAGCGAAGCTTAGATTTACTTACATGCAAAAAAAAAAGTTGTGTAAGGAAAGTGTCAGTTCCGAGCCACCGCTTTGTGAGAAAAACTGACAAGAAACTCACCAGCTATGATCTTTTAAATTATCAAGTTTAGTGAAAATAGAGAATAAGTTGACGAAAAAAAAATGCTGGCACACATGTCTACATTAAAAAATTAAATTCCTTACCATAAACAGGAGTCTTCCCTGGCAGTACGACGACGACCAACTGTAGCTGCACAAAAGTGGACTTAAGGTATTTGAACATGGGCTCGACCTGGTCTGGGCCGGTGGCGTATTTGCAGAAGCACGGCTGCCCGATTATAGGCATGCCGGCGTCGTTTGAGATCTTTTGCAGCTGTTGCGTGAAGTTTCTGGATAGACAAACAATTCAGTAAGGACAGCTTCTTTTGTTAGTCAATGTAGAAACAAATTCAAAAGTCTATCAAGGGACTCAAATATTTAACTCCCCATAACTGATTTTCCTATTAAATAGGGATTAAGATACAATCTTACTATTGGTATGATATATATAAAATAATATATAATAATATTAGCGTAAATTTAAACCAAACTAAACATAATTGTGATAAAATAAACATTTCAAGTGAGGGTTGTACATTGTGCAATGACATCAATTGTACAAAAATATTGAGGACGTATATACAGCCCAAATAAGCAGAAACCGCTATTTTCTTTAAAAAAAAAATAAAGGTCACGTTGCGAGTCTAGTTAGTCTGGGGGCCTACTGCTGAACTTGCTGGTAATCGATTATTAGACAAAATCGACTTCGAATTGATTCTGACGTACCGCCGAACAAATAGAACTTGTTAAAAAATGGCATTCTCCATTAAGACACAAATTTTGAAGGATTGGCATAATATTTGACAGTCTCTATTTGTGTTATTATAAATTATATTACAAATCTACACTAATATTATGAAGAGGAAAGATTTGTATTTTTGTATGTAACGAATAAACTTAAAAAGTACTGGACCGATTTTAATAAATATTTTTTCATTAGAAAGCTACATTATTACTGAGTAACATAGGCTAAATTTTAATTTGGAAAAAAATAGGGTCCGTAAGATATTTGGGTTTTTCAGACACAAAGTGTAAAAAATCAACCAGAACAGTTACTAATTTTGCGTACGCTGCCTAAACTATAAAAGATAGAACCACAACATGTAGGAATTAATGGTAGATCTTATAAATATCTACTAAAAAGTTCGCGACACACTATACCTATCTATTTTGAGTGAGGCACAACAACCATTTTTTTAGTTAAAAATCTTACATTTTTTTGTACTACATTTAAACGCATTTATTTTACTTATGCTATTAATCCTCATCAAAATAAATTATTTTATCACTAATTTCAGTTTAAGTAGATAATATTTGGTAAAGGAATGATCAAAATTGGACGTTTGGTTTTGAAGATATGGCGAAATTAAATTATTACGCCCTATCACGGGTCGGGGCTCCCGACAATCAGTTTATTTTGTTACCTAAAAATAATTTAACGTCAAATGTTGTTTATAGAGAAGCTCTACAATAATCGCTTTTTATTATCCTAAAACAACGGGTTGCACTCGTGTCTTTCCTGGGTAGGCATTTTGCAGCGATAACCGACATCCACGCGGGCGGAGCCGCAGGCGACCGCTATTATTGATATTTAGGTAAAAATGTGTCATCGAAACGTAAATAATAATCATTTAATTAATTAGTCGCATCAGTAGTCTGCCAAGGTCATGAATAATCTATGGCTTTCGGCAGATTCCCCGGAATTGATGAACCTTAGATAATTTAGATCTAGATGAAATAGCTGAAATTCATCGAATTCGGCGGTAGGGCCCCTGATCTCCATCTTAAAATCAAGTTCTATGTTAAGGAATTACTTACTTGAGCGCGTCTTCTCTGACAGTCCTCTGCGGTGCAAAGCAGGCAATAGCCCACACCCTGATTTCAACTCCCATGAAAAACTGTTTGCCGCGCATATCCCACACTCCTTGATTGGGCAGAGCCTGCTGTGTGAAAACCAAAAAGTCATGAAGTTAACTGATTTTTTAATAATTTGTTGTGAATAAGAGGATAGTATTAATCATACTAATATTAGAAATGCGAAAGTAACTCTATCTGTCTTGCTAAAACTACTGAACCAATTTAAATAAAATTTGGTTTGCAGATAGTCTAGAAAGGACACTTAAGCCTACTTTTTAACTGGAATGTAACCTATACTTTAAGCCACGCGGATTAAGCCGCGGGTGGCCACTGGTTATAATTATTAATATCCAGCGGCCGCCCGCCACAACCAGCAAACCAATATTGTTTGATCTACAGTTCTGTATTTACGAAGAGAGGAAAATATTTTGTCCGTTTTATGTCTCTCTTAGTCAGAGACCTGAGTAAAGAACAATAAGGCCGTGTCCCCAGTAGGCAAACTGTTAGCGGCCGACTGAGTTGCAAGACTGAGAGACCGACGCTGCAAACTGCGTATAGTGAGCGCAAAACTAGCAGACTGTGGACACTTCATTTCAAATATATGGAAAGGCGTACTAAACCGGTACGCCTCAAACTCAGTCGGCCGCTAACAGTTTGCCTACTGGGGACACAGCCTAAAGGTCAACTCCATTTTATTAGACAACGAAATTCTAAACTGTTACATAACGTGATATTGACCTCTAACTCTGTACAACACGAAGCACAGACTCACTCTGTTCATTATTTTCTAAAATTGCTTTCACATGTTTTGACTCTGCGCCATCGACATTTTGAATCGAAAATTAAATGGCTAATGGCGCTGGCTCAGCAACCTGAACGACATGAAATTTTACAACTGTCCTCTGACAACAGAGGACAAGAATAGCCACCTATCGCTAGTAGGTCTAATATACGTGACTCAGATCTGGTCTATCATCCCACTGGCCGCTTTCCGTTCCGGTTGGTCTATCTAGATTTGCTCTTTAACGATCCGAATCGACTCCATTTTTTCAATGTGGCCGAGTAAGCGCCTAGACTTAAAACATATGAAATTTCGTCTCAGAAGACTTAACTACGTAAATCATGTAAATTAGTCCGTTTTCACCTGTCCACCAAGAGAAGACACACGGCCTCCATACTGCAGCTTGGGCGGCGGCAGCACACGGCCCCGTACTTCCATCATATTATTGGATATTGTTAGCCCGAACTCTTTTACATACAAATCCGTGTTGAAATTGGCGCGACGCACCAAGTTATTTATCTCCCTCTCTCTGTTATAAAAAAAATATATATTCAGATTATTTAATATTCTACTTTTAGCTGTTATCACTACACATTAGCAAAATTAAGACTTTCATTGGAACAACAAATTTACTTCATATTAGGTATTTTTCATAATTGACTTTGAAGATAGAGCCAGGTCGAAAAGTATGTAGTAGAAAAAAGAAAGTAAAATGAAAATAAATTTATAAAAAAAATTGTAATGTATGATTTTGTGTAAAAATAAATATATAACATTTGTATGACTCATAAAGTTACAAAGTATGTACATACTGATAAAAATAATTGGTACAATATTTTTCCTTAACACTTCTATTTCCTGTTGTAAACAATAATGCCTCAAGCAAAATTAAATAAGTATTAGAATTGTACCTGTCGGGTGCCGAGCGCGCCGTTGCTTTAATCATGGTTGATGTTTGCATGTCTGTCAATTTCTTGATGCACCTTTGCCCCGGTACGATGTTACATACCTCCAATGGGAGATAGGTATGTTTATGTTCCTGACCCACTTGCAAGCAGGGCAAGTGTGGATATCTTAATTTCATTTTGTATTTATCCAGGAAGTATTTGGCTACAGTACACTCTACAGTTTGTCCGTTCTCTAATTGGAGGGGGAAACTAAAATATAATGTAATGATTATTATCCCCCCCAAGATATAGCCTTATCCAGTAAGTTAAAGTAAGTCTTTGCCTAAACTAATATAATAATACTTACGATTGCATCTGTGCAGGTCTACGGGTCACATTACAAACTCTATATTTTCTTTTCATGGTACCACAATGAGTGATTTCTATTTTTAGTCCCTTGATTTCTTTTGTAAACTTGACACGCTGTGAGTCGGTTAATGGTTTTCTCTGATCATTAATGTCCCTTATATCAAGCACTTCACACATGAACTCAATCACTGGCTGTGCCTTATAAAAGGCAGTTGCAGAAACTGAAATAAAAATAAATAATAAATATTTGTCAATGTGAAACACTACTTTCTTTAAAAATTAATAATGCTTTAATTTATTTGATTCTCCATAGAGACTTCTGAATCTCAAAGTAACACACAATTTTACTGTATACATATTAATATAAAACAAACAAACAGTTTTACTATAATTAAGATAAACTATAAGTAAATCTTAATAATCATACCATCAATATTCAGCATCATTTTCCATTGACTTGGTCTCACAGACTGGTGAAAACCAAACCAAACTTCTCTACCTCCACCTAAAGGATGGTAGTACCCTTCAGGTGAGGAAAAGAATGACCGTCCAACAGGTGTGTACATCATAGAAGGGAGGTGTCTCATGACCACATCGAGAGCAAGTATAGCGTCATAAGGAATCTGTCTTGTGCGACCTTCTAAAGCTTCTTCTAAAGCAAATAATGAGACCTAAGAGAAACAAAAACAGTGAATAATCTATAACTATGAAATTAACATTATAAAGTTGGTAATATGATATATAAAATTTGCAATGGTGAAGAGGTAGTATGTTATAAAATTTATACCAAAATATTAATTTTATGATGCTTGCTTTTTACTTTATTCAACCCAAATTAAGCAAAACTTCTTTGTAGGTAATTATTACTTAGTAAATAATTGAATAAATAGTCACAAAAAAAAAAACTATGCAAATGATAATTAATGTAACCATAATAATTAATATTACTTAATGTTAATGTAATTAATATGAAGTTTAATTCTTAATCTATTTAAAATACTCTGTTCCTAATATAATATCTTAATTTCTGAGAAGATGCCTAAGCTCAGTAGTGAGACATTAGTAGTTGGAAATGGATTTGGATTTTGGATATTTAAAATATTTCAAAGGGCCAAGTATTTACTCACCTGTGCAACCCACTTGATGGTTACACGAAAAACTCTGTCTTTCCCTTCACCTGGTAATATAACCTCCAATTCAACTCTGTCATTACCAATTGGTAAGGGATCTCTTGTATATAGATTATTTCTACCATCAAACACTGGTTTTAATGCACCAAATATTTTGTTATAACAATGTACCATTGTTTCAACAATTTCTCTATTCACCTGGAACAATAAAATAAGTAATTTAGTAATTTCTACATATATCATATATGAAAATCAGTTTAAACAACCGGAGAAATCAGTATGTCTTAGAGAAAAAAAATGACAATACTATATCTTTCGAGCATTGATTTGGTTGCATTGGCCTGATGAGCTATTAAAGTAGATTGCACTTATATGACATTGGCACTACATTAATTAACTATTTAAAATATGTTTTAAGAGTAGCATTGATAGCATTAGTGAATAATGGTCACTACTTGTGTTTACATTAACAGTTATAATTTTAATTTTCCAGCATTTAGATATTAATTACCCCTATACTGCAGAAAATATAGAGTAATAATTCGCATTTTAAAAGTAATAAACAAAAACTTACCTTTCTGGGGCATTTGTCAGGTTGTATATTGACATCATAATGATGAACAAAACCACGGGGCATGGATATTTGGAAGTGGTTGGCACGCAGCATGATAGGTCGTCCTTCATGGCCGAGGTTGGGTCGGCGAGGGCAGGTCAGAACAGGGAGATCTGGTGGCGGCGCGGCGGCAGGTGGTGCGATTGAGAGTGCCCCCGCCGCGCCAGCCGCGGGGGCAGCTACGCCGCCCGCCGCCGGGGCCGCCGCGGCTGTCGCTGTTCCGGCGCTCACGCCACCAACCCCCCCGACACCCACGCCAGCGCTCACCGTCGCCGACACCCCGACGGCGCCGCCGCTTGTCTCCCCCGCTGGAGCTGTTTCATTATCAAACACTACACTCACTTTAAAAACTGTAGTTTCAGAGAACTGTAAAACTTTATTTACAACTAAACAAATTTTTCATTAAAGTTCATAGTGCACCTCAAAAATTACACGATTAGAGCATTTTAATTGAGTTTTTAATTTATGTGTAGGTGGGATTGATGTTACAATGCATATTGTTAGTAAATATTATTGTGGTTCAAAACTTTTTTTTACAAACATATTAAGTATTCCCTAAACCTCTAATTAAAAAATATGCTTGGTTTACTATAAGCACAGAAATAAAGATAAAATACTCATTAATTTACATGAAAACGCCAAAAATTCTATACAACTTATAATTTCGTTAGAGATAAGGTTATGTATTAAAACATTTGCATACACTTGTATACTTAATCTTTTGTTAATTGCTTTTTTTTTTATATTTTATCCATTTGCAAATCAATAAATAAGAGCATAATATACAAAAATAGGAGATCATACAAATTTTTGAATAAAATTATAGATATGTATACTCTTTCCAAAATGTGCTGAAAAAATGGTGTCTGGCTTTGATTTTACTGATAAATTAAAAACTACAACAACATACAACAATTGTAAGCAAAATAAACTAATATATTGAAGAAATAACTAAAAAAGTCGTCACAAACAAAATAATTAGGGCACAAAGAGAATGATGATGCCAGTATAAACTTTCAGGTAAATTAAAGCAAAATTATTACTTACGTTGACCAACGGGGTACATTTTCTTTGTTGAATTATTTAACCGATAAAAACCTTAAAAATAAGAAATTTATTGGCCTCGTGTCGTAATTATAATGTGAAATACATTGGGTGGAATGAAGTGGTCTTCATTCATATTTTGACAGATAGGTCAGTGATGTACCTATTACTACTTGCTCACATTCTATATCAATTGAGCATAGAGTTAGAGGCTCTATGTCTACAGAATGTAGTCGATGAATTTTCACAATGGAAACTTATTGTTAAAAGAACTAAATTTTACTAAGTTAAAAAAACTAGATAATATATTAACAGGAACCCACATTATTTCCACTTTTGTGTTTGCATAATATGCATTACATTAATTACCCCTATACTGTAAAACATATAGAGTAATTATTATTAATTTATATTATAATAATATAATGAAAAAACTGAAAGTCTAATACAACGATTTGTAATAATTATAATTAATTTAGAATACGACAGCCTTGTTTTTGTGTTTATTTGTTTAAAATTATATAAGCGTTTGTATATAAAACCTTTTCATTGCGCCAACCGTTATGTTCTTCTGAACCATATTTACTTGTACCAATTTTAACAAAAAAAAAAAATATAGTAATATCAAAAATTTTATGTTGTTATTAAATAGTTTTTGGTGCCAGCACTTATGATAATATTTTATAACCTTTTGACAAGTGTTGTACTTTATCTTGTTATATCCTGTGGACATAAAACGACTCATTTAAAAAGGTCGAGTCGATGTAAAGTTTTCATATTGCGGATACTGAACACGGGCGGTATAGAATGCTTTTATATTTAGTAGATTTATAAAATCGATCTAAAGTAATTCCCTGATTGATCCCAAATTTCCAAAAGAAAATAGGAATGTCGATCCCGTATAGTGGAACGATTCAAAGGTCGAGTGGATTATTTTCAGCAATTGGAAAACAAATTAGAGGACTTAATTTAAAAGCAGCAAAGAGAATTACTGTTAAATTTGATCCTTTTAGTAGCAACGTAACCCACACAAGGTAACAAAACTTAGTGGTTTGAAGAGTGAGCCTGAATGACAGGAGCTGCGGGATAGTAAAAAAGCTGCTTTTATATTTATCTGTCAGCGAAAACCCAACCACCATTTATTTTTAATTCTTTCCGTTAAATGCTACTTGAAGAAGTGGTAATTTTTTAAAAGTTTTGGTAACCTACCGCTTAAAATAACTTTAAAACCAATTCACAATAAAACATTTGCTAATGCATTATAATTTAATATAGTAACAATTTACTCTAATTCTTTATTTCCAGAAACTTTCTACATTATGTTAGTTCTCCTAAAGTAGGTGTAACTAACCCAAACTGTTCCCTGAAAACTGAGGTACTTTGTGATCGCAGTGACCCCATTATTGAAATTACTTTACTTCCTAATATAGCTGGTAAGCTTCCAACCTTATTGTATAACTATTATCAATACTTATATATCATACAATGTAATAATGATATGTAAAATCAATAATACCAATTTTCATTTTGTATTTTCAGAAACTGCAAAACTTAGCAAAGTTACATTAAAAAGTGGTAACCTAACCTGTTTGGAAATTCTGCAATTATTCAATAAACACGTTTCCTCTCTTGCCCCAGTTGAACAACCAGTGTCTACTGTACTAACTAAATTAGAGAAAAAGAAAAGCAAAAGGAAGTAAAAAGATGACTCGTTCAGAAAAAGGCAACCTCCATGTAGTGGAAGAGATTTATAATCAAATTCCTGCATTTACCGATGTGTTCTCTGAAGATACATTTTATATATTTGTGGTATTCTTTATCATCTCCACTATAGTGGTCGCCTTTATACTGTCTAAATTTATTAAAATAAAACCAGTAGAGTAGAATATTATGTAAATAAATATATGAACAGCAGATGAATCAATATTAATTATAGATAGACTTACTAGTACAATCTAATTGCAATGGATTAAATCAATAAAAAAGATTTAATGTTTTGTAATTATTACCTCTTGCCATGTATAACCTTTAGATTATTAGTTGTAACCATGAGTTTTTGCTCTGTGGTTATCACTAAAGCCAGTTTTAGTAATTTTGTAAATGCTATTTCTATAATGGGTGTATAATAATTCTACCAAGACCTAAGGAGCCCAAGCCAACGTCACCTGCAGATCAATGAACGAGACTGGTGACAGTGCCCGGTAAGCGGCAATAGATATTATTGGCAAAGTGTGGGTGTATAATACGCCTCTTCGTAGCTTTCGGGGAAACAGGCGTGACTGTATGTATGTATTCCTTTTTGGGTAGGTCTTTGAGGCAAAGCAAATTTAAGTTACAGATTGGCTCAAAAATATTTTATGCAAATAAATAAAATCTGATTTTGAGAATAGAATAGTTGCTATAGCTCTAATTCTTCCTTTTTGACTTATTTTTATTATAGGGAAAGGTAGTTTTAGTTGTCCTTAAATTCATATTCAAGTTTGGCTCAAAAAAGATCTTATGAACGTCAAAACTTAAAAACTAGCGCGCCCATTCACTGCGGGCGGGAGCTTGATCGTAAAAGGACGGGCAAGAAAATCGTCAAGGTTAGTTTTTTCTCCCGCCAGTTACAAGAATATGTACTTAGTAGTAAAACAATTTGAAAAATCTACAAAAGCCTGTGTTCTGCAGTCACATGATTTAAAATAAAAGAAGAAAATAACTTTTTATTTTAAGTTATATGAGTATGAGTACGAATAAACATAGTAGACCTTAAATACCTACCCAAAAATATCAGACGATTAAATGGTCAACCAGCTATTCATTGCATTATTAAAATAGCTATTATTTAAAATTTCAGTGTGGTCTGGAACTCCTATTTATTGCAAGCTTGAGTAAAGAAGAATAGTGCAAGAAAGTTGTCTTGCCACCAGCCAATTAGAATGTCATGGATAATTGCCATCAAGTAGCTATTGTCCCAAATTATTGGCCATCTCAACGAAAGACTCGATCTTTGTTAGGTCATCTAAGAAATTACTCGTAGCTCCACCGCGGGGCTGTTCGGCGCTTTTTAGGGGGTGGGGGATTATTTTGATCACCAAAGTTAGGCAGAATATACCCAGGTCAGTGCTTAGATGGGTGACTGTTAATAATCCCATGCTCTGGGAGGTACGCCATGCAGTCGTACACAGTTATCAGATTTTATTTTGGTTGGGCCACATTAAGACCTTTGACCGGCTTAAAAATGTCGCCACACCTGCATCCAATAATTTGCACTGGGTCCGCGTGATGAAGTACCTGTGGAGACTTGTGCCCCTCACACCTTAGTTGTGAGACGAGGCCCTTCCTTGCTCAGTAAATACAACCTTGTCCCTTAAAAACTCTGTTGTCGAAATTGTTGAAGAGCATGTCGACTGAAGACAAGTATTCTAATCAGGTACTAGCGAATCCAGCTCGGCTAGGCAGTGGTCTGAAAACGTGTCCCTTCGTCCAGCATACTCACCATGGAATCTTGATATTTCATGAATGCCAAAAAATAGTTGTAAAATAGTTGCCAAAGGAAAAAAATAGTAGTCTTACAATAGTTAAATTACAGCCATAACTATATGAGTATGCTGGGCGAAGGTTTCGCCCAGCATACTCATTTTGTTTTTGTTGAGAACCGATTTTGTTTTTTTGTTTGGGAGCTACGACGCACACACATACACATCAAACTTCAGTCCGTTTTTGCATTTTCATATTGTTATACCTATAAAATGTAAGTTTAGTGTAAGAAAGTTTTGTATTCGACTGTACTAAAATCTAATGTATGTAAAAGTTTACAACCAAATTTAATGGTTTTCTAGGTCAAAAGTCAAGCAAAAAATAGACTGATATTGACTACTATTTCAACAACTATTTTTTGAGACGTAAATTGTACCTATAGCTCGTTCCGTATTTGCATAGTGAGGTGAGTATGCTGGGCGTAGAACCTACGCCCAGCATACTCACTGAACAAAGCCTATAACTCCGAAGTTATTAGAGTACTGTTTTTTATTTTTGGGCACCATTATGAACTATTTATCAACTATTTTTTGAAGTATGAATTATGTATGAAACGTACGCAGATTCCTCAAACGGAGGTGAGTATGCTGGGCGAAACCTTCGCCCAGCATACTCTATAGTTATGGCTGTAATTTAACTATTGTAAGACTACTATTTTTTTCCTTTGGCAACTATTTACAACTATTTTTTGGCATTCATGAAATATCAAGATTCCATGGTGAGTATGCTGGACGAAGGGACACTGAAAACTCAGCAATATCTTCTTGTCCCAAATACCTGAGTGCTGAAGACGAAAGTGATCAGTAATAACTCTTGGATCAGACAGATAATCTGCCTGTAGTATACCAGGTCACACTTGACTTTGGGGTTGCAGAAGATATCTCCTCAGTATACCTATAGTCACTGTCTTCATTTAATCAAATAAAAGTTATAGCACTGGTTTTACACCTGGTTTAACTTTAGATCTGGTAATTTGTTATAAGCCCCATAACTATTATTGACCACACATAAATCAGATAAAAAATAAGGATTTATTATCTTTTAAGTACATATTAAATTAAATTAAATACTTGGAAATAAAGTAATTTATTAATACACATATTTTGTACAAATTAATTGAGTACAACTGTAAAGGCTTATTATAAACTTTGCAACTGGTAGTACTACTGCTGCTGTATAGCTTAGAACTCCGGTGCGCCCCAACGTATCTGAAATTATAAAAAAACTTTCTTATTATAATGTAGAAAGTGCAATAACTCATACAAGATCTCGCGTAATTTTAAGTCAGACAATTTGTGTTTGCCGTGTAGTATCGGCCTAGAATAGTGCTACCACTTCTTATCTCATGGGGGAGTCGACGAAGAGAAATCCTAACGGATGATGGGCAGCAGCGTTATCCTGTACTCGTATTGGCTTGAACTGCAATTACTAACCCGCAAATACCTCCAATGTAACGTAAACTATTGAGGAGGCTAAAGTTCAGCAGTGGAATACATATTATGGCTGAAATAATGAATCTGTAGAAGGAAGCGGCTAGTCGTTAAACCAATTTAGAGGCCCTATTAGGCAGCTTGAAGTATTCTAACAGTAAGGCGGCACGAGAGACACAGAGTGCCTCTCGTCACGGTTCCAGCCGCCGCGGTGGACGCCCGAGGCTTGTGGGCGGTGGGTAATGGGTAACTCGCCGCCCGTCCGCCTACTAAAGGCGACAGGCCGCGTCGACGGCGCGTTCGTGTTCCACGCGCGCCTCAAAGAGATGTCAGCACACTGAGGGGCCCCTGGGTAGAAGGGTAAGCCTGCCGGGGCTGCGGGACTGTTCGAAAGAGTTACCGCGGCCTTGGTGTTATAGGCTCAAGAAGAAACATGGGTTATTTTTAGTCAGTAAAAGTCTGACACACCCTTCCGCTTCACCCACAGCGGAAGACGGTCATTTGATGATTTTCCATCCGAAAAAAAAAGCACACACCTGACTACTTCTCAAATTCACCCTGGATATGTCTTTCTCTTAGCTATTATACTTATATCGCAAATAAGGTAGGTGCTGTCTGATGAAATAATTATTTAGATCAATAATACCTAAAAGCATCTCGAAAATAATTATATTGCACACTTACTTCCTGGGTTCGTGTTTTTTGTTTGCGTTCAACCAGTGATGTAAGAGCTTCAGACCGAACAGCCAAAGAGTCGATCCGTTCAACAAGTTGTTGGTACGGCGATAGCGGCTGGGCGCCCATTACTACGTGCCCCAACTTAGAATCAATCTTCGCATCAAGGCGAGCGTTACGAATAAGGTTCACTATCCAACATTCAGCTTCGTCCGGCTGCATGCTTAAGTTTTCTGCTAACATTCTGTAAATAAGAAATAAAATGTTTTTTCTGTGGTTTTTACAAATTTATACATTTTATAAACTTTTAACACTTGAGTTTTCTATATTTGACTAAGAGCACTGCACAATTTTGCGGATATCTAATACAAAATGACTTTAAAAAACAGGTTAAATTATTCCCATTTCGTTAGGTAATTTGATGGAATAAAATTATTCTATAAATATTTATATAAAGACTAAGACGTAGTTCGTAAATTGGTTATTGCATGTTACATTATTTACACAAATCTTTCTGTGGGCAGATAGAATGGCCAAAAACCGAAGTAGAACCTGAAGATGTACTAAGATTTTTTTTTACTTTTGCTATAAATACTCATAACAACAAGCTATAAATACTGACCCAATGCTGATCACTTGATGAATACGACAGAATGTTTCGAAGATCATAAGACGAGCGTTTTCGACGAATTCTTCCAAACATGCGATCAAAAAGAAATCTGTAACCAACACCGCATGGCACTGGTTTAACTTTCTGCGAGCTGCATCAAAATCGAAGTTCACATAGAGGTGCTCAATGAATTCGGTGATAGGGTCTCTGTAAAATAAATAATAAAATATTTTTTCTATATTTTTGCAGATTATATGAAGGCCATATTCTAGCCTCACACTTTGCAAAGCTTGTATTATACGTAACTGTTATATAAGAAATGAAATATTTAAAAATATTTTTACCTTTATTGTCTATTGTAAATATTTTACTTAGGTACCCAAGTGGTTTTTACGACTAGATTGTTAACTCTATTCTATATGGTAATAGTGTACCTCTTACTTTTGTTATGCTTTTAAACATTTACCAAGGAAATGCTCTTGGCCATACATCTATTTAATAAAACTATTTTTGGAGATATTTCGTTTGTGAGCAGGTAAGTCCTACTTTGAAATATGCCTTATGCCAATGCTTGGCTCATGGCAAATTTATCCAGAAAGGATATCGAACCCTTAAGAGAGAAAAACGGATTTATTGATGCCTTAAGTCCTAAACATAAAATAAAAATATATTTTGAACAAAATATTAATAAAATTAAGAAATGTATTTACTTGTAGGTGTATGCTTCTTGTTGAATAACCTTCACTAGATCCTTTAACGCATTCCGTCTTGATCTGTTTATGATAACAGCAGTAGCCAAATAGCGCAGGATATGAGGGCACATGGTTTGGATAGCGTTCAAATACCTGAAAACATTATTTGTAAACAATTATCAACCTTTAAACAAAATATTGAAAATATAAAGTGACGCGCTTTGTTTTTTAATATCGATAGCGTCCGTGCTTCGGAAGGCAGATTGGAAAATTCTCACAGCAAACTCCATGCTAGGTCCGCATGATGGGCATGAGTATGATCCAAATTCCTCTCGCCTCGGTTTGTGAGAAGATAGCCCGATGTCGTAGCGGGAAGTAGCTAGCCACGACCGGCATTAAAATTAAATTATTATAATTAACGTTTTAATACTTACAATGGTTTGTACAAAAACATTTCTATGATAAGGTCTCGCCCTTTAACATGGTTAAAAAATACAAAGAGTGACCAATGAATCAACCATGTCCGTTGCTGCAGTGCTTGCATATTATTTGTAGTCGCACCCGCAGCCCCATTATCAATGAATTCTCTCAATTTGGTCAAGTCATCCAAAGCTCCATCCCAATTTTGAACCAAGATTTCACTGGCCAGTTTACCCCACAGCACAGATAGGTAGTTCTAAAAACCAAAAAATATAAAATAACTTTAGTGTCGGAACTATTTGCTGAAGTGACATACGACATGTCAATAACAGATGATAAAATAAGTAATGCTTGACAAGTTGATCCAATTATGTCTAAATTTTGGGACACTAAGATGTCAGCAAAAATAATTGTTCACAAATTTGAAACTGGTGTTAGCTTCAAATCTCTTCAAATTTCAATTGAAGAGGATGAAAGCCAAAAATGTTGTATAAAATTTGGAGACTGGTTAGATGGAAAAAGTTTTCAAAATAAGAAAGAAGTTGAAAAGTCGTCACGTTTGGTAGTAAAAATTGTCTCAGGTGAGGAGGTTGATAATTTAGACCTAGATTCCTGTGCTAAGTTAATAAGTAATCTAGATATTAGTATTCAATCAACAACATCAACGCAGCTAGTAAGTAAGCCTTTAAGTGGAACCTACCCACCAAGTGTACCTAACAGGAATGAATATTTAGATTTTCGTAATCACTATGAAAAAGCACCATGTGACTTGGACCACAACATAGAAATGTTGAAAAATGAGTGCACAATCTTTAATAAACATGATCAAATGTGTTCGGTCAGCCCATTAGAATACAGTTTGGAAAAAGTTAAAGAAAATAATGCTCGCATAATGGAAAACATTCATATGCTTAATAGAACTCTTAATTATACTAAAAAGAAAGAAATCTTAGACATTGTATGCCCTAAGTCAATGAGGACTTTCCCATGTGAAACTTGTGGGAAGTGTTTTGTGTACGAGACTGGCCTGAAGAGACATTGTATTACAAGACATTCTATAATAGAATTACAGCCAAGATGGCAAGTGGTTTGGACATGCATTGAATGTTTTCAAGTGTGGCCTCAATATGAACTTGCTCTAAAGCATTCAACCCAATGCTGTAAATCAGATAGCTCAGATTGTGTCAGGGAAATAAAGACCTCATCTCTTCTACAATGTGAGTTTTGTGAGAAAGTCTTTACAAGTATACCGAGACTTTTAAGACATGCAAAAATGCACACAACTGAAAATAATTATGAATGCACCACATGCCAGTTATCTTTTATTTCCTATAAAGCTGCTGAAGAGCATTGGCTAATATGTCCATGGCTCAAAACTTATTATGGGTTTTCTTTGCCGAAACTTTTACTATGCAATGCCTGTGATCGCAAATTTAGAACATATGATCAGTTATACAATCACAGGTAAGTTATGAAGTCATTATTTAAAATTTTATACTGATCATTTGTTAGTTATTAATAATATCTCTTATTTGCAGATATAAAACAGCTCATTTTATAGCAAAGATTAATAGCAATACTGTGGGATCATTTCTATACCAATGTGAATTATGTGGGAATCTATTTTCTTTGACAACTCTGCTACAAATGCATAAAAGACAAAATCACCCCTACCAGGACTTATGTTATAATTCTGTAAGTGTTTACTAGATAAAATAATATTTTCTAGTAACTATTTTATTATTTTAATTGTAATGCAAGAAATAAATCTATTCTTATTTTTACAGGTTGACCAGTATGATTCCAGCTATATGGTATCTATGGAAAATGATGAAGACACTTGCAATGCAGACAATGAATAAATAGATAGTTATATAGTAAAGATATAATAGTAATATCACTAATACTTATTTTAATAAACATGATTACTACAAACATTGATTAAATAATAACAATATTTTTCTCCCTTGATAGTATGACATAAATTTTACCTTCTCTGTTGGTGACATCACAAGTTGACAGAAATAAAGATATGATGCAGACTCCACATAGTTTCCACACTCGTATCTATACTTGGCCAGAAGATACATGCTGTCAATCATCTCAATTTTAAACTGAAAAATACCAATGTTCATTTTATTATCCATTAATAAGGTTTAAAAATACTAGTCTGTAAACGCACAGTATGTGGTATTTCAATCGTCCATAAGGTGCTGTGATCACTTTCTGATAGGTAAGCTGCATTCTAAAGTGCTATTTCATGGTTAAAATAAAAAATACTAATGGAAAAGCTAAGTAACAAACCTCAAACTCTTTATTGGTGGTTAGATAATTGATCAAGGTCTTAGGATCCCTCATTGTCTCAACAGTTTTCATAACATCATCTCTCTGCATTAGTCTTAGAACTGGTTCCACAGCATCTTGGAGCACTTGGAGCTGCGAGAGGACCACTCCTCTGCGAGCTTTAATTTCCTACAAACACAACATTATGTCAAGAAGTTCAGAACAAAACTGTTATAACCACTATTTTATCTATCTATAATATTCAAATGAAATATTTAAAATTCAGTTTTTATTTCTCGTTTACTTATTTTTATCTAAAATGGAGAATAAATAAACTAGCCAAATGAATAGCTGAACAATTTTATAATAATCTTGGCATATGAAAGCTTACTCTTAACATAAAATAGGCTCTATAGAATAAAGAAAAAAATTATAGGAAACCAGTTATATATATTATTGATACAGTTATCCCCCTAAAAGAACTTTATGTTTTTTTAATCCGCTTTTTAGAATTAGAACTCTATATTACTTTAGGATAAAGAGTCAAAAAATATTGGTTCTTATTTCTCAATGTGTAGCTTTTCAAGGATTTAGCTGTGGGTTAGTTAGGAGGTGAGAGTGAGTGCCACACATATTATGTGTAAAATTTATATCAGTTTTATCAAAATGAGCTTTTATTGTGGGCATGGTCCCAATGTGTATCTTAAATATATTATTGTATAATATTATTGTCAAATGGTATTCAGTTTATCTCAATATGTTTTTTTAATATTAATATAAAAATTTATTATAATCAAATTCTAATTTCTATTTTGTATGCACTGATCCATTTTTATCCGAAACTACTTTTCTCCTAAAATATATTAGTATAAATGCAAGTGTCAATCTATCTGATATTGCTTTGACACTTATTGATTTAGTCTAATAATAAATGACAAAAATATTTGATACAAACCTCAGGTGTATCCTCCTCGGGATATAAAATGCCTCTGATATCAATAACATAATCTATCATATTGGTTTTGCTCAGGATCTCTAACTTGGCTTGCAATAATTCTGATTGGTCATACGTCTGAAAATATAATAAATTTATACAAAAATAACATTTTGCATGTTATAAAATATGTGTAACAATATATCGTCGACGATAATGCAATAGCGCTGAACTACCATTTGCAATACCGCGGAATTACAAAATGTAGCGAAATTCAAATTTTCGCGCCACGCTGTCCTAAGGTCCCATTGCTGCGTGTTGTTGAACACACCACTTTGAATAAGCCAATCAGAAGGTCTCTGGCGCTTCGATGCAACAGCGCGATGTACTTGCCGCGTTTAAAGTTGGAAGTGAATACCGCGTAATTGAACCAAGTCAGTACGCGACGATAGCAAAAGAAGCCCGAATAAAACCTTTTCCCTATGACGTGGTGATGCCTGATTATACCTTCTTCAAGGATTACAGTCGAAAAGACTATCTCGTTTATGAATCCATAAGACCGGGACGAGTTGCTGGTGACAAATGTGTAACTGATATAAGAGTGCTAAGGTACAACACGAATAGTACTATTGATTATAAATTACTGTACTCAGATGCAGTGCGAAACCAATGGAATCCCTCTTATCCGAACCTCCACAGCTACATCATGGTCCACAAAAAATTACAAAAACTAAATTTAATCATCTACAAGAGCTGAAGACTGTTATACCGCCCGATTGCCATGAGTTTTATGATAATTTACTTTATGACGATTAAAATTTTAGGTGTTTTTATAATTTAGAGATTTGAATGTTCCTGGTGATAATATGATTAAGAATAGCTTTATTATTATTTGTTTTTATTTCGAGTAATTTATGTTTTGCTACAGATTTTGTTTCTTTTTTTGTGATTTTGATGCAGGTATTAATAAGACTAATTATTTAAAAGGAGACTTGTACTTAATGTTATATTATTGTTGAGAGTTATAAAAACTAGTTTATTTTCCATTATTTCTGTGATAAAAAAGTGCCATTAGTTAGTGTTTAGGATGAATCAATAATTGTTTTGTATTTTTTATGATTGTTTCAATTACGCGTATCTATTCATTTTATTATATCATGAGGCTGATAATGGCACAACAAAACCGCGTAAGTGCCGTAACACCCGCATTAATAGAAAAACTGCAATTTTATAACCACAGACTGATTGCCTGATACACTAAGAACTTAATATTTCAGTAAGACCACTTTATCATTTTAAATACTCAAATTATGAAGTTTTTTTCATCTCCTGGAAAGTAGTCAATCTTGTAGTTACGCACTATTGCAAATAGTAGATCAGCGCCTTTGCAGTATCGTCGACGATATGTGTAATTGACAAAATTACCTCTTTTGCAGCTAAAAATTCCAAAAGAGGAAACACCAGGTGTCGGTCTAAATACTGCCCTATTTTAAACGTTAGATCAAATTTCGAGTAACTCATGATTACTTGCATCTGGTATCAAATCATATATAAACTGAAATTTGTGTTTTGGACTGTTTATTACAGTTTTATGCCGTTGAAAGCGATTAAAGCTTTAAGTACTACCAAATTCCTAACCTCCACAACACATGAACAAACACGAAAGCAATGGCAGATACCACACAGACCAGTGTCAATTTGACTGACACGAATCATAGATTGGCACCACAGGTAAAGCCCACAGATTTAGAATGATAATGCCTCTATGATTATACAAGGCAAATTCTAATAAAAAATAATTATAACACAAAATAAAGCACGAGTTTAAATATAATGTCATCTTATATAGGTGTAAAATAAAAAAGGAATGCATATTATTTCATAACTTTCTCAACACATGAACAAAGCCGTCATATTCATGAGAAAGAAACATTAAAATCATACACAAATTGTGAAATCACTATTAAAATTGTTTGAAAATGATACCTTAACAGGCCTTATTAGTTGGAGGCTTAGCCTTATATTTCAAAAGTATGAAAATTCGAAATCACTCACAATTTAAGGCAACTTTTGTTAGGTTACCATTTTAGGAAACGCGTCATTTAATATAGCTATAAAACAAAAATCTCACGCGACCCATACAAAATAGCAACATGTGACGTTACAACGTGGAAGTCTTAAAATGTGATATTAAAATAATCATGTCTAGAGGACTTATCAAGCTAAAGAATTTGTTTTTCACGAATCTTTCTTTGATTGTAGTGCTTTTTGATAATGGAAAAAAAATGGTTGCCTGTAAAGTCGTTTTTACGGGCGAAGATTTTACGTGACAACGTCTTTTTCTCGGTAGAATATTTATTGATATGAATATAATTAAATTGCACAATAGGAACAAGGAATTGAATGAAAATAAGAATTGCACAAATTTTAACTATAGAAATATATTTTGTTTACTAAAACATTGTACACTAGTGCTGCGCGCGCGGCAGACCGATCATAGTTGAGTGGGAGAGAGACGCAAGGCATTCGCCGGGCCTCTCTCTCGTTCGGTGACTCATCGTAACGTTACCGAGCGTTACACTTTTTCATAAGTGACTCCCAGCCGCAACCTAATTTAAGACGTTGTCACGTCAAAAGTAAGCTACCAAGAAAGTGGATTGGGACCTCTTCATGTAAATGAGCAGCGTCATGTTACATATTGCAGCAGATTTGTTTAATTTTCTAAAATTTGTGATATTAGAAACATTAATGTGTAATAACGGTGGATTATTAACCGTTAAGTGTTTGTGAACGTACATGAGTGTTGGTAAATGAAACAAAACAGTGCAATATAACTTTTCATATTCTCCCAAGAAATCTATATGAGATCGTGTGTAATACACATTAATGTTCGAAATATCACAAGTTTTAAAAAACAAAACTGCAGACATGGCGCTTCACTTTCCCGCCAAGCTTGACCTTCCTTTTTAGTAGTTAATAATACTAAAAGTATCGTTTAACTTGCGTCTCGTTCTTTAATCTTTCGGCCAAAGAGGCCAACGCGCGATGGGCAACCCTACTAACCATAAACTACACGAATCACAGACTATAGAATGTCATAAAGCTAATAGACAATTTAAAATTTAGAAGCGTGCATGCGTTGATTTTGAAGTATTTTGGTTATTTACCATTTTACCAAACGAAGTCTATTGATAAATGCATTTTTCAAAGCGTACCATGTGAAAATATGTGTCTAGTTCAGTTAAATGTGTGAATATTTCCGTGTATAATTTGGTTTTGTTGTTCTAATACAAATAAAATTCTGCGCGGTCTAATCGGCTTCTAAAATGGCGACTGGCGTTCTTAGTTAGAATGCGTCATAAATAGATGCATTGCTAGTGCTACTAAAATGGCTATTTATAGAGTCTTAGTAGATCTAATGTTGCATTAGTTTTATTTAAAATGTCAAATACTGTTATTACAAACTACACGGACCTCAACGGTCCTTCAACTAAGGCCGACAGTTCTGTTGTTGTTATTGTAAACAAGGATGGTTCTCTTTCTGTCGATCAGAAACTACTTGGTACTCTAATGGGTAAGAATACATTACTTCTAAATCTACAGCTTTTTTTGTACATTTGAGCATATTTCAATCATTATATCACTTTTAGGCCTAAGCCTAAAATATCTTAACTTTTCCTATTAGATGAAGCAAGATAGTGTGATCCATTAGTAGTTCGATACTTAATTATTATAGTATTTCATTTTATTTATGATGTGCCTGTCATTCATTATTTGTTTCTTTGAATTTAAAGTCATTATTTTATAGTACTACTTGAGAATTAAAGCTGATATTGGTTTTGGCGCCAAAACTTCTATCTATTTTTATCGTTTCCTGAGGTATATATTTGTAGCCTATTGAATATTTTTTCGTTTGTTTATATCATAGGCACTGATGGTTCTCAGTCTGCTGGCATTAGTGTGGTAAGAGTGGGACATGAAGGTAGACCGGATGATGCAACGGATTCTGATTCTGACGATGACAAAGTGCCTCATGTTACTCTCTCTGTGGACAGTTATTATGATGAACCTAATAGCATTATAAAATATGGTAAGTTGCTTGTTATACTACTTAAAGGTTTTGCAGGTTAGAAGTAACTATTTAATTTGTATTTTAAAACTTACCACTATAGTTTTGCATTTTGTCAGAATTAATTATGAGAGTTCATAAATACACATAGTTTGGTGAAAAAGTATTTGTTATCCATATTAATGACTTACATTAAACCATCAGTTGGTTTTTACATTTAAAATCTATCTGGTTTTACTTTAGCTTGTCAAAATCACCTAAATCACATTCTGATAATGATGTGGTATTTACCTTAAATTTACCTAAATAAAGAAATATAACAACTGATGTGCAGTGTGTGGTACACATATAATAATAAACTAATAAACAATGGCATTAAAATTCTAAAAAAAAATCTTCCAAATTTCAGATAGTGGAGCAGAGATGTTGCAATCATTGCGCATTGAAACAAGAGAAAATAGTTTGGTTGGCTTTCAAAATGATCATTGTTATACACCATTTACCTCACCCAGCCAAACAGTGCCAGAAACTACTGAAAATATAGCAAACTATGATGAACCTGTTATTGAAATCACGCACACACCACCACCAAAACCTGTTCCAAGTTCGAAAAAGATAACAATCTTGGAACAAAAAATTATTCCGAAGGGTAAAAAAGTGGGTATTAGCTCGAATGAAGCACTTAGAGGGCAAGATGGGAATAAACCACAATCTGTGGTTTCTAAATCAAAACTAAGTGATCCTGTTAAGCCTGTTTCTGTTTCTAAATCAGATGAGAGTACTGAATCATCTTCTATAAGTTCTGGAGACAGTATCCCTGATAGAGATTCAGATTCAGATTATAAGGAAACTAAAGACAGAAGTGGGTCCCTTAAAGTTAAAAAAGTAAAATCAAAACCTCGAATATTAAAAAGTGTTTCTGGTAAAACTAAGCTAGAGCAAAAAGTTATCTCTAGATTAAAAAGTAATAAAAATTTGATAAAGAAGGAAGTGAAAGAAAGAGCCCCAGTAGTCACTAAAAGTAGCCTTGAAAGGAAGGATTCTATTGAGGATATTGAAAGTCTAATACCTTCTTCGGAGATATCGATTGGTGCTCAGACAAGTAGTGAAATAAATAAAAATGCAATCAAAACCACACCAAAAATCCTAAAAAGAGAGAAGAAAACCCCTTCACATGTGACAGCATTATTATCAGATATGACTTCATTATTTTCTACCCCTGATGTTATTAGAAGAGTATCTACAGATAGTAAAATGCCTCAAAAACCTGACAGTAAAGAGACTTTAATAACTGATAAAAAAGATATGAAAGTACAAGAGATCCCTAAAACCATTATGGAAAATGTTGCTGAAAAGTCCAAATCCGCTTCAGTTCTACCATCTAAGACATATTCAAAGCAAAAAGATAAAACAACATTACAAAATGAAAAGCTATCAAAAATGTTTGATCTCTCTACATCAACAATCCCACAGCTAGATGAAACAAGTTTGGCTCAAATATTGCAAGATACTTCTGGAATTTCTACAAATCCTATTAAAATGCAGCCTCCTATTACTGCTGGTAGTATGAACAGCCCTAGTTTGACCGGCCCATTATCACCGACTTTGGATTTACTTGGTGGGCTACAACCTGAAGAAGAAGGATTAACAGAAGATTTACTGATGCATGTGGCTCAGCTTGTAGAAAGTTCAGAAAATTTGCAAGAAGTTATTGATAAGCAAGTTCTAGGTAAGGTAGACACTACACCCCTCAAAGCTCCCACACCATTTCAGCAGACTCCTACAAATAGTTTATATGCTCAGACTCTGACGAAATCTGCTAAGACTGTGATAACCCGTAAAGATCCCATAGAGATAGTTCGTCGTGATGGACGTGTTATCACCCTACCACCCATAGAAGCACCAGCAACAAGGGCTTCAAAACGCAAGAGCCAAATGGAGTCTACCAGCAATGCAGAAGTTATACCAACTCTTGTGCCTATTCCTGTGGAACCTGAGGAAACTATTCCAGAACCACAGATACCGGTGGTATCTAAGCAGTATATAAATAAGAAAATGGCTAACAAAAAACCAGAGCCAGTGATACCAACTCAAGCTGTTGATAAAACATCTGCTGAATCCCAAGAAAGCTGGAATTCTGAAGATGATCCTTACAGGTAATTTTTTATTAATAAGTTTACAACTAACTAGGATAGAATACTTATATTTATCAGATTTTCTAAGAATATGTCGAAAAAAGGAATATTTCTATAATACAAATCATTTCTTTCTCCTGAAAAGGTTATGGTGCATTTGTAAACAGCCACATAATAACCGTTTCATGATATGCTGTGATGGATGTGAAGATTGGTTTCATGGAAAATGTGTTAATATTACAAAAGCTATGGGCCAGCAAATGGAAGAGCAAGGTATTGAATGGAGATGTCCAAACTGTATCAAAAAGGCCAAGACTCCTTCTAAGTCTGGTAAAGTAAGTTACTGCTTATATTTTTAGTAAAAAATTTATATATTTTTAGTAAGTCTAGGCATTAGACCTTAAAGAAGCCAAGGATAACTTTTATCTGTATGTAATTTAAAAGTTGTATAATCTAAATTGACCCCTGTGCCATATATTCTTAAATATTATGTGCCACAACTTATTACAGCATTCATCAAACTTGAATACACTCCTGAACGAAGTGCTATTACTTTGCAGTGTTTTACTTAGCATAGTACTAATACTGTATTATTTAAACATAATAATTTGTTTATAGTATAAATTTGTAATTTTTGAAAGTATTGTAGGAGGTTTAATCTACACTTCAGTTAAAACTAAAAAAAATACAAAAAGTCAAAAACTTGCAGTTTTATAAACCTACAAGAAAAATCAATTCATGTTTATAATCCATAACATGAATGCAGAGCTATAAAATTTATTATTTAAATATGGCTGCACTTTTAGCTCAATTTTTTTTCACTTATTGTAGATATTTAAAAAAGTAGAAAAGAGACTATGGTTATTGTTTAATGACAGGTAATAAATAATTAATGTCATTTTGAGCTGTATAATTTATTTAATTAGATATTCTATGCAGTGTTATTTTGGCACTTTAAAATGTTTGTAAGTACTATTTGCCTTTGCTCTACTTAAAATAAACTTTTAAGATAAATATGTAATACATATAGTACTGTACTGTGAATATGATTACTAACGAAATTGTAAGCATGTTATCATTATCATCCATTCATCCATGAGCCATAATATGGGCCCTGAGATCCATTAAATATCTAAGCATGTACAAATGCTCTATAGTAGGAATATTTTTTGTAATGTTCATTCAAAAACATCAACAAACTCATTAAACGTTATATTAATCTTCTCAGATCGCAGCCCTACAAAAAAAAAGTGAAACTGACACAGTAAGTACTTCTCAGTTTGAATCAAGGGAACCTAGTTCGAAAACCAGTTGCATTGTATGCAAAAACCCAGCTCGTGCCAGCAGCATTTATTGCAGTGATTCCTGCATTTTGAAACACGCACAGGACTCTTTGAGTAACCAAAACCCATCTAATAAGCCAGAAAACGAAACTGGTAAATCTCAAGACAAGCTAAAGTCTGATTCTAGGGTATGTTTAGAAAAATATATTTGTATATTTACTAATAAAATATACCTTGGTCTTCTGCATAATATTGCAATACCAGATTGCATGCATAATGATACAAACTAACATTTCTGTTATAACTCATGTGATTCTATTGCTTCTCAGCTGCTATTATTGTAACATTATTTACCTTATTTTAAATTTTTGTTTATGTTTTAGGTTATTGTATATGAAAGAAAGTCAGGGAGATTATTGGCTGGACCAAATGCACCTACAGCAGAAAATTTAAAATCATGGTTACAGAAAAATCCTACATTTGAAGTGGTCCGTCCGGGGGCACTGAGTACAATCAAACCAAATCTTTTTAAGAAAAAAACTTTAGGTGATGGCAGTGGAAATAAAACTCAAACAACTCTAAATTTTGAAAGAATACCTCGAAAGTCTGCTGAGCAACCCTCTACCTCCAAATCACAAGTAGAACCTAAAAGTACAAAGCTTATACCTCATAAAGCACTAGACATTAAAACAAAGACACCAGAGATGAAGCCTAAAACACAAACAGATTTAAAATCTAAAGCACAACAAAGTGAAAAATTGGTAAAATCCGTCCAATCCCCAAAAGAAGAAGTTAAATTGATGCCTCAGCCTAAAACCCCTGTCGCCAATCGGTCTCAAACACCGCAGCATACTCCAGATACACCCAAAGCTAGCACATCCAACGCAAGAGCATTTAATGAGCCACGAAAGTTGATTCGTTCTACCAGCAGGACACAATCTACACCAGACAAAGTGAGTTCATAATGATTTACTTGTCGTAGTCCTATCATAAAATTGGCTAGATCAGCGGCATATAGATAAAATTTTGTTTATTATTCCTAACCCATAAAATATTTAAATTATAACTGATCCTATTTAGGATTAATAAAAACTTAATGACATAATATAAATTCATCATACCTACAATCAAAATATATGATGACATAATTGGGGAATATGCATGAAAATATTTTTGTTGTAGTATTTATTTCAAAATTATGAAGTCTGACTATTACATTAATTGATGTTTAACTAACTATGCAGCAGACTGGCGTAATTTGGTTTAAAAAAAATGTACAGCCTGTTGAGAAAGAATACAGTCACATAGTTGTTTTGCATTAACTGTTTAATTATTGAAATACTAGCTGGATGGATAGATCGAGATTTTTGTTTCCATAGTAAGATTCCTTTTATGATTGATAACAATGACCTTGATTATGTCATTTTAGTAATTACTATGTTTATGTTACTTTATACAGGCTCCTTCAGTTTCGCCATCCACTTCGCGGCGGAAAGATACACTGGATTCGAGTAAAATGAAAGTGGATTCTGCAGATACGATTCGTATAAATGTGAGGAAAGCGTTACAGGAGCAGTTAAGTCAACGAATGGCTGAATCGAAAACCGCCAAATTCACAGAGGCTGAGATAAAACATTTTGCAAATGATACTGAACTAGAACTGCATGAATTGTTTCGAGATGTCGGCATGAAGTATAAAGCCAAGTATAGGTCATTGATGTTCAACATCAAAGATCGGAAAAATCTATCATTGTGGCAGAAGATTTGTGAAAAATCCATAACACCAAAACAGCTGGTAATTTTTTAATATTAACGCATATTGTAAATATGATTTTAATAATTTTATGTATGTTTTCTTTTTAAAATTAGATGATCAATATGTTGTGAGGTATTTATCCCTTCACTTCGCTTCTGTTGTCGTTGGTTCGATTCCCACACAAGACATATGCATGAACACAGATATTTTTCTTAAGTCTGGGTGTATTATCTATGTCATTAAAAAGGACGTATTTATTCATGCTTATCCGTTATCTAGTACATATAGGACAATTATTGTGTGAGATGTCAAACATTCTTTATTTTACTTGGAGAGGCCCAGTAGAGAGACCCGTAGCCTTAAATTCTGTGGGTCCTCGGGGTTCAAACCCTGGTGGCTCACCCATGACTTAACGTAGTTATGTTCTTAATTATCGATTCCTACGTGCCTTGGAAATAAAAAAATTAAGAAGTCATGAACATCTATGTCAGTCGATATTAGGATGTCAGTGCCTTCTATTCTAACATCCTGGCAGCTGGTTTAACCATAGAATAATGTTTCCGTCTAGGTTGCGGGGGTCAGACGGCATTTTCTCTATGTAATAACCAAAATTCAGCCAAATTTGGTTGAACCAGTCAGCAGACCCTGGGCTTTAAGCTTAAGTCTAGGGCAAGTGGGATAATGATAGGATATGATGATTGCAATGCAATGAGAAAAAAAAGGTTTACTGTCTAAGGTCTAACAAGAAAGTATTTTTTCTAGGTTCGTCTATCCCCAGAAGAACTAGCCAGTCAAGAGTTAGCTGAGTGGCGAGATCAAGAAGCAAAACATCAACTTGAATTAATTAAGAAATCTGAATTAGATTTATTGGCAGCAAGCAAAACATACGTCCTGAAAACACATAAAGGGGAAGAGGTATATTTTAATGCTGTTTTCAGAAATATTACGAATTTAAAATGTTGCATAAATAACTTAATTTTTAATATCTTATGTTTATGTTTCAATAATATAATGGTAAATTCACCTAAATAATAACACTTAACAGGTTAATTATGTGTTTTTATTTTTAGGTGATGGAGACTAAAGAATCAGTGTCGACTGAACTAGATCCAAATGTTCCTGTAGAAGATTTGGTAACCGCATTAAATGATTCTACTGCAGTAGAAGAAAGCAAAGATGAAAGTTTGGAAGACTTGTAAGTTTTTAATCCAATTTCAAATGACAATATCTTAATGTTTTGTGATAATTTAATCACATTGGAATTATTATTTTTAGAAATGCAAGTAAATCTGAAACACCTGAAATTAGAAGTAGAGAAACACGAAAACGTAGCAGAGAAGAAGGTCATTCTGAATACCAAAAAAAGAATAGACGAGACTCCCGACGTGATAGTGATAGCAAAAAATCGAAATCGTCGCGACGAAAGTCCATAAAAGAGAAAGAATCTAAAGAGGAGCGAAGATCTACAAGAAGATCAGAAAAACGATCGACTAGGGCGTCGTCAGAGTCACAGAAAATTAGCGAACAGTCGCAGTACAGATCGCGGTCGAGGAAATCTAGGAAACGCACCAAATCCAGAGAACACTCTAGGTCCACATCACAGGGTCGGGAAAGATCCAGCTCTCGAGGCCGCTCTCGCAAACGGTCGCCGTCAGAAGACAAACGAAAACGTAGTAGAGCAGTCTCCAAACAGTCTGATGACAAACAAAAGCATCGCTCCAGATCACAAGACATTTCTCATACAAAATCAAAAAATGAGTAAGGAAATTAAATAGAAAAATATATTTACCTAAAAACTGTATCAATATTTTTCTAACGTAATTCTCTTAACGTTTTTCTCTTTCAGTTCTACTGATTCCGATTCAGTAGAAAGACCAAAATCGGCGATGCTGAAAGAAGTTCATCCAGAATATGATCCACATGAACCAATGATAACATCTGCATTCTCGGAAGAAGATTTAAGGAAGTCTAGAGATGATGTGTATGAAGACAGTTATAAAAATGATGTTGGAGATTATCGCAATACTGATTATGTTGTACCTATAGATACTAGCATTATATTGCCTACGGAGAAGTACATGGAGAAACAAGATAAAATATCAGGTAAACATTTTAATTGTATCTATTCCGTAACATTTGATGCTGATAAATAAATCTCTTTCGGTGAGAAGTTGATAATTCCTATGTGCCCTATTTAAATACACCTGCAGATAAAATAATTATTTTGTTCCCAGAACCTGAAAGTGACCAAGAACCTAGTAGTACTGTGGATAATTCGTCAGCCATTGTGTGGAATGGATGTATAAACATGGTAGACGTTGCAAGGTTTTATGTGGCAGCTCATGAGGTTAGATTTCATTGTTTTACTTCAATTTATGAATATTTCTATGGATATCATGAAAATTAATGTTTGATGAATTTATTAAAGGTTTCAGGAAGCGCATCAGATTTGGAAGAAGATTTAAGTGCTGAGCTGGATATTGTGGGTAGAATAAACCCAGATACTGTTTGGGAATATATCGTCAAAATGAAGAGGGCCAGCAATAAAGATATTGTACTACTAAAATTACAAGCGGCCAATGATGAAGAGAAAATGCAATATATAGCTTTGTACAGCTATCTCAGTAGTCGAAATAGGTGTGTGAATAATTTAAATGTTTTGTTAATAAATAATGAACTTTATTTTCAAAAAATTAATCCTTTTGATTTTTTTATTTTTCCTCTGACCTATTTTATATATTTTTTTCTGTTTTGGTAACCTTGCGCTTTATCTCCTGCGCATGGTTTTACAGTGTTTCTGACACAAAAACCCTTTTTAGTACCTACTAATGGCTATTTCATATGAGTTTTTATGTAAAAACATGGTCCCAAATTCATGGTTACTTAATATAAATTGACGAATTTTAGGTTAGGCGTGGTGAAAGTATCGAATACGACATCAGTGAAAGATTTCTACATAGTCCCGTTGCCTGCCAACACGACTTTGCCCCCAATGCTCCTGCCGCTTGACGGGCCGGGTCTCGGCGAAGTGAAAACGCATCTTTTGATTGCTATTGTCATACGTCAAAGGAAAAAGAGAATCGTACCTAGCGTTCATCAAGATTCCATTCCTGCTAAGGTAAAATATATTCTCAAGTGAGCCAGATTATCATAATTATGAATGATAAGGAACTTCTTGATTATTTTTCATCTTGATATCGTAATAGTTTATACTTTAGTTGTATTTTCATAATTATCTAATCTTAAATACATTGTCGTTACTTATAGCACATTTTATTTAACTTTATTTTAAGGAACCTGGCCGTTCATGGTATACTAATGCTTTTAGATAAAGAAAACATCAAAAGAAAGCTTCATGCTCATATCTAAAAAATGTTTTCTTATATTTACCACTTACTGTCAGTAGGTTATGATAATAATATAGAAACTGTAGTGCTAAAGATTAAACCCATTGTTGCCTGCTGCTATTTTTATCTATTGTATTTAAAAGCATCTTAGGGGCAGCAAATATTATTAAGATGTGGGCCTTATTCCTTTACAGACCATCTAACATGTGTAATAAGAATGATATCTACAAATAAGAAGACATTCTTGTTTGTAGATATCATTTGTTGGGTAGATTTAACATACTTTTTGTAATTTTATTAAGTTTATAACTTTCTTAAATACCAGGGGACATCTAATTGGATAGTGTGTTAAAAAAAGTTTCGTAGTATTAAATGTCATACTTCTAAACTTTTTCAAACATAAGTTAACTATGAATGTGTTATTGATAACCATAATCAGAAGTAGTATTGCAGAGATGCAGAATTAAAAGGAATGATAATAATTTAAACCCATTTGTTTGCAGGTGGTTCGTGAGTCCCGCAAACGTTCATACACGCCGCCATTGGCAAACAAGACGACTCTGACCCCGCCGACCTCGCCCCGCCGCCGCGCGCTCCCCCTGCCCGCCGCATACACTTCACCAGCTCTCTCCACATCCGTCAAGGATAAAATTGCTGCTACACTGGGTATGTATCCTACATTTTTATGTGACACGTCATAATGGCCATTGACCACATCCTGCCTGATGGTAAGCTGTCGATCCAGTCCGGGAAAGTAAGCGCTATATACCGTGAAAAATAACCTTGTATAAAATATATTCCCTTACTAAATAAAGCTAAAAAATGTGTCTGGATCGAATGTGAACTCCGCCTACCCTAACGGGGAAAAGGCGTGACAATATGTATGTATTTAAAAATATTTGCTAGAAACATTTGCCGCCATGCTTTGTCGTTTTAATCAAACATAATTATATCTCTTTTCTTTGCTGCTTCACGAATAAGAATTGATTTATCCGAAAATTTATTTAAAAGATGCGTAAATTATTATAAACAAACGGATACTAAACGTAGTTTATAAAATTATACTAAAATTTAAAATAAAGTGTTGAATGATATTTCAGATGACATAGTAATCCTATTGTAATGCTCGCTAGTATAGTCTGACTGAGTAAAACGATGCTCTCGATATAATCGAACATTGCTAGTATGTTGTTTTAAAGTAACATTTATTTTATTTAGCCTCTGCCGATGATGATGAGGCATACAGTCCAGGATCTTCGAGCAGTGGCGGAAGTATCGCGACGTCGCAGCCAGCATCAAACACCCTTCGCAACAAGATGGAAGAGCTCAACAGGCAAATCGAAGAACAGAAGCAACAAATACTTAAAATGACACGAGTTGAAACTCCAGCAGGTGGTGATGTAAGTACTTGTTTCTCATTTATGACAATTTAATTTTAAAAGTTAATAGAACAAAAGAAATATTTATGCGGCGCGGTTGATGGTGCCCCTGATGTTATTTTAATACAGTTGACTTATTGTTTATATATTATTATTGGAATCCAGAATAATCAGAATGAAATAGGGATACATAATAACGAAAGCTTTTATTTCAGGACGAAGCATATTCACCATCGCGCCCCATGACCCCCCCTCCGCCAGTAAACCCACTGGCCGATATAGCTCTACCATCCAATTTGCAAGAGATTCTCGCCACCATCAAGCAGAGGTCAGAACCGGCGCCAGCTGATGTAGACATGCGTTGTCTACCGCCGTAAAGTTTCCATTTATATCTAATATATTGCATAGCACAAGTTAACTGAAATTATCTATAAGACTATCTTCTTTATTTCTTCTTCATATTTGTACATAAGTGTTAGATAACTAGATGATAACCCCTAAATGCCTGAATTCTTTTTCCAGTGATTTTGTGGCTGACTAGGGTTCACATGATCTCGTTCTGTAATTCAATTCTATATACTTAATCAATTTTGTACAGTATGTTCCGCAATTGATTGAATAATTTTTATCTACTGGTGTAGAATGGACTTAGACACAAGTTGTATTTAAACTTTAAAAGTATGATTGAGAAAACTGTTAATTTAGTATGTACTACATACATGTGCAGTGCGAAGCATGAATTGTGTGCAATATGAGTAATGCCATGAATGTGTTTACAAATTGTCAAAAATGTTGAATCTTTACTTATTTCCCATATTGGTAAAATTGTATATAGACTTAGTATATGTTTACATCATTTTCGAAATCATAAATGTGGTGTACAAAAACTTAGATATAATTGTAGTGGTTTTAACTAGCAATTTTAAGAAAAATATATTTTATCTTCTATTGTCAAAAAACTATTATGAAATAAAGAAATGTTTAATATTTAATATTTTTTTTACTTCAACTACTCATCATATAAAGATTTCTTTCTATGCCTGTTTTGTTGGAATGGAGAATTATAACCGAATTTTGAATTCTTATTTAGGTTTTTGAACATGTCTTGCCTTATAAAACCTTTTTTTATTTTATTTTCCATGGCCATTATTTTAGTTTCCATTAGTTTTCTTCTAGGAATATGCCTTAATGCATAGTCCCAACTGTGGTTTAGTTTTAAGTCCAATAGTATTGGAACCATGTGATTAATGTTGATGTTCTTTTTCGAGCCTGGTGCCCATTCCAGATATCTGTCGAGAGGTAACTTGGCCATCTTAATTCCGTCCCTCTTGGCTTTGGCTAGTGAAAGAGGTTCATTGTTGGCCTGAAACATAATTACAAGTATTATTGATTAAATATAACATATAATAATAAAAAATTAACAAATTTATTTTCTTCACAAAACTTTACTTAAGGGCTATGTTTACAAAAGTGATAAATTACAAATTATAATGTAGTTTTGTGGGAGACTGGACCCTGAAACTAAGCCTATATTTAGACTTGATATTTTCTTGTCTCCAGGCCCTGCACTTAATTGTCTTAAACATATTAATTACATACATATATATGTTGTGTTAGATAAATAAATATAATAAATCCTAGTGCATTAACTTTAAAATAATATTATAAAATATTTTATACATACCCTGTCAACCATGCAACCAACAATGTAAACAGCATCATGATCATAATTAGTCAATTCTTCACGGCAGTGTGGTGTAAGGTAAACCAACTTGTTTTTGGGGAAAATATCAAGATAACTCTCTCTATGAATATTCATAGGAAACCAAGGCTCATGAAGCGATGGTATAAATTTTGTGAGTTGTTTCATAAATTGCCCATTAAAATTAACATTACACATATGTATATTGAAAGGATCTTTATGGAGCCTGTTGTCACCAAATACAAAAGTCATTTGTTTAGCAGCATTTAATGCTTCTCTTGCGATCATGTTGTCTTCATATGAACAATCAATGACCACAGATAATCCATACGACATAGCCTGTAATGTCCTGTTAAAAAGATTATCAAGTTTATAAATTTACATACAGAAAACAACCAGACCAGGACGAATATCCATTTATAATGTACATAAATATTTGTCCGGTGTGGGAATCCAAACCACAGTCAAATTTCGGAATGTAAATGTGATTTCTTACTGAGAACAAAAATCATTTGGTTCACTTTAATTCACTTTATGTAAACCCAGACACAATTATAACCTTTCAAAGATTACTGTATCCAGTTACTTGCGTGGGACCTAACAAACCTTGCAATTTAATATCAATAAAGCTATAGCAACACAGCTATGTTTTTTTAAATTAAAAAAATTTACATTATATCAGCTATAAGAGCCATAAGTGGCTAGTGAAATTGATCCTTAAAAATAAAACCATACTTTATTTTTAATTTTAAAATGTTACAGGCATATTATATTTTACACATTCATGTAGAGTATTTCAAGCCATATACCCTAAACATCATATAAGTGAATCTTAATGTTTTAGTGACTACAGATTGTTTATTTAGTCCAACTGCAATAGAAACATGGTAGACATTTACCTACCTGAAATTAAAATAAATGATCTCTTAGCTTACCTATAATTGTCAAAGTGATTTATAGACTGGTCTCTTATCCGCAAAAACAATGACTGATGTTGTAAGCCGTAATAAATATCGTCAGCAAACTCTTTGGTCTCTTCAGGTTTGTATGTTTCAAGTTCTTTTTTTCTTGCTTCTTTTTTTGCCTAAAAGATATTCATAATAATATATATAACAAATTAATTATGAAGAGAGTATTCCATTAGTTTCTGCAACATAGGGTATTTTGTATCTTATATTTTTTCAATATAGAAAATCTGTGTAGATATCAATTAATTTAAATATAAAATACCTAGAACTAAATATAAATTAAACCAAAGTTGGATATTTATCATTGTAAAGGTTTTAAAAGAATTATTTACTCTTGCTAGAGAAAATCAATTGACCAAATAGGTAGTGCCCACTTTCATAAATAATACAATTTACTACTAAAATCATTCTTAATTTGGCTGTATTTGTGTTTCACAAAATTAACAACTGACTTTCTTAGGCAGTACCATTATTGATCCTCATTGAATAAAAAATAGATTATTTTAAAGTGATTTTTAAATTAGTTATTGTTTAAGACGTAATCAAAATAACACTTACTTTTTGATTTTCCCTTGATTTTTCTGATTTCCACAAATAGCCAAGATAACTAATTCTTTGATTTTTACTATTTAAAGAGTATAAGTGTTCCCATTGCCCCAAATTCATTAAAGTTGGTGCACATCGCCCATCTTGGCGCATGACCTCAACCTCCAGCATTAGTATTCTAAGTTTTTTTTCAGAATCAGGATTACCTCGAGTTATATGTTCAATTAGCTTTTCTGTGAAGATATTTACATAAATACACATAATGTCATATTAAAAGACACCACCAAGTGTCTTTTCATATAATATAACCTATGAAATCAACAATTCTTCTCATGAAGTTTTCATTACATTTATATCAGAACCTGAATAGAATTTAATATTAAGAAAGCCTTGTTGGATCTTTATTGTCTGGAATTATAGTGCCTTCACAGTTTGCAGAAATAAATATTATTTTTGTACCTGACTCATCCTCCACATTAGTGATAAATCGTAGTGGTTGATATTGATTCCATCTCATTTTGTCACTGATAACTGTGAGTGGTATAACATTATTTATAGGTTTCTTCACAAGATTAATAATTGACCTGATACAATACATATTTGAAAAAAAAAAATTTACACACAAAATATTATTTTCACTTCAATGAAAGTACGACTAACATTGCACTTAATTAAAATTATGAAGTAGATATTACTTAATATAATTAGCTTCCTTTTATAGAAAAAATAAACAATTCAAACAATACCGGACGGAACCCACAGAACGCTCCGCTAGGAGTAAAATTGTGTTCTGTGACAGAACGTCACATTAAAGTAAAGTAACTCAACACAACAGTAAATAGCCAGATGTGTAGGTCTACAGAGTAAGTAATAAACAGCTTGATAAAAAGACAAATAACAGATATATAGAAAAGACATTAGTTACCACAAGTTGAAGTGACGTTCACACATGCCTTGGACAGAAACCAAGCTTGAATTAATGATGAATTTTTAGACAAAAATAGTGTGTATTATTGTGTATATTATTCAGACATTAAACAAAAATATAGTAAGTCATTCAAACATTTGAGACAACTTATTTTCCATCATTATTAAGCACAAGTGTCTAAATAATATAAAATTTTGTCATTCCCATTAGAAGCACTATTTGGCTGTCCTTGCTGCTCAGTGCTTACTACTAATAATATACTCTTTCTGTCAAACAGGATACGGTTTAAGTAAGTTTGACAAGGTAAGCCGAAATCTTCGATTTTATTGTTGATCGAAGGCCGAAATTCATCGCACACACTATCCTATTCGTCTAACTTCGTTCAACTTCGCGAGTAGTGTAGAGGAGGCATACACCTTACTCTGTTTGACAGGCAAAGCATATTATTAGTAGTGAGCAGCAAGTCCAGCAGCGACTTCTTGGCGGGAAAGTGAAGCGTCATGTCTGCAGTTTGGTTTTATTTTCTAAAATTTGTGATATTTGAACATTAATGTATAATAACGATAGATTATTAAACGTTAAGTGTTTATGATCGTACATGAGTGTTGGTAATTGAAACAAAACAGTGCAACATAACTTTTCAAATTCTCTCAAGAAGTCCATGAGAGATCTCAACATAGTCCCACATCTTTACTGAGGAAAGAAAGACAGAAAGAAAAATATTTATTTAATACAAGTTGCAAGAAAAAATAATGACATAACATAAGTACAAAATATAAATAAATAAATAATAATAATAAATATTCTCTTACAATCACACCAATTATTTAGTTCCAAGATAAATATCATTACGAACTTGTGTTATGGATACTAAATAACGGATAAACATACATATTTTTTTTGTAAATACATACTTAAGAATTTAAGATACATAGGAGAACACCCAGACCAGAACAAATATTCATGTTCATGCACACAAAGATTTGTACTGCGGGAATCGAACCCACGACCTCACGAGTGAAGTGCAGGCACACTGACCTCCCCGCCATATCGATCGTGATATAGTTAACAAAAATCAGGAATAATAAGAACTTAAGTAAGAGAAGAACTCAACTTGTATTGAAATGGTGTCAACTCATTATTGTCTAACATCATAGAGATGTCGCGACGCAATGGGACTCGAGGGGCTCGGGGGGCAACTCATTTAACATTTTTATCACCACTCATTTTCATTTACTATGATTTTTATGTTATTAATATATTTCTTACTTGACACTGGCTAAATGTGCAAAACGCACGAAGCCATTATTTAAAAAAAAGATAAAAAATCCAGCAGCGAGCTTAGTAAAGTTACTTGGAGACTTCTTGGCGGGAAAGTGAAGCGTCATGTCTGCAGTTTTGTTTTATTTTCTAAAATTTGTGATATTTCTAACAGTAATGTGTAATAACAGTGGATTATTAACCGTTAAGTGTTTGTGAACATACATGAGTGTTGATAAATCAAACAAAACAGTGCAACATCACTTTTCAAATTTTCTCTCAAGGAGTCCATGTGAGATCTGAGTATAGTCCCAGATCTTTACTGAGGACTCTAAAGGGTTTAGGGGAGGGTATCTCATTTACCATTTATCATCTTTATCACTCATTCTCATTTACTATGAATTATATTATTATTAATATATCACTTACTTGATACTGGCTAAATGTGGTAGACGTACGAAGCCATCATTTTAAATAAAGAAAAAAATGGTTGCCTGTAAAGTCGTTTTTACGGGCGAAGATTTTACGTGACAACGTCTTTTTCTCGGTAGAATATTTATTGATATGAATATAATTAAATTGCACAATAGGAACAAGGAATTCTAGTGCTGCGCGCGCGGCAGACCGATCATAGTTGAGTGGGAGAGAGACGCAAGGCATTCGCCGGGCCTCTCTCTCGTTCGGTGACTCATCGTAACGTTACCGAGCGTTACACTTTTTCATAAGTGACTCCCAGCCGCAACCTAATTTAAGACGTTGTCACGTCAAAAAAGAAAAGAGTGTGGGTGGTGGACTGGTGGCACAGAACACAATTACTCCTTGAGAAGAACATCAACTACATACAAAAAAAATGAGAACGGAAATCTTGTGCTTGTGCTGCCATCTAAAGTCAGCCCAGTAAAACTATTTCAAGCGGGAAATTTAAATAGTCTCATGATTCAATAGTTAATTAAGGTAGGCGCCTCCAGACCAAGCGAGCAGCGTCGCGAGGTAACTTTCTCACATGCTGCTCACCTGGTCTGTAGACGCCTTTAGAATGAATCTAGCATTTTATATAGAAAATACATTGAAAATGCTGGACACATTTTCTAATTTTCATACGAGATTGGAAATAAAACGATTGATTGATATCGATTCGTGCTTTATTTAACAAGTATAGTTAAAGAGTATGTTACATATTGCAAAAATAGAACAACAAATATTCATTTTTACACAAATTTTTATAGTTTTATAATATGTGGTAAATTGGTACCTAATATAATTCTCTTTCTCAATTTCTTTATTGCAGTCTCATGGTGTTACAAGGATGACTTAGGATAATATAATATGTACATGAGACCCTGAATCTTACGTATACTATTAACAACTTATCTAGGTGCAGAGCTACAAATTTAACATTGTTATATTTGGCACAACAGAGGTTTTGTACCGAATAAAGAACACAATAATATAACACTGAGATAATACCATTAATACCCGTCTACTGAATAATATCCTATATAAGGTCATACATTTGTGGCCTTGCAAATGTTTCTCTGTATTCAATAACTATCCAATAAATTTTAGGTTTTAGTAAGGTTTTCACGATTCAATAGCGAAGAAATTAAGCATTCCAGTGGGATAATTGTTGTTTTTAAAGATGACAGTTACTACCCAGAACGTATTTCAATTTTATGCGATACATAAATGAACCCAACTCAATATTAAAACAGTCGGAATTATTGAATCAAAATCCTACTAAAATCGAATAGGTAGTTATTGAGTTAAGAAAACATTTATCAGGCAAGGTTTGTATGAACCGCTGAGTGTATAAAACAAACAAGCCTCTTGCCTCAACTGTTTAAAAAGAAATACAAACGATTCAACAAGAATATGAGTTTGCTGGTCGGCAGACTCCTTAACATAGAAAAATCAATTACTTAAGTAAAATCGTTTAGTGAATGATTGTTACGATATGAGTGAGATAAAGATATTTTATTATTATTGTATGTCTTTCACCTTCACGGGTCCAATGGTGACCCGGATAATTGGAAGGCGTGTATGGAGCTTTATGTAATGTATGCATTAGGTACGTTATGTAACCATGTTGTAACTAACGTTCAGTAAAAGTCCTTGAGTAATTTATACAACACTTATAAAGAGGTTGTTGTCTTGGATGTTGGAGGTAACCCCTGAAACTACTTATGCCATTTCAAAAAATATTTCACTAATACCTATTTAAAATCGGCCTTTAAGTTGTACATTATTGAAAAAAATCTAAAGAATAATTCTAAAGTCCACTCGAGCGGAGCCAGCTAGTTTATTTATGGCACATCATAACAGTTGTTGTGACAAAGTAGATACAAATAATATGGACAAGGACCTACCTATAAGCTACAACAAAAGTACCTACCTATTTCTAGCATGACTAAATGTAAGCAACAATATCTAGATTTAGACTAGAAAGCAGAAACTGCTGCCTGGAAAATAACCATAATATACTGCTACTTAGGTGTGAGCTAAAAAAAACGGATTACTTTAGGTACAACCCAAAAAACTGTTTATTTAGCTTTTCTACCAACTTATTATTATTATTTATTATTATTATTTATTACATACAACAATTAAATACTTAACCAAAAACTAAATTATGAATTTCAAATTGCCACTTTATTTACTCCAGCTTTTCATGAAATGTCATTATCATAATAATTATTTTAATATGAGATTAATAACTAATCTTATGTTTCAATCATTATGGAATATAAATTAAATTTTACGTAAAGAAGTATAACCTATTTCTAATAATTTATTTACTTATGTAAAATTATATTCATCTTACGCTTGAGTGCAGACGCAGATGCTTCTTCTGCGAATTGTCTGTTTTTCAAAATACAAAAGCGTTTCACACAAATCATAAAAACACTTAAGGCTATATGATTAATATTTTGTTGTTTATGTAGTTCACATTTAATAAAATCAAAATTAACATTTTCTTTCATATATATTAAACAAAATTTCCTAAGGCAAGTGAAGTGTCCTTTTTCATTTAAATATTTGTTAACAATGCACCCACAGTATTCCACACAAGCCACAAAATTTTTATTTGCATAATTTAAACTTTAGTTTTAGATTTTAAAGTTTTTATGCGATTTCGCAGTTGACAAATCTTTTTCATATATTTAGTGCATTTGGCACGCAAGATTTTTTCTTTCCCAATTTTTGTAATATTAGGTAAAGGCTCATCATGTGCAGTACTTATCATTTGAACATTAGTCATATGTCTTAAAGAGACCGGTTGTGATTGTTCAGGTTGAAGTTCCGCTACAACAGCACTTGTTGCACAAAGCGATTCGATGTGAAGGTCCAGGTAAACCTTCCCCAACGTAAATGGGCAACTCATGTACACTCTGAAACAAAATAAAGGTATGATGAAAATTTGTTCAGCAGCCAGTGTGTGTACTTAAATTTAAATTTTATTTTACTTACATCTGAAGGCACAGCAGTTATAAGTAGTTTTGTCTTGGAAACATCTGTAAAGTCTTCATCCTTAAAATGTTTCTGGCAAAGCATTCTATGTTCACTGTGTAATTTTGCCTGGAATGTTGTAGAGCTATATTCCCTTTCAGGGAATATGTATTTCGCCCATAGTTCACATCTAAAAATAAAAGAAAAATAATGTCATAGGTACTTTTTATACCATCAATATCTTTGTGTTTATAGTTCAAATGAGCAATAAATGTCTATTTAATTTAGTTTAATTTATAGCTCATAATTTAATTTCAAACCTAACTGGTTACTTTTCTAATAGATTTGTTCAATACTGTTGGTTACTACTGTTTACTATACTGTAATTCAAATCTGACCCTTTGAACCTTTTCTTATGCTCGGGCTCCACCTAAGCCTTTACGGATAGTGTTGTCTCGTTTCTTTTCCAAATGAAAGAAAAGAACAGGAATATTAATAATGCTATAATAGACGCAGGTGGAGCAGTGGCATTAGATTTACAAGTTACTGTAATTACTGCATTACTGTAATTTGAGAAATTGTAGTAGCCTGGTGTGCCGTTGTCTGTAGATTGTGCAGACAGCATGCATATATATTTTTGATGCTGACAGTCAGCACAATAATGATTGGCTTAAAATCTCTCGATTGTTGTAAGACACTAATAAGTAATACATACCGAACAAGGTTCCTTATTGCAGGTTTAGGAAACCGAAACAATTTAACATTGTCCTTGGCAAATGAGCAGCCGCACCTGAAGCATTTCCTCTTATTTTCTGCATCTGCCATCATAAGATATGAAAGTCTGATAGTTTGATTGACACGAAACTGATACACTATTAGCTAGAGTAGAGTTAGAGTCAATATCTCACGTTGTCTGCATAGTTCACTGTATTAAGTAGGTAACACTTTAAACGGAGGAACAGAAGGTCGACTCGACGTTTGGTTCGGTAGATACTTAAATAGTTCAGTGAAAAAGCAATACACTATAAACTAGGGTTAGAGTCAATGTCTCATGCTAAGAATCACAATTCACTGTACTTTGTAACACTTATAACGGAGGAACAGAAGCCTGACTCGACGTTAAAGCGAAAAATACAATACAATGAAAAAGAAACATTCGAACTTCGCTCACCACAACAAGACGAAAACAAACATACGCCATATTTGTTTGCATGGAGAGAGGTCACGGATCCATTGGTGTTGCCAGCAATTAAAAATAACTTAATGATCCTTTTTTGATTCGATAAGTAGCAACACTGAAATTCAGCCCTTGTAGGTAATTTCATAAGCTTCATACTAAGCGGACACGGGCTGACTGGTGGTGTGTGGGCAGAAAAAGGTTAGGATTATAATAAAAAAGTATTTTAATTTATAATTGTTGTATTCTAAATATATTGTTATCGTTATATATATTTTTTTAGATCTTTACAATGGCTTTGACGGCAGTTTTGCGGCGTACTTTCATAAATGGAACCTTATATTCCGCTGCTACGTTAAGGTTTGCGTCAACAGAGAATGAAAAAAATGTTTACTTTGATGTATCAGCGGATGGAGAGCCGCTCGGTCGTATTGTGATGAAGCTTAATTCAGAACTGGTTCCAAAAACTGCTGAAAACTTTAGAGCCTTATGTACGGGGGAGAAGGGTTTTGGATACAAAGGGTCTTCATTCCATAGAATCATCCCGAATTTTATGTGCCAAGGTGGTGACTTTACTAATCATAACGGTACCGGAGGGAAATCTATTTATGGGCGTACCTTTCAGGATGAGAACTTCAAATTGAAGCATACTGGAGCTGGTATTTTATCCATGGCAAATGCTGGTCCCAACACTAATGGTTCTCAATTCTTTATAACAACTGCTGCTACTCCATGGCTAGACAGGAAACATGTAGTTTTTGGGGAAGTTGTGGAAGGTCTAGAAGTTGTTAAAAAAATGGAAAGTCTTGGCTCTCGAAACGGACAGCCTTCTAAAAAAGTGGTTATTTCTGAGTGTGGTGAGTTGGATTAAAGTAAAACTTGTTATAATTTGTAAATATAGTTATTTTTTAGTAATGTTGATACTAGTAGTTACTGTAAGCATTTCTAGTTGTAGATAAAAATAAATCAGTAAGTAGTTTATGCTATGTAGTTTTATTTTATTACATTGTGGTTAATAGGTATAAAAAATATTTGTTATAAGTCATCAAAAATGTCATGACCCCGTTTTGTGCTGATCCGAGCAACCATCTCATTAGAGTTGTATTCATAGCTATAACAGTCCAAGTCTACTTAATGTTAAGAAAAGACAATTCATAACTTGCATTCAGATGGGCCATACTTGTTTTGCTACTTACCATGCCAACCTTTTAGTAATATAATTAACGAGGTATTTTTTTAAAACATGGTAATGTTCAGAGGTTAAGTACCTCTCCTGGTTACAACAGATTTATTAGTCTATCTATATTTAAAGGCACATGCTTGTTTGTTTGCGACTCTGAAACAACATATGGCATCAAAATCTATGTAAACATCAATGGTCATATTTTTAAGAAGGCAATTTATATCATAATCCTTGCACTATCCCCATTGCCCCAGACTAAAGCCCAGGGTCTGCTCACTGGTCTAACCAGATTTGGTTGAACTTCAGATATTACATGGAGCAACCTTACCTTCACAACTCAAAATAATATCATTCATCATCAATCATTCTATGGTTAAACCACTTGTCAGAATATTAAAAGGCACTGACTTTCTAATAACGACTGCCAAAGATGTACATGATAGCCAGGCTTAACATCCTTTCCAAGTCACAGAGCAAGTGATAATTACGTGCATAACTTCTATGACTATGGGTCTAGCCACTGGGCTATTCTTGATCTAAAGGCAATTAATGTCTCCACATTGTCCTGACAGGTACAATTAAGTACAGTTAATAGAATAGTCATTAGTTGTAGATAGTCAATAAAAACAAATTTACTGTGTAATAATTAACCTAAACCTCACTGTGAATTTCCTTAGTAGACCTCAAGATTTGTAATTGCCAATCTTATTTATATGACTAATTAAATTAAATATATTTTAGGTGATTTGGATAAAGAAATAGATATGAAGACTTAGGCTGAAAGTTAACATTGCAGAAATTACAACGTCCGAATCCAAAAGTCCACCAATTTGACAAAGCACAATTTATTAGTTTAAAATTAAGTACTTACTTATATTATTTATGAAACTAACGAGTAAATATTAAAATGTTCTAGAAGTGTTTCATTTGACTGTTTCAAGCAGTGTAAGGCTAATTCGGCTGATAGACATTCATATGGACTTTCCCTGGGGTTAATAAACATTATATGCTTGTTTGATGAACAAGCAAATAATATATCTTTAAGTGCTGTGTGAGGGCCATTTCCTTAAACTCTTTGAAAATATGTTTAGGACAAATATAGATAATCCAAAAGTTTTTGTTGTTTTGTTTTCTGTTGGCATTACTATGCCTTTAAATGTAAGAACCTAATTGTGTGGACCAAATAAATAATTTTATGCTTATGCTTAAAAGAATTCAAAAAATTCAAAATTCTTTTTATTTCATAAACTATTACATAGTACTTGAAAACGTCAAAATTATAAAAAAATAACAAAAACAAATAAAATATAATTATACTAAAATCACGAAGCTTAGATTCACTTGCAACCAAACAATTTAAAAAAACAAAAAATATTTAAGTGCAAGTGAATCTAAGTGCCAGTTCCGAGCCACCGCTCTGTAAGAAGAACTGGCAAGAAACTCACAGGCTATGCTCTTTTAAATTATCGATTGGTTAGTTACAATCTTCATTTGTCTGTGACGCTATACAATGCAACATAATATAACAATATTCATGCTTTAAGTCATTCATATTAGAATAGCCTGTATGAAACGGCAGTTTAATCCCAAGCATTTTTATCAGCCACATAAATTGTAACTTGTTCTACCAAGATCTTAAAAGCCCAAGCCAACTTCATCTGCAAGTGGTGCACCTGCCAATCAACGGGCGAAGCTCTGGCAAACAACACTTCCGGGTAAGCGGCAAAATGGTCGCCACTTATTTAGGACCAACTTACTTACTTGGGACCAATAATATAGTTTACGGAATGTGTATAATATGCCCCTGCCCACTATTTTTTGATCCATGGTCATGTGCTATAAAGGATATGTAAATTATTCTATAGTTAATTTAGCTGTCAGGATATTAAAAGGAACTGACCTGCATTTGTTTATGGCTGCCGGAACCACTAGCTTAACCTATTAACCGCCGACAGATTAATCCGACAAAATTTTCTGGGCTTATTTCGCCAGGGTCAAACTTTTACGACCAAATACCATTACTCGGTTAATCTGCCTTTTTGTTTGATAGCATTTTATAATATTAAAATAATGTTCATATTTAGTAAATAGTTGAACACCGTAATCATATTAACTTTAGTTTCTTAATTCTAACACATAAAAAATAATGTCTAAAGTTACAGAAATTACTGATATTATTCTTCAAAAAGTGTATTGATGTCCAACGCCCATAGAAATATCCGACAATAAAGATAGGACATAGCAATGATTTACTGATAGAAAAATGCACATAAATCAAACAATTTCTGTTTATACTTACTAATTTGATAAAAGAATAAATAATGCCATTGTTGCTATGGATATAAATGTGTTTATTTTATTTTGCTTATAGATAATAAATAAAGCTTAACAATGTCAGTAACTGAACTGACAATTCCCATTTCTAGTCTTCATGTTTAGAAACGGATATTGCTAGTACACCTCGTGCCACGGTCGGAAAAAGACGACCGCTTCTGACGTCTATTGTTGTGCTTAAGCGTAACTAAATAATTTAATTTACACGTGTTTTCATGGGATGGTCGAGTCAATATATTAATATAAAACATTAAAGATTTTTAATATTGATATGCGTCACTATACGATGCTGTTAATTATTACGTAACTGACTGAATAAATGAATAACCGACTTGGTATTACATGGATCTCACAACTTTTTACCGTAGAACAACTGAGTTGCGAGACTTTGTTTTTTTGACAAGTATTGTTTTTGATGGGATTCCTCTTTCGCGACCAGCAATACGTTTTCTATACATTTAAACATCGACTATTGCAGATGTCCATATTATCAGGGTTTTTACGAATACTCACATTCGCAAATGCGAAATATTTCGTATCAAACAGATGAGAACGTACTTAAAATTTTTAAAAGTATAAGAAACTTGGCATTTTTCATCCGCAACAACCCTGACCCATATGGAGGCTCAGCATCAGTTTGAATATCAACTTCTATCTATCCCTATAAAAGTTTGAATATTTTTACACCTATTCAGTACAACATAAGGTGCATTTTTTAAATAGTAATGACAAAATTTACAAAAAAGTGCAGATTGTAAGTTTGCCGTGGAGGTGACGGTCATCTAGGTTCAGGGTACTGGGTAATGAAAGATATAGTTTCAAAATAAGTATGCAATTTTTATTAATCACTAAATGCAACAAATTAGTTTAGGGGAGTTGTAACCATCAACGTCTTGTGACTGATGTAACAACTTACAGCTAACTCAGTATCAAGTCTTAAAAACTACTGTAATAAGGCAATTTTTAAAGATTAAAACACTCTCTTCCATATCAAACTATTTATCTCTCTTAACAAATATATAATATGACAAAAATTTATATGACAACTTGTCTTAGTTAAAATCTGAGATATATATCTTTATCCATATTGCTTTATTTTTGATTTGTATGTGACTTCTTTTTAATAATGGGGTTTTTATTATTACTTCACAAATTGTATGTTAATAATCCAAATTGTACAATTCTGCCCTATTCACATTAATTTCATTAGCATCCATGAATTGACATTATTATTTTTTATAAGAGAACCCAATAAGTTTGTGTTAGTTATTTTAATTATTAACCTTTTTATTTCACAGCTAAAATTTATAATAGCATTATCAAACTTATATTCTTGAAATTAAAAATGCAATATTATTTTCAGAAGTGTCATTAAAAAATACAACATGTAGTAAAAATAAATATAAATAAGTAATATACAAATTAAATATTCATTAAGAAAATCAAAACAACTGTCTTTTATGGTAAGACAACATTAGACATTAATTTACTAACTCACCATTCTGAGATCATTAAAATAAAGGAAAATTTATGTCACACTGTGTACTTTTTTATAATTGGCAATTTTTGTAGTTCTTTGTTTTGTATGCATAACATTAGACAATCAGGAAGGAATGTAAAATTTAATAACTATTTGAATAGAAATAGGTACATATTTAGTTACAAAAAAATATGATATTCAAAGTCATGAATAATAAATTAATTAAATAACAGTGGAGAAGGGAGTGGCAAACTTAAAGAGATATTCTATTGCTTTGAATATAATTTGAGACTGTACTTTATATTGTGTAGGCTGTGTCGCAATTATACAATAACTTACGTAAAGAATTAAATAGAAATTTCAATGGTTTTGCAGATATAAAAGACTAAGTAAACATTGTAACTGTTATTAAAACATACGATCAAATTAGCTACACTTTGATCAAACAGGTGCCTGAATGATGATTTTAAGTATTTAAGAAATTATAAGATAAAGAACATTAAATATGAAACTAATATTTTAGTACTGAGCATGTGTAAAGCAACCACTATATATTTTCTGCGAAACTATTATGATTTAAAATAAAGTTGGGACGTATAAATTTTTAAAATATATAATTTGTAAATAAACATTACCTCACTTCATTGCTAGAACGAGGGTTTTTTTTGGACTAAAGACTTTTAAACACTAAGATTTCACAGGCATATAGTGTTTAAACAGATATTAAAGAGCAGTTGTGTTCGTAAGTGATTTTTAAGGTGTAGATGAGGATTTTATTTTATTTATGGCATCTAATGCATCTTAAAATCAATACTATTTTTTATTTATTTTTCCAAGTGCAAGAGGTGTTCAAATATACCATTACAATCTACGTTAATGTCAATATTATCTTGTGATGTGAGTTATGATCCATTTGATGTGAATGACTGCTTCCTATAGACCACTGTTGTGGTTGAGTTAAGTACATAATATACAATTACTTTTCGATTAGTTAGATCTAAAATTATTGAGATAAGTGGCATTAAAGATACTTAAATTTCCCGATTCAGTTGTGTATACCAAGTAATTTATTTTCATATTGATATAAAGAATATTAAACCGTTTATTTTGATATATACTTGTCTTACTTCTTCTTTTTACCAATAGGAAAAAAAAAGTCAAAAAGTTTAAAATGAACAAACACAACAGAAATCGGGGTCTAAATAACCTAAATTGCCACACAGTAGCACCACTATAATGATGTGACACTAAATGGTATGTAATCGACAGAATTGTGTGAGATTACTAATTTAAATTAACTTTATTTAGAATTGACATTAGCTAATCAGATTCGTCAAATCAAACAATCTACATTCTAAATCAACTAACTACGAGCGAAAGTTTTAACTAACTACAAGAAGGCTTCGAGACTACAGTAAGATATGATCGTAAATCACTCGTTCGTATATATTTTTTATATACGACGAATTTAAAAATTTCACTAGTTTTTCTTTTGATATATTCGTGGGATGGAGATGTTATTTCGTATTACAACAGTAATTAGCGCGAAATAGATACGCAAAGTGTGAAGAGGTACGAAGTCAGTATGGTCCATATACAAGTACATGTACATAGATCAGTACATGCGCTGATCTATGTACAGTCAGTCAATCATTGTACTAGTAATCCGAATGTGCTATCCATACTATAAACACCATCGGATTGACTTTGACCTCGGTACGCACGTTATTGCTTAAAGCCTGTGTTCCAAACACTAAAATGTTACAAGAAAATCGATCCCAGCAACAATTTGGCAAAACAATATTGCTGCCAAGTTCGGTTTTAACATTTGTAGTTGTAACGTCCATGAACCGGGCGCCCTGCAACTTAATTCCACAAAATTAAACAGTTCGACGTCAGATAGATACAACAGATACAATCGTCAACACGTTCCGACGTATAAATACAAAAAAAGAACTTCTTTAGGCGCCTTATGGCTTAAATTTCCATATGTTACTTAATCAACGATTTCAAAGACGTATTCACTGTTTAAGTCAGTAGAATAAGCCTGCTGTTTCGTGAATAACTTCAGAAGGGATTGCACTAGTAACGAGGCTGTCTGGATTGTGGTGTGTGTTCAGACGGCGGGATGGTGGTGTGCGTGCAGATGGTCGACGCTGCGGCCCTTCTGCAGCGCGGGGGGAGGCGCGGGGGGCGCGGGCAGCGGCGCGTGGTGCGAGCCGGTGCGCCGGTGCCGCGCCGCGCCGTGAGCGAGCCGCGTCGTCGCCCCACTACTCAGGTCCTTCGAGCCGGACCGCCGATGCCGCAGCGCGCCTCCGCTACACTCTATCAACCGCTTACTCTCCTCGTCCGCGCACTTAGTCAACGGCAACACAGGCAGATCTAAACTCTCCATACTCTTCAGTGTTAGTTGCTTGATTTGCTCGAAGCTCAACTCGCGCGAATTGGACCGCGAGTGGACTTTGAAGTCGCGCGAGCCGCTGCGGGAGTGCGACGCTGATCTAGGAAACGCGCGAGGCTCCTCTGCGGAGTGTTGTCGGCCGCGTGGCTCCAGCTGTATAGTCTTGGAGTCGTTCCGAAGGTGGCGCGAGGCGACCAGAACGCGCGAGTTCTTGCCGCTGGAAGGCCGCGACTGCGACTCCTGCGAGTACTGCGAGTCAGTGCGCTGAAGTTTCGGTCTGCCGACGTCGTGTGATCCCACCACTGACTCCAGCGGCGTCGTCGTCGCAGAACTTGGCCCTGATGTCACCCCTGAACGGAAACCGCTCGCATTGTCTGCTGAAGGCAGTTCTTCAAATACTGAAAGAAATAATATAACATTTATGAAAAAACGATAATATTATAATTTGGAGCTAATACTGCATACAAAACCTGCGCTAACAATCGCAAAGCGTTTGCCGCTTACGTCCTGCAAGTGGCGTGGACTTGAGTGGGACCTTAATTAGAACATAATTATCTTCGCGAATCTTAACGTACACAAAATGGGAGGCACGTGATTGCCACGCAATGCACCACATACTTTACAAAGTATATAATACATATTATGTATCCGGCTTAAGAAGCGCTCGTAGCTCTGCGGTGCTCGGTGGTCGGAATCGATCACCGAAGTACAGCAGAGTTTACAGAGGTCAGTCCTTGGATGGGTGATCGTTTGTGTGGCATTTGATATCGGGCGCTTCCGTGCTTCGGAAGGCACGTTAAGCCGTTGGTCCCGGTTATCACTAAATGTGGTAGTCGTTATGCCATGTTAGAGGCCTAATGGGCGGCTTGATAAATTCTAACAGCAGGACGCCATACACCTGCCTCCGCCAATCCGCACTGGGTCCGCGTGGTGGAGTATGACCCAATACCCTCGCACCTTGGTAAGTGAGAGGAGGCTCGTGCTCAGTAGTGGGACGTTTATGGGCTGAGATGATGATGATGATCCGGCTTAAGGCAAGATAAGATAAGGTACATATTTAAATTCGAGCATCCGTAGAGAAAGTTTTATGGGTGATGTTCTATAAAAGAGATCGATACGTAGTGAGAAGTATAAAATATACCGTAGCAAAAACAATAAATGTGGATACATACATATATAAATTCACGACTGTTTTCCCGAAGGGGTAGGCAGAGGCATATTAGTCGCCTACACTTCGCCAATTATATAGTTGGTCCCACGTAATAGCTGGCGAGGCTATTGCTGCTTAGCGGGCACTGTTATGTTTGCCAGAGCCTCGTCCGTTGTTCGGTAGGTGCACCACTAGCAGATGAGGTTGGCTTGGGCTCCTTTGGTCTTGGTAGGAACCCTGTACACCCATGTAATAAATGCAGATAAAACTTACATTTATCTAAACTGATGATGGAGCCCGCAATGTCCTTGTGGGGATCGAGCGGCGCGGCATCTTCGAGGTTCTTGCGTCGCCGCACTAGCCACCAGTCGGCTAGGAATATGCCTAGAGCTACTATTTTTATGCCGCCACATAGACCGACATATCTGAAACAAATTCATTGATATTTGAGTAACATGCTGAATGATTTTTAGTTTGAAGTGTTGAACTTAAAAGAGAAAATTGGTCACTTTTTTATCTTAGTGAAAGTAAATGATGCTAAAAAATTCGTAAGTATTTAACAAATCTGTGTGATGTGACTCTTTTTTTTTGCAATTGGCAATTGTTGATACTATCCATTTACTGGGACTTAGGTTAGAGTATCAGAATATTTATTTGCAAAAATATTGTGACAAGTAGTGTTAGGTACATAGAAACAAAAGTATTTAAAGTAAGTATTAGGTGTATAAAATCCACTAACATTTTAGATCATAGAAAAAGCCAGTTTCAATAATTTTTGGCATAAAAATGTTTATCTCTCAATAAAAAGGGTAATTATTTGTGAATATTACCTGTATCTAAACTGCTCTATATCATAAAGCAAGCACCGGCCACCCTTCTCCCCGCTGCAGGACTGTTTCCACAGGATGCACGTTGAGTCGATGAGGTTCCCGAATACGATTGGTGCCGGGATGTAGCCGAACAGCCGGAATATCACAAACTGCATCCCCAAAGCGAACGAGCGCTCTTCTTCGCTGACAGATCTATAATTATTTTACAAATTATTTCGTTCCAAGATCAGTATCATTAAGAACTTGTGTAATGGATACTAAACAACGGATAAACATACTCAAATACTTTTTTTTGTTGTAAATACATACTTAATATACAAAATAGGAAAATACCCAGACCAGAATAAATATTCATGTTCACGCACACAAAGATTTGTCCTGTGTGGGAATCGAACCCACGACCTCTGGAATGACTGAAATGGAATGAATATTGACCTCCACGCCATATCGGTCGTCAAAAAACATATTGTTTAAAGTCAGGAAGTTATATAATTTCAAAAGACGACGAAGGTCATGAAGAACAGCAGCACGAGGAACGGGAAGATGGTGGTATAAGGAGTTTTGCAGGCGCCGGCCGTGGCTACAGACACCACGGTGACGTCAGCTAGTTCTATCTAGTAATATCCACTAATGCTGTCTAATGAGAGTTAGTGATGATGACTTACCGAAGGACAATCATGAGCAGCGGCATCTGCGTAACGGCGACGACGAAGGTCATGAAGAAAAGCAGCACGAGGAACGGGAAGATGGTGGTACAAGGAGGTTTACAGGCTCCGGCCGTGGCTACTGGCACCACAGTGACGTCACCGAACTCCCGCCCGCCCGCCGTAAGCGCTGCCGCCGCCGCACCGTTCAACATTGCCGCAGAAGAACCGCCCTCGCGAACTGTCTCATGTACGCCTGTAAAATAAAAAATTTACATGAATTTCTCATGTTCAAAGTAACCTCTTATTCTAACAATGAGGCAGACAAGACACTGTATAAAATTTTCTTTTTATTGATGGTATTTAAAAAATATAACAGTAAGTTAAAATCTGTTTAATTTAGGTACGCTGTTTAATTATTGAATGTATGTATGTAATGAAATGAAGAATTATTTAAGTACAGTGTAATAATATGCCTAATTATTGAGTACAAGTATTCAATAAAAGAGGATGTCAGTTACTGATATAAAAATGCACTGAGTGTATGGAGTACGAGCTCGGAACTTTTTTGGCAAGTTTATACTATTAATAAGAAAATAATAACTTACAAGCGCAGTTAGTGAAGTTGTATCGCGAGGACAAGGCGGCACAACCAGCGTGGCACGGAGAGAAGTACGTGAGTCCATTGTTCCCACACACCGGCTCCATATCCGACTCCGTACATAAGCAGTTGAAGTTGCACGCCGCTGTCAGGTTTACTTTGAAAGGCCCCACATTACTGAAAACAACGGGTGTTATTTAACGTGTCTTCAAAATTAATAAATTGCCAACCTAACCTAACCTTTTTGTACATCAAAAATACTGATTGAGCACCTAATCACCAATTAGATGCTCACTCAGTATTTTTGATGATCAAAAAAGCTTTTTTAGAGGTTTAGTTTATTATATTCCGAAAACAACCCACAAAATAAATAATCAATTATGACACAAATTTTTATACATATTCTCCTCATTTCCAAAGGGGTAGGCAGAGATCACATCCTTTCACTTGCTACTATCCTAGCTCACACTTAGCTTCTTTCACACTCATAAACCATCTTATACACTCCTGTCGGTTTAGGGTACTTTTGATCTGCCTGCCCTTTCCCCAAAGCCATGAGGCTTGGTAGGTCTTCTCCCAATATTTCCATTGACTCTTCCACCATAATTCGTTTTCGTTAAACGTCTATCATTCATCCTCTAATCATACCTTTCTCAGACCTCGTCACTATATCGTCTTTCAAACTACACTCTGCTCTTAACACCATCTCTAATCTTATCACGAAATTTTACTCCTATCGTAGGTCAGAAGTACTTGTAAGCGCTTTCATATCCACTGCATTCTCCTTAATTCATATTATTTCTCCCAAAAACAACGTTAGCGTCCTTACATTTATGTAACACAAAATTATTCAACACTATTATACCTATTATTAGTGTAGGGTATGGTGGTGCCAGCCATCTTGATATTGTCGCAACCGAGGAAAAACAGCAGAGCGTAGCACGAAAGACAAACTGTATTGGATATCAGCACGAACTGCACAGCGCCTTTCGGCCTCAGTTCTAGCCGTTTCAGTAGGCAGCCGCCCATGAATATACCGATGCATGCTCCTGGTATCGCAATGGACCCTAAAGAAAAAAAAAACGGGGCTTGTAATTTAATAATATTAACTACAATGGCAACGTTGTAACTCAGTACTCACTGGTGTTATGTGACACACAATAAACTGAGTCTGATCTCTGTTCAAATGAAAAAACACACAGTAAACAGAACGCTTATTCTCTGTTCCAATCAAAAACTCTTGAAACATTATTTTGTGAAATTGAGCAAACTATACTATAATAATATAGTTGTGACTTGTGACAACCGAACAAAGAGGATTTTTACGAAAAATATTTGCTGGACCTCTTCAGGCAGATTACGCCTAGCTAGTTACCAACGCAGTGCCACGGCTAGCAAAAGTAAAATAAGACTAAAACGGTTTCCTAACTGAACCGCGCTCTGTCACAGCTTCAGATTTTAACGTATATAAATACCTGATTGGGCTGTGTTTTGTACCCAGCGGGTTTTTAAAACAAACTGAGATACTTGCATAAAACCGCACCGCACTACGCGATAAAGCGCAATGCAATAGACTTACCGAATTCTTCCCAAAAATCTCTGCTCTATCAAAGATTAAACATTAGCTACCTGTAAACATGCTGGCTTGGCTCTTTCCGAGGCTGAACTGAGTCTCGAGGTACTTGGGGAGGAACACTACGAAGCCAGAGACGATCATCAGCTCCATGCAGGCTCCGAGGCAGGTCACCACGTACACGGGGTTCTTTAGCAAGCGCCACATTGATACTGGTATGTCTATAACACACAAATTTCTTTTTACATATTATTTTATTCATTTGCAAGATATACGACGACTTTAAGACTATAGAATTTTAATTATATCTGAATATCCGTGTTTAGAATAAGAACCTTTCTAACTTTCTAACTTCTTAAACCCGTAATGTGAATGTGATTTATGATAACACTTTTTGTTTACACTCAAAGAAGATATTAGCTCAGTCTAGATTTTGCCCTCGACAACTTAATTTCTTTTTAAAGTAAAAGTGGCTTTTGGTTACTAAAATTATTATTTTGTATTATTATAAAGCACTTATTTATAAAAAACTTTATTTCAGTATATAGTGGAAGCCGTTATTCCTACTCTCAGATCTAAAGGATATGTTGGTATGATTCATTGGGCAGATAATGGTCAGATAATGGTCAGTATGAAAATTATATTTGTTACTATTTATTTACAAAATGATAAAAATATTTAAATTTATGAATCTGCGGTTTTGTATCTGAACAAAAATCTGACAAAGAGTTCAACGTATTTCATAAATGAAAAAATCTTACCTTTAATGTCTTTCCCATATCCCGTGTCTTTGATATCCGTTTGCGGTTTAGGCTTAGCTGTGGACGAGCCGCTGGCAGCAGCCGCCTTCTCCACAAGGCGAATCTTCTCCTTCTCTCGCACTAGCACTTTCGGGAAAGAGAAGAAAGGTATCGCAACCAGTATCAGGAGAAGGCCGCACAGCAGAAACCCACCCCACCACATGCCGACCCAGCGATGATCACCCGAATCTGTTGAAGAGTAAATGAAGATGCCTTAGTTTATAGTATTCTTTATAATATCATTTAAGATGACAGATACGTAGCCATCCTGATAGAAAGTGGCAACTGCTGCTTATTCAGATGAGGGTAACTCTGAATGAGGTACGATTAAGGCTTCTTATACAAGTGCAAGGTCCGATGAACACTATATTTTGTCAAAGCCAGAGGCTGCAGCAGGCTAAACGTCAGCGTGAAAGATTTACTTTAACCGTAGCTGACACTGCATATAGGAGCCAGTTGTAACCGGAAAAGGAATAATCATTTTGTATTTCGATTTTTTGCGACACTATCGCTCTTGGTCTATTTGCGGTCGAAAGACAAAATAGCGTAAGGCGCGAAAAAAACTGTCGTAATGCCGTAAGGCCTGCATCTTTAATATTAAGAGTCGACATTGATCCTCTTCATATCATTATTTCAGTTGAGAAAGTAGTTCAAATGATTGTGTAAGAATAAGAGTTATAGTAAATATTTGAAGTGGCGGAAGATTGCAGAGAGACGAGAAACAAAGTTAAGACAAAAAACAATTGAGAGGTTCAGGTAAATGAATAATAAAAACTTACCCATCCTGATAATTGTGCCCGAGAAAGAGTCCATGTGGAAAGACAGAAGATATGCACCAAGCAAAAAGCCGAGGACTGGCCCAAACGCTGCCATACTGTACATGCAGCCTGTAAGAAAAAGTTACATTTATTAATTTTGTTTTTTTACAACTCGTACTTAAATTAAACATTAGAAGATACATAAACATATTAGTTATACCATAACAAACCAATAACAATAATTATCATCATCCAAGCTTCGTCCCGGTTGCGACCTTAAGAGCCCGGGGTCCACTCTCCTACTTTTTACCTACACTTCACTTGTTTTTCAGCATTATTTGTAACTAATCAATTTAAAAGAAGTAAGTACTATGAATATTAACAAAACGTACAAATTGATACTCGTAGATATTCTGACATAATCGAAAGACACGTTTTTTTTCAGTTCACTCCATCTAATTGCTGAGTCGTCAACGGCTTAGTGTAGGGCGAACCTAGAACGTTCTTTTCAACAAGCACGCACGACTCTCAAAGAACTGTTTTTAGTACTAGCAGACATTTTATTACTTTCATTACTTTACTTTAGTTTGTAAAGGTGAACTCTTTAGAAAAATGATGCAGTCCTAGCTATGTCCTTAGTAATTTGCCTTGCACTGACATCATCTGTTCAGTATATAGATTTTTGCACAATTTGAGCCAAAAGAGTGTTAATTAAAAAGTAGCAATATTGTTATTAATGATTTGCACATATTAGTTACAAAGCTACACTAGATTTTGACCACGGCTTTAGTTGCGCTAAATTTAATATCACTCATAATATTTCATCATCAGCTTTAAAATTTGTGAAATTGAGCAAACATGCCAAATTTAAACCCAATGTGGTTATGAACTTTGTTCGAGCTGTTTGTTACTAGAATAAAAAAATCTTTTTATTTAGTTTCCAACTCTTTAGAACTATGAAATACTTTCGCACAGATATCGAAATACTTTAACATATACTTTTGTTAACTTCATTTATTTACAGATGAACGTCATACATATCGAACGAGTTTTTTAATGGTTCGACATTGACAGGGAATAAAAGCCATAAAAAAAGCCGTAAAGATAACGTTTACCTCAGCAGTCGCAGCCTGGTGGTTACAGGTTTTATTTGCCGATTTCAAATCACTACACATTTAAACGGCAGATTTATTGTACCTAATTCCAAATAAATATTTAGAACAACCCTCGAACGGTATAGATGTCGCAGGCAGATTGTAGACTAAGCTGTTTTCCAAATCGACTAAGTGCATTGGGAAAGTATGGCAAGCTTTTTTGTTTATATTATCATTCCATGCATCTCATCTTATGTACAATATGACTTTTTGATAATTGAAAGGTAACGTAACAAACCAACTGTTTTGTCAGTCTTTTTTTTCAGTGAAATCAGAAATGTTCCCCAGTCTTACAAATGGCCTCTCTGTTTTGTAAAATGTTCTACAATATGCTTGCCGTGTATATTGTATAGTAATATTTTGACTGCGAATGACCAGTTCCTGCTTGATGGTAAGCAGCCGATGCAGTCCAAAAAAGAAAGAGCGCTCCATATCGTAGAAAAAGCACGGTAAAAAGCGCATATACTCATGACGGTATGCAAAAATGACGTTTCACGCTCCGTTTAAATGAATTTTTGTTTTTGAAATGTTTCGATTTGGGACAACCCTGGCAATAGCTTCCGCTTCCGCGTAATTCGAGCGAAACAAAACACGTCACCGCTGGGTGGGCATGCGAAGTTGATAATGATAAATATCAATGCTATTAAATAATATATTGTTTAGCGGAGAAATGTCCTTATATTTTATTCTGGTAAAATGGTTATGTCGATATATTTCCTCGATATTTCACCTGCCAACACAAGTTCATTGTTACATTAAGCTGTAATTTATGACATAAGTTACCTTTATGTATTATTTTTTTAACCAAAATACATTTTGTTTATCGTCACATAATGTAGTATAATGTATTTTTAATATGCAATTATAAATAATAATTTTAAGCCAAAAAATAGTAATTAAAAAAAATAAATTTATAGTTTTAATGACATTAAAACTATAAATGCATTTTTTTCAAATTTATTCATTTAACATTGTCCAGTTTATTATTAAGGAACATTAAACAGTAAGTTAATATGTAGATACTACAGACCCGCAAAAGAAAAGACTAGTTGGCGTTATGTTATTTTTTTATTTCACCAACTCGACAGTCACCGTATGTTCTGATACTAGCCATAATCAGTCAAGTGTGTTTGAAAGAAAATCCTGACAAACATAGCACTTCGTCGTAGTTAAACTGTAAAGTAGCAATGTGATAGTTAGTAGAAATACTTAAGCATGTAATCTACAAACATAACAACCACCTATTACAAATAAACATGAGGTATCTATTGAAAGAAAATGAGACGAGCTTTTGTTTGAAAAGTCATTCTTACTAGTATTATGATACAATATGGCATCACACACACTAGCAAACGCGAGGAAGCAAAAGCAAATTACAAAAGGCTGCATGCAGTAACTGTAACTCGCTTGCAGACATTGCGGTCAGAAAGTAGGTCACTCTTGTTTTGCACCGCGCCGGCAACGGACTCGCGGCAAATATCGTCGGCTAATGGCTTGCCAAACTTGTGTTGTCGCGTGACGGCTCCACCGCCTGCCTACCTCCGCATTTATTCTTAATTCAATATATTTTACCCTTGAACTTTATCCAATGGCAGATAGCTTAAAATTTATTTTTCATGTTATAATTGAGGATCTTTGTATATAGATTAACTTACTCAGCGATGGTGTGACGTCATTCGTTTAAATTTTATTGAGAAAACTCGTGATTAGCACTGCACTGCTGTCGTCACACCAAGAATTTGGTATCTCTACACCATTTAAACCAGATACAGTCTGTATTTTTTCTTTAATCTGACGAGTCATAATGACTCTACTTTTAATAGTTAATCCTGCAGCTGATGCAGTCCAAAAAAGTGAAGCTGCTTCATACATACATACATACATATATAATGTCACGCCTGTTTCGCGTAGGGGTAGGCAGAGATCACATCTTTCTATTTGCTACGATCTTGGCACACACTCTTAGCTTCATTCACACTAATTAACCTTCTCATACATGTCCGTCAGTTTAGGTTTCTTTTGACCTGCCCTTTCCCTGTCTAGTCAAAATCTTCTGTATTTGGTCATGGAAGGTCTTCTCCTCCCAACACTTCCATTTACTTGTCCATAAATCACTTTCGTTAGTCTACTTTCATTCATACTCTCAACATGACCAAACCATCTAAGCATTTCTTTCTCATTTCTTGTCACTATATCTTCTTTTACACCAGCTTCAGTCCGTATTACTTTATTCCTAATCCTATCACTCAATTTCACACCTAGAATACTTCTGAGTCCTCTCATCTCTACTGCATTAATTTTACTTTCATGTTTCTTCTGCCATTACCAGCATTCGCTTCCATATGTTAGTGTAGGTAGCAACACATCTCTATGAACTGCCGGACGAGCGTTTTCGGACACTCTCAAAAAAGTGAAGGCGCGGTGACCCGGGATTGTAGGAACTAGGAAATACATGAGCCGGCAGAGAATTTCAGAGCTTAATGAACACAGGAACGACTTATCAAATTTCTTGGTTAGAGTGGAGATAGTCTGCACAGTATGTGTTGTTCGGGAGAGGAATGGAAAGGGCGGGATGAGATCGAAAAGCTCCTTAGAACACTCACCATAGTAGTTCCGGAAGAAAACACTGAGAGAGGCAGTGTCGCTAGGTAGTTGTAGGTCCTCGAGAGAGGCCTAACCTCAGCGTCCCCAATAATGCGAACCGCTCCCCTTTGCACTCAATCAATTATTGCGAATGGTGGCTAAATATCTGCGGTTGAACCGTTTCTTAATGACAGAAGATCTAGAAGGTCTTCTCTCATAAAGAAAAGTCGACCCTAGCAAAATTTCAGTTATAAGAAAATATTCTATTACATGCAGAGCATACTTATCATAGCTTTACACGATTATATACAAAGAATTTTTACATAAGTAATCAGGCGACGGAGACCTTAATGATATTTTGGACCATTTTGTTATAAAAGTATGGGCTTTCAAGATCAAGAAAGAGCAAGCAATTTTGGGCACCAAAAACCCGCTTCTAATTTTGCCTAAAGCTATGCCGTGAAAACTTCAAATTAGATATAAAAGAGTTAAGGGAATGGATTCTTACAAAAATGTAAAACGCAATTCACGATACTGTCTTTTGTGTGGAACCGAATCAAGCGAGCGCCCGTGACTTGAACATTTATTGTCTTCTCTCGCCCTTGACATTTCGATATGAATATGAAGAGGGAAGGAAGGAGTCCTGATAAGGGAACAGCGAGATTGGGAACAACGAGATTGCGAACACGAGTGCTCTTACCCGCTGTCACCTGCTGGGGATGACTCAAGTATAAGAAACGATCTCTCAATTAGAAAATAATACAAATAGCTTTGCCTATATCTGCACTTTGTTCGTAAGTTAGTGGGTTTGATTCCTACACAACACAAATATTTGTTTATATATATATTTACAAAAAAAGAACTACTCAAGTAAGTGTATACTTTATCTTGTATCCATAGTAAAAACTCTGCTTAGTTAGGAACTAGACGGAACTTTGAGAATTACAATTTTTATTTGACTGAATTTATAATTTTAATCTAAATAAAATTTTCATTCTTATTTCGCGGCTTTGGGGATATATTTTTCCAAAAATATTTTCTTAAAAGTGGTTTTTATGTCATAAATATAGAAAATATCATAACAACAGTTGCCGCTCAGCTAAGGTGACCCAATCAGTCAGGCAGGACATGTTATTTACAAGTATAATGTTTTTCTATTATACATACAATATTTATAAATAGCATGCACGATACTGCCTTATTATCAATCTATATTATTACGGAACGCTGGAGAATTAATGTTATTAAACGTGTATGATAAAACAGTTGGTGTACGAAAATAAATTGAACGTCTGGCTTTCTTCTACAGTAAATACCTAGTCGGGCGGGGACACCTGTTTCCTGTGCTAAATCGATACTGAGGGTGACTGATGGACGTAATTATGAGGCTAGATTTTATTTTTAAGTTCCAATGTTGAATTTTGCTTTAACAATTGTTATTGGGAATGGGACCTCCTTTAGTCTTAATGTGGCCGATGGGCTTTCCACCTCTCAACATTTACTTTTCTTTAAGATATCTTTGCTTTAACTATATAGTAACGTTTAAAAAAGTTGTACCACGGTTTCTGCCCACGCAAATATGAAATATTATGTATGTATGTAGATTATTTATGTATAATTGTCGTATGTGCGGGAACGTATCTTTATCGTATACGACTTGTATATCGATGGATTAGTTTACATTTTACTATAGTGCATTAACTACGAAATTTTTGTATTTGTTTTTTTTCCATCCTAATAAACTAAATCTACTTTTTGCTCTTATCCAAACTCCACCTTTTTTATGAGAAACGAGTGTGTTTATTCATATGTATTAAAAATCATAATTTTAAAGTTACGTATGCAATTTGTTTCATTATGTATTTGGAACAATTATGAAACTAACTAAGCCATCATAAACAGGAAAAATTGTTAATATTCAGATGATAAAATTGTTTTAACGTCCTGTAATGAGTTTAGGCCTCCTTTCACGAACGATCTAGTTAACTAAATAAAGGAATTATTAAGTTTTAACATCACACATACAGCAGTTTAAAAGCAATAAAACCACAAACGAAATGGATAACCTATTAAACTAAGTAATAAGTAAACCTACTTATACAGAACGTAAAGTTTACTTCAAGTCGTAACGTAAGATTTACCATCGTACTATTGGTAATTTATCGGCATTCAATATATGTGGTCGTAGTCGTAATGCTCGTAATCGATCAGATGGCGTGCACAGAAAATAGTTCATTCTATCTACAGTGCTGGTTGGGTTGTCAGGATTGGGTCAAGGGCAGTCCAGGAGTCGAAGTCGCGATCACCGTACTGGGTTGTGCGAGAACCTATACCTACTACTACTAGTATATACATTTTTAAACGAAACTAGTTTCACCTTTTAAAAGCTTCATACCTATAGATTTAAAAATGTCATCGCATACAAACTTGCATCCCGACTTAATACTCAAGGAGTGTAAATTTAGTTAAATGTATCATACATACATTCACGCCTGTTTCCCGGAAGGGTTAGGCAGAGGCATATTATACGTCCACAGTTCGTCAATTATATAGTTGGTCCCACGTAATAGGTGGCGAACCTATTGCCACTTATTGGGCACTGTTATGTTCGCCTGAGTCTCGTCCGTTGATCGGCAGGTGCACCACTAGCAGGTGAGGTTGGCTTGGGCTTCTTAGGTCTTGGTAGGATCCCTATACACCCGGTTAAATGGTTACACAGGGTAAATGTTTTAAGTTTAAATTAATTAATTAAATATTTTCTATCACCCCCAGACAGCCTGAGAGGTAAAATTTGCAAAAATCCTTACTGCATCCTGCTTGCTACCTACATATTTATAAAGCTACGCTCAGCAATGATACGACATAACGCAAAGAAAAAACTTTATAAAATAAACTGATTTCAACGATCCAGATGGAATGAAAAATCGTTAGTGATACAATATTAAGTTATATCGAATTCTGATAAACACTTTTCTTTTTATGATATTTAACACATACTTGTACTATAAATGCATTTTCACCGTAAACAAATATCTATTTCCCATGATATTTTTCTCGAGGAATAAGTAACAATTACAACAGAGATTATTTAGAAATAAGGGCGAGAATGTTTAACTCAAACCTGATTATAAGCGTACTCGTACCTTTTTAGTAAATATCCAAGTGCCAATCACACTCACATTTACCAAACCTAGTCATAGTATTTTCTTAAGAAAAATACTGCGCTTCTTTCCATCTCAGCATTCCATTAGTCCGTGTTTACTAACATACTCGTACTTACATTAACTGAGGTGACGCATTCAAAAAGTTATTATATTGGACATGAAATAGCCACTACCATTGATTTCCGACACCAGTCGGTGTAACTAGATTGAACGTGAATATCTCAGGTAAGCATGGCAGTTACATTTTACAGTATTTTAATACTTATTTGTGATTCAAAAAAGCGTAACGTTCCGCATAACTGGACATGTTTGTTTATTATTATAATTTCTATTGTGTAGTAAAACCGCTCGCTGGTAAAGCGACATTACTGTGCAATGTGATGTGGATAATATGTTATTCTTTCTCAGAACAGATACGCTTGTCTATTAAAGTCACATATAAGGAATTCATACTGTATTGTCACTCTACAGAAATCAGTTACTAAGTCTTATGGATAGTGATTTGGCAATAAAGTAGCTATAAAATCAGGATAGAGCTCTGCTCTGCTCTGGATTCATGGGTAATTGCTTGTTAAAATTAGTATAGTCTACCTACACATCCCGTAACATTTTACCAAAAAAATAAATAAGTATATAACTACAGTCACTCATGCGTCACAAAAAAAAACATTAGTGATGTAGTATAGTAGTAGGTTCAGCATATTTCAACATAATTTAAGTTAGTTTTATTTAGTTTTAATTTAAAGAAGGCCATACGTCCTCCTTCTTAGGACTTCTTTAACATCGTTAATGGTCAGTTTGAATTTCTGTAGATATATTATAACGACGAAATAACGTTTGGCAAGCAAGCAAGACTTCAGACGGATGACGCCGTTTAGAAAAAAGTATTCTATCGATCTATTTTCTGTGAACGAAGTGATAGATCATCAGCGCATTAACGTCCCAGTTTACGCTCGGGCTTTTTCCACAAACCAATGTAAGAAGGGAGCAGCAGATACTATTATTCATATTTTATCGTTGTTTAAAAGTACTCGTCACCTTCGTGATATTTTTTGTTTATGCATTTAGGCATACAAAGGAGAAAATGGACAAAGGGGGACCGAGAGGGGTCTGTGGGACTGACCACCGGCAGACACGACCGCCAGCAGTAATACCCACTAAAAATCTTCCGACAACACCCACCGCTTGTTGAAAAAGAGGCGGGGGGCCAGTACCTGGTTTGCAGCGTCTAAAACCCCAGCCGCGGCTTACGTCATCTGGACCAAATCTCTTCAGAGGCGCAGTGGACGCACCCCTCCTTCCGCGACCATATCGTGTGGCTGACTTCTCGGAGGGTCTATGGTTAGGATCCTAGGACCCTCCTGGCCCGCCCGCTGCGCCCTCCAGGTCCCTCTCAGTTTCCCCCGGGTAGTCAGTACTAAGGGCACCCAAAGTCGGCAACCTCTGGGTATTACCTTTTCCGGCCTCCGAGCGGTACTCAGTTCCCCCCCACGCCAAGGTGGAGACCTGTCCCAGGGGGACCTTCGTGATATCTATCCAAACTATAGCATTATATCAGTTGTGCCCATCTCACCAGATGTGGCTGAAATTCTGTGATTACACGGTTATATCTAATTATAATATGAAACTATAAAAATCGTTACAAGCGAATGTTCTGTTTTAATTAAATTAAAGAGCTAACAGCTGATGTTCTTGGTCATTCATTAGCACCGTTTGCGACACAGAATATACATAGGACGAATAGAGCTTTTGATGTCAGTTAAGAACATTAGAACACGGTTCAAGGGACTTTAAATTAATTATTTTAAAAATCACGTCTGAATTATTTTCGAGATGTTGAAGATGAATATTCATAATAAGGCATTTTTTTTCAGTTAACTTTGTAATAATACTAAATAATAATAAATCATGATCAAATCAAACAGGATTCTTCAAATATAGTTTCATATAATTGTATGTACAGTCTAAGAAATAATACTCTCAGTAATTTCTTGAAGGAATTGCCCCACCTCACCACCAAGTTCTAAAAGACCTTACTTAAACAATGCTATGGAAAGCAACACTATCGATGTGTAGGTACAAAAAAATACAATCAGACATATAAATATGAACGATGTTGTAGTCAACATAACCACACGCGAAGAGCAGCACGTGCGAGTGGGTTCAACGACCAACGTGATGTATAATTTATTAAAAGGATCCTGCACTTTTATACTTAGTTCTGCGATGACACAGATGTCAATATTTTATTTATTTATAAAGAGACTAGCTTCTGACCACGGCTTCAACTGCATGATCTAAGTTTTACATACATGGTTAACATTATTGGAAATTTTCTAGGGATTCCTAATTTTAATCGATAAATAATATAGCTTATGTTATTAACGAAGAACGTAGCTTCTAACGCTGAAAATTTTTTTAAATCGGTACAGTACTTTCTGAGCCCACTTCCTACTTCTTTATAATAATAGAATTTGATTATCTTATAAATATTCTGTCATTTCTGTAACTTATAGAAAAACACCTTGTAGCAATGGAACCACACACAAATAAAAATTTAGTACAACAGATTGGAAAAGAATCGTAAAATTTTACTCGTAGCTACGCGAGACTCTGAGGCCGAAGGTAAGCAACATTCACAGTGGTGGTGGAACAGTTTGTGTGGCATTTGATATCTTGACCTTAGAGTTTAGTTAGGTATGTCAAGCCATTGGTCCCGGTTATCACTATATGTGTGAGTCGTTAAGTCAAGTAAGAGGCCCTATTAGGCAGATCCAAAGGATCTTACACCAGGATGCCACTCTTGTCTTGACTAATACGCGGTGGGTCCGTGTGTAAGGCGGCTTGCACAACAGTCACTAATCCTGTTTGGTGCTTAATTTATTTGAAACATCGTGCTGTCCTTCTCAATTTGTCTTTGTTTATAAGAGGACGCCCGCGTAACTAGTAATGGGAGGTTAATAGGCTCAAATGATAATAAAGTAATTATGAGCAATAACTTTTATTTTAAAAAGGAAAAAAACACCTAGTGTTTATCTAAAAACATAAGTCAGGTACTTAAAATTCCTAAATGATCAATGTTATGCAGTGTTATTCGTTTGACCCACAATCTAATAAGAAATTTAAAAGCTATAAAATATACTCAAGTACTTCATAGAGTTTAATTAAGGTTCATTGGCTCGCCTTAATGTCATATAAGCAGTTAATGAGAGGGACATCGCTCGCTAAACGGCGACGCAGCAGTCAATAAAGACATGCAATATAAGTCCATCCCCAAAAAGGTCAACGGGCGGCGTATATTATTTATGTATTTACAACTTTTCGATTGTAATATGTATAGTTACCCCTAATACTGGTGGAAACTAGAAGCTCTTTCCTTAAAGACTGCAAGTTCATATTCACTGTCGGTACATCATAATCCTCGGTGAAAATTTATGAGCTAGAATATTAGAGGTCATATAAAGATCTTAATGACGTAGTGCCCACTATTAGACTATTATCATAATCCATCTACCCTGCTCTGTTTATTTAGAAACGGCCCAGTATATACCGCAAAAAAAATTACTTTTCATGCACTTTGGTCGGTTTTCATCGACTCATACACCCTCTTCTCGATATTATCACTCAATCTATCTCTTTTTCGTCTAATATTATCACTCAATCTATCCCTTTTACTATTTATGTAAACTGAAAATAAGTTAAAATTATCTGATTAAACTCCCACCCACACAGATCTCTAAAAGAAGCCCATGAATTGTCGGGTCAGTGCGCTCTAAGATTTGCTATCTATTGCAGCCCTTGTGCCGTCAGTCTTCGAAATTAGACTTTCGCAGCATTCTGAAGTCTAAAGGACCTAAAATAACTTAAGGAACTTACCAATATACATGCTGGACGACTCGGGTCGAACGTGGTCATCAACGTATGTGGTGCCCAGGGTGAGCAGCGGAGAACCACCGCAACCCAGGAGAAGCTGAGCCACGATGAATATCATGACTGGCATGAATGTGCTTGGTGTACTCTGCAAAAAAATGTTATGGTCAGATTCAGTTTAGATACTGGGTTTCTAACCTAGGGGTAAAACTGGTGTTTCGAGGTGGAATGAATTGCTGAATTCTGAATTTCCTAGGCTTAACGTATCCGCCAGTAAATACAGCAGTGTTCAGACAACACTCGGAACCACTGGTGTAGATCGACCTGTGGTTTTAAAGATGTTAACAAAAATATTGTTTAAAAAAATACATAGAGAATGTGCTAAATATAGAATGCAAGCTTAGACATTTTTTTATGAAACTGCATTAAGATTTTTTACATGTTTTTTAAAAGGTCAGTCATGTCACACGTTTCCAAGTAAAATTGCAAAAATAAATAACCTTAGAAGTTTTACATAGCGTCTCAATGTAAACAGATTGTTCTATGGGTACTAAAGTACGGATAAAAATATTCTAAACTGTTTATTAGTATTACCTATGAAACAAACAAATCAAAACAATGTAAAAGCTGTAAGAGTGTGAGCTTACTATTCTAGTATATCGCTGCGGTTTGAACTGGTTCTAAATCGAGCGCTCAATCGATAATAAGGATGGGATTAAAAATAGATCAATTAAGATCAAGTATGTTTCGCCAACCACACATTGTCAAATAAAAGTCAAAATTCATAATATATTATTGCGTTAGTAAGACATTCATTTAAATAAAATAGGGAATGAAATCTAGCGAGTCCGGACTGGTTAAATGATATACTGAATACTTACTTTTATACAATTGTCCGGCCTCAGATTGGCTGGTGGTATTCCCTGAGGTAAGTGTCCTAGAGCACCCATATCTTGATCAAGACTTATAGGTTGGCAGATGTTGTCTTCTGATTTATTGTTAGCTATTGTTTCGCTGTTAACTTCAGCTATAAAATGCGGAACTACGAACACTAATGAGCCGATGCCCATAATAACAGCACCTAAAATAACAGAAGTAGCATCAGTAAACATTATTTGGAGCGTTTTATACTTAAAGCGAAATAGGTTGGTGCAGAAGGATGGCTCCAGCTGATTTAAAAAAAAATACGACGTATGTTCTAGATATCGCTGCTTAAACTATCAAAGATCATAAAATTTATACAACTCCAGATTTGTATTGATTTATACGTGCACGCCTTTATGTGTGCGCTTATAAAAGTCTGGCTTATGACGTCGTGTCGTCCGTCACCTCCCCAAGAGTCCGGCAACTTCTGGTGTCTCCTTAAAGGTAACAATACTCAAGGTTACAGTTAAGGGAGAGGTTAGCCGTTTTGTGGTATTTGAGGGCAGTCCCCCTCCCATCGTGGGAGGTGGTTCCACTTGTCTTTGAAACGTAAAAAAAACGGATTTTTGCAGTTGCAGTAATAGGTGCTAAAGAAAAAATACGTGGAATACGTACCGACTGCGATCCAAACTGGAATGTGTCTTCTACTGCCAAGATACGAGACGAAGATGACGGTGATGACATTCCCAATTTCGTAGCTGCTCGCGATCAGGCCCGAGAGACTCGAAGGTATCTCGAATCGTTTCTCGATTGTTGTAATCACAGAATTTATGTATCCTGAACTTAACGCTTGTTGTAGCGTAACCAGGAATGATAGGAAAAATACAAATACCTTAAAAGAAAAAATAAATATAATTACTTCCATTAATTAAAATTAAATTACATATCATAAATTAAATATGAAACATTTATTTACAATTGCATTTAAGTCCTTCTAATTTACATGCAAACGCATAAACTGCAGCTTCCAACAAAAAATAGGTACGTACTTTAATACTAGAAAATCTCTGAATAAAAAGCGGTCTCCATGATAGGATGCCGCAGTCTCTTGCGTCATGAGGAATGTCTAATATTTCTGGATACAATTGACGAGGTTTCTCCTTCTCCCTTTCGCGATCTCTGCAAAGAAAACAGAAAGTTTTTACAGATATCCTAAATAAAAGGTAAGGCAGTCGGATAACAGTAAGAGTCATAATTATTATATATGATATTTAATAAACTTATTATGCAGTTCACAAGCAAGTTTGTTCCACATATTCAGAACAGGTGAGTCAGTAAATATTAAGTAAGGGATTAGGATTTGGTTTACATCATCAGGCGGTCTACTCTCTCTGCTCACATGTATGAAACTTTCAGGATACAATGACAACGAGAGATCCTGTATCGAACTTACATTTGGGACATTCCAAGCAATCACCAAAATTCAAATACTTGTAATGTACTTTTTATGTTACCTGTCGCAAATGCCAGCTGAGGGATTTCGGCTGTGACATTTCCCTGGTTCCCGAGGCGGGTGGGACGGGGGAGGGGGCGTGCTGGGTCCAGGTACGTTGTCGCCCCCGCCTTCTGCACAACCTGATTCTGCATACAGCCCAGTCATGGCATACATGGACTCTTGTCTCCTGCATAGAATTCTTTATGATTATTACTCTTTATTATTATAACTAGCGGTCGCCCGCGGCTCCGCCCGCGTGGATGTCGGTTACCGCTACAAAATGCCTGCCCAGAAAAGACACGGTCAGCAAAATGATTCCCAGGTCAATTCACAGACACCGACACTACGACGACGCAGTCATTATCCGCAGGCTGCATAGATTGTCTTTATGTGGATGTTAAAGTTGTTAATGATGAAAATATTTAAATGTAATTAATACTAAGTTTTCACTCCTACCGGCAGTCCCGGAGTGCAACCCGTTGTTTTGGGATAGATAACTAAAGCGATTATTGTAAAGCTTCTCTATAAACAACATTTGACGTAAAATTATTTTCAGGTAACAAAATAAACTAATGGCCGGGAGCCTCGACCCGTGATAGGGCGCCGTGCAGCAGAAATCGTAATAATTTAATTTCGCCATAACTTCAAAACCAAACGTCAAATTTTGATCATTCAAAGACTAAATATTATCTACATAAACTGCACTTAGTGATGAAATAGATTATTTTGATAAGGATTAATATCATAAGTAAATTAAATGCGTTTAAATGTAGTACAATAAAAAAATGGTTGTTATGCCTCACTCGACATAGATAGGTATAGTGTGTCGCGGACTTTTTAGTAGATATTTATAAGATCTACAATTAATTAGCACATTTTGTGGTTCTATCTAATGTAAAAGAATATTTATTTATTTATTTTATCTTTTATAGTTTAGGCTGCGTACGCAAAATGAGTAACTGTCCTGGTTGATTTTATACACTTTGTGTCCGAAAAACCCATGTATCTTACGAAACCATATTTTTTTACAAATTAAAATTTTGCCTATGTTACTCACTAATAATGTAGCTTTCTAATGAAAAAAAAAATTAAAATCGGTCCAGTACTTTTTGAGTTTATTCGTTACATACAAAAATACAAATCTTTCCTCTTTATAATATAATAATATTATTACATTGACTCCCCCCCTCGTACCCCACCCCAGTGAGCCTACATCGCAAGCTGGCTAGCTGAGCAATGTTGTGTTGCGGTGAGCGGCAACCACGCGACTTTTTTCTAATACTTGCATTTTTAAACTCGTGATATCTTCCAAATGAAATGTCCGAATTGAATAATTCAAAAAATTATAAAAAGGTATTGAAGCCGTCTTGAATATAAAGTAATTTTTTTTGATAAGGATTAATACCAAGGTACAAATATAGAGCCTTTTCAAGCGGCGGCATATAAATTAAATTTTTAGAATAAAAAACCGCTTACTGTGACGTAACTATAATATTTAGACATATGCTGTCGCGACACTTTTTGTAGATAATGATGAGTTCTGCAAAGTCGAAGTACATGATTTTGTTCTATCATCAATAGTTTTCGCTGCGCACGCTACGTAAGGAATTTTTCAGGTCATTTTTTTACACCTTGGGTTACATTATTGGATTTTTAGTAAGGATCCCTAATTTTTTTTAAAATTTAATATAGCCTATGTTACTCGGGGATAATGTAGCTTTCCAAAGGTGAAAGAATTTTTGAAATCGGTCCAGTAGTTTCGGAGCCTATTCATTACAAACAAACAAACAAACAAACAAATCTTTCCTCTTTATAATATTAGTATAGATATAGATAATTGAAATTCAGCCAAATCTGGTTAGACCAGTGAGCAGACCCTGGGCCCTACCCTAAGCTTAAGTCTAGAGCAACCGGGAAAATGCTAGGATATGATGATGATTATTACGTTAGGAGTATGTCTTAGTCGTCAAGACCTATCGCCACCGACGCCATACACTTGCCTCCATCAATCTCAAACCAACGAATATTGGACAATGAACCAATACATTTCGTTCGTGTTGGGAGGACCGTGCTCAGTAGTGAGACCTTAATGGGCTGAGACGATGATGTTAGTATTTGTAAGTATAAAATAGATTACTTTCTATTTTTTAGATTAGTTGCATTCTATATAAATTCTTTTAAATATCGTAGAATTATACTTCCCGTGAGGTTGGTTGGAATGGAAGGAATCTTTTATAGAGGTTATTTGTACCTGTTTTGTTTATTTTATTGTGTGCAATAAAGACATTAAACTACAGAAATGTAACTGAGAAAGTGGAAGGGCCAAATGTTGTTGTCGCCAACTTACTTTTGAGACATTAGCTATCTGCTGGTGAAAATTCCGTCAAATCCAACTGTTTCGGAGGTTTATCACATTTACAATAATCCAATACATTTCTTTTATAGATTTTTTATTCAAGTAGTAAGTGCTGTTTTTCATGCATATACGTTTGATACAATTTTATTTATTTGAATAGATATTATAGAGCATATGACTCCAACAAGACTTGATTTTGGGTCAGAAATTGAACATCTAATGGGAAATCTAGTATTTTTAAAGTGCAATCTAACCGGTTGGGTCGGCGAATTATTAATTTTAATGGCACGTTACATACAACTAGTTTTAATTTAGTTCAAATACGCACAGATTCTTTATTTTATGTACTTTTAATTCTTTTTGTTAACGCTGGTTATACGAAACATGTAGAATATGAGAAATATTCATATTTTTGCATTACTTTTATGGATTTGTTAATTAGTCTATGACTAATACTAGAATATCGAATACTTAATAATGATGACTAATTTTTACAGTTAAATGTGTTAGTATATTTTTTTAAGTATTGATAAAACTTTATCATAACTATGTTTGTACAATTATATAGTTTGTAGTATTTACGTAACTTGTATAAGTACATACTTATACAGGGTGTCCCAAAAAATTGTGTCAAGCGAAAGTCCAGAGCTAAAGCACCTATTGGAGTATCCGAATCACCCCCATATAATTATGTTCTGCGATTATGCGTAGTTTTCGAGTAATAATTTTGTTTCTGATTTTTTTAAAGATAAGTCTAAGTATCTCAAAAATTCAAATAAAAAAAAGTAGAACACATTTTAGTGTTTTTCTTTTTGCTACTAAATCATCGTAAAAGGTACTTTAATGTCAATAATAATCAGCTTCGAAACTTTAGTGGCAGTTAAGAAAATATTAGTGTAAAGTCAAAATTTTACCGTTTGTGAATAATTTGTTAAATATCGAGCACAGATATCTATCCCCCCCCTAAGAAGAAAACTGTAGAATAAACACTTTTCCTGTTACAAGTGTCGACACAATAGTAATTTAAAAAGTAATAATACTTAGTATAACGAGTAATAAGTACCTAACCAAGAAATCGTGGGAGCATCTTACTATTTGTATACACACAAACAGATACTTTCGTCTGTTGTTATCGTGATATTTCAGAATTGTAGCTAACCTCAATGTAAGCTACATTGCTTTATATCCTGAATATTTTTAATTGTGAAATTATATGTCCTAGTTTTACCTTTCCAATAAATCATGAAGTTCTGCAGACTCTTCCATATTATTAGTCACAAAACGTTGTAAATTATATTGAGAATTAATTAAATTATAACTGAATACGTTTTTGACTGTACGCAACACTGACTTTAACTTGTACTAGTTGTATGTACAGGTTTACTGATAATAAGGTTAAATAAGTTATCTTTTTTTATCGCAAAGCGATCTAACACAAATTTCAACGGTGTGGTGGAGCTCCACACCACGACTAACCTAGTGATATAAGATAAGTAACTAACATGACTCAAAATTTTAAGTTTAACATGGAGATATCAAAGCAGGCCTAATGTGGACCAAGTGTCGCAAACCTCACTATCTACTTTATTATCTGCCACCTCAACACTAACAGTGACACAACTACCAAACAGTTTTAAGTATATCGAATCGTAGTTCCTAACAAATTAGTCAGACTAGGAAGCAAGTGCCATTATTCTAAGCAATCATACTTTAGTTGAAGGCGAGCCTCTTTGTTCTTACAGATTAGTGAAAGTGGCACAAAGAAGTTATTATCGAACAATTACATAAGTAAAACGTTATCAGCTACCATAATAAAAACGTTTAAAGCAGTTGTATCACAACTGCCACACTTTTAATTAAATACCGCGGTATCGATATTCATTTAGGTCTATTATTCGTTACTAATGGCATACAAGTACAAGTTTCATACATAACACGGAGAAGTAAACAAAGTAATATATCGCGAAATTAATAAGTGAAAATTTATTTTCGATAGGCACGTCTTGAAAGGAAATCACGGTACACCACATCTTGCCAGATGGTATAAAAAATCAGTCAAAATCTGCGCTGTTTGTGATCAATAACTAGCTGTGGGATTCGAATAATGTTGAGATATATTTAAAATAATAATTTTTATATTTATGTAAGCATCCCAAATAAAATCAGGATTAATTTGAAGCGATGCAGCTGTAAAATTTGGACGTAACAACCGTTGCCTTGTGCAACAACAGTGTGACTCATGTGAATTAGGGATTTCCCTAATGACTTTTTTATGAAATGGTGTGCAGGCATATTACCCTTAGGGAGAAAGTATTATTCGTCTTGTCCCGTTTTAAAAATAGAATTTAAAAAAAACTCAGAGCACTCGTACGGTTCGGACATATTTCACATATTATATGAAAGGGCACATAAAAAAGAGCATTGGCAGCCAGTTCAACGAAACCGATAAAGTTAACAGCTTGTTAATTATTGTTGCTGATTCGTGCCCAAGGGGGTGTGTAATCGCTGATGAACTAAATATTTTCGAAACTTCTGCACGTAACAGAAACAATAGTGTACAAAACTGTTTCGCAGTCCATCCATTCGATTCGATATGTCGTAATTTCAATTAATCCGCTAGCGGAATGTTTCGGTACTATTATAAGACAAAGACCTCAGTTTCTGAACACGCAACACATTTGAACTGCGATGATATCTACACATATCAATAAATTTTTAGTGCCTGTTTGTAATTTCAAAGTAAGAGTTCATAGACCAATTTGAAAATTTGGTTGTCTGTCTGCCGTGGCCAATCGCCGAAATAGCAGGATTGACGGGATTTTTATCAGATAGCTAATGTCATGTTATGTCAATGCAAAGCTAGAGGCTAATAAAAATATAATCTAACACAGTTTGGAAACAGGAATGTCTTTAATCCCCTTTAAAAAATAAAAAAATAAAAAAATTACCATCACATCATTGCAGTTATATTACAAATAAAAATTTATAGTATGACCGCAGTCAAATCGGTAACAAGGAAACTAGCAATTATAAGGAGTTTTAGAATCGAGACGAATTATTATAGTCGGCACGCCAACAGCAAGCTTGCACTTAGTTTATAACAATTTATAAGTATGCACTTACTGACAAGGGCAATTGATTAATTATGAAGGACAACTTGGCGTAATAGCAGTTTTACGCCAAGAAAGGTTAAAAAGATTACAAATTATATTTGATTTAAGATCTAAATTAGTAGTTCTGATCGAAATGGGGTAGATGAGTCTAAGAACAACCAAGTATTGGAAGCAAATAACATGCAGAGGACAACCTCAGATAAACTGGGAGCAGGGCAGCAGGATATTGATATATACTTGGTAGTTTTTCATTTTCACAAATATGAATATCCAAGAAGATACAGCATAATAATGCATGATCATAGTCTCGGCACACGTATAGTAGCGTGTGGTAGCGGCAACGCAAACGTATTCTGCTATCCCTATATATGTCTGGCCCCATGGTGTCGTGGAAGCTGACTAAGAGAATGAGATCTAGTCTATTGCCAATATGTGGACATAGGGCTAGCCACCTCTCATCATTGCGAGGTATGTATTATGTATAATCGATTAAACTGTCACATATTACCTATAATTGCAAAGGCGCCTTGATGGACTACTGTGTAATAAATTTTAATTTAAGGTCTAAAGATGTATAATTAACTAATTATGTATACTGGGTGTGCATTTGCCGATATATATTTTTTAAATTTTCAATATGACAAGTTTTATTTTTACCGACAGACTGACTGACTGACGGACAATCATCAATAAAAGTCGCCGACGGACTGACAAATCTTAAGAATAACCACAACCGACAGATAAACTGACAAACCTTGACAAATTCTGACAAAGAACCCATTTGCTTTTATTTCTTTATTATGGTACCGCTCATATCTCTTTCATTGTTGTTAAAAAAATATGTATATCTAATTTCCATTTTGTGTGTGAATGTTTGACGAATCTAAATGATCATGTTTATTTTAAAGACAATACAGTATATTTTATTTTATTTCGAGATATTTTTGCTAAAAGTGCTTTGCTATAACTATTAGAGATCCCTTTTAAATAGTTGTAGCTAGGTTTCAGCCCACCACAAATGGGATACATGGGCTTGAAATAATGTATCTTTGTGTGTAAGTTTTACCTCAAGATAATTATAGAATTCTTTATGCTTGTCTCTGGTAACATACATTAATATTGTAAAGCCAGCCAGCCAGCACGTACCTGTGTCCTTTTCTGTGCTGCGGTGCGGCGTTGGTGCCGCCCGCGTTTTGACACTCGCCCTCGGTCATGTTGATGGAGCAGGTCGTCTCTCACCGCGTGCCCATGCCACTCACTATTGAACGTCTCCACCTGTTCAACGAATACATTTACCGTTTAGAGGTTATAAATATTACGAAGATATGCTTTTGAGGGTATCAAGGTCTTTGCTATATTTTATAACAATGACTAAAACCTTTTTATACCACAAGGTGGCATTCAGGCATGAAGTCACCTGATAAAAAGTGGTCAATGCAGCCTTTGGCCACATGCAATATGATGGACATCACCAGCGCGTTGTCGAACCTTTCAAAACCGTTGACGCCCTTTTTGAAGAACTGTCCGCCTCTTTAGCGATGCACTCCGGGCCACTACCCCAAATTTCTGAATTATGTGATTGTGGCAGTAGGTAAGAAGCCTACAATATAATTGCAAGTTAATAATACATTTAATAAATTTTTTATGTTCTTCCGTTCTCTAAAACCCACAGAAGTTGCTTAGTTTGGACCTAGAGGCGCTGTGTATGGTGTCCATGGATATTTGGTTGTGTAATATGTCTACTTATTGTTATATACCTACTCCTTTGACTTTCATAAATTAAAACCTTAACATAACAAGCTTTGGTAGTCTTTTCTTCGCCAAAAATCATACACTAAAACTTGAATACTTTCAAAGTCGAGTGTTTATGAAAGGTAAAAACGGCGTCGTGTTTTTTGTAGCACGTCACTTTAATAATATTATTACCACACGTTAAAGTGCGTAATGTAGAATTGTTATACTATTTTTGTGACTGACTGTACAATTTGACATGACATGGCAAGGTCGTCGCGACCTCCTACACGGGGATTACAGTGAAACTTGGGCGAGGGCTAATGCGTGGGCTATAATGCTCGACATTAAGTATCGACTTCGACAGACGCAACTGCTTACGACTTATGAACAGTGAAAGAGAACCAGAGTAACCCCACGACGCGATATTGACGATAAGATTTTGTTTTAGTTCACTGATTAAGAACACCGAAACTTTCTTTGTCAGATAAGCCTTGTATAGACAATTTATACAATCCGATAGGGACGGCAGACATCACTCCTTCATGAACGGTGTAACTCCACGATGCGATATTGAATGTTGACCTACATTGGCAATAAGATTTTGTGTTCGGGCACATGATTAACGAGACCTAAACTATCCTTGGAAGACACTTCTTGCCTAACAATCATCATCATCATCTCATTAACGTCCCACTTCTGAGAACGGGCCTCCTCTCACATACAAAGGTGAAAGGGTATTGGGTCATACTCTAGTACGAGGACCCAGTGCGGATTGGCGGAGGTACGTGTATGCTGTCCTGCTGTTAGATTTTTTCAAGCCGCCTAATTAGGCTTCCAACATGGCTTAACGACTATCACATTTAGTAATAACCAGGACCAACGGCTTAACGTGCCTTCCGAAGCGCGCGATATCAAATGCCACACAAACGGTCATCCATCCAAGGACTGACCTCTGTAAACTTTACTTCGGTGATCGTTTCCGACCACCGAGCAACTGTTGACAATAAATCTCATATGCGATTATAGGCCAAATTCAGCCAAATTTTAGTATGAACACATATTACTTTTACAATTGGAAGACATTCCATAGATATAATGTTATAGTAATATATATAAACTTGGGAGTTTTTTTTGCGTGAATTTAGACATACAAGGCAAGCATGATACACTCAGATAGAAAAACAGATGACTCATAAACAGTCCATGACTCACCACACCACTAAATAAAAATAAAACTTGCCCCTTAACGAGCAGGGAAGTTTGAAAACTTGTAACGGGTTCAAATCTTAAGTTACCAGCATAATATTCATTTTATGGTGGCAATATAATGACCACTGCTCACTTAAGGGTTAAATTAAAGTGCCTTTCGAAGCACGGAAGTTCCCGACCATCAAGGTCACCAAAGACAAAGACTTTTTATTTCGCATAAAACATGCTTAATTAACGATGCTTAATTCTGTTAAATGTGTAGATCGCTACGATATCGTACCACGTATTACAGGTTTACATTAACGCGTCGTAGTGTTAATACCGGTGTGTTGATCTAAAATGATGTAACATTCAATTAGTTAATTTGAGAAGCCATTTTGCGGTAAAGGTTAATTTGGTTGAGAAGCCGTATTAGACATTTCGCTCAGATTTAAGTACCTACTGACATTGAATTTGAATTAAGGAGAATAGTCAACACATCAATATGAGAAGTAGTAACCTAAAGCTCCTAAGCTCCCTATGGAAAAGTTCTAGGTTACTTGATTCTTACTTCATACATTTTTCAATAATATTATAGAAATTGACAATTACGTCAGAGTAAGCTTTGTTATTGATCACGTTAACGTTGTGTCATCATCACATGTATATTTGTATAACAATCAATACCTTTTAGGTAGCAGCTGAAGCTTGTACTTGGAGATCCTAGGTAATATGGTTCTTAGTTTTTAGATTTCACAATTGTGCTTACACAGGTACAAACATTAGGAGTAAGCTAGCAGTGTTGTTGATCACGTGGACGTTACTTAGTGATGTGTTTCCCTTTAATCACATGTATACTTGGAGAATCAATACAATAATTTGAGGCAGCAGCGAAAGCTTTTATAAGGAGCTCTAGGCAAAATGGTTAGAATAATTACGTCAGATAAAGTTACCACCTAGACATTGCATATTGTATACGTTAAATCAAATCTATCTACTTCATTATAACGTGGTTCATATGAAAATATTCAATTAACCATTTACATAATAGTTGGCCAACATGTTTTTCATTAATCTAGGGTCAGCTTGTACCGTACCGAATTTGCCGCAGTAATTTGTCAACGGTGTCGCGGCCTTCCTAAGTGATATTGGTACAATGGTTCATACCTATATCTTTTTTTACTGAATGAAAATATTGAAAATATGTACTACACATACAATTTATGTTTATTTTTAGACGGGCTGGGTGAATTAGTTCATGATAAGCTCCCGCGGTCGGAAACATGTTTTCACTGCGTACTTGCGTAAGCTCCCTTCGTTTATAATTACAAGTGAATAACTTAAACCATGCCTCTTTTATTTATTATGTAACCTCATAACGACTGAAGTATTCAATGAAACATATTTTTTTAAGAATAAATACATACATAATAATTTTTATTAAATTAACTATAAATATTTTTTTAACTGACTGGATTTCTTCAGATTTACATATGTTTTCGAACAAATCAAATATCCACAATATAAAACAAATTTATTAGTATGTGGGTCATTGATTTTAAAACCAGCCAAACGTATAAATAATACTAATTGCTTACACTGGTCATTGATTCCTTAGATAAACAGTTAAATACATAAAGAGTTGAATGTTCTTCTTGGTCAATGACTCAGTATGATGGAAATAGCTGAGAACATTTTATAGGAAAAAGTATATTAACACATATATAACATCGAGCCATTTTATGAATTGTATCACGAAGTGCCTTAACAGTTACAGGAATAAAACATTTCGAGAGTAGAGAATTGTGTGAATTCAATTAGCCAAACAAGACTGCCGAGGCAAACTGTATTCGGTCCAAAGAGTTTCTCGATTAAATTTGTAGGTAGGTATTCGTGCAGGCAAAATTCACCACACCAATTATACCGTGGAAAATAAAATACTGAACCTAAGATTGTATCACATATTATTATAAAATAATGCATATTTGGCATGAAGTCAAGGATTTTCGCATTGTCATTGATGGAGAATTGCTGCAAAAAAGATATAATTTTGAAATTCAAGTAATCATCCACAATCTGCAAATAACAAACAGTGCGTTATCCCACGGTTTGTATTACGATGCTTTATGGAGCGACGTAACTGTCCACATCAGACCGTAACACGACCGACCAACTAGCACAGCTTCATGATGATTAGGTATGCACTGAATAACGGTTGCCAATTAATAGTTCAGCAACATATTGATGATGAGTTTCATTTTTGGCCAACTAACGGCTGGTCAGTGGCCCTATCCACAAAGAGGCCTGAATTTAAACCGCAATAATAGCTAATGTTTGCGTGTTCGACTTTATTATACATTTATTTCATACCAAACTCCAAGTCAGTAACTCTGTTAACGTATTTTTCAATAATTAATTATTGTATAGAAATATTCAATGAAATACTTTATTGCTCTTTGCCACTGTAACACAATCAAATAAAAACAGGACAGTATACCTACAACAGACGCCTCGTACCGTAATGTGATTGCATGTTAAATAAATGGCCTGACGTTTATTGAAATAGCATTATTGACGAGAATTTAATTAAATTTAGGACATGACTTATTACAAAAATATCAAATTCCTACTGGATGGTTGATTTTTTATAAATATAATTACTTGGGTCGGACTCGATGGGGCCCCTTTTATGAATTTTTAAGATCTTAGATAAAATCTTATTTTTATCCTGGATATGTATTTAAAAATAAATTTTATTTGGGTTCAATAAGACAATCAACTACTTAAATCCTGGGGAAAATACAGAATATAATAGAATATCAAATAAAAATGTTACTAACCTATCAGTTAACTTAATTTTAGAACCGTTTGAAAATAGGTGCGTAGCTGAATGTCCTTGACAGTAACTTTATCATCAATTCATAAATTTAACTGGGACGGTAAAACAGAACAACACCATAATATCTATTTAGGATACACCAGACCGTTGTTATTGCCAGACGACGAGACAACACAACTGCTTTTGATGAAAACGGCTTAGTTTAACGGTATCTAACTCTATACAAGAAGTTCCATGATATATCTCACACGGTTAACCTTCATTCCAAACGGTATGTGTCAGATGGCAATGCAATACGAGCTGTGTTCTGTGCCAATTTTCTGTGGAACACGTCGTTTTACTTGAAGTAACGCGATAAAATTAACAATAAGCAATATTTGCCGTTGGAAACAAACACGCGATAGAATAGATAAAATCGATACAACATCCTGATTTCCGTGGTAGCAAAGTCTGCAGTGTTGCATAACATCTTATCTGAGTGGAGCGGGTGCCAAAATATCACTCTCCCACACAATATGTTCCTGTCAGGCCGGTGCCGGTGGAGGAGTTGCTTTTGCCACTTTCATTATTTGAGTATTAGTGAAAAGCTTATAATGTTTGCGATGTACAGCATTGTTACATACGAATATTGTTAGAAAGAACATTGTGAACTATAAATAACCTTTAATAATATCTTAAATGTGAAGTAACTCAGTATGTTTATTAAGATCACATATTTAAGCTCAACAAATTGTTATAGAAGAAATATGGAACCGGCTGGGGATGACTTTTCCTTTTAATCTACACAGTTTCTATGGATGCATTGGATTCATAGCCGCTAGCTAGTAGGAAAGTATTAATTAAAACAGAAAAGTCATATTTTTTTTGACAAAGGCTGGATAGCGCTCGCTTTAGCATGTTTTATATTATGTGAATAGAGGTGTGTGCCCAAGGTTAAAGTCGTGCCCTATTGCGTACGGTCGATATTAACTAATATAAGATCTTCGACGATAAGTTGTTTCATATTTTAGTTTACCAACTTATATACAAACAGTCCAATAATTGTATCTTTAGATATAATTTGAATTGATTTCATCGAGTTGACACATCTAACTTTAAATTGACTTAATTAAGACAATACTTTACGATAATGGTAACTCAATGACGATGGTTATACTGTGTAGAGTTGTATGTTGTTGTATAGTTGATTAAAGGACAAGAAATAAATAATAAGATAGCACGAAAGAAATAATACCTTAGATACTACTTCCTAATATAGAAGAAACTTACTGTAGGGTGTATAGGGCTCCTACCAAGATCTGAGAAGCCCAAGCCAACCTCTACTGTAAGTGGTGCACCTGCTGATCAACGAACGGATTTTGGTGAACATAAAAGTTCCCGGTAAGCGGCAATAGGCTAGCCACCTATTACGTGGGACTAACTTTATAATTGGCGAATTGTGGGCGTATAATATGTCTCTGCCTCCCCCTTCGGGGAAACAGGCGTGATTATATGTATGTATGTATGTTTGTTAGAAATTTACTAAATACCTGTTCGTCTAAGCGGTCATTTGCAGAGCGCGTGACATTTGAATCGATCGCCGCTTGGTTACTTACATGCTACCCACGATTGGTCTACGTCTAAATGTCAGAGGCAGATTATGGAATTCGCACATTTTACAATACACTTTGTGAATTGAAAGTAAGGTTAGATTAATCTATCTATATCTATACGACCGATGGCGTAAAGGCGAGTACACCCGCACTCCGCTCTCCTGAGGTTGTGGGTCCGATTCACACACAGGACAAATCTTTGTGTGTATAGACATAAATATTTTTTCTTGTCTGGGTGAATTGCTAAGTATGTATTTACAAAAAAAAAATATTTATGTATGTTTATGCGTTATCCAGTATTAATGATACTTATCTTGGAACTGAATAATTGGTGTAATTGTCAGAAAATATTTATTTATTTATATGTTGCTGGGGGACATAGCACAAAAGGATTTCAATTGTATTTTCAAATATAGGGGCTATTAAAAGGTTAATTGTCATTTCAACCATTTAAAAGTCCGCTGCAGAACATAGACCTTCTCATTCGTTTTCCACATTGATCGATCTAATGCCGTTTACAATCACCGGCTTCCCGCCACCTTGACGAGATCAACTCACTTACATATATTTATAGTTATTGCCAGAAAAAATAACATCAGCTGATATGCAATCCAATCTAAATAAAAAGCAAAAGTGCTTTACATTATTTAATCAATCAATTCAAATAGCTGCCTCGTCAATCGGCGAGGTCCAGTATCTTGCTGCGACTAAAATACGAGTTGCTCGGCTGGCCTTGCTGGTCGCACCTTTCTCTCTCGTGACGTAGCCTCACGACAGCCTCTAAGAGTAATAAAGGCTGATAGCTAAATATGAACGAAGGAAATGGACTTGCCACACTCACATTATTATTCAACAGTCAAACTGATTAAACACTATGGAAACAAGTAACATACATACATTCACGTCTGTTTCTACGAAGGGGTAGGTAGAATCATATTATACGCCCACAATTTGCCAATTACATAGTTGGTCCCACGTAACAGGTGGCGAGCCCATTGCTGCTTACCGGGCACTGTTATGTTCGCCAGAGCCACGTCCGTTGATCGGCAGGTGCACCACTTGCAGGTGAGGTTGGCTTGGGCTCCATAGGCATTGGTAGGATCCCTACTCACCCAGGAAGCAAGTAAGTACTAGCTAATTGTTTTATAAATGAAACTTAATAAAAAGCAGGGTATATAAATATCGCAAAAGAAATTAATACCTATAGGATCAATGATTATAAAAGAGATAGCAACCACTTTAAATATTGTATCTCAATTGACAAATAACACAATGAGGATAATAACATAAAAATAAGGAGAACTCGACCTAATATCCGATGTAAACTATTATTAACTAGAAGAGATAACGATAATATAAAATATTTAAATAATCTCACAGTAAAAATACTCTAACAAATTTCAGTACAATATGCGCATTATTTTTGTTGTAATCAGCAAAATTAGATTTTTCTCAATCATGTGACCAACGCAACGCTCAGTGCTGTTACTGATATCCCTATGACGTCAAATGACTTCAATGTAAACAAAATTAAATAGCAGTGGCTTCCGTATCCATAGACTTACTTCTAACAGTTATCTCACTAATTACTTAGACTACTTACTTACTAATTGGGATTGCACAATGGAGAACGTTTTCGCGACCTTTGTCATCTATAATTATGAAATGTTTGTTTTTCTTAAACATACTGCAGCGGTTATATCCGCAATAGTATTAGATGCTTTGCCCAAAATTGGTCACCAATTCAATCATCAATTATGTCAAACATTTTTAACACATATCGTTTCTATCTCAATTTCTTTGACCCACGCATCAAACAAAGCCACCTTTTGTATCCTGCTAATAAAGTGGTTAAGCATTCATAATATATATGAATCACACCAGACCTTGTTTTTAATGCCAGTTGAATAGTAGAATAGGGCATCAGGTGAGGGTCAGTGGCTCAACAGCGGTGATGTGAAAACAGGCGGGTGTGCAATGAAACCATAATTAAGGCTTGTTAGTGACCGACCCGACAAAGTAGTATGTATAGCCTGATATGAAATTCTAAGTGGCTAGTACACAATACAATACTAGACGCACGCCTGAGACATCTTTAGGGAAATATGTCCACTGTCCAGCCATATTAACTATAATAATTATATAGCGATGTAACCAGATCGTCTAGTTAGTAGTAATTATCATTATTATTCAACAGATTGTGATGATGTTTTTAAATATACACTAAATTATTAACTACTAAATCAATATGTTTATACAGAAGTAAAGTTTAATTAGCTATTGGTTCCGGTTATTAATGTATGGACGTAGTTGTTATGCCAAGAAAGAGACCCGGCGAATTGAAAAAGTCTAACTGCAAGACCAAGCACATGTTCGACATGTCTCTTTTCTCCAATTCCTACTGGATCTGATGGAGCGTAAGACATTAATAGGCTGAGAAGATGTGCCTTTAAATTGGCATAGAAAAACAAAATAAGCTATTAAGAAAAGTGAACTACAACAAAGATATCATCAGTGAAACAGAATCATACCTAGACACAAATGATACAATCTCCTATTATGCATTGCCAATGCCCATTAGATGACATGAACGGTTTCGGTATAACTGTTCCGTACGTAGAAGATATTGCACAATGAACACATGACATAATTTACGTCGTATCAGTGTGTGTTTGTGTCACAAAGCTCTTGTACTTACTACACACACTTAAAGTTACATATATCTCGGGTGAGCATGTGAGATGATAGTGTCGTGGAACGTGTAATAAGTGTTGATTGCAACTTTCTCATTAAACGAGTACACTGATATGATAGCGTTTGGAACAACATCTGGTTGAATAACCTTTACAACCTTGATGGAATACTCATACGAAGATTTTCAATGAAACGCATATCCTTAGAAAACATTCTTAGTGGAGCCATAAAACCTTAGCGAGAGGTAAAGGAGTCTTTGTTTGCATACCTCTCTAAGTTAATGGGGAAGGGGTTGGCATAGTTGATTGTTTTTCACATGCTCTAGACTATACGATACACTATGCCGTGATGCGAGCGAATCTTAAAGTAAGGTAACGTCTAAAGCCTCGTCAGCCGTTTAACCAGAGTAACAAAAAATTTTTTTGCTAGAATTGAGCCTTCTCTTGTTAATACGCCAACATTAAATGCTTCAATATTTTAAATCCCCCTAAAACAGAGCCTTAAACTTGCCATAACGATTAAAAACCCAATCTCATGTTTCCTCCTATATTAGAGGATGGATCGTATCTTCTTACAAAATATATTTATTGTATTAAATAATACTAACCTTCACTACGTTAGTTTCAAGATCCACTTTGTAGTCATTCCAAGCTCTGTAACCAAAGAAATAAGTACACATTAATAATGAATTTTACATATTTTAGGTGTTGTTATTGCTAGAAACCAAATATAGGGCAGAACAATCGATAAGCCTATCTGTATCCGCAATACGTGCCCACGACATATGTGACGTGACCGGCCAGCTGACCACTTTGTCCATAATGAACAACAATCAAAAGGACGGCATTTGTACTCCAAGATAATACCAAGATAGTGTAATGATGCTGTGGACGCGATACAAAAGACTGTCCTGGATTCAGACTATTATGATAATTGTTATGCATAATAATGAATCATTAAAATTGGAGTAGCACAGACCTGAGTTAAGTGGGACGAAAATCAACGATAGTAAAAAGTATGCATAAAAGTTATATTAATTTACAAAATTTGTATAAATTACAACATGGTTATAGAGATATCATAAGACCTCGCTTATTGTTTTTCTCTATTTAATAATTACATATAATAATTAAACATATTGCTCATTTGGAGATATCCAATTAATAGTAAGTAATACAATTCTGACAATATTTCTCCGAATGTAGCCTACCTATCTTCAGTCATATTGTCATACTCTACTTTATCAAAAACATATTTGCATCATTGTTAAACCAAAGTTGCGATATTAAATTACAGAATAAGATCTCTCCATGACTATGAATCTATGTAAAGTATTCGGAAACGTTGGGATAAACTACTAAAATTCTTCAATAAACCTTAATTAAAATCCATATGTGTTTTATGCAGTAATTGTGTGCTTAATAAAGAGAGTACCCGCATGACAGGCAGGAAGATTAAATACTCTACAAGAATCTCTCCATTAATCACTTTAATTCCTAAGACACATTTGCTGAAGAGTTAAGTAAACATTGTGTAAGGAATATAATAAACTAAACCTCTAAAAAAAGCTTTTTTGATCATCAAAAATACTGAGTGAGCATCTAATGAGGTGATTAGGTGCTCAATCAGTATTTTTGATGTACAAAAAGGTTAGGTTAGGTTGGCAATTTATTAATTTTGAAGACACGTTAAATATGATCCATTGTGTAATGTTTTATGTCAGTGCAGTTAACTTATATCAATATTTTTCTGGCTGGGTTTGTTTATTTAAGTAGCGTAAAACAATAAAAGGATGCTTCTGAATGGTTAAATAAATAACATCAGCAAATAAGATTTCCATAGAGATTTCGTAATTAATTCGAATATATAGGTGTGTGTTATCTATGCACATACGTAAAAGAATAGAAGAGGAAGTATTTTGTGGTCTAGTACCCATAATGTTATTATTATAGAGGATATTATTCTCATTGTATATGGTTATGAAATTTGGAAGCGCAATTGGGAGACTAGAGGAAAATATATAAAGTAGGAAAAGACAATCTATAAATTATAGTTCGTAAGTTCTCTGTGTCATGAAAGTAAAACAAATTAGCAATTCATATAATGTGCTGATATAAATGATTTTGCGTTTGGCCGATTGACACGAATACTTGGTTGGCATTTCAAACGAATTGGTCTCATGCCCCGCCTTTGTCATGATGTTTTACAGTTTTTATTTGATATTGGCCAGATTGTTTGTCCGCGCTTTGTGATTCGACATCAAGCTGTGTCTTATTTCTGGTGTGAATGAAAGAGGTCGGCCAGGTCATGCGTGGCGTGACAGTTCACAAATCATGAAATGAAAGCGAAATGCGATTTCGCTCTCCATCAATTGCGGATATAAATTTTCGTAAAACTTTGACATTTATAAGTGGAGTGGATAATACTTACAATGTTTCATTGGCAAAATATCACTTAACCCGGAAATATGACTTGACTTGACCTTAAAACGTGTCATGAAACTTAAAACTGATTTAATAACTATCGTTGTTTTATGCTATGTTTGACTTATTTTATAATTATCATGATCGTAAAAACATAATGATTATAATCATCTGAGACCCCGCAGGGCGGGAACCCGAAACTCACAAGACAAGTGGGAGACCTGAGAAGGATTTAGATCACCTTCTCCACTCGGATGCAGTGCGAATTAACGACGAAAACGGAGAAAAGATAGAAAATATAATTACACAGAATCATGTATATTTTGCGTCATACTAGAAGTACAGCCACAGATTCTTAATTTTGTAACGTTACGTACGCTACGCCCACGTACGAGTTTTTACGGTATATGCATGCATGTGTTGTTATGTTATGTTACAAAAATATTTACAAGACGACACCTAGGTACTGCAAAAAAACACCGCAGTAGGCACGGTATGCTATCGATGTTACGCTCGACCTGGCGGTGCGCCAAGCCAAATAGCTCAAAAATGTTTCCGGAGGTTGAACAGCACAGAAGAAAATTTCAAGTACCCTACCTAGTCAATTTAACTAGTAACAAATATCAGGAGAAAATACCTATGACCTCGGTGACATAGCAGACATTTCACAATGATTAAACTGCACCCTGAATTAGGACAGGTAAGATATTATATGTAACCAATATGACAATTTTTTTGATTTCAAATTCTTTTCAACTGCATTGCTATTAGACTACTCTACTCCGAAGGTTTACTAATATTTTCTAAAAATAAAATACAATGACAGGTGCTGGATATAACAAGTACTATAATTTAATACTTTTACTATTTTGAAGTTTATATGATTCGCTTAGACTCCTGTCAGATGATGCACTCCATAGAATATTAAACTGTCATTTGCAGATACAATCAGGAGAAATGACTACTATCAAGAGGGAATGATAAAAAATAACTTAACGGGATCTTTGTATACATTTCAAGTGTAAAATGGTAAAAATTCTTAGTGTCACTTCATGTGTGTGAAAAAGCTTCAAAACGCGAAGGGAGTTTTATATTTCAATATTTCCGAAGCACGCCAGGAAAGCAAGCTGGCTTGGTCTGCTGGCTTGCTCTTGCGCAGGAACAGACAGGAGGTAAGGTGAGCGACCGCTCGCGGGTCAACGTCGCGCACTCCTTGCCACTGATTCATCTCCCGTCGAGTTGTAGTTGTGCAACGTACGCGACACGTCGACGACAATACTGTTTGTTCACAGTTGGCTTACATTATATTTAATAGGCCATTTGTATAGACATCATTTATGCCCGGATTGGTATGTTAATTATATGCGTAGCTGATAATATTTATCTACATACATTATATTTATTTATTAAGAAAACGTTCACACTCTAATCGAGTGACTTTTGTTTGTTGAAATATTGCAATGAATCAGTTAGAACCAGACCCAAATAATCTTCTATGAAAATTCATCATCTGCTGTTGATCACATTAAGCATAAATTCATTACTCTTATGTCAGAAAGTAATACAATGTACTTTATTTGTGCCTAATTAATAGTTTTGTTCGTCTTGCCTTTGAAATAAAGCGAGATTTTCGGGGTCCCGTTTTTTGTAAGCAAAGCGTCAGGAATTGACGGTTCTTAATTCTATGTATATAGAAATACAATCTAAACTTTTTTTAAAAAATAATAAAAATGTACTAAGCTAAATTCAAAATACATACTTCTTTGCATTTCTTGTTGTAAACATGTTCATTATTTTATTATTTTAAAAACAAGAACTCTGCAAGGGCACAGCAATTCCTAAACTTCATGTTAGGTAATATTCTAATTAAAAGTAAATGTACTGAATGCTACAAAGATGTCAGAACAAAGACTTTTACATAAACAGCTATATTCGATCTGTGCATATTATTCGTTTGTACCTGTGTAATGAATGATTGTCGCTCACGTTCGTAATAATTTACCCAGTACGTTTATGGTATCTGTATCTACCTATTCATGAACATGATTCCTGTGGAGGTCACGATCTACTTTAGTTTGAACATGTTTGTTTAAACCACATTGATACTAACAAACTTGTAACGTAAAATTAAGTGGCATTTTGAGTAATTTACTTCTTTATTATATGATATCTATTTACAAAATCGGAAATTTATTTTATTGTCCGATTTTTTAAAACATAACGGAGGTCATTGGATATTTACGAAAATATCATGACAAGTTTTCAAATAACATTACCGCTGAAAACTATAAACTACATTGGTTAAGATCCCAAATTAGTAACCGCTCATTATCGACACCCGTTCTCTTGCTGAGTGATAATAATGTTATTGGAAATTAAATGTTTAAAATTAAACCCTTTTCATTGGATAGGTCGAATTCCCGCGTTTCCTTTTAAAGTATTTTATATCACTGTGTAATAGGTAACAGAGATAGTTCCCAAGAATATCAAATGTAAAAAAAAAAAAAACACGGTCGGTAATATTTCTGCCGAAACAAACTCCACTAGTGGTTTCCTCGTCCTTGAGCTATGTCCATTGTATTCGAGCACCCTTTTTTTTTTTTTTTTTATTTTTATTATCGTCTGTAAAAAAATGCTGCTTACGCACTGTCTCCCGGCCAAAAGGGGGAGACCGGGAGGGGGTGTGGGGCTCACTGCGGCCGACGCGACCACCGCAGTCCTACCCACTAAAAAACTTCAGACGACGCCCACCGCTGTTGAAAAGGGGCGAGGCACCAGTGCCCGGGTTTGTAGCTTCTGGTACCCCGCCCGCATATTCGAGCACCCTGCTATTGAATGGAGACTGTCTGAAGTTTTCCGTCTCCGAATGGTGCAATAGGAGGTGTTGGTAGGCAAATAATAGAAAACAAACGCACAGTTGGAACATGATAAGTAACACATTGTTTATGCCTTTAACAACTCCATGTACTTATGCGATGTAACAATCATTGTTAGTTAAGTAGCATCCTTATTAATGGAATTGATGTTTGTTGAACAGACAAGCTATAGCAGAGCCACCTTATTAAAATACCATTGGGCAGATTTCGTTTCTTATTTCAATTTCAATAAAATTCACCAAAAATTACACAGCACAACAGCGATATTCTATAACAAAGTACGTGATAGCAAATTTGCTACTACGTACTAAGTTATTTATTTTAAAAACCATTCAATACCAACAGGAAAATTACAATGCTGGTTGACATAATTAATGATATATAGATAATTATGTTAAAGTTAAATGAGATGGCAGATCTATAAAGGCAGCTATTATGAAGAAGGCATTCCCGCAAAGAATTTTTAATAACCCATTAAGTAATATGATGGCCAGACAGACAGAATTGCGGGGATCAGCTAGTTATTTCATTTGCGTCATGCTAAATTTATATCTCATCATTTTGTACTTAACCTTTCGCTAAAGACTTCTTATCATTTCTACTGAGAAACAGTTATATTTTTGATATAAATTATGACAACAGCCTTGAATTGTATTTTAAGATAAAACTTTATCAGAATTAATATCAAATTCGGTTTGTTATAACATTTCACACCTTGTTATTGTTTAATTTGGACGGTTATCGTCTACCGAAGTTATCTGCGCACTATGGATTTGATATGTTTATTTCGCACTCTATAAAAAGTATGTAAAAATGCGAAATATTTTGAGCAAAGACCCGACCTTACTAACATGAGAGTAATCTACGATACAAACTGTTTAGTAAACAAATGCCTTGAGAAGAATAGATAAACCGGAACGCAACGCGAAGAATACGCTAATTATACAGGCAGTTTCTAAAACAAAATTATTAAAATCATCTACTTCTAATAGTATAGTGACTTTTGGAGACAAGTCTACGTCCACTACTATGTCATCTAATTTGACATTTATTAAAAGCGGACTTCATGTAAAATACTACCTAGAAAATGAAATAAAGTTTACAACGCCAGGATATTCTAAAAAATTGCTTTTACAAAAAAATATCTATGTTTGTAAGGTGCTAATTCGCCTGTAATGTAACGTTACAGGTACAAGCATTACATCAGAGAGGGAGGAGAATATAGCATTACAGTGCGCAATCTGTATTATTTTGATACACCAAGCTCGGAATCAACTAAACTAAATGCTGAATATCGAATCTGAAATGTTATAGTACAGGTGAATGCTCCTGGTAAGGGAGCACCTTCAGAGTTAAAAATTGGCATAATATTGCGCTACCGTCTTCGTTGCATTAGTATAAAAATTTACAGCGTCATTTTATCTATTTATGAAAAATGATAAGAAATCTGTTGTGCATATAACTATAAATACTGTTTTGCAACAAAAACTAAGGGTATGTAACAAAAGATTACATTACTGATTGCAATTAATATTTAAATTATACTTTTGTCCTTGTCTTTGTTCTCCATTTGACCTCTCTCTTGATATAAAGTTTTGGGACACTCTGTATGTTTGAATAATGTTATCGTTGAGAGATCAAACAGTAGGTACTCTCGATATGGAATGGCCTTGTTATCTAACTTTCATAATAATAATAAAATTGTGAGCAGCAGAGCGAAACTGATCTAAAATGTTAGATCAGTTTTTTTCAGTCGCATGTCAGGAAATAATAATTGAAAATATATTAAACCTCACATCAAGTTTTAATTATTTATTTCATTGAATATTTGCTTAAGATTACTCTGTCTATGTATGGGACATAGACAATAGATAAGTGACAATGAATCTGTGTATTCGATCTATTTCTATGTATTTGCATCAAATTTCCTATTATAATTAGCCAATGAGTACTTTTGGTGCGCAATCAATTATGTTATCAAATACTTTGTATTAGATGAATTAACCATTTCCAATCGCTAAAGATAATAAAGTAATAAAACCTTTCCTAACTAGAGAGACTGGTTGAAAGTTAGTAAAGCACGGTCCACCGCACGCAGCCGAAGGAACGGCTTTGCGCTTGCGCAAGTCTTGCGTCAGGAGTCGAGCCGTCGCTGCTTCACTAAGCCATTTGAGACATAAAACTGCTCAAATAATCTGGTTACTTTGTTTGTCGAGACTACGACCCGTTTACATCATAAAGTCTGCGCCGATTTCTGCAAACAATTTCTGATCTCGACCATCTGAATATTTTTCTATATCATTATTAAATTTATATATCTTTTTAGACCTCAGCCGTTTCGTTTAGTGGCACGAAGTTGAAAATAGTCGATAAGTTATGCTACGAGGATCGCTCATGTCTAATAAATTATCGGTTAAAGAGACGATCGCCATACGGGTCGGCGGTTACCAAGTTCGGGAAGTTGGAGATATGTAGAACAATATGCATTAAACAACTAATCTTATCATGACAGATTTTTATATTTAGAAATAAATTATTGAAGCTAATTGAAGCGCTCGTAGCTCTGCGGTGCTCGGTGGTCGGAAACGATCACCAAAGTACAGCAGAGTTTACAGAGGTCAGTCCTTGGATGGGTGACCGTTTGTGTGGCATTTGATATCGAGCGCTTCCGTGCTTCAGAAGGCACGTTAAGGTCCCGGTTATCACTAAATGTAGTAGTCGTTAAGCCATGTTAGAGGCCTAATGGGCGGCTTGATAAATTCTAACAGCAGGACGCCATACACCTGCCTCCGCCAATCCGCATTGGGTCAGCGTGGTGGAGTATGACCCAATACCCTCACACCTTGATATGTGAGAGGAGGCTCGTGCTCAGTAGTGGGACGTTAATGGGCTGTGATGATGATCTGAAGCTAAAACCATTTCTTATTGTTTTTTAAAATATGTCACGATCGGCTTGACACTTAGAGCGTTACACAGCAAATTTGTTTGGTTTCCTGAGAGACAACACAATTGCACAATATTATTACTTTTACAAACACTCAAATGGTTCCGTGTGTGTGCAATGACTGCAGGCGAACATATGGGTTTCAAGTCACACAAGGTACCAAAACAAAGGCACATTTTGAACATTTTACGCAAAACAAGGGCATCAACCTAACTCCTTTAACATTCAGGATCAAGATCTTGGGGCTCAATTTCGATGAAAGTATAACAAGATAAAGTTCCGGGAATCAAAAAGATGGTCAGTCAGTTGCATCTATGCTGGTTAGGTCATTGAATATGCAATGCAAATGACACAACATTCTCTTACTAACAACGACGAGTGCTTTTTGGTGTAATAACTAAAAACGATTTTGAATATTAGTATTAAGTACTAATATTTTATTTTATAAACAGACTGATTTAAACAAACTTAATTATCATTAACTAAAGCAACATCAAAGGGCTAAAACAGTAACACACATTAATCTTAATTGTTGAATAATAAATAAATTACTTGAAACCAAATTCCGTGTATAATCATTTGGGTCAAGATTGCACGTGCACGTTGCATTAATAAAATTGATCATTAATCAATTATATTTGGGATCAGTAAACAGTGTCGACTTATCTACAGGTTGCCCTGCTGCTTACGTTATTCATGGTCGGCTTGGTATTTGATAGAATAGAGGGTTAGTAGCCACGACCAACGTCATATTTATTATCAATTGTTATTTTATAATTAATATGATATCCTTTGCGGATGTGTGCCAAATTTCAGCTAAGCGGATATTGAGTGTTTTACAACTAAATGTATTACCAAGTACCTACGACAATTATTTTAATACTTAAATATTTAATTATTTTTTTAAAGCAAGGAAAGTTATTGTCCTTTCAAGTAATTTGCTAAAAGATTAGTAAGGATACATACATAATTTATAATCTTAATATGTCAGATCATTGACACAAATTCAAATTTAAAAGTACGCACGTTGGTACAAAAGATCGCGAATAGTTGGCAAGGCGCATAGATAACTGCGCCGGCGACGATGATGCGGAAGCGTTTACTGACCTACAATTCTGATCTGCTTCTGGTGTAGTGTAGGCGGCAAAACGCAAGCACTGCACTACAGCGGTTTTGTCTTTTGTACGGTACAGGCTACAGACAGGAGATAACTATGCACGAACAGACACGGCACACGAAGCGTTTTACTGTACGTTTTATACTATGAAGGGTGTGGTTCTAACATAGCTAAATAAGAATAGTACGCGTAGAATGCAATGCAAGTGTCTCTAGGATATAAAATTAAACTTTAGATATTAGAGAATTGACAGCATGTGCTCTGCTTTGCTTAATTTGGGGACGGTTAGCTCCGTGTAAGACCTTTATTATCTTTTCAGCGGTTCACGGCGAAGCCAGTCAGTTTGTATTGGCGAAGCAGGAGTCCGTTCTGCTGTAAGAATTTTGTAGGATTAACTGGTTTAATAAGTACGTCATATATGTTACGCCTAATGTCTACACCATGTCTACTATGTTTATCCGTTGTTATTCAATTTCTATGTGGATCGTACCAAAAAATAAGACTTATTGTTCGATATTTTTCCACTTTTTTTTCACTGCGTGTTGCCTATGGGCAAGACCCATAAATGGGAGTGTGCGAGCAGAATTCACTGCGCTCGCACGTTTTATGGTAGCAGCGTGCGAGATATTGCGACGAGTATAGTAGTGGTTTTACTATACATAATATTGTTTGACTATGCTAGCGTGCGAAATATGTTAAGGTGAATGTTGTGTTGTGTTGCGTTGCGCTATTGCACGCAGCACGCAACTTCGCTGTTGTGAATGAATCAATTTTGTGCCTCATTTACGAAATCAATGTTTGTTTCAAATCACGCGTTTGTAGGTATTTGAAATTCTGTATATCCGTCATAATAATAGTAAACTTGCGCATATAGGTAAAAACGTTTGTTAGTAACACAATTTAGTGACTTACTTAAAAAATCAATGTTTGGTTCAAATGAGGTTCATAACAGGGTTTTATTTGGAATTTTTCATTTCTTTTGTAACTACTTTTTCTACTAGGTGATCAAATTAACATTTGAAGGCCACAAACTAACATTTAGATAAATAAGATCTAGAATTAATATTTCGTTCATCGGATTGACAGAGCACCAAGTATCCTAAGCATGATGCAAGAATGATGTTACCTCTCTTCCTCAGAAGATGTATAAATATGATTTAATACCATATTGTTATACCAGACTCCTAAAATGCAGCCTGCATTAGGAGTCTGGTATAACAATACCTTCTGAAAATATAAAATAGAATATTCCAAAGCTGTATGTTCAATTTGGATTTAGCTAAAATAACCAATTTTTCATTGACATTTCACAAAGTGCTTCTCGCCTCAAACTTTATGGGTACAAGACACTGGATAAATATATATGAATACATTTTTTTTGCAAATTACTTATAAGTCCAAGAAACCACTCAGATCAAGACAAATATTAGTTTCAATGGATACAAATATTATTTTAATGTGAAAATCAAATCCACAACTTTTGGAGCCTATATTTGCACTCAGACCACTGCTCCATATTGATTGTTGTACAATTTCATTTTCAAAATAATTCTTATAATTCTATAAAAATTTTCTTAAAAAATCGCACCCCTTACATTTTACTCTGAATTTATAATTACAATGATTTTAGGCAAGTCTAACATGTAATTGGTCTGTATTTAATAAACCATTATACAAAAATAAATTATAACAATATAATTGTAATTGAAAATACAGCAAAATATGAATAGGCAAGGGCAAGAACCATATACCTAAGTGAGAGAATCAAATAATAGCACAACAAGAACAACATTATTTGTGGTATTGCTGTTATTATCATTAAATATTCATATTTGTTATCAAAACCCATACCTTAACAACATTAATTGTGTTTCTCAATACATATCAACTAAAACATAAGAATATTATAATTTTGATGAACGTTTGAGGAACGTTTACATCATATTGTAGGTGCTTTAAATCTTTTTATACAACTAAGATGCAAATAAGGCATTAAAATTATCATCTTGTGTATTCTGCTTTCTGTGGACATTAACAAACATCAATAATCAGCAATCACACCAATAGTGCATTGCAGAGTATTATCATCACCATCATTATCATATCAGCCATATAGTCTACTAGTTGAACATTCGCCTTTAAAATTCGGTTAAAATTCCTTTTTAAACAAATCTCCATGTAAATTGCCATAAGATATATCAATACCTTCGATCTCAAAGGACGTAGAGGACATATTATGTTATGTCCTTTACTTCCTTTGAGATCGAAGGTATTCATATATTAGCTGGGTCCAGTCAATAACACATCCATACAAGCTAAGTACTATTACAAGAGAAAGTATATTGAATCAAAAATAAATAGATTTCTTTAGGCATTTCCATAATATGTTTGTGAGTCAAATCAGAGAAACAAAATAGTCAATTGGACCTGGACAGCGCAGTATTATCATCCCAAAGTATAAAAGACAATTATTGCAAATAATATAATCTACATTTCAACTTCTTTTTATTTCCTTCACATTTTTGATAGGCTTACCTTAACATTTTTGCCCTTTTTTATATATTTTTACTTATTAAAATTATAAGATTATATAAATAATAAGATTTCAATTATACTTGCTAAGCAATAATATTTTTTTGAATAAACCTTAAGAAAAACGAATGCACAGATAAAGTGTACAATATTGTTAGATGTGACATAACTGATAGTATTATGGCAAACACAAAATATTTTATTGTCAATGTCAATTATGTACCTAGCTAGGTAGGTATTGGTAATAAGTTCTGGACTTGTCCAGAACTTATTTTCTTTATTTCCACGGTTATGGGAAAAGACGTCTGACCTAACCTACCTTCGCTCAATAAAATTTTTTGCTCAATGTAAGTTGCATTGACTAAATTTAAGTTACTAATATCCTGTTAAAATAATTGAAAATATTTAGATGGCCTCTATGAGATCGTGATGTTTCAAATCCAATACGTAAACATATATATCTATATAGGTACTCTACTTGTTTACTAAAATGATGTAAAGTTTTCTTACTCAAAGAAGTCTTTTTCGGTCTGACGTATTCGAATCAATACCAACCCACAATTTTAATGGCTGCAAAAATATTTCGAATTTCTGAATCACAAGAGTAAGTCATAGAAAATATAATAGGTACTTACATTATCTTCTTTGAAACGTGGACGTGTTTTCGAAGTAATGGATGAAGTAAATAGGCAAACGTATCCTTTGTGTTGTGAAAGGTGTCAGCTGTACACAAGATTTCCAAGCTTTTTAAATTCAAGGATTTTAACAAAATATCACTGGCTATTGAAAAGCGAAAATAATAATTGTAAAAGCGTTCACTGGTTCAACAATTTTTATAATAATTTTTACACTAACAACGTTACACGAGTCACAAAACAAACCTGAATGGACATGAATTTCCGACTGACTGAAGTGAGTCGGGTTGATTTTTCTGTTGTCTCAGTGAGCGAATGAAAGGTATGAAGTTATCAACGAATCAGAGACAAAACATCGTCATTGTAGAACAGCTGTTTCAATCTGAATTCTAATACTCTAGCGACATCTATCGAATGTTATAATATTTATTTAGCATAGATAACGTAATGGTCAATGTTTTGCTGCTGTATTTATAAAATAAAATGAGAAAACGCAATAATACTGTTCAAAACTAGGTAAGACCACATAGTTTTTGTATTTCCCAGATTTTTTAAACTACGAATCTACTTTCACGAAGTAAACCTAAATCTCTAGGTTGGTAAGTTTAGATTTTTAATATGTACTTACTATTGTAAATTTTCTTAAATTACATTAAATTTAGCATTTGTAATGACACATTTGAATATGATTATTGAGCTTTCTATCGTTTAGGAAGGAACATTCACATTGCATAGGCGCGCTATAACCTAATTTAGTTTTATATTATATATTTGTAATATTCCTCGCAAACTAGGTCGCAAACTCTAGAAAATTAATTAGGTTTAACAAAATATTAATAAATGTCTACTTACTTATGAAAGTCATAAATTGCTTATTAATTAAAGTCATATTTTTTTTATAAAATATAAATAAATTGCAAAAGCGCTCTCTGCCGGGGCTTACAAAGCAGTACGATGAAATTATTGTAGTAGTTATACAACTCACTTACAGATGGCGTTAACTCGCAATAGCTATCCGCGGTAAGTGACATCTAGATAGTGGTTGCAACACAACACGAGCGCGTTTTACACTGCTTAAAACATCGTTTGAAAGTGGTAACTATAATTTCTGATAGAGGGCACTACAAAAATAATAACATTATGTGAAATATTTAAAGGTTTACGTGTTTACCCATGATTAATTAGACTTATAATCGTAAGCGATATTTGCACTAAAAATATTAGTTTATGGACAATATAAGGTCTGTCACATAACATTATATAATTCTTATACACCAGAACCATATCGAATTCTTCATATCCCACTGAAGGAACCTGCTAAGATTTCAAGTCCGCTGGCAGCCATGAGTATAAAGTTTTGTGCATGTACATACTACTTTGTTGCATCTAGAACTATGCTAAATTCTACATCGAGGGAGTTATTTTAACTGCCTCCCGTAAGTTGGGTATAATCATTAGGGTTAGGCGGTTTTTCACTCCCGAGCAGCGCTGTTTGTTGTTCAAGACTCAAGTGCGATCGAGTGTAGAGTGTTGTTCCCATCTTTGGGACGGTTCTGCCAAGTACCTCCTCGATGCACTTAACAGACTGCAACGGTGAGCGGTTCGCATTATAGAGGATGCTGAGGTAACAGCCTCACTCGAGGGTCTACAGCTAGCTGCGTAGACATGGCATCTCTCAGTGTCTTCTACCGGAATTGCTATGGCGAGTGTTCTGAGGAGCTTTTTTATCTCATCCCACCCTCTCCTATCCTCTCTCGAACAACACGCGCTGATCTTAGAAACCATCCTTATACTGTGCAGACTATCAGCACTCGAACCAAGAAATTTGGGAGGTCGTTTCTAAACAAGACCACTAAGCTCTGGAATTCGCTGCCGGCCCATGTGTTTCCTATTTCCTATGATCCCGGGTCTTTTAAGCGGGGCGTCAAACGGCATTTTAGCAGGCCGTCATGAGTGGATGAGCTTTATACCGTGCTTATAAAGCGCTTTAATTTTTTTATTAGACTGCATCGACTGCTTACCATCAGGCAGGATGTAGTCATTATGACGTGCCACATTAAAAAAAAAACTTATTTTATTTCTATAGAATAGGTGTTATATATGTCACCGTAAAATTGTAAATAACGTTAAATTATAATCTATCCCGCGATATTGTAATCTGTCGAAAAATTGTGATCCGTAACAAACTGCTCACAATTTAACGCATTATTTTTCGATAGATTATAATCTATCGAAGACAAACCGTCAGATTGTAAAATGGCATGCGACAGAACGCACCTCGCGCTCTGATTTTTGAATTTCATGTTCCCCGCTCAGCCGACCGTCGTCGCCATCTTCGGTTGTTATTAGTCAAATTCATTTGTTGTGAAATGTAAACAAACAGTGTTTTGGTGATTTAAAACAGATTTCGTGTTAATAATAATAACGTATTGTATTATAATAAGTTGTAGGGAGTGTTAACGGACCTGTGATAACCTAAAGAAGTGCAGTTAAATATTTTTTTTTGACTGATACCTATGTTTGATTCTTAACTCTATCCAGCCCGTCCTTGGTTGGCTGGTCTTGATGGCAAGACCAGCCAATCATGAGCAGGCTTTAAACAGTTGACAATTTAACGCGCGACAGATTATGATTTAACGGTTTGTCTTCGATAGATTATAATCTATCGAAAAATAATGCGTTTAATTGTGAGCAGTTTTTTACGGATCACAATTTTTCGACAGATTACAATATCGCGGGATAGATTATAATTTAACGTTATTTACAATTTTACGGTGACATATATATAATATAAAACAATATATTTTACTGTTTCATAATACATGTGAAGTGGCCTCTTGGTCTAGGGGTATGATTCCTGCTTTGGGTGCAGGAGGTCCCGGGTTCAAATCCCGGAGGGGCCCGGTTTTGGAAGCTATGTAAGTCCTTGAGTATAAATCATAAGTAGCTGATCAATAATAACTTTTTATCATTGCATATCTCATAACTATATAATCATATTATTTCAGCAGTATATTAGAATATCTATTTTTATGAGCTTTTTTGGTAAATTTTGACGTCTGAGGAATTCGAGCAATTTATTTATTTTAAACTTTGTCGATCTTGTAATATCTCTTCACATAGCGATATTTATGCTACAAGGCATTTTCAATCAATAATCTGTACCTATAAACTGACATAGAACTTACTACCACGGCCTGCAAAACTAAGTGTCACTAATTTAAAATTCTATTAACTTTTTACATACACAATATTTACTTTTAACTTTACTTTTTTACTTTAAAAAGAATTTAATATAGTTTACAGGGTATAAAAAGACCCTATCATAGCCGAGGGTTTTTTCTTTGAGACTGTACCTGGAAAGTCAAGTTATTTAAGGTCAAAGCCTTACACTTTCATAGATAAAACAAATTTTAAGCGTTGTTTTTCAAGTTTTTTCAAAAATCACACTTTGTTTTGCACAAACACACACAGTGACGCGGTCTATTGCGCGCGTTTCATTGCGTGCTACTATAAGCACCAAAGCAAAGCAATTTTTTTAACATCAAAGAGAATATCGCTTCCCAACAATAATATTTTACTTCAGAAGAAAAACAGAGTTTCCAGAATGCTGCCCAGCCCAGCCGGATTCTCTTCGATAGACTACAATATCATTATAGTGATAAACAGGACCAACATCTTAACGTGCTTTCTTAAAATGAGAAGCGCTCGATATTGTATGCCACACAAACGATAGAATAGGTGTATCCAAAGATTGATCTTTGTGAACTCTGCTCTACTTCGGTGAACGTTCCCGACTACCTAGTACCGGTAAAGTTACGAGCAACACTCGGCTGTTACGGCAAGGATTCACATTTCCTGTCTTTACAAAAGATATAACTACAATTTTGAGGGGATTCTACATACTCTGCAAACACACTCTTATTACTCATATTGAAGTAGGGCAGTCTTACCATATGTATAGGAAATGGAAGCTACTATATCTTGGACCTTACGGTGCTATAGTATGAATTGTTTGTAATAGTAACTTTGTTAAGGCACATTAAACCGTTGGTCCCTGATGAGTGGCGATAGCCCAGTGGTGAGACCCATTGCCTTTAAAATCAGAGGGTCTCGGGTTCAAATCCTGATGGTGCACCTATGACTTTTCGAAGTTATGTGCGTACTTATCGCTTGATCCGTGCCTCGAAAAGCACGTCAAGCCGTTGGTCCCGGCTGTCAGGAACATCTATGATAGTCGTTATTAGGAAGTAAGTGCCTTCTAACATCCTGACAGCTGGCTTAACCATAGAATGAAATTTCCCTCTGGGTTGCGGAGGTCAGGCGGCAGTCGCTTCATGTAATAACTAAAAATCAGCCGGCCCTAAGCTTAAGTATAGGGCAACCGGGATAATGCTAGGATATAATGACTAAACCGTTGGTCCCGTTTATCGCTCCATGTGGTGCTAGTCATTATGCCAGATAAATTGCCCAATTGGGCAGGTTGAAAATTCTAACAGTATGACGCTACACACCTGTCTTCGCCAATCAGCACTGGGTTCCCGTGAAGTATGACCTGATACCCTCTCACCTCGTATTTGAGAGACGGCCTGCATCCAGCTGAGATGATGAAGTCAATAGAACTACAGTTGCTTCTAATATATTACAGTATCATAACATAACATACCTGCACAATTTTTTAAATCTCCCAATGAGGCTTTTTTCAGCTTGACACTATTACATTGAGTGTTAAGAATCAATCAATCAATCAATCAAATCATTTATTTGCGGTAACATAGGTACATTAGTATTTATATAGGTAGATAACATTATATTTAGTAATTTCACTATGTTCTGCTTTCAATAGCGTGCAAATGTTTAGTAGGAAAAATATAAAATGAAATTAATATTATTACTAGATACATTATTTAAACAACAAAAAATAAACAAAATTTTAATTAAAATTATTATGTTATATAGTCAATTTAAAATTACAATTTTAAGATAATTTATACAATGTCAAGTTATAATATACATGGTGGTCAGGTACACATTCAACCAAATTACTATTACTAGAATTATTTATACTAGAATGTCCTTATCACTAAGAAAAGAAGAACCAACATCTTAAAAAACTTCAAACAATATGTCATCCTGCCAATGATACTCCTTACAGCTTATGTATAGAGCCTTTGGAAGGAATATGAATATAATTTAAATGAAGTAACGATAACCACCATTATCACAATTCATATAACATTGTATTATCAGTAAATGTTGCACTTATATAGATCAGAGTTCTCAGAGGTGAGTACTTGGGGAGGTGAACATTGTGTGGCATTTAATATCGTTTTCGTTTTTCGGGAGGCACTTTAAGATGTAGGTCACGGTTATTAAACTAACAACAGGACGCCATACAACTGCCTGCGTCAATCAGTACTGGATCTGTGTGGTATAAACTGTATCCCTCTTTCTTTGGTTCGTGAGAAGAGGCCCGTGCCCAGTTTAATGAGCTTTGATGCTAAATATCGTATACAAATTTGTTTCGAGGCTCATAAATTAGTTTTAAACAAAAAAAAGTAGTTTGTATGCTGACTGGGAACTTATTAGCATGACTAAAGGTGCATTTAGATTACTCCATGCTCGCGTGTGATAGGAATACATACAACAAACAGGACCAATTCATAGTCCTCGCAGACAACGCACGCGTCGCACTCGTCAGCCAATAAATTGTAATACTCTTATGTCACTAAAACCACGCAATTTGACGTAATTACAAATTACATGAGCATCGCACACGAAACTTCAATCAAACAAGGAAGCGGCTACGTTACATGCCAAGCATTGGCCCGTGAATATTATGCAATATGTGTTCTATATATTTTTTTCTAAGTAAGGAGGTAAATCAAGTTCATAGATGAAACAGGTAAAGAGTTAAATCTATGTTGTAACGGTACAGTACCAATTACGGTTTGTATACGATATGTATTAACATTTCGCTTTCTTTACAGAATAAAGCTGTATTTTATTTTTTATTAATTCCATATGTGACTGTTGCGTAGTAAAAACATTGGTTAGGTTTCCGCGGTAAATCAGCTGTACTGTGCTGCTGAGGTTACACAAATATGCTTTTTGGCAAGTAATATTCAAAATTAAAGGAATCTTTGTTTTGTAAAATACGTTCGTTGTAAGTTTTTCTACATATTTTTTTTCTATCATTATATTTCAATTCATCCAAAAAGCAGTTCAACCTAAAAATAAACACGAGTATTCGGCGTGTCAGTGTCAGTTCAACGCCTTGCAGTTTAGTACTGGACTACACTAATTTAATTTGCAATCTATATTTAAATATGAATAAGAAAGGAGAGTTTTCCAAAAAACGCAAGAGCAATAGAATCGCCTTTTTCTAAGCCCTCTTATTCCTTTTAAAGCATTCAATAATTTTTACTTTTAAAACTGAAATAAACGTAAATTGTTTTAGTGAACACTCAACTGAACAATATTATTGCTTCGCGTTTCAAGGAAAATGCCGACAGTAAATTACAAGAGTTTCTAACTAATTGACTGCATTTGAATGCCAAACTATTGTCCATGTGACCTACTGATAAAGTTACCATAACAATCTGTTATACCGACTTTTCTCTAATAATTAGAAGCGAAAAAAACAGGTTTTTCATATCAAGTCTTTTATCAGCCATATTATTACAATGAGGCATGTTGTAGTTAGGAAAATTACTGGATCTGTGTCAGTTATTATCAATTGGTGTCTGGACCCCAAAAGCAATACAGACAAGTGTACAGATATAGATAACGCAAGTATAAAGCCTTGTATTGAAATCAAGCGTGCCGACTTTTTACAATCTAATGTAACGTCACTAACGATATTTAGTGAAATCAAAACTGACTCATCGACACTGATGCCGCTGATGGTATATATTTTATATGTAAAATCGTTCATGTTACAGTATTAAAAAAAACAACAAACAGCCGCGCGCGGACTACAAGTAGGGACTGCCAACCTCGACGATTGGTCGGGGTTCGGGCACGCGAAGTACAACATGCATTTGCATTTATCTGTGACACAATGTCAATTGGGATTTCCTTTAAATTGCACTGTAACAAAGTCTCGACAAACAATGAAAAAGAACAGAACACTCACTTATTTAAAATTTATTTATTTGTTTAATATAGATACACGGACAAATTGTCATCGATAAAAGTAAAATAACATGGACAAACAACAAAATTAGGCTAGACAATAATCCAGCTTGATATATTTAATTCCAATAAGTTTAAGCGATAACTTACTTTACGTCCCCATAGTGCCATAGTAGCACGTTGATATTCAATGTACCTATGTTATATATAACTTATAACTTACTTGTACACACATACACTTTTTTTAGTAATATCTGCCTACATTTTTTTGTGACTAAAACTCAATTGTTGTTTGCTGTTGAACGGTCAACGGTTAAAAAGAAAAGTATATAATGTTTATCCTATATTGGCTGTATGACTAGTAAATAGTACCAGAACAATTTTAATTAAAAGCTGTGAATTTAGCTTAATAAATATATTACATAAAAAATATACAAACTTTACATATAGTTGAATAAATAATTAGAAACGAAAACACCTGATTGCGTTTGTACCAACAAAGCGATAGCAAATTGATTTATTTTAAAAGCACTTTATTCCTATTATCTATTTGTTGATAATGTTAATGTAACACGAAATAAAATAACAGAAAATCTATTTATATTAAAGTACCCAGTGGGCACTTTAAATAATTTTATGACTGTACCTTGCAAGTAATTTTTTAAAACCCTGATGAACGAAATGATGTTTGGCTTCTTGGCGGGAAAGTGAAGCGTAAAGTCTGCAGTTTTGTTTTATTTTCTAAAATTTGTGATAATTCTAACATTAATGTGTAATAACGGTGGATTATTAACAGTTAAGTGTTTGTGAACATACATGAGTGTTGGTAAATGAAACAAAACAGTGCAACATCACTTTTCAAATTCTCTCAAGGAGTCCATGTGAAATCTCAGTATAGCCCCACATCTATACTGAGTACTCAAGGGGCTTAGGGGAGGGTATCTCATTTACCATTTATCATCTTTATCATCACTCATTCTCATATACTATGAATTATCTCTTTTACTATTGATATATCACTTACTTGACACTGGCTAAATGTGCTGGACGCACGAAGCCATTATTTAAAAGAAAGAAAGAAAAGAAAGGAAGAAATTATGTTTAAAACTAGTCACTTTTTAATATCTATCATAACTACTCGTTAATACGGTTGAAAATTGTGGTACCCTGATTTGCGAATAATAAGAATACTTAGCTTATAGTAGATAGTAACCTATTTTTTAACTTTATGGGCGGAGTGCATGACAGTTCTTAATTTGATTCAAGCTATATTTGATTTTAACTGTTATTGCATTTCAGTCATTTGTTTTAAGTCAAGAGGGACAAAATGATATGGTAATTAGATTTAGAACTAAATTAGATTAGTAACCGTTGTGCAAGTGGCCCTAAAGCATTTTAAATTAAATTTAGCTTCAATCAAATTAAGAACTGTTAGAAAAGCCAAGGAACCCACTGTTCTCCCCAATTATTTTCCACGTCAGTCGGTCTTTAGTCGTCTACATGCTGCTTCGAGTGGTATCCACCAGATGGGATGATAGGCGGATGAGACGGCATATTGGTCAGTATGTGAGCTGATCCATAATGTTAGAGAAAATTATATTTCGATTTCGAAAAGTTTGTTTAAGGGTTCACAGCGCGTTGTTTCTGATATTGCAAGCCTCTATTCGCAGCGGTGACCCCTTTCCAACAGGTTTGAGTATGCTTGAGCGCCACTTTGTAGTATAAATCTTTTAATTTGAGGGCATTGTCTGGCACCGACCTCAACTGTATCAGAATAATTAGTTATCTGTACTACAAATAAACGAATGTGACTATCAATATACCACATGGTCATTATCTCAGTACCTAGTCATTGTTTAATTTACTTTAACACGTCTATATGACAGGTAAGGGAAGGTCTTCTTAATGAATAAGGATTAAAGGTTGTTATGGTACGTCGAATTATAATTACATCCCTAAATATTATTTATATTACGGGTTGTCTTTTAATTTAATTATGCACTGAATCTGCGAGGCAGCGATAATTTAGGGGCATATTATACTGGCTGTATCACGGTAAAATTTATTGACATAAGTTTCATCATATGAAACCGAGTAGTGGTATATTTCTAGTTAAGAAAAAAAATAATTTACTATGGACACAAATTGTGTTTATTTCATATTTAATAATAGTACTTATACGGGTGTATAGGGCTCCTACCAAGATCTGAGGAGCCCAAGCCAACCTCACCTGCAAGTGGTGCATCTGCCGATCAACGGACGAGGCTCTGGCGAACATAAAAGTGGCCGGAAAGCGGCAATAGGCTCGCCACCTATTACGTGGGACCAACAAAATAAATGGCGAAGTGTGGGCTTAAAGTATGCATCTGCCTACCCCTTCGGGAGAACAGGCGTGATATTATGTATGTATGTAATAATAGTACTTACCTTTAAGTGCTTCTAGATCAACGGTAGATCTAGTAGACGCGGCTTGTAAAAGCTTTGCTTGATTCTATTTCAATTTGATTTGTACAAACTCAATCAGCCTCATGTTGAGAGTTATGTTTAAATCTTAAACGCATTTAAAATTGTCTTGCTGTTAACTTTTGGTTTTAGTGTGTCGGTAACGCAGTTTGGTATGTTCCATGGAACCCACTAAATAGTAAGCATGAATTGAAAAAATATTTAACATTTCATAAGTTTGAATTTGGAACGTTCTATAAATACGTTTACCGTCGTTTAGTTCCCGATTTAGTGCGTTGAATTTTCACTTACCTACTTTTTATCATTGAGCAAAACGCAATTTTTTTTCCTAAACGTGTTTACTAACTATTGTGCAAGCCGCCCTAGGTTATCGTTTCCGACCGCCTAGTATTGCGAAGGCGCTACTTACATATTAACTCATAATTACTCTTGTACTCCACCAACTAAGTTTAAAGGAACAAATGCCGTGTGTTAATTAAATATTGACAGTATCAAACGCGGCTTTGACGCTCCCATAACCACACATGTGTGACTTCTCATTAATATTGCGAAATCACGGAGAGTAGCTTCATGAGAGATCGCTGGGTCTAAGTGTTCAACAAACAACAGAAGGTCACGGCGGCTAGTTTTAAGAACATTTGATGTTTGGTAAATTCATTGTAAGCAAATAATGCGAACCTGTTTATAAAACGCAGTTTATAATATACAATGTCATCGCACCGGTCGCAGTATGAAACCAAATTGAACGCGTACTGTTTGTCCGATTTATAAAGAACTTCCATCTACGTTTGCTGTGGTAGGATATTTTCCAATGAAGTTCATCATAAAAGTTATTCAAAGATCTTTGAAGCTTCGTCAACCCTTTTTAACTTTTTCGTCAAATTGTGGTTTCTAAACCGACAAGCAGTGTGTTCGTCCTTCACGTATCCTCACTTACTCCTCACCATACTTATTACCTGCATTAAAGGATAATATTCTAAGATAATTAAAATTCCTTGCAGGTACAAAAAAATACACGTGATTTGGGATTGGGGAGGGAGGTTTATCTTAAACCTCACCACATTTAACGAAGTAAGGGTAAAAAAACGATAAAAAATCATCACGGAATTAATGGAAAGCCCCACAGAGGTCATATATTCAACGATACACACCAGCTCATTTATTGAAAATCAGCGAAAGCTGTGTAACTGTCAGGCGGATATTTCTAAGCAAATGGAATGTAAGTATGTGTAATAAAATGCATATCAAACTAAAACCAAGTGTAACGTTTACCGAAGTTGCAGCCTTCAAAGAGGTCAGTCCTTAGGAGGATGGTCGATTGTGTAGCATTTCGTACAGTGTTTCCGTTTTATATATAACACTAGCTGTGCCCGCGACCTCGTCCGCGTGGAAAAGTTATTTTGGGCATCATTTATTTTTGCGAACAACCTCCTCAGCTTTATAAATTACCTATAGCTGTTACTCTCTCCTCCTTGCAGCGTCATGTTTTGCACATCATGCGGCGCGGGTGAATTTTATATCGGTGTCATTTTAAAATTTTATATTATTATATATTTATTTTAATTACCATAAAAACTAGTTAAGTTCTAATGAGTTAATCTTAAAAGATAGATATATACTGTCGGGGACATTTTTTTAGATCATTTCAAGAGGAATAATTCTTTCATACATGTATTTTTGGTATCTTGAACCAGTAGTTCCTGAGATTAGCACGTTTAAACAAACAAACTCTTCAGCTTTATAATATTAGTATAGATTTTCCCCGTTTTTTTCCCATTACCATTATTTCTTCGCTTCTAATAGTTGCAGCGATATGTTATATAGCCTAAAGCCTTCCTCGATAAATGGTCTATTCAACACAAAAATAATTTTTCAATTCGAACTAGTAGTTCCTGAGATTAGCGCGTTTAAACAAACAAACAAACTCTTCAGCTTTATAATATAAGTATAGATATAGTTTTGCTTTATAATAACTCAAAGGAGTGTTAAAACAAAGTTGCTTAAATAAATATATCACGTGCTATATAAATAATTAAGTACCTACACATAACTTTAATTGTATAGCGGTTTTAAAACTACGTACGTAAAAGTAAAATGACTGGCATCCAATACGAATCGACAATTATGACTTAACTTAAAGGTGGGAGTAATAATAATTATAATAGCAGGTAAGCAGTATGTTTCAACGAACTCGAATTCTTCCGTGAAGCTCGGAACACAACAAAACACTAAGTATATCAATGCGTCTGGACCAGCAAGAGACCTTTTTGAAATGTTAAAAACATAATCAACTATTTCTTTTTATTTACGTGCGTTCTTACATTTCTGGTTGTTATTGCTTTCGATGGTTTAAAAGGAGTGCAGACTTGCTGGAGTTACGGGATTGTTTAAGAGTTACTGTTAATAATAATAATTACGCTTACCTTTATAAATAACCTTTCCACCTTCAGGTCTGTTGCAAAAAAAATATTCTGAAAATAAGCAGCACCATTGTATCTTAGTTTTTAATTATGTATGTAATGTAACTTTCCGTGTGTACATAAATCATTTAATAATAAATAAAGCCATTATGGTCTGCTGCAAAAAGAAAATCTGGAGATAAGCAGCACCATTGTACCTTAGTTTTTAATTAGGTTGCGTGTAATGTAACTTTCCGTGTGTACATAAATCATTTAATAATAAATAAAGCCAGGTTGGTTTACCCGCACATTGCTCCTGCTGGTTTCCATATCACCCAGGAGAACTATTCTGTTTTGTGTAGTTATTATATTATAAGTATAAAATGATAAAGAAGTATATACATTAGAACCTCCATTTATTAGAAGATAACCCATAGTCAAACCTCAATATAATAGAAGGCGCTAAGAAAAGCGTTCCAGCAACTTCTTTCACTTTTTTCATGCCAGACTTTAATATTCAAAGATTTAGATATTAAAGAATTTTTAATGAACTTGGAATAAACACGAAATTAGTCAGTAATTAACCTTTCTATTGTTGTTTAATGTAAGTAAATAAAATAGACATTCTATTCCTCTGTTAGATTGTTTTCTGACTCAAAAATAGCTTTTTTCAAAACTAGCTAAATACAATTACCGCTTTGTGTTAAGAGTGGGTTCACGTTTATAGTATTACGGCGATGTTTGAACTTTTGAACTCAGAGTCCGTTAGTTCACACTCTAAGCAGAAAGTTCAACCGATATTTTATTTCCGGCGAACGCCTTAAAATCCTTTAATACTGAGCTTAAAACCTCCTTTTTGTTATACGTATATATACTATACCTTTATTAGTAATAAATTGGATTGGTAGATATTGGTTTATTGTATCTATGCCAAATAAATATTTATTTCTTTTATATTCTTTAAATAGATAGCTTTAGCAGTACATGTATCACAAATGCGTGTTGAGGAGTGCGTTTCGATCTTTACACGTTCGTGACAGCTAACATTGAGCAGAGCGCATTTTCAACGGGACAGTAAAATTCGAATGTCAACCATGCGTTCTACATGAGCTTCGTGACCGCTTAGTAAATCTATCTACAATCACGAACGCAATAATTCGTTAATAATTCCATGTAAATATATACCTACTTCGTGAATTATTACTATGTTTTAATAATTTTGGTGGTCGATGTAGTAATTATCTTTGAGTTGTCTTTTTCAATTCCTTTCATACATTTTTTTGAGATTTATATCAAGAGCTTTTGCCCCCTCTCTATGTTTAAGAATGTTTGGCAGGTAAATGCGGTGTTTGTGGGACTGAAAGGGTTGCCGCGCGCCGAGGACATAGCAGGCTCAAGAAGGAATATGGATGGTTTTTCAATGCGGCTTAGCTCGCTTCCGATGTCTCAACTGCAAGATGATGTATCCACGCAGTTAAATTAACCAAAATATGGTAGTAATTTTATCATGAAGGTTTTTTGTTGCGTGAGCTGAAAATTATGTCATTTACATATTCACGAATAAGTTAAGAACGAAAACAATAAATTGTAACATGAATGATAGCACCCAAGGATCCTTGTACGACATTCGTTGCATCTCATTAAAAAACTGGCCAATTACGAGCTCGTACAAGTAGGGTTTTACCATTTTACATGATTTAACACACAAAACGTTGTGTATTAATGATTGTCCAAGAACGAATTATTACTTGTTATTTAATAATATGTAGTAAAGTAAGACAGTCCGTATACAGTCCATATTCGTTATTCACACAAATCTTGCATGAGAATCGAACTTACTTACTTATAAACTTAATATTAGTTTTTAAAATACACTTGTACATATATAACTGCTAAAAATAAGTAAACAATTTAATTATTATATATAGGTATTATTAAGAATTAAATTTTACGTACGTATTTGTTTGATTATATGCTTTGTGAAGATGGCAGTCTCACATTCCATATGCATGAAAATTTCGCACCCTTCCAACACAGTATTGCCTATTTAGTAATTAATTTAAACCCATGATTCACTTCGAAATGGGGAGCGAGGTGTACGTAAACGTTCGGGGTAAGACGTTATTTGGGTGTACACACCTATCTACCTATTTTACTTTAAACGGCAAACCGTTACTGACCAAGTTCTAATCTTATGATAACTTCTTTTAGGAAAGAAAGAATAATATGGAGAAAACACAAACGAGATAAAGTATATATTCATACATATATAATATCGCGCCTTTTTTCCCGAAGGGGTAGGCAGAGGCGTATTATATTCCCATGTTTCGCCAGTTATGTTGTGGGTCCCAATTAATAGGTGGCGAGCCTATTGCCGCTTATCGGAAACTTTTATGTACGCCAGGGCCTTGCAAGAGAGGTTGGCTTGGGCTTCTCAGATCTTGGTAAGATAGATTTTTAATGGCTTCATTTATTTAATATCAGATGAAGATGAGAATCCTATGAAATTATCATAGAAACAACTGCATTAGGAGTGTGGGAAGCGACAAACTAAGTTTGAAAGTTGAATTTTTCCATAGAATAAAGTGAGTTAAGTATGTATGTTTTATTATTTCCTATTTAACGAATACACATAAGTTTGAAGTCCAATATAACTCTGTACTTAATTTTATCATAAACGGCTCAGTAATATAGATGAGTAACAAAAAAATAAACTAACTTTAGAAATTTTTTTTCTTAATTTTTTTAAAAAGTAAAACCATAATATTGAAAAGACTGTTTTATTTATTTAACAATAAAAGATACACAGCAAATTTTCCAACTCTGTATTAAATACCATTAAGACATACAATTAACTATATGTGCGGTGTATCCTTGTGAGTATAACGTCAATACATTTAATGTTTCTAAAAAAATTAATATTGGAAATTTGAGGTAGAATGGGTTGACTTAAAACTTTACACTCAGCGTAAAATTTTCCTAAACCTCCGTTTTAGGTCTGTAAATGTTCACCACTCTCTTTACTCTTTGTTCATATGGAATTCATTTATGTATATTTAACAAGTACTAATAAATCTCTTGTAAAATAATAAATACTATGTCGTATAACACTCTTGTTATGAGAGTTTCTTAGCAGAAACTTTAAACAGGTATTTATTAAAAAAGTTAAACAGATTTTTGTTTAAAAAGGTAACATATAATTAAATAAATATATGACACTAGTAGTCCACGCCCTCGCTTCGCTTCGGTAGCTATTTATTATATATTTCACACCTTAGGTTTTATAATTGAAGATTTTGTAGGGATCCCAAATATTTTTAGTAATAAATATAGCCTATGCTCGTAATTTCCGCGAATTATCCCGGTTTACCCAGACTTAAGCTCAGGGTCCAGGTTCCTCTCACTGGTCTTTCCCGATTTTGAATGAAATTCAGTTATCACACGGAGCGACTGCCGTCTGACTTCCGCGACCCAGAGGGAAACATCATTCTATGGTTAAACCAGCTGTCAGAATGTTAGAAGGCACTGACTTCCTAATAACGACTGCCATAGATTTTCATGACAGCCGGGACCAACAGCTTAACATGCTTTCCGAGGCACGGAGCAAGCGATCATTACGCACATAACTTCGAAAAGCCATAGGTGGGCCAACATCGTTTAAGCCCAAGACCCTCTGAATTTGAAGTCAACGGGTCACTGAGCTATCGCCGCTTAAATTTAGCCTCAGGGATAATGTAGAAATCTACACGTTATTTTTTATTTAAATATGTTTAATCGTTTTTGAGTTTATTCGTTAGTTTTTTAAGATCCAAAAATACAAATCCTTCCTCTTTATTATATTAGTATGACTAAAAGGTCATTTTATATGTTGTGTGCTTTGGGGTTAGATGGCGATGTGTAATATGTTCAAGGGTATTTATTTATAAATATATAATGCAAGTGGTGCACCTGCTGATCAAATCAAAATCAATCATTCAGCTCTGGCGAACATACAAGTTCCCGGTAAGCAGTAATAGGCTCGCCACCTATTACGCGGGACCAATAATAAAACTGGCGAAATGTGGGCGTATAATATGCCTCTGCCTACCCCTTCGGGGGAAGAGGCGTGAAACCTGTACCAACTTGATTAACCTGTGATGACGAATAAAGTTATATTATTATTATTCATATCTGTTTAATATAAAAAGTTCACTATATCTCCTTTATAAGCTGTGTAATAAAAGTGCAAAGTCCTACACATTAAGTGTGACATTTAGCAGACGTAGCTAAACATTAAGTAACATCGCTATTTTGCCTCCACCCTTTGACATAGTAGCTCCGTAGCAGCAAGATTGGTGGCTTTGCAGTCTTTGTAACTCGAGAACGCTGAGGGAAGGAAAACGCCAGAACCATAAGTACTTTCTATGAAAGCGTCCTAGAATTACAACCATTTTCAAGAAACGTTTCCAATTTCAATAGGAATGGGGACTAATTTTAGAATTCCATACAAACAATGAATTATGTTTATCTTCTAAATTAAATAAAAATATTAAAATGTATGAACATGAGCATTTTGTAATTTTTTTACTAAAACTATACATGCATACTCTTTTTTCAACGTTTGGTTACAAAGAGGTATAAACGTTGTTCACTTTACGATCAATAGAGGTTTGGGTGAGCACTTTTAAAAAAAATACCACTCAAGAACGCACAGTGATAGTGGTTTGTTTTATGTTTTACAAAATCATTTTTATAGTCAACTGAAACAAAACAAATTATGAATGCAATTAAATTGCAAATTCGCTAGAATATCGGCCCTTTTAATAACGTTAGGATTAGGTGAGCACAAGAAATTATTTGTAATTTTTTTATTACGGATCTTGTAAAACTGAAATTTGAAACCCTAGTTTAAATATATTTTTGCAAAAATTTAGTACACTATTGGACTGGTATTTGTAAAATCGTTAAATACCTTTGGTTTTATTGTTTTACAAAATGCAAGACAATTATTTTAGACCTTTTACTACATGATGAATACATTTTTATTCATTTTTAGAGGGTGCTCACCCAATGCACACGCACACGAAAATGTTTATTTTGTTCCTAACTAGGCTAGACTTTACACAGCCTTTTTAACGGAGGGATATTTAAACGAGGATTCGATCCCTGTTATCTGCGGATAATTCGTATTTTAGTCCATATTTATGTTTTTTATGTTAACCTACTCCTAATCAGCATTTTTTTTTGGTCGTGTATACTTAATATTAGCATAGATATTAACGAGGCTCTGGCAAATATTAAAGCTCCCGGTAAGCGGCAATAGGCTCGCCACCTATTACGTGGGACGAACATTATAATTGGCGAAGTGTGAGCGTATAATATGCCTGTGCCTGCACCTTCGGGGAAACAGGCGTGAATGTATGAATGTATAATATCATATTGTTTATTATAAAGGCCGAAAAAGAGATACTATATTTATCAGGGGCTTGCTTAAACTGTGTCCGGCGACGGCTAGGCACAACAAGGTCACGATCACCCGATATTTGTAAGTTCTTTTATTATACATAACTGTATGGAGCTGCGCTATACTCTTTAAATCTTACAAGTGCCTAGGACTTGTTTTGGGTCTAATATCGTACTATTATCCCTTAAGACTTAAACTCAGGGCCCAGGGGTGCTTACAGGTCTAACTAGATTTGGCTGTATTTCAGTTATAGCCTAAGGTTAGCTTTATTATTAGATAAGCTTTATTATTAGAAGTCATTCTAACTGAAATAGTAATAATAATCAAAACATTATCAACAATTTTATAGTGATTTTTAAAAATTAATAAAATATGTGTGACTTCTTAAAGTAGTCAAGCTTAAAGCGCTTCTGTAACTAGTGGGTTCACGTTCGTAGTATTTAGCTCTAATGTTGTTGTATTCATTTGGTATTTAGTCTCGTAGTTACAGGTTCGAAGAATTTGCTACTAATTCTTTGAACCGGGTGCTCAACCGGTAAGCTACGACTGCTTATTATTTAAACAGACCAAAGCTCAACTACAGTTTTATATTTTGACTAAGGTTATATTTGTTTACGTGAAACCAATAGGGCACCATGAAAAAAAATAATCTTATATATTGTGTCAAGCCGTATTTTCCACTCGTCGCATTAACGGGTCGACAGATTATGGTTAAGATGTCAGTTTCTTTTTAGATTTCGCAGCGTGTAGGTTTCCGAACCTTGATCTAATAGAATGCGAAATAAAAATTCAATTATGTGTCTAAATTGTCCAAGAGACAAATTGTGCATTTGTGCGTGATTCCCACTATTCTTATCTTTATCGTCATATCAGCTTTATAAAGTCCTTTGCTAAACATATATATAATAATAGTATACAATATTTAACCACGGAGCAACCGGTTTCCAGGTAGAAGTGAAGCCCTATTATTTCACCTCTCGTGGAGGAGGTTCACCTCATACGTAAAATACACATGTAGTATTAAGTAAAAAGTAAGTGTTTTGGTTGGTTGATATCCAAACAGGTTTCTGTCTCTCAGGTTATTAACCCACCATCTCCTAAAATGGTCACTAATAAAATATATAACTTCATACAAAAAATGAGAAGACAATTAAAGTGTCACACAAATCAAAACTTTTATTTATTTTTTACTAGCATTAACGTATATTTTGATGATAAACCAAAAAAACTCTTGGATTTCAAAACGAAACAAAAGCCTTACTCAATATAAAATTCTCTTATGTTAATGTATGTTTGTGAATAAAACTTCGGTGAAATTTGTAATAATTATAATTATCAAATTTTTTTTTTATATAAACTATTAAAAGATTTTTATTACATTTTGAGATTGATTTACCTAATCAAACAACTTTTGTTGAAAAATATAATATAGAATACAGTATTTTGATAAAGTTTTCACTAATAATATAACAATTATAATTGAATATTGAGGGTAATGTTTTATTTCTTATTTATTTACCAATGTCAATAATGTATGAACATAATGGTGCATAGGAATCTTACCACGATCTGAGGAACCCAAGACAGTCTCACCTGCATAATTAACGGACGAGACTCTGGCGAACATAAAAGTTTCCTGTAAACGGCAATATTATTACGTGGGACCAACTATATATGTGGCAAAATGTGGGCGTATAATATCTCTGCCTACCGCTTCGGGAAACAGGCGTAACGTTATGTATGTTTGTATGAATATAAAAATTGCTCCCCTCTCCAACATTGTTATGCCCCATAAGGTCCATGGTTAGTTCAAACTACACCTTTAAGTTCTTTTGTTACGCTATGAAGTGCAATAAAATTATTTAATTGAATTACTTTACATAAAGTTTATTGTAAATTTTTTGTAAAGCCAATATGGAGACCTTATTAGTCCTACCTCCGCTAATCCGCACTAGCACATCTTGATGGAGTATGACCTAAATTTCTTTTACCCAGGTTTGTGAGAGAATGCCTGTGATCAGTAGTGAGACATTAATGTGCTGAATTGATTATACTTTTTACAATAACTTTCGATTCGTGACATTCGTCGAACATTTTGTACATTTTATCTATCACACTCGCTTGAAAGCATAAATTTTTTTTCGAATACCTCAATTGGTGTCTGAATATAAATTTTGAGGATAATTGCTTATTGAAGATGCGTATCTTGATGGTCGACATAAGTTGAAGGCCACATCGCGTTTATGAAAAACTTGCCCAATTGTGATGATGTCCGGAAGCAATTATTTCTTGTAATACCCACCTGAACTTCTGCTACCAAAAATGCACTGAGCGTTGAATAATGCATTAATGTATTACTTATGAGTTTTTTTAGTGGACACAAACGTGGAGATCCATTATGTTTTGGCTTAGTTAAAAAGACGAGCAAATATTTACCTACGATTAACATATTATTTCCTAATGGTGCAGTTGCTGCTAGTCCTTCTTTGTTATACTTATATGATAAACAACATATGTAAAATGACACGTGGGGCGATTAGAAATCTCTTTCTGCTAAATTGTTAATAGTGCCCAAAATGTATATAAGTGAGTTATAAAAATTAATAAACCAGCGTCATAAAAAATAAGCTGTACTATAATATGTATTTGTGCTTAAAATAATACATACACCTACAATAGATACATATATACACAATGAAATATCTACACTCTAAGTAATAAACTTTAAGCGTTGTTCCCAAAGTGACATTATGATGAAAATTATAGAACACAGCATTGTGTACGAACCACCGTGTCGCGTTTCGGTAACAAAAATACAATAGACAGCAATTATAACACGACTAATGTAATTTAGTTACATAATATTCATAATTATGTAATTCAAAAAACTTCAAAACTTTTTATTTCATAAACTATTACATAGTACTTGAAAACGTCAAAATGTAATATATACCCAAAAGCGTGGAATAGGTTACGAAATTTAGTTTTTTTGTTCCCCGTTCGATCCAATATTGTGTTAAGTAAATATTTTTTAAAATTTTTAGTTAATTGTATTACAAAATATTCCAACAGTACTTATGCTAATCCCAGTGTCACAAAAAATAGGGATCCTGCCGTTTGGAATAATCATCATCATCATCACAGCCCATTAACGTCCCACTACTGAGCACGAGCCTCCTCTCGCATATCAAGGTGTGAGGGTATTGGGTCATACTCCACCACGTTTTTAAGAGTGCGTGCCGCGGCAGCGGCCGGCGAAGCGCCAGAATTGATTTGTATATTTTAAACAATATAATTATTATAGAAGTTCTTGCCTGTTAATTATATGTCTAAGGTGAAACAAATCATCAAGGTTAATCAATCCATGCAGCAGTGTGTTTTCAAAATTGGATCTTAAACTTGAAATACTAGCATGTTCGAAATCCAAAATGCAGCATTTTGGTGTCATGTTTATGTTGTGCTCCTGTCCGTATTCTACTAATAACTCAAACATGACATCATAAGTACTTTTATCCTTATTTGGGCTTAAAAAAATAAATAATGGAAAAGTGGCCAAGTAATTATTTGCTAAACAATAAATTGCTAAAAATAGTTTTATTACCTGTAAAATTGGGAAAAGATAGTTTTGCCAAATGAAAATTTGGGAAACATTGGTAAGTGTCACTTTGGGTAACGTTTTTTTTCAAACATCAGTAAACCCAAAAAACAACATTGGTTTTTTACGACCGATATGGCGTGAAGGTCAGTATACCTGCACTTCACTCCAGAGGTCGTGGGTTCGATTCCCACTCAGGACAAATTTTTGTGTGCATGAACATGAATACTTGTTCTGGTCTGGGTGTTTCCCTATGTATATTAAGTATGTATTTACAAAAAAAAAAGAAGTATTTAAGTATGTTTATCTGTGGTTTAGTATCCATAACACAAGTTCTTAGTGACACTTATCATGGAACTAAATAACTGGTGTGATTGTAAGAGAATATTTATTTTTATTTTTACTGGACACTGCCATTCGCATTCGCCATGTAGTAGGTATGTGTAGTGTAGTACTATGCAACATGTTTATGTCTAAAGTTTAAAAATAAATAAGCATAGATCAATAGGTTACAGGCCATATGTTTGTCACAACTTGGTCAAGGCTGAACCCAAAAAAACAGTTAATATATTCGAGATGAGTTAATAAGAGAATATATGTTTAATCTGTCAGATTGATTTAGTGTCAGCATATTTTTAGATTTAGATAATTTTGATATCCTTCAATATGTCCGGTGGCCACTATGAAGAATATACACACTAGCAGCGTCATCCTGTCAACTGGCTTGAACTGCGGTCACCAACCCGCCTGCCCAACGTGGTGATTATGGGCAAATAAATACCCCTATAGAATGTAATCTATAATGGAGGCTAATGTTTAACAGTGGACTTTATAAGGCTGATATTATGATGTATAATTTATAAATACAGGACAAATCCTTTACCAAAGATTTTGTGACATAAGACAATATATTTTAATTTTAATATTCTGTAAGTAAATGCATTTATTTTAGTGTAAGCAAATTTTTTGATTCTTAATAGTTCGTTCACTATGACCGATGACGTGTGTGGGGTCTAGTCACTGGTTAGTGTCCCTTCTGCAATATATTAATTAAATATTCGTTACCTTGCTTGCCTGCTTGGTGAAATTACTATGACGTAATAATTGATGTGCTCGTCACAGTTATACGGCTATCTTTCTTTTTGCTATTGCACTTGGTAGACATGACAAAACACGTGGCCCATCAGGTGGTTAGTTAAAACTAATACTACTACTTGTACTAAAATGTGGGGATTTCCACATGAACCTGGCCTTTTTATTTAATACCAAGGTTTTTTTAGTGAGGTTTAAGACTACGAGCCTTCCCACCCTAAATCACGTGTAATTTTGTGTGCCTACAACAAAGTTTGTTGTTTTTTGAATTTTATTTTGAAACAGATGTTAAGTATCGAACGGTCATTAAAAAAAAATTTCGCCCTTCGGACGAAATAATAATTACACGTGATATCTTATAACCATGTGATTTTTCGTGATTTTTGCCGAACCCCCTCCCCCTCTTTCGAGACCCAAGTGAATTAATGCACGGCCTCTAATGTGTTGTTGTCGTGATCATCTCAGCCTATCAACTCACGTGGTTCCTCTCAGATGCGAGCGGTTCAGGCCATTCTCTATCTTTGCGGATTGGTAGAGACAGGTGTGTGTTCCCTCGAGGGCTTCTAACAAAGTAATTATCAAATATAGTGATAACCGGGAGGAACATCTTAACGTTTCGTCCGAAACATGGAAGCGCTTCCATGGAAGCGGAAGCTGTGTCCCAAAGACTGACCACTGTGAAGTCTGCTTTACTTCGGTGATCGTTCCTGACCATCTGCCACGAAGCTACGAGCGCTTAAAAGAATGTGCTGTGAAATTCAAAGTACTTAAAAATGCACTTGCACTACAAGGTTTAACATTAACAAGCCTAGTGAATAACATTGTATAATCAGAATAACCAGTTCTATTTGGAACTGTTCATTCATGTGCATTACACTAATGATATTTCGATTAACATTCATTTATTCATCATTTGTAATTCCATTTGGCTTAATAGTTTGTTAAATCATAGCACCAATAATATAGCCAAACATGTACATACTTGTAGTACACATTGTTATGATATTTATAGTCACAAGTTATACCCCGTTAAGGTGTGGAACAATACGAGATCGTAAAAATCGGACTTTTTTAATTGTATTTTTATTTCTTTGATCTGTAGATGGCCCCCTTACCGAGAGAGAGGGACAGAGAGTGAGACGAGTGTAGTGTCAACTTGTGTTGGTGATTCTTTTGAATCGCCAAAGTCAGCGACAACCACCCCCTATTACCTCCTATTAACGATCGACATAATGCAAAGATCAGTATACCCTTTCTTCGCTTCAAATAGATAGGGGTAGATTCCTACACAGTTATGCACTAGAATAGAAATAAATACTTCACTTGGTCTGAGGATTCTCTATTTATATAATACGCATTTTATGATGATTATTGGTCTGATCATTTTCCTTTACAAGTAACTTGTGATTTTAATTTAATTACACTTAAAAAAATAAAGCTGAAGCCGTAAGCTTAAGCCATCTTGTATCAAGTTCAAATAACTTTTTTTTTAAATTTTATTTTTATAATTGTGCGGTTGTGCTGTACAGCGTAGGTAAGGTACTAGTTTGCAACGACCTTATAAGGCATATCATAAGATCTGACTAATATAACGATGACGAGACTATTATTAAAAGCTTATTATTTCTAGTGATGTGCATTACCACAATCAGCTTAAAAGCTTAGTGTTTTTTCTATCTAATTTATATACCTACAGTAATGTATATTTAATAGGCTGTTAATTGTTTTGATGTGCATTACTTTATTTATATGTTGCAGGCAGATTGTAGAATGCGTCGTTTTAATAAACACGACAAGTTATGAAGTATGGTGAACTTTTTTATATATTTAAATTTTTTTTGAAGTATGCCTAATAAATATGGTTAGGGGTTATTTTTTATCTCATAGGGTTGTCTAAAGTTGGAGGAGAGGGGAATAATACTTAAGCCCGGTAACTTGCTGTACCAATTCCCAAGGTCGGGTTCATCGTTTACGAATCCGTCTTCAACCACATAACAAAAATTTAAAATGTGTCAATCAGGGTAAGTACTCTTTATACCCACGATATTTTAACGTTATTCGTTGAAGGCGAATCAAGTTTGCGTTGCGCTCCGTCTTCGGCATACCCTGATGATTAAGTTAAGGCTACATACAGGGAATAAAAAGACCCTGATTAAAGGATTGTTTTTTTTTGAGATTTTATCTAGGAAATCAAAATCTTTATAGTTATTGAAGGTCAAATTTATTTTATGAATTTTACATACACTTGTAGGTGTGGTTGGCTTGGCTTTCATGTTTTTTGATTCAAACAAATTTGAAGCGTTATTTATTTATTTAGTACACACACAGAAATATACAGACAGAAAAACTAAGAAACATTGGGTACAGGGCACAGCTTATTCCACATAGAAATATCTTCCGTTATTGTTTGAGGACTTTTTCTTCATATTATTTAAATAACGACATTACGCTTGGCCCACACAGAAACATGGACTGTTCCGCTCATTTCATTGTATGCTACTGCTTGCAGATTTTCTAACACGAAAAAATAATATCATTTTCCAACAATATTTTTAGGTAATGTATCTTGTTTTGATGTGTAGAATGCGTAGCCATTGGCTTTAATCAAGGTTTTTAGACCTATAGAACAAAAGATGTAAGAGATAACAAGAACCTTGAATACATTCAAGCGATAGTGTAAACGGTAAACATAATTTTCGTATGCAAAACCAGAATTAATCTCCATGTTCCGTTTTTCTTTTCAGTTTTGCTAGCGAACCTTCCACGGGTGGCATGCTAGTATGAATAGTTACAGAATGTCTCTATGAAGGCCGCTGCAACCATAATTTTTCGATTTAGCGACTATTGGTAAACATGCTTGATTTATTATTGTGGCAGGAAAACTGTTACAATCCCAAAAAGTTCTTACAAAGCTGCAACATAATCGAAACAGCTTGTACGTGATTTTCGTCATTTAGTAACAGTTAAAGTCAAGTCAAGTAAAGTATGTTACAGTCAAGTCATAGTCATATTCCAATAAAGTAGTGGACACTTTACTATGGAGTTTTGGAATCATCACTCCAAAACTCCATAGGAACGTAGCCGAATAAGTTATGTCTAAAAGTCCACTATATTTACACATGAAAACTCGAGTTTACAATAGTTTTAGAAAATAAAATACTGCCGTGATGTGTCTTTTCCGCGATGGCGCTAAAACTCAAACAGAGAACTTTGTTACAATTTTATTATTTCATTAATTATTACAATTACAATAAACAAATGAATGTTGAAAAAATTCGAATTTATTTGTAAGTCATTATTACCTCAGCTCTTAATGGAAAAGGCTATATTTTCAAATGGAGTAAAATATTTCATACAAGTCTTTTCATTACTCACATAAATAAGTTGAGTAAATTACTCTCTGTCTAGTTTTAGTTAAGTATGACGTAAGTTTATAAAATGTCATTCGTAAATCCCTTTGGTTTCATTCATATTTAATGATTTTGATACATATTACATAATAGATGATAAATCGAATCTTCATAGTGCTTTTTTCTTTGTTAAATTATAAAGAACACACCTAAAGTGGTCGTAGACTATCGATTAAGCATCTGGTTTTAGAGCCAGTTAGCTCTAAATTCAATCGTCATAATGTATGAATGAATGAATGAATGAACACTTTATTGTACACTAAATATAACAAAAAAAGTAATAAAATCACATAAACAAATATGGTACAATGGGAGGCCTTATTGCTAACAGCAATTTCTTCCAGGCATCCTTAATGTAATACAATTTAAACTAGTAACGTTAATAATTTAAAAAAAGTTGAAACGAAAATCAATCAGTCATATTTTTATTATAAGCGTATTTTAATAGTAATACGTCTAGCTTCAAATATTGAATATTGTCGCAAAATGAAAAAAGTTACGTTTAGGTTTCATTTTACAGTATTCTCAATTCAATCAAAACAATCCTATTGCATTGATTTCTTTTTTTAATAAAATATAAAATAATATTCTTGATTATAATAGGTATCATAAGTTTTATTAAGACCAAGAAATTTCATTCTAGTCCGCAGTCATGCTCACCGAATTATCCTTAACCATTCAAGACACGAGTATCCAAACACAACTAAAATCCTATTACGTCCTGTCTCCCGGCAGTCGTCTGCCACCACACAGGTTACTCCACTAACTGCTCTCTTTGCTCGAATGCAGAAACGATGCGTGCAAAAGATATTAATTATTCGTAATAATAGTTCGTGGAATAACTATTTCGTGGTGGTTATTATTGGAACGCGACAGACGTTATACCGGCGAGTCAAGTTTTCCGCGGTTCAAGGGAAAACTGGATGCGCTTCGCGGGCGAGCGCCGCCGCCGCTGCAACGCGCCCTCCCCACACGACTTCACTTTTGCAATCTATATAAGGATTCGGCAACAACTCTTTGTTATCTGTGTGCTTGTGACCACTGCAGTGTTGTGTTGTGTAATAACTATACAAAACCAAGGTACTAATAAACAAAACAACCACTCGTTTGCACTAGACACTCTCGTGAATACCATCACCATTTGAATAAACGCGCTTCGACACTAATTAGCAATCTCGATCCTTGCAATTGACAAAACTAGGCTAAGCTAACATCTCTATGGCTCTATTCATTCAACCGAATCGGTTTTGTAATAACCATTGTGTGTGTTTAGTTAATATGGTTACCTTCCCGCAACAGGTTACCATGCCACAACAGTGAGCATTTAATTATGAACCATTTCGCCGCCATGCCCGGCATTATACCTGTTTATTATGTTTACGCCGATGAATTTGCCAATGTTCATTGTTATGACATAGAGTTTACGTAATATTGATTTCGAATCATCGGTAATTGCAATTAGTAATATAATACTTGTCGGTGTGGCAAATTAGCCAAATTTTCAATTAAAATCAAGCATGTCATTTTATAGTTTTATTGCTTAGATAGCAACATTAGTAACTAACTAATGAATACGTGAAATTATGTGGAGTTTCTTTTTCAAATAAAAAATATGTAGGCAATTTCATTAAGCCTACTGGTCCTGTTTACCTCTTGTTTTAAGCTTAAAGGTCTCTTGATTTCTCAGTACCAAAAGGCATTTAACTAAACGCTCAATCAATAAGCTCAAAAAGACGCTCTCTTTACTGGCATCATTGCGTCACTATGTTTACAATAACATACACTTCAAGAACATATCGGCGTATCCATTTATTTTTGAATTCATACTTAGCTTTCAATAGATATGAGAACAGACCCGCCTCGCGTCGGCGGCACCGGATCGTCGAGGAGATAGCTAGGAAATGTTGAACGAAAACCAAATAGAAATGTCTCAATTTCCGTACCAACGTTTCCTTGCGAAAATTGTTTGAATTCTTTTTACTGAAAAATTTCAAAACATTTCTCACCGCAGGCTTATTGCTTTTAAAATTCAATTTGCGTTTCGGAAAGTGTTTTAAAATTAATATAACATTACCTCGTAGGAGGCCCTCGAACAATTTTTGGGTTCTTATTTAGACACGAGGTAGGTTAGATATTTCACTATAATAACTTTTATTTTACATCAATGTACTCAGATATCTTTATAAATACGAGTAAGTATGGTTTATTCTTTTTATCAAATGAGGAAGGGAAATTTCAACAGGTGTTAAGTGATATGCGAACAATATAGAGGAATTCAAGGAATACAATTTATTGCGTGTATCCCAAACATCAATTATTATGTAATTTAGCACAGAATATGTAAGTGTTACGTAAACGACCACTTTACGAATAATTTAACAAAAGAATACTTGGCATTCACAGAAAAGAAAAGAATTATTGTTTTCTGTAGTAACAAAATAAGAAAATTAAATAATTTACTTTTAAATAACTAACTGAGTGTTATTTGTATATGAAGTCTAAAATGAAATCTTTTGACTTGTTGAGTATCAAATATCGGAATAAAAAAGAAAGCAAACTGTAACCAATATTCACAAATAGATTATGCTCTAATTGTTTATAAAAATAGCATAAATCTAACGCGCTAACATGATAAAGTTTGAGTAAAAAAATAAGGCAGGAAAAAAGTCAAGTATGTATTGTATGCAAATAAAAATAATTGAAATTAAACAATATTTAGTTTCAAATAAAGAGATAATCGAACCTTCAAGAGGATTCGAGGTTCTGAATTACCTCGTTTGACCGGATTTTATAAATTTTAGCGTAAAAGTAGCCTTCACTTTCCGGGTTTATTAAACCAAGGGCAAACTTGGTGCCCTCGAAAAAAACTGCTCTATATTTCGAAAGGGAAACTATTTGATGTGTTATTGGCATTTGTACAGTTTATTTATAGTTTCTTTTGGTACTATGGTTCAACACTGAGAATACGTATAGATTTTAACGAAGACATTTTAAAATTTTGGTTATAGATTTTTTAACACATTTTAAAGGGAAAATATATTTTATTGTCGTTCATAGCTTTTGTACATGCAAAATATCAAAAGTGGGTTAAATTCAACGTACAATATTTATTGTCACGGTTAGTCACAGATGAAGTTAAGATTGTTAAGGGAAAGGTTCTATAATAACAATTAAAAGCTTGTAAGAAGTCTTTAAAATCAAGATAAATCAATCAATGTAAATTTAATGTGGTGTACATAGTATGTAAGGTATTTTTTACCGATAGATTCAATTTAACTTTATATAATATTAAGTTATACTCTTATTGTTGATGTTTAAGTTACCTAATAACCGTTTAACTTCATTTTCCAGCTGTGGATTTGTGTGTTCATAAATAACTTTAACGTTCAAAATTAAAATGACGACATGCTGTTATTGAAGTGTTCAATAAAGAGATAAAATAAACAAACTTTACTTACATTTAAGTCTTTTATAAGACATCGTTTCAAGGCAACATATTTTATTTTTACAACTTTCAAACAAGCCTTAATACCAAAATTAACTCACTCATTCTTTCAAAAAAATACCGTTAATTTACACTCCTATAATTATGAATCAAAGCTTACCGTCAGCAATTTAAAGTTTTGTACGCAAAGTAGCCATTAGTATTTGTAAAGTTCCCGGTAAACGACATTAGGCTCGCCACCTATTAGGTGGGACCGAAATATTATTGGCAAAGTGTAGGCATATTGTATGCCTCTGCGTACCCCGTCGGGGAGAAAGGCGTAATTATATGTGTACGCAAACTAAGGTTCTAATAAGTGTAATTAAGCCCTATTCTATTATATTTTAAACCTTACCGTTAAGCAATGTATACATATATTAAAATAAAAGATTTGTCAGCAGCACTCGCAACATAGTCGCCGTATAGTTAATATTTTTATAGTTATTCATCCTTAGTTAAAAATAAATAAATTTGAACATGCGTTTCTATCCTGATTAAGTACACAGTATCTAATGTCTATGCAACTTCATTTCCAGACCCCCTCAAAAATGCATTCCATGACAGTATTCGTTCTGGCTTGCCTGGTGGCCGTTGCCTTTGCGCACACACAGTACGAATATCCCGCTGAGGAGTCAGTATACGTCCCTGAAGATGCACCACTGATGCAGGAGGGTAGCCTAAGGACCAAGAGGAGTTTGCTGCTGCTCAAGAAAAAGTTGCTCTTGGGTAAGACATTTTGTATTAGTACTCTCAGATGATTTAGCATTCCACGCTAAAGATAGATAAACGATTTATTGGTGTTCAAATTGATCTTGAAGCGAAAAAGTTTTCACATTAAACATCAGAGCAAGACTCAATAGAAAATCTATTTGTTGTCGGTCTTAGGAATTAAGAAATAACGTATCATACGAAGTTGGTTTTTTGTAAAACAGAATTTGAACACTGTGCTCGCCGAGGAAACTGTATTTTCAAAACAAGAGAAGCGAGGATTAAATAAAATAACAGCTTCAACTTAATATGTACAGAAAGTGAAAATAAAAACAAAACATACTTTATTTACTAAGGGATTTAGTAAGAATGTCCAGATGTTTTAATACCACCGCGTTTATTAATTCAAAGCGGAAACTTAACTAAAAAAGAATCGAGACAGAAGCTCGAGACGTTTGGTTTTTCCGGTAATATTATATAAGGAAAGGATTAACCTTCAAATCACTGGGTAAACTTGGTGGAGTTATGTATAAAATAATATATATAGTCGATAGTATGCGATTAGAGTATAGTAAAAAAATATTTAGCAATGATGAAATAGTTAATTACATGCACATTTATATTGTTATAGATGCGTTCATGTTTAAGTATTACTAACAGCTGTGTTATGTTATGACTAACAAGTTACACTAAAAAACGTAACAGCTGTTAGATGACCTTAAAGAATGCGCTAATTGACGACGCGTGACCATCGACACATGACCCTCTATAGTTAACATATCAACGAACCAGAAATATCATCCCAAGCAAATATTTATAGGCTATTGTAAATGAAACGTGAGACATTTCGAGCATTTGACTAATCGTTTTCTGAGGATAATATCAAGGAGTATATTATTAATCGGGTCAATGCTGCAATAAATGCGAAGGTCGACATTATATAGCCATGAGAAGACAATGATCATTGATGACACTGTTAATTTTGTTGTGCGATTTATTGATGTTACTTATATTATTACATTCATGCACTTTTATTTCGGTTGTGAATACATCTATATTACTTAAAACACAAACAAAAAGGTTCCGCATTGCTTATAATGATTGCAAAAAAGTATTAACGTATTAAACCTTTTTTGTCGATTGATTGTATGCTTGTGAGCGCTTCACGGTAAAACATTATCATTGTATTGAAAATATAATAACTGATTAATGAGAAGTGTACTGTAAGGGATTCTGAACGTTTATTTCATTAAATTATACTTCTCTCGACGTAATCTGAGTTTCGGGTTGCTACTATTATGCTACATATTCCACTTCCAAGCGGACAAAGCGGCTGGTACAGCTAGTATGAAATTAATTAAGTAAAAGCTTTTAATAAATTTGGAAGGAACTTTTGGAATTTAAAATACCTCGGTGATGCTAGTGACATTAAAGAAATAATTACCATCTGTACAAAGTTGGAACAGGTCCCAATGTCCGCGGATATTGGGTTTTACTGGCAAATTGGCAATTTCGAATATTTACGGGAACATACGTATGTCACGTCCGTAGCGTGCCTGCGAGTCCGCGGTTGATCCTAGGCAATTGTTAAACAGTGTACACCTGAAAATATGAAATATGATAAATTTTACTGCACAAATCATCTCTTCGTGTATATTATCTTAAACCTTTGCTTCTTTGATATTTCTTACTAAAACTATTTCCTTTTAGAACAATTAAAAGAAGCCCGTAAAATAATTGAATTAGATTCAAAACGTGCAGTTATAACCGCTTGACCAATTTTTGTTTTTGAAAAAGTAAGTTAAGCAATGAACTAAAATTCTATGGAGCTTGCTTCATGTAGAAACGAAATAGATATAAAATATTTTTCCAAGAAATTAAAACGATACATCAAATATTGATCATACAACTCGCAATTGAAGCTTACTAGTTTATCCTCTCACTCAAAAACCCTTTCGATTTAAGTTTGCTAAGAAAACAGAAAATAAAATGCTGTGACATACATTGAAAGTGCCATAACCAATCGCATCGCGTTAACTCGTAAAAGACATGGAAGGTATATTGTGTGGGAAAATCTATTGTATGGGTCAGTAGATGGCTATCCATTCACATCATGACTCCTTGCAATTGAAATGAACACGGTATGTTTGTTATTTTTCTTGTAAAATTATTAGGGTCTTATTAAAAAACGAGACCTAAAGTTAAACCAGGTTTACAACAGTGCTGTCCCTTTCTATAGATAAGATGAAGGCAGTGACAGCACAATCGTTTTTTAATAAGACATAAGTTTTTTAATAAAATAATTGTTTAGAACAAAAATTAATGCCGTGTGGTAGCGGCACTTCCAAAGAGTTCTACCACCCCAAGTTTGGCATCTAGTGTGAATTTGTGCGAAGGGCTCGCTTCATTTGGATCTTTTAATAATATGTAAAGTGTGTCCTTTAACCATCTGACACGTTTCATCTAGAGATCTTTTAATTTTAAATGTAATTTTGTCTACAACTATCTATATACCTTTGAAATTGTTGTAGCAAGGTTTATGCCAACCCCAAATAGTTAAATGGGCGTGTGATAATGTATGTGTATAAAAATTAATCATAGTTTTAATTCAATGACCCAAAAAGTTTTTATGAAATAACAGTGAAACCTAACTGATAACTTTCGTATAACTTGTTAAAAAATGTGCAGAACATTGAGAATAGAGTGAAATGCAGCCATCCGACACATGATTGATGTTTTTGAACACTAGATGGTTTAGACGTGTTGTGCGCATAGAATCCATCAGGCCATTCGTCTTTTTTTCATTTTCAATACCAGTTTATCAAAATTTATTTACAGGAGCGCTGGGATTGAAAGCGGCTAAGGTTGGCGCAGTCGGAGTGGCTGGTGCTCTGGCGCTGAAGAAGGCTAAGTCAGTCAAACATGCGCCAACCCATCACCATTCCACCCACTACAGCCATGTTGTCGTACCTCATGGGTAGATGCTTCTATTATAACACTGCAATCATCACTCAGGGATTGGAGTAGATAGAGCTTTTTCGGTTTAGTGACCGTGGCAGTTATGTTGATATGGATGTTCCCCAGGGTTCTAAATAACAATCCGGTATGTGATGCAAATGTGAGATCGAAGGGAATTTCAAATATGAATTTGTAATGATTTTCCCAACATTTATACCGCTTTCAAATATTTTGTGACTTTATTTAATCCTCCAGTTATGATTCCCAATCTCAGGAAAAAAGCATTGCGGCAATGTCCATATTAATGCGACGTATCGTACTTATGAGAAATAGATCTACTCCGATTCCTGTTCATTACACTAACATCATAATAACATAACACAGGTATTGAGCAGCTATTACAAACATTACTTACATGTTTGTAGTTTAATCGATTTTGATTTGAATTGTAAATTAAAAACTAATTGGGGAAGGTCCAGAAGCAAATTATAAATGAATGCAGGTAACAAGCGGGCAATTAGTAAGTCCCATGGGTGAAGACTCCAAGGTTATTTTTAGTTTGATTAAAATTATTGGGCAACAGTGATGCGTCTTATAAGCAATATATCATGTTCATTGACTTGTGCAATAAATATGTAATTAACAAAACTCTTTGGTGTACCCGAGGGTCAGATGACGTCATAAACTTCGTTCAATATTCAACGCTACGCTTATAAGTCAAGTCGACATTATCTCACACGTTATGGAATAGGTGATAATAAGTACTTGCAGTGCTCAATTTTGAAGATGTCATTGAATCCATTGTATTCCTATTTCATATAATTTAGAAAATATGAAGTTTACAATGACAAAGTAAATTGCTTGACACAATGTTTACCTGTGTAAAATAAACAGTTGAAATACAATTATGTATTTGTTAACTTTACACTCATACAAAACACTAAGTACCCTTTTATTTAATTGTCCACCTATAGGACAAAGTGTTAAATAGTTTTAATGAATTGCAGTCACCATGGAGCGCAATGGGCCGTAGAAGTGCATCATTGGTGAGTTCTGTTGTCTGGTAACACTGCCAAAGTAGGACTTAAATTACTGCACAACTGAGCACTTGACGGGCTCCAGGGTTTGAAACGGTATTTATGCAGGACGTCATGAGTGGGTGCGCTTGTTACCGTGCTTGTTCCACGGTATGGTGAGCTCTTACTTTTCTGGACTGCATCCACTGCTTACTATGGCAGGATGTCGCCATTATGATAAGTCACTAAAAGCCACCATATAATAATTTTTATATTATTTCACTTTCTGTTTTGTAGCCACAATAGTTGTTTTCACTAGTGCACACAAGTCATCGATTTTTGAGCAATATGGCACCAAAAACATATTCCTATTCTTTATTTGTTTTTTCGTTTAATAGGACGCACAAGCACGACTGTAAAGCTAGTAACGTTATTTTTTCTTAATTTTTACTAACCATTTTTTGTAAGCACATAAGCGGTACTAAGGTATGACTAACACAATTTATCAACATAATTTTATTATAATATCTGTCGATTATCACATTACCATATCCTAGCATTATCCCGGTTGCCCTAGACTTAAGCTTAGGGCCCAGGGTCTGCTCATTGGTTTAACAGATTTGGTTGAAATTCAATAGTCTGTCGATTATAATATTTCAAATTAGAAAGATACATCTGAATCTGAAACAATATTTATATAATTTCAAACTCTATCGTAGAAAGTAGTTAAGACCGACATGGTTGCATTGAATTATGTATTTTTAGCATCTACATCCAACTAAAGCATTTGTTATTTATGGATAGCTATTTAATTAGATTGTTTTTAAATATTTATAAATATTTAAATATTATTCATGATATTCTTTGGTTAATACTATCACAGCTCAAGAAGCACGCACTTTTTTCTTATAAATATAGTCGTATTTTTGTTGTTTTGTTGAATTATGCAATGATATTCCGCAACTATGGTTGATGCTTACTCGGATACGGGCTTTGGGTCAAGTGGAGGTCAAATAAAACTATTTTACTGCGTTGCTTTGCTAAGAGTAGCTTTAAGATTGCACTTTGTAAATACTAAATACTACCATTTTCAAATATTTGCACATGAGGTAAGTTTTAAAGAAACAAAATGTTTTTTATTATAATTATTATTACAAGTTCTTAATGATACTATCTCGGAACTAAATAATTGGAGTAACTGTCAGAAAACATTTTCATTAAATTAAATCAAAATGACTATGAAATTTTAGAACTTTTACAATTGAGTTGGTATGAGACTTAAATAAATTGACTTCTTTAACGAACTTCAAAAAGAAAGATGTTCTTATTTTGATATCTTTAGCTATAAAGAATTGGTGATTAAAGTCCTTGTATAATAATTAAATTCTTACAATAAGCTATTTATACATTCGTAATATCTACACTGGTACGGTGGCTATACGGTCATTTATGCGAATTCTAAAGTATACCCACATCTCATAAAGAAGGTTTTGAATAAATTATTGTATCTTGTTTCGGCGAGCACCTGGCCAAATGGACATTATATTATTGAATAAGTTTGGGTAAACCCATTCCGTATGGTATTCGAGGAATGCGGATTCCGATAAAAATACCATCATTTACACAATTTTTTGATATACCATACTTTTTGTATATTGCAACGTAATAGGTCTGACTACAATGGCTAAGTAAAGCGATACCAGGCATATTTTAATCAAAAAAATTAAAAAAAAACACCTATAATCATTCCATTATATCTAAAGGCTCACGTTTAGTATTCACAAAGAGTCAGTTAATGAAAAAATATTCACTGCACTGATTTTTAGCAGGCAAATGAAAATCGCATTAAACATGGTTAACAATGTATACAATTTTATCACTATCACCTTTAGCAAAGTTTAATTGAATATAATTATTTCCAGATGGGCATGGTCCGGTTGAGAGAAGATGGTGATAAATTCCTGACTTGAAAATTTTCTGGAGTCTTCAGAGGATCAAAGTTCAGGATGTATTAATTTTAGCACCCTAGTAACAAAAATATTTGCGAGGCTTTAATTGATGGACTGATCAACGGTAAAAAATATGGAATTCATGCTGAAATGTATAGATAAAACGTACACAGAAGCGCAGTAAAAGACACAATATCACGAAATCTTGTGCCAGTCTGTCGCACTTTTTTTTAATGTACAGTAATGATTTTTGTAGACTGAAGTGCGACATTTTTTTTTAGATTAATATTTTTGCTGTCTTATTGTGTGATGTAGCTTTGTTGTCTCTGAACATTGTTAGTAAAATCTATTGTAGTTTTTCTAACAGCCATACTGAAACCGTTGGAATTTTATGTTCTTTTACCGGTGGTAAAAATTGTTATAATATTTATAACAAGTAAGGGTCTCTTTGTATATAGTTGTGTTATGTTTTCAAATAAAATGTCAAAACTTAATATTGAATTGTTTTATTTTAGAAAAATATCTGTTTCTTTTTGTTTTAAAATTCTTAATTAATCGGTTGTGTGAAAATTTATTCTATCAACCCTGTTTATTAAAGAATAGCTTGTGGTGAATTACTATTTATTAAGTATCATATGAATCATGCATCTCACAGAATAAAGACGTCCTTCTTTATAATCTAACTTTATAAAATACATTAACATTGATTAACTCGATTTGGCATGAATACAGGCATAGTAACTTGAATATTTACGAGTACAATGTAAATATAGATTCGAAGTTGTTTGAGGCAGCCGTAGCTCATCTGTCAGACATATGAGTACCTATAATTGACACCAACCTACTCGTAACACAAGCGCTCCAAGCTTACCTTAAGGTTGACGGGACTGTTGATAATGTGACATTACATTATTGATAATCTCTAAAACAAATGATCATCTGATACTCTGACTGAGTCCCAAGTTCGATGAACATGACATTGCAAAAACCAAAGATGTTCTTGCTTACGTATATTGCCTTGGGCCTATTTGAAAATCATGTTTAAATTGCGTGAGAAAACCTTTAATAAGTACAAGTGCATTTAACTTTACCTCATAAGTAATCACAACAAATAATTTTTTAAAGAGCTTTAAGAGTTAGTCTATTAAAGAGTTTTAATATGTCATTATACATTGATGCCAAATAAAAAACTACAGAACAAAGTGTTTTATAGCACCTAACTAGTTTTGAGCACGATCGAAGACGAGTAAATACTGGAAATACAAGCCAAACATCTTGTCAGCACGTAACAATCCGTTACTGTTTTATGACTAAATATTTGAAATCTAGTAAAACCAGTAACGTGAATTAATGTGGTATATTTCACAGGTATCATTAGTACAATTAATCACAGCACGATATATTGCCGTACGTAACGGTTACACGCATTATTATGTGAAACCGATACATTGTAGCTAGACATTTCATTTTATAAATGTTGAAGCCTTTGTCATTATGTATTCTGAGATTTCTCATTTTTCAAATGTATTAGGTCGGGGAAAAAGTCTTTTCGCATAACGTAGGTATAAACTTATTATAAAATTTTTTTGACTGTACTATTTGTGTCTGGCTGGTTTTGGTAACATTAAAAAGGTTCCATTATAAAGAAAAGAAAAAAATAAAAAAAAGTTGTTTCCCGCTATTTTTCATTTGTTTTTCTCTCCGTAAAAATGAGTGAATCTAATGAAGAAATTCGATACATTTTAAAATTTTATTATAAAAAAGGCAAAAATGCAACTCAAGCAGTGAAAAAAATTTGTGATGTTTATGGACCTGATGCAGTGTCAGTAAGAGTAGCACAAATTTGGTTCAAACGTTTTCAGTCCGGAAATTTGATGTTAAAGATGCACCTCGCTCTGGTCGCCCTGTTACGAATAAAATGGACGCCATTTTTGAAAGAGTGGAGCAAGATTGGCATATTAGTAGTTACGATGTAGCTGAAGAACTGGGAATTGACCACAAAACAGTTTTGACCCATTTGAAGAAAGCTGGTTATACAAAAAAGCTCGATATTTGGGTGCCACACGAGCTCACTCAAAGAAACTTAATGAACCGTGTACTCATTTGCGATTCATTATTGAGACGTAATGAAACCGAGCCGTTTTTGAAGAGATTGATAACTGGCGATAAAAAGTGGATCACGTACGACAAGAACGTGCGAAAAAGGTCGTGGTCGAAAGTTGGCCAGGCTTCACAGACTGTGGCCAAACCTTTTTTTTTTTTTTTGATTTACGTCGGTAACAAAATGCGTTTACGCACTGCCTTCCGGCCAAAGGGGGACCGAAAGGGTGTGTGGGACTCACCACCGGCAGACACGACCGCCAGCAGTAATACCCACTAAAAATCTTCCGACGACGCCCGCCGCTTGTTGAGAAAGAGGCGAGGGGCTAGTACCTGGGTTGCAGCTCTGACACCCCGCCCGCGGCCTACGTCCCCCGGACCAAAGCCGGGAGGACCTCCTCAGAGAGACGCAGTGGACGCGCCCCTCCTACCTCCTTTTGCGACCATAGCGTGTGTGGCCGACTTCTCGGAGGGTCCATGGTTAGACAGCAGGGACCCCCTGCCCCCGCTGCCTAAGACCCTCCTGGCGCTGCTTGACGGGCCCTCCTGCCCGCCGCTGCGCCCTCCACAGGTCCCTCTTAGTTTCCCCCCCGGTAGTCAGTACTAAGGGCACCCAGAGTCGTCGGTCTCTGGGTGTTACCTTTTCCCTAGCGCCTCCTGCGCCCTACCGGGAGGTACTCAGCCCCCCCACCACGACAAGGTGGAGACCAGTCGGGGGGGGATCCACCATATAGCCCTGACCTTGCGCCTTCAGATTTTCACCTGTTTCGGTCTCTGCAGAATTCTTTAGGTTCTGTAAGGTTGACATCAAGAGAGGACTGCCAAAACTATTTGTCCCGTTTTTTTGATCAGAAGTCTACAAAGTTTCTACAGTAACGGGATAATGTCTCTGCCCACAAAATGGCAGAAAGTTATTCAACAAAACGGTACATATATATTGTAAATAAATGTAAATAAACTTTGAAAAAAATGTCTTGACTTTTCATACAAAAATACGAAAAGACTTTTTCCCCAACCTATTATATAATCTTTACAAATGAGTTGAAGAGACAAGGTCCGAATGTTTTGTTAAGTTACTGCTAAACTGGTTTTAAAGATGACTCTTCGAAAACGCTTATACTATTTTTTTATCGTGTAATGCAGATTGGTGCTTTTATATCTATACTAATATTATAAAGAGGAAAGATTTGTTTGTTTGTTTGTCTATTATACTAATACTAATATACTAATAATAATATTATAATATAATATTATAAAGAGGAAAGATTTGTTTGTTTGTTTGTTTGTTTGTAATGAATAGGCTCCGAAACTACTTGACCGATTTCAAAAATTCTTTCACCTTTGGAAAGCTACATTATCCCCGAGTAACATAGGCTATATTATTTTAAAAAAAAAATTAGGGATCCTTACTAAAAATCCAATAATGTAACCCAAGGTGTAAAAAAATGACCTGAAAAATTCCTTACGTAGCGTGCGCAGCGAAAACTATTGATGATAGAATAAAATCATGTACTACGACTTTGCAGAACTCATCATTATGTACAAAAAGTGTCGCTACAGCATATGTCTAAATATTATAGTTACGTCACAGTAAGCGGTTTTTTATTCTAAAAATTTAATTTATATGCCGCCGCTTGAAAAGGCTCTATATTTGTACCTTGGTATTAATCCTTATCAAAATAAATTTTTATTCAAACTTTTTATTCAAGACGGCGTCAACACCTTTTTATAACTTTTTGAATTATTCAATTCGGACATTTCATTTGGAAGATATCACGAGTTTAAAAATGCAAGTATTAGAAAAAAGTCGCGTGGCTCACCGCGCTCAGCTAGCCAGCATGCGATGTAGGCTCACTGGGGTACGGGGGGGGGGAGTCAATGTAATAATATTATAAAGAGGAAAGATTTGTATTTTTGTATGTAACGAATAAACTCAAAAAGTACTGGACCGATTTTAATATTTTTTTTCATTAGAAAGCTACATTATTAGTGAGTAACATAGGCAAAATTTTAATTTCGAAAAAAATAGGGTTTCGTAAGATATATGGGTTTTTCGGACACAAAGTGTAAAAAATCAACCAGGACAGTTACTCATTTTGCGTACGCAGCCTAAACTATAAAAGATAAAATAAATAAATAAATATTCTTTTACATTAGATAGAACCACAAAATGTGCTAATTAATTGTAGATCTTACAAATATCTACTAAAAATTCCGCGACACACTATACCTATCTATGTCGAGTGAGGCATAACAACTATTTTTTTATTGTACTACATTTAAACGCATTTAATTTACTTATGATATTAGTCTTTGAATGATCAAAATTTGACGTTTGGTTTTGAAGTTATGGCGAAATTAAATTATTACGATTTCTGCTGCACGGCGCCCTATCACGGGTCGAGGCTCCCGGCCATCAGTTTATTTTGTTACCTGAAAATAATTTTACGTCAAATGTTGTTTATAGAGAAGCTTTACAATAATCGCTTTAGTTATCTATCCCAAAACAACGGGTTGCACTCCGGGCCGGTAGGAGTGAAAACTTAGTATTAATTACATTTAAATATTTTCATCATTAACAACTTTAACATCCACATAAAGACAATCTATGCAGCCTGCGGATAATGACTGCGTCGTCGTAGTGTCGGTGTCTGTGAATTGACCTGGGAATCATTTTGCTGACCGTGTCTTTTCTGGGCAGGCATTTTGTAGCGGTAACCGACATCCACGCGGGCGGAGCCGCGGGCGGAGCTGCGGGCGACCGCTAGTATACAATATATGAGTTCTCTTCATCACCTACCTATCATACATTATCACCATTTTAGCTTATCACCGACTAAAATATACATAAATAACGCTTTCCTTGATATTAATTGTTGTAGTTTGTTGTTAAAAATAAATAAAATAATAATTATAATAAACTCTTTATAGTGGTAACTATATGCGATACTATATGCAATGCGATAGAGGACATTATGTTGCCTTAATCGTTAAATTCCGTTAACTTTCTTTTAAAAAATGTCCTGTTAGTTACCACCGCAATGCAATAAGTAGCGCCAAATAATAGTACTGTTTTGGTTTCGTTGAGTAAATTAATAGAGAATATCTGATAAATAAAACGCACGCCTTGATACCACCGCAATAGTGGACATTATGTCGCTAAACAGTAGCGCTTGATGCGATACAGTTTTGGTAGTGATTTTTAAATTTCGAACCAATATCTGGCAACTATAATAAACGCCTGGATAGTTACCATCGCAATGCAAAAAGTGGGCAATAATTACGCCAAACAGTAAAGCTTGGCGCGATTTTGTTTTGGTAGTGATTTTTAAATTTCGATCCAATATCTGGCTACTATAATGAACGCCTGGATAGTAACCACCGCAATGCAAAAAGTGGGCAATAATTACGCCAAACAGTAAAGCTTGGCGCGATTTTGTTTTGGTAGTGATTTTTAAATTTCGATCCAATATCTGGCTACTATAATGAACGCCTGGATAGTAACCACCGCAATGCAAAAAGTGGGCAATAATTACGCCAAACAGTAAAGCTTGGCGCGATTTTGTTTTGGTAGTGATTTTTAAATTTCGATCCAATATCTGGCTACTATAATGAACGCCTGGATAGTAACCACCGCAATGCAAAAAGTGGGCAATAATTACGCCAAACAGTAAAGCTTGGCGCGATTTTGTTTTGGTAGTGATTTTTAAATTTCGATCCAATATCTGGCTACTATAATGAACGCCTGGATAGTAACCACCGCAATGCAAAAAGTGGGCAATAATTACGCCAAACAGTAAAGCTTGGCGCGATTTTGTTTTGGTAGTGATTTTTAAATTTCGATCCAATATCTGGCTACTATAATGAACGCCTGGATAGTAACCACCGCAATGCAAAAAGTGGGCAATAATTACGCCAAACAGTAAAGCTTGGCGCGATTTTGTTTTGGTAGTGATTTTTAAATTTCGATCCAATATCTGGCTACTATAATGAACGCCTGGATAGTAACCACCGCAATGCAAAAAGTGGGCAATAATTACGCCAAACAGTAAAGCTTGGCGCGATTTTGTTTTGGTAGTGATTTTTAAATTTCGATCCAATATCTGGCTACTATAATGAACGCCTGGATAGTAACCACCGCAATGCAAAAAGTGGGCAATAATTACGCCAAACAGTAAAGCTTGGCGCGATTTTGTTTTGGTAGTGATTTTTAAATTTCGATCCAATATCTGGCTACTATAATGAACGCCTGGATAGTAACCACCGCAATGCAAAAAGTGGGCAATAATGACGCCAAACAGTAAAGCTTGGCTCGACTTTGTTTTGGTTGTATTTTTAAGTTTCGAGCCATTATCTGGTAATTATAATGAATACCTGGATAGTTACCACCGCAATGCAAAATCAGAAGTCATTCATTCAAGTTTGGCTTAATAGAGCTCTTATGAATGTCATACTTATAAACTAACGCGCCCATTCACTGCGGGCGGGAGCTTGATCATAAAAGAACGGGCAAAAAAATCGTCAAGTTTGGTTTTTTCTCCCGCCAGTGACAATAAAACTATGTCGTGAAACAGTAGTGCTTGACACAATACTGTTTTGGTGATGATTGTTAAATTTCTAGCTAATATCTGGTAACTATAATGAAGGCCTGGATAGTTACCACGGCAATATGTGGGCAATAATGTCGTCAAACAGTAGCGCTTGGCGCGATACAGTTTTGATAGGGTTAGTTAAATTACTGGCCATTATTTGGTAATTATAATGAACGCCTGGATTGTTACTACCGCAATGCAACTAGTGGAAATTATGTAGTCAAACAGTAGCGCTTCACGCGATACCGTTATCTGATTACCAATATCTGGTAACTACAATGGAGTCCTTGGTAGTTACCACGAAAACATAGCAATATGTGGGCAATAAAGTCGCCAAACAGTAGCGCTTGGCGCGATATAGTTTTGATAGGGTTAGTTAAATTACTGGCCATTATTTGGTAATTATAATGAACGCCTGGATTGTTACTACCGCAATGCAACTAGTGGAAATTATGTAGTCAAACAGTAGCGCTTCACGCGATACCGTTATCTGATTACCAATATCTGGTAACTACAATGGAGTCCTTGGTAGTTACCACGAAAACATGGCAATATGTGGGCAATAAAGTCGCCAAACAGTAGAGCTTGGCGCGATACAGTTTTGATAGGGTTAGTCAAATTACTGGCCATTATTTGGTAACTATAATGAACGCCTGGATAGTTACTACCGCAATACAACTAGTGGAAATGATGTCGTCAAACAGCAGCAGCTCTTCACGCGATACTGTTTTGCTAAGGATGGATAACTTACTTGTCAATATTTGGTTGGTTTGTATATTGCACGCCTTCATAGTTACCACTTTAATAATTTCTGCTCTGTATATTTATGTTCTGTATATGTAACACGTCACTTTTGTTTATGTACGATATCCTTTACGTTATTTAATAAATAAGTACATAAACAGAAATAAAATAAAGACAAATTTAAAACAATAAAATATAGTGAAAATTATGTAGATTTCGTTTTACTTTCCTTTTTGGTACAACGGCCAACAGGAAATTTTTGCTGTATGCCCGCCCACAGCCACTATATCTATGATATCCTACGAACTATGACTTGTAGAGTTGTTTTTCCCGATGCTTCTCCTCTCAAGCTCCTGTCCGGATTGAATTCATGCGTTATTTTTAAGTTGACTGCCATAAGTGCCTACATCTGAGCCCAAATTTAATAAAACATTTTTAATTTTAATTTCATATGTCGTTCATATTATTTTGCCTACAGATCTCCTTATACTGATCATTATCATATTTTAGCACTAGCTGTGCCCGCGACTTAGTCCGCGTGGAATAGTTGTTTTGGGCATCATTAATTTTGCGAACAACCTCCTCAGCTCTATAAATTATAGCTGTTACTCTCTCCTCCTTGCAGCGTCATGTTTTGCACATTATGTGGCGCGCGTGAATTTTATTTTGGTGTAATTTTAAAATTGTAATTACTATAAAAGCGGTTCTAGTGAGTTAATCTTAAAAGATAGACATATACTGTCGTGGGTATTTTTTTAGATCATTTCAAGAGAAATAATTCTTTTATACATATATTTTTGGTATCTTGAACCGTTTCCGTAGCGCACCCAACGGAAACTTTCAAGGATGAATAATTTTTCTCGATTTTTTCAAATTTTTCATTTTTTTGTCGCTCCTAATAGTTGCAGCGTGATGTTATATAGCCTAAAGCCTTCAGCGATAAATGGTCTATTCAACACCAAAATAATTTTTCAGTTCGAACCAGTAGTTCCTGAGATTAGCGCGTTCAAACAAACAAACTCTACAGCTTTATAATATTATTATTAGTATAGATTATCCTGGTTGCCTTAGACTTAAGCTTAGGGCCCAGGGTCTGCTCACAGGCTTCACCAGATTTGGCTGATTTTCAGTTATTACATGGATGATGGATGGATCTCCTCATTCGAATTCTATCATACAAAGAGGCTTATAGTATAGGTCTTTCCATTGTGACTCTAAGATCATGTTATAGTTTTAAGCCTCATAGTAAAAATCAAGAATGATTGTCAAGATTATATTTCATTAAAAGTTTCTTAACTTTAGTCAGATCGATGGTTAAAATTTATGAATATTATGATAATATTTTTTCTAAATTATCAAAACATTCAATGCTGTCGTTAAATTCATTAACATAAAAATCACTCGCTTAAAACAATACATTGTTAATTTGTGTGGTTGTTTAGTATATCCTCCTAAAAATTCTTTGCCGATAACTGGTTTTTAATAAGGTATATAATTTCATCGTTTTATATAAATAACATATGGGAAAACTTTTATTGGGTTGACCTTTAAGGTTAGAAATAAAAATACTGAGAGAGCACGTTAACACCTCATTAGTATCCCATAATACAAACATATTTATCGTATCATATATCTAGTTTCTCAAATGCGACGCAATTTCCTATACTACTAGTAGGGGGGTCTTCAAGCATTCGACCATGTTATATACAGCAGCATATAGACGAATATAGGACTGCATCGACTGCTTACCATCAAGCGGGACTGGGGATTATGGCAAGTCACATTAAAAACAAACAAAAACATTTATTTCTCTGTGCCTCGGAAAGCACGTTATACCGTTGGTCCCGGTCATGAACATCTATGGCATTTGCTATTAGGGAGTCAGTGCCTTGTAATATTCTGACAACTGGTTTAACCACAGAATGATGTTTTCCTTTGGGTTGTGGAGGTCAGATGGTAGTTTGATGTAATAATTGAAGTTCAGCCAAACCTGGATAGACCATTGAGCAGACCCTGGGCGGGTTTCGGTTATTAATAATAATAATGACTAAATAAATATTTCCGACATTTACACCAATTATTTAATTCCAAGATAAATATCATTAAGTACTTGCTTGTATAATGGATACTAAATAACGGATAAACATATATATATATATATATATATATATGTATATATTTTTTATTTGTAAATACATACTTAATATACATAGAACAACACCCAGACCAGAAAAAATATTCATATTTATACACACAAATATTTGTCCTGTGTGGGAATTGAACCACGCCATATCAGTCAAAGTCAAAGTCAAAATACTTTTTATTTCATAAACTATTACATAGTACTTGAAAACGTCAAAATTATAAAAAAATAACAAAACAAATAAAATATAATTATACTAAAATCACGAAGCTTAGATTCACTTGCAACCAAACAATTTAAAAAAATAAAAAATTTGTAAGTGCAAGTGAATCTAAGTAATGTAGTAATGTAAAACTCGAGTTTTACATTACCCTCGAGTTTAGTAGATTACTCTTCAGGCGGAGAGAGGCCTCATTGGCCCTTGAAGTCCGAAGCAAGGTGTTACCGCGTACTGAGCGGCGTGTAACGCATTCCTGTTTTAAAAATTCCAGGATTAGTACACCAATAATCGCAAAAATGTGTATGAATTCAGGTTTATGGCAAGTACCCGGTAGATATTGATTCCCCTACGAAATGGTAGATGATAAGACTGATCTAGGCGTATCTTTGTTTTATTTTAATAAATAAATATTCCCTTACAATCACACCAATTATTTAGTTCCAAAATAAGTATCATGAAGAACTTGTGTTATGGGAACTAAAGAACGGATAAACATACTTAAATACTTTTTTTTTGTAAATACATACTTAATATACATAGAAAACACCCAAATCAGATCAATCTGGTGGGAATCGAACCCATAACCTCTGGAGTGAAGTGCAGGTATACAGACATCCACGCCATATCGGTCGTCAAAATCGTGTTTTATTTATTTATTAGGTTTGTCAACTGTTGTTACAATATTGATTGCTTAAAATTTAACACTGTTTTGTTAATAATATAACTGTTTAACAAATTTAAAGGGTTTTGATTTAGAAGCTTCATTCTTACAATTCTTCAAGGCATCAGACTAAGTATCAAATTTCAACTTGATAATTCGACGCGTTCCAGAGAAAAAGGGTCTTAACAGACAGACGACCAACAAAACAATCCTATAAAGGACCTGTTTTTCTTTTTTAGGTACAGCAACTTAATTATAATTTTTAACCCTGTTGAAGTGCGGTTTTATTTTTAAACGGCGAATTTATTTTATTTTACTGGTTTTGTTGCAATGACCTGAGATTTGACATTGCCCCAAATATTGGCATTGAATTTACTTACAATGTCTGGGATACCGGAACATATTTGGTATCCGGATATTCTGCGATAAATTTTAACCAGTATTATAAATAGATGATGTAATAAGTGATTATTCTTTTGCGTTATGTCACAAAGAGGGCAATGTTTCGACCTTGGTGACCGATTTTGACAGTGACAGGTCGTGGACCTTAAACGTAATGTAATATTTTACACTGCTTATTAGCATACTTGTGTGCTAAAATATCGTTTGTATTTTCTATTTAATATATGGTTTCGGAAAATAAGCAGGCAATTTTTTTGTTGTCATACCGTGAATCTGCTGAGTCCGTTTTATAGAATTGCTTACATAATTTCAGTTATATTAAGCACTAGCGGCCGCCTTTGACTTCGATCGCGTGACCTACACACAAACATTCCTCTTAAATCACTCTTTCTATTAAAAAAAACTGCATCAAAATCCGTTGCGTAGTTTTAAAGATCTAAGCATACATAAGGCAGGCAGAGGATAGGGACTTTGCTTTATACAATATAGCGATAATATCATAAAGGTCATTCGCTACCTTATAAGATCACTGACTGTTTTATGAGTATGGGTTCAATCAAACCCCAACAGATAATCTGGCATACAATACTCATGCATGGGGTAAAGCGATGGACAAGCATGGCGAATTGGTGGCTAATACCTGATGTCGCCAAAGCTTTCGGAAGAATGTGAGTGTGGTTATGCATATAACATTTTTTCCTGTGTGTAACTTCAACCCACGACCTCAGGAGTATTGTGCATGTTTACTGATTTCTACCGTTTCAGTTGTCGTCAAGCAACCGTATTTGAACTAACATGATATTTTAGTTATGATTTATATTTTAAAAAAAGATAAAATATTCAAGAAATAGGTGTGAATGTTGTTAATTGATAGTAGGTACAACATCATTGCTGGCCAGATATTGTGCTAAGTTCATCTAGTACCTGTTGTGGCGTCATCGGATGAATAATCAATTTTCCATTGTAGATGTTTGTTACGGTCACCCAACGTTAGAAAAAAAAAAAGTTATAGGTTAGTCTTTCGGTTTTATTTTCTTATACTTTATTGTCTTTAAGATCTACATGATCATTTAGATTCGTCAAACATTCACACACAAAATGGAAATTAGGTTAATTTTTTTAACAACAATGAAGAGATATGAGCGGTACCATAATAAAGAAATAAAAGCAAATGGTTCTTTGTCAGAATTAGTCAAGGTGTGTCAGTTTATCTGTCTGTTGTGGTTTTTCTCAAGATTTGTCAATCTGTCGGTGACTCTTATCGGGGGAATATGTCATTCAGCCTGTCGTGATTCTAAAGGAAGGAGGGGATCAGTCTGTCGGTGACTCTAACGAGGCTTCCAAAAAGGCAACGAGATTGAGAAGAATGCCTCAAGAAACTCAACTCAAGTGTAAGTCTTGCCTATTAAATGTTTAATATTATGGAATATGCAGAGCCCCTCTGAGCACAGCTCTTTCCAGGCTGAGCGACTTTGAGCTTTTTTTGAGCATAGTTATTTGAGCTCTATTGAGAGCAGGGCTGAAACTATATTGATGACTCAAAAATATGTTTGGCTTCTTTGACAGATGATTAATGATTTTACTTATATGTGTGTAGCTATTAGTTTAAACCCAGTTATAGCTATCTTAATTTGGACCAATACAGTTTTATGTATCGCGTCTTTTGCCAATGGGCAAAAAAAAATGTAAAATTTTGTAGGCCTAACTATTGTTAGGAAGCCATTTTGACGAGGAACATTGAAAATACGTTTCTGGGTTAAGTCATTTTTGTATTATGTGCGCTTCACCTATTATGTAGTAAGCAAACTTATCAATTAGCGAAATACCTCTGCTAACACGATTAAAACAAATATTTGACACTTTTTATACTACTACGTTAAATATTTGTTCAATAAGTGAGTAGATTAGACGGAACCGGCTTTGTTTTATGTTAACAATTGATTAGCAAGGTCCAGTAATTAAACCTTAACAAACAGTGGGCAGAGAAATTATCATAACTGGTTTTACATCTTTTTTAATAGTCAGAGAACTGTCCAATATATGAAAAACGCTAACGTTGGAAGAAGTTTGTTGATTTCTTTTGCAACAGATCTGGTAGAAGCTATTATTTGAGATAAGCCAGCACATAAAGTAGATTATAGATATAAATTTATTAGGTAGATAAATGTATTAGGAAAAGATTTGATGTCATAAATTAAATATGATAAAAATGATCTTTAAAATTAAAGGACCTAAGTTATAGCCTTCGGTAGTTGGGAAAATCCCGATTATTACTTTTGATTTTTTATCATCTTAGAAATATATATAAATTATTTTTAGAATTATATACTTACATACATTAATTACAGCATAAACATCTTTAAAAAAAAAGGTTTCTCACGTTTCTAAATTTTAATTTCATAAACAATTATTAAAAATTAATGAAATTCTCTCTATAGCAATATTTTTGTGCGGACTTAATTCATATGAAAAGTGTTTAATAAAGGCAACCCTCTGTCTATAAAGCATAAATCCGTCGAAGATTTTGTTATATCATTCCACAGTCTCATTAGGGTATGATTACATTTTACTGAAACGGAAATGAGTTAACTTAGAGACGAATATATTTTGCGTATCACGAGATTTTCGCTATCATAATTCTGCGAGGAAAAAGGTTTGGCTAATTTCCCCTGAGAAAATACCTGAGCAATCTGCAGTAACTTTTGCGAGCACATTTCTTTTAACTAGTAATTTCTATAAATGAAGTGTATAAACACAGCTCCAATGTAGCTCTTGCCTGGGGATTTTTCAATGCCAATTTTATTGTAAAGTTTTAGATGCACTAACCCTTATACGACATTCCTCAGAATGAGATTTTCAAAATAATGGGTTGAGATGATGATTGGTTTTTAGCGACTCCTTGGTTAGGCCCTAAGAGGGTGAGAAAAAAGGTTGGACTGTTGCACGGCTCATTATTGGTGCACGAATGCATTCTGGCCATCAAACACCTTCATTGGCTATACTGGGACGACTCCCGGAGCTACATACTCTCTGGGTGAAAGTAAAAGATGCATAAGTCGTAAGTTGGCACACTGTCCTCTGGGAATAAATATAGAAAGCGATGCACACCTCTCGTCAACCTGAAGCCAGAGAACCGATAATATTTTGTCCTTTCTGTGTGCTTCGACTACCTGATGATGGAAAGCATTGGTAAATAAATAATAAATATTTTCTGACAATTACACCAATTATTTAATTGCAAGATAAACATCATTAAGAACTTGTGTTATGGATAAGTATCCACGATACCGGTAATAACACAATAACGGTATAATAATAATAAACATACATAAACCCTTTTTGGGAAAACACCCAGTGCAGAACAAATATTCATGTTCATGCCTAAGATTTGTCCTGTGTGGAAATCGAACCCACGACCTCAGGAGCTCCCACACCACCACGCCTTATGGTTCGTCATATATATCATATATACATCGTCGAATCGAATCGATCATTCGAGCATCGAATCGTTTTTTTCTAACCCACATAGTGACACTCAAGCATTCGTCTCATCTCATGGAAAGTAGTCACCGGACTGTGGACGTTTTTATACATGGGCTACATCACTAGCTCGTTATCTACCCTTTAGAGACCGTATTATCATTGTGACGGTAACATTAAGAAAACAAATCGAGCTCAAGATCTAAGGAGCGAAATACCTATACAGATATCTGCGAAATATCGGACAATATACAACATTCGCATTTAATGACATAGCAATACTTTGTGTGATGATAAGTAGATTCTTAAAATAATATAATAATATTTTCTGACAATTACATCAATCACTTAGTTCCAAGATAAGTATCATTAAGAACTTGTGTTATGGATACTAAATAACGGATATACATACATAAATACTAATTTTTTTTGTAAATAAATACTTAATATACATAGGGAAACGCCCAGACCAGAACAAATATTCATGTTCATGCATACAAATATTTGTCCTGTGTGGGAATCGAACCCACGACCTTGGAGCAGAAAGCGGGTATACTCGCCACCACGCCATATCGGTCGTCAAAAAAAGACGACAAAAAAAATGTTTAGACAAAACGTTGAATGGCATGTCACAGTCGCCAAGTCTCAAACTGTACGTAATATATCAATTGCTTTTGATCTATTTCGGAATTCCGTTCCCTACCTTCAACTTCCTACAAGTTCTCTAACTATGCTCATCAACAATTTCATGTTTGTTATGAATATTTAATGAATATTGAACACCTGTTGCTAGTAGGCTTATACACTGCAATAATATACAATTTATATACTTCTAATTAAGACTAAATTTCGCTTTGAGGCACCAAATTATACTAGCGTGACAAATAGAATACATATTTATGTTATGAAAATTTGTACTTTCAAAAATAAGTTTGTTGTTTCAAAGTAGCACATGAGAACATTTATTTATTTTTGCAAAAAAAAATTGACTTTTATCTAAATAAAAGACTTTATCAGCCATAAATAAAGTCCGCTGCTGATTGGAGGCCTTTCTAATAGTTTATTATATTAGCTGGGCAGGCGGGTTGGTGATCGTCATTTCAGCCAGGAGCCGCAGGATGACGCAGCTGCCCATCATCTGGTTGGATTACCCTTCGTCGACTCTTTCTTCCACATCAGATACGAGAGAATAGTGCCACCCATTCTAGACTTTTTGCCTTTTGATTTGGCTTTTTGCATTGCATAAATATAAAATAACACGGGACTAACTTATCCCGATAACAAAATAGTTTATTCACGTTTGGCTCAATTGAGCTCTAATTAACGTCAGCTTGAATCTAAAGCGCCCTAGATCAAAAATTTTAAGGTAATTTAAACTCTGATATGTTGATTGGATTATTGTTTTTAAATTTTTATCGCCTATTTACATATTTCATTGGTTTATTTCAAAATATTCCTAAAATAAATAATTTCATGCTGAAAAGTGGTCTAAATGAATGCAGCTTTAGTTCTATGCTTTCATGATCATATAAAAATGCACAAGACGAAATAGAAAAATGCCGATTTTTTTTAATAGATTATGTACCTACTTAGATGTGTTTGGTAATGAGTTGGAAAATTCATTGGCAGCTAACATATCAATAATTAATAAAACAAATAAAACCTCTTGCGTGTACGCAATATTTTTTTGTTCCACCAAATTTTCTGTTTGTACTAAAAAAAAGTTTTAATTATTTTTGAACTTCGCGTTGCTTTTAAAAGCTTTGATTTGCGCGGGCCTAAGGTCGTAAGTTATCGTTCGCAAAGCACATTATAAATTTGGTATAATTTAAGGTGGGGCACTGGAATATGTTCCGTGCGATGACATGTGTCTGAGTCGCCTGTGTCCGGAAGGCGACCTATAAAAGTCGACGGCAGGACCTCGGTAGCCAGTTGGTTTGAGACGTTGGTCAAGTGTGTGTAGGTGATTAACTTGTTAAGCAGGTATGTTATGGTAACAACTTTTTGTAAGCAAAATATTTATTTAGAAATGGATTTATGGAATGTTGATCTGATAGTGATTTTTAGTAGATTTGAGATTGCTGAAACAGTTATTCAGGTTATATATATATCATTAATAACATTGTTAAATATCTCATTAATTACAAGGATATGTTAATTATAATTAATAACGATAATTAACATACTGTTTATTAAAGATTTTATAGAATGTTAAAGCGAAATTTCGTTAAGGACATAGATTTTTCTGACTTAGACATCAGTTTGAAATTTCTGTCAATAACATTTTTACACAAAATTGTAACTGTGAGTTGTAAATTTTGATATTTCTGATTACGACCAAATTTTAAGTTTTAAGAAAATTGAAAATTAAAATAAATATAAAAGTACCTACCATGTATTGAGGTAACTTCAGTAATATAACACAAGTTAATTATTTTAGCCGCAAAAATGAAAGTGAGCATCGTAGTTTTCGGAGTGTTGGCGGCTTGCGCGCTCTCGCTAGCAGCCGAGCACAGCCCACTGCTGGCTGCCTTTTCAAAACCCAAAGAAAGTCCAGAGCCCAAGGAAACTATTACCAGTGTGGAACCTGTCAGACAAAAGAGGCATCTGCTGCTCGGTAAGATATTGTTTCCATACTTACAATCACGCTTGTTTCGTTGAAGGAGTAGGCATTATAAGCCCAGCCCATATTTCGCCAGTTGTGTTGTTGGTCCTACGTGGGTACATAGGTGGCGTGCCTTATGAAGCTTACCCAGGAACTTTTGCTTTTGCCAGAGCTTTATACTAGATGAATGTATAATTTTTTTTCTATAATATCATAGGCAAGAAAGCTACTTATAAATTAAGCTGATCAAGTCATATAGGAATACCCTGCAATGACTTGACAGAGCCTCCACTCAATCTCTCAACACATATAGATAGTCGAAGAGATACAATCTTTAGGCCCTAGAATAAATAATCTACTAAAAATTTCGTCTCGAAACTATAAATAGCTTTGTAAATACAAAAAAAAACACTGAAATAAGGTTTCGTAGTTCTTTCATCCAATATGATTTGATGATTTCTAATGTAGTTTGCAAAGTAGGAAAATTTATTTATAGGTAGTTAGCAAGTTCGTGGCGATACCTGGTAACCTGTCAATTCATAAAACAAATAAGTGGTTCGTCATCTGTATTTGAACTGTATGTCGGACTGATATTCGAATAGGTTTAGGGCTGATAATATTTAGAATAGAATTTATTAATTTGTTATACGTGTTTTAATGTCAAATAAATTGATAGTAGGAGCATAAATAATAATAAGGGTGGAACATTTCTAGCTAGGCTAAAAAATACTTCCCCTTTTAGGAAGCCTTCTAAACAGCCTTAAGGTTGCATAGTGCTTCTGAAAGTAATAAATGCTTTTATAGGCCTTGTCCTTCTGTTACTAGTGTCTAAGAACTGAGGATTATGTACTAAGTAGGTATATGTAATAACAATAATAATTTATTGCTATATAATAAAAAGGTATTATATCTTTTTAGATTGATACTAACGAAACATTTAGATGCACATCTTATTTAATTTCCAACACACACATCAATTGCCTTACTCCCAACTCAATTAAATAGGAACAAATAACGTAATTTCACTAAATAATATATCCGTTTCAGTGGGTACACGGTAAGTTATTTCACATCAAATAATATATAGTCAATTCGTAGGCTCACATATCCTCGAAGTTGTATGTTAGTACCCTTTCACCTTCAAATAAGTAATCGAACGGAGGATATATCAAAGGAAAGAGAACTACGAACTATAATATGAAGCAATTCCCCTTGGAATCTGATTGATATGCGTGTCTGATAGGTACACTCGTCTCTTAGGAGCTGACAACTTTCTTCCCTCCGCTGGGAATAGAAGCGAACCATATTATTGATGAGTTATTTAACCAGTTTACATGACAGTAGCGTATTTATTGGGGTCTGAAGTTCATTGCTCGTTACAATTGTAGCTTATGCTGTGGTGTGGAATCTTTTCGGTCTAGCATTCTAGGTCTTATATTACAATTGCATTGTGCCTTCCTTTAGCACCTGCTGTAAAAATATACAGTTATCGTAAGATTTCTTAATTTGGTAAATTGAGAAAAACTATGGCCGTAACTATAATGATGAAGATTATGTACAATGATTGCAAAGACATGGTGAACGAACTGATCTAAAAGTCAATGTCAAGGTCTATATTAAAGTCAATTATGACAAAACTAGTTTAGTTGTATAATCTAAGCATTTAAATGTATATTTATGCGTAACAACGAATGCCAGTTATGATAATAAGACCAGAGAATTTTTCAAAATGTTATAGCCAATATATTTTAACACATTAAATCCATGTTAACATGACTTTACTTTTATTTGGCTTTCAATAAATTTATTTTATTTCTGTTGTGATTAACAACAATAATTTTGAAAATTAACACTATGCGTGTTAATACAGTGCCGAGGGCGAAAGAGTGGATATACAATGATGTGAACTATTGGCCTACAGATAGATGTTCTTTTTACGTCTGATGGTCATACCCGTCTGATAGGTAAACGAAAATATATAGAACGTCTGATACCTAAACTAAAAAACAACCTGTTTATCGTTCGAATCGCGGATAATAACATCCAGATATATTTCTTGACTATCAACCTCTCCCTGTGTAAACACGTATTGACATAAAAAATTTATCAACAGGAGCTGGCGCGTTAGGTGCTGGAGCTCTAGGCATCGGCATTCTTGGTGCTGGTATCCTGGGAGCTAAGGCGTTAGGAGCCGGAGTGATCGGTGGCGCCCTCGCTGCCAAGGCTCTGAGCGGCAGGAGTTACGGCGGCGGATCATACGGCGGCGGTCGCGCTTACTATGGCGGCAGCTACGACGCTGGTTACGGCGGTGGATACGGTGGCGGCTACGGAGGACACTACGGTGGCTCTTACCAGTAAGATGTTTTGTTAATTATCTTCATAGTCCGTACACTCTAGGACGCCCTTCGAGGGATGAGGGAAGCAAGTAATCGAATCAGAAATCAGAAGATATGCAGGCGAACTACTTGACTTTATGAAATCCAATGGACCAGTGCTAGAAAAATGGAAATTTCTCAACAAAACCCTTAATGGACTAAGTTGCAATTGTTTTATTTGATGTTATAAAATAGGTACTTGTTGTATATATACTCATAGTATATAAATTATTCTCAATATGTATTCTTGACTTTTGTTTGAGAATGGGTTCAGTATTTGATTTCAACTGTTCCGGCTACGCCTGTTCTATGTAAATAGGCGTAACTGTGGCAGCATAAGCAAAGTAATTTTTTTAAAGTATATTTTTATTATGAGGTACACACATTGTTAAGCAACCTTGCAATGGATGAGTGATTCCTTAGAACGATGTGTTAAGTAGACATTTGAAAAAGTTGTTCTTTCGCCATGTGATGGATTACAAATTAACAACAAAAACTATAACTTCCCGAAACAATTCAACACTACACGTGTTTTGACCTTACACAGGGCATCTTCAGGTAAGATCAGCCTCAGAACAACGATGTCATTATGCCCAACGCTGCAAAGAGTGTTCTTTTTCCGTTCTATTCTATACCTGCCTCTGAAAATCAGGACCTTAATCTCCCTAACCTTGATTTGTGACAGTTTGGGTGAAACGGCCCTAGTGTTGGGACAATAATAGATATGATGATAATGATCATCAACATTTCTTTACCATGTTATTACTTATACTAAGACTATAGTTAGTGAACCCTTAAATTATCTTAAGATTATTTAAGATATTTCTTTTCTTGTTCCAGAGCTTACCCACCCACCTACGTCGTTGAAAACGCCTGGTGAATAAAGTGCAAATGTTGTATTGATAAGGTGCATTTGTTAATAATTTATGAACATTGTTAAATATATGAGACCGAGTGGTGACGTCCCATACGACTGATGTGTATGTTGTGTACAAATAAACATTAAAACTTATAAAGAGTTTTTATTACATTCTTATTCTTAAGCGTCGCAGACAAATCATTTTAAATTGGCATATGTTTTGTCACAGCAATATGAAGGGCGGAAGGGAGGATATACAATTATGTGATCTATTCGTCTACAGACAAATGGTTTATTACAGTGTAAAGTATCAAGTTCATCAAATCACTTTAGCTTAGTTTTTATTTAGTTAGCTCAAAACGAATCATTGCGTAACTTTAATTCAGTATCTTTATATCACATATTTATTGTTTACTTTCGTTTTAGCTATTAGTTAGTTTAAATTTATGAACAAAATATTTAATATAAGGAATGAATTTAAATAAAGCTTACTGTGCTATTTATTTTCAACAAAATAAATCATGCAAAAATAGGGCACTCAAAAATAACTGTGCCGATAATAGTAAAAAAATATACCTAACCGTTGAAGTTGTTTTTTCATTTTGTTGGTTAAACAACCACCAATATTTCCAACGCAAACGAGATGCTGAAAAATGTTTTATCCAATCCTGTCTAAAACTGACATACCTCGAGGGCACACGCATCCGAGTAACGTGGTCAAAAGCTTTGGAAAAACACAGGCTGTTTGATATTTTCCAAGATAAAGTTATAGATTTCTATCATATTAACTTATGAAATAAATATAATATGTATGTAAATTCATATACATGTTTTAACGTGCCTCGTCATAGTGACCATATACAGAAAACATAGGTATTATACCTACGATATTGATTGAAAACGTGTATAGTTTTTCAAATGAGTTCATGTAAAGATATGATATTCCAAGTGTCCTATAAGGGGTCCCGCTGTTTGACCAAAAGACATTTGGCAAAATTACACTGGACAAACAATATTTGGCAAAAGAATAAACATTTAGCAACTGATTTATCAGACAAATCTTCAAAACGTTAGATAAAATGTCCTTTAATCTGTTAAATATAATACATAATGACAATCAGGGCGAAACCTTTGATGATAGATTTGGTTGAGGTTGTTTTGTTGACCATCACAAAATATTAGTTTTGACCTGTTATGATTGTATACCTTACAACATATTTTGGACAAATGCTTAATTTGCGAAACATATTATTTGGTGAAATGAAAAAAAACCGGCCAAGTGCGTGTCGGGCCACGCGCAATATAGGGTTCCGTAGTCACCCTTTGCCATAATGTCGCTATATGAACAGGTTCAGCTATTCCCCGATAGATATCACTACTACGGTATGAATGAAATTTTAATACATTTAATACAAAAATTTATTTGATTGTCGTCCATTACTCGAAAACCAGTAAAGCCTACTTAGCCGTGATAGTTTTCCTTTTAACTTCATTATATATACTACTATTGTGAATTTTTTCAGCCACTCTGAAAGTACCGTTTACCTGGTGGGGGGGGCGGATACTGAACTCTATCAATTTTTTCCACTTTAAAGCTTAATGTTTCGAAAACGGATCCCTAAATCGAAAAATGGTTTTAAGAAACTCGTATTACTTTTGAAAGACCTTTCTAACGATACCCAACATGATAAGATAGACTCGAGAAAAAAAAATCATTCCTACTTTACGTGTAGGGGAGGTACGTTACAAAACAATATTTTTAAAAATTTTATTCTACAGGTTTGTCGACGTGATTAATATGTATACCCACACCAATTTTCAGCTGTCTAATGTTAATAGTCTCTGCGCTAACCCGCGGACGGACGGACGGACGGACGGACATGGCGAAAATATAAGGGTTCCTTGTTTACTACGGAACCCTAAAAAGGGTAATTGACATGCTAATATTTATAACATTTAACAAGTGTTAGATAATTTGCTGAGTTTTTGAAGGATGATACTTTTCGTTTGCCAAATGAACAATTGGTAAAACGGTGTTTGTCGAATGACCAATTTTTAATAAAAAAATTTTTTGGTCATACATTCGTATAGTCATACTTCTGATGATATATGTTAAAACATCATCAGAAGTAGAAGCCTGTGATTGCGTAAGAATTTAGCTAAACAAACAAGAATAAGCATCCTATAGAGGCAGAAGTATGCTATAAAAACTATCCTAATGTAAATCTATGTGTATCTGGGTGTATAGGGATCCTACCAAGACCTAAGGAGCCCAAGCCAACCTCATCTGCATTTGCATTTGGTGGACCTGCCGATTAACGGACTGGGCTGGGCGGTAAGGGGCAATAGGCTCGCCACCTATTACGTGGGACCAACTATATAATTGGCGAAGTGTGGGCGTATAATATGCCTATCCCTTCGAAAAAAACCGGTGTTAATGAATTTAATGTAAATCTAAATCAACAGCAATGTCTGCCAAATCTCGTTTAGATTTTACTCCATGTATTAGTATTTTTTACTTATTGCATAATAAAATAACTTTGGCTACACATCCTGTAGGGTTTAAATTCAAAATATAAAACGCTTATTTGTCCAACCATGTCCAGCACTGCAAATATTTTCAGCAATATGTGAGTGTGTAGTAAGTGAAACGTGTACATCAAACTAACGACATTATTCCACGAATAATAGATGATTTACAACGATTTTTTTTAAGTGTATTTTTAAAACATTTTTATATTAGCCAGGGAGTAAATATAGACGATTGTATACCAAGGGTAGATTGAGTTGCAAGTGCTAGTTACAAAGAACTATTAATTGAAATATAAGACGACTGAACATAAAAGTCAGCGCTAATTCCTCAAAAATAAAAGCGAATTGTGGGCGGATGATATATCTATGATATATATGAAAATATCTATGTAAGATCATATCAGACGCTATTAGATCTAAGAAATTATAACTGTGACCATCAATTGTGCGTTTGTCATTTGACTGGTTCCAATGATGGTCGGTATAGTTTTAATCCTTCTCACTGAGCATAGAGGACGCTGGCGTCGAAACAGCATTAAAGGAGATGGATAGCCTCGGCCCACGCCATCGCCTCTTTAATCTCGCGTACAAAAGAGATATACGACTGTGCTCCAACTCGCTGTTAGCGGATATTCGTACTTTATGGAACGATTTGCAGAAAGGTATCGGCCGGATAATATCGGATAATGGTCCAGGTGATGATTGAAATGGTTAACGCGATTTAATCGATTTTTTAAAGATTCATGTTCTTGGCTCTCTTTGATTTCAAACAAAAGCGATGTAAGCCTATAGCACCCATTAGAGTTTTTATAGGCATTTTGCACTCTCTGACTTCTGCAACACATGTCTGCGAGCCTAGTGCACAAGATATAGTAAAACCACCTTTGTTATACTTTTCTGCTAATAAATTAGTATAGTTTTTAATTTATAGGCGGTATAGATAACTGGATTTCGACACTACAATGCTTCGACAAATTCGGAAATAAATTACTGATTATTTGAAAATGTAAGTCTTCTAGAAGTTCCGAAATAAATTCAAAATCAGAGTTATTTTCGCCTCAAAAAATCGACACTACGTTTTGTTACTGTCGAAGTAATGTTTGTCGAAATACCTTTTCTATACCTAACCGTGTTCTGTATATTATATTTGTTATTAATTTTTCATGATACAAGCAAAAGGATTTTTTGGAGGCATGATAGGCAATTTATGGAGATATGATTTTATGTAGGCAAGCTGAAGGAGCACCATCGGCAGACCACATCAATCGCTGAATGAACACACTTTGGGGGTGTTTGATCGAAAATGTTCTCGAGTGGCGTCCACGGACTGGTGAATAGGCGTTTAGGTGGGCCGACGTCCATGCAAATCACCTAGGCGTTGCTTGCGGCGTTCTATTGGGAACAGTATATTCAGTTGTGAGCTTACAAAGGTTAGGTTAAAGGTTACAGTAGATAGTTAAATAAACTTTACAAAGCGCCAAAAAGTACCAAGCTAAGTTGAGGTTTTACTACAATAAATAGAAATCAATGATATTAAAATAATACTTTAGGCGCCTAAAATTGGATCGAACCACAGCGGTCGCTTACATATAAAAAAAATACTTTACTTTCTTACATAAATGTAGAGATATTAATCAATTTCATCATCTGTTTTCTCATGTCTATCTTAATGTATAATTATTATTTTGAGCGAGTAAAAATAATTTTGCGATTCAGAGATCTGTTTGCGAAATGCTAAGTTTTTAGGTGCATATTTTTGTACCCACTCACTTAGCATGCGTTGGTGTCTAATTATATAAAAATAAATCAACACAGTTCATTTTATATTTTATGAAATCACACAATTACTAAAAAAAAGGTAAAAAGGTAAAAAAAGGTAAAAACAGCCAAGAAGATCACAGTATAAAATGTTAACAAATTGACGAATTTATTGCCTGAATATTTTAGTCTCAGTGAATGGGCGGGAATTAGTTTTTAAGTTGACGATCATAAGAGCTTTATTGAGCCAAACTTGAATAACTTATTTGACTGTTACTTACAAAATAAAGAATGGTTCAAAAAGTGTTTGTACTATTTTTGTACTTTTTCCTATGTATATTAAGTATGTATTTACAAAAAAAAAAGTATTTAAGTATGTTTATCCGTTGTTTAGTATCCATAACACAAGTTCTTAATGATACTTATCTTGGAACTAAATAATTGGTGTCTGAAAATATTTATTTATTTATTTATATGATTTACTTAGTTTAAATCAAAATCTTTATAATTTGTCGGACAACTATGGAACGTTACACTACGCTGGACACGATGTGCTCCGTATTTATGTATGTAATCCACTAACACAGCACTTGTTTGACAACATTTTGAAAGGTAAATTTATAATAATCAAGCGTTCAGCAAACATTTATATTGTTTCTCTTTTTAAGGAAATTATAGATTATAGTTACATATATAGAATAGTTGTCTCCACCGTAACCGAATATCGACATTGTTTTGACAAGGCCCTTAATTATGTAAACTAAGTATAACAGTAAGACGGGTCGGATCTGCGAGAAGCAACAATGACGAAGATTAGGCATTCACCAATAATGACACAATCCTATCTGACGCCGTGATTAGAGAAACTGCCATCTATAGCTCCGTCATCACTTCAATTGTGTTGCTCATACAGCATTGTTTCCTCATGCTTTTGTTTTGCAACTAAATTTTATCCTAGCGGACATAAAAGGCTCTGAAAGAAAACTGACAGAAAAAGGAAATATACATTCATTAAGTTTAATTCGTGGTCCTATGGTAAACAACGATTCATTCAATAAGATGAAGACAGTGACAGCACTAGTTTTAAACCTGGTCTAACTTTAGATTTCGATTTGTAATAAGCCCCTTAGTACCTTTAGATAAGGCAATAAAGAAACCTTAATGCTATCGTTTATGTTTGTTTTAGGCGCGTAAAATATGTGCCTATTTTCATATCATTAATTTATATGTACTATAGTAAAAACCTTAACTTAGTTTGGTTTCATTCAATAAGATGGAGACATTGGCAGCACTAGTTTTAAACCTGGTGTAACTTTAGATCTCGTTTATAATAAGCCCCTAAGAATTGAAAAAAATAACATGTTAGCTTTCAAAATTTGTTATTGGTCAAACTTGTAGAAAAAAACACTGGACTTATTGAAATTAAAAAGTTATGAACATAAGCTTCAGTTTGTAGATTAATAACATTTTCAAGATTCACATACTCTTGCGAAAAACTTTGATAGCTCCGAAACTCACGGAAATATTTTGTAGTAAAAACTGATTTTGTCGGCGAAAGTAGGTAGTAAACCGCAATCATTGGAACTTTTCAAATAAAAGCAATGAGACCCCCTTGTTTACTCTCTTTGTGGCTTCGTCCGCCCTTTCTTTGTTCAAATACAACTTTGTACTGTTCTTATAGTAATTTGTGGTCATTTGTTCCAACTATTTTCTTTACCGGCTTTTCGAAGTTTTGTTACGTTTGAATTTCGGAAGTTTACCTTTTGTGCGTAATGGTTGAATTGAAGGTGATTGTTAGCTTAATGTGATTATAGTAATGAAATCAATGTAATTAGATAAGTAACGTTTTACACTTGCAAATTGCTAGTAATAAATACACAGCAAAAATTTTATAACGAATAGCATCAAATTTCAAATTTCAAATTTCTTTATTTGTTTGTTTTAAATAGGGTAGTTATACAAATTTGGTCTTAAAATTAAAATTCCAGGAGCTTAACCTATTTAGCCTTATAAAAAGGCATGCATCCTTTTATTGTTTAAATTATTGTTTATATTTATAGGTATTAAACCTATTTCCTTATAAGTTTTTTTATCTTGCTTCAAATTAATTACAAACTTCACTCGCGTTGCTTTAAAATTTAATTTAAGTTCAACTGAAAATCCATGAACACATGAATAGCTAATACAGATTATTACGAAGTCAGATCAGCCATTTCAATCGGATGCCACTTCACCTTAAAAGCGTAAGGGTAAAATGCTAATCGCGAAGTAATGGTGCTCAGTTAGAGTAGTCAATAAAGTCAGCTATCGATAGGCAAGTATATAGACTCACAAGTAAATAATCTATATCATTTTGCTCTTTTCAGGCGTCTACTCAAAAATCATACACAACCACACTGATGGCTGAAAGTTGGTCTTGCTAGGTTTCTGCAAATCTAAAAACTACACCATACGACATACAAACGGTCACCCGTCCAAGGAATAACTTCTATAAACAAAGCTTAACTACAGTTATCGTTCCCATCTACTTAGTCTAGTAGACACCTCGATTACTTATAAACAATATTTAATGCATAACTATTCCGCAACCAGCAGATAGCTTTGAGCTTATTAATAGGTAAATCCTATGCTGTGTTGCTAATGGCAGCATTTATCGCTCCATGTTAGCTCTTTGAAGTACTCCATAATGACGTTGCTGAATATTCAAATAGTAATAAGCTGTGTCGGTGTATGTCAATGTCATATCGCTTATTTAAATATCCTACATTATTCGATGCGGCAAATTTACTTCGTTGAGAGAAATGTTCAGGTTGGTGTCGAGATACACAGGCATAGATACCAAAATTTTGCATATTCATTGTCACTGCTGTTATTTCAAAGCTTTCACGATTTGATTAACAGTTTGATAAAGATATATTATTATTAGTGTGTCTTGCCTGTCTTCACTTATGGCATGGAGACCACCGCCTTAACAGAAAAGTCCGCTGAGAAGCTACGCGTCGCTCAGAGGGCTATGGATAGATCCATGCTAGGTATCACCCTCATGAACCGTAGAAGAAATGAGTGGATTCGGCAGAAAACCAAAGAAGCCGACGTAGTCGAAGAAATCTAGCGTGAAAAGTGGAAATGGGCAGGACACATTGCCAGAATGAACCACTGTCGTTGGGTGAGAAGATGGTCGATCCCGCTCTAATACCCGCGGTAGTGGTCGACCACATAAAAGATGGACTGACGACACCCGGCAGCATTCTGGCATCAATTGCATGCGTGTGGCGGTAGACCGTCAAGATAGGAGAAACAGAGAGGAGGCCTATGTCCAAAGAAAGACGCTTCAAGGGCTGCTATAGATAGATCTAATTTCTCAAAAATCTTTCTTGACAACAGCAGCAGATTATGGTTTTGATTTGATTGGAATTTACGATTAAAGAATTCTTTTGGTATAACATATTAGAATTCTAAAACACAATAATATTTTTTTTATATTTCCTTAATCATGTTCTCAAGATAAGTAATTAGCTGTATTTTTTGTATAGTAATATATACATATCAACCACGTCTTGTTTCCATAGTAGGGGTAGACAGTTATAACACTATTCCACTTGCTATGATCCTGGTACACAGTTTTACCTTTACTCACACTGATTAACCTTATCATTTCATCCATTTATTTATTTTTAAATATATATGTATTTGTGTTTATATAATGTGCATTTTTAAGTAGATCAGCGTACTATTTTATGTAATTATATCATAACTATAAATACTATCTCTTACTCGCACCAGCTTTTATGTCTCTGCTAACCCCAAGGTTGACTGGTAGAGAATGCCTAATGGCATTAAGTTCGCCATTTGTACATTGTATTTTTTATGTGTGTGCAATAAAGATTAAATAAATAAATAAATGCCCTCTCGTGGTTATAGGATACTTTAGAGTTACTTTAGTTGGGTATAGTAAATACTGATATGATGTTAAAAGATACAGTCTGGTTCCAAATATACATGTATTAATATTTGTTAGGCGGGTTTACAAAGTGCCGGCCGTAAACGGACTGATTCCAATTACATATAACTTAAAGTCAAATAATTTATTCTAGTTTGACTAATACAGCTCTTATGAAAGTCAAAATAACAAAACTTAAAATTTGCGCGGGCATTCACTGCGGGCGGGAGCTTGATCGAAAGAACGGGCAAGAAAATCGTAAAGGTTAAAAAGGTTAAGAAAAAAAAAAAAAAAAGAATGTACTTAGTAGTAAAATAATAGGACAAGTCTACAAACACCAGAGTTCTGCAGTCATAAGATTTGATATTAAAAGAAGAAGAAGATATTAATACAATTAACAATTTACACATGTAGTTACAGTACTTTTGACCAGCCCTTTCTCCGAATCTTTATGGCTGTGGTCACTGAAAGTCTTACGCGGTCTACTTTTCTTTTCAGATAAATAAACAAGTTATAGCTTACAAATATAAAATATAGTTTACAATAACATTCAATAACAACAATGTTATTTATCCATATCATACTATATCTGTTACATTTGCACCAGTTTTGATCGCAGGAACATAATTTGAGGAGCAATAAAGCCTAGTATTTCGTATAGAAAGATTTAATCTGCATCATCATCACAGCCCATTAACGTCCCACTATTGAGCACGAGCCTCCTCTCACATATCAAGGAGTGAGGGTATTGGGTCATACTCCACCACGCTGACCCAGTGCGGATTGGCGGAGGCAGGTGTGTGGCGTCCTGCTGTTAGAATTTTTCAAGCTGCCTATTAGGTCTCTAACATGGCTTAACGACTACCACATTTAGTGATAACCGGGACCAACGGCTTAACGTGCTTTCCGAAGCAAGGAAGCGCTCGATATCAAATGCCACACAAACGGTCACCCATCCAAGGACTGACCTCTGTAAACTCTGCTGTACTTCGGCGATCGTTTCCGACCACCGAGCACCGCAGAGCTACGAGCGCTGCATGTAGTAGTGATAAACTGCTTGGGTACTATGGTAGTGAAATTGTAGCCAGTCTAAAGACGACATAAAACCCCTTTCGACTAAACGCTGCTACGAGTACATAAAGTATACTATTGAGCCACATAATCGCAGCACCTGTTAATAATAGACACGTGAACACAGAAGTTAGAGGGGAAGATAGCGATAAGTTCGTTTTTCTGACGAATCTTCTTTTGCATGGGATAAGACTCTTTCCCTGTTCTGATCAGATATACTCGTTAGCCTTGGAGGTTTCTGTAAACCAGGAACTTTTAAATCATGTCTCTCTCTGTCATGTTTGAATCAAAGAAAATTACAGTGCACAAATTAACGCTTTTACCAAAATGTTATGACACCTCATCCTTCGTAGGTTCTAGGGTACTTTAGTTTTAGCTTACACATGTTATGGTTCATTTTCAAACACTGTATTTAAAGCTTAAATCAATTTAAAACAAAAAAATATAAGAAACTTTCATTTTTTGTTTCAGATGGCCGTTGGCCTAATGGTTAAAATTAATATACTACGGACGTGAAGCACAACCTTTATAAGGTTACCACAGTTGGCTATTCATAATGTATTATTATATTGTTATTCATCGTTTTAGTTATATGAAGGCTACTGATTAACATTCTTAACATTATATGGAGAGAATTAGCAAATAAGCACCGAGAATGTGATCTATTGCGTAGGCCAATGTTCAACAGTGTACTTTATAAGGCTGATTTGACGATATTTTAATACTACAAACAGACAAACCAATTTTATTTATCTGTATAGATATATACTAATTATATACGATTTAACAAAAGTAACTTATGTACCAGGTAATTAAGTACCTACATAGCTTGGTGCCGCCAACATACATCGGTTGTGGCGTGCGTGTCGGCTTCTACATTAGGCCACCGACTGTATAAAGTAACTCAATCTTTTCAGCCGGTCGTCGTACTGGCGACCTTTTCGTGTATCGGGCTTCTTTTATTTATTAGTGAATGAGCAAACAAGGTTACCACACTTACTACCTTCTTGATTGATTGAGAATAAATAAAAGGTAAGTTTAAAAAGGGCCTTGCTATAGTGGTTCGTTTTGTGATCGACACACGTAGAATAAAATGTTATATCTACTGCACTACCGCTAAAATATTGCAATTTGTGGCAATAAAATATGTGATACATAGTAACAAAAAAATCAATAAACAACTTTTTTAATAAGCAAGTTTAAACCGACTTTAAAGAAACAAAAATATTCTTACCTAAAGAAACAACAATGCAAGAAATAACAGACAAAAGTGCGTGACTTTTTTTAATTTAATTAACCTTTAAATTCTGAGACTTTCTCATCAAAAACGGTTTTTGATTTGGTTTTTAATATCAATTGTAGCACCATATCACCGTTCTGTTTCGTAGTTTATAAGTCGGTTTTATAAGATTTTTTTTATGACACATTAAAAGAAAAACTTATTACCAAAAGTACATACATATTATAAAAATTTGCAAAAGCAGGTATACCCTAGTTCCAAATTAGCGGGCTTACAAATGGGGTGTCTGTTCATTCGCGCCACTCTGGGCCCAACTGGTATGGACAGGTCATAAATATCGTCACCGGGCCGTGTCTATGCACACACCTAAACTCTACAAAAATATAACTCTTTGTAAAAAAATGTTCAGTGAAACTTTTAGTAGGACTATGAATACTAATTATAAATTTTGGTGATATCTCAAATAATTATTAATTAAGTATTATAGTATTTTACCGGGAATGAATCCTAAGTGTTAAATAAAACATATCTGTAATATATATGCCAATTTTTTTTAGATTTGACACATCATAACGACTATATTATTATTATTATTATGGAATAAGCACCCACTCGTGACGGTCTGCTAAAATGCCATTTCATACCCCGCTTATAATACCCGGGATTATAGGAACTAGGAAACACATGAGCCAGCGAATTCTAGACCTTAATGGTCTTTTACCAAATTTCTTGGTTCGTGCTGATAGTCTGCACAGTATGTGGATGGTTCCTAAGACCAGCACGTGTTGTTCGGGAGAGGAAAGGAGAGGGCTACAATATGCACTCCTCTTCTTAGCGTGAAGGAGTAACAAATACGCACACAGGCGCAATAACTTTTGCATTCTTAGAAGGTATTACTAGTTTGGTATTCAGGTCCGTTTTTTTTGTAGGGTTAGAATTTTTCAGGAGTAGAAAGTGTTTCTATGTGTTAAGTGCTAGGTTATAACTATGTATGTCCCATATTTCATTTCAATCTGTTATTCCATTTAATTTTGCATGACTGAGGGACAAACAATCTTCACATTTACTTAATAAAAAGTAGGAGTATGGGAACGTATGATCAAATATGGCGTGTGACGACAGATATGGCGTGGTGGCGAGTATACCCGCACTCCGCTCCTGGTCCGATTGTGGGTTTGATTCCTACACAGGATAAATCTTTGTGTGCATAATCATATTTGTTCTTGGTGTTCCTATATAATATATTAAGTATGTATTTACAATAAGTTTTTTAATATTAATAACACAAGTTCTTAATGGTACTTATCTTGGAACTAATTAATTGGTGTAATTGTCAGAAAATATTTATATTTTTTTTTTTCTAGCTTTATAAGAAAATGAAGAAGAGCTAGCTAGAACCTCTTTCTTTTTAAATGTGGTTAAAAAGTAGAACCACGTCTTAGGTCACGCTTGCGGTGAGCACCTACCCTGAAGTATTACGAAATCTGAAAACTTGTGGAGGGGACGGTAGCAGCTTTCTTCTTCTTCTTCAAAAGTTATGCACTGTTTCATTTTCACCTTGCAGCCTTGGTTTTTCATTGTTCAAACGTTGAATGCCATCAGTCACAGATATAATAGAAAATATATTGCATGCCGTTCTTTTGGCGTTCAAAAGCTAGAAAACTAGCTCATGGATAGTCATACTTTTTACCCACTTTCCCAAGGGTATTATAAAAATGTAAAAGTAACTCTTTCTATGTTGTCTTTTTTACTAAAGACTAGACTTAGACTAAAAGTGTGTAGGATTTAGCAGAAGCTTTACTTTGTTTGGGGCTAGATGGCGCTGTTTGATATATAATAGGTTGGGGAAAAAATCTTTTCGTATTTTTGTATGAAAAGTCAAGACATTTTTTTCAAAGTTTATTTTCATTTATTTACAATATATATGTACCGTTTTGTTGAATAACTTTCTGCCATTTTGTGGGCAGAGACATTATCCCGTTACTGTAGAAACTTTGGGACTTCTGATCAAAAAAACGGGACAAATAGTTTTGGCAGTCCTCTCTTGAGGTCAACCTTACAGAACCTAAAGAATTCTGCAGAGACCGAAACAGGTGAAAATCTGAAGGCGCAAGGTCAGGGCTATATGGTGGATGCACTAGGACCTCCCAGTCGAACTCTCTTAATTTTTGCTGAGTGGCTAAAGATGTGTGTGGTCTAGCGTTATCGTGATGAAAGACCACACCCTTCCTGTTGATCAATTCCGGCCGTTTTCTCTCGACTGCTTCCTTTAATCTCATCAGTTGCTGGCAGTAAAGATCAGAATCGATGGTTCTTCCGGGCGGTAAAAGCTCATAATAAACAATGCCCTTCCAATCCCACCATACACACAGCATCACCTTATTTCGTGTTAGGCCAGGTTTGGCCACAGTCTGTGAAGCCTGGCCAACTTTCGACCACGACCTTTTTCGCACGTTCTTGTCGTACGTGATCCACTTTTCATCGCCAGTTATCAATCTCTTCAAAAACGGCTCGGTTTCATTACGTCTCAATAATGAATCGCAATTGAGTACACGGTTCATTAAGTTTCTTTGAGTGAGCTCGTGTGGCACCCAAATATCGAGCTTTTTTGTATAACCAGCTTTCTTCAAATGGGTCAAAACTGTTTTGTGGTCAATTCCCAGTTCTTCAGCTACATCGTAACTACTAATATGCCGATCTTGCTCCACTCTTTCAAAAATGGCGTCCATTTTATTCGTAACAGGGCGACCAGAGCGAGGTGCATCTTTAACATCAAAATTTCCGGACTGAAAACGTTTGAACCAAATTTGTGCTACTCTTACTGACACTGCATCAGGTCCATAAACATCACAAATTTTTTTTACTGCTTGAGTTGCATTTTTGCCTTTTTTATAATAAAATTTTAAAATGTATCGAATTTCTTCATTAGATTCACTCATTTTAACGGAGAGAAAAACAAATGAAAAATAGCGGGAAACAACTTTTTTTTATTTTTTTCTTTTCTTTATAATGGAACCTTTTTAATGTTACCAAAACCAGCCAGACACAAATAGTACAGTCAAAAAAATTTTATAATAAGTTTATACCTACGTTATGCGAAAAGACTTTTTCCCCGACCTAATATGTACATGGATATTTATTTATGGCGACCGCGCATCGGCTGACGTAGTAGAGGACGGCCTCACACGCGATGGAAGCCGATGGATATAGGCGACTTAGGATCGTTCAATGTGGAAATCTATTGGGAAGGGTTTTGTTAAGCAGTGGACGTCATATGGCTGAGATGATGATATTTATTTATATCAGTCGTGAAATATATAGTCAAACAATAAAAATATAGAAATATTTACTGGTTACTCTTTGGGTACTGTGACAAGGTGCATTCACTTAGCATTTTCAATATTCGGGTGCGATAAAAAATAAACAACGCGGAGTGAAGCGTCCAACTTTACGAGTATGCTTTTATATTTTTGTTATGTTTGGCACTAACACCTTTCAACGAGTTTCAGTTATTACTTGACGAAATAAAATGAAGTTTTATTTTCGTAGAGTATACAACTTTTATTGAAATACTTGTGACTACTGCCAATGTGCAAGATCGATAACGGAAACGATATTTCATCCTAGTGTTAATTAATTGCGTGTGAACAGGTTACGTTTAGCATATCCACACGTCTTACATCGCCGTGTAGGGGAATCTTAAGAGTCGACAAGAGAAACCCTAACGGATGATGGGCAGCAGCGTATTGGCTAAATCTACAATCACCAAGCTACCAGACCAGCGTGTTGATTACACGTGTACTTCTGTATGGAAGCATTATTATGCAAACAACAATCAGTAGTTGCGTATATATATATATATTTTTTTGGCGATCGCTATGGTGTGGTGGCGAGAATACCCGCTCTCCGCTCCAAAGGTCGTGGGTTCGATTCGCACGCAGGGCAAATCTTTGTGTGCATGAACATGAATATTTGTTCTGGTCTGGGTATTTTCCTATGTATTTATTTACAAAAAAAATCTCCGCTCCAAAGGTTGTGGGTTCGATTCACACGCATGGCAAATCTTTGTGTGCATGAACATGAATATTTGTTCTGGTCTGGATATTTTCCTATGTATTTATTTACAAAAAAAAGTATGTATGTATGTTTAACCTTTATTTAGTTTCCATAACACAAGTTTTTAATGATACTTAACTTGGAACTAAATAATAGGTGTAATTATCAGAAAATATTTATATGTTTCACAAACCTACGAGAGTGCATGAGTGGCTTAATGAGTGTGAGTGAAGCTAAAAGTTTGCGCCAGGATCGCGTAGTAAATGGAAGGATGTGAGCTTGTCCTACCCTTTCTTCCTTATTAGGGTGAAAAAATCAAATGTCAGGCATTTATCGACTAAAGAACATTCATGTTCCTTTGTGAGACCGTTATGTTCTGAGGTCGCGCTAATCCAAAAAGAAAACAAGTTGTCGTTTTTTATGTATTCATATGTTATATGTGCAAGAATCGTAACGTCTCCACTCCATGTCATATCGGTTACTCATATGAGACTATTACCAAATAGAAATTATGCCCGAATGATACCTATATTCATAATAGCTACATCATAATATTAACATGGTAATAGGCCATTACCGGGAGCTATCAATCAACCAGGAAGCATTAGCGGGAAATATTTTGTTTATCGCATAATAGGTCGGACGGACAGACAAAAGAGAGGCACTCGTTATAGCCGGCTCGAGAACAATGGCTGAATGTCATGGCGCCCGTCTGATCGAAAACAAAAATACTGATCGTCATGCTGACGTCATTTGGAATTAATACCCGCATGGAAATATTAAGGGTAGTAGTGGTGCTTCTCTTAAAATTGATAAGAAAATATTTACTTTAAAAAATAGCTTAGACGCAGAGGCATATTAAATGCTCACATTACGTCAACTATATTGTTAGTCCCACGTAATAGGTGCATCAATATGCACTAACTAATAACAATATGCACATATAGCGGCAATCCACTTATCGGGAATTTTTAAGTCCTTTGATCGGCAGGGCCCGATAGGAGCGCGATACAATATATGCTCAGTGATTTCATTAGAACTCTACAAAAGAGAACAGACTATCGAGAAAAGCGCTACTTTTTTGATCTAAAGGCACTGTGATAGTATTTTTTGTCATACTGAGAATTACTCTGTCTGTTAAATTTTCCTTTCGTAAAAATAAATATCTCGTGCGATGCATTATTTGACTGTGCTGTTACCCACGACATGACGCTTCTCATTGACGCGAAAATATTTTCGTAGCACGATGTCCAAGGTGATCTACAAGTTGACATGCACTAGAATAGTTGTTTATTGGATATATCACGATGTAACCGAGCAGTTCTAAGTTCCACATACTACTGATTTGAACTTTTAAGAACGGCCGTTATAGCTATACACGATGTTTCTTTATATTTTGCATATATGTATATTTTGTTGCAATATCTGCTTTTCTTGTTAACCTAAGAAAAGGATGAACAAGTGTGTATTTGAAATACTTGAATTAAGTTAGTTAAGACATCTATCAACGAACAAAGTAGGCTGTCGATGATTTGTCAGATATAATGAAGTAAAGCTTACCGTCCTTATCTGTACTGAACTAAACGAGATATCAACATAACATAGAGATCGGTCGGTAGGAAGGGCGGTCTGTTCGTGAAACTTTTTTTAGAAACTACGGTAATTATATAGACAGACATTTCACTTTTAGCTTTACTCACACTCATTAACTCATTCTCATGCACACTCGTAGGCTTAGGGTAGTTTTGACCAGTCCTCCAAAAATTTTATGAATCTGTTCATCAAAAGACATAATTATGCGGTCTTCCCCTCCTACAAGTCCTAAAGTTGCGAATCTTAGAATAGGTATGACACACCAAGCGCTGCAAGGTATTACTCTCACTTTTTAACTCTTTCCTTCCTTAAACGGTCAGTCTTTTTTACTATTTTTGTTTTTTTACGTCGGTAACAAAGTGCATTTTTGCGCTGTCTTCTGGCCAAAGAGGAACCGAAGGGGAAAAGTACCCACTAAAATCTTCAGACGACGTCCGCCGCATGTTGAGAAAAAGGCGGGGCGCCCGCGACCTAACGTCCCTTGGGACAAAACCGGGAGGACCTCCTCAGAGAGACGCAGAGGACGCGCCCCTCCTACCTCCTTGTGCGACCAGAGCGTGTGTGGTCGACTTCTCGGAGGGTCTATGGTTAGACCCCCTGCTCCTAGAGGCTCCTCAGCCCCCCCACCACGTCCAGGTGAAGACGTGTCGGGGTGTTTCATGACCCACCGTAACTATATATATAATGTAAAATGTTACATGACGCAGTATATCACCGACATTATGAAAATACTTGCTTATGTTTACTCAATATCATAAAAACATTGACATAAATCTACTGAACCTTTCCATACATATTTCATAATACACCCTCGACAGGATTTCACCAAAAAGTGGTAGCAACCAAAAATCGGCCCAAAAATTATTCACATGGTTCAGTTTTTATTGACGGATATATGTTATGAATAGGTACGTTTTAAGGGATCAAAGAGACGTCTGAGTATATTACACGCGTAGCCGTAGGCTTTTAGGACAGGTAGCTGCTAAAATGGGCCTTGAGACGTGGTGCTTGACACTTCAAAGAGAGCAATTTGGGTAATAAATCTATTTAGGCCCTTCTAAACTAAATTTACGTACAACCAACTTGGTAAAGTATGACCTTGATAGACGCTTTTTCGCAAAGGTAGAAAAAATTATATGTATAATATAGTTCTGTTTTGTGTCTGGCCACTATACGGAAGAAAATCTCCGTGATTCCCGTATAATATAGTTCTGTTTTGTGTCTGGCCACTATACGGAAGAAAATCTCCGTGATTCCCGTATAATATAGTTCTATTTTGTGTCTGGCCACTATACGGAAGAAAATCTCCGCGATTCCCGTTTATCCATCAAATCAAAAGTTGATCTTCGATTTACCAAAGTGACTAGTTTACTTTGCGCTTCTTTGTAATAATGTATGTTGGCCATATTGAAAAAGTTTGAGAACAATCACACGCCTCTCTCCTATCGTCCAAATAAATATTTTATACCCAGCCATAAAGAGCAGGCTATCCTTTTATCCTTTATTTATGATGTTTCACGTACGGTTTCACTTGCTCTTTGGAGGAGTTTAATTCAGTACTCGATATACTTTTTAATATTTTATGAAGGTTTTCCAATTTTCCGGTAATATATTTGTACCGAACAAAGGGATCTAAGATGCAAGGAAAATATTGTTTTGTATTATTTTAACGCGTAGGGTAACATGTTCTGTTTACGATGTTTTCAGTATACGATATTTATAAATATTTACATTTCTGCGTTATTGTATTTGATAGACATGGTACAATAGCCAGACTACTACCAAATAAAAACTATTCGACATGTTCTATTAAGAGTACCTCCACATAAAGTATGTTAATTAATCTGCCATACTTTGCTAAGGGAATGGGATCTAGTCCAACGTCCATATAGACGGAGGCTTGCCACCTCGCTGGACCTGGACGAATCAAGTTAACAATTAGGTATACAGAGTCTAACTTTAAAATTTGCTTAGAACAGACTCAAAAAGAAGTTTAAGTGTCGTCTGTGGACGAGGCGACGCGCACCTACGTGTTGGTCACTTTGCTGATAGCTCATTAAAGTAGCGCTATCAGTGCGGGGCTCAGTTTGGCAGGCCGGCCGGCGCGACCTCCTCGGCTGACTCGGGAAAAGTTGGCAGTTTGGCACATCAATATGCACGAACCCTGGCGACCTGCCAACCTAGGATACGCCAATTGAATATTTTGGCCGCCCCAGGTCCCGCTACACATCCGTGATACAAAACTCGTGATAACTTTAATGGGCCGTTCATAATCATTTTGCTCGGTTGGCAAATTAAGTCCTACCGATGTAACTTTTATAGACAAAAACTTTCAATATTCGGGAGTTCACACAATTTAAATTCTGATTGCGTCTGCCTCTTGGCAGTCGTCTGTCATATAAAACAATGATTTTTCTCCTGGAATCTCTCTCATTCTAGTTTGTTAGTGCGCTCATACCTTTTACTTACACTTACTGCTATAAATACCTACCTAACCCCCTACTGGAAATAATTTGTCACAAAACCAATCTCTCAATGGTTTTCCACGTTAAACGAACTTGAACAGCTTGCATTCACCAGCTTCCCATTGGCTTAAACCAGAACACCGGTTCGTGGGAAGACCGCCCTCTACTTTGTTTTCTGGTTGGCGGTCGCTATTCAAAAACCTTAAGGCCTCATTCGTCGTCGTTTTTTCACTTGGCCGCTTTCGATTACACATTAATTCAACAGCGAAAATACTAGGTCGCTTCCAACTAAATGCATCAAATCTAACAACACTTCGAATAATGCTTATCATAGCATCATAGATACACCCATATATATTGTTATAATTATATACACACAAACACAAAATTACTATTTATAAACAGATAACTAGTTTCATCATAGTACAATTAGTTATGAGAAATTACACCCGCGCAGCGTTTATTTACACGAAGCTCGTTCACAAACATTCACAAGTTGAACTTGTTTGTATGCAAGTAATGTTTTTCATAAACTGCCCGATTTGAGCTAGAGAAGTGATAGCACGAAAAATGTGTGCTTGGATTATTAATTGAAAAATCGAATAGCGGACTTTTTTATCATATTTGTTTGGGTCAGTAAAGTTAAAGTATTTCTTGGCGTCTCACCAAGTATTTTGAAAGCGAACCTACTCGTAACGCTGAACACAGGCCTCCCCAAAGAACGACATTGAACCCGTTTCTCTGTAATCCATACGGCACCAGCCATTTTTCACAAGTCATCCCATGGCGAACGAATATTACACGAGTTCACTTCATGAACGTCCCACAACTGGGCTCAGGCCTTCTCTTGAAAACCAAGATGATAATGATTCAGGGGGCCTACCGCCGAGTTCGATGGCAATCGATTATAAGGCAAAATGGATTTCGAATTGATTCTGTCGTACCGCCGAACTCATGGAAATCGAAACAAAATGGCGTTCTCCATTTACCTATTGGTCTGTCACGGACTAAAGGTCATGAATGAGAGGTGGCTGTCGGCAGATTCCCCGGTACGGATTAATGAACGCAAAACAAAGTTTGATCTAGATTCGGCGGTAGGCCCCCAGGTTGTATTCTACAACACGGAATTAGTGCGGATTGGCGGCGGAGTATCATGTTATTGGAATTGAATTATGTTAGATAAATAGGCAAGAAAAATGCAAATTTAAGAAGTGAAGTAGCGGTTACTAATAATATGATGTACATTGTATGAATGGTAAATTTTCATGCCCCCAAGATATTTTCCTCTACAATGTTGTGCCACATACGACGATGTTCGAAAAAGCGCTCCTTATTTATGGAACCGCCGCGTGTTAAACGGTCCGGAAGATGAAAAATACTGACGCAATAATGATCCACACCGTGGTTATCGAGTTCAATACTTTTTTGTTCGAATGTAATATTTAAGCTTGTATTGTCAAATTGTTAAAACAAATTGTATTTATTTTCAAATTTACATACTAGATTTTTTAAATGTTATGGTGGCTAGAAGACATTATGATGCGTATTCTGCCTGATGGGTAGCAGAAACCATATCCTATTCCATGAAAGACGCCTAATCATCATCATCCATTACCCTGTTTCAGTTGATCTGGGATCAACGCAGCATATCCGTCTTCTACCATTCACCATGATCGTTCTCTCTTTCTCTTCTCATCCACCCTCTTCTCGATCATATAAGATTTCACAAACTCAATACATATCTTATTCGTTGTTGTCTTCCCCTCCAACCACTTACATTCATAAGCATTACTCATAATTAAATTTAAAAAAAATAATTAAAATTAATTAAAAAATATTTATTTTCTTTACAGAGGTTTACATTATAATACAGTGATCGAAGCCGCCTAGTAAGCAAACAATGCCTGTGACCAGCGACTTTGCTCTTTACGTTGCGTGCCCTGGGTCTATTCTTAATACATTCCCAAATGTACTGCAAACCAAATAATTAATCTCAAGTGTAGTATGGGGACTTGAGATTAATTATTTGGTTTGCAGTACATTTTATTACTTTTATGTTATTTTTGTTAAAATTATTATATTCTGTAGCTTAAGTATGTCATGCTCACTTAAATGTCTCTGTGGTGGTGGCGTCATGCGTCGAGTCGTTACGTTCCTTAAAAAATGGTTGAGCGAAACGATGACTGGTTGGTTCATGCTTCCTACTCGAGAAGGGGTGCCACCAGTGGGGACGAATGTCTATTATGTTAATTCTTAATTATGTTCATCTTGCTAAAAAAGAGTTTTATTGTCTTCTTTTCTTTTAAGTCTTGTGACTGCAGAACACAAGTTTTTTGTAGACTTATCAAATTGGGTTCATATTAAGTAAATTGAACAAATGATTTTGACTTTGACAATCGGTTTTCTTTAATGTGTTCAGTATCAGGTGCTACTTTCATAATATCTCTATTATATTTACTTCTTGTGTGATGGTGTGGTTTGTGGCGTTCAGACTATACCTCAGAATAGCAACAGAAAATATATATTTTCGGGTCAATGGCGGTCAAAGGCTTGAAACCAACGTAGCAAAACAGTTAGGGAGTAAAGCAGAAAACGTAGCAGTTAAATCTTTCTCGAAATTTCAAGTGCAGCAGTGCATCCCTAGCGAATCGCAAACTTTCGCCAGCCGCCCAAGCAAAAAGTGTAATTATGCGAAGAATGGAAATTCGTCGCGCATCTAGTGTGAATACAAATTGGATTTTATTTTTTGTGTTATTAATATCATGAAACCACATTCATCGCTTGAGTATCATTGTACAAGCTTCTACAAGTTAATTGCTTTTTATGGTATAACACACTCGAACCCAACGCCATCTTCGACTAGGAACAACATACTTTAGTCATCCAGATAATATTTTTTGTGAGATGATCTAGAAACGTAATTTTACAAATTGACAACAATTACTAAAGTTTTAAACTCTCTTTGTTAACAAAAACTTTTTAAACCAATATTCATGTTCATGCACACAACACAATTTGTCCAGTGTGGGAATCGAACCCACGACCTTGGAGCGGATAGCGGGTATACTCGCCACCACGCCATATCGGTCGGCATTTGTCATATTGTATACAAATTCTCAGTACTTTCTATGTAGTTCTGTGTTAAGGCCCTAATTTCATATTACGGCGGTCATCCCTGCAAGCAGTTCATATGTAAAAAGCCTATTACGAGGGGCTGTAAGTTCTGAGTCGGCTCTACACGTACGCTGAGTACTTCGGTTCGATTCCCATATTATGGTCAATCAGATAAAACTACTGACAATAGGAAGTAAGACCATGATAGTGGTTATATGAATACTTCACTTCCCACTTTCCCAATATAAGCACAATTTCATGATATGTTTTGTAATACTTAGTAGGTTTTCGTTCGTCAATGGTCCATTGCAAAGATAAGGAAAAATTAATGTATCAACAAGCACACAAACAGAAAATATACAATTGATTTGTAATACGTGCAACAAAAGCTTGGATTCCTGATTTCTTAAAATGACTACATCCTGGATGGTGTTTTCGAAAAGCACTCACTTATGACATGACAGCCTGCATAAATGTCGCTTAATTGACTCGGGAATAGACCAAAATCCTCTAAAAGAGAATTTTATTTTATTTCATAAAAGTGCAACCCGAAACAAAATTAAAAGCAGAGATGTGTTAAAAAAGAGTTTTGGTCAATTCCTTAAGCGATTTGATAAAAGCACGGAAGATATTAAAAGAAAAACACGACTTTATAATTACATACATACATTCAAGCCTGTTTCTCCGAAGGCAGAGGCATAATACACGCCCACTCTTCGCCAACTATATAGTCCTCCAACGTAATAGGTGGCCTATTGCCGCTTACCGGGCACTGTTATATTCGCCAGAGGCTCCTCCGTTGATCGGCAGGTGTACCACTTGCAGGTGAGGTTGACTTGGGCTTCTTAGGTCTTGGTAGGAGCGTCGGTGAAATTCAAGAAAAACTTAATTTCTTAAAATTAGGAAACTTATATTTGTTAAAATAAACCCAAACTTCAAATTTTAGTTAAAAACAAAGAGCAAAGATATGAAATACCAAAGGAATAGGTTCCAGGTTTAGAGGTTCTATTAAGGTTAATATCCTGTTTGGGAATCGAACCTACAACCTAAGGAGCAGAGTGCAGAAGTGCAAGAGCGCTGCGGCAGTCTGTTTATAACTTAGTTTGATCTCAAATTTACGTAAATTACTTGAAATTTATGATTCTCGAGGCCTTTGTTCAGACTTCATTGAGCTAATGATAATGATGATTTAAAATTGACGAACAAACAATAACATTAATAATAACAGTAAGATTTTGCATGTTAGAGGCATTGATGAAGGATATACAAGTGGATGAATGGCGGAGTGAGTATAGTAATGTGATTACAGAGTGCAGCCTCCTCGGCCCGAGCCGGCAGTCTCGTTAGCACAATGCAGGGGCATGTGACTCGGAAATAATGTAAAAGGCATTACAAACTCTCTCACTACTAGTTCCACTCACTTATTTTAAATAATACTTCATACTGAAATACTTACATTAATGTTTAAAAAAGCTATGTTTACTTAAAAGGAGGTTCCAGCCTGTTTATAGTATTTTTTACCTAATTATATGAAAATAAAGAACCATTATTACTAAGGTTTTATGTTTTTTTTATGCGAACCTACGACAGATTCTGCTTAATTTGGGACTAGATGACACTGTGTGATGTCTGTAAATATGTAACTGATCTGACTGTTATTCTGTCCTAGTTTAAAGGGGTTTTAATAACTTAGGTTTAGTCCTGTTTTTCCTAAATACAAATAAACATTTGACCATTTATCAATCTGAAAATAAATAATTTGGCGACTACGAAAAAATTAATATTCAAATTTCATTTCGAGTCATTTTCAAGTAAAACGTTTCTAATGATCATCATAGAACTTTTGCAAGCCTATATGTGTAAGGGATGGCATTTATGAACACCGAAATTTAGCCAGAAAACAAGGAAAGTGGCCGTCGCGATCGCGGTATGGAAGCTACTGGAAGGCAGGGGCGTGCTCTCGCCTGCATACTAATTAATATCAATCTACCCCCAATATAATAAATTCGCAGACGGCAACTACCCGTGTTTATTTTATTCAAATAATATAAAAAATATAAAATTAAGCAACCATACTCAACTACTATAGGTAGAAACACAAAACTATAGGTAGGTGTGTGTGCGTCGCCTACAATATGTAACTTGCATATAAATCGTAAATATAATACATTTTACGTTTTTAAATAGCGGTATATTGAACTATAATTATCCAAACCTTTCGAATATTTTAATTATGTTTTGATCTTTGGTCACGAGCAGGCTGGGAGGGAAGACAGGTCGCACCCGGAAACAATACTATACTAGTTTTAAATCTACCGTCACAAAATCTATAATCAAAGCACGCTTTACAATTCACCTAATAAGATTTTGAACTGGTTGGTTCAGCTTAAGACTTTAGTAACCGTAAAACAGGGTTCTAAGAAGGTACATTCCAACCATCTTTTCTATTGAAATGAGAAAGAACGAATTATAGTACAAGAATGAATTTGTGAATAGCCGTCTGTGGACCGCTTTAGCGGCTACAAATCTATTACAATGTTAACAGTAACTATGGAAGTTGATTCATGTCTCTGTGTAGAAGTGCCAAGTTCATTTTCATAATGAGAGTGCGATATTTACTAACTGCTGTGTTCAACTAATGCAGCTACGACTAAGTATACAGCATAATTAATATACATCTATTTACATTTTCCATTTACAACTTCACGTATAAAGAGCTTCTTGAGCATCATTTTGCAATAAGAATGAACCTTACTCTAGAAAATTTAAGAGTTAAGTCTTCTATGGTGTGAGCATAGTGGAAATTCAAATTTTAGGCGCCATTTTATTGATGGAGCACAGACCATAATATCCTAAGGAATAGAAAAGTAAAAAGGCTTTATTGTAAGTTTGACCCAAAAATATTGTGTTGTGCAGAATTTACCTCGCACCTCGGTTGTGCGATATCAATCGTCTTTCAATATCATAATTTTATTTGCTCTTCTATTCTCTAGTTACCAATTAAGTGCTTCCGCCCGCAACATACAAAATTGTTATGTGCATTTTATTGCAATTGCGCTTATTTTCAATACAATCTAGAAATATGTTACAAAAATAAAGCGAACAGCGCAAAATAAACTTAAATATTTTCTTAACAGATTTTAGTTTTAATAGATTTGTACAGATTGATGAAACATGAGCTGATGATGATGTTTTTGTTTGAGAATTCCTTATTTCATCCAATATTTATGTAAATACGTGCAATAAAGTTAACGTATTACGCTTCTAATAAGTAATATACTATTTCATTAGTGTCATGATATTTAATCTATCAAAGAAACAATAAGTCGCAGTTTATAAGCACAACCTTGAAAATGGTTTAAAATTAAAAAAAAGTAGTTTATTCATAAACTAAAATTTTAATTTTTACTTAAGTCTACAAGTGTAAAAAAAAACCGAAACCCATTTAAGCTTTGTATTTACTACATACAACAACCCACGGTGTTGGCTGAGGCAATATGCCTTACGCCCACATTTCACTTATTATATTTTTGGTAACTGTAATATACATTGGCATACGCCAAAGCTTCGTCCGTTGATCAGCAGGTGCACCCAATGGCTGAGGTTGGCTTGGGTCTCTAAGGTCTTGGTAGCATCCCCATACATCCATACATATAAGATAATGACGATGCAAGAATATACGCGTGATTTTGTACATTAGCCCTAAGTATTTGTTGTGCCTTGTTTATTCTGTCTGTAAATGTGAACATGAATCCTTTAGTAAGTCCTCCCGATTCTGAACAAACAATATCGAGTGGCATTACCATACACAACGGGCATATGCAAACTCACGACGTTCGGAGAAAACACTTCTTTGCATGTTTTATTAAATAAATAAAATAGATTTTGTCCTTTGTAAAATAATATGGGATTGTCCATACTTTTAATATACCTATAGTTTTGTTGCAATTATAGTTTCAATAACATATTAATAGTGAAATACTTATTACTTTTCAATACGCTGAAAATAAAATAGAAATACTTTTACTCTCAACATAAAACGTAGGACAACTTCTAGGCGGAAAAGTGAAGCGTAATTTTCTAAAATTTGTGATATTTTGAACATTAATTTGTAAAAGCGGTGGATTATTAACACTCATTCTCATTTACTATGAATTACATATTATAATTATATCTAAAACACTGGCTAAATTCTCAAACTGCACGAGGCCATTATAATAAAAAAAAACATAAAACGTCATTTCACATATGATGAAAGTTTTTGTAACATAAAAGCTTGTCGCGGTTCGATATAGACTTAGCGGAAAAAACGGTCCATACGACAATAAAAATATAATCTAGTGGAGAGTCGTCATTATCAGCAAGCTTAGTCGATTAACATCCCACTACTAAGCACGGGCCTCTTCTTTAATACATTCTATTTTCAGTCTTATAATTTAGTTCAATTTGTTGATAATTATATAAGTGTAGTATTTACTTTCTTATACGCCAGATACGAGGTGGATTTCCGAAATTTTCTTTTAGGATGTTTAAGAGGTCAAATTAAAAGGTGAATGTCAAGAGAGAAATGATTCTTACTCCTAGTTGTAGCTTAATATACTAAGTATTTGAAATTCGACGATATAGACCCCAGCTGCCTCAATAGAAGTTAAACGAAATAACAAAGACCAGCTTCCGTCCGGGACTTCTTGGCGGGAAAATTAAGCGTCTGCATTTTTGCTTTATTTTCTAAAGTTTGTTATGCTTCAAACATTAATGTTTAATAACGGTGGATTAGTAATCGTTAAGTGTTTGTGAACATACATGAGTGTTGGTAAATAAAACAAAACAGAATGTGAGATCTCGGTATAGTCCCACATCTTTACTGAGGACTCAAGGGGTTTAGGGGAGGGTATTTCATTTACCTTTTATCATCTTTATCACCACTCATTCTCATTTACTATGATTTATATATCTCTTACTTGACACTGGCTAAATGTGCTAAACGCAAGAAGCCACTATTAAAAAAAACCGTCCGATGCTTTATGTGAAAACAAGAAGATAATTATCAATCTTGTGCCATCTTGCTTTGGCATCAGTTGCAACCAAAAATCTAAATCGAACTATGCAAGACACGAACTTAACAATGCGCTTAACAAGACGACAACTACTCAACAGATATAATACTTATTTTTTTCTACATTATACGAAATATACAAATGAATAAGGATTGGAGTGCTGGAATACCTCTTCGCCATCTTCGCCTTTCAAGTATACATTACACTCAATGCTATCTGTAAACAAAACAAAAGAGCAAACACTTACCAGAGGGATCCCAGTAGCCTTAAGGGTTTGTTGAGACTTACCGTCATTACCCTTTTAGTGTACATGTATCTATGTGCGTTACTATCTTCTTGGCTATTACACTTTATAATTTGACGTCATGCATTTCATAATGAAAATAGTATCATTTTCAGACACAGTAATTTAAAAGCCAAAAGGAAAAATATGTCTAAAGCAGAAGTAGTAAAATAATGTCATGGAAGCGCATATTGATTAGTAAGCCGTACGCCATTTTCTTGTGATGTTAAGTTGGTACGATAATCAGTTATGCAATTGGTACTTTACCGTCTCATTAAAGTCCCACTACTGGGCTTGTCCTGTCACTAACACGAAAATGTTTTTATTCTTGCATTTAATTATCTTGAAGTAAATATCTAAAAGAGCATAGAGAAATTCCAAGACAATATTCAACCTTATCCAATAAATTTAAATCATATCTTGGCATTATCCCGGTTGCCCTAGACTTACCTACTTACTGGCTTAGGGCACAGGGTCTGCTCACAGGTCTGACCAGATTTGGCTAAATTTTAGTTATACATGGAGCGACTGCGATCTGACCTCCAAAACCCAAATGGAAACATAATTTTATGGTTAAACCAGTGGTCAGAACATTAGAAGGTACAGACTTTCTAATAACGACTGCCATAGATGTTGATGAGAGCCCAACGGCTTAGCGTGCTTTTGCAGAAGCACAGAGCAAGCGATAATTACACACATAACTTTAAAATGTCACAGGTGCGCCACCAAGTTTTGAACCCTACACCCTTTGAATTAGAAGCATATTTTAATAGAATGCTATCGCTGCTTAATATTATATTATATATATAGCAGCGAAACTTATATCCAATTAAATTTCCTTACACTTGGTAAATGTAGTCATAGCTTGATGCCGAACAACTCCCAGTGGGACACGTCGCAATTGTAGTTAAGGGACTTCCACAGGAACACGTGGAACTATTTTATAGCCACGTTGTATTACACTTTGTATTTCCCCCGAGACTTTTGATATGTATTCCGAATTGCGATCGGCGTGAAGCCACACGGCCTTTATCTATTCGTTTGTAGGCTAAACAACTTTGGGTGTATCGACGTATTAGAGTAAACACGTCCCCACAACGCACATATGTGTCATGTCAGGTGAACTGTGATTTAATTGCACACAATTGTAGAGTGTTAACTATCTGGGGATGGTACGAGTAGAATCTAGACGGGAATTATGTAGGAACATGCAAAGACAGTTTCTGAAATGTGGACATAAAATTGGAAAATCCTTTTTTAATAAATCTAGCAAAGAAACTAGACTCAATGTTGGGTTTTTGATCAGTAGGGAATAGGGGTGATGAGAATTTCGAAAATATATAGAACCATGCAAAGTTTACTGTTTCTGAAATGTGCAAATGAAGTTAAATGTATCTTTGTTATTAAATATTATAACAAAACCAAAATCATTATTGAATAATCTTCTCAACAACAAGAAAGTCTATTGCCGAACAATGATTTCATGGAGTCTGCACACAAATAAAAATAATAAATATTTTAAGAAGTATATATATTTTACTAAAAGTTTGCCGCATTATTTTACACCACATTACAGGTTCGTGCTGTAAAGCAAAATTGATATTTGCATCGGTCTGTTTTTCTACATAATAAACAAGGTATGTAAGTAAGTGTATTATTTACTGGTTGTCTGCTTAGTTTAGGGGCAAGATGCAATGTCAGCGGATATTATTATGAAGCTATATGCTTAACCACTGGCGTGAAACCAATCAGTTTAGTTAGTCCCATTCAAGATCCACATACCACAAAAAACGTTATCCACCAGCCATTAATCATTACGACGAACATCCCTGCTTCATTAACCACCCTTAAGATTGTTCGTGACAAAAAAGGCTACGCCTCAGCATAATTCCCCGCTAACCTTTTAATTGTACCAGCATAATCTACTTTATTTTGCACACGCTTACATAATTAACACAGAGCAAGAAATTTATGCTCAGAGCATAATTTAATTAGGAGTTTACACACATTTTTTGTGGATGATTAAGAGTAAATATAAAAATATTTGGTGATGTAAACGTTGCTGGTAAGTCTAAAAAGAACTTAGGTTTTTATATATTATTTAATAATATGTTGCCACAATCTAATTATGTAAAAAGCCAATGAAAACATTCTTCTCTTGAATTTGCCCGGTTCATATAGAAAGTGACTTGAATAGCTTTTCGAAATAAAAAAAACATATAAATTATTTATATTAAATGAAATAAATGAGTTAGGTTCCATGCTTTGAATTCATTATTGTCGTAATGTGACAAGCTGTTACTCATATACGCTGTATATAAAAGGCTTGAATCGAATAATCACGTTTAATTTATCATCTAAAGAGTCTATTGCAAAAGGTCACATCTAGCACAATTCCGCAGAAATGTATTCAGCAAGACCAAAATTGAGCCAGTGATAATTTTCGCCGACAAGCGTGCAATAATACTGTAAATTCATTACTGGTTATATCCGGGCGGTACATTACCGGCCGGTTGCGGGAAGTTTCGTGCATCCGGCTCTGTTGGACATATCACCATTAAATTTGGATTAACTAGGCAAACGCTCGAGAACAAAAGTATGGTTTCCACGTAAAAAATATTTTACCCTTTTTGCGCAGCTTACTATTAGTCCTGTTATAACTACAGAGTGAGAGGTTTTGATGTTTTTTTTTAAAAAAACGGACTATTAGCCTAAACAAAAGCGATGTAATTTGTTAGTATTAGGTAAATCCACATTTATAACTAAATCAAAGCTCTAATTACGTAAAGAAATTTTTATTATCTTAGTGCCTACAAAATTTTAATATGGTGCAATGGATTTGAATCATCAGAGTCTGGGGCACTATTGATCCATTTTATTTAGGGAACGCTGCAATGTGATTACTCATGTGTCTGTGTAGCGGTAAGCTGTGGTAGATTTCTTCAATCCGCCCAATAAAGTCTCAAAATTACATTATATATTTTATTTTAACAAAATCTACAGGTCTTTTAAACACTTAAAAAAAATACGGTTTATGTGTGTGTCCGTCTTAAATGATTGTGTGAGTAAACTCAGAAATTTCAGTCACTTGATGTTTATATTATATAAAACTATTATTGAAAATATCTAATGAGCTAAATAATAACACAGTAAGGTAAATTAGAATGTGATAACTCTCCAGAAAGTTGTGTTCTGCAGTTAATAATAAAGTCGTTCTTTCAAGACCTTTTTACAAATCTTAGCCTGTAAGTTTTTCCAAAAATCCAAAATCAATCCTTATTTTAGTCTACAGAAAATCTAAATGCGGTGCAATGGTTTCGAATCATTAAAGAGTCTGGGGCATTATTGATCCGTTTTATTTATGGACTGCTGCATTGTCTGCTGTCTGATACGGCCTGGGGAAACTGAGACTCGGCCCGATTTATTTTGGGCTTGTCACACTGTCAATGTGTCCGAGTCTACTAGTTTATATTCGTATATTTTGAACGGAGTTTATTTGAAATTATTTTTTATATCTAAACTAAGAGATAAACATGCTTATATTTTTGGAAATGCATAGGTTTGTTTGTTTGCTTCTGGTCTGGTTGTACTCTATGTAAATAATACATATTAAGTATGCATATTATAATTTAAGTTAGAATATGCCTCTGCCTACCCCTTTGGGGAAACAGGCGTGAATGTATGTATGTATTTACAAAAAAAGCAAGTAAGTTTATTTATTCCATTTATTTTGGAACTAACGAATCTGTTTTTTAAATAACGAAATAACTGCGAGTGTACCTCTACAACCACAGATTAATGGAAATATTTCGAATGTTAAGCAAGGGTAAAATTATAACAAACAAGCGAGGGGTTTTGGTTTATAAAAGTAAAACAAACAAACAAGCTTTTTTATAAGGAAGTAATGAGTCATAAAGCGTTAGTTTCCTCAATATAATTAAGGGTTGAGTGGCCGCTAACTTTTCATAATGAAAGTAAGTAGGTAGGTACATTTTCGCGTAATTGAACCCAATTTGTTCCGAGTGAGCGAGGAGAGGTGGAATTATATTACACAAATCGTGGGTCGTTCGCGCTTATGCGATATTTTGCTTTTAAGCCTTTTTCATGTTTTCTAGAATTTGAGCACATATTTTATGAAGCGTTTTATAAATAAATAATTATTACACAAATACTTTAAGATTTTTTTGTGTAAGCCCTTACATACGCGCTTTTAATTTTAACATTCCATATATTGCGTTGCTATTCGCTACACTCCTCACGTCTCTGACGCGATCACACGGTGTTCAAGCTTGTGTTTTGCATGTCTGTGAAAACTATGTGTGAGTCTCAATCATATTTTTAACACAATTATTTACCTTATTAAGGAATAGAACCCATAACTTTAGGAGCAGAGTCCCCATGTACAGTCAGTACATTTCACGCCAAAACTACCATAACCAACAAATCGTCGAAGCAAATATTATGATGCCATAATTCGATGGCTTAATTAAGCAAAGAGTCGAGTCACTCATCTAAGAAAGACCGCGAATCATTCTGCGTAATAACACCTTCGCTGGTCGGTGTTAAGATTTACGATTTTATTCAATCCAACCTCCTTGTAAATTACAGGGAGCCGAGATCCATTAAGTACTTAAGTGCCTCCCGAGCACGAAATTGGGGATGATAATGGAAACGGGCTCCTTACTATGATAATATGGAACTTTACACAGAGAGGACAATTCACGCGTTGTTCCAAGCAATATGCAGGGACAATGACGAGTGGGGGTCGTCAGTAATTCTAATGGAACCCCTAGTAATTACGGGTTCGTTACTTAATTGCGTATAGTGACAAAACAGGTACCGGCGAATGTTTCAATTGAACATTAGTGACTATTTGTCCTAAGGAGTGAGAAGTTGCGTTAAATAAGTAGACAATAAAGTATGTCAAAATCATTTATTCAAGTTTGGCTCCATAGAGCTCTTTTGAAATTCAAGGAAACATAGACTTTTATATAGAGATGACAATTAAGGCATTGTTCCAAGCAATATGCAGGGGCAAACAAGTGGGGGTCGACAATAATTGTAATGAAACCCCTAGTAATAACGATTTCGTAAACTAATTGCGTACAGTGTTACGGAATAACTCAATATTTCGAGAATCACTATCTACGTGAGCGCAATTTTTTTTTTTTAGAATAATCTAAAAATAAAAATCCAGTTTTAAACATCAATATTAACACTTATAGGAGAATAAACTAGTTCGGTATACTAATTGTAGTAAATTGCAGGTTGTACTCACAATTAGCACAGTGGACCTCGAGTCACCAGCGAGGCAGTCCAGAATAGACGTCATCCATCATGCACCATCGGTAATTAGACCAACATGATAAATGCTCCTACGTTTCGATGTGAATCTAAAAAAAACAATCAAAAACTAATGAAGATTAGGGCGCCTAGTACAGAGCCCCTTTCCCATCCGCTGGTGGCTAAAACGACGCCCTACCAGAGCATCCTTACCTCTTTCTCATCTCGCAAATGGCCTTCTGAATAAGACACTACTTATATAGCCTCATGATACTGTTTGTAGTCAATGCTTAAGTAGCAGCTTGGGCACAGTAGCTGAAGCCACTACTTGGTGTTGTCTTAGTCCTTTTTATGTCAAAGCACACCTAGATACGTGCCCAATAATCTGCCCAAGTATGTAAAATTTCTCATAAACGTTGAGTTGTACTAGAAAACTAAACGAGTCAATTTTGTATTTTATTGCATTATTAGCCTGAAAGCAAGTAAACTGTTTCAAAAATACCTCGTGTTTGTATGAGAAAACTGCAGGAACTTACAAATAGTCCGACAATATATCATAATAGCATTTTTTCGAAAGTTTCATGTGATTTCGCAAATAGTTTTGCTGCGTGGTCATACCAAAATTTATCGGCGCGGATCAGTAATCCGATAGAAATGGAAATGGCCGCTCTCATTCGCAACTTTAGCACAATAAAGAAGTTCCAATACCTTCACGCTGGGGGTACAAATGGGATAAGTTCAAGAAAGCAATCGGCCTTATATGGTCGTTATGGACCACTACGTAGTAGCGGGCGCGAAACTGTTCCGAAGTTTCCTTTATTGCTTCATTTGATATAATTCTTGCACGTCGAGCCATTCCGAAAAACACTGTCTACAACCTAATATAGTTACGAATTCAAAGATAAAAACTTTTAAACGGATCCGATTACTTCGATCTGAATATAAACGAAGCCATGAACAAGTTCCTTGCCGTCAGTTATTTTTAACTCTATGTTTTTTTTAATAAGTCACAGTCTACAATCATGTTTTTCGCTGTAGATAGCAGCGTCCCTAATAAGGATCGACCGTGAATAATTTTTGGGCCTACACAAACATTGAAAAGTAACTGTGCGGAATGGTGTTAAGTCAAACCGCTCTGCGAGCAGGAGGCCGGCTCGTTCGGAACAAAATTAATTACGAAATAGTCGCTGGAACTTTTGGGTTGCGCGCGTCTCGGTCGTCGGAGTAATTGTTGCTAATTGAGTTCTATGTACTAAAGCAGTTACCTGGAGGAGTGTTGACCAGCGTCAGCCCGGGGCGTGGGCAGCGGGACATGTTTCATTTACATTAATCTTTTAGAATATAGCTACGATAAAATATGAATTATTTGCAAAGAGATACATTCTCGCAGTGGCGAGAATATAAGGCGAAAAAGTGTGTGGCGAGAATGTGTAAGGGCGAAACACGACACGTGTTTCGCCCTTACACAGGGCATCTTCAGGAAAGATAGGAGCCTCAGAACAACGATGTCTTCACGACCAACGCTGAAACGAGAGAGACATCGTTATGACACCTGAAGATGCCCTGGGTAAGGGCGAAACACGTGTCGTGTTGAATAGCTTCTCGATTTTTCGGGAAATTATAGTAGCGCGGAAATTGTTACAAAGATATTTTTAATCCTTCACTTGCTTACAATGGATTTCCGCAAAGTAACGCCTGAATCAATAAATTATATGTGAAAGAAGGTGTTTGGTGTCCTGCTTTTAGAATTTTACAGTCGCCCAAAGAGAGTTACAGCTTGGCTTCACGATTACCAGACTTGATTATAACTAAGACCAACGGTTTGACGTGACTTACGAAGCAACAATGCGACCGACCGTTTGTGTGGTATATGCATGTCTTAGAATAATATAATTTCTAAAATGTTTTGTTTAATGAGTAATTTAAAATAAGTGAATACACTCATACACTAATAATAAAATAAATAATAAAACACACACAACAGGAAACCATCTTACATGTATCTACATGAAGAAAATGCCAGTGCAATCGAGCTTCATATGTGAATTGAAAATGTACTGTGTAATGCTCCTTGGCAGATTAAGGCGCGGGTGTAATCGCCTGAGTGGGAGTTGGCCTGCCGCCACAGCCAACATGGAATTTATTTCCCATAAGCTCTCGGCTCCTTAACATATGTTACGAGTCCATTTTGTCATTCATTTGGTTGGTTTATCTTATGTAATGTCTACGTAAATGATGATTCATTATTTATGTTTATAAAGGTAGATGACCGATCTTTTTGTAGTCTTTATTTTGTTACCATCATTTCAGTTCATTAGTTTATTACACGTGCCTTCTACCACGTATCAGGGTGAGACGAATTCAGGTCATTCTCCATTCCGTGGATCAGTGCAAATTGCAGCGGGCTGTTGTAATGATTCAAGCCACCCAATACGGACTAACTTCACTATGCGATTACCACTTTCCAGCATCGGCATAATGCGCCTTCAAAAGCACAGGATCGAAGATATTTATTGTCTTACAAACGGTCATCCATCCAAGGACAGACATCTACGAACTTCGCTTAATTTAGGTGATAGTTTATGTCACCCTAGTATTGTGGTATCGCGGCGGCTAGTTAGGATAATTAATACACATGAAACGTTAGACACCTACAATGTGACAAGAAATCAACAAAATTTTACAAAAAAAATTCTTAGCAATAAATTTAACAGTAACAGATACTATAAAACATTGATGCCATGTTTGACCCCGTTTTACCGAAAAACCCGAGATGGTCCCCGAGAGGCCTTGATGTCTCGGATCGACGAGCGCAGTGCCGAAAGGTTTTTTACTAAAATAGCACTGTAATGAATATTCCATTGCTCATATGAGCAGACGGGTATGTCACTCTTACTCTTCAATAAATATAAGCGGCTAAAGCCCAATATCGAGACCCATAGACTTCTAATTGAGAGGGTCTAGGGTTCAAACCACAAACCTATTTTCGAACCTTTCGAATCCAAACCTTTGACTTTTCGTAGTTATGTGCGTAGTTATCGCTTGATCTGTGCTTCGGAAAGCACGTTAAACCGTTGGTTCAGGCTGTCACATCTATGGCAATCGTTTTAAGGAAGTCAGTGCCTTCTTATATTCTGAATACTGGTTTAACCGTAGAATGATGTTTCCCTTTGGGTTGTGGAGGTCAGATGGCAGTCGCTCCATGTAATAATTGGAGTTCAGCTAAATCTGGTTAGACTAGTGAGGAGACCCTAAATCCTGAGCTCAAGTCTGGGGCAAGTAAGGGGCTTTTTTCTTTTAAATAATGGCTTCGTGCGTTTAGCACATTTAGCCAGTGTCAAAGTAAGTGATATATTAATAAAATATAATCATAAATCATATTTATTTGCAAATACAGGTGATACAGGGGTGTTCACAACATATATAAAATTTGCGCTATTCCATATTTAGCCTCATGGCATGCAAAAATACAATATACAATGGTCACGCTTTATCATAACTTTAAAATAAATATAATTCTATAAAGTATAATTATATAAATATATATAAATGATAAAGATGATAAATGGTAAATGAGATACCCTCCTCTATGCCCCTTGAGTCCTCAGTAAAGATGTGGGACAATACTGAGATCTCACATGGACTCCTTGAGAGAATTTGAAAAGTGATGTTGCCCTGCTTTGTTTGATTTACCAACACTCATGTATATTCACAGTTATTTAACGGTTAATAATCCACCGTTATTACACATTAATGTTAGAAATATCACAAATTTTAGAAAATAAAACAAAACTGCAAACATGACGCTTCACTTTCCCGCCAAGAAGTCTAATAGGATATGATGACTCATTTTAATTTTTTTTTTATTATGAGAAAGTTTGCAGATCTCATTTACTCTATAAAATGTAATCGACAATGTAATCGACTTTACACTACTTGAATTGCTCCGCCGAAAATCGCCCCACTGATTTTGTGGTCGGTTGTTTTCCAGGCTTTAAGTTCCTTCTATATGTTCCTTGAATTAAATATAATATTGAAACATATCCTAAAACAACTTTATAAAAGTTTATAAACAACTTCTGACGATGTTGAGAAAATTCGATTTTTGTAGGAAATAATAAACAGTAACGCTAAGAAAGAAAGAAAAAATTATAATTAAAAGTATGAAGTGAAAAAGTTTATAATTGCCAGCTTTTATTAGTTGACTTTTGCTCGTAGTACCTTTTGTGCAAAATGTATTTATTTTTGAGTGAAGTATTTTTATATTTTACTACATTTGCAAAACATTTTATGAAATTATGATTTGAGGAAAAGAACATACTTGCCACGATTATTGTAATTTTTATGATATTGCTCACATATCTGATTGCTTAACACCAAAACTTAATTTAGTTATCAAAATTATTGTCCCTCATAAATATATAACAGAAATTATTTATTTTTCCTTATTCGTTACTACTGAGAATATTTCAACTATAGTACAATAAAAATATCCTTTGCAATTTTAGTAATTAAACCGTTTACAGAATAAAACCGAAACCTGATTATGTGAGAGTCGAACTCCTTCAAATTATTGGCACTAAACCCCATCTAGACAAAATGGTTTTAACGAAGCTTAATAATAAAAAATATGCTGCTAAGACAGCAGACGGATGTAGATAATTTATTTAGGTATAATAATATGCATCATGTTGGGAGAGGAGCGGCGGGCGACGGCATCTAATTAACATGCCTAATGAATATGTAATACGCGCCACCTAATTGAATTACCTTGAAAGTAATAATTAAATGCAGGAGTAGTGCCTGTGTCAAGGCACACGACGCCCTAGTGTGGATACTCTCTTATGTTTCTCAATATACTGTGTGGATGGGGCAAACCGAAATCGAACCTTTAAAAAAATTCCACCACCCTATGTCGAGTCCGGGGTGATATGAAAGTAAAAGTAAAAGTAAAAAGTTCTTTATTTCATAAACTATTACATAGCACTTGAAAACGTCAAAACAAAATATATATGAGAAAAAAAAAATTTATATCAACCCTGAAATCACGAAGCTTAGATTCACTTACATGCAAATAAATAAAAATTAGGTGTAAGTGAATCCAAGTGCCAGTTCCGAGCCTCCGCTCTGTGAGAAGAACTGACAAGAAACTCACAGGCTATGCTCTTTTAAATTATTTTTATTACATGACACACACAGTGTATAGTTGATGATACTGAAAGGGTCCCCCGAAGCTGTAACCAATAAAGTAGCACTAAGGGAACCTTCCATCACAGTCAAGTAAGTATGTATTGTGAAACTGAGCTGAGCCTGTACAATAAGGGATGGTCACGACAATGATCTGGTTGACTTTTTAATCTTATATACACATACAAGTTGAAAATGTTAAGCCCAAGCTTGTTTATCCGATAAAAAATCATTAACAGCATAATACCCCTTTTGAAGAAACTGCTTTTTAACTACAGTTTTAAAAGTTGCCAATGGTAGATCAATTATTTCCTGCGGAATTTTATTAAAAAATCTGATACTATTACCCAAAAATGAATTTTTTGTTTTGTGAAGTCGACAATTTGGCAGAGAGAGCTTATTTCTATTCCTAGTATTAAAATTATGTACTTTTGAATTTTTATCAAATGTATTAATGTTTTTGCGAACATACATTATATTATCAAATATATACTGAGATGCAACCGTTAATATGTTAATTCTTTTAAACATCTCTCTAAGAGAATCTCTGGACTTAAGATTATAGATAGCTCTTATGGCGCGCTTTTGTAGTACAAATATATTATGTATGTCCGCAGCAGATCCCCACAATAACATACCATATGACATAATGCTATGAAAATAGCTAAAATAAACTAATCTAGCTGTTTCTTCGTCTGTTATAAGTCTTATCTTTTTGATGGCATAGCATGCTGAGCTAAGCCTTCCGGACAAATCCATTACATGGGGGTTCCACTGCAATTTAAAATCAATATTGATGCCCAAGAACTTTGTGTCATTTAATAACTCGATATTCTTGCCATTCATTTTCAAGTTAGTTGAGACTTTTGTAACATTAGGCAATGAGAACTTTATACATTTAGTTTTACTTGCGTTAAGAGATAGATTGTTAACCGTAAACCAATGTAAAACCTTCGCAAGAGCATTATTTATCACGTCAGAATGATCCTTGCCTCTGTTCACTTTAAATATCAGAGATGTATCGTCAGCAAACAAAACTGTTTCGCACAGATCTCTAGTATAGAAAGGTAGATCGTTAATATAAATTAGAAACAATAAAGGGCCTAAAATCGAACCTTGTGGAACTCCCATAAGCAATGGCGCGCCAGAAGACTCGACTCTATTAATAACTACTTTTTGAGTTCTGTCACTCAAGTAAGATTTAATTAATTTTAAAGAATTACTATTAACACCATAATATGTCAATTTAGCTAACAAAGTAGGATGGTCAACGCAATCGAATGCCTTCGAAAGATCACAAAATACTCCAATCGCATCCTGCCTGTCCTCCCAGGCGTCAAATATATGCTTCATTAGGGCTACACCAGCATCTGTAGTGGATTTACTCTTAGTGAAACCATACTGCTGAGAATGAAATAAGGAATTCAGAGAGAAATGACAAAGTAATTGATTAAAAATAACTTTTTCAAATATTTTACTAAGAGCTGGGAGTACTGATATTGGTCTATAGTTAGTAGGATCAGACTTCTCACCAGCTTTAAAAAGAGGTATTACTTTACTGTATTTCATTAAACTTGGAAATGAACCATCATCAATACATTGATTAAAAATGACTGCCAACTGAGGAGCAATAATATTAATGATAGATTTAATAATGTTGGTTGAGATTCCCCATAAATCCTCAGTTAATTTTAAATTTATTGTATTAAAAGTATTAACTATTGTAGAGCCATCAATATGTCTAAAACTAAATAATTCACTACAAAGAGGTACATTGTCTTCAAGAAGAAAGACTGCACGCTGAGTAGAGGAGTCAAGTGCTTGAGTTGTCTCTAATGGTATATTCACAAAGAAATTCCGAAATGCGTTGGCCACCTCTTCTTCTTCTACAATATCTTTATCATCGACTTTAAGAGTTATCATGCTATGATTATTCTTGTATTTTCCAGATTCTTGGTTTATGACATTCCATGTAGCTTTAATTTTATTTTTGGAATTCATAATTTTATTTTTAAGATGCATTGACTTAGCAGTGGTGCAAACAAGTTTGAACAATTTTGAATAATTTCTAACATATTGAATAAAATTTGAATCTGTTGAAGTACTTTTTTCTCTATATAAATCAAAAAGTTTCTTCCTACTTTTATAAATTCCGGGAGTAGCCCAATCACAAAACTTCCTTTTGTTTGAAATTTCCACACTTTTCAGCTTAAAGTTATTCTTAAATTCTTGTTGTACAATTCCGAACAATTTATCATAATTTATAGCGGAATTGTTTTCTAACGTGGTAAGCTTTTCGTTGACATTGCTTTGAAATTTCAAAACCAGATTCTTTGTTATTGGTCTAATTAATATTTTTTTAGTTACATTTTGAAAATTATATTCAAAACTAATAATCTGTCCACTGTGGTCGGAAGTTACGCCATACTCAATTGATTTATGTATAATAGTAAAATTACAAAAAATATTGTCTAAGCATGTTGAAGACGTAGGCGTAATTCTAGTGGGTTCAAGAAAAGAATTAAGTAAATTAAAAGACTTGAACAAATTCAAAAACCTAACTGATATTGAGGAAGATTCCAAAATATTAACATTAAAGTCACCACATACTATAACTTTTTTATTACTTTTGCATAAGGTTGCTAAAACATCCTCCATTGCAGTTTCAAACTGTTGATAATTGCCACTAGGCGGTCTATAAACACATAAAACAATAAAATGGTTAAGCTCTGTACAAGACAATTCTAAAACACGTTCAACTGAAGATGTTTCAACATCCCTACGAGCCCTATTGTTTAAACTATTATGTACTAAAATAAGTGATCCACCTCTTATAGATTGTTTCCTGTGAAATGCACTAGCTACTTTATAATTTTGTAGTCCCAGTAGAGACTCATTAACATTTAACCAATGCTCAGTTATACACATTACATGGATATTTAATGACTCTAATAACAAACTTAATTCTAGATCTTTGCCTGAAATGCCTTGAACATTCTGATGAAATAAATTTAAGAGTGGCTTTTCATTGGTCAATCTATTGCAAGAGAACTCCTCTATTGTCTTATGAGTAAATTTAAATTATTTGGAATTGATTCCAAGTTTGAATTATTAATAATGTTCTGCTCAATAAAAGCAGGTTTCACAGCCAAGTTTTTGGCTAAGTTAAAAAAGTAATAATATAGCGTAGAAGCTAATCGTTTTTTAATATATTTAGGTATGTAATAATTACCATTTGTCAAATAGAAATTAATACCTAAGTTATTTATATCAATAACATGAAATTTGTTATTGTAATAAAATGTCAAACTATCAATTGATAGATTTAAATTATATCTAACATAATTTTCTTTTTGAGATAAGCTCTTACTAAAAGGAAAAGAAAAGATAACTATTTTATTACAAGTGACCATAGACAATTTTTCTATATAGTAGGCAACAGTTTGTTTTGTGACTGTACCCCTATTAGCTATACAAATTATGACATTGGTATCCTTTGAAAATTGACTATTGATTATCTTTTCCATAATTACTTTAAATGAAGCCCCTGGCATACAATTGTTTGTTATATGTGATCCGGACTTGTTATAAAATAACTGACCAATGTCCTTTCCAGCTTCATCAGAAAACATTACATACTTTTGTGTATAGGCATAGCTTGAATTGACATTATTTAATTTTATTTCCGTGCTATCAATTTTTTTAAAATCTATATTAGTTGGCTTAATATTAGTTACCGCTAAATCACTGAAGGTGCAAACATGTTCTTGAATTGTTTTTTGAGCAAAGTTATAATTTTCTGTAATACTATCAAGAGAGGCTTGCAAATGCAAAATGTCAGACTGTAATTGTTTAATATCCCTTTCATGACTAGTTCTACTAATGTTTAACTTCTTCGCATATATTTCAATAGTGTCTAACAGGTCTAATCTTTCTTTCTTCCAAGCGACATTTTTCTTAAAACAGTTACTGTTTTTAACCATTCTCTCAGTTTTTCTTATAAATTTATTAACATTAATATACTTTTTAATTTTATTATGACTAAGGTGCCTTAAATTTATTACATTTTTATTGTCAGGTGATGAAGCAAGTTCCTCAAATAAACTATTGGAATGCCTAACCTCTTCATGCGCTCGCTCCTTGGACATCTTTCTAATTGTGTTATTAGCCTCACATATTTCAACTTCTAGGTCATTTATGCGACTCAAAGCTTTTTCATATGTAGCGCTGCATTGGTCAAGATCATTTAAGGTGAGCTGAAGTTGGTCACGCTGCCCCAGTACTTCCTGGTGTTTTATGAATAATGCAGACAACTCAGTTTTTAATTCTGAGTTTTTGTCTACAACCTTTAGTATCTCCTGCTCAGACTCATCCCGGTCAGACAACAACTGTTCACACAGCAGTTTTGATTTTTCTAATTCCTTCGCAGTTTGTTTAAGTTTTAGTTCCATAGTTTGGGTTGTTGCACGCCTAGTCAGCATGATGGAGACTGTAATGAACACAACAGAAACTACTTAATAATGTCCAATGTGACACTGTTAATGTGGTATTAATAATTTGGGACTAAAAGGACTTTATAACTAAAGGCAATGTTTAAACAAACTAGTTACTATTATTTTTTTAAAAATTAAATTATTAGAGTAAAAGTAAAAAAGTAAAAAGAATATTCAAGAATATTGCTGTCTAGAATTAAATATTTTGTTTAGTGTTTTCAATGGTCAGGTCTTAACTTTATTGGGCTTAACCGAGCAAAAAGAGAAACAATTAAGCAAAATTCAGGATTAATTATTAAAATCACACAATGCTTGAGACTTAATAATTGAGATATAATGACTGAATGTGAATCACGATTCTATTTATGACTTTGACATATACTTATAATGAACTAATAAGTATAAAAAAATTAGTTTAACAGAGTCGGTCAATAATATTGTCTACAATGGTGAGAATTATATTTGAAATAAGAGGGTAGGTAACAAATAGATATAAAACTATATTTTTTTAACTGAAATTTAGATTTAAACCATTTATTAGCTTAGAACTCTTTGATATATTGAAAAGAAATAACCAACCAAGCTGTTTTAACCCTGATTAAGGAATTAATAGGCTTGCGAAGTCTGTGTTTATAGATTTAAAGTATCTACCTATCTAGTATTATTAATATATCCTTTAGTGGATAAAGCTTAGATAATTGAAAAATAAAATACTTCCCAGGTTTATGACAATGCAGTCCACGAAAATATGCACAAAACAAATTTAAATATAATTATAACAGCTGCTTCTGGTCACGAGCACTTCACTGAGCCGGCGCCTACACTTAATTTAGTTTCACTTTTATCAGATTAATACAATTAAGCGATTATTTAAAAGATTATTATTATTTTTCAAAGTATTATTTTACAATTAACATTAAAATTAAATAAATTCTTTAAATTTAATACGGAGCCGTACTTTTGACGTACGACCACTTCAGAGTTGCCAGAGCAAAAAAAGTATGAGTTGCGATGGCCTAGTGGCCACAAGACTGCAATTCAGAGTTTTTTTTAAATCTGACAGATCATAATGACTACATCCTGCCTGATGGTAAGCAGTCGATGCAATCCAATAAAAAATAAAAGGGCTTCATAAAGTGAAATAAGCACGGTATAAAGCGAATCCACTCATGACGGCCTGCTTAAATGACGTTTCACGCCCCGCTTAAAAGACCCGAAGTTTCAGGTTCAAATTATATTTGAAGTTTTGACGTACGTACATAACTTCAAATTACTTTTTGAAGTTATGTATGTATTTATCGCTTACTCCGAGTTTCAGAAAGCACGTTATGCCGTTGGGCCCATTGTCATGCACATCTAAGGCACATTAGAAAGTCAGTGCCTTATAACATCCTGACAGCTGGTTTAATCATAGGATGATGTTCCTCCGCAATCCAGAGGGATCTGGGTTGCGGAAGACAGTAGGCAAATAGCACCATATAATAACTGATATTCAGTCAAAGCTGATTACATAGCACCAGATAGCACCATGTAATAACGGAAATTCAGGCAAAGCTGATTACATAGCACCAGATAGCACCATGTAATAACTGAAATTCAGGCAAAGTTGATTACATAGCACCAGATAGCACCATGTAATAACTGAAATTCAGTCAAAGCTGATTAAATCAGTGAGCAGACCTTGGGCTCAAAGCGTAAGTCTAGGGCACAACCGGGACAGTGCTAGGATGATGATGTCTAGTTCGAAGGTGTCATAAATAGCGACTAATTAAATTATAGCGTCAAAGTGGGCAAAGGCCTAGCCACCTGTTTCCATTTGTCACGTGTTATCTAGAGATCTTTGCGCTAAAAGAGAACTGTGGTACAAACAAAAAGGTCTCTTTTTACATAATCTTAAAACAATAGCTGCCTCCTTAAGTGTATTTACGTACGTACGACATATTTACTTTTAAATCTTGTGAATCCAGAACACAAATTTTGGATACTTATCAAATTGTTATAATGAAGTATTTTGTGGTAACTGGCGGGAAAAAAAAGTAACATTGACGATTTTTTTGCCCGTTCTTTTATGTTCTTTAACCAAATTTATATTTCAAGGCAATCCTGAAATAGGCTATAGGTTGAGAAGATTTAAAGCACGTAAGTCCCCCTGAAAGGTCTCCACTTTAGAGTGGTGAGGGTTTTGAGCTGGCCTGAAAAAGGTAACACCCAGAGGTTGGCGACTCTGGGTGCCCTAAGTACTGACTACCGGGACCTGTGCAGGCCGCAGCGAGCGTCCTTTCAAGCAGTGCCAGGAGGGTCTTAGGCAGCGGGGGCAAGGGGCCCCTGCTGGGCCGCGGTCTTGGGTGGAGCCGCTCTTTCGCTGGCGACCATCATTTGCATGCGGGACGGCGTGGGAGGCGATGGCCTCCTTATGCAAAGTGATGATGTCGCAGGATCCGCTCTCTCTCCGGGTACTTGCCGTTGGCGCATCGGGCGGGCCTGTTACACAGCGCCAGGGGCGTCTTAGGTATTGACACCCCGCGAAGTCGGCCACATACGCCGGTGGTCGCATAAGGAGGTAGGGGGGCGGCACTGCGCCCCTCTGAGGAGGACCTACCGGTTCTGAAACCGGTGGACCTCCTTAGAGAGGCGCCAGCAGCCAGGAGGTTTCTGATCTGGGGGACGTTGACTGCGGGCAGGGTGCGCTTCAACCCAGGTACTGGTTGAAGCGTTGATACTGGTCCCCCGCCTCTTTTTTAGAGGGTAGTACTGCTAGCGTTTGTGTCTGACGGTGGTGAGTTCCACACAGCCCTCTCGGTCGTCGACCGGGAGGCATTGCGTAACTGCATATTGTTACCAACCACACAAGTGGGCACTTAACATAATAAAAAAAACATTATTGTTGCAGCATATAAAACAAGAAACAACTTATCAAGACACAGTGTCTACTTATAGGCTTTAAATAATAGCACAGAGTAATCTAATACATTCATGATTTTGCACAATCGAATGTTCACACTTGAGGAATTTGTCTAGTTGTTTTATAAAGCGACGCTGTCCTTAATTAGTTACAGATAGTATATTTCTACTAAATCTTAAAACAAGTGTAATAGGTCAATCAGGTCTTCATTTTGCAAAGTTTCAAATTCTTTCAATAAAGCGTTACTTTTGTGTAGCTTTAAAACTTGTACGTTCACGAACTATTCATTAAACGGTATAGAAACTTGTATCGGCGGTACTGAAAGTTGATTGGATTCATTAAAGTCCGATTTCTTTTGCTCGCAACAGTTATTCGCTATTCTCGGAGTAACTTCAAATAAAACGCCTGATCAACTTTCGCAATAAAATTCATTTTCGAGTCAGACTGATTTTTACTTAAAGCCTCTGTGAAGTCCGAGTTTGTTTTAAGATTTTTAGGTAGGTATAAATTGAGATTTTGAAGCTATGGTAAAAGGAAGTTTAGTGCAAATTTGTGGAATTTTTGCGTATTCAGACGATGGGTTGTGGAATTTTTATATTAATTGAGAGATTAGAACAAGTGAATGTGTAAGTATATTTGAGAAAGACCTCAAAATATATGATCTTATTATTGAAAGATACCTATTTACCCAAGCCAATTTGACAAGAGGCCTGGGTGTTTCCTAAATATCACATTTATATATGAATTAAAAAATATGGTACTGTGGTTATCCTCTGTCTAATACCCATATTACAATGCTTACAATGCAGCTAGATAGGCTTAAATGTGGGCAGAACTGTGGGCAGATATGTGGGCAGAAATGTGGGCAGAAATGTGGGCAGAAATGTGGGCAGAAATGTGGGCAGAAATGTAGGCAGAAATGTGGGCAGAAATGTGGGCAGAAATGTTGGCAGAAATGTGGGCAGAAATGTGGGAAGAAATGTGGGCAGTAATGTGGGCAGAAATGTGGGCAGAAATGTGGGCAGAAATGTGGGCAGAAATGTGGGCGTATAATATGTTATACGCCCACATTTCGCCAATTATATTGTTTGTCCCACATTGGAACTTCTATGTTCGCTAGAGCCTCGTCCGTTATTCGGTGGGGCACCACTTTTAGGTAAAGGTCGGCTTGGGCTCCTTAGATCTTGTTAGGCACCATATACAATCTCAATTAATTTATACACAAATGCAAAATCGATTCGGTATTAAATTTCATCCGACATCTTTGGAACTGCAGTCTCGTCTCGTTCAAAAGGAGTTCATATTCAGCGTCACAAGGGAATTATTTCAAGACCATTACCCCTAGCAGATGCCACTCCAAACTTTTATACGTCTGCATCAAAATACACTTAGCCGCTGTTGAATCCAACTTTTTGGAGGTTCTTCTGAAATATTCACAATGTTACAGAGGTAGCAACGTCCCATTTAAACAGGATAAACTTTTCAGTAAGTGGGTACCTACTTTTTCGTTTTTTTCTCTTCATATTTCAAATTGTTTTGAATGTTATAAGAATTTTCAAAGGAGGCGTTAAGTCCAATTATGGCAAAGCTGTGTAAGAACTTTTGATACATATAAAATATTTAAACGCGATTACACGTTTTATTACACAGAAAAAATTACAAACCTAGATCATATCAAGTATTACAATATTATTTGGGTCATATGAAGGCTCGTTGCTCAGCGGTACTATTTGATCGGAAACTATTATCGAAGTAAAGCAAGGTTCACAGAGGTCAGTACTTGGATCGGGCGGGGTACCAGAAGCTACAAACCCAGGCACTGGTGCCTCGCCCCTTTTCAACAGCGGTGGGCGTCGTCTGAAGTTTTTAGTGGGTAGGACTGCGGTGGTCGCGTCTGCCGCAGTGAGCCCCACACCACCTCCCGGTCTCCCCCTTTTGGCCGGGAGACAGTGCGTAAGCAGCATTTTTTTTACAGACGATAATAATAATAATAAAAAAAAAAAGGTCAGTACTTGGATGGGCGACCGTTTGTGTGGATTTTATATCTATCGCTTCTGTAATTCGGCCGGATTTGTCAGACTTGTTTTGGTCTTATATAACTAATGATAATGAATAATTTTAGCTAGTTAATATGCCAAATTAAAATGTTTGAATGTGTTATTACGTACATATATATATATACCATAGATAACGCATATGCATGTGATTCGCGTGTCCGCCCAATCAGGGTTGGCCGCCGCTACTTACAGTCTGCGCGCGTCTGTTACTGTTTTTCCGGAGGGGTATGCAGAGGAATATTATACGCCCACATTCGTCAATTATATAGTTGGTCCCACGTGGTGGTGGTGAGCCTATTGCCTCTTATCGGGAGCTGTGATATTCGCCAGAGCCTCGTCCGTTGGTCGGCAGGTGAGGTTGGCTTGGGTTCCTTAGATTTTGGTAGGATCCCTATGCACCCTGGTAAGATTCCTATGCAACCTGGTAGAATCCGTATGCACCTCGGTGAGATTCCTATGCACCCATATGAAATATTTATCATCAGCGGCATCAGTGTCGATGAATCAGTTTAGATTTCACGTCACTAAATATCGGCAGTGTGTGTGTATTTCTATCTGTATTTACGAGTATGTGGTTAATTAAAAATTTAATAATAATTAAAAAAAATTACCAATTAAAATAAAAAACTGAAATCTTTTTTTTTCAATAGTAATAACTGTTTGTTAAATGTTCTGTTAATCAAACCAAGTATAGACCATATAATAAGTATTCGTTTCAAATTCAGAAATATTCATATGCATAAGCTCCATGCTGAAGCACTTGCAAAACTCATTTAAATCTAGGAACACCCAAATCAATACGCCGCAGAAGCTTATTACTGAAGACTACCGCAAGGTCGCGCCTCAACGAGTATAGGCGAAATTATTATACTGGCACTGATTTATGCGGGAAATTTAGCTCTTACTATTATTTAAAGAGATATAGATATTATTTAATGGTCGTAGATTATAGGCAGAGCGTACGGCTTACAATGCACAGTGTACCCAGCAGTGGGGATTGAGCTCAAACCTCGCTCATGTAGTATCTACATAAACTCGTACCTACGTATTATCTCGCTCATGTATTATATCACATCTTATTTTTACTCATCGTGGGGTTTTACGGGACAAATGGATTATAACATACTATTTAATAGCCTCTACAAGTAGCTATAGTATTAACATTTAAGAAAATAATGATTTAATTATGACTTTCTTTTATCAGGGTCAACTGGTAAAGAAAAAAGCTTTAATAAAGTGACGAAAATATATTCTTACTTCTGTCATAACATTATTTAGTCGGAATACTTATTCATGTTCAAGTTAATGAAGCCGACAAAAAATTTATGATACTTTTATAAAGTTATACAGCAAGCGACTGAAAACTGGATAAAATCTCTCTAGTGGACAGGTGAGGGCGGACGAACGTGGGGACTGAGTGCATTTCGGCGTTAAGCGCTTTTAAAATAATGCAGCTATATTGGTTTGTGTGCTTTGATGGACGAGGTTTACCCATTGGTAAGTTGTGGATAAACTTGGACTTTTAGTTGTGGTGCTTTGAAATAGATAGTTTTTGATAAGCCACTATTCGACTTAAATTAAATTACATTAGAGACGATGAAAAAAGTACTACATATTTCATTTAAACCTAAACTCATCTGCAAAACTTATGGGAAAATTGCTTATATTGTCAAAAATTTTGGTCCCCCTTTTACTTTTATCCACGTAAGTATTAAGCTATTTTGAAATTTATGAATTGGAATATTATAGTCCGCAGATGCTATGATGCTTTTATAAAATTATAAATCAAGCGACTGGAAGCTGCATAAAATATCTCTAGACGACAGGTGAGAGCGGACAAACGTGGGGACAGAGAGCATTTTGGCATTAAGCGCTTTTAAAATAATGCAGCTATATTGGTTTTTATGCTTTGATGGACGAGGTTGGCCCACTGTGCACTGCATAGTTGTGTATAACATGGGTGTATAGATGTATTGCTTCGAAGTAAAAAGGTTTTAATGAAAATCTTACATTTATTTTTGTTGGAATTTTAATTAAATAATTCAACTATTGGCATTAGTCAATATGAAATTATCAATGTCATTGTTGTTAATTTAAACCTACATCAGAGACCAAATTGTACATCCTAGGATGCTTAAGAACTAGATTGACGAACGGACGAGTGCAGTGCCAATTGAGATTTTTCCTAAAAAAAATACCTGGCTCTTCCATTCAGCGTTCTTGTCCCTGATACTGATTATTTTTATGTAAATTCATATTTATATAAGATACATTAAGAAACATTCAAGACAAATATTCATGTTCATGCACATAAATATTTGCCCTGTGTGTGGGAATTGAACCCACGACCTCAGAGCAGAGTGAAGTTATACTCACGCAATATCGGTCGTCGTAAAATACCGCGGACACTAAAGAACCGCGCAAACTTACGCACGGAAAAAGTATGGTTTTATTATTCACAAAGTTTGTCCCCGAATTGGAGGTTAGCGTTGGGAATCAGACATAAAAGGTAAACAGCCACTTGCCGTCTCACGCCGCAGAGTAATGGCCAGGCAGCCATTGTACTTGCCCGTGCTCACCATTTTTCCTTTGACGGAGTGCTCGCTGAATATTCAGATGACATTCGGACAACTAAATTATTCATATTCCACTGTGCCAGTTGGATATACAGCTAAAATTCTGGCTAGATTTAATGCTAAGGTCTTGAGATGGCTCGGTCACATCTTGAATTATGAACCTGGTGCTATTTACACTACTTAAAAATAAGAAAGCTTGTGTCATGAGTATTACAACGAATGTACAAATGAAAGTAGAATATTCATCCATGAGTTCAAAAAACATAAGTCTTCATAACAAAACAAATGAAATATTTAGTTTAATAAAACGTTGATTGATTGCGAGTAATTATTTTACTTCTATTTAGTATTTCTTGTTATCACATACTTGCTGTTACCCGCAGCTCTGTTTAAGTTAATTATCGAAATAAAATAAATAACTTCTAGAATTCTAGAAGCAAGAGGGTGTAAAGGGATCCTACCAAGATCTGAGGAGCCCAAGCCAACCTCACCTGCAAGTGGTGCACCTGCCGAACAACGGTCGAGGCTCTGGCGAACATAACAGTGCCCGAAAAGCGGCAATAGGCTCGCCACCAATAGGTGACGTAATAAATGTGGGCATACGATATGCCTCTGCCTACCTCTTCGGGGAAAGTTGACATTATGTATGTATGTATGTATGTAGAATTCTAGAGATAACTTTTACATTTTTATAATAAAAATATTATACGCCTAGGGTACTTTACTGGGATGTTGTTAAATACTAATCCATCCCTAAAAATGTAACACGTTCATATTCGTAATGTTATCTATATCGAACTCGAGACTATTTCTTTAACCCGGATGCTCAACTGATAGGCTGTGACGGCATCAGAATAAATAATCACACATACATACATACATTCACACCTGTTTCCCCGAAGAGGTAGGCAGAGGCATATTAATACGCCCACACTTCGCTAATTACATAGTTGGTCCTACGTAATAGGTGGCGAGCCTATTGCCGCTTATCGAGCACTGTTTTATTCGCCAGAGTCTCATCCGTTGATCGGCAGGTGCACCACTTGCAGTTGAGGTTGGCTTGGGCTTCTTAGATCTTGTAAGGTTCCCTATGCACCCAGAATAAATAAAGCGAAACATAAATTGAAATAATAAGCAATAAATCATCACACTTACCGTTTCGGGATTTTTTTCAACGAGCGCACAGCCTCCGGAGGGCGCCGAGAATACAATTAAATATAATAACCACGTATTTGCATAATATTGGGGTTGTAGCCAAATAGGAATTTGTACGGCGAGCCGGAACGACCACTCTCGGATATTTGAGGCTCAATTTTAACGTATACACTGTTTTATTTGGGTAAAAAAGTACGCGAGTTATTGGCACTATTGTTAAAAAATACTAAACGAGTATTTTTTTACTTTAAATTATTTATCTAGGCACCTGTCTAATGATAGCAGTGAACGTACGGACTACAAAAATTGCAAATTTTTTCGGTTCGTTAATTCTTGGTAGATATGTATATTTTTCGTGCTGAATCCATATAAGATACCTTATCATATAAGATAGATTTTTGTTCTATTCACCTGATGTATTATATGTATATATAGTATATTCTATAAAATAAACATACTTACATAAAAAATGCCCAGCCTTATTACCGGTAAGCAGAGATCACATCCTTCCACTTGCTACGATCAATAAAGTAAGATAATAAACATTTAAAAATGTAGTTGCGGCCGAAAATGTCGACTTAATTCAAGAAGTCTCTGCTTAACAATGCCCTTTACTTAACAATGGCGAACCCACATCTAAATAACACAAAGGTTTCTTGTTCCGAAGAAGTAAATTTGTCTCTGCTCGACGTTTCATTGAATAACCGCTGAAGAGAGTTGGAGTTATAACATTTAATTTCACCGGATGAGTAGACGCACAATGGGTTCGGCAAAGGACTACTTGCACATAATTTGGCAAAAATCTTGAGAGGGCACTCGACTCGGGGACGGCTGTCTTGAGCACACGTACTAAAAGTTTGTAAGAGCCGGGCGTCCCGAAGAGAAATCTCCTCGGAAGTCGCAAAGATTTATCGCGGCAGTTACCGTGACGCAGGTATTTTCGCCCCTTGACTGGGGAGCTGACCGATGCCCCACACATATTGCCCACTTGTTTTTTCCTAAGCCAGTCTTAATCCCGAGTACGTGTAGGCAAGGTTTTGGAGGAATTATGGCCCTACGGAGTTTCTTTCTATTGTGTCTAGAGTGTTATGTAACTTTGGAACTGAGCGCTTTGTTATGTTGCTGACTTTACTCACTACTTATCATTTTGTTGATATTACTTAGGCTCTTTTACTATTATAGTGTATAACAATAGAACTAATAATTTTAGTTAAAAAAAGTCTAGTTATATGTCAATTTGATTACATAATCAAACATTATTATTTGTGCGTTTAGTACAATAATACAATTTTAATTAATTGTGTGTTTGCAAAAAAAAAAATGTTTTATTGAATGATTTCCTAATTTAATACCTAATAGCAATTAGCTGAGCACAAGTTGTCTCGTTCTTTTACAATCGTATATAACAATCATATCGATGTTTTGAATACTTTACAACGGTTCATGGTCATAAAAATATTTTTTACATGTAAAATAAAAGATCAGACACACAGTTGTTAATGTAACCAGACTAGTACGTTTTTCCTGGCTTTTAATTATAAAATGATGTTGTTAAAGAAGCGGTTGTTAAAGGGCTTTATTAAGTGGTATGGAGTATTTGCCGAGGTATGTTGGAAAGCAATACACTTCCCCGATATGAGATTCTCCGACCCATGGCATGTGAGTTGTGCAGACGTAATGCTATTAGTGGAGTTTGCAAATTAATAATACCTATTGGTCATAATCATAATGGATTCATCGCCAACTACCAAATAGCTAATGTTCTCTTAGCAGCGGCTTAAATAACATACATACATTCACGCCTGTTTCCCCGAAGGGGCAGGCAGAGGCATATTATACACCCACACTTCGCCAATTATACTGTTGGTCCCACGTAATAGGTGGCGAGCCTATTGCCGCTTACCGGGCGCTGTTATGTTCGCCAGAGCCTCGTCCGTTGATCGGCAGGTGTACCACTTGCAGGTGAGGTTGGCATGGGTTCCTGAGGTCTTGGTAGGGTCCCTATGCACTCAGAATAAATAATATACACCAATAACATATATACACTATTTTAGGTTATCATCATCATCATTATAACAGCCTGATAAGTACACTGCTGAACATTCATCATCATATCAGCCTTATAAAGTCCGCTACTGATCATTAGTCTTTCCAATAGATTATATTCTATTAGGCACCACGCTGGGTAGGCGGGTTGGTGATCGCAGTTTAAGCCAGTACACAGGATGACACTGCTGCCCATCATCCAGTAGAATATATCTTCGTCGACTCTTAAAACTCCCCATGAGATGAGAGGGGGTGGCATTATTCTAGGCCGGTACCACACGACACTATTTTAACTATTTAAAATCATTACCTTACTTTAAATTTAAAAGCACAGTCATGGGTAACTTTTATGTTTACCTTAAACAAATATTGTTAGGATATACTCAAATCAAGTTTATTTTATTAAAGTAAGTATTGATTACCAGTTCCTATTAAACCGAGCGGTATTGGGACGCTGTTAGGTGTTTGTTTTACGACACTTGGCCTATGGGAAAACTTGCAACGTATGACTGCCATATCTGAGAGTTTGCAAGAGAGTGATTGCAGTATAAAAGTGTTTTTTTATCATTAAGTCGATATAAATCAACATAAATGTATTTTGTTTAGGTTTCTTTGAAAGACACTTCAGAATATCACTTAAATCTAGGTATGTCAAGTGACAATCCTCGTTTCCCTATCTCGCGTAGCTAAGACAAGAAGTTGGCAAGTACCTCCGCAAGATACTGCCTTCCGCCTCCACATTTAGGTAAATAAGTTGGAGTGTTATTTTCGAAACCTTAACCAATAAAGTATCACTAAGGGTGGTAACAACACAATCAAACAAGTGATATGCATATTTTCTAACAAAATTGTACAATAAAACTGAGCCGCACTGTTGAATAACCTGATGAGGTACAAGATGGTATCTGTGATCAATCAGAATAATATTCAATAGCATTATCTTATAACTTTAAAACAATCATCATATCCTAACATTAGCATTGTCCCTGTTGTCCTAGACTTAAGCTTAGGGCCCAGGGTCAAAATAAAATGCATTTACGCATTGCCTTCCGGCCAAAGGGGGACCGAAAGGGGTTGTGGGACTCACTACCGGCAGACGCGACTGCCAGCATTAATACCCACTATAAATATTTCGACGTCGCCTGCCGTCGTCTGACCTGGGTTGCAGCGTCTGACACCCCACCTGCGGCCAACGACCCCGGACCAAAACCGGGAGAACCACCCCAGAGAGGACGCGGCCCTCCTATCTCCGCGTGCGACCATAACGTGCGTGGCCGACTTTCCGATGGGTCCATGGTTAGACAGACCCTGCCCCCGCCACTTAAGACCCTCCTGGCGCTGCTTGACGGGCCCTCCTGGCGCCCTCCATAGGTCCTACTTAGTTTCGCCCCGGTAGTCAGTACTATCGGCACCCATAGTCGCCAATCTCTGGGTGATACCTTTTCCCTAGCAGCTTCTTCGCTCTACTAGCCTAAAGGGACTCAGCCCTCCCACCAAGACAAGGTCGGGGAGGGAGGGTCTGCTTACTTTTTTTTTTTTTTTTGTTTTACGTCGGTAACAAAATGCATTTACGCACTGCCTTCCGGCCAAAGGGGGACCGAAAGGGGGTGTGGGACTCACCACCGGCAGACACGACCGCCGGCAGCAATACCCACTAAAAATCTTCCGACGACGCCCGCCGCTTGTTGAGAAAGAGGCGGGGGCAGTACCTGGGTTGCAGCTTCTGACACCCCGCCTGCGGCCAACGTCCCCCGGACCAAAACCGGGAGGACCTCCTCAGAGAGGCGCAGTAGACGCGCCCCTCCTACCTCCCCCTGCGACCATAGCGTGTGTGGCCGACTTCCCGGAGGGTCCATGGTTAGACAGCAGGGGCCCCCTGCCCCCGTTGCCTAGACCCTCCTGGCGCTGCTGAGCGGGCCCTCCTGGCCTGCCCCGCAGCGCCCTCCATAGGTCCCTCTCCCCCCGCCCCCTCTCTCGGGGGGGAGGGTCTGCTTACTGGCTTAACCAGAGTTGGCTGAATTTCAGTTATTATGTGTAACGACTGCCGTCTGACCTCCGCAAGCCATAGGGAAACATCATTCTATCGTTAAACCAGCTGTCAGAATGTTATAAGGCACTGACTTCTTAATAACGAATCCCTTAGATGTTCATGACAGCCGGCACCAACGGCTTTCCTAGGCACGGAGTAAGCAATAATTACCACGTTTTTTCAAAACGTCATAAGTGCGCCAGACTTTGAACCCTTTTGGTAACCGTGATCAGTCAGAATTAAAATCCGATCGTATTATCTTAGTTCGTTAAATTTTGTGTATATAATGTAGTCCAATTGTTTTACTTATATTTTATTACTTACTAATAAAGCTCTTTTTTGAACTAGTTATGGGTGACAGTTATAAGCCTTTGATAACTAAACACATTTATTATTACAAACCTCAACAATTAGGCTTATGGGGAAGACTAGTGTCGCACTGAGGTATTTTTCTTTACTTAACTATCATATAATATTGAGACAATACAAAGCGAATAATCTAAAATCTAAGTATGTTTATCTGACCAGAAATTATAAACAGCTTTATGCCAACACCCCTTTTGAAGTTGTCGTTTTATTACTACTGTTTTTGTATGTAATGGTAGATCAATTACTCTCCGATAATTTGGGATGTGCTAACTATATATTTCGCCTGTTATATAGTTAGTCCCACGTACTAGGGGGCGAGCCTATTGCCGCTTACCGGGCACTGTTATGTTCGTCAGAGCCTCGTCTGTTGATCGGCAGGTGCACCACTTGCAGGTGAGGTTGGCTTGGGCTCCTTAGGTCTTGGGGGATCCCTATACACCCTAAGGTAATATATACTAAGGTAAAAATATGCATTCACAAAATACTTTGATTATTTCGGCACTTCTCGGATAAGCAAGCTTTTTTGCTTTAATTAGATTTTATTTTATTTAGATTGTAATTACTTTCAATGCAAGTACCGTACAAATTAATTACAGGGTGGTAGGAGGTATTGGGAGAATTAATTGTTTGACAGATTTAATTATCAACCTTTATTAGTTGCGGCAAGAGGCTCACTACAGTAAAGGAAATCTAATTAAGTGTTTTCTCACTTGTTGATCACGTTTTTGTGTAGATGGAGGGGAAGCAATCTATTTGGGATGTAGTGGTATTAGCTGTTGATTCGAACAGCTTACGGTATCTGCTATATCTCGGAGTTCGCGCCCACAGGGCTGAATAAAGAAACTTATAAATTAATTGTACGGGAAATGGAAGGGTAATTAATTTTACTTTATCTGCTTTTGGCTTTGTGGCCGCTAGTTGATTGATGAAATGTGTTTCCTTTTATATCATATAATTACTTGCTGAAATCGTAAAAATATTAAGTCCGTGTTTATTTATACGGTATTCGGGAAATGCCATGAGACTGGCATGTTTTCAAATTAATGAAAAACTCAATATAATTTTTATTTTATAATATATGAGTAAATTTAAAAAAAAATACTTGCTATCTCAAAACTCTATTGTGCGGTTTTTAAGCTTTATTTTATTTAGTTATAATATATTAGACATCAAATTGGTAGGTAATAAACAAATACTAATAGTAATAAGAAATACAAATTATAAGTCAGAGAATATGGACAAATAGTACTTTAACAATCTGGTAGTGCCTACTATTTAACGAAACTCTTTATTGACTTCATTGTGGACTTCAAGAATGATGGCAATACTCATGACAATCCGTCCTACGTCTTTTTTTACTTATTAATATAATAAAAATATAATAACAGACAACCCTATCTAACTAAACTGAAGCACGCGAGTGTTCTACCGCGGATTAAGAGTTACCGATCAACTAAAATAAATAAACCCAGTTATTTCACCAACAGACAGCTTTGTGTGGGGGTTAACGGGTTACTAAACAAAAGGAAAGACTCTTTGAAACACGTTATTAGGGACCAGGAGTTAAAATAACGAAATAACTTCCAGCCCAAACGTATATTAGGTTTAAAAAATGAGTTACAGTAAATGAATTCCGCAACGATCGCTACTTTCGGCCCCTCCACCTTCCGAATCTCTACTCGTGTACTCGTATTACCTTAATGCTTAACCATAATAAACACATGATTATATGGTTGCAAGTGATTAATCCAGTTAAGCAGTGATCATAGAGCCTAATTTTGGGAACCACTGCAGAACAAAAGTCTCCCCCATGAGTTTCCAGTGTGGCCGATTGCAGACGCATTCATTCAGTATGCATTCAACGTGATCCAGGTACCTTTATCAGATATACCTTTACCTTGTAGGTGGATGTCGCACGCTACGATTCCTACCAATGAGTCTTCATTCCACAAATTTTCTGCCCAACAGCCGGCAGCCAAAAACCACATTAGGATCGTCCAGGTAACCCGCTTATGCGATTGTTCTTAAGTTCGAGACTCATTGCGTATCTTAAAGATCTTCAGCAACATGAACGTTCCCGCAGTGGGTGTACAATAATTGGTAATTTTACCCATAGCTATCCGCATTTTACGGTATATATAAAGAGAAGCGACAGCGACGTACGCGAACGAAAACTTCTTAAAAAGGTCTGAGTCCAATTAAAGCCTATATTGCGCTACACTGCGCTCTTAAGTTTCGTTAGTTAAATATAATGTTCTGTGTAGAAGATTTTGTTAGAAAAAATATTATCGGAAAATCACTTTACTTAGACTAGATTGTAGGAAGGTATGACAAATAAATAATAATAAACTACATATACGCCTTAACACACTCGTAATATTGAAGAAGGAAAAAGAGAAAGAATTAGATGAAGCGAACAACCATAGGGGGACGTGAGGACAAGCATGTTATAACACAGAATGGTAATACCGTTCTGTTTTATTAGAACTAGTAGATAAAAATATGTAAATATTAATCACTTTTGAAAAAGAAAAAAGGAAAAATTACAGGATGCGACTCTACGCACACCGCAAAAACGTGTTAGAATACTGAATGTCTGCCAGATATGCGAAATGGAAGTGGATTGCTCTTATAAGGAAAAAGGAAGAAAGTCGTTGTAACTTTGGCACCAATAAGTACCAATGAGTGCCGAAACAAGAGTGGTGCCTACAGTGTCGAGTCATATATTTCAGCTATATGAAGTCCATTGCAGAACATAGGCCTCCCCACAGATATAGACATACAATTGATAACGCAAATATCACTATTTGTATTGAATTCAAGCGTGCCGACTTTTTGAACGTTTTGTGACGTCACTGCTGATATACAGTGACGGGAAATCCAAACTGATTCAACGACCTTGATGGCGCTGATGATAAATATTTCAGGCGAGAAAATTGTTGATGATACAGTATTTAACAAACAATAACAGACGATTTTGACGACCGATATGGCGTGGAGGTCAGTATACCTGCACTTCACTCGAGAGGTCGTGGGTTCGATTCCCACACAGGACAAATCTTTGTGTGCATGAACATGAATATTTGTTCTGGTCTGGGTGTTCTCCTATGTATCTTAAGTATGTATTTACAAAAAAAATGTATTTATGTATGTTTATCCGTTATTTAGTATCTATAACACAAGTTCTTAATGATACTTATATTGGAACTAAATAATTGGTGTGATTGTAAGAGAATAAGAGAATATTTATTTATATGTCTGTGGGCCTCTCCAATAGTTTTCCACATTGATGTATCTTGTGCCGCCCGCATCCACCAGCTTCCCGCCGCCTTGACCAAATATTAGTCCAACGGGTGTGAGGCCGTCCTCTAATACGTGTAAAGTTTGGAAAAAGAGAAGACGATTGACAACCCTGACCAGCCCAGAAAGTTGTTCAGTATGGATTATAAATTTCCGATCAGTTTATACAAATACACCCGGTTATGCCAACAGCGTGTATTCGGGCTGCCTATTATCCCCGATGAGTTTTAAATCCTTTATTGCCATTTGCCGCCCTGTTTATTTGCAGAGGGAAATAAAAGCGAACATCCCGATGGTCCGATAGGGCACGATTCGTGCAGACGTCACGATTTAGCTGTTAGATAACACTGTCAGAACAAGAACATTCGGCTTTCATCTATGATTGCGAGTTTACTCAAGCTTGTTGTTCTCGTGTTGTAACAATTATGCGTGGCAGGTGTAATTAGAATTGGTACGTTTAGTAGTTTTTGTTATTATATTTTATTATAATCAGGACATTAGGCGGCTAATGACCAAAATTTAGACGACCAATATATAGGCGGCGAGGTTAATATACCTGTAGACCGCTCCTGAGGTCGTGGGTTCGATTCCCACAAAGAAAAAATCATTATATGCATGACCATGAAAATTTGTTCCGATCTATATGTTTTCTATTTATATTACCTAAGTATGTATTTACAAAAAAAAGTGTTTGAGTAAGTATCTGCTCTCTAGAATCCATAACACAAATTCTTAATGATACTTATCTTGAAACTAAAAATTGGCGTGAATGTTAGAGAATCATTGTTATTGATGAAAGGTGATACAACTGATCACCTTGAGCCGCAAGCTTGCGTCACCATGTGGTAGATATGAAAAATCTATACTTCTATGATCAATTTGAAAGGTTATTTGAGTGTGTACTGGAATACACATCATTAATTAAATTAACTATAGAAACGCAAAGAAAAAAAAAATGTAATAACATGCAATCGCTCAACCTTTGATTGGTGTTTCTTTAATGACTTGTTATATAGATGTGTGCGATTCTACAATAAAATCCCAAGCAATTAAGCCTAAATAAATTTAAATTAAAAACGCAAGCAAAGGGATACTATTCTATCTCAGACTATATGGAAGGTAAAAATGCTTCGGATTAAACTGCCGTTTCATACAGGCTATTCTAATATGAATGACTTAGAACATGAATATTGTTAATGTTATATTATATCGCATTGTGTAGCTACACAGACAAATGAAGATTGTAATTCAAGTACAAAACCAAAGCCTGTGAGTTTCTTGCCAGTTCTTCTTACAGAGCGGTGGCTCGGAACTGGCACTTAGATTTACTTACACTTATTTTTTGTTTTTAAATTGTTTTGTAGCATATAAGTGAATACTAAAGTGGTTATCACTAAAATATGGTAGTCGATAAGCCATGTTAGAGGCCTAATGGGCGGCTTGATAAATTCTAACAGCAGGACGCCATACACCTGCCTCCGCCAATCCGCACTGGGTCAGCGTGGTGGAGTATGACACAATACCCTCACACCTTGATTTGTGAGAGGAGGCTCGTGCTCAGTAGTGGGCCGTTAATGGGCTGAAATGATGATGATGATGATGAAGTGAATACAAGCTTCGTGATTTCAGTGAAATAATATTTCGATTGTTTTTTTATATTTATATTTAATTTTGACGTTTTCAAGTACTATGTAATAGTTTATGAAATAAATAATTTTTGATTTTGACATATTTTTTTCTTTCTCGGCTTAACTTTGATTTATTTGTCGACTAAAAGAAATTGCTTGTCAGAGGTAGTACGTAATTACAACTATAATTATATAGGAACGCACTTAGAACAATTGTAACAATACTAAGAAACATAATTCACCCCAATCCATCAATGTCCCACTGATAACGTGAGAGGGATTTTCTGACTACATCAAGCGGATTCGGTTCACATTGGAGGAAGCAAGTGATTTGCAACATTTATTGAGCCATTTATTATGACTTTTTTCAAGAGCAATTTACAGATCGGCTATAACATATTGAATAATTTTTGTTTATTGAAGGTAATAAAAGCCCAAGTATCAATATTTTTAGGTACTGTCAAATAATCACGATAACTACATCATCCATTTATGACCCAGTTTCACGGTCCACTTAAAAGACCCACGGAGAGTAAAGGAGCTGCGGAACATACACCCGCAGAGATTCCCATAGCCGAATGATCGTACAGAGAAACGACCAACTATTTATTCTGGTTCTAGTATGATAGTCTGCACAGTATGCTGGTGATTCCTAAGGCTATCACTTGTAGTTCGTACTCATATTTGTTTTGCGTACTACGGCTATGAAGTCGCTACACACGTGATCTGGGTGCCGCAATATATTAGACGCGGTGTCTGATAGCCGGCCACAGAATTCCTTTTTCGCAAAGGTTGATAACTCATGCAGATTGGTTGGGTTTCATAATTTTCTAGGTTAAATGAAAGATTTCTCATTTTACCAGAAATAAATGTGAGATGTCAAATAATGTATATATTTAATCTCATGTTTATTCATGACATGAATGCTTCTAGAACACCGATTTTGCCATTTGGCTACAGAGCCTTAAAAATCCTATATACTAGTATAATTTAACGTGCCTTTTTGTTTACATAAGTTTGAAATAAAGAGTTCCCATAATCGTATGCCGGTTCCTGCGGGTAGATCTGGCTAGGAGCCAGTCTGATTGTGCGTGAGTTGGAGCGTGCTTAATGCCTTTAGTCGAGTTAAAATTTGATAAAGTTTGTTTGTGAACTAATAAGAATACGCAAGTTGTTCCACCGGCTTCTCGACTCGTTGCTTCTGCGCTAGACGCATTCACTTGCATTTTAAATTTTAATACTAGAGCTAAAGCAGCTTCGGTAATGGGAAGCTTCGCGTTTAGGCGATTTCCTCACAGACGACATATAATATATAACGTGGACGTCAGTACACCTTTTTATTTTCGGATGAAAAATCCTGCACTCTTTATCTAAGCTCATTAAGGGATCTTAAGGAACCCTTACCTCTCACGCAGGAAAAATATTAGTGTGCGTGGTTCATAATATTTTTTCCAGTTCTAATGTAGCTATTAGAGTTTTCGGGTCTATATACGGATTAATACTTAAATCATATTCTAAGTCGAGTATTAATTCAAAAGCTATATTTTCTTCTTTTATATAATTTAGATACGTTTCGTTTAGTTTCAGATCTCTAGTTTCATTTTATTTAGACCATTTACCGCTTGCTCGTTCACAAGTCTCACAAGTTCGTTTTGTTCCAGAAAATTCTAGAAACATTACTGCTTAGCTTAAGTCGTTAATTGTTTGAAACACTTAAGTTTTAGTCCAAACTGCTTTCTGCAAAGTACTACTTCGCGATGTCTTAAAGTGTTTTTAAAGGGCGTATAAAATTATTATTTGAAGACTAACTACGCTGAAATTTATTATAAAGACATGAAGTTTGTAGTTACTTTTGTCAAGTTATTCGTGATGTGGTCGAATTTCAATTGAGTCACATTGAATTGGATTCTTGCAGTTCGTCAGCAATAACTTGTATATATGAGTCATAGTCAACTAAGCTAATAAACGTCCCACTACCAAGCAAGGGCCATCCCTCACAATCCATAATGAGAGGGCGGATTGGCGGAGGCAAATGTGTGGCGTTCTGCTGATAGATTTTTCCAAGCAGACCAATTAGGCCTCTAACACGGCTGAACGAATTTTAGCTTAGCGTGCGAAATTTTCGAAATGAATAAAACAAATGCCGCGGCAGTCATTAAAGTTATGAGGTCTTTATTTGCGCGATTCGGGTTGCCATTGGAGATAGTATCAGACCAGGGCCCTCCATTTACTAGTACGGAGTTAGGGGAATTCCTAAAATTCAACGGTATCAAACAGTCGTATTCTCCAGTATATCATCCAGCATCAAACGGGGCAGCAGAAAATGCAGTCAAACTATGTAAGCGAGCAATAAAAAAAGCAGTCCGAGATACAGTAGACATCGACACAGCTTTACAAACATACCTACTAGCTTACAGGAATAGTATTCACTGCACTACAGGGGAAAGCCCCGCCATGCTGTTGCAGCGCAGGCCGTTGCGTTCTCGGTTAGATCTTTTGCGCGCAGACCGCGCGCGTCAGGACCGGGTGGAGGAGGTGCAGCGCCAACAGATGACGAGTTCGGGCACCGAGCCTTTGCAACAACACGCTCCTGGAGATACTATATGGGCTAGGAATTACGGTAGCAAAGACAAATGGTTAAAAGGAACGATAGTAACCCAACAAGGTTCTCGGAGGTATGTGGTAAATAGCGATGATGGTCGACTCCTCCCAGAGGACCCAGTGGTAAGTGACGCAACGGATACAACAGTCACCAAGACCTCGTCAACCCGTAGCACACCATCGTCGTCATCCCCGACGACCACGACCGAAGCGAATTCCGTGAACCGCTCCACTCGCATTCGTAAAAAACCGGTTAGATGTGGGTTGGAGTTGGATTAGATTTAAGAATTCATTGTTTAAATTACTATGATACATAACTATGTAAAAAAAATAAAAAAAATACTGTAATGTGTTAACATGCTTAATTAGATATTACTATGTCTGTTTAGTTATATACTTGTAGTTTTAGTGTGGAGGTGTGATGTAGGTGAATCTATATTTTATAGAAATAGCAATAAGAGGGTATGCATTAATTGTATCGAGCCAGTCTCTCAATAAACTTGTTACGCGATTGACTTGGTTTTACTGCAGCTGCTTCCCGTGAGTTCCCTTAGTGTCCAGAAACTTCTCAATATGAGTAGATAATTATAGCTGGGACCAACGGACCACGAAAGCGCCACACAAATGGGAACCCATCCTAGGACCACCCACTGTGAACTCCACTGTTCTTCGGTGATCGTTATCGACCAGCTAGCACCGCGGAGCTACGAGCGCTTCGAGTTATATTCTTGGTCCCACGTAATAGGTGGCGAGCATATTGCCGCTTACCGGGAACTGTTGTGTTCACCAGAGCCTCGTTCTTTGTTCGTCAGTTGCAGGTGAGGTTGGTTGGTTGGGTTCCTCAGATCTGGGTAGGATCCCTGGCAGTGGATGCCCTTTAGCTGATGACAGTGATGTGAGCTCTGGTGAACATAATATTTTTTTATTGATAATCAAGTTTTATTAGCTTACCCTTCTTAGCCAATATATATATAATAATAATAATTAACCCTTTGTTAGCCAAGCGTTCAAACCACATCCGTTTATCAAGCTCACGTTGTTGTGGTCACGGGTACTCTAAGATGGCGGACAAACCAACTGATTGATCTCAATTAACTTGGCCGGTAGCTTATATTTAACCATCACTAATTCCGATTCACATAAAACGGGTACACTACGCCTGGCTAGTTAGACTTAGGTAAGGAGTTCAAAGCCAAAGTCAAAATACTTTTTATTTCATAAACTATTACATAGTACTTGAAAACGTCAAAATTATAAAAAAATAACAAAAACAAATAAAATATAATTATACTAAAATCACGAAGCTTAGATTCACTTGCAACCAAACAATTTAAAAAAAACAAAAAATATTTAAGTGTAAGTGAATCTAAGTGCGTAAGTAAGTATCTAAGTAAGTAAGTTATAAGCCTACTAATAATATACATGCGCAAGTTTGTAAGTGTATATAAATGTAATGTTGTCCTAGCAAATGCTGGGATGGGTCATTTTGGTGCATCATATAATAAATTGTTTAACTATTGCAATTAGTTCGTATTCAGAAACTTGATGATGCACCAATAAATGACTATTATTATTATATGTGATGCTCTTTGTGGTATTATGTAAATGTATGTTATTAATATTGCTTTCTTTAAATTATTATTTTGTCTTTTGTTTTATAGTGTTTGTTTTTATTATTATGATTTACTCTTATTGTCGACATAAACTCTATAGTGTTGTATATACCTGTAGAGGCATATCTTTTAACTTTTCTTTGTGTGTGTTATTGATTAACAATGTAAAATTATATGTTAATGGTGTATCTTTTTTCAATAAATAAATACTCTTTCACGCAAAAACTACTCAACTATATAATCTCTATATAATCCCCTATTCCCACGAGAACAAGGACCACTAAATAAATAAAAATAAAAAATAAATAAGAAACAAGTAATAATAGTACAGCTTCAAATAGCTTCAACTTCTTCCTCACATTTTAAAAAAACGGGTGCGGGTGCGCCACTGTAATGTTTAATATTTGGAAAACCCATGTAACCACGCGTAGTAGAATTTGGATGTGTCGACCCGACCAACTTAAGCTCAAGAAGAACCCTTTTATTAATATTTCGATTTTACAATTTCTCTATAAAATGCTTTGGAGAACATTAGACTTTCCTATTTTTGCGCTGATTGCGTGTCTCGCCTGTGCGGAAAGATTCGCGCAAGCGGAAGAATATTGGCAGATGCTTCAGACTTCATAGAATAAGACTTGTTTACAAGAACACGACTATTATGATATTGTGTTAGTATTTTTGAAAGGTTCATACAGCAGTTAAAATTATGCCTGCGGCAAAAATCTATACTTATTTTTATTATTAAATTTATTGTTATGATAAAAATTGTTATGCGCTATGAAGTGTATAATAATCATACTATTTATTTAATTCTATGAATGAAAAATAGAATTCTTAAGGTTCAAGCTCGTATAAAAATGTATGTCACAAGTATTTTTGTCTACCATTAACAAACCTAAGCAAACATGATATATTATATAATATAAAACTTTTATCTGAGCCATATATCTTAGCCGTGAATTTTCCCAGAGATATAAAGAACAACCAATTGCTTGGAAAGAGAGAATTTGAATATACGGACAGCGTAAATCTCAACCCAGAACGTTCTACAAGTGAAAAATACCCGTAACGTACATCGACTTAATCCCACGAGTAACGTGCAAATTAAATTTATGTCTGCATAAAATTATTCGCACACCTTTAGCGAACATCAAGCGGTATAAACGCGCAAAATCTGCCTGACTCGACCTGTTCATTACATATTCCGTTACGGCGAGCGAATATTTCGACAACAAACATTATGGTAATACGGTCGCATAACGATCTATTTTACACCTGTTTACGTAAACACGATGCTTAAGCTTTGGAGACGATTTGGGCTGCTAACGTAAACTTAATTCACGCGCTGTCCCCTTAATGTGTCTTGTTGAAATCAAGTCATCAGTCGTGAAATGGTATAACGGCTCTGTAAAATAATATGATAGAAAAATAGTTAGAAAAGGGATGGAGCCTACAGGAGTCACGACAAATACTTTAGACTTGTCTCTGCGATAATATCAGCACAGTGGGTTGTTAATGGAGTCGTATAAGGAAGTCTGGATCGTTGGATATCTTAGTATAAAACTGCTTGATGTAAAGAGCAAACTACATTATCCCTGACTGATTTTTTGGGCTGTGTAAAACCGTAGGCTCCTCATATGTTACATGCCTCCAAACAGGGTTTCGTACTTTTACTCTCAGCTCATTAACAACTGATTTAGATAACAAAGCTGGTTCAATATGAAACGAGATTAAATTAACAGTGTAATGATTTAATTAAAAGGACTTAATTAAACACGGGGGTATAGCAAAAAGGAATAGTGAGTTAGTGGATGGTCTATTATGCTTTAAACTTTATGAAAAAAAAACGGCTTAATTTTTGTTTCAGTCTTAGTTAACATAGGGCGTTGGTTGTTGAAGTAACATACGAGACTCATGTGTGCGTGTAAGGGTGTGTGTCTACTCTCTAGTGATTTGTGTACAAGTGACAAGCACTCGGTCGCACCCTGCGGCGCGTCGAGCCTTGGGGTCGGGAGCCCTATTGTTGCCTTACGCCATACACGAACACTTGTGCACCCATGGAAAGTGCACTTGTTCTAAGACAAATTTTACTTCGCATTCCATTTAATAACTACGTGTTTGTTTGTTGGCTTTTACAAAGGATTCAATTGTGTTTGCAACATTTCTAAGAATTGAAATGCCTAACGTATCCGGTCATTCTTACTTTCACCCTATAGCATTAGGTAGTTCCTTATATATGAAATTGGCGTTTCTCTCGGTCCCCTTTTGGCCGGAACGTAGTGCCTAAATGCATTTTAATATCGATATAAAAACAAAAGTTCAAAACGCCTTCAAAGATTGTGTGATTCTCGCTCTTTACCGTTTTTTCAGCAAGAAATAGCAAAAGTGCATAGATAATAACGGTACATACTTGGATTGTTTAAGTTTAAAAAAATGTAGAAATAAAAATAGTTTTCTTTTTGCCATGTAAAACAATAATTTCATATGTAGAGACCTAATAGAAAGTCCAGAAAAGAAAATTAAAACTTTTATTTTTTGTTTAACTATGCGTTCGGTGCAACACTACTTTAGTATTTTTGGTGGTGAAGCTAAAAACCTAAGCTAGCTAATGAATAAATATCGGGTCCTGTTTTATTAGGTTCTATCAACTGAATCTATCGAGAATCTATTCATAACATTGGTGTTTTCCGAGGTATTCAATACAGTATATTGTCAAAATAAAATTGTATATTTATCCGATATGTAGTGTCCACAACACAAGTTCTTAATAATACTATCTTGAAACAAAATGATTGGTGTAATTGGCTAAATATTAATATCTATTTATATAACAATTATATAACAAGATACATTTGTGTAAACAATATGAACGATTAATTTGTAGGTACCTATTTTAAGCAGGCAGTAAAGAAACACTTCTTTGCTGCCTGACAGCCTGATTCGTTTGTAGTTTATTATTTTTATCATGGTTTTAACTGGTTTGTGTTGTACAGTATTTTGTGCACGTGTTTACTTTAAATTTATATTTTTTGTACTTTGGTTGGCTTTAACCAGTACCGTTGTAGATGCATATTATATTCGGATTTTTCTTACGTGCATAAATAGTTAAAAATAAGTAAGATATGACCTCTATTTTTCCGCATTTAGTTAGTTGTGGTCTGTAATTTAGAGAGGTTGTGGTTTTTATGTTTGTTTATTATGTATCACTGACACGTTTGATATCTTATGTTAGCGATCCTTAAATAAATTATAGATGTTATTCGTCAATAATCTATATATATAAAAGAAAGTCGTGTTAGTTACAGCACTTATAACTCAAGAACGGCAGAACAGATTTGTATGAAAATTGGTCGGGAGGTAGCTTAGAGCCAGGAGACGGACATAGGATACTTTATATCCCGTTCGACAGCGTTCCCGTGTGACTTGACATGAAACGTCAGTCACTATAAAACGTGATATAACAAAAAAGAATCAGACTTGGAATAACAAAAAGCAAATGACAGCTATGTAATGATGACGTATGGATGACAATTTGATATTTGTAAGAAATCAATATTCAAACTATTTCTGACTTCTTGGCGGGAATGTGAATATAAGTTTTGAAATATTTTTTTAGGTGAATTGAAGTGAAGTGAAGTTTAATTAATAATGCCGCGAACAAGACTATCGAATCTTTATCGATAAAGCCGTAATGCAAGAAGAATACGAAATACTGGAAATGAAAGGACTGAAGAAGAACAAGAAATTGCAAGTGAACATCGCCGCAATAGTATGGCTCGACTTCGTGCTTCTCAATAAATAATAATAAAACAAAAAATGTCGTGTATCACAAAGTACTTAAGTGAAGAGCAACTTTGTACTAAAATACAGAAATAATAATGAATGATTAATGTAGGTATTTAATTTTTTTGTAATTTTTCCAATAAAATAAAAACACAATCTGCTTATTTATTGCCATTAAGGCGGAACAAAGTTCGCCGGGTCGGCTCGTACATTATAAAATAAACATATAGGTACGTTTTATATGCACAGTACCCAAGGCCTAAGCCCTCTAGTGAAGTTTCATAAGTGTAGATACATTTACGCTTTCGAGTGGCGAGTGACAAGCACTTGGGTATATGGCAAGAAGGCACTCCCGCACTCAATTGTTGACTTATCCGATACTCAAAACCTTATGCTTGTGTAAAGAGTGCATCAGTGTGAATATTCTCATATTTAGAGAGGATTAAACCAAGGTTTTACAGATTGTTATTAATGTTTTTGTATTTTATTGTTGGCAGGTATTTTGTTTAATTTAAATTGTGTACCTTGTAACCTTACTGATTAAACTTTTTCGAGGACATATTTGTTTATTTGAATATGATTTGCATAAATCTATCCGTTGCCTTACTTATACGTTGTAAATACATTTTAACTTCTTTAATTAATGGTACATTGTGACTGTTTAATCAAAAAAAATCTAATATGGGTCAGTTTGTTTATGAAAACCTAGTATATGTACATAAGAATATTGATAAAATGAGTAAGAAAAGCGAAAAGTCAAAAATACTTTATTTCATAAACTATTACATAGTACTTGAAAACGTCAAAATTATAAAAAAATAACAAAAACAAATAAAATATAACTATACTAAAATCACGAAGCTTAGATTCACTTGCAACCAAACAATTTAAAAAAACAAAAAAATATTTAAGTGTAAGCGAATCTAAGTTCCGAGCCACCGCTCTGTAAGAAGAACTGGCAAGAAACTCACAGGCTATGCTCTTTTAAATTATCGATTGGTTAGTTACAATCTTCATTTGTCTGTGACGCTATACAATGCAACATAATATAACAATATTCATGCTTTAAGTCATTCATATTAGAATAGCCTGTATGAAACGGCGGTTTAATCCCAAGCATTTTTATCAGTCATATAGTCTTTAATAGAATAGTATCCCTTTAAAGACAGCTTGCGTTTTATTGTTAATTTAAATTTATTAAGGCTTAATTGCTGTATATTGCTTGGGATTTTATTATAGAATCGCACACATTGACCTTTAAAAGATTTGTTAATTTTTTGGAGCCTAGTGGCAGGTACAACTAGTTTATGCTTATTTCTTGTGTTTAGGTTATGTATGTCACTTTTCTTACTCAATTTATCAATATTTTTATGTACATATACTAGGTTTTCATAAACAAACTGACCCGCCACTGTCAAAATACCAATTTCTTTAAATTTATCCCTTAGTGAATGTCTACATGGTAGATTATAAATTGCTCGTATGGCCCTCTTTTGCAGTACAAAAATATTTTGAATATCTGCGGCACAACCCCACAGAAGAATACCATACTACATAACACTATGAAAATAGCAATGATAAACTAGCCTAGCTGTTTCAACGTCTGTTAATTGGCGAATTTTCTTTACCGCGTATGCAGCAGAGCTGAGTCTATTCGACAATTCACCAATATGTGGGCCCCACTGTAACTTAGAATCTAATATAACACCCAAAAATTTGGTGGTATCCACAAGGGTCAACTCATCTTCCTTTATTTTAATAGTGGTGTTTACTTGTCTGACGTTAGGCGTCACGAATTTAATGCATTTCGTTTTAGCCCCATTTAATAATAAATTGTTAACGTCAAACCAGTGCACCACCTTTGAGATCGCATTGTTTACATCGTCTGGGTTCTGATATCGCTTTATTTTAAATAATAATGATGTATCATCAGCAAACAATACTATCTCGTGATTTTCCTTTACCAAATGTGGCAAATCATTAATATAAATTAAAAACAAAACAAATCCTATTACTTAAGTAAGAAGTAAGAAGATCCAATGCGGAGCCTCTTATTCCATAATAATCCAATTATTTTATTAATGTTTCATGAGGAACACAATCAAAAGCTTTGGACAGATCGCAAAAAATACCTAAAGCGTCCAAAGAATCTTCCCAAGCATCAAATATATGTTTCAAAAGCTCAACACCTGCATCGGTTGTGTGGAGCGACCCTTAGTGAATCCAAATTGTTTTGAATGCATTAAGCCATTTTTATTAAAAAATCTTAACATTTGGTTGTAAATAAGTTTTTCAAAAATTTTACTAAAAGTAGGCAGCACTGAAATAGGTCTAAAATTAGTTTATTTATTTATTTATTTATTGGATTACCAACATAAGATACAGCATTCTATACATTATTATTTCAATACATAATTGCTTAAATCTAACTGTTCCTACAATTATAGGTAACCACAGCGTGCGTTGTTGAACAGGATAATTCATTTAACCATACAGAAGGTCATTGTTTAACAATAATAATAAGAAATCACTCAGGCAATCAAATTCAATACATAGCAAATAAGTAATCTAACAATGCAGTCAAAAACCAAGCACAATCCAAATACTCAATGTCAATAGCAGCATAAGTCAATAAATTTTGGGTAACAATTCAATTATAATTATATTATAATTTTTAAGAAAATTTTAAAGTCTAGAGAAATTAAATCTAAATAACTAATGTCAACAGTAGCATAAATTTAATTAAATTAATAAATTTTATGTAACAATTCAACTATCATTTCGAAGTCTAGAGAAATTAAATTAACATTAGAATTAAAAGTCAAGTCGATTTCAATAGTGATAAAGTCAAACTATAACTAAATTACAAAAATAAAAATAGAACAGTCATGTAAATTTATATAATATTCAAATTCAAATTAAATTAAATTAAATTAAAATTAAATTCCAGTTAGTACCTAGGCTCAGTTTATTTTTTATAGCATCTGAGATACGTCATGTTTTTTGACAATATTGATGAATTCAGGAAGACTTTGACAGTGCGCGTCGAGCTCCGATATATTTACGGTAACGTTGTTATACAGACGAGACAGTCGAACAACAGGTGAGTTACGACCCATTTTCGTACGGCAGCGTTGCGTGTTGAACAATCCGCATGGGTATCGCGGCATTCTCACTGGGATATTAAAATTGAATTTGCTCAACAGCAATGGACTGTCAATGTAGTTGTTCATCAGTTTGTAAATATATGTCAAATCAAGAAGAATACGTCGCACAGAGAGCGAATCCATGCGAAAATACTTCATTTTTTCAGTGTAAGACTGTATTGTTCTTGGAGCCCTAAAACGGTAAGTTAAACAGCGAATTAGTTTCCGTTGTACTCTTTCTATTCTATTCTTGTGTATAGTGTAATTGGGACTCCAAATAGTACTGCAGTATTCCAGCTTACTCCTAACATAACTATTGTAAAGCATAACAACAGTTGCCGGATTTTTAAAACCTTTTGTGTTTCTCAGAATAAACCCCAGAGATTTGTTGGCCTCACTTAATATATTGTCAATATGGTCTGTGAATCTTAATTGACCGTCCATCAGAACACCAAGATCACGGACATTGCTAACCTCTTTGAGTCTGGTATTAGCAATCGCATATTGTGATTTTAATTTATTGCGTTTTTTGGTGAAAGTCATATGATAGCATTTTGCGGAATTCAACAGCATATCGTTGTTGTTACACCATTCCTGAAGTCCGTCAATATCCTCCTGCAGTAGCCTAGAATCATTCATGTCCAATATGTTTTTGGTTATCTTGAGGTCATCAGCGAAGAGGTAAATTTTACTATGTTTGATTACACTTATAATATCGTTTATGAAGACATTAAAGAATAGGGGCCCCAGGACAGAACCCTGAGGGACCCCTGACAGTGCTACGAAGGAGTGGGATTGTTCTCCGTTCACTACGACCCTTGATGGCCGGTCGATAAGGTAGGAACTGCACCAATTAAGTAGGTTGCCGGTGACACCAAATGAGTAAAGCTTACTTAGAAGAATTCCATGATTGACCCTGTCAAATGCTTTGGAGAAGTCTGTGTAAATGGCATCCACCTGTAGTCCTTTATCGACCGATTCCATTAGCTCCGCAGTAAAAAGAGCCAAATTGGTATTCGTTGACCTCCCAGCCATAAAACCGTACTGACTTACAGTTATGTATTTATGCATATGATTATACATGACTGAATGAACCATTGACTCAAAAACTTTAGACATGGCAGAGAGAATTGATATGGGTCGGTAATTGGTTATGCAGTCCTTTTTTCCATTTTTATGTATAGGCACAACTCTAGCAGCTTTCCATTTATCGGGAAACGTACCTATTTGCACTGATCGATTGTATAGGAATGTCAAAGGTAAAGATAATGAGTCTGCGCAATTAACCAAAAATAGTGGGTGAATGTTATCTGGACCCACACCCTTTCTGATATCCAGTTTCTTTAATTTCTTTTTCACATCGTCAGTGCAGAATTGAATCGGACCAATTACATCAATTAGTTTGTTATCCTTTGATGAGGCATGCCCCATGCTGCAGCCATCACTACCGCTTGCCTTATACACTGAGGAGAAATATGTTGCAAACATATTTGATATACAGTTGGGTCTGCTGTACTGCCCGATTTAAATAGTGGAATGATTTTACTATTTTTATTAAATCTGGAAACGTGCCGCAATCTATACATTTATTAAATATTATACCTAAACTGTGCGCCACCGAAACAATGATAGGCTTGGTAACTACGATGGAATTGCCCCAGAGGTCTGCAGTCTTTTTAACATTAAGAGTATTAAATGTCTTAATTATATCTATGGGTGTTACATGATTAAACATAAAATCTTCTGTACATATGTTTACATTATCTCTTAAAATAGCCTCCGCTAAAGTAGGCGAGGAATTTAAAGTTTTTGTAGTAGACACTGGAATATTAGTAAAGAAGTCTTCAAAAGCATTGGCAATATCTAAGTCAGATGTAAGCTTCTTGCTATCAATGTTGAGTTTAAACTTATTATTATAATTCTTATTTCTTCCCGTTTCACTATTAATAATATTCCATGTCATTTTAATCTTATCATCACTATTTTTAATTTTATAGCTCAAATAACAAGACTGCCGTATGACATGCTTTTCTAAATATTTTAGAATATTTCCTTACATAATTATGAAATTGTTCACTATTGTTAACATTTCTTTCGTCATACAGTTCATACAGTCTCTTTCTACTTTTATGTAGCCCAGGAGTAGCCCATTCACTAAAGGCAGCATTATCATTTACTTTAATCGTTTTGGGAGTAAATATTGATTGAAAACTACTACAAAAGTCGCTAAAAAACATATTATATAAAATTAGGGTCATTGCTTTTATCTATCATGGGTAAACTAAATGATAACAATTTATTGTTAAACCTCTCAAAACGATTATTGGTTTTTGGTATAAATGTTATTGTTCTTTTAGCCACAGTTTTATTTCTACAAAGCAAAGATATTTGTTGACCACAATGATCTGAATCTAATTGATTAATAATTTTTTTACTGTCATCACTCAGTATAATATCTGTAAATATGTTATACAAGCAAGTGGCAGTAGTGGCTGTAATTCTTGTTGGCTCTAGAAACACATTTATCAAATTATATGATTTAAAAAATGCTTTTATTCTTGTACATGCACTTGAACACTCTAGCAAATTAACATTAAAATCTCCACAAACAATAACATTTTTGTTAGCATTATAAACTTTTCCCAGCACTTCATCCATAATACTTTCAAATAAATCATATGAAGCTGATGAAGGTCTGTATACACTTAACACAACAAACCGCTCCATTTCGATACAGGCTATTTCAATAAGAGAAGCTTACTATATCATGGCGCTCCTTGAATCTAAATTTCTTATTTACTATAATTAATGATCCACCATGTATAGCACCCTCCCTGCAAAACGAACTACCTACCTGGTGATTATTAAAATTGAACATATATATGTGTTTAGGTTATGTATACGCGATATACATAACCTAAACACAAGGAATAAGCATCTTAACTATGTTTACAAATCTTGTTACATTATAACAATTCCCAATTTCATCACAGAATGCGACATATTTGCCGTTTTTTTAAAACAATGACTCTGTGATAATTAGAGCCCTTCTCCTTAAAACCAACAGTAGGTACTGTAAATAATATGTATACTAAAATTTTGCCGAGGGCTTCATAATTGTATCGAATGGTAAGTCAGACAGCTAATAAGAATGTCAGATGTTAATTGGGTTCGGGGAGTCGGATCGATACTTAGTTAACAATTCAAAGGGTTTGAATTGTAGCTAATGGTGCTCAGTGCTTGAGATTATTGCGAAATTCGGTACGTAAAGTAAAACATTATGTTTATGACGAATTTAAACTATTTCAAAATTTAAGTTGCTAAGGATTTTATGACCTCTATAACTTACAAGGTTATGTTTAATAACCATAGCATTCATAGCAATAGCCTGTAAGTGATCTGTAACTTTAGATGAGTGAAAGGATATAAAAGTTTTTTTAACTTTTTAATTATTTCAGGTCAGCTTAGAATAATTAAAAAGTTATTTATAGACATATGAATAGCTATGTCAGTTCAGACGCAGAAAAAGAGAGAAGAAAATTTTAAAATGATAAAAAAATTGCATAGATAATGGTTTCCTTGGGATACCAGAGTCTGGGTGCTAGATACACATACCGACAATTTGGCTGAATGAAAAAAATATTACTAAGCTTTGTCTCAAAAAACTCTAACAGGAGAAATCCGTCTCACCTTGTTTTGTGAAAGAATACCTATGACCCTAATGGGACGTTCATAGAATAAAATGATGATAAAGATCAGTTCAACATTATTCAAAATCGATAGGTCAAAAAGTCTTAATTCAATACTTCGTAAACACAATTATCCGGCTCCCGGCTAAAGCCACATACATAACTAATATTATTAACATAACCAAACATTTTGTGTTTATTTTCACAAGTAGCATTGTAGTAACGTTCCTTGGTTCATACTAAGTTCGGATCGCATCGCATCGCTTCGCAATAACAATAAAAGCAATCTACTATACAAACAAAATGTCTAACTAGAGTTGGTTCGTTTTCTCCAACTTCGGCAGATGGCGATAGCGGCGCAGTTTAAGCTGGCTACAGACTTGCTTTAAAACCTGACTTGCTGAAACTTTATTATGACAAAAGCTTGTGCTTTTCAGTCAAAAGTTAGTAAAGTTAAATGTTTATAATGTGGAAAATGTTACTTTTTATATATGTCTGTAAACATTCTAGGTATTTGCATGTTTACTAGTATAAAAAGAATTTTCTCTGTTTAAATTATTTTCACATAAATCTTTGCAAATATGTCCCTAAGTGCTATTGATATGAGTGAAGTATATTGGAGTATGAATGGGCTGATTACCGTATAAGAAAGTACAAGACTACTGAATATAAAAACAAATTCGTGAAAACTATTCGGTAGTAAAATTTTTAGATAGGTCGTGTTGTTATATATTGCATGTATAAATTACATCAGACGATTGGACCTAATTAAAGTAATGTGTAACTTAGAAAGCATCATTGTCATTCCGGGATCAGTTTTCAAGTCGGGCATGTCTATTTATAATGTGAAGCTATTTCATATAATGGCAGAATTTGAACTGCCGTATTGTACCACGTGCCCTCTAACGAGTTCAATCGCTCCATGTCTAGGATAAGGGAATGGTCATCTCGTCTAGTGTTAATGTAGGTGAAGGATCCCCATTTGACACGTTTCATCAAGGGATCATTGTGCGTCCTTTTACAATGTTAGCCAAGGCTTCGTCTATTAAATAAAAAAACTGCCATGAATTGTTCGCGCTGACGTTAAAAAAGCTACCCAGACCAAATTGCAATACCTCAAGTCGCATGTACACGAAGTGCCTTACACGGAAAGCTCGGATTTGCATAACATTGGGCGGATCATCGGCTCTGATTGTTTCGGTGCCAGTTACAGCGTCATGTAATTTGTTGGGATTCCGATGAATAAATAGCATATCATTTATAAAACGATTTACGCGTCGTTTACGACTCGATACATTGCTCGCTTACGCCGAATACGGATCTGAGACGACGCATTATCACGCATGTAAAATAGAATTGAATACTGTTATTGTTTTTCTCATTATTTAATGTATTTTCTCTCACTATTTAAAAAAAGTCATCTTTGTTATGATATGCAGGTATTGTAAATGTCTAAACAACTGCTAATTGAGGTAATAAACGTAGAAAACAAATCGGCAACTCCACTTAGTATTCAAAGATTCGGAGTAATTAACTGAAAACTCTTTTGATAAACTTTTATTTCATAAGTTTCGAAAGTTTTATCCATATTATATAATATGAGCAAGTTATAAAATTTAAGGAATTAAATGTTTTTATTTCTTTTAAATAATGAGTTTGAGCGTTTAGCACATTTAGCCAGTGTCAAGTAAGAGATATATTAATAACATATAAATCATAGTAATTGAGAATGGCTGATAAAGATGATAAATGAGATGCCCTTCCTCTAAACCCCTTGACTTCTCAGTAAAGATGAGGGACTATACTGAGATCTCACATGGACTTCTTGAGAGAATTTGAAAAGTGATGTTGCACTGTTTTGTTTTAGTTACCAACACTCATACGTTCCAAACACTTAACGGTTAATAATCCACCGTCATTACACATTAATATTTAACTTTTTAATAATACTTTTTAATAACACTTTTAAATAATAGCTTCGTGCGTTTAGCACATTAAGCCAGTGTCAAGTAAGAGATATATTAATAACATATAAATTATGGTAAATGAGAATTAGTGGTGATAAAGATGATAAATGGTAAATAAGATGCCCTTCCCCTAAACCCCTTCAGTCCTCAGTAAAGTTGTGGGACTATACTGAGATCTCACATGGACTTCTTGAGAGAATTTGAAAAGTGATGTTGCACTGTTTTGTTTCATTTACCAAAAGTTATGTACGTTCACAAACACTTAACGGTTAATAATTCACCGTTATTACACATAAATGTTCAAAATATCACAAATTTTAGAAAATAAAACAAAACTACAGACATGAAGCTTTACTTTCCCGCCAGGAAGTCTCAACCATAATTAAAAAACAATAAAATTGTATTGAGAATAATAACTTATATAGGGATATATTTTGTAACACAAGGTTTAGAATAAGTGGACAAATAAACTATTAACGCCGTTTCTTTGTTTTCAAAAGCAACACATTGGTTTATTTCTATCCTAAACAATAAGATTTAGTCTTACATATTTATAGTTTACATAAATATGTTTAAATCGAATGGCTACATAAACTGTAAAAAAGAACCAATCAATCATAGATAAACGAGGAAGAATTCTCGCTTGATCAAAACTTGATCGAACTACAAAACTATACATTTGAAACCTTAAGTAAACGCGGCGTATAAATCAGCTTCCCGCCAAAACTTGGCAAGATAATGGTTCCGTCTATAAAGTATAAAACGTTGCGATACTACAAAGTGCGGCTTGGGCTTCATCCTGATAATACATCACCTCTTTGTTGGAAAAAATGCGTTAATATTTCGCGAGGAATTTCATTACTGCGAGCTTGTTGGCTTTCAAATAAATAGGCGTTTTATTGGTTTTCTACTCTCCGCTATTCGATATTGTAGGGCTCGGACAAAATAACGCGTTGTTCGATATGATATTAATTTAGTTTTTTTTATAGTCAACACTGGAGGGAAATTATAGGAAGGAAATAATGTTGCATAGCTTGTCGTTTTTTAAATAAACTGTCAACTTATAGATATTTCATAAGCCTTTATGCAATATGGTAAGCTTAAAACTATTACACAAGCGGGAGAATAAAACTGTGATTAATAAAAAAATAATGAAAATGTTGGATTCCTAAATGTATTTAAGAATCGAACAGTCGTGTATCACCGCGCCGCAACATTTGAACATACATAATTAACTAAAATTTGAGTCAGGACCGTTTGGGTATTATTTATATTTACACAAAAAAATATTCTGAATCTGAATATAGAGAAATGCTATTACAATGTCAAAGAAAATTTTAACGACTTATCAATATAAACTTTTGACAAAGTCCGACTTGTTAGTAGTACTTTTAAAATACGCCTGTTTTTCCGAAGGGGTAGGCAGAGGCATATTATACGGTACGCCCACACTTTGCCAATTATGTAGTAGTAGTTGGTCCCACGTAATAGGAAGCGAGCCTATTGCCGCTTACCAGGCACTGTTATGTTCACCAGAGCCTCGTCCGTTGATCGGCAGGTGCACCACTTGCAGGTGAGGTTTACTTTTAAAGTTCATACAAATCTGATTTCTTGCCATATGAAATCTCATTCCATTGTACTCCCAGGAGGAAGACCATAGCTAGATCTAAACCTGTACTATAACACCTAACCTGTAACCTGTGTTCGCAATTAACAATTTTGATTGATTGATCTTTTAAAGTCTGATATTTTTCAATCCTCATAAGATTGGTTCTGAAACTGAAGCCGTGAGCAGGAACTTGTTACTCCATGTTTATCAACGCATATTTAATTAACACGTATAATGAGATTGTTACATGTTGGACGTGCATAGTTGTTGGATGATTGCAAAAACGTGAAATAACGACACGAAAATATATTCGTTGGAGATACTTTCGACAATCGGCTCACTAGTCTAGAATTAAAGTCCTTTAATTTTTTCTCCCCATTCCTCTTAGTCTGCGGCGAGCATCTTTAATTATTCGAGTTAATACAACTAAGTGAAGGTATGGTAATGTTCAAGATGTAAGCAAGCTGAAGGGGCAGTGGATTGATCATGTTAGCCAAAAACAAACAAATGTTGTTGTAAACGAGTTCCTGAGTGGAAAATCGCGCATAGACAAATGTAGGATTTATAGACAATAGATTAACAAGCATGCGGTACATTCCGATTTGTAATAATAAGACTAAGTCAAAGTTTCTAATCTCGAATTTGTGATTTTCATACTAAGAAAGTAATCTGTGTGAACATTCTTGTGTGAGAAAATTATACCCCTGAGAATTACGAAGAGGGGGTGAAAATGAGAAATGCAAATACGCTGTTGAGCTTTACCCCGCTCGCAATAAGCCTATGAACGCTTGACAAATAGTATTATGCCACGATTGCGCTGTCTGCGAGGGAATATAATAACTTAAATTAATAAACTGGAATACTTTACTCTGTGTAGAGGGAATTTTTCAAACTTAATTTCACTTGTGAGCTCGAACTGAACTTATTTTTAAGTACGTTAACACGTGCGCTTGAGTTGTTACTTTATCTCAAAATTCAATTTCCCGAATGTTACTTATGGCTGCCGAAAACGACGAAGTAACGCGCGGAAATCGAAATGAACTGAATAGTTCTCGATAATCTTTTGGAATATTTGCAGTTGGGAATGTCTGGCTTCGTCATATTTATGCAGCGGAGCAATAAACGGAAACCCTTTATTATGAAATGTGCATTTGCGGGGGTTTTCAGTATACTATATCATAATACGCGAACATGAGTCCTATTCTCAACCAGTCTTAGACTCTTTAAAATTATTTTACTTTTGAATTTTGGTAACTTAATTTAAAATTATAATATTGCTTTACTTTTATTTCTATGACATAAAACAAGAACCAAGTCGTGGTTGTTTAATTTTGTATCATAACTAGTGAAAGGAGCGCCAGAAGACTGTTGACGATAGCTAAAAGTTCTTTTTTACCTTTTGACTTCGAGGACATTAAAATATAGTAAAAAAGCTCATAAGTATAATCTTTTAACTAATTTATTCATAAAATCAAAATTTAAATCTTCGGATGACAAAATTCTACTAGCACAACATTCATCTGTTTTACGACGCGTACATTGTAAAAAGTACATGGCATGACACAGAGGAAAATGCGAAAAAAAGTAAAGATAAATCTCGTATTTAACACGAAAGCACGTGGTGTAAAAATGTTAGCCACGGCGATGCGGAGATACGGCAGATGGCCGTCGCACGCCAGTTCCGGCTAGGGACACATTGCTGCCCTGTGGCCTCGCGGCGAGGTTCGTTGCCTCCACTTGATGTATTGCATTTAGGGGATGCTTCTACTGATGTTTCTTATCCAAGTTATTCTTGAATAATGCTATTTGCAATATTTTTTATTTACATATATTACGAAATATATTTTTATGATATGGGTATCTATTCAATTCCTATTATTCAAGTGCAACTTGGTGGCAGGGGCTTGCATTGAGATTTCTAATAGGTTGCATAGTTACGGTAACTACACTTCACCAAGAGTGTCACGTTTTTGTAAAAGTAAAAAGTAAAAGTAAAAAAAATATTTATGTCATAAACTATTATACATAGTACTTGAAAACGTCATGATTAAAAATGAAAAAAAAAACAATAGAAATATTATTACACTAAATCACGAAGCTTAGATTCACATACATGCAACAAAACAATTTAATAAAATATTACTTATAAATGTACAATATTAACTAAAATATGGGATCCTGCCTTTTCGCCGAAAATTGTTTGGCCGATTATCACTTGCCAACCAACGTTTCGCCTATTTTTCACTTTGACAACTAACGATTGTCAAATTTTTGTATGACAACGTTTCATTTGGTAGAATTATTGTTATGCTGATTATTATAATGACACAAAACGTTTGGGACATTTATCATTTGTCAAATCTTTCACTAGGCCAGACAACTATCAGACAACCCTTTTTAGGATGCTGTTGAAATGTAAGTATATTTCAGATTCCTCAAGAAAACTGAGTGCTAACAAACACTTTACCTCTTTATTAAACTGTATGTCGCTTGCATATCTTTTGGCGAAACCCTGGTCTTGAACTTGTCTGAAAAAATAAAAATAAGTTAAGCAACAGAAATCTAAGTAGGTAGGTTAGGTTAGGTTAGAGTATGTCAAACAACGCACGAGCCGAGCGAGCGCAGCGAGCGTGCCGCGGCAGCGGCCGGCGAAGTGCCAGAAACGAATCGCTTTACGCTAACTAAAACATACTGCTACTTAAAAGTTGGCGTTTTGAAAAGTGTCATAATAAAAAAAAGAACAAACGTGCAGTTGGTAACAGTGAGGTTGGGAAATAAGACAAAATTATATGATAAGTTGGCAAATGATTATTCGGCGAATTAACATTCTGCGAAACGTTAGTTGGGAAGTGATAATCAGCCAACCAATTTTCGGCGAAAAGGCAGACAACCCTAAAATATACATAGCAATTTTATAAAGCCAGATTTAGCGGTCAAGGTTTGCAATGATTATATTTCCCCTAGTGGTGATTCGTCTGTGTGTTTTTGGCATATCACGACATAAGAGAAATTTGTCTTTTCTTTCTGAGATTCTACATTTTACCTGACTGAAATATTTTATCAATAGCTAATTCCTGTTGCAGTAAGTTTGCTTAGTCGACTAAGTTCACATCCAAAGAGTCTAGCAGAAGCCATACGATGTGATGTCATTTTCACTTGCTATAATTCTCTCCTCAAGTGTTGAAAACCCGCTGTCCAATGCAGATTGCAACAAGCACCAATATAACCATACACTCTAACATAATCTAAGCTAGTTGTCTAGTCCAGGTGCGGACTATATAATATTGCGAAAATTCCGGTCATCTTCGCGTGCAGACCTGTGACCCGCCATTTTTCTTCACGTTTCATTCCAAGCCCTTATACATGGCCGGTACAAAACTCACCACTTAAGTTATTTTCCCCGAGATTGCAGTTAAAGTTTCCATTTATAAATAACAGTACAGTAAAGTACAAAAATAGTCCCGAATTTATGAAAATCCGCTGTCCAATGCACATTGCAACAAGCACCAATATAACCATACACTCTAACATAATCTAAGCTAGTTGTCTAGTTCAGGTGCGGAGGATACAATATTGTGAAAATTGCCGTCCCCTCCGCGTGCGGCGCGGACCTGCGATACGCCATTTTTCTTCACGTTTCATTCCACGCCCTAATACACGGCTGGTTCGAAGCCCACTTCGTAATTTATTTTTCCCGAGATTGCACTTAATTGCAGTTAAAGTTTCCTTTAAAAAATAAGGTGTTTCATAGTAAAATAGTTTCGTTATGCAGTTAGGTCAAACTTAGCATGTTATGTGCTCATTATATTACATTTGTTTCAGTAAAATGAAAACTATATAATCATTAGATGTGGCCGCAACATTTAATATTTCGTAATTACTATGAAATGGGTTGACACATAACACTTTGCTTTTTATTTTCCAAGTAACATCACGTTTCCTAACTAAATTATCGATATTAACGTCCCACTAAAAATCACGGGTCTTCTCTAAAAAAACAATGTAAAAGAGAATCTGATCATACGCCGCCACGCTTAACTCCAACGGCTTACCGATACCTCTTTTACAACTTTATTTTTTGATATACAGACAATGAACCTTACGAATAGTTATCTATCTCTCTACATAGAATTTTTCCTAATTGTTCAAGAGGCAATAGAGTGAGTAGATAATTATTCTATAATGTAATTAGTATGCGTGGCGTACAGCGATGTCCGCGGTGGCAGCGATTTAAGGCGATTACACGCGACAGGCGGCGGCCCAGCTGTCGCAGACCTATTTGTTTACTATGTCGTTCACAGCTCTACTGGAACCGCTGTAATGATTCCAGAAACGATTGTGTAAGATGTTTGATTTTAAGACAAATCTCTAAGAATGTCAATTAAACGGTAGATTTTTTAAAAAAATAGTGGTTATTAATTTAGGGCTATAGTAGACTCAAGAAGTCATAGATGGTTTTTAGTCAGTAAAAGTCTTAGACACCCTCCCGCTCCACTCACAGCGGGAGAAGGTTATTTGATGATTTTCCATGCATCATCCAAAAAGGGGAACTGAATGCTGCCAACTATTCTTCTCAAAAATGTGGAATCCTCAGCTGATAGATTACCTGTGGTGTAGGTGTCACTATTTGAGTCTGATTTGTTGCCAGGTCAGAACTCATTTGCTGTTGTTCTCTCCGGATTGCGAGCTTTAGTTCGCTTGACAGAAACGAATCTCTCTAGCAACGCAGATATGTTCTATAATGGGAATTGTATGGAACCCCACGCAAACTTTAGCGTCTGAAGGCCTTGTTAATTTTGGTTAGGGCTATAGGCCGCATATTTTAAGCCCGTGTAATGCAACGGATATAGGGTGAATATTCGTAACTCCAGGTCCGGTCCAGGAATTTGGCTTAGCTGTACAGTCTGATAAATGCATGTTCGAAAATTGTCGGGCAATCCGTATTACGGCAAACATCTCGCACCCCATCTCTGACTGATCCCACTATTAGTCGATTGAAGTATTTCTGGTACCTGTTGCTTGTAAGTTTTGATACTATACATTTTAGGATATGTTATTTACGCTATGCAAACAATTGTTTTTTAAAGATTTAATTTACATTTAGTTTATGGAAACTAAGGACTAACCTAATATTAATAATAATATAAATTATACGGTGCCCTTCCTCCTCTCTCCTACACTATGATGTGCCCGACAGGGTCTACAAATGTACCAAATTGTAATATTCACCACCTTATAAAACCATTGTGGAACGCAATAAAGTATGGAGTATTGAGTATTAACCTAAAATTGCCTTTTTAGTTTTTGTGTTTACCATGGGTGGCATTCAATCATAACGCCTATCTAGTCGAAGGTCAACCTTTCAAAAATCGTTTAATTGAGGGTACATAAGAATTTAAACTGTGCTAATTACATTTAGCATCAGTATATGAAAGCCGTATTCGCCCTTCGTTTTACGAGTAAATATTATGAACATGCCGATAAATTTCTTTACCTACCTACCTACTGTCATTCATTTACCTACTTAAATGGCGCGAGCGAGGTATCGAAATAGGTAATTTCCGATCGTGACTCTGAAAACCATTTTGAAGGATCAGTACAATAATTCTTTAAAAAACTGTACAATTAAATCAGTTGCTGGATAACATCAGACGATCAGACGGCATGTCTTGTATAGCAAATTTGTGTATTTTTTCAGCCTGACGAAGTACCTCCTTGACGTACTTGATAGACTGCAAAAGCGAACGGTGCGCATTATGTAGGATGCTGACCCTACAGACTCTCTTGAGAACCTCCAGCTGAGTAGGGGCATTGCTCCTCTCTATGTCTATTACGCCCTGTGTTCTGAAGAATTTTGTGATCTATATCTGCCCGCTTCTTCTTCCTTCTCCCGAACTACATATCCAAGGCGTGCATGTGTAGACTATCAGCACTAGAACCAAAAAAATCATAAGCCGTCCCTTTTTAAGACTTTGAAGTTCTCCTTTGGCGTAATTCTGGGTTTACACAGACAATTATGCCGTTCTTTTTTAAGACTTTGGAGTTCTTTTTAGGCGTAATTCTGGGTTTACACAGACATTTATGCCGTTCCTTTTTAAGACTGGAGTTCTCCTTAGGCGTAATTCTGGGTTTACACAGACATTTATACAATCATGCGGACGCTTATTACTGTCCTTATGTCCATGAAATATAGATGTGGTATTTATGACGACTTACATAAGAAACAAATGAAACGTGTTTCACGTAGACTCTTACTCGATGCCTTTAAAAGATTTCAATGAATGATATCAGACATGGAACGTACAGCAGGAATATCACTGCGAAGGTTTATAAAACGATGTTTAAATAAGCTTGATCGAGTCCTTATTTGAGTTTGCCGATCAAACATCAGAGATTGAACAGAGTCATATGAGCAGCGTAAACCTAATCACGCAGAACCAACAGATACCGAGATCGGCCATTCGCAGGCGCTCAAATGTATTTGTGCTATCTGCCGCTTTAAATTAGATTCTTCTAACTCCATTGTACATTTTAAAGACAACGAGTAATTTTTGCCTTCTAAGCGATAAGGCCGCGAATTAAACGGCTTTTCATTTGCATATTACCTTTTGTTTTTATTTAATTTTGTTTGTCTATGAATAATATCAGATATATCTATTTTTTTATAGATTCAAATAAGTAAATTTAATCATTCCCGTAGTCCCCTTAGTAACTAATACTTTCTCTCGTTTTAAAAGAGATTTTTCTAAATACGTTATACTGTGATGTAAATTTAAAAGGTTATATATAATTATTGCACTCAAATTGGTTTACAAATCTTAATCCTTTTTTTTACATTTCTACATAAGCATTACAATAGTCACATAAGTAACTCTGGGGACAAATATCCATGCACACAAATATTAGTCCTGTAAAGGTATCGAACCCACGTTCTTCAGAGCGTAAAAACCTCCGCGCAGTATGGGTCGTCTAATGTGCATACCCAATATGCACCTAACCCAGCGACAAGCCGATCTGGGTCACTGCGCACCACGTACTTACAATATATTTTACATTTTTCAGCGCTTCACCGGTATCGGTTAATCGTACGCATATTACCTAACATTTAATATCTTATGAGTTTTATATTCAGAAGAGCTTTATTGAGCCAAACTTGAAAAAAAAATTTGAGATTTCAATATTTTCAATATAAATTTATCATAAACATTTTACGGTTTCTATTTACGCGATTATACATAATATGTACTACATAATACTCTATAGCCTGTTAGTTTCTTGTCTGTTCTTCTCAAAGGGCGGGGACTCGGAACTGGTACTTAGATTGAACTTACACTTTTTGTTTTGCATGTGAGTGAATCTAAGCTTCGTGATTTCAGTGTAGTCGTTTAATACTTCGTTTTTTTATAGTTCGTTCTGACGTTTGCAAGTACTATTCAATAGGTAATGAAGTACAAAATTTCTGATAAAACTCATTTGAAATTGAAATCGTGGCTTAACTATTCTACGTTCCGAAAATTTTACAGTCAATTCTACAATTACTGTTTTCTCCATATACAAAGTTATGTATGTATGTCTTTTGTGTTTAACATCAGCTAAATGTTCTTTTTTGCGGGTTCCGTTCTTATAATTTCTTTCCGTAAAAAGTGGTTTATAAACGTAATTGTTTCATTAAACATTAACAAATAGTACGGGCCGATTGTGTTACATATAAATTTACAGTTGACTAAGCTATAACAGGACTAACTAAAAAAAAACAATTTTAAACGCCATTTGGTAAGAAAGAATGCACATCCAGTCCTTAGAAGATGTAAATGTCAAAAAATCCCAAAATTACAAGTTTTCTTTTATGTAGATTCAGTGATTGAAGATCTTTTTTGTAAGTCGACAACTGTCCGATAGAGAGCGCCAAACACCAAATCGACTATCGTAGTTATGACTAAAAAATCATTAAACCGTTCCACTGTGAAATTGGAAAAATTACGGTATTATAAACACACTTCTGGTCAAAGTATAGATTTATATTCGGTTTAGTTTTAAACAGAGGCATGCTCTTAAAAGTTTGTACATTGCTAAGCTATTGAAATGACTCATTCAAGTTCATAGAATGAAGTGGACAAAGAAAAAGTTGTAGGGGAAAACTTTAAAATGGTTTCAAGAGTGTTTACGCCAGTGGCCGGTGAAGCATTCTTGGTGCATACAAATCAGTAAAACTGGCTAAGTTTGAATAAAACTTTGCAAAATTAACTTTGATCGCCTTTTAATGCCCCTGTCTTCTTCGAACGCAGTATCAAATTGCACTTTTATCAGCACCATCTTCCTTCAAGTCGTGTTTGAATGAGTTTCGTGTAAAGTTTAACTCATTTAGGCGCACTCCTCCGTAAAGAAACTAGTTAAATTTAACTCAAGCAGTTAGCGCCTTCCTCAACTCTTGTCTTTTCGAAGTTAATTTATAAACTTTGTATAAAAAGTTTCGCTAAGATAGTAGTTGAGGCTTTGATTTTGCTTTTTGCGTTGTTTGCTTCCAGTCTTGTGGGATCATTTAGTTCCGAACAAAGAGAAGTTTGGTCAAACCGATTTGAACACAGTCGATTATGCTGTGAGTTGGCGGCCGACTGCTGAGCAATAGGCAGCAATAGAATTTCAATTCCTGTATGTTTGGGTACTAGTATTGTATCTGGTCAAGGCTGTGGCAGCAGCATCGGCAGTGCACTTTTTGTAAACGATGACGATGACCCGAGAAAGGTTAATTTTGTCACTATTTTAGTGTAGTGAAAATGTGCATCTAGGTTTACCAATAATACGCATACAGTAAGATGGGTTCGTAACCATTTGATCGTAAACACTTTGAAGTTCAATAAAGTACTTTCTACTAGACTCGTCTTATAAACTGTGTACTTAGCGGGCTTTATAGCACACTCCAATGCGCCCAATGAGTGTGTAACGTTCTTCCTATTGTTGATTAAACGACGACGACCGATATGGCGTGGTGGCGAGTATACCCGCATTCCACTCCTGAGGTCGTGGGTTCGATTCCCACACAGGACAAATATTTGTGTATATAAATATGAATATTTGATCTGGTCTGGGTGTTTTTCTATGTATATTAAGTATGTATTTATGTATGTTTATCCGTTATTTAGAATCCATAACACAAGTTCTTAATGATACTTATCTTGGAACTAAATAATTGGTGTAAGTGTCAGAAATATTTATTTATATAATTAAAAAAAACTATGAAAAGACAAACATTTAATTTATTTACTAGCATCATTGACTAAATCTAACTTCGATGACCTTAAATATGTTTCTTGTTGTCCAAGGTAGCGGCTGTGGCGAATTCCAAACGAAGGCACTGGTATTGTTCGTTTTGAAAAATTGAACTGTAAGCAATAAAAATTATACTTACAATTTATTCCTAATAATTTATTATGACAGTTTGTATTTTCGTCCTTTGCAAACATGTGTAAAGTACCATTGCTAACAATGACAATTGGATAAGAAATTCCATTTCAGTACTTATAACATTTGTTGTCTTAGTTTTGGGCGAAATAAATATAATAATTACCTTAATGTTAAAAAATGGTATATACATTTAAATGACAATTATTTATGAGTACGTGTTACGGAATACTTAGATTTAAAAATAAATAAGAGCATATAAATTCAGTCAAATTCAATTTAATTTGTGTTATGTGGTAGAACATTTTTATTACTCTAAAGAGGGATCTGATAAGTACTTCCATCATGTTATTTTAGGCCGAAGTAGTCATAAAACCATTTCTTGTCAAAACTTTTCAAACATATCCATAACCGCTTTGTTAGTGACATGTACCAACGGTTTAACATCCTTTCTATAGGACGTAAACGCTCGATAAGATTTGCTACTATAATGGTTAATGGTAGCTCTTTCAGGCTACCTACCATAAAATCGTTTGATAAAACTGGAAAAGGTAATTTAATAAACAATAAGTAGAAAATAGTATATGAACAAACAATGTTGAATGCAACAGAGGTACTTTAAGACTTTCTTCTGTCTATTCTAGTCTTAGATTTTGTTGTTTGCTCTGTGTACTTTGCACAACAATTTCGCCAGTGTCCTATGCATAGTTATTATATTAGACAAATAAATCAATATCAAGAAGTTAAATGTATGTAGATAGATAGATAGAAAATTCTTTATTGTACACCAAATTAAAAATAAAACAAGAAAACAGTTGCAAAAGAAAAGCGATACAATTGGCCCCGTACTTACAGCACCCGTGCACATCACATCACATGTACTTCTAACCGCTAGTACTAATAGGCGATAATACAGTTAAAAGCGAATAAAATACTCGTACATCACTTTCAGTAAAATAACATATCACGTGACAAATCAAGTGCGCATCCGCGTTTATGGCGAGTGAATAATAAGGGCTTTAGTCCTAATCTCTTATAAAACCTCTTGTCTGTTAAGAAACATAGATATGACAACTCTAATCTGTGCAAAATTGGCTCCGGTGTTTGGTGGGCAGGAAGTAGGGCTGTGACATCGATCGAAAAAAAAACGATTATTAATTAATCGATTGTCTTCTTAGGATGAAAAATCTATTTTTCTTTTTAAAATTATTATAATTATTAATCGATTATTTTACATTTTTTTCACATCCGTTGCAGGTAGGTGATTAGAGATTGTCATGTTGTCTTGGTTTTGCTTTAACTTTTTATTACATTCATTTAAAAAGTATCTGTTAACTTTATTAACATAACATACATAATCTAACGCCTATATATTCTATTTGGACTGGGCAAAAAGTTCCTTCCTATTAAAAAATCAATAAGGATCTTAATGCACCCGCGTAATTGCAGATGCAAAATACTTTTAACTGAAATAATTTATTGATTCAGGCGTTACTTTGCGGAAATCCATTGTAAGCAAGTGATGGATTAAAAATATCTTTGTAACAATTCCCGCGCTACTATAATTTCCCGAAAAATCAAGAAACCATTCAACACCATTCCATTTGTGTTGAATGGTTTCTCGATTTTTCGGACTGACACCTAAAACACTGACACTTAAAACACTGACACTTAAAACACTGACACTAAAACAATTGTGTAATTTTACTTCAAACAATGTTTGGATGTAGTAAGGGGTTGAGTCGATTTGGTTGCTCGCGAGTGTAGTTACATTCTGTCAGTATTTCTTTTTTTAATAGAAAATAGAAAGTATATACAACAACAAAGATTGTTTATATCAGGAATGCTAACTGGCAGCTTTTACTAGAATGGAATATTATGGTAACAGGGAACAAAACTAGTTATTTTTTACCTTTTTCTCACAATAAGCGTTTGGAGCTGGTATATCGAGTGGCTTTAAGTTCCTAAACGGAGCCCCGAAGGAGAAGGCTGGCTTGGTCTTCCTCACGTAATTGAAATTCGGTTCATGCTCGCCTGGGCCAGGCAGCTCTTGTGGCTTCAAATCTCGCGGCATGTAGCCTAATGTGTATGCTGGTGGTTTGCTGAAAATACCGTTAAATTTGTTTTATGTATTTGGTATAGTAAAGTATTTCGGCAGCAAAGCATGAATATAACCACCATTTGGTAGCCTATTTAATAATACCTAATAATATTTTTGATTTGATTCAACAACACTTATACATAATGTAGGTTCAATATAATAATAATATAATAGCTTGCTGTTACTATAAAAAGTAAATGCTTATATGATAAAAGCTATTTTAACCCCATCACCAATTGCGCACAAATATAATATGAATGATGACATACATTACGAATCGAATACAATATAAGAAAGTACGACAATATTTGAAAAAACCGGCCAAGTGCGTGTCGGGCCACGCGCAATATAGGGTTCCGTAGTCACCCTTTGCCATAATGTCGCTATATGAACAGGTTCAGCTATTCCCCGATAGATATCACTACTACGGTATGAATGAAATTTTAATACATTTAATACAAAAATTTATTTGATTGTCGTCCATTACTCGAAAACCAGTAAAGCCTACTTAGCCGTGATAGTTTTCCTTTTAACTTCATTATATATACTACTATTGTGAATTTTTTCAGCCACTCTGAAAGTACCGTTTACCTGGTGGGGGGGGCGGATACTGAACTCTATCAATTTTTTCCACATTAAAGCTTAATGTTTCGAAAACGGATCCCTAAATCGAAAAATGGTTTTAAGAAACTCGTATTACTTTTGAAAGACCTTTCTAACGATACCCAACATGATAAGATAGACTCGAGAAAAAAAAATCATTCCTACTTTACGTGTAGGGGAGGTACGTTACAAAACAATATTTTTAAAAATTTTATTCTACAGGTTTGTCGACGTGATTAATATGTATACCCACACCAATTTTCAGCTGTCTAATGTTAATAGTCTCTGCGCTAACCCGCGGACGGACGGACGGACGGACGGACGGACGGACATGGCGAAACTATAAGGGTTCCTTGTTTACTACGGAACCCTAAAAAGGAGGAGTGTCTGATACAACTTGCGATCAGAGTTTTGTTGACAAAAAAATATTTTCTTTAATTCATTGTTTTTATTTCAAGGGATTTTCCTATATTTTTTATGAATTCTTTATGCTATAGAAACTGTAGTGTTGTGGCCAGTTTTTCTTAACATACTTGCCAGGTATAGGTGGTTTGTACATATTAGGCGGTGGGGTCCACTGGTCCCACGCTTGGTACGGCGGCCGAGCAGCTGGCCTCATGCTGTAGACCGGAGCCCGCTTGTACCGGATCTGAATGGTGCGTGGTGCGTGGGTCCCCGGCCCCGGCACTTTCATTTTACTACTAGGCGGATCGATCTGGGGGGACACCACCCCATGTGTCACCCTGAACGGTCCTAAAACAAAATTAATTGGATTAGTAGCTCTAAAACTTGATAAGGCTTTCGACGAAAATAAAAAAGTTCACTATAATTGGTAATTCGATGCTGCTGTAGTAAAATTAGGTAGATATTAATTCATATTTTTTGACAACTCATATAGCTCTAATAGCCCCATAAGCTGAGCTTGACATATGGGCACTGAAGATAAACATAGTTACATAATTGTTTCTTTTTGTTAAAACCTCCTTATAATACATAGAGAAAACCGAAACCAAAACGAGAGACTTCAAACAGCGTGACGCCAGACACCTTTTAAAGTTGGTTTGTAAAAGTACTACAGTTTTGGAATATTTATAAGCTGAAATGATATACAACATGTAACAGAATAAGGGTTACACCAAGAAAGTAGTTTGTTATAAATCGGCTACTCAATCGATTAAAAATATTTAAAAAATAAGTAATTTTTTAAAAAAATTTTTTTTTTTTATTTTTTGTTTTTTTTTTTTGCGGCACTTTTCGGTGCTAAGCGATGTGTGCGTGCGTGTCTCTCTGTGTGTGTAGGTCGGTAGGCTAAAGCGCTAATATGTCCATACGATTTGCCCTCGATGAGTATAACTAGTAACTTAAATAAACCATATTTAATTAAATAAAAGTAAAATTATTTTGCATGTTTTTTAATTATAATTAAATATTCTAATTGGGGTGTCTGAGGGTGTGCGTTAATTCTGTGCCATGTTGTATACATACAATTTTTACATCATGATTGAAGGCCACACACATACCTATAACAATAGTTTTAAATGTAGTTTACTCAATTTTATATCTTTATATTAAGATAAGTAAAATTTTAGGTACATAAAAACTTAACTTCATGTACGTTAATATATATTTTAAAATTCTTTGTGTGGGATTTATATTAATTAGCAGGCGATCGCACGCTCCTGTTTCCAGAAGCTTCCAAGTCTCAAACCGCGATTGCGACGACTACTTTCCATGTCGCATGCTTAAAGGAATATAGACAAAACTCAAAAAAGACTATTTTTGGGACATCACAAATGAAGATCTGCTAAGAATACTTGTCCTACTTGTAAGCGCATTAAATTGATACTCATTTAATAATAAGTAATTCTGCTTATGTTTTTAACGTTTGATTAACATTGATTCGATCTCAGAAAGAAATAGAAAGACTGTATACGTACATAACTCAAACCTGACCTATCTATTAATGGGTCGATGTTCCTTTAAGCATGCGATGTGCTCTGGCTGAAATATTTCTGTTTTTAGTTTTATTCCCTCACTATTAATAATAATTTAAAAAAAACTTTTCAGACCAAAGATCCATATTTACGGTTTTGTATACTAATCATCATAATTATAACAGCCTTATAACGTCCACTGCTAAAAATTAGCCTTCCCAATAGATAACAATCTATTAAGGGATTTGCTTATAGTCACCACGCTGCCTAGCCGGTTGGTGATAGCAGTTCAGCCAGTACGCAAGATAATGCTTCTGCTCATGGTAGGATTTCTTTTCGTCGACTCTTACGCCTCATAAGCTGAGAGGGGGTGGCACGCTGAGAGGAGGTGGCACTATTCTAGGGCAGCACCACACGAAAGAGGATTCATAGTTTGCAATATCTGTACGCAATTTGTTTGCAATTTGTACTTCGTCTTTTTCACGTAAGGCCTTTTTGTTATTTTTTTTTTTACAATAAATTAAATATATATCTTATTTTATTTAAGGTACTGTATACATAAGCCCAAGAACAAATTCCCAATTAATTTATAAGTCCTTGATTGAAAATACTTATGAATCGTCTAAAAGGAAAATAATATAATTGATAAGATCTTGTCTGAGAGAAAATATTTTCTAAAAAACATCGGACCGAATTCAGTTAGTTTTTCGTTACTGAAGCTAAATACAAAAAGTATGAAAAGTTAACCTTTTTGTGCGAAACCTCTTTTAAAGTAAGTGAAATGGAGAAATATACGTAGTTTACGGAATCTTTGATATTTAGTTTATTGAATATCGATATTGACCCAATTTTAATAAGTAATGCTTATAAATATAGAATCATAAAAATATATGAGACATATTACACAGCGACATTAAGTCCCAAAATAAGCAGAATTTGTTTGTTATTTTTAATATAATATGTATAATATATTTTCTGACAATTACACCAATTATTTAGTTCCAAGATAAGTATTATTAAGAACTTGTGTTACGGATACTAAATAACGGATAAACATACATAACTACTTTTTTATAAAAATACATACTTACTATACATACATAGGTATACACCCATACCAGAACAAATATTCATGTTCATGCACATATAGATTTGTCCTGCGTGGGAATCGAACCCACGACCTTAGGAGCGGAGAACAAAAATTCTCGCCACCACGCCCCATATCGGTCGTCAAAGAAGTAAAAGCAATTGTGATAAATTAAGCAATACGTCGTTATTTTAAAAATTCTATCAATCGCAGCCCTTGAAGCCAATCTTAAGGGTCCTCCTCACGACGACACAATTGATGCCAGCATGCTGCCGGATGCCATCAGTCCATCTTTTAGGTAGTCGTCCTCTACCGCAGGTATTAGGGCGGGGTCGCCATTCCAACAATATTCTCACCCAACGACAGTGGTTCATTCTGGCAATGTGTCCTGCCTATCTCCTTTTTTTATTACTTATTACTATTATTATTATTTAGTCCTTATTGCACACACCTCATATTACAATGTACCAAAAGGCGAACTTAATGCCATTAAGCATTCTCATTGCCAGAGACATTAAAGGCGGTGCAAGTAATATTTATAGTTATGATATACTTACATAGAATAGTACGCTGATCTACATAAAAATACACACGCAAACACACATATATTCGATATATATATATTTATATGTATTTTATTTATATTTATATATATCTATATCGAATTGTACTCAAAAACATATATATTTGAAAGTCAAGTCTTTAAAAGCTGCTTTACTTTTAGCCAATCTAACATTTTTTACGCTTTATTTCTTCGACCACATCGGCTTCTTTGATTTTCTGCCGAATCCACTCATTTCTTCTACGGTCCATGAGGGTGATACCTAGCCTACCTAGAGTGGATCTCTCCATAGCCCTCTGATCGACGCGTAGCTTCTCGACGAACTTTTCTCTTGAGATGGTTGTCTTCATGCCATAAGTGAAGACAGGCAAGACATACTGAATTTTAATTGTTATTTTGCGAAATATCAATTAAAGATAAACTTTTAGTCGATAATAATCGAAATTATTTTTACTTCACTCCACTGGAACTTCACATACACATACAATTCTTCTACGAAATAAATTTACGTAATCAGTATCACCTAACCCCACAAAGTTTAATATAAACTATTTTACAAAATAGTGAAAAACTAACAATAGTAAACTTGCACCAAAGAGTTTCATTATCAGCGGCCACCGAATAAAATGAAATCGCCAGGACGCCCTGCAAAAGAAGCCTCATACATTATTGAACGGAATTAAGACTCACCGCTTCTCCCAAATCCTCGTATGTTGAACGTGCGGGCCTTTGGAGTAGTCACGGGCTTTTGAAAGGACACCGGCGTTTTGTGACCGAAAGTGTAAGCCGGCGCACGCTTTATCTTCGAAAATCCCTTTCCACCTGGTACAAGTTTCACTTTAATTGTCACATTCTTTTTCTAGTGAATTGAAGTGGAAAGTAATCAGTAAAGTGATTTTTATTGAAGATGTAGCATATTTATATATTTCAATAGTAGAAGAGGGTTTGCCATCAGACATACTGGTGATCTGGTCGAGGCGGCAAGAAACCTGTGGATGCAGTCGTTCCTAGATTGATCTGCTTGGAAAGCAGTTAAAGAGGCTGTACAAGAAATAATTTCTTGCGGCTGATATGATGATAGCTAAAAATTATAGTCAGACAAATGAAGGTATCCAGACGAAGATTTAGTGAACCTTCGTTGAAAAATTCAACACAAACGGTCCCCAGTCTAAAAAATAACCTCTGTAAACAACTTTAACGTTTTCAACTTCTTACAAACATAACAATGTTTCTTGTAATAGATAACCGCGGTAAAAAAAAATAAAGATTGAGGTCTATTTGTGTATCAAATTACAGTTGATGCCGTTCAGCTGAGAAGCGATATTTCCCTAAGAATATACAGTAGATATAAAAAAAAAATTATAACGCAAGAGAAAAATCTCCCTTGTTTGTATTATTTTATAAGCCGTTATGCGCCAGCTTTTATTGGAAACCTAGCCTTTTTAGCGCTTTGTAAACTATTATTTTTATAAATGTTCCTGTAATAACTCATTTTGTTTCTGATGCTTAGCTATCCCTGAGAAAAGTTATTTAATTTATTCTATATATGCATATGAAAATATTTCGGAAGTCACTTTAGCCTTCACCGTGTTACAGGCAGTTATCCGATAAACTACAAGCGCCTTAAGTTTTGGTAGCTACTAATTAGTAAGATCGATAAACATTGTACGTATATTGCATCGTACGTAAATCAAAAAAATATATTAAAATGTCCAAAATGGTTTATTACCACTGTAAAGGATTAGTCAAACCAAAACCAACAGTAATCAGTAATCAAGTCTGATCTGCCTCATCTTCGTAATTTCGCTAGCTGAAGTGCTGCACCGTCATCATATAAGCGTCAATCCTGAATAACGCATCTATTTTATACTCACCGATCATCGGTACAACCTCAGGGCACTTCCATCCGTTCGATAGATCTTCCCTTTGGCGAGAAGCACGTTATTAAATACACGACCTTTGTTATGTTTACACAAATGTGATATAACTACTCTATTAATGTGATTCGTCATATTGACTCCACCTTGCCTGATGGTTAGCAGTCTATAGTCATATAAAAAAAAAGTTAGAGAGCTCTATACCGTGGAATAAGCACGGTAACAAGCGCACTCGCAACGACCTACAATGACCCACGACCCGTTTAAAAGACCCAGGTCTCTCAAAGCTGGAAAACATGTGCAGGATTCCAAAGTCGACTGTTGTTTCGAATGTTTTTATACAATAGTTTACTCAAATGTTACTTACAAAATATTTCAGGAGGTTCATATTGTTGAGGTCCAGGAGACTTCTCTTTTCTTATCCCCCTCCGTTCTGTTGGTTTGGCTGGGTTTTGCTTCACCAGTTTCGCCCTACATTCCCATCCCCACGGCATTGTTTTCAATAAAATTTATAGAAAAGAGATACAGTACATTGTCATGTACCTGTGTCAAACAATTGTATTGTCAATTTGACACTGCCTGTTGATATTAAAAAATTGCTTAGGTTTATTAAAGAAAAAAGGTCGTAACTTTATAACGCTTCTCCTTTTTATGACAGTTTTTTTATGCTAGAAAGTAATTTCTCGAAGGTGCGATGCAGTGACTCTGCACACTAGTCGCTGTATAATTTCTACTCTATTAAATATTACTTTTTAAACAACACGATCAAGCGCAGCAATACGGCAAGGCGCAATTGATGAGGTTCTATTGCTTTCGGCTCACAAAAGGCTAGAAAGTCTATAAGCCGCAATTCAGTATGGGGCCTTTGTCAATAGGTTCGAAAATGTTTAAACTTATCATCACACTTACTTCGAAAAAAAAAACAATGAATCGCAGCTTTGAACAAAAATTTGTAGCTTACCACAGCCTATTTTATGTCATGTGTTATCTACTGGTGTGTGATGAGACGCCTCTCATTGCGGATCGATGGCGACACCAAGGATCTAACGCCGCCTTCGATTGTTTTAAATTTAGTTAAATACATGCTGTTCCTACGAGAAGCTGTAATACAGTAAAATGAAGGGAATACGGTCGACCCAACCGGACTCCGACATAAAGTGGTAACGTCGCATAGTACCAGAGCTCACTTGATTCTGGGCCAGAAACGTCCGAGACCAAGCTGACCCTGGCTATACATTGCTTGGAACGGCAGGTCATGAATTAGCAGACTGGAACTAGGACAAGAAATAACTGGGGTACTAATTAGGGCGTTACTAATTGGCGGCAGAATATGCATGCCCTGGGTTGATATCTACCTAGACGTCCGCTGCCTCAAAGAAAACAACGATCTGAAAAACCCATATAAGGTTATATTTAATAAGGTTATACTTGTAAATAATTAGTCAAGGCAAATCGAGGCACAACGTGTTGCTGTTTACATTTATAATTAACAAGCAATTGAAATTAATTAGCGTGTTCCAATTAATAATTAAATAAATTAATTTCATTGCCGTCAGACCCGACAAACCAATTTAACGTTGTACATACACATCAAAAGTTAATAACAAGCTTATTTATAGTAATTAGCAGTACTTGTTTAACGATTATATATTTCAAAAACTTAGTTTCTCTAATAAATCATGATCGATCGATGACATTATACCTATAATACTAGTAGCGCCCCGCGGTGTCACCCGCGTGGTCCCCGATCCCGTGAGAATACAGAAATAAAAAGTAGGTGTCATATGTCTTACTCCAGGTTATAAACTAGATGTGTGTCAAATTTCATACAAATACGTTTCGTAGATTTTAAGTGACAGTAGCAAGCCCTAGATTTGCTTAAAATATTTTTTACTAAATTGTACTGATTTTTTCAACAAACAATAGTCTACTACGTCCTAGTTTGTTTATTTACCTATAGTTTAGGTGTTCAGTTGTATTCGTCGACATAAATTTATGGACGCCTGCAAAATTAAGTACTTTACAAATTGCAAAATTAAGTATATTATAAATTGCAAAATTAAAAACTGCGCTTTCAAAATTGTAATAACTTTATAGCTGCTCTATTTGTGTGCTATATCTATGTTTTATGTTACAATTTACTAATATATAGTAGTTTAAAAGATAGCTGATAAAATTTGCCATAAATCGTTTTCTTATTATAAATCTTTCACTTACATCTATGGTTCAGAAAATAAAATTGGAAGTACTTAGTTTATAAATCAGTGTAAATTTATCTCTAAACTCTTTTTTATGTCTAGGCTATAGACATCAAAAAATATTTTTCTTAAAGCAATATAACTGTGTTTTTTATTACTTACTTTTATGTTAATTTTGATAACAGCTATTTTTATGTTCTTGTTTGTTTAAGGCATAAAACTTAATTAATAAATAACTAAAAATTCTATCATACCTCAGCAAGAAGTCGATTATAACAAAAGCGAGTTACAGTTAGGCTAATCAATTATTGAAACTGCAGACAGCGGGTCCGTGCCCGTTGCATCCACGATTTTACGAATAGCCGGGATCGATACGGCAAACCTAATCAGTTTAGTCGGGATCGGGGACTATCGCCACACGCTAAAATAAATGTCACCTCTACCACAGTAAAGACACAAATGGTAAAAAATCTTAATGACAAATTCAATAATAGCTGTCATCGGTTCGGCACTTTTCTTTCTTCTTGGAATAGTAATTTGAAGGACTATCGCCACACACTTAAAAAAAAGTGACAAATGGTACAAAATCTTAATGATCTCAAAATCTTCAATAATAGCTGTCGTCAATGCGGCACTTCTCTTTCTTTTCGGACCAGTGATTATAATATTTACCAGCTAATAACTAATAATAGCTAAAAACTATCAGTTGGAAGTAATGTATTTCAAGAATCTTCCAAGAGTTGATAAGGCTAGTTAGATAAAGAGTTAGACAATTGTATTTATTAATAAAATTTAATACTTGTATGTTATTCTACGGTGTTTAATTGTTTTAAAAATTAGGCCAATGGGCCGTATCACTAGAATGGAGAGATTTCATTGTTTTCCCAACTCATCATCATCAGTCCATCTTCTCCTCAAAGGTTCTCTCCATCGGCATGCAACTGACCTCGATCTTTTGCTCTTCGCCTTCGACCATTGTTAGCCATTTTATATATGTCGTCGCTCCACTTAGCTGAAGGGCATACGCTACACTTTCCGAGCGGTTATCGGTTTAACGGCAGGTACGACCTTCCCTTTTTCCCACCCACAGAATTCTTTGGGTTGTCCCACCTATCAATGACTTATACCCTATGATATTATTATTATTAACTAGCTGACCCACAGTGACTATATATATCTAGATGTTATATATTTCTGTGAGCTGACCCGACGAACTTCATATCGCCACATTTTTCAATCTTTCAATGTTTTGTCAATACCCTCACTGATGGTTTCTCACAACCAAGTAAGGTTACTATACTAACTTACATACTATTGTGAAAATTAGAAATAAAACTGTACTATTTTTTTTTAAATTAATATAAACCTTATTTTAGTGACAACGAACAAAAAGTAAAAAGAACTATCCATTTTGTTGCAGTCGTTCGAAAGTTATGCGCGTACATACATCTCCGCGATCCACTTTAATTATACAGGCATACATTCTCGCCTGTATGCGGCATATTATATGCCCACACTTTGTCAATTATATTGTGAACCTATTGCCGCTTACCGGGCACTGTTATGTTCGCCAGAGTCTCGTCCGTTGATCGGCAGGTGCACCACTTGCAGGTGAGGTTGACTTGGGCTCCTTAGGTCTCAGTATTATGACTATATACTTCCATTATTCCACTATATAATTCCATTCAAAAAGATTTTCACAATAAATGTGCTTAATTGAACTATTTAATGTATTAACAGAGTTCAGACTCTGCCATAAGGTTACTACTGAATTGAACTCCACCATCATAGTCAAATATTAATAGTAGAATATATTGGACATTGTTTCTCATATAGTCGTAAGTGAAAATATAGTAGATAGCATTCACCGATCATACAGCAATAGCTAAGCATGACCATTGTTTATTGTATATTTGCTATTCCATTTATTTATATTTCCATGAGGCTAAATATGGAATAGCGCTTATTTTATGTATGTTGTGAACACCCCTGTATCACCTATATGTGCAAATAAATATGATTTTATGATACCGTAATGCAAAGTGTCTCGGATTCCATTTCCGGACACCTATGACTATGTCAAGTTGTGTGCATAATTATTGCTTGCTCCGTGCCTCATGAACATCTATGGCAGTCGTTAAAATGAGTAAGAGTTGTCTATAATCCATGTTTTCCTCCGTGCAATAACTGAAATTCAGCCAAATCTGGTTGGTTGGTCTATGGCACTACCGGGATAAATGCTATGATGATGATGAATGCCGGGATAAATGTTACTGAATGTTCTTCAGATTCAGTAGACGTAGAATATCATATTAGCCAGATGCACTTTACTAGGTGTTTGTATTTTTTAGTTAATGGCACTATAATGAACACAAAATAGTCAGGCATATCACCTACCATGAATTCAATATGACGTGAAGTCATTTCATGTTTACACGAACGGTAAACAAAAAACACACCATATTGAGCACATTTCCTATAAAAGTCCCAATGGATTAAACCGTGGTTAACGTTTACTATCTAGTGAAATTCTTGTCATATTATGACATAAAGTGAGCAAATAATATGAGCTTTCTTGAATGACATGAAGAACTGTTTTACTATTCCCAATTGACTATTCGCCAACCTTTGTTCTTTGTCCAGCTGCACACGGCCCGATAAAGAAGAATAAAAATCCCTTTTCAACGTACCCTTTTTGCGGTAACAATGTGACAGGCGGGCCGCGTTATGTCAGTTGTATTGCGATATTTGCGATACGCCGTCGTCGATTCAATTATTATGAGTTCAATTTGTTGACGCTTTCCTTTTCAGGACGTTTGATTGCCGTTTTGATCAGCGAAAAGCTTAGTGGCTTTTACACAGTGGTCTAATAAGAACTTATGTCACCCGATCACATATTTTGGCTTCCTTCTTTTAGAAATCTTTGGCCGAATAGTGATGTGGTCAAATTATTGTAAGAAATGTACTTTATTATTTTCTGTCCGTGTCTGTTCGTGTGTGTAAGTTCGTATCAATGGAAGCAAAGACTGTTTGTGCTCATTAATTTCAGTCATCAATTAAGTATAGGCACATATTACGTTACACATTACGTTTACCATTATTTTGGAGCAAACACACAGATGAGATAACTTAAGCAATTGCACTGTGATTGTCAACTAATATTAATTCGGTTGTTTTATACTATAGATACATTTTCTGTTTTATTAATAGAAAAGTAAGTGGGTGGCACTCTCATCTCACGGGGAGTCCTAAGAGTAGACGAATAGAATCCTACCAGATGATAGGCAGTAGTGTCATTCTGCATACAGGCTGAATATGCGATCACCAAACCGCCTGCCCAGCTTGGTAATTATGGAAAAGTACCCCCAATATAATAAAATATTGAAGTGGCTAAAATAATGACGAGTTGTCCACGCTATAAAAATAAAATAAGCAAAGCGGCTAAGTTAGACTAGAGCATGATTGAAAGTTATGAAAGATATAAATAATATTAATATGATCTATTAAAAACATAAAATTTTTTTTCTCCAATACGTCTTCGCACTTATGACATCTAGCGTCAACTAGCAAAACTACGTATCAGTATAGAAGTGGGCGAAGTTTTACACCTCGCCCCGCGCAGTGCCACGCATAATTTAAAAGAAAAGTTAAAGTACAATACTCTTTGTACTTGCTCTCTGACCTGTATCGACTTTATTGTTTTCGGTTGTTTGTTTTGCCCGGAAAGTTCTCTTCGATGTTTGTAAAGAATTTAGGACATTTTTATACAAAAAAATATTATCTTACATATTTTTTCGTTTCCCATTCCCTTAATAAATTATACAAACACTCTTGACTTAAATGGTTAAATATTGGCAAATTCATTTATTTTTATTTAACTAGTGGTGCGCTTGCGACTTTGACTGCGTGAATTTGATTTTATATCACGCATCTTGTTTAAGTAACTTCAACGTATTATTAGACCTAAGAAAATAGATTCACTTTTCTAGCTTTCCATACAAACCTCGATCTCTACCCTTTACTACCTTTTTATCGCATTAAAAATCTAAGCTTATTTTCAAACTGCTTATGTTCTTTTAAGAAAACTTTATACGAGGAAGTAAAAACTGTTTACTGTTCATAGTTAATTGAATATAGGCGTTATTTCAATTCGTTCATATCTGATTGAATATTAATTTATGAGACATGAGAGATATTCCAATCGATAGATCTAAAAATTTTACACTATTTATTTATTATATTTTTGAGTGAGTAGTTTGAAAATTTTGACTGAAGATATTATGTTCTTTCTCATGCCAGAAATGTTAATTCGTTTCGATGCGAAACCAAGACAGACTTTCGCGTTTATCATATTAGTATGGATTAGCATTATGCAAAAATTCGAATGAGGGCAAGAAAATATTGTAACTTTTCGCTTAAACAACAGATTACACGATACTTTAATTGTAATTTATTGCCTCATTCAACTGTAATTTAAAAGGTACTCGTTTCGATCTCCTTAAGTTCTCTTCTTTCGGTTGGTATTGTTTATTCAGTCGTTTAGTTCAAGAGATAATAAAAAAAATATTTTAAAATTTGCAAAAATTTATGACATGTAGAATAAGGATATATTGAGAGGACATATTGAGAGCTCACAGATTATTTGTTAAAGCGACATAAAAGAACTTTATAGTTGAGCATTTAAAAATATGGAGAAGCTAAAGGAAATATGCATCTTGCCTGTTCGCTGTGCCTATAAACACATTTACAATTGTTTTATATTAGTAGTAAAACATCGAAACCAAACAATATAGGGGATTATTACCAAACAAGATCTAAAGTTAAACCAGGTTTAAAACTAGTGCTGTCACTGTCTTCATTTTATCAAATAAAAGTGACAGCACTAGTTTAACTTAAGATCTTATTTTGTAATAAGCCTCATTGAAGCTCAGAAAGGGGTAAGGTTTACAATACCTTAACAAAATGCTACAAGTTATTTCAAAGAAAATCCTGATCAAGAAAAGGTTTTACCCAATTGAATAATATTTTTTAATGAACCAATAAATAAATATATTAATAACAATACAGTAAGGCCGGCTTGCACAACTGTTCTTAATTAGATTAAGCAAAATTTTTGTAAAAAGTCATTGCATCTCTGTTATTTGTTTGAAGTTGAGAGGGAAAGATCGATGTTTTAAACAGATTTGGTACTAATCCTGTTTGGATTAGTGACCTGTTGTGCAAGACACACTGAGTTATGAAATTTTACACTGAACGATGCTGTGGTTTGCAGTCCTTTTTACATAATTATGATATTAAATAATAATTCTTATACACTCTTGTTAATATTTTTTAAATTAATTAACATTTTTTTAATTAACATTTTTTAATTAATAACTTATAAAATAAAGTATTTGTAATTGATAGTTTTCTTATTGTGTACCTTTCACCTGTTTTTTACAAATTTAGTCTGTCAAGTTTCTTTCCCACCAAGACTTTATTGTGAGCTTAATATAACAGCATTTCCTCGATTTTCACATCAGTGGCAGTTAAAAGGTTTTCATTTGTAACTGGTACATCTGAAAAAAAAAGTAAAACATATACTTTTACTACTATGAAATAAAACCAACAGTTCCGGTTTTACTATTCTAATATATTTTTTTTTTGGTTAACCTGATGCAAATTTGCCTGATGCAAGTTTGTTTTTTTTTGCATTTATAATTTTTATAAAAGTTATGAGACGTAATGTATGCTAGTAATAATCAATTCAACCGCGGATAAATCTGATTTGTCTTTTTTAAGAATAAAATAATATATTATAGTGGGTAAGACGCGCAAATGCGCAGTAATGAATAATATAAAGTACACTGCTGAACATTTTCTTTCCCAAATGGGATATTGGCCCATAACCACCACTCTGGGCAGGCGGATTGGTAATCACAGTTCAACCAGTACGCAGAATGACGCTGCTGCCCATCATCTTGTAAGGTTTCTCTTCGTCGACTCTTACGACTCGCCATGAGATGAAAGGGGGCGGCACTAAACTTGGCCGGCACCATACGGCGCAATGAATAGTATACAGGCAGTTAAACTTAAGAATTTTCACGGATGCTCCACCGTGAAACTTACAAAAAGATTTCTCAAGCATAATTCTCTGTCGTTCTGTTAAGATGTGTAGTAGTACCACTCAAAATGGCTTAAAAGAATAATATATAGCATGTCTTACCCAGGCACACATATTTTTCAGTATACCCGCTATCTTGTCTTGAAAACTTTACTGCTTGCCTCAAACTGTCCACTAATACGTATCCCAAACAAATCGGCGGCTCTCCGACGGCTTTAAAAAAATAAATAAAATATTTTTAAGACAAGTAAGGACACCTTTTCGACTTAAATTGCCCCTGGAACCCCTGGAATCATTCGTGACTCAAATGTGAATAATCCTTTTTCACTATGGAGAGCTGCATGTCCGTAAATTTTAATACGCTAATATTATGTAAAATCTAGTCTTATTATATACATACATACATAATGTCAGGTCATACTACACGCCCACATTTTGAATATATTATTGGTCCCACGTAATAGGTGGCGAGCCTTTTGCCGCTTATCGAGAACTAATATGTTTGCCAGAGCCTCGTCCGTTGATCGACAGGTGCACTACTTGCAGGTGAGGTTGGCTTGTGCACCTTAGATCTAGGTACATACACACTATAATAGAAGTATAATAGTAATATAATAGTAATAATATAATAGTAGTATTTATAAATAAACGGAAACTGAGGAAGCGCTTTGCTCTATTTACTGATAATTATCTATTTACGATTGTTCTTGCGTGTGCACGTTGTATTACCCAAGTGAAGTTTACAAGTGTAGCTTCTTTAAAAGGTAGAGTCCGCTCTACGCACAACGCGCTGCGATTAATTAAAGTCAGGTTTTGGTCAATCAAAACAATACGTATTTGAAAGCACCTTACTGTTTTCAAAAATATATATAATTTTATCGTAAATATTTATATATTATACAAACATATTGTTCATATTTATTTAAAACTATTAAAATTTAATTGCTAAAGTTTCCTTCCCACACAACCCAATTAGAAGAGAAACATTAATTTTACTAATTATTCACTAAACAATTTGACTTGAGAGGCATTTATGTTAACCTTTTGATCCCAGAATTCCAACGGGGTTATATGCATTCTTGCGAAAATACACGCGGAAATCATGAGGTATATCTTTTGCCCCAAATATGTTATAATTCCAAGTTCTGTCCGTGTACATCTCTCCTGTCTTTTTATTAAATTGGATATCTTCCATCATCCACGACGATAACGCTTGCATAAACGCGCCTTCAACCTAAATAATAAAAGTGATTGTAGATTTTTTTGATTGAACAACACACAACACTGTAATATTTTATGGGCTATATTGACAAGAAAGTTATTAAAATGGCCATACATAGGACCACATTTTCGTCTTTACCAAAACGCTGAGTTACTCATAAGGTCTCCTTTCGAGACCCAGTAAGTGCGTTGCAGAATTAGAGACAGTTTCTCCGTTTATCCATTACGGCGCTCAACAAAAAATAACTGCGGTGTGCATGCGCCGCATGTCTTCGCTTCAAAAAGATACGCGAGCCTTCCATGGCAAAACTTATATTGGCAAACACAGAGAATCTTCGAGGAGTGAGAAAATTTATTCAAAACATACTCCATATACTTGACGCAGGTAAACCAAATTTGTATTTATATATTAACGACTGGTTTCTTGTGTGTTACGTATGTACATACTTAAAAATAGCAATAAAGTATTAGCTTTTCTCTATTACTAGAAGGTGAGAAAATTTATTTCTACAATTTAACTCACCTGGCCCACGTCTAAAGCTGGATTAATGCTTTGTCCGACATCTTCAAATATATCAGCCCGCACTATCCACTTTCTACCCGTCAGCACATCAATTTCAACTTCAGTAGCGGCCAAGCCGAATACTGAATAGTTAACTAGACGGGGATCATTTGGGCTTGTCAAATAGTTCGCTTGCAAGTTCACACCTTGGCTATCAGCTGCAAATACAATTTCTTCCCAAGTAGCATTTGGCATAGCTGCTCGAAAGGGTGCCAATCTTTCTCTAATTTGATCGCAAGACCTTATAACAGAATAAGCACAACACTCGGTCGTTATACTCGAACCAGTAAAAATGGTGTTAGGCGTAGCAAAATTGTAGTTTGGTAAAACTGAGACCATTTCTACTGGAATTTTGAATTCATTTGCTGCCACTTGAGCTATCCTTGTGAAAATGCCTTGTCCTATTTCAATTCCCCCAATATTAACCACAACACTGCCATCACCATGATAAACTCCAACAAGTGCACCATAGTTTCCTAAATACGCTGTAGGAAAAGCCATATTATTTATTTTTATTGCTCTTTTCTTCCATCGGTTATTTTCATTGAAGTGATATATTTGTTTCTCCCTTTCATCAAAATCAATCTTTTTCTTAAACAAAGGCAACATTTCAGGCAACATATTATCTTCCTTTCGATAGTTTGCAATTCGAACTTCTTGAGCATCTTGTCCGAGCTCTTGCGCAATATGTTCCATTATATGCTCTATGCCTGAAATGCCTTCAAATCCGCCTAAAACGTACAAAATAGTGAGTTATTTGAACCCAGTGTATAAACCACCGATTACTACGTCCACTAAATTAATTGTAAGCACAATTAATAATTTTTGATTATTTCAAGTAAATAGAAATACTACAAAATTGATACCTGGAGCTCGCATAAAGCAATTAACGGGTGCGTCTGGTAACACTCCAAATGAATCTACTTTCCAACGACTTGAATCATAACAATTTATTAGAGAACTAGTCGAGTAAGGATTTTGGTTTTCGTTAGGAGAAATGCCGTCGTTGACATAAAATACAGCGTCCATGTATTGGATTTCACCACGTTCGTCTACTTCAACCTAAAACGTATGTAATTGACACTGTTAATAATTATTTAATTCTTTGATAGGATTACTTATCAATTTAAGATATGAAACAGGTTTTTAAAGTTTGTTAACATTGCAACGGCATATAAATGACAAGAGCTCTGTCTTTTCTGTATGTTTTGCGATGCGACACTTCTATACAATTTTTATGAAAGAGAAGAAAAAGAGACGTAAAAAATCTTTCGTTTGTCCAGCGCCTTCGATTCCTTTTTATTTCTAATTGTGCATGTAGAATAGTAAATTCCACAGTTTCTATTACGTCTTTTAAATGTACTAAACAATTTGAGATGAAAACATTTTTGGTACTTTCACGTTAATGTTATGAAGGGTATATAAGATATCTCACAATGTTAAAGTAAATTTCCATTAGATTTTATTTTGATATTACATACAAAAGTGTTATTTTAACTGCACGGTATCTTTTAATTAGACGATGTGAAACAGGTCTTTAGACTTAAATATCTTGACGCGACAATAATGACATCAAATTAAATGTGTCTGTCAGTAATATGACTGTTTTTTGTCAAGTCGCGGGGACCAGGTGTGCCCGTAATATAATTTTAGATGTTTAATTTCTAATAAATACCTTGTAATCAAGCATGGTGTTTGGGCGTTTTCCTGTGGCTCTCATTATTTTCGACATACTCATAGACATACGACACGGTAGATTAAATTTATTTGCAACTAGGGCAGTCGCACAAGCAGCAAAATTTCCTCTACCTATTTTGCATCCAAATGCGCCGCCGCATCTTCGTGTAATTACAGTTACTCTAAAATTATAAGAATTCAAAAAATATTGGTTTTTTTTCGATAAAATATAAGAACCATTTATAATATAACTTACAAGCTTTCTCGAATTTTTAGCATTTGAGCAATAGCAGCTTGAACCATGTCCATAAATTGCGTGGACGTATAAACTTCTATACCTTCATCAACAGGAACTGAGACTGTTGTATGCAGCTCCATCATAAAATGATATTGAAGAGGACTGTAAAACGTACCCTCAATTATTTTCTTAACGTTTGTACCTCTGTCTGTTGGCGTGATACCTGGGTAAGGTGTAAGTCTATTTTCTTCTTTAGGAGCCTTAATTGCTTCTTCTAAAGTAGTTCGCAAAGGTCTTTTAGAAATGTTTTTATAATTAACTTTTACGTAGTAAGTTGCTTCATCTGCAATTGCTTGTGTCGTTGCCACTACTATAGCCACTGGTTGGTTGTAGTAAAGAACTCGATTACTTGCTAATAATTCTTCTTTTTCGGGAAAAACTATAAACCCCACTCTTATTATGTTATTAACACCAGGGATATCTGCAGAAGTTAAAACTCGCAAAACACCAGGAATTTTCTGAAAAAAACATGAAACAATCTTAAATTAAAATTACCAGAAATGTCAACTCTTTTTTAATCATCTAACTTATTTCCCTACTGTGATCGTCATAGTGAGAAATTTGGTCGCACTTAGAAATGGCAATATTTGCTTTTTTACGTTTCATAGTCTTGTAAAGCTTTGGAACATGAATTGTCAAATTTGATCGTGAAAGGACCGGCAATACTTTTAATTAACAAAACATTAAATCAACTACTAACCATGGCCTCAACACTATCAACTGATTCAATATCAGCTTTAGCAACTTCTGACAAAACAAAAGAAGCATAAATCTCATCCTTCATATACGGGATATCGTCAGTGTAAACTGCTTCTCCTGCGCATTGAATCATGCCTTCCCTCTTAAGTAGAGATTGTGTTATTGGGAAATCTTTCTTTTCCGTGTCGTATTCTTGATAGCTATGGCTGACTGGTGGCCGATCTTCTCTCGGGGTAGAACTTCCAGATTCATAAAATGGATTTAAAATATCTGACGGACATAGTTGAAGGACACACTGAAAACATTAATTCTATAGCAGTGTTCCAGATTAATGTTTTTAGAAACGTCAATAATAAAAAAACATATTTTATAAGCCGTACCTTGTAAAAAAGATTGACTGCTAATTGATTTCTATATTCGGGCGAGGGTTCCGGAGGATTAACTATGGAATGTATCTCAGATTTCAAGCAGTGCAGTGCCTCCTGTAGTACACGATTATCAAATAAACTTTTGCCGATCAAAAAATTTTCGGTATTGAAGGCGTGGGTGAAATATGGACTGATTCCACCATATACAAGAGACGCTTGAAGAATTGTATGGCTTTCAGGTTTAAACTTAAATAGAAAAGATGAGTTTACTTGAGCATGAGCGCTCTGTTCTCTTGGCGTTATCTAAAAGTAAAAATGAAATTAGTGATTTCTATGTCAAAGCCGTATTTTAATTCATCAATTTTGAGCTTGGAAAGACTCCTATTTGCGTTATATTGTTGACACGGATATTAATACAAATGATAAATGCCTATTTTAAGTTAGCTTTTTCATTAGTTTACACTATTAAGCATATTTTGGGTAAATATTTGAAGGGGTTAGAAAAAAACTTCATACTAGTTTTAGTTTTGTGAACCGACGAGTCATAATGTAATAAGGTGTTTGTTTTGACAGTAGTGCTGTGACATGCTCAAAATAATACAGCGACTGCCTAAGATTTTACACATATCATACTTACTTTATATGTAACCAACTCGTGGTTTTTGGTCAGAGGAGGAAGTTTAACGTACTTCACAATTTTTCCCACTAAATCCGTTTCTAAAAATTGCGGCAAACTTAACTCTGTTTGCTGTAGTTTATGATCAACTGCAAATCAATGACAAAAGATATTCATACAATAAGATAACACGACGAAGCTAATAAAAACCCACTATTAACATTAGTAATAGAAAATTATAAAGTTGATAAAGTTAATTACTTTACAATTTATTCCTTTACTTGAAGGAATCAAATAAAATATACTTTAATGTCTCTAAGATCAACAGGATTATTTAGATTCGTCAAATTTTTTATTAACAAAATGGAAATTCGATATTTGTTTTTAACAACAATGAAAGATAAGGTTTATTTGTTCCCATTCGGAAATCATTTTAAAATATTTATTTACCTAAAGTTACAACAGCACCAACGCAATCTAGTAAAAGGAAAATATCAGATTGAAAATCGGGATGTTTATTTTTCACAACCAAATTACCAGCTAATGTTGCAATCTGAAATAAAAATATTAAAAGTATAGCTAAATTGTTCATTAAAATGAGTGAAAAGAAAGATACGTAAAGAAACAGAGCCTCTGAAAACCAAGAATGTGTTGTTTTCTCTAACTGAGGCAGTGGTTTGCGTCTCTCGGCAATTTCATGTCATTCACGTGAAAAGAGGAAATGTATAAATTATTTAATGTATCTCCATTTCACGGCATTTAACCATTTTTTATTTTTGAGCTTTGTTAATTACACTTTTTTTTTAAAAGATCATAAAGAACTCAAGGTCAACACTAACTATTGTTATATTATTATTTAGGAATTTGGTGTGTAGTGTGTGGACGTAAACAAGGTTTCACAAACAATATTTAACACAATAATTCAGCCACACCATAATTTACTTACGTTTCTCACACTTATGTTAGCAACACGCTTTATATGATACCGCAACTTTTCCAAATACCAAAATTCGTTTTTATTGCTCTTACTTAACTGCTGAAATATATTCAATGTTTCAGATAGTGTTATACTCCCTCCGAGTACTAAATTTTGGTCCAAATAATGCTGTGCTAACTCTTTAATGTTGTTTATATCAATTAGTAACTTTGGATAACTTATTATTGGTACTACACCTGCAATAGGTTTTTTGCAATTAGAAGTACTATTTATGTACTTAATATTCATATAAAAAATATTAAAAATTCACTTTACCTTTGCCCGTATTTCCACCCACCAACATATACGAATCTGTTCCGAATTCTTTGAATACATCAAATATTGAACTGATATCAGTAGCTTTGTAATATAATCTGCCATCAGAAAACTCTATTTTCTTCGGGTTTATTTTTTGTGATTGTCCATATTTTGTATTTATTATGCACCATTCATGAAGCACCTTGTCACACTTTCCCGCACAATCTTTAGTTTTAAAACAAACGTGTTTATCTGTATCTTCAATATCCTTGATTTTACTTAGTACATGTTCTTTTGCATCAACAGCTAATGATTTAAAAGCTTCTAGAATTGGTCTGTAGCCGGTACAACGGCATAGATTGCTGTCAAATGACTCTTCAATTTCCTTTTCAGTTAGAGGATGATCACTGCCATGTACCAAACTGTAAAGAAAAACTTTTATTATATGTTTACCACCAGTTACTTATTCATTGATATCTAAACAGTTTTTTTACCTGTACATACTCATCACAAAACCGGGGCTGCAATATCCACATTGAGAACCAAAGTAATGGTTTAATCGCTTTTGTATTATATTGTAACCTATTTTTCTATTTCCAATACCCTCGACAGTAGTTATATCCCAGTTATCGCATGACATTATGAGGACAAGGCACTGTAATATAATAATGATATAATTCGTTAGGCGATGGTAACTTAAAAGAGCATAGCCTGTGAGTTTCTTGCCAGTTCTTCTTACAGAGCGGTGGCTCGGAACTGGCACTTAGATTCACTTACACTTAAATATTTTTTGTTTTTTTGAATTGTTTGGTTACAAGTGTATCTGAGCTTCGTGATTTTAGTATAATTATATTTTATTTGTTTTTGTTATTTTTTTATAATTTTGACGTTTTCAAGTACTATGTAATAGTTTATGAAATAAAAAGTATTTGATTTGATTTGAACTAACCAAAAAAAGATGGATCAATGTTTTAATTATAGTGTTTTTAATTATAAGTAAAATAATTTTGACATTGGTGATGTCGAGATTTGGTAGTCGGAATCGATAATGAAAGAATATTCAAAGAGATCAATAGATACATGGGTGTTGTTGTAGTTTTAGTCGTTTATGCAATTTAGAGCTACTAGTTTGCATGCATCAATCCCACTGTGTCCGAGTTGTGAAGTATTTTGTCCTCTTATTATGTGAATAAGAAACGATTGTACTTTCCTCCCACACGCATATTCTCGAGTATATAGTCCTAATATACCTAAGTATATAGTTATAATGAAATAATTCATTACTATTGTTATTTTGTTTTTGTTTTTTGTGTATGTGATACTGTTTGATCTAAAAAAATATTTTTATTCATTCTTACTGAGTTTACTGAGAAGGAGGTAATTTGGCTAGTGGTGGGGTGGGTCAGCTGCACATTGACCACACAGGAACCGCAGCCACCCTCGTTGCACATGTACTTAGTCCCGCGTAGCTCCGCATGTCGACGGATGAACATATTCAAGTTCGTGTCCGATGACAACTCGCTCCCGGCTATTAGAAAATCATCTATTAGTATAAAAAGACTCTTAATTTTTCTTATGTGCTTATGCTAAATGTTTCTTTTATATCACAAGGCAGCACTCAAATATGATCTCCACCTGATTACTGCAGCCAGGGAAATCACTAGCTCGTTGTCGACCCTTTAAATCGTTTCACGCTCTTCTTGAAGATCCGCATGCTATAATCTCTTGGGAAAACTATGCTTGGCCATAGCATAATCAAAGGAAACGAGGCAGAATGTGATAGCTTAACAATGTTTTATTACATTTAAATAAAGACATGTTTTGAGAACATCGCGGCTTGGTCGCGTTATGGATTGCGGCAGACGTGAGACGCGACTTTTTTTACATAGGAAAATCACTTTTTTTTTTGATCCAATCCCTATTAAGGAAGTTCTCATTGAAATTAGCACCAGTAACTATTACAATATTGCATTCAGTACTACAAAATCGGACTAAGTAAAATATTGTTAATCAAAAAACTGTTTATCAACGCCGCAACTTTCTGTATTAGTGCAATAAAGACGCTATGCAACACGTACTTTTGAACTTGTAAACCATCTTTTATTGTCTTGGGTGCACCAATGTCCCACTTCTGACCTCGAACCTCCTCTCACATACCAATGTGAGAGGGTTTCTGTCATATTTTATCACACGGAACCAGTCCACCTCTAGATCACTATATTTGGTAAACTTATTACCTTACTCACGGCATTGTTACCAACATTTTAAACATTTTTATAGTCCAGTTTTTGCAGTACTGGAGGTGCGATTTGTACTCATATTAATTTGATACTATTTTCATACGGAATTCTAAAATAAATCTCACCACTATAACTTTTCCCATTGATCTTAAAATACACTCGATCCATTGCATGTGCGAAATAGTACGACCACACACAAACTTTCCACAATTACAACTATCCAATACTGATTATAATGATCTTGATACTCATACATATAACGTTCGCTAGGCGTGATAATTATTATTGTGCATGAATTGTATAGCATAGTAATTTTTTAAATGATTTGTACTTAGTTATCATAGATATACAATGGATAGACACGCAACTTAGCGTTCTGATTGAATTATTGCTATTTTATTAATTCATAATTAAACAGAGGGCATAGACTTTCTGACTAATTGTTAACCAAATTGTTAATTTAGCTAACTGAAATATCTACTGTGCGACAACCATACCCTTAAATATAAAACCTCTATTCTTATTAACTTTTTATGTTTGTTGTTATATACATACATAGTATCTGTAATTCTCTGGTTTAACCGTAGAATAATGTTTTCCTTTGGGCTGCGAAGGTCAGACGGCAGTCGCTCCATGTTATGACTGAATTCAGCGAAATCTGGTTAAACCAGTGAGCAGACCCTGGGCTATTATTTCTTAGTATTAGATCTTAAGACATAATTTGAAAAAAGCCAATATGAGTTTCTTGAGGCATTCTTCTCAATCTCGTTGCCTTTTTGGAAGCCTCGTTAGAGTCACCGACAGACTGACGGACAATCCCCTCCCTCCTTTAGAATCACGATATGCTGACTGACAGATCCCCCCGATAAGAGTCACCGACAGGCTGACAAATCTTTAAAAAAAACACAAAAAACAGATAAACTGACAAACTTTGTCAAATTCTGACAAAGAACCTATTTGTTTTTATTTTTTAATATGGTATTGCTCATATCTCTTTCATTGTTGTTAAAAAAATATATCGAATTTCCATTTTATGTGTGAATTTGACGAATCTGAATGATCATGTTGATCTTAAAGACAATATATTTATTTTTAATTTTGTTCGGGGAAACAGCAGTGAATGTATATATTAGGTCGGGGAAAAAGTCTTTTCGCATAACGTAGGTATAAACTTATTATAAAATTTTTTTGACTGTACTATTTGTGTCTGGCTGGTTTTGGTAACATTAAAAAGGTTCCATTATAAAGAAAAGAAAAAAATAAAAAAAAGTTGTTTCCCGCTATTTTTCATTTGTTTTTCTCTCCGTAAAAATGAGTGAATCTAATGAAGAAATTCGATACATTTTAAAATTTTATTATAAAAAAGGCAAAAATGCAACTCAAGCAGTAAAAAAAATTTGTGATGTTTATGGACCTAATGCAGTGTCAGTAAGAGTAGCACAAATTTGGTTCAAACGTTTTCAGTCCGGAAATTTTGATGTTAAAGATGCACCTCGCTCTGGTCGCCGTTATGAATAAAATGGACGCCATTTTTGAAAGAGTGGAGCAAGATCGGCATATTAGTAGTTACGATGTAGCTGAAGAACTGGGAATTGACCACAAAACAGTTTTGACCCATTTGAAGAAAGCTGGTTATACAAAAAAGCTCGATATTTGGGTGCCACACGAGCTCACTCAAAGAAACTTAATGAACCGTGTACTCATTTGCGATTCATTATTGAGACGTAATGAAACCGAGCCGTTTTTGAAGAGATTGATAACTGGCGATGAAAAGTGGATCACGTACGACAAGAACGTGCGAAAAACCTCGTGGTCGAAAGTTGGCCAGGCTTCACAGACTGTGGCCAAACCTGGCCTAACACGAAATAAGGTGATGCTGTGTGTATGGTGGGATTGGAAGGGCATTGTTTATTATGAGCTTTTACCGCCCGGCAAAACCATCGATTCTGATCTTTACTGCCAGCAACTGATGAGATTAAAGGAAGCAGTCGAGAGAAAACGGCCGGAATTGATCAACAGGAAGGGTGTGGTCTTTCATCACGATAACGCTAGACCACACACATCTTTAGCCACTCAGCAAAAATTAAGAGATTCCGACTGGGAGGTCCTAGTGCATCCACCATATAGCCCTGACCTTGCGCCTTCAGATTTTCACCTGTTTCGGTCTCTGCAGAATTCTTTAGGTTCTGTAAGGTTGACCTCAAGAGAGGACTGCCAAAACTATTTGTCCCGTTTTTTTGATCAGAAGTCCCAAAGTTTCTACAGTAACGGGATAATGTCTCTGCCCACAAAATGGCAGAAAGTTATTCAACAAAACGGTACATATATATTGTAAATAAATGTAAATAAACTTTGAAAAAAATGTCTTGACTTTTCATACAAAAATACGAAAAGACTTTTTCCCCAACCTATTATGTATGTAATATAAAATAATTTGATTCCACCAATTATTTAAATCCAAGAGAAGTATAATTATGAACTTGTGTTATGGATACTAAATATCGGATAAAAATATATAAATACTTTTTTTATGAAAACATACGTACATAATATATATAGGAAAACACCCAGACCTGAAAAAATATTCATGTTTATGCACACAAAGATTTGTCCTGAGTGAGAATCGAACCTACGACCTCAGGAGTGGAATGCCACCACGCCATATCGGTCGCCGACGACATAACGTGGTCTTATATGGAATTACTGTAGGTTAATATTTCTACGATCGTGCCAAAATATTTTTGACGCTATTAATTATTAATGAAATGTTATATCAAGTGTTTCGATATCTTTGTGCTTGGTTAGTTGTAACGAGGGAAGTCATTGTTTTAATTAATCGATGCGTTCAATACCTGCACGTCATTATACTAAGAGTATATTTTAGCCGTTCAGCAACTAGGCGTACGTCCGTGTGGTTATGACCAAACTATTTTTTCAATGTGCCTCGTTTTACTATTCAGCACGGGCTTGCGGATTGACGGAATAACTTACGGAGCGTACCTACAGTTATATAAACATTAAGCCGACCCATAGCGCTTTAACCTGACTTGTCTACTACATAAGAGGAACCAAACGGCTTAACGTGGCTTCCGAAGCGTTCAACATTAAATGCCAAACAACGGTACTGTACTTCGGTATTCATTCTCGACCATCTAGTATCACGTAACTACGAGCGCTTTGCTTAAAGAATGAGCGAATCATTTTCGTCCGGGCAACATTCTCGCGGTTCTATAATATGTTGAACACAACCATTAGGTAAAAAACATTCAATTTATCAGAATTGGGTAACTAGTAGTATTTTGCACGTTCTTTTAAATTATAATAAACGGAAACTACCTACTTTAGCAGGATATAGATGTCTTAGAACTTGATTCAAAATGAAATGAAAATTATCAGTCTTACGACAGCCTTGAATGAATAAACCCCGGCAGCTGTGTTGTTACCTATCAAATTTCCGTTATTTCATAAGCGCAGTGAACATTAGGATAATTGATACACGTTGTTAACAACTTAATAAGAATTTAATCGGCAGGGAGTTCATCCTCACATCATAGAAATGACGTACAGTGCGTTTCAAAAGAAACTTTCTGCTGCATACCATTGGGCTGTGGAATGAACCTCCATGGCGAGGTTTTTCCAAGGGATTACAGCGTGGGGCTCTTCAAAAAGGACTGCTAAGGCGCGCTAGTGATTCCCATGGTGAGGCAAGCGTATATAGGCTGCAGGTGAACACTGGCCACATGTTTATGCTTTTAGTATAAAAAAAAACCTACCTACCTACTTACATTTGTTTAATTTTATAATTTGAGCTATTTATGTTTGTGTATGTAATTCTATGTAGCCATACATTATTATAGAATAGCTTGACGCTTCTAGGTAAATATGTCGCACTGGTCTTTTCGCTTTTACGTTAAGCCTGGGTTTTATTATGCATCGTAATTAGTAGATTTTTCTATATAAATAATCTAACTTAGTTACTTGAATCATTACTGGGCCTATCCACACACAACTGTGCCGACACGACAGTTCCACGATCGCGCTGGTCAGTATCGTATAGTAGTAAGCCAGTGTCAGCGAAAAATTATATTGTATTTTACATTTTGTGATTTACTTACATCAATGAAGTCATAGATAGGGCTGTCACCACCTAAATTGGCGACGCCGGATAAACACGGCACAAATCCCGGAAATTCCGTCGAAATACTGTTATTTTCCCTGACACTTCTAAAATAAATCGCAACAACATAAAAACATCGTTATAATTACTTGCTGGATTATATTATAAATGAATTTTTAACTAAGATTTATTTTAAATAATTTAGATAAAAAAATGGGTTTTCCTAGACAACAAGAGAGTCCGGGTTTCTCCCGGACATTATTAAAATCCCTTGCCGGACGGACCCCCGACGTCTTCCAAACTAGAACAAATCCGGGGAATTCCGGACGGATGGCAGCCCTAGTCATAGAGATGCACAAAATTATGAACTGAAAAAAAAAGTGTGACATATTTTTTTTATCTTCGACTCTTTTAGCGCAATGATACAGTACAAAAAAATTATTAATCAACAATTGATTTATTTGCTTTCTGAGCTAGGTGTTAATTAGCTATATACGAGTGTAGACTAAGAAGGATTTAATGACAATCGCCATTTAGTTCTTTATAAAGGAAAGTGGGCCTTAGGAAGCTAGATATGAAACGCTAAACACTATCGCTATATGGGTGTATAGGTATCCTACCAAGACCCAGGAAGCCCAGCCAACCTCACCTGCAAGTAGTGCACCTGCTAATCAACGGACGAGGCTCTGGCGTCCATAACAGTGCCCTACAAGCGGCAATAGGCTTGCCACCTATTACGTGGGACCTACTATTTAATTGGCAAAGTGTGGGCGTATAATATGCCTCTGCCTACCCCTTCGGAGAAACAGGCGTGAATGTATGTATGTCATAGGATTTATGCTAAAACAAACATTAATCACAATTAAAAGAAGATTCAATTTCGCAGAACGTTTGCATTAGCGTCAATGAAATCGCAAGTGGAATATTGTCTTCACTTTTGATACAAATCTTACGGGCAAAGAAAACGATTATGTTCTACACAAATAATTTTGTAATACTCAAGACTTAATTAATATTATAATTTTGTTCTTTAGGAAGGAAGTTCGGTTTTCTAGCATCATACATTTTAAAAGCCTGGGATTTAGAAGGCTAGAGATGTAATTTAATTTAGAAAGTTATACAAAAAGGATAAACATACTTATATAATTTCTTTATCGCTTAATTAGTCTCTTTGCCAACTAATAATCGATATTGATTGACAGATAGGTTGTATGCACTTATGCAAAGTCGTGCTTTATATTATGATAATTGATGGTGCATAATTTTATGTGTTATGTTTGGTCGTGCGTGTCATAAGACGAACATACATCACACATAATATCGTTATAAGCTATTGACGTTAAAACGTCATGCCCTCAAAGCAGCTTCTAAGGTGTTCTATTTGTTTCGCATGGTTGATAATTTAATAAAATACGTGACGTTCTCAGACATCAATTGATGCCTCTTCTTTTAAATAAACAATTTCTCGTTCTAAGGAGTATGTGACTTACGAGTTTTGTTTACAGAAACATATTTTAGAAACATTTTACTAGGTATCTAGGTATTTTTATCTCGTACATAATTCATCCAAACACATTATCGTATTGCGGCTGGGATCACCCGTATTTTAATTTTAACACATTATTTTTTATAGTCAGGGGAGGGTGTGGTCAGGCATGTATTTTAATAAACAGAAAACAAGGTGAGAAGGATTCGTGTAATTTATATTTTTTATTTATTTTAGATCATCAGTAATTGTTACATCAATTCTTATCTACTACATTTTACGCAAGTCAATTAGTAACAGGGGAACATAACATTCTGGAAATTATAAGGTACGCTAAATAATCATAACGTGAACTACCAAGAAACGCAGAAACCATAATAACAATGATATAAAGAAAACAAAACACCCAACATAGCTATATTAAAAATAAATAAAGTATATTAATGATTTGATTAGGGCCAAAGTGTTTATGCAAACTCATACAAAAGTTCCCAAAGTTGTCAAAATTAATATCAACGAGCTCACTACGTCCATTGATTGGTTTGCACAATCTTGGGAACGGCGATTCCGCACCAAGAACTGTTCTGCGCAAAGGCAGGCAAGATGGGGTGAATTGATTTCGAGGCAGTGTAGAAGGAGCACGAAACCTGAGTTGCGCAAGCAATTGAGGACAGTCAACGCGATTTCTGAGGACAAAAACGCCAAATCTATAAAATCTCTTCGTTTAGATAATGAGAGCACTCCAAAATACTTTAATCTTTTCTCATAACTCTCTTTTTTCTTTAAAAAAAAATCAGATTCCACAGAAACCGCTTTTGAATTAGTTCTAGTCGCAAGAGGTGTGTAGCATACTGAAGACGCCAAATTACACTACAATACGACAATATGGTTTGAACCAGAATGTCATTTTTTTTGTTTTAGCATTTCGAAATGGTTTGCTATTTCTAATAAGAATGAGGATTTTAAAAGTGTAATTTTCTAGCTCCCAGCTCTGACTGTCGGAATTAGAAGTAATGGTGTTCTGCTGTGGTATTTTTGCAACTCAATTATTAGGACTTGGCTTTAAAACAACCACATGCAGTGAGAACCGGACTAAACTTTTTTCATAAATCCTGGAAACCAGTAGCAAATTTTCGAAGAATGTTATCCATATTTTTCCTTTTTCAGGGGATAATTTTCAATAAACCCATTTTCAAATGAGGTCTTTATATCTTTATGTTATGTTAGTTACATTAATTTTTAACGCTATTACATTATTTCGTCGTTACCATAACAAGGTAAGTTTAAAAAAAAAATTATGCTAAAAGTGTTCTGAATTAAACACTATTAATTTCCTATTGTATCCAATTTAAATAATTATTAGGACATTTAACTTTTAGGTTTTAGGATTTTAAGTTTGGTATTTTTTTATTGGGATGGAACCCTGTTAAGGGTTACCCTTACAACCCTGACAGCCTTATAACAGATAAATGTAACGGACCATTGCAAGCAAATAAGAAGTGCAGCAACGACAAAATATTACGCTTAACTAATAGCCGACTGTATGAATAAAACGTATTCGTCAGTTTTTATATACTAAGTACATCGAATAGACTCGGAAAAAAGACAATATAACCCAAATGAAGGTCGAGGAAACGTTTTCCAGGAATTACGTCTATTGTGCTGCCATATTATTTTTTCCCTCTGATGTCCAGCTTTGATTGAAGTATCTATAATACACATCTTTCTAGTAGTAGGATTTTTCCTCATTTTACCGAAGGCTTAGACGAGACAAAATAACCAGAGTAAGCCCCTTCATCATCATCATTTTGGAACTTATCTGGAAACTGGAACTAAATAATTTGTAAATAGATTTTTTTTATTTTTTTTTTATTTATTTATTTGCCGTGTGGTACCGGCCTAGAATAGTGCCACCCCCTCTCATCTCACGGGGTGTCGTAAGAGTCGACAAAGAGATCCACCGGATGATGGGCAGCAGCGTCATCCTGCGTACTGGCTTTAAAGCAATCACCAACCCGCGTGCCCAGCGTGGTGATTATGGGCAAATACCTCCAATACAATCTATTACCAATAACAAATTCAGTAGTGGATTTATAAGGCTGACGTGATGTTTTGTTTATTTATTATGATTTTTGCCGAATATGGTCCACTAGTAGATACCGGGCTCTTCCAAATTTGGGTACAATTACCGGTACTGCGCAGCTCTGACCCATCGGCTTTCCGGTAACTAGATAAAGGTACGATTTATCAAATTATCAAGTCAAGTCATCGGTTGCCCTGGTTAACTTGCCACCGCGCTTCGTTGACAGGCACATGATTGCCATTAAAGAACCTTTTGGCCTAAACAAACTGGATAAACGGATGGTCTAACCCAAGTATAATTAAGGTAATTAAATGGTCGGTCACATTGATGGTGGCCGAAATACGAAAGTTACCCGAATTTTTATATGCTTTTCGTTTTGTACATAATGTAAGCCATAAGTTACGCCATGAGTGGCGATAGCCCAGTGGCGACACCCTTTGCCTTTAAATTCAGAGAGTCTCGGGTTCAAACTCTGGTGTTATATGCTCAATTATCGCTTGCTTTGTGCCTCGGATAGCACGTTAATCTGTTGGTCCCGGCTGTCATGAACATCTATGGCAGTCGTTATTGGGAAGTCAGTGTCTTCTAACAGATTGACAGCTGCTTAAACCATAGAATGATGTTTCCCTCTGGGTTGCGTAGGTCAGACTGTAGTCGCTCTACGTAATAACTGAAATTCAGTCAAATCTGGTTGAACCAGTAAGCAGACCCTGGGCCCTAAGCTCAAGTCTAGGGCAACCGGGATAATGCTAGGATATATGTGTGTTTTGTACATAATACGGACCATTATATTATGATATGATATATTACAATTGGTTTAATTTCAGTAAACATTGCCCGGTTTTTTGAAGACAATGCAATGCAAATGCGAATACAAATGAATTCAATTGTTACCGAGAATAGTTTAAAAGGATTCCGTTGATGTACTTTGAGGTACGCAATAAGGAGGGTGATGAGATACTCATAACTATAGTACTTTATTTTCTTAGAAATTTTGCAACAGCAACTGTGCATGCAGCAATACAGTACCTATGGGTTGATTTCTTTTGCGATAGAATACGAGGCGATGCATAATCTTTCATTTCAATAAAGGGTCAACCAATCAGTAAAAGGCTGACCAAACACTAGATCTCCCTTATGAAAGGACCAGGTAAGTTATTGATGTTTTAATATTCGCAAATTCAATATCCTACAAAATGAATTATTGGAAGGAGGCAATAAAAATCATTCGCCGGAGTTGTGGCGGCCTGGAACGGAGGCTAGTTATTTAGTAAAGCAATAAAGCCGGTTATGTCCCGACCGGCGCCGGGGCCGTCCACCTAATCTAATAAACCAGAACAAGGAACAGATTTACGACCGACTCAGCAAGAGCTGTTTACGTAAACCCAATCTATGAGCGGATAGTTTTTAATTATATGGTTACAAAAAATAACAGTTAGAAAGTATGACAGTTTTACAGAAAACAGAACAGAAGTTAGACGTGGTTCAAACCCTGGTCGCATATCTATGACCTTTCGAAGTTATGTGCGTAATTATCGCTTGCTCAATGCCTCAGAAAGTACGTTAAGCCGTCGGTCCCGGCTGTAGTGAACATCTATGGCAGCCGTTATTAGGAAGTCAGTGCTTTCTAATATCCTGGCAGCTGGTTTAACCGTAAAATTATGTTTCCTTCTGGGTTGCGGAGGTCAAACTGCAGATGCTCTGTGTAATAACTGAAATTAAGCCAAATCTGGTTAGACCAGTGAGCTGACCCTGTGCCCTAAGCTTAAATCTGAGGCCACCGGGATACTGTTAAAATGATGTATAATATCCGCCTCACATAAACCAAAACAAAAAACAGATTTACGACCAACTCAAAAAGAGCTGTCTACGTGAACTGAATCTATGAACAAAGAGTTTGAATTTAGTATTACGTCTGATAGATAGTACGGCAGCTGTGCAAAAAACGGCTATATGCTTGACTTTTCTTGAAATTATTGTGAAGTACTCATTTAACACTACAAGGAACTCCATGGAGAAGCTCCCGAGATTGAATGAATCATCTTAACATTTAGAAATCAATTGTTAAGAATGTCTTAGTCACATAGCCTTTTTAATGCTAGGGCCTTGTATCACAATGTCTAAGTATTTACTTGAAAGATACGAGTAGTAAAACAAAACATTAACTGCTCAACATCTCCTAATCATACATTTTGCAATGGATCCTTCATATAGTTTGGCGTCTTTTCCCAAACTATATGAAGGGTCCATTATATTATTCGGCATAAAGTTTTCTCGCGATTATGATAAATAGGGTTAAACACATGCATATTTTTAAAACACTTTTTTACAAATGTAAATAACGTTATTGTTGTATGTTAATTTTCAGATAATGCGTTTTTTCATGGTTTATTAATTTAAATGATATATACCTCACATTTGTAATCGTACATTTATAATGTCTAATAATTTTGATTAGTGGTTTTAAGTAATTGTAGGATAATTATACAATTGTAAATGATTCATCTAAGCATATTAAAATGAGCATTATTGTTGTTATGATTATTTAATTGCTGCTAATCTTAGCAATTCTGTTTATTTAACGAAACTCGCTTTTTATTTAGTCACGCAGATACATCAGCTATTAGTTGCAAGTAATTCATTTATCTACAGCAACATTCAATACTCATCACAGTGTTGGGTAAATCTCTAATAGTGGGCAGAGGAATATGATACTGTAATAAAAAAAACTACGTTAGAAGCGTACTTCTAAGGTAGCGTAGGCAAGGTAACGTAATAAGGGTTAGAGACATACCTACACAAAGAAAACAATCCTTACAGCAAAATTAATTTAAATCTTTTAAAGGTCAATGTGTACGATTCTACAATAAAATCCCAAGTAATATGCAGCAATTAAGCCTAATTAAATTTAAATTAACAATTAAACGAAAGCTATCTTCAAACAGATACCATTTTATCAAAGACTATATGGCAGATAAAAATGCTTGGGCTAAAACTGCCGTTTTATACAGGCTATTTTAGAACTATACTATTTTAGAAAGACTTAAAACATGAATATTGTTAATGTTATATTAAATTGCATTCTATAGCTTCACAGACAATTAAGATTGTAACTAACCAATTGGTAATTTAAAAGAGCATATCCTGTGAGTTTCTTGCTAGTTCTTCTTACAGGCTCAGAATTGGCACTTAGATTCACTTAAACTTAAATATTTTTGTTTTTTAATTTTTTTGTTGCGTTAACGTGAATCTAAACTTCGTGATTTTAGTGTAATCATATTTCAATTTTTTTTTGTATTTATATTTATAATTAATTTTGACGGTTTCAAGTACTTTACTATAAATATAAATAAGTATTTTACTACTATACTACTACTACTTTCAATTGTAATAATTTATGGAATAAAAATATTTGAACTTTGAATTCAATAAACTTAATACTAATGTTTTTACATGACTAAAATAAATAGTAGAAAAAAGTACAAGAAGAAATACACCCAACAGTCTTTGCACAGCTCTCTGTAGCCAAATGAAGATAATCCTTTCCAAAGTGAGAGGATCTGGTGCCACAGTGTACGATATAAGACAGTAAGATCATTTCAACGGCGTCTAAAGAATTATATTCATACAAGCTGACCTGACAGATGGTTCATCATTTCAGCCCATTAACGTCCCACTACTGAGCACGAGCCTCCTCTCACATACCAAGGTGCGAGGGTATTGAGTCACACTCCACCACGCAGATCCAGTGCGGATTGGCGGAGGCAGGTGTATGGCGTCCTGCTATTAGAATTTTTCAAGCCGCCCAATTAGGCATAGACATGGCTTAACGACTACCACATTTAGTGATAACCGGGACCAACGGCTTAACGTGCCTTCCGAAGCACGGAAGCACTCGATATCAAATGCCAAACAAACGGTCACCCATCCAAGGACTGACCTCTGTTAACTTTGCTTTACTTCGGTGATCGTTTCCGACCACCGAGCATCGCGGAGCTACGAGCGCTTCTGATGGATGGTTCTCTCGTCTTATTTAAATTCATTATATCAATGGCGCTAACGGTTAAACAACTGACAGAATTTGTCGAACGCCAAGAGTACAATAAAACAAATTATAGAGTAGTTAAGTTTTCTTGATTTTCTTAATTTGCCGCTCAACTTTCTTAATTTTAACTACTATTAATAATCGCACACAAAAAAAGGATTATCCATTTAGATGCAGTCGTTCAATTTACAAAGGGACGACTAACAAATAAAAGAGAAAAAGGAAATGAAACCATTTATTCTTGTTGGGTTTCAATTCAGCAGTCACATGATTAATGACTATGTGACAGAAAATTCTAATTATAAATATTACAAAATAAATGCAAATGCCTGTCTGATCGTGCCATAAGTAAAATAAAATTTGGTAACCAATTTGGTACATTTAACCTATTTTAAAACTGAGACACGTAGGTATCTCTCTATAGTCGGTCCCTCATGTCTGAGGATCGTGGTTAGCATCGGAGTAACATCTGGAGCGAATGATCTGCTTCCACCGGTTCAGATCCAGCGCGTCTTTCACGACCGCGTAGAATTTGGAGGACGATGAGTCCCTCACTTGATCGTTCCATCTGGTTGGTGCACGACCACGCGATCGTTTGCCTTCTGTGTTTCCAACGACAATCAGTTTTTCCAGGCTTTCATCGCCTCTGCGCGCTATGTGGCCAAAGTACGGAAGAATACGTTGTTGGCATATGGTCGACAAGCGGGTTTTTATTTTGAGTTGACTCAAGATGGAAACATTAGTGCGTTTTGCGGTCCAAGGTATTCTAAGTAAGCGCCTCCAGCACCAAATCTCGAATGCATCGATCCTTTGTCGTTCTCGGGCTAAGATCGTCCAGGTTTCCACTCCATATAGAAAAATAGGGAATACCAGGGCTCGTATTAACCTGATTTTGGTTTTGATACCAATTCCTCTCCTTCTCCAAATGTTGTTCAAACGGGTCATAGCGTCCTTAGCCATTCCGATGCGCCTTTTTATCTCGGGGACACAGCTGCCATTATTGCAGATCTGGGAGCCAAGGTAAATGTAGTGGTCGACGATGTTAATACCCGGAATGTTGCAAGTGATATTTGGTAGGGTTCCGGCTCGATCCACTATCATCAACTTTGTTTTGGCTCTGTTCACTGCGAGACCAATGTTACCGCTTTCAATTTCGAGTCTTTGGAACAGCTCACTCATATCTTCCATTGATGTTGCCAAGAGAACGGTATCGTCGGCATATCGGAGATTAGATAATCTCTTCCCACCTATAGGAAAACCCTTCTCCCAGTTTTCGATAGTCTTCCGAATTATGTACTCTCCATATATGTTGAAAAGTGCAGGGGATAGGATGCAACCCTGTCTCACACCTTTTTTCGTCTGGAACATATTGGAGAATTCTGTACCTATCCTAACGAAAGATCGATTTTCTGTGTACAGACTCTGGATTAAAGCGACAAGATGCTCAGGAACTCCCATTTCCAGTAGCACGTTCCATAACTGATTCCATTGCACGCAGTCAAAAGCTTTTGTATAATCTATAAAGCAAAGGATCACGGGGCTGTTGAATTCCCTGCTTTTCTCTATTATTTGGCGGACGTTCCGAATTTGTTCCCGTGTTCCTTTGCCCTTGACAAAACCTGCCTGCTCTTCTGGTATCTGCCGGCTTAAAAAGTTGTTAGGACGTCGGTTGATGACATGGAGGAGGATCTTACTCGCATGTGATATTAGCGCTATCGTTCTGTAATTACCACAGTCTTTAGATGAACCTTTCTTATGCAAGGGTATGAACACCGATTCTGTCCAGTCTTTTGGCCATTTCCCTGTTTTCCAGATGGTATTGCATATATCGGTAATAGCTCGTGTGCCTTTTTGACCAAGATTTTTTAGTAATTCGGCCGTAATACCATCTTTGCCTGGTGACTTTTTGCACTTAAGAGCTTTGATAGCATGTGCGATCTCCGATGGTAATATGTCAGGTTCTTCTGCCGACCATGTGATTAAAGCGTTTGCAGAGTCGCTAGTGTCGTATAACTCCGCACAGTAAGTTTCCCAGCGCTCTAACACGTCAGTCACATCTGTAAGTAGATGTCCTCTTTTATTTTCAATGACACAGGTCTTCGGTTTGCGCGTTCCAGTCAATTCTTTAACCTTCTGAAAGAGATATTTAGATTCGTTCTTCAGAGAGTGCTGTTCGAGTTCTAGACAAATTCCATTTATGTAGCTTTCATAATCTTTCCGACAGTGTAGTTGGACTTGGCGGCTAAGTTCTGAATACCGCTGCAGATCTTCAGGTAAACATAAACCGTGCTCTTTTAGTTTACGTCTTTCAAGAATAATTTGCGCTGTTTCTGGTGTGATAAATTCTTTCATGACGGGATTTGCCAGCTTGTTCTCAGTAGCTATCTTTTCAACCATCCTTTTGAATTGCTCCCACTTACTATCGCTGTCTGTAATGTTATTTGGCATGTCTATTACTCTCTGCTCGAAACCTTCTCTGAAGCCATTGAGTTCTAAATTTCGCATGTTCGAAACGACTTTAATTCCATGGATCCTCTTTAGCCGCAACTGGATCGTTGCTACAAGAAGCTGGTGGTCGGAGCCGCAGTCTGCACCAGGGTAAGTTGTGGCATTCGTCACTGAGCTTCTCCATCGTGTCCCCACTAGTATGTAGTCGATCTGGTTTCTACATCTGTCGCCAGGGGATATCCAAGTGTACAGTCTGCGGATATGATGTTTGAAGCAAGTGTTGGAGATGGTATAATTTTCTTCACAACAGAATTGCAACAGTCTCTCGCCCCTGTCATTCCGTTCACCGATACCATGTTTCCCTGCAACGCGACGAATATGATTATCGCTCTTAGTGTCACCAACTTTGGCATTAAAATCACCTAAGATAATGGTAACTTCCCGCCTTGATAGCTGTTTAAGTGTCCCAGTCAGCGTTTCATAAAATCCCTCTATTTCTTCTTCAGTTGACTGAGAAGTGGGAGCATATACCTGCACGATGCTAAGCTTGCACGGTATGGTGTTAAGCGTCAGTGTGATTATCCGATCACTGACTGGATTGTAGCCCACAACGTACCTGTTCATAGATCGTGGCACGATGAAAGCCACTCCTCTGCTGCTTTCGTCTTCTGGGCCCGAAAAATACACTGTACTACCAGAATCAGATGTATAGTGACCCTGACCTTTCCAGTGTGTCTCGCTTAGCCCTAGCAGATGAACATTTTTCCTTTGCATTTCATTCTCCACAATTTGTACTTTGCCAGGTTGGTTGAGCCCACGCACATTCCATGTTGCGATGCGGTGGGGGTGGCGGATTGATTTGCTGGTCTTTGCTTCATCAGTAACATAATTTCCATGCGGCGCCTGAAGAGCCACGTGCGCATGGCCGGTAGCACATTTCACACCACTTTTCCCGGGAGAGCGGCGCCGGGCGTCAGCCGGATCGCCAGACACAACAACTTCTCTGTGATCCTTCATGCTAACTTTCTTGGGAAAATGGAAGCAGTGGTTTCCCGTTGCCTTCTGCCCCAGTCTTTTTTGAAGTTACTTAGACCCCACGGCTACTGAAACCTCTTCTGATTGGTTGCCCGACCAGGTGTATGGTTATACCGCCATTGCTCGGTCGCCAGAGCCTCGTCTGTTATCTAGCAGGGGGCACCACGCCAGCCGGGGTGCTGGCGCCGCTAGCTATTCTGAAAAGAACCACTAGCGCGTGCAGGTGAGGTTGACAGTAGGGCCGGATAGATGTAATGCTCCATTCTCCCCTTACCCCCCAACCACGTAGGTATACACATCCAAAAAAAATCCGGTAACCAGTAGAGAAGAAATTACCTTAGTTAGTAGCGTATAAGATGCAGGCTCGACATAAAGTGGCGGAATGAAAGGTCTGGAGCTATTTAGTTCTATAATGGTTCTAGTAGTACATAGATGGCAAAGCAATATTGACCCATTACGTGGTACTAACAACGTCAAAATATGTCTCCGTTTACAAGAAAAATTAGAAAGCTTATTGTGAATATGGGCACATTATAAGCTTGCTTAAACGCTTGCTGCAGTAAGTTGTCGGGCTAACTGGCATATAAGTCTACCCACTCTATACAGATTGCTTACTTACGCCACAAATGAAGCGAAAATTCTCTAACAGACTGAATCTACTTTATTGCACTGTGGTTTTATTGTGCGACAGGCGCCATGCACTCAAGTCCCAGTTTTAATTAATTAAAAGTCAGATAAAGAACCTATTGTTAAAAATTGAAACGATTCATTAAATGAATTGCTATCCACTTGACAGAAGCACCGAACCGTCGTGTCTGGATCTGGTGGATTCAACTTGCTACAAGGGTTTAGGGTCGTAATTTAGCGGAAAGCACTTCCCTGTATTGTGTCACTGTAAAGAACTCTTGAACAACTAACATTTTCTCGTTCTTGGCTTAGAATTGTAATAAAAAATAAATTATAATGATTTAGTAAATAAGTTATGGCATTTGATTGACGCTCGAAGCTCTTCGATATTAGGTGCTTGAAAACGATTATCGGAGTAAAGCAGAGCTTTCCAATGTCAGTTCTATTCTATGTGAAAGGTGCGTTGTGAGAGATGAAAAATAAAACAACACCAACATTATTGCAGGAATACACGGAAAATGGTCGGCGCGATTGCTGTTTGAATGCTACTGGAAGCAGGGGCGTGCACATTGAACTCATTGAAAATGTTGTATGTAACGTTGTGTATAGAGAATATAAAGTTTGACATACTAATATTTTATTTTAAAAAGTTTTAAATTAAGTAGGCTATATATAAAATTATTCAAACTATAGCTATGTGTGTGCGTCGCCTACACGTTAAGCCATAAGTCGTTCCCGCATAAGAATTTACTTATCAACTTTGGGTTAGTGGTGTAGTTTAGCCTAAATAGAAAAACTTATTCTGGCATATATAATATTACTAAGGATAATTGTAGTGCCCGTTATAGGTAGCTAGTTACCAGAACAGCAGCAGATTCTATTAGCCAGAGTACACATGACAGCTTTGGGACATGATCCGCTCATGACAACGAGATTCAGTTCAGTAATTGTTCTATTGAATATTCATATCCTGTTGGCGATGTCCTTAATGTTCTAGTCTGCCACTGAATTTATTTCGAACAATGTGTCATGTTACATTTTGCTATTGTGGTAGTAAGTAATTGCTTAGATGTTTTCATTTAAAGTGTTATATAACTTAGCTCATCGATAAACCAGGTTTTTGTGGGCAGTGAAATGAGGTAGCATAATTTTTCTGCGACCTATGATAACTATTATTGGGATGTGAACTATTTTCAGATATACCAAATATAAATATTCTAGGATTAACATTAGAAGGTACTTCTATTATATAGAAAACCCCAAACCTAATGTTTGTATTCATGCACACAATTCGTAATGGAACAATGATATATTTTTTTATCGGTTCTTATATTGTCATTTTGGAAGCAAATCAATTACAGAGAAGAAGTTGAACGGGCACTATTATATTATTGTTATATCGAACACCTGATTAAATGATAAAAATAGGTACTCCTTTGACTGAAAATATTACTCACTTAAAAATGGAACTCTGTGAAAACAAAATACTTATATAACAAGCTGAATAGCAAATTCTATTTCGGAAATTCACACAAATAGAATCCTGTTCGGAACTGATCGCATACCTATTTATATACAGAAACAAAGCCAAAAACTAATTTGACACGCATTTGATATTTAGCCAACCTGAAATTTCTATTCCGATAATCCCTCGGATGAATAATATCTGTCAGATTAATGACAAAATTAGATTAGCGAGAGGGACATATCACTGGATTGTTTGTTTGTATTTCGGTAAATGTTAACAGTCATTTGGCTTGACATATTAGACTTGTTCTATAATTAGCAAAATGAAATTAATAGCATTATAAAGGCTTTAAATACTTGAATTTATAGAATATGTACAAAGAAAACACTCAGTCCGGAACAGATATTCATGTTCATGCACACAAAGATTCTTCCTAAGTGGGAATCGAACCCACGACAGCCTGCCTGCACTCCTCACCTGAGAGGACCTCCACGCCATATCGGTCGTCAATTACTAGAAGTAGCATTTTTCCCATTTTGAATAAAAGGTTCTTATATTACGATTTTGTTCTCAACAGTGCAATCAAATAGTGTGCCTTATATTTATATGAAACACGCACGCATTCTTTTTCAAAATTCAAATTAAAAAAAAACATTCGTTAACACAAAAAGCAAGTATTAATTGGAGTTTTAACCACGGAGCGTTGTAACCCAGCTGCCACAATCCCGCCTCGGCCGCTCTAACTTGGGCGACCATTCCACGAACAGGGAAAGTCAATCCGACCCGGTAACTTTTTAAAGTACTTTGGCAGCTCGGCCCTTTTCACCCATTGATTTTTCACTCTGCACTTAGTTATCGTTTTTCTTACACCCTTCTCAACTCAAAACTTTTATTGTGTATTCAAATCTTTTTAAGCGCTCGTATAAATTACATTGGGGAAGTTTTAGGGCTTGTACTCTGTCTTTACAAAGACAAAGATATATTTATTTTTAATAAAGAAAGAACTGTGGTGTGCTAATGGAATATTATGTTAGGAAAGGCTAAAAGTATGGGTGAAATTCTTATTCTGTTAGTAAATGAAGCACTCCTATATATCTGCTTCAGTACTTTCTACTCGTATTAATATAAGTTACTAGTACTAGCAATGCGATTTGAAATCCGTTTTTTTACATTTCATTTAGCAGCTTAGATAAAAAAAAAACTTTAAGAATATTCTTATACTTTAAGAGTCTAAAACAGATAATATAATTATCATTGGTTTTGGCAGATTGAGAAATATTGAACTAAGAGAACAATGACAGAAAATTTGTAAAAAAATATAAAATATAGAAGTCTTATTTTTTATAATTAGTTATTATTATCAAAAATATACATTTTCTTCGCGTACTTAAGTCATAATTTAAAAAAAAACATATAAAAAGCGTGTTTAGAAAAATATATAAACTAAAAGAGATGATAATATAATCTACATTTAACTTAGCACCTTGAGAAAAACCTAACTAAAAGAAAGTATATACATAATTTATTTAAAATTATGATTTATCCACGTAATTTAAGCATAATTTAAATAAAACATAGGAAAGCGGGCTTAGCAAGAGATAGAGCCTAAAACAGATGACGTAATAAAGTTTAGTGAACCGCGGAGTGTGCGCGGCGGCGAACCGTGAGATTTCCTAGCGGGCCGCGCTGCCACATTTACATTGTAATTTCCTTGAGAATTACAAAACCCACGTGAGTTGTAATGAAAAATCCTGTAAAATGAATAGCGCACGCAATGGTTTGAGATACATTTCCTGAGGGAAAATCGCATATTTATATTGTAAATGCGAATTAGTGTTCATATTTATGTTTGATATTAATTACTCTCTTTACTTCTTCCGCCCATCCGCACTGGGTTCGCGTGGTGGTGTAGACCCAATTCTCTCTATCCTTGGTTCGGGGAAAGAGGCTCGTACTTAGTAATGGGTCGTCAATGGACTGAAATTAAATGGGCTGTCCTTATCGCAAGAGCTGACAGGTGTAGACGACTCAAGTAAAACGTGACGTGCTAAAATATTGCAGGTCTTTTGTTCTGAAGTGGGCTTGGCTTAGATATTAATAATTTTTACGCTCGGCTATTTATTTGATTCATTAATCTTGACACATATGAACAAGTAATGTGTTTTGTTTTTGTTTTCTGAATTAATTCCTGAGCTGATTGATTTTTCGTTTCTATAATAATAATGTTTGCCACATAGCGTAGAGACGTTATTTTCTTATTAATAACGATTGGTTTCAAAATTAAAAGTCTTAATGTGTGTATGTCTGTTATTATGTTGAAATCATTAATCTTAAATGGATTTAAATCATTCGGTTATCATTGGTTTTTACTTTAAACTCATGATTACACTGAAGGATTGTGAACCTATATAAGTAAATTTATCTTATTTTTTAAATTGATGTTTTGTAATATCCCAATAAATTTCAACATCGCCTTAACATTTTTAATTTGAATCTGGGTACATTATGGTTCGACTAAAAGCAATCTTCAACAAAAAGATTGCAATTTATATGCTAAGTTACTTTGACGAACCAAAAAGGTTAGGCGTTGTAGTTGGTACATTTTGTTGTTATAATATTCTGCGATTTCAGTTTGTTTCAATAATATTTATAGTAGTACAAACAAGTCAGATGGGCTGCACATTTCAGTGCCGCTTAGTGTTCTAAAAAAAAGTTAGTAATTTTGCCTAATCGACAAATAAACATACATACATACAATCACACCTGTTTCCACGAAGGGGTAGGCAGAGGCATTAGATGCCCACATTTCGCCAGTTACATTGTTGGTCCCACGTAATAGGTGGCGAGCCTATTGCCGCTTACCGGGAACTTATGATCGCCAGAGCCTCGTCCGTTGATCGACAGGTGCACCAGTTGCAGGTGCGGTTGGCTTGGCCTACTTAGATATTGGTAGGAGCCCTATACACCCATACCATAATTTATCCTTGCAGAAATCTAAATTTTCCTAACATTTATACATTTAACAATGTCTACATATTAACGACTATAATCCCCAAAGTATTATTATCGGCACAAGGGAATAAAGAAAATCAAACCAGCTTTTATCTCGAGAACTTATAACAGTTTCAGAGATCGAAAGAGGCAAAGGTTTCAGAATACACACTTAATTAATTACGTGCAGAGAATTAACAAGTAAAGATATATCTTTTATTATACTGACTGAGATATTATTGTAACAAAAGATTCTTGATAAACAATGGGTTAACTTAATAACAGACCTGATAGACACACGGGTGATTAATCTACTTCGTTTTATTTAATGCTAAGTAAGTCTGTAGCTGCCGATGAAGTATATTCTAAATTTTTTTTAAAAGACACCGCGTAAATATATAGTAAATAAAATACATTCATAAACTCTATAGATATTTGCAGCCTTAACAACTGGGCTCAGGCCACATCTTACAAAGCAATATAATTTTTTTTATTATTGTAAACACCTCATTTGACATTTAAATAGCTAATTATAGCTGTGTCCTATCAGGGTCTATTTTTGAAACTAAAACATATATAAGACCAAATAATGAGCAACATATTTTTGGCCATAAATATTTTGACTTTGGATTGGATTTGTCATACTCTACTAATGTTTACCATGCGGTTTAGTCCAGGAGACCTCCGCAAAGAGGAGGGCCTGTGGCGGCCTACTAGTACAATTTATAAGCTTCCCATTAATACTCTTACTTGCATTAATGATTACCATATATAGTACCTACTAACCGAGACCAACGGTTTGACGTGCCGTCTCACAACCGCCGTCGTCGTGACATCAAACATCGAACAACGCTCTGTATACTCTGCTTAATTTCGGTGATCTTTTCGGACTATTTTGTCTTATGGAGCTTCAAGTGTATCTTTTAAGATATTATTATTGTCATAGAATAGCTAGCCATGTAAACCGAATGGAAAATATTATGCCGTAAAGTTAGAGTTTCTTATTTTCGAGTCATAAAACATAAATCTTGTAAGATCGTGGATCTGTCTATACATTAGTACTAAAAAACCTGAGCAGAGCAGTGTAATTGAAATTTTGCATGTAACACACACACGTGAATTAATATTGAATATTAATGTCCAAGTGAAAGCTTTTTGGGAGCCATCAATATTTCCCCGATGTGAGTACATTGTTAACTCAATGTCTAACGCTCTATAAAACTTTTATCAGTTTAAACATTGTTATTCTTTCAATAGAAACACAAGGTAAATAAAGTCGCATTTATAGTGAAAAATTGTATGAAGATTTCGTGGATCGGAGTCTAGAATTATAAACTCAACTCAATATGGCACGGCTAGTTTGCTTAAACACTCACGAATCTTAAAATAAGTCGGGCGCGAATCATCGGAGTATAAAAAGAACTCGAGTGGCTTGCTTAATTTGAGTACTACCACTCGAGTAGGTATATGATATGGCCCACCTGGTGGAAAGTGGTCGCCGTGGTCTATTAATCATTAAAATATCAGAGTGCAAAGCTCTTTCTAGCGCTCGACCCTATAGAAACCGTTAGTTATTTGAGTCGAGCGCAACATTACTTAAATTAAATTGATCATTGTAATCCAATTATAAGTAATACAGCTCATAAGCAACGAGCTACATAGCATTTTTGTGTATGAGTCAATTCTAGTGATAAGTATAGAATCCTGTGACTACCGTCAAATCATTAACTTGTTTAAACACTTTGATTTGAACAATAATAAGCGGCAATAGGCTCGCCACCTATTACGTGGGACCAACATTGTAACTGGCGAAGTGTGGGCGTTTAACATGCCTCGTGCCGCGTGAAGGCGTTATTGTATAATGTATGTATGTAGCAGCCCTCCGCGGTGTCCCCGTTCCCGTGGGAATATTGTGAAATAGTTCTATGGGTTAACTCAAGTGCAATTGATCCACCTTTATGCCAAATGTTATCTAAATCCGTTCAGTAGTGTTTGCGTGCAGGAGGTAACTCACCACTCCCCACAAACTTTCACATTTACAATATTAATAGGATAGCTTTTGACTCTTATTTTATAAGTCAAGTCTATAAAGTTTACTGCACTATTACATACTTTCAGTAGAATATCAAATAGCTATTAAAAAAAAAACGCTTTTCAACAACATGTCAACGGAAAAATAAAATCATAAGTAAAGTAAGGCCAACGGTGGAACCTAATGAGACTGCGATCCGCATATCCAATCTACTGGCCTGAATAATGGAATGCTTGGCCTGCGGTTACCCGTTTTTAATTTTCCATCCTATGTATGAATAAAGCGACCAAAACACGAGACTTATAAAAATTCACTGAAGTTTCTATTCGGTTTTAATTCCGTGATGACAAATATTTTAACAACAACAATAACCTATGTGGCATATTGTAATAGGATTTTGAACTTCTGTAAGTAAATATGTACACGTAACAAAAGCGTGTTTGGTGACACGAAAATTGAAGTAGTTGAACTTTTATAAAGTTATAGTTTTTATTTTTTCTATATTATGAATAATTCGGTGCTTGAACTGCGATCACCAATCCGCTTGCCCAGCGTGGTGATCATGGGCAAATAACCGCAATAGAATGTAAACTATAATATTATGGAGGCCAAAGTTCTTTGTTCAATGTAATATGACTGAAATGATGATGAATAATTCAATTAAATTGACTGTAATGATGATGAATAATTCAATTTAATTGAAATAAACGAAGTGGATTCTAAATATGAGGTAAGATATGATTATACTAAAGTTGTATTACAAAACAAGATCTAAAGTTAGATCAGGTTTAAAACTAGTCCTATTCTATGACTTTCATTTGATAAGATGAAGACAGTGACAACACTCGTTTGAAATAAGCCCCTTGAAATTTGATGAGGTTCAAGTTTTTATTCAAGTCAATATTTAGTTAACAAGTGGTAGTTATTTATGGCCATAGACAGTTTACTCGATAGCTCCTATTATAATAAATATACGGTCGTTTTAATGCTATAAATATTATGGAGTGCACTTCACTTGTATTGCAAAACCATCATAATTACAGGTGCATAGGCTTCTCTGAAAATTATAGTTAGACAACATTGTCTTATACATATAACAATTGTTTAAATTAAAATAGGTATAGCAAATTGTATGTTATATCATAATTATACTAGATTTAATGCCAGTCATTATGTGTGTGAATTTATTATTAGGGGATGGATGTGTTCTGCTTCTGGTTGGCGCACTTCGGGGAAGGCCTATGTCGAACAAATAAAATTGCACTGATTTGTTTGGTTTTCGATTTTTTTTGTCAAAACGCGGAATTACGCAGTTGACTTTTTAGACTATTTTTTTTTGAGGATCTCTTTAACTCATTCTTTTAAACTCCAGTACGTTCATGCGATCTTAGCGTATAATTTGCCCTGGATGTTTTCAAAGTAAACCGAAATTTGCCATTAAAAAAGAAAAGAAGTCCTTATCGGTCATCAAAAACTGACAGCGGAAAGTGAGTGTCGCAAGGACCCGCCGCAGGAAGTAATAATTAGTGGGTGGGAGGGGGAGTGGGAAAAATCGAGTAACAAAAGACGATCATTTAAACGAGCAGCGAATTGAAACGTGAGAGAGAATGAAGGAATAATGAAGACGGCCCACCTCGGCCGGATGCCGGCCTCCGTCTCACGTCGCCCGGTGCGACGATATCCGGTGCAGCTCAATTTCCTGGGCCTTGGAATTTCCACCGAGTTTTTATTTGTTCCCCTGATTCCACCCCGTGCCGTTTTTATCTCCAAATGTTATCGTGAGCAGAGCTGTGATTCGGAGCTTCGGGTCTGCGTTATTGTGTAGTTGGATACGTGTGTATAGGACGCTTTGTATATTCAAAGGTCGACGCCAGATTGCTGTATTTTTTCGCGTCGCATTCGATTTAAACGAACTTTTTGGCTCTCCCGCCTCTCTCTCTCGACACGTACACCCATAGCCGTATACGTTTATATATATAGAGCAAATGGGCCTATTCTTCCGCTCAGTTTCAATTCTATGAGCAAATGTAACTTTCAATTTTTCTCTAACAGAACTCAACTGTGTTGAAGCAGGATTTGTTTGCTATGTAAAGCAAGATCAAATACAGGAGGTATATTTTATTAATCTACGAAGAGACAGACGACTGTAAAAAAAGAGAAAACGATAGAAAAATGTAGCATAAAATTTTGAAAAAAATATACACAAAAGTTAAGCTCTGTTCTAAAAAATTGATTTAAGACACTGGTCTGAATCTGATAGACATTCTTAAACACTTTAGAAGAGTCTAGTTAGAGAATGTCTATAGAGAGATATTTTGTTCGTTGTACTCTTTGCAAACTCTGGCAAGCGGGTACTGTGCACCGAAATCAGTTTTGCGATTAGGTTATTTATAAGGGACTTTTAATGCCTAGAGTTCGTTCCGTAAGAGGCAATATGACAACGTGTCTTTTTTACTTTCTTGCAAAAGTACGTATGAGGTATCTCTTTCTTTAATACCCCATACAGTCTTTTGTCGTGATGCCCACCGTGTTTTTATTGTCCTTCAATACATTTTGGAACAAGCCTTGACATTTATATAGCGACAGGCGGGTAATCGTCAGTCAGTCTTGACGTTTGATTTTTGTTTGACGTATTCACAATTTTCTTTTGATTACAATAAATTATTCGCGTATCCCGATTTGCTAACTTCAAAATATTATTTAATATTTATGGCAAAATTTCTTCCACCGTGTTTTTATTGTCCTTCAATACATTTTGGAACAAGCCTTGACATTTATATAGCGACAGGCGGGTAATCGTCAGTCAGTCTTTACGTTTGATTTTTGTTTGACGTATTCACAATTTTCTTTTGATTACAATAAATTATTCGCGTATCCCGATTTGCTAACTTCAAAATATTATTTAATATTTATGGCAAAATTTCTTATGTTGAGGTATTGCTGATATGGATATGCCTTTGTTTATTTTATGAAAATATCAGAAATATGCAGATTTTTACCCTTACTAATTTAAATCTCTAGAAAGAAGCAATTTAGTTTGTAATGATTTTACACTTACCGATTACCGAAACACTAACCAACCCTCATAGTCCACGAAACATTTTTACTATAAAGAAGTAACATATATTTATAATTTATTTAGGTAGATTGTTTTTTGCACTGGGTTATCGCCGACTTTTTATAATTATGGAAAAAGATATCAACGCCACTTAAATTTAAGAAACGCGGGTAAAGCTAGAGTCAGAGCTGATAAATAAATTTACTACATATTTAAATATCCCTATATATCTCCCTGAACACAGTAACATTGTTCATTACTCCTCTACGGCTAGTATAATAAAAGCAGCGTGGCAGTACGTGTGAAGAATATATTAGTTTGACGGGTGCACATGTTGGACGACAAACCAATTAATCTCCATTGGACCCGATAGATCCAGCCGGCTAAGTTTATTACACGAAGATTTAAGTTTCCTAAAGCTTTCATACTCCATAGTTTGCCTTCACTGTGTTGACATGAGTAATGGAATTGTGGCCATGGTATTGCGATAGTTAAACCGATATAATGTATATAATTATATAGAAGCGTTCATAGCAACGCAATATTTGGAAGTCGGAAACGTTCACCGAAGTAAAGCAGAGTGTAGTCCTTGGATGGGTGACTGTTTGTGTGGAAATTAATGCCGATTGCTTTTGTGTAAGGTACGTCACGTTAAGCTGTTTTTCCCTGTTATTTGGCAAGAATGATAGTGAAAAGCGATAAACTAGTAATCAATATCGTTTTTTTGTAAATTTTTAAGTATGAGGAATACTTTATAAGAGTATGTTTGTATACAAATTTAGTCCTATGTGAATTAGGAATAGGCGTTTATAAATCAATCCACGGCGGATTCAGTCCCTGTTAACTCCTACGAAATAGGATATATTATTATTATGAAGAGAAATGCTACCGGATGATGGGCAGCAGCGTCATCCTGCGTACTGGCTAGAACTGTGATCAGCAACCCGCCTGACCAGCGTGGTGATTATGGGCAAATACTCTCAATAGTATGTAACCTATTGGGAAGGCTTATATTCAGCAGTGGACTTTATATGGCTGAAATAATGATGATATTCATTAAATAGGATGTATTTCATAGTTTCGGATAAGAAAACCTAGCACCTAAAATACTAGTTGCTTTGCCGAGACTTTATTAAGAATAATTATCTACAATTTAACGTTTGGGAAACGAAATATACAAATATACTTCACTGCGTTTCATTGTTTCAACCAACAGCTGTTCAATAAAAATTTTAGGTAATAAATTGGGAGAAGACTACAATTTCCAGACAATTTATTTTGTCATCAAGAGACTTTTAGGTCAACCGAAACAACTCATGTGGATGTAATGATCGTTTCCCCGCGTACAGGAAATTAAATACGTTCAATCAATTTCTTTATTACTATTTCATTCATGAGTCAAATACATTATGCTGCGTGATTTCTATTATTGCTTACAAAAAATATTACATTAATCGTTTATAGAAAATCCTTTACAAGCCTCTAGCGAACATAAAAGTTTCCGGTAAGTGGCAATAGGCTCCCGACCTATTACGTGGGATCAACAATATTATTCGGCGAAGTGTGGGCGTTAATATGTTTTTGCCTACCCCTTCGGCAGAACATGCGTGATTTTTATGTATGTATTAAATAATTTAGTAATAATTTAATAGTCTAAATTTGTATACGTACATACTCTTATAAGTTATAACTCGTAGAACATTATTTTACAAGACAAACTATTCCAAAGTTGTTTATTCTCGAATAATATACGTATTTTTATTAACCAATGTGTGGCGACCGATATCGCTTCGTAGCGAGTATACCCGCACGCCGCTCCTAAGGTCGTGGGATCGATTCCCACACAGAACAACCCTTTGTGTGCATTAATATTTGTTCTGGTCTGAGTGTTTCCCCATGTATATATTAAGTATGTATTTACAATAAAGAAGTATTTATAGATGTTTATCCGTTATTTAGTTATCATAACATAAGTTCTTAATGATACTTATAATGGAACTAAATAATTCGTGGAATTAAATTCGCAGTGTGGACGTATAATATGCCTCTGTCTACCCCTTCGCGGAAACAGGCGTGAAAATATCTATGTATGTATATATGTTCGTTACACGACATATTTAAAGGAAAGTTAATACCGTTTCCTATAAATATTTATAAAACTTTATTTTATTGTGCCCTTTACAAGCTAACTTAACCGAATTAAACAATTCCCAGCTTCAAAGAGATAAGGAAGTCATAAAGTATAATACGAATTTAATAGCCCAATGCTGTTGGGATGATCCTATATAAATCCTTAACAGGAAGGGTTTCCGGAAAACTACCTCGGCATTAATGTTTTATCTATGGTCTTGGCTTTTAACTGAGAACGTTGAGTTGCAATTTTGTTATTTTAATAGAGACCGCCGTAAAACTCAAATTTATTTGATGTTCTTTTTCCAAAGAAGCTGATTGATATAAAATAGTTAATAGTTAGCTTTCATTGTTTAAAACATGTAGTCAGCAGGCGGTCTAATTTTGAGATTATTTATGGAATCAATCGATATTATCATTCGTTTAATACTATCGTCACTTAAAGTTTACAGGGCTCCTACCAAGATCTGAGGAGCCCAAGCCAAACTCACCTGCAAATGGTGCACCTGCCGATCAACGGACGTGAACATAAAAGTTCCCAGAAAGCGGCAATAGGCTCGCCACCTATTACGTGGGACCAACAATATAAATGGCGAAGTGTGGGCGTATAGTGTGCTTCTGCCTACCCCTTTGAGGAAACAGGCGTGATAATATGTATGTATGTCACTTAAAGTAATATTGTATACGTTCCGATTCAATTTATATAAAACGAGCTAACTACGACTTTCAAAATTAAGTTAGTTTTTGAGTTTTGCACTGCAGTAAATGGTCTTAAGTTATAATTAGATTTATTTTTGTAAAGTTTCGAGGCCTAGTTTCGTCTTTATGGTGTTCCCTAGAACTAAATCAAGTTTCGCTATTCGAGATGTTGAGGAATATCAAATCAGTTACTGATACTGAGCGAGACTGACAATGTATATGCGTTTTTCATTTCGTACTGAATTCCAATAACTAGCTTGATTAGAACCCTAACTACAACCGCGAACGTTTTATTTAATTTTATTAAGTTTTATTTAATTTAATTTATGAGTTTTATTTAATTTTAAATATGAACTTAAACGATGCCAAACGTCAACCTCCTTCGAACGCATCATAATATGCTTAAAATTGTATACAAAATTCTATCTCACTAATTTATATTATGATCATCTCAGCCATAAGAAGTCCACTGCTGAGCATTCGCCAATTAATATACTGACATGAAAAAAAATATTGAATGTACATAAGTCGCATCACATCAAACTGTCGATATATAGGTAGGCAGCAAGTTGTGTCAGTCAGGTAGTTTGGCAGGCGTCAAGCCGAAGTCTGGTACATTGGCAATTTCACATCAATTAACCAAGACGGCGGCCGCAAAATGATTATGCTAATGTAACAGGCAATTGCTTCCACGTTGGTTGCGCCGTGTAATTAAAGCTTATCAGAAGTCTTGTCGCGTCTACCACGCTTCCTGTATATTGCATTAGAAAACTACGATTAGATGTGGATTCTCCGTGGAGATCATTAGCTAGACCAGAAGAATGGGTAAGTGAAGGCTAGCTGCGGTCTAACTACCTTCATAAATTCAGCGAGTGGCGATGTGCTCCTTTTTCAAAAGTCTTTAGAGAACGCTTGAGGCAGAGAATTTCTTGTGCAAATTAAACGCTACACGTTTGGGAGTTTCCCTAATGCTAACGAAGATACTGAGCTCGATAGTTAGCGTATTGCATGTCCAACTTGTAATTTATGTATACACTCCTGGATTCACACGTATATTTCATGCTAATTGAATATATTATCGTCGTGTATTTGCATCGGAATGGTCCTGTGGGTTCATATTGCATTGATGACGTTGTAATAATTTGGTCACTCCAACCGACAACCTCTCTCGCCTAATGTCATATTCATAGTTAGTTACACAAAGTGCTTTAAGTTTAAAGTAGTTTGACACATGAATTAAGTAAAATTTACTGACCTGCATGTTGGAGTTACCTTAGCGAATGAAAATTACGCTCATATTGAAGCACCCTTCTTGAATAGGGGTCTTCTAATATGGAATTAGGTAGATTTGGTCAATAACTCATTTCATAATCGTTACTGAAAACTGAAAAACACAAAAATATGTACCAATAAGCATCCACACACAATTCGCTATCAAGTATAGATGAGTTTAATTTGCTACCTTTAAAGCTCCGACTGCCAAAAAACTAAGATACCTTAAGAACATTATGCCTATTTTAAAGTTTTGTTATAATCATATAAACGTCACCTATCTAAGGAATGTCCCCTTTGAACATTTGCTCAACCTTGTTAATAGCTTTACAGCGAGAATTTCAGTGCCACAAATATTTCGAGCAGTTAACATTAAGGAAAAATAATAGACAAATATTTACGAATTGCGAAGAAAAGGCAAAGCGGAGGGGATATCGTTTATTCGCCGCCGGTCACGAAAACATTCCCATTCGTTACAATAGAAATCAGTTTAGCAATGTGTCTGTAGATTTATTAGTCTATTATAAGAAGCGGTCGTGACTTCACACTGCCATCGCAAAGTTGGAATTATTTATTGCAAGTTTCGCCCGCGAATTCGTCTGCGTGGACTTCGGTTTTATAATACAAATTGTTTTTTTTGTGATTTAGAGGTTTTCCTGCGTTATAATATACAATACTCCACCACCAAGACATAGTGCTGATTGGAGGTGGCCGGTGTATGGCAACTAAGAGCGACCTTTGGAGGGCGCAGCGGGCGCGTCAGAAGTCCCTACCCACACCCTCTTTCCGTCCCCTTTGGCAGGAAGGCAGTGCGTAAATGCATTTTGTTACCGACGTAAAAAAATAAAAATGACTGGTGTGCCATCATGCTCTTAGATTTTCAAGCTGCCCAATACGTCCTTTAACTTTATTTGGCGACTTCATCATTAAAGAGATAGCCAGAACCATCGGCTTAACGTGCCTTCCGAAATACGGGGGAAGATCAATATTAAATGCCACACAGACTCATCCAAGAAGTTTCTGCTTTACTTCGATAATCGTTTAATGGTTTTTTTTTTAATTTATTTAATTAACTTATTTTAAAATATTGGATCTATCGACGCCTCCTTTGTATGTTGTTTGATCGTTTTGGAAATATTTCTAAGACTCTTTAAATAGCTAAATACTAGATACGATCTCAAACGTGTCAAAATAAATAGAAGTCATACATTTTCTTGAAAACGCACGCACCGATTTACATCAATAAGAACTTTTTTATCGATTGAATTTACAGTGCTATATGAAACGGTAGGTAAGTCGAATCTTTTTCCTAGCAAAAATAAATTGTTGTAGGTAATGTAAAGTTGTAATTGTTATTGAACTGCCAATAGTGATGAATATTGATTGATGACATTATAAATAATATATTTTGGGGTTATCATAAATTATTGATTTATTGGTTAATCAATTCATCTACTTTTCAGCCAATTTAAACTCATTTCTGAATACCAGTTATTATTACTTATAACTTTGGTTCTTGTTTTCACTTTTATTCCTTACAACTTTAGAGATTGTCGTTTTTTACTTGTAAAAACATTTTTTTTAGATCCATAGGTCGCATCGGCTCAATAGTTCTCAGGGCACGGGTTATATATGGGCCGGTTAGCAAGACGCATTTGTGCTATTTATCACAGGCATACATTATTAGTCCCTTGATAAAAGGGACCGTCGCGCGATTGATACGATCGCTAAATAAAATTTTCTGTCAACATTTCTCTAAGAGTTTGAAGGCCTTAGAAGCAAAAAATATTATTCAGTTATTTGCACATTCTTGTTTTTTAATATGTACCTTTATTGATTTCTTATATTTACGTACCTACATAAAACATATTTAATTTGAATCGCGGTTTATATTCAAATGGCGAATATGTTTAATACTTTACAGTGATTCGAGCACAGGGAGTTTCATAAGAAGCGACATAAATTTATAAAATATGTTTTATGTAATACTAAGGGCCTTCCGCGCCTTCGATCGCGTAACCTACTTATATAACTACTTCTTATATGAACTTTTTTTTTAAATAAAATATTAATAAAATCTAAAGTATAAAAGCGACGCAATTAAAAATTATATGTTTGAGCTTCTAATATCGCCTTAATATTTACCCCAGTGCTCGAAAAACGACGAAGCCCTTCAAAAGAGATAGATAGTGCGTTTTGCTTGGCTATGCCTAATCTAGTACTTAATAGCGCTGTACATAGATCATAAAAAAATCCATATAAATCCTAGCAATCTTATATTAACGCAACCATCCATCTGTCAAGTTTTACCGAGACTTGTCATAAGGGTCTTAAAGCAAAAAAATGTTGTTTTGATGATAAACAGCGAAACAAACAAGTTGGCTGCCTGGAACTTTGACTGGTGAAACCCATAAATATTATTTTTCTTCTTAGTAATCGATATTGTCAGCGATTTGCCGCGTAACAGCCATGATGGATGTTGTGGCGCCCGCTAAAAACATCGCTGTGTTTTGTCTTTTATTTGTAAGATATTTTTTGTGCTCTGGAAATATTTCCAAAATATATTTAAGAATGATCACTGGTTAAACAGAGAAACGATTAGTTTTTTATTGGACATTGACAAAGATGTACAAATGTAGTTGGGATGGTTTTTTTTATTTGCTTACAAATTTTACTTTGTATTAATATTCCTTTTCTTTTTTTACTTTGTAGCACTGCCTTTAACCCTCGTTGCTAACCCTATGGTTAATTAGTATAGAATGCCTTCGGCATTAAGTTCGCCTTTATATTACTTTTTTGGGTGCAATAAAAATTAAATAAATAAAATTTCGTTGTCTTTTTGTTTAAGTCAGCATTTTTGTCGATATATTAGGTCGGGGAAAAAGTCTTTTCGCATAACGTAGGTATAAACTTATTATAAAATTTTTTTGACTGTACTATTTGTGTCTGGCTGGTTTTGGTAACATTAAAAAGGTTCCATTATAAAGAAAAGAAAAAGAATAAAAAAAAGTTGTTTCCCGCTATTTTTCATTTGTTTTTCTCTCCGTAAAAATGAGTGAATCTAATGAAGAAATTCGATACATTTTAAAATTTTATTATAAAAAAGGCAAAAATGCAACTCAAGCAGTGAAAAAAATTTATGATGTTTATGGACCTGATGCAGTGTCAGTAAGAGTAGCACAAATTTGGTTCAAACGTTTTCAGTCCGGAAATTTTGATGTTAAAGATGCACCTCGCTCTGGTCGCCCTGTTACGAATAAAATGGACGCCATTTTTGAAAGAGTGGAGCAAGATCGGCATATTAGTAGTTACGATGTAGCTGAAGAACTGGGAATTGACCACAAAACAGTTTTGACCCATTTGAAGAAAGCTGGTTATACAAAAAAGCTCGATATTTGGGTGCCACACGAGCTCACTCAAAGAAACTTAATGAACCGAGTACTCATTTGCGATTCATTATTGAGACGTAATGAAACCGAGCCGTTTTTGAAGAGATTGATAACTGGCGATGAAAAGTGGATCACGTACGACAAGAACGTGCGAAAAAGGTCGTGGTCGAAAGTTGGCCAGGCTTCACAGACTGTGGCCAAACCTGGCCTTACACGAAATAAGGTGATGCTGTGTGTATGGTGGGATTGGAAGGGCATTGTTTATTATGAGCTTTTACCGCCCGGCAAAACCATCGATTCTGATCTTTACTGCCAGCAACTGATGAGATTAAAGGAAGCAGTCGAGAGAAAACGGCCGGAATTGATCAACAGGAAGGGTGTGGTCTTTCATCACGATAACGCTAGACCACACACATCTTTAGCCACTCAGCAAAAATTAAGAGAGTTCGACTGGGGGGTCCTAGTGCATCCACCATATAGCCCTGACCTTGCGCCTTCAGATTTTCACCTGTTTCGGTCTCTGCAGAATTCTTTAGGTTCTGTAAGGTTGACCTCAAGAGAGGACTGCCAAAACTATTTGTCCCGTTTTTTTGATCAGAAGTCCCAAAGTTTCTACAGTAACGGGATAATGTCTTTGCCCACAAAATGGCAGAAAGTTATTCAACAAAACGGTACATATATATTGTTAATAAATGTAAATAAACTTTGAAAAAAATGTCTTGACTTTTCATACAAAAATACGAAAAGACTTTTTCCCCAACCTATTATGACGTAATATGTACGTAATATGAAGTAGTATGTAATCGAATCGATCAACAAAGTTAGGCATCGTGTTTCAGAGATCAGTAAAAAGACAGGCGATCGTTTGTGGAGCTTTAAGCTGCCTGTCCACTGTAGCGGATCAAGAATACGGAGCGGACAAATATTAACCAATAGGAAACGCGGACAGGAATGAAGCGAATACATTATGAAATCTCATTGGTTAATAGGGATTGGTCTGCTCATGTCTTCTATTTTTATCCGTAACTATGTTAATCTTTCTAAAGAGAGAAAGCTTATTGTTTTCTTTTTTCGAAGAACTTCTTTTTAGACTATGTTTTAATCAAAGTAAAATTTTCGTGCCCGTTCTTTTCCATTCGACCTCCCGGCGCGTTAGTTTTAAAGTTTGACTTTCATAAGAGCTCTATTGACCCAAACTTAAATAATGGTTGTGACTTAACTTTTTTGATATCTGATTATGGCTAAACAGCCGATTGCAGTTTACGACCAGGAAAAAAATCCTTAAAACTGCAAAAAGAACTTAAGGGTCATGCGGTCGAAGTTGCGTCACGAGTAAAATAATATAATGAATGTTTCACCTCTCACTTCACTATTCAAATTCGAAATTGGACATTTATATTTCACCTAAGTAATTCAAGATACGGCCGATCCTCGAAGGGAACGACCGACCTGTTCAATTTGTATCGCATTGCAACGCCTCACTTTCCATATTGCATTTTATTAATTCACAAACCCCTTGGTGGCCCGTGTCTGGCTCTTATTAGGGCTGGTGGCGTTGGTATCTAAATGCGGCCTTTCAATATTTTGTTTTAGTGTGCCTGCAATGTTCTTTTGCTTATTGAGGTAGCTAGATTGGAAATGGCTTAAGAAGCTATTATGTTGGAATTACGCTCGATGCATTTTTACGTCATAATAGTGCATATTTCTGATTTTATAATACTTTTTATACATTCACGCCTATTTCCCTTAAGGGGTAGGCTTAGGCATATCATACGCCCACACTTCGCCAATTATATAGTTGGTCCCACGTAATAGGTGGCGAGCCTATTGCCGCATACCGGGCACGGTTTTGTTCGCCAGAGCCTCGTCCGTTAATCGGCAGGTGCACCACTTGCAGGTGTGGTTGGTTTGCGCTCCATAGGTCTTGGTAGGATCCCTTTACACTTTAAATACTTTTTATATATACGACATATCTGAATTTGATTTCCACTGAATATTTGCAAAATATTATTCTGTGAAAATATTAATAGCGATGATAATAGTTCGGTTAAAATTCTAAACTTAATTCTCAACTTAGCTTATGATCCTGTGCTAAGCAGTAAGGAATTCGGCATTCTTAGTTAATGAAAATTAAACAATATCGTATCAGAGCAATCTGATACGCAATTATTTAAGCTCTGTACATTTAATATTTAACGAAACTCAGTAGCAAGGCAGTATTTACTGTCAATTGAAATGTGCGTACCTTTGTCATTAATACAGGGTCATTTCGAAACTTGCCATAATTCTGATTGAAAGCATGCGTCCAATTTCAAATTGAATTATGCATTTTCATTATTGAGAAGCTGTGGAAACAAATTAAAACTGGCAGGCCAGCCAACGCGAAACGGGACCTCTATTAGAACGGAGAAATTTTATTGAGTCTGACGATTTGCATGTTCCATTACTGTTTCGCAAATTAGGGGAAAAGATCAAGTCCAATTTGTTTTCAATAAATATTGGAGGGGAATGAATGTAGGTCCGAAAAGTGTCTTACTTTGTGGAATTAATAAAAAAATGTTTCCGAGGTAGAGGAAACCACAGCTACAAGTCAAGTACTAGGTAACATATTGAAGTTAAAATACGCCTTAACACCTTGCAATAAGATACAACTTTAAAGTGATGGGTAACATTTGTTACAAGGTCGTCAGTACCTTGCCGTTTATAACGTCTTGTAAATTTGTACTGTGGTTTGACATATAAAATTGTGTCACTTCTTGATACTTTGAATGCTTTTACTCATTACCCGTTTAGTTTACTTGCAAAAAAAATGCTTTGAACTTTATTATTCCTGTCTGTGTGCATGCGAATTTTACACGACGAGTACTATCAAATTGAACTTAAGTTATAGTTTATATTTAACTTTTAAAAAAAACATCTTGGCCCTACGCATACACACAATTGTATTGATACTGGATATGACAACCACTTTATGTGATTTTGGGTACATACATAAAATACTAGATAAAAGTATATTAATATCATAGTTTATGCGCTGAGGGCATAACTAGCCTGCTCTCACCAAAAACATGGTGAGAAGGTCGTTCACCACGCGGACTAAATGCGGAGCAGAGATTCTGACTAGTATACTTTTAAAAGATACTGCTTAAAAGTTATTGATCAGCGCGTTACTTTGCGACAATAAATTTTTTATAAAAAATATTTTTTATGAGAAATAGTCTTTTCATTAACTAGAGGATCCTGAGGAAACGACACTTGACGGTTTATTTTTCTTTAATCATGATTTGCAACTGTCGATCTACTTCTATAATTACATACAATAATATTGTCGGCCATAACACACATATCCAGTTTAAAAAAAGCTGAGTACGAAAAATTTTATCGGATAAAGTTACTTAAATATTTTTTTATTTGCACGAACATTATTTTACAGTACAGAAAGTAATCACATCAAGCCAAATGTTGTATGCTCACTTAAAAATGTCATATATGGGATTCGAACCTATCCTCCCATCAGACCAATATCGCGCTGACGCCTTGATACTTATAACCAAAATTCCCGAATGCTGTTCTCAGCATGGTCTACTCACCAGGTTTGGCCGAATTTCAGTTATAACATTTAGCGACTGCGGCCTGACCTCCGCAACCCAGATTAAAACATTATTCTATAGTTAAACCAGCTGTTAGGATAGAAGAAGGCACTACCTTTCAATTTCCTGGAAGTATTCTTGCTGATAAAGCAACAGAATTAAGTTGAGGATTGTCATTTTGACAAAAACACAGATTGCCTAAATCAAAAAAAAAATTGGACAAGCAAGATGTGAACAACCGCCAATATAATACTTTCAAGAGTAATTCAAAAAGCCCGCAAGCAAATTTTTTATTTTTTTTGCTCTTAGATTTACAGTCTTATTTCCAGTTGGTTTAGAATATATACTTAATCAATAGGATAGGGAATTTATCTCCACAAATATTTCTGTTATTATTAAAAAAAACAAAGACTCTTTTTCAATAGACCAGGCCGACCCAACATATATAACCGTATATTATTGTATAAGATCAATAAGTGTTTTTAAATTTTCCGTGTTTACCGTAGTATATTTTCGGATCGCGCCACTACTTCATTATTAATCGCGAGCGGCGAACTTATTGATTGCATGGGGGCAGCTGAGGGTAAGGAACGGCTTACGAGTACCCTATAGATACAGAGCTGTTGTTTACTACCGAATAACAACCAATTCTACTGATTTAAGTGAAGGTAGATGAAAATTTGTACGTTTGGGCGTGTATTTCTTCACCAATGTTTAACAGCAGAATTAAACCTACTGAAATTAAATAACTCTTATTAACATAAATGCCTGCCCACAGTGAATAAGCTCGCTTGTTTTTTAATTGTGGAATTATGATTTTCATAAGCATCTTGAATAAATTATTCTGATAATGACATTGACTTTAAACAAATTATAGGATATTTTTATAGCGGAATATAATCCAAATGGACAGGGACCATCCATCATCTTTGGAGCCCAAGCAAACCTCACTTGCAAATGCCGATCAACGGACGAGGCTCTGGCAAATGTAGAAGTTTCTGGTAAGCGGTAATAGGCTATTAAGTGGAATCAAAAAAAAAAATTGGCAAAGTGTGGGCACATAATATTGATAAATTTGACGACCGATATGGCGTGGAGGTCAGTATACCTACACTTCACTCCAGAGGTCGTGGGTTCGATTCCCACACAGGACAAATCTTTGGGTGCATGAACATGAATATTTGATCTGTTCTGGGTGTTTCCTATGTATATTAAGTATGTATTTACAAAAAAAAAGTATTTAAATATGTTTATCCGTTGTTTAGTATCCATAACACAAGTTCTTAATGATACTTATCTTGGAACCAAATAATTGGTGTAATTGTTAAAAAAAGGCTCTGCCTACCCCTTCGGGTAAAACAGGCGTGATTTTATATATATTTGTTATCTGTATTAATATAAATTTCCCCGGGAAAACTTATCACAAATTATTATTAGGGGTACAGGTAGTTTTAGAAGAAGCTCTAACTAATACGATAGTTTAGTAAGTTGCAACCTATATTAGAAAACAATAGTTGGTGGCGGTTCCTAAGTCACTCTGATATTTCTGAGGTCGACCGCCAGCACGTTGCTCTATGCAAAACCAACACAGCAAGTGCTGGAGTATATTTTGCGTCGAACTGTAGCGTGCAAATTAAAACCTCTCCTCACCAAAGTTAGTCAAGTTTTTACGACAGAAATTTATAAGATTCCAAGAGAACCCCAAGCCTAATGATATCCTGAGGGAAAGTAAGTCATGTCATCGTTAATCTTAATTAACCGACTCTTAAATTGCAAAATTCTACTTGAATTTTGTCGTAGAGGCCGTATTTGTTTGTGTCTGTATGGCAGGATTATTGATTGCTCGTACGTTATGTTTGCAAATATAAGGACGAGAAAGTCAGCTTTACAAAATAAGTGACCACAAGCGCACTCATACAAGCGTTCCTAATGCCTTTACGTTTTTTCAATCCGTATTTACCCATTGCTGGATTTAGGTCTCCTCCATGTTGCGCCACTTTCTTCGGTGTTGGGCTTTCCTTAGCCAGGTCTTTTTTCCTGATTTGGCAATATCGTCGTACCATCTAGCCAGCGGTTGACCAACACTTCTGCGATTAATTCTCGGGAGACATTCCCAAATCAGCACTTTCCACTTACAACCTGAGCCACGTCGAGGAGCTTAGTACGACTGCTTATTTCTGTACTTCGTTCTTATGCATTCTCAATCTATATTTCTTACGGATGAGAGCAAGTTTCCAATTTTTTATAGACTTTTTCTATCGCTATAATTTTACTTCAATTGTGACCTTTACGTGATGATAAGTTAGCTACATTCTTGTATCAGCAAGCTACTGTGGAGTATAGATGTTAATCGGATCAGAATAACAATGACGCTGCCATTGACGGCCGTTTTAATTCGTATGGTATACTGGCAGCTTCTATGGTTGTGGTTTCGAATCCTAAAAAATGTTTGAAGCATGCTATTTATGTGCGCTGATATTCTGTATGAACGTCGTTTTTGTATAAACAATATTTCCGATACGTTATTTTTATCCATAATCTAAAGCAAAGCATGCTAAGTTAAGATGACGCTTTGTAAAATGTCTGAGTATAACTTGATAGTAATAAAGTCGCCCATAACGTTACATACAGTAGAAAGTACATACAAAACACAGTTAGACCCGGCCTTCTTCACCAATCTATTCTGTAGTGATGCTGTGATACGGCATATGCCCGAGCCGCGTTGTTTGCTTCCAACTCATTTGAAGGAATTGTGAACCGACTGACTTAATACAATCGATTGGATTCCTCTCATATGGGCAGGTAGGGAAGTTTGTAAAGTTGATAGCGCATCATATATAGAATTAAGCTGGGCAACAAGCACCCCCACTTATGAACGTTCAGACTCGCTTAAAAGACTGGAGGCTATAGGGTCATAATCACTATAGCTTCTTTAATGTAATTTTGTAGTAAGTAACCCCAAAATATAGTAGAATTATACCATACTAATAATATGCGTACTGGCTTGAACTGCGATCACCAACCCGTCTGTCCTGGGCGGTATTTGTGGAAAAATTATCCCCAATCAAATGTAATCTATTCGGGAGGCTAATGGTCAGCAGTGAGCTCATAAGGTGGACATAATGATGACTGAGCAGGTGTATTATTTACCGCCAGGCGAATGTCTCGTTCGTCCCAAAGGTTTGTGGGATAAAAAAGAAAAGTGTAAGCCCTCGATTTGATTCTACAAAACCGCATAGGGATCGTTTGATAAATGACCCGAGCCTCTTTGAATGTAAGACGATACTTCGAAGTGTGATAATCCATTTGAATAGGTATAAATGGTTTAATTAAAGTTCCTGAAACTGCGATGTGCTAATAAAGTTGAGTTGTTGTTTAATAATTAGAAACCAGCTAAATTTAAGTCAGATACTGAGGAATTCATACCACTCTTGCAAACTTCAACGATCTTATGAACTCATAACCTGAATACTGCAATATTCCAGTTGCTCAGTTTTGGAAAACGCTTTTATTTTATAGCGTGATGTAATTATTACTAGTATACCGACAAATTTACACTTATGAGTGATTTCATTTTACAGGCGGCCGATGCTATGTTTTTTTTTTTTTTAAAATTGTGACACGTCATAATGACTACATCCTGCCTGATGATAAGCAGTCGATGCAGTCCAATAGAAAAATGAAAGCGCTTTATAACGTGAAATAAGCACGCTATAAAGCGCATCCACTCATGACGGCCTGCTAAAATGCCGGTTCACGCCCCGCTTAAAAGACCCGGGATCATAGGAAACAGGAAACACATGAGCCGGCAGCGAATTCCAGAGCTTAGTGGTCTTGCTCAGAAACGACCTCCCAAATTTCTAGGTTCGAGTGCTGATATTCTGCACAGTATGAGGATGGTTTCGAAGACCAGCACGTGTTGTTCGGGAGAGGAAAGGAGAGGGCGGGATGAGATCGAAAAGCTCCTCAGAACACTCGCCGTAGTATTTCCGGTAAAAAAAAAATGTATAATATATAAAATAATATGAGATGGTGGATTGCAATTGAATTTGAAAACCGTCTACGTGACTGGTTAAATAGGGAAAGAAAAAGGGAGATAATATTTAAAAAAAATTGCAAAGAATCTCAATAAATTCCCAACAGTTAAGCGCGTAAGAAAACCGAATCTGTGCAAATAGTTTGGTCAAATAAGACTGATGGGCCGAGATCGCCCGAACCCCTCTGGGGGCGACATTTTTCCGCGCCTTGAAAATTACCAGGCAAAGTTCATTCTGAATAATTTATAAAGCGGACTCACATAAATCGTGTCGATAATTTTGGACAGGCGTCATCTGTTTTCGTGGATGTGGTGAGTTATGTACAACGAGTGCGGAATTTATGAAGTATTCACCAGTTCCTTTGTTTTGGTTACTCAATTGTTTAAATAGTCTTCTATTATTAGGCATTAATTTAGGACAGGCACCTGTTTCCGTGAATGTGATAAGTTATTTACAAAGAGTTTGATATTTATGATCAATTTACCAGTTTCGCAGTATTTATTATACCATTTTTTTAATAGTCTCCTTCTAGTAGTCTGACAGTGGAAGAGAGCTCGTACTTCACTTATCTGATAACCAGATCAAACATATTTTTTACTATTATATTTGAGTAAAGCTTATATGTAAACCTTCCATTTCTGAATTACTATTTTATCTTTCAATATCCCCTCCCACCGAAAGCAGTTGCGGAAGGCCGATATTTTAAATACTTACAACAGACAGAGTCACATATATTCATAAAATAAGGAGAACAATTGAGAGAGATTTCGGCGTTTCCCATTCGGTTAAATGTACTCAAATTGTGTAAGTATTTAAAGCATGTTTAAAACACGGTCACTTGGGAACACAGAAGGCAGGTATTTTAGTCTGGAAATGTTGTCGTGCGAATTACATCGCAACCATTTGCCTCTTCGGTGGTTCCGTGTTATTTATCGGCGGCTGGTGATAAACAAATTATTGTATTTACTGGGCGTTTTTCTCTCTCTCTTCGTTAATTAATACTAGCACTTCATTTGCCGCGCACTCCGATTCCGTCTTTGTTTACTTATTCCTTTTGTAAACAGAATAAGAATGGTCGTTCGTTAGGATTCAGTAACACTCTGTTTGGAATAGATATAGATTTATTTTTCTATAGGACATTTAGCGTCGCTCACTGACTTTTAAAGTTTAGTTGTAAAAGCATAATTTTTGTTACAAGTTTCCTTACCTACAGTACTAATTAAAAATTTGTAAGTGGCGGCATATCTCAGGCAGCTTTATTTAAAATTTTGGAAAATACCTAAATAATATCAATTACGCAAATTCCAAATTGTGGCTTAGGTATGTATGTAGCTTGCATATTATTATGAAGTAACGCCAGTTGAAAGAAATTGAAAGGTAGTGGAGTTCCTCGTGTATCTACCATCATCATATCGTATGGCATTGAGCTGCCTGAATCCTAATTTAAGTTCTAGTGTCAGTTGGCGTAGCAGCAGCTGGAGTCAGAAGATAAAGTTCTTCAAGACGAACGGGAAAAGAGTACAGCTGGCAATCGTTTACAACATAGTTCGATCTGGCGCTCCACAATCACAGGCTGAAGACTCTTTCATTCCCCATTTATAAAGGTGGTGATTGGAACGTTCGCATACTGTTCTGATCCTACTTAGCCTGACCCATAATTGACGTTGAGCACTAAAACCAGCGGGCTCCGATGCGGGATCCATTATTAAATGTTTTTGTGTGCCATATGAGGACTCCCACGCCAGCTGTCACGCTGTTCTTAGGTTAAAGTCAGTATTTAGGCGGTTATGGTCCAGATTGGGGATTTTGACGGCAATCAGTGGCAGTATATCAAGTATGTCTTGGGTGGGCATAGCTTGACGGTGGCATTTCCTCCACTCAGACGCAGCAGCATTGCATATACACAGGTCAAGAGGAGGTATATGGGCCAGCCCTGGAAGCCAAGGAAGTGGGGTTGGTTTTATTAGCCCCATAATAATGCGCATCGCCTCATTGAGCTTGGTATCCACTTTACCGGTGTGAGCGCTACGGTACCAAACCGGGGCACAGTACTCTGCAGTGGAGACCTTGTGGTCTGCAATGTTTCTACCAATCTGTCGGGATGATCAGTGCTAGTGCTGTAGTCAGCACTAACAAGATTGTCCTCAAATGGTACTATAATTATTACGGGCAGTCGTAATCCCTGCAAACATGTGGTTTGGTTCAAGTGACAGCAGTAGCAGTAGCAGTAGATTGTGCGATGAATATCGTTATATTTCTTATATTTTATCGAAGAGAGTATGCATAGGCGAGGCATGATTCTTTATAGAAAACTACTAAAACTTTCAAAAAAGTTAGCCGACCATTTGAAAGTTGTTCTGAGAAGCATGATTGAACTGGAGTGGGACTCACAACGCTGAATTTATGTTTCATAAAATAGTTTTGGAAACATTCTGTTATGTAGACCTGAAATTTTAGAGATGCACAAAATAAAAATATTTTTCTGTTGTGAATAATAACAGAATCATAGATGTATTCACTATTCTCGTTGTCAGAAAACGTCCCATATTGTCTAAGTTATCTTACTTCCGTTGATTGCTGAATTAACTCCTCTTAACATATCAGAGATGTGAATGAATGTTAGCCCCGATCGATAAAGCACCCGAGGTGACTGTATTTAGACCTACAATGAGTTTTTCGAGTTCGAGCCTCGAAAATTATTTATTTTGTCACATTTGAATACTTCAGTTTTTTATTAAATCTGACAAGTCATAATGGCTACAATCTGAGTTATGGTAAGCAGTCGATTCAGTCCAAAAAAATTACGGCTCTTCATATCCATAGTACAAAGCTACTGAATGTAATTTCACGCCCCACTTAAAAGACACGGGATTATAGGAACTAGGAAACACATTAGACGGTAGCGAATTCTAGAGCTTAACGGTCTTACACAGAAACGACCTAATAAAGTACTAACCTAAAGAATTTTTGAAAGACATATTTCAATGAAAAGCGATAATAATGTTTTAAGTCTACAAAATCAAGTATTTACTCTTAAAAATGATTTAATTGTTGAACATTGATTATGTTAAAAAAATAAGTGTAGAATAAGTTATATATTACGCTCTTAGTTATACTTTGTAAATTGCTATGCCCTTGCAGGGTGTAACTGTAGCCTTATTGTATTTACCAAATTTTTATATATGATGAAATTATTTAATTGATTGATTGCATTGTCGTATGCTATTAATAATTATCAGAGTTAACTAAATATTTGCAATATTTATGTTAGGGTCGAGTTCGGACGCCACTGCATCTTACTGCAAATTGAATTCCAAAGTTGTTCAGCAACTTCGCAGCCCGAATGAAGTGAACTCAACTTGTTGTTTCACTGACTCCCAACTCGATGATTGGGAATGGAGGTGGGTGGTTTTCCCCCAAACTTCATGGCACAGACACGTAATCACTTACGTGTTTGGTAACTCAATGTGGTTCCCTTGCAGATAAGTCTTTAAATTTCTAAGCGTTTTGATCTTCTAGAACGGATTGCGTACTGCATAGCGGCACCGGTCGAGTAAAACAATGACAAAGAGTAATAATGAATGGCTTCATTCTATTTAAATCAATTCTTTATTGCAAAACCACAATCTAAAATAAGGTGGTATTAAAAATATTTAAGACCATTATTGTGTTTCGGGAATGCAACTAAGTGGAAGCAAACAGAGGAAGCGCTACACTTTAAACCTAAGTATACTTAAATGAAATAGTTTTCAAAAAATAAATAAATATTTTATTTCGATGTCTAAATTCAAAAAATTCAATGTGAAAAAAATATGTCTGTATTGTGTACCTAAATATTTAAAAATATATATATTATTCGCCCACACAGGCAAAATTTTAGTGTGCATAAACATGAATATTTGTTCTGTTCTGGGTTTTTCCTATGTATGTTAAGTATGAATTTAGAAAAAAATAAGTTTTTATCCGTTATTTAGTATTCATAACACGAGTTCTTAATGTTATCATGTCGGGCATGATGACAGTCACATTAGCTAATTTATTTTATAAATAAAGACAAAATATTCAGTCATTGTTAAATGAAAAAAAAACCTGAAGAACACATAATTTATTTTTGTGTAAAATTATGAAAATGTGTATCACTGAACTTTTATACATATCCTGCCAACCTATTATATATTTGTTGTTTTATAAAATTTTATCAATGGTGTATAGGGTGTATAGGGATTCCTACCTAGACCTAAGCAGCCCAAGCCAACCTCACCTGCAAGTGGTGCACCTGCCGATCAATGGACGAGGCTCTGGCGAACATAACAGTGCCCGGTAAGCGGCAATAGGCTCGCTACCTTTTACGTGGGACCAACTATATAATTGGCGAAGTGTGGTTGTATAATATGCCTCTGCCTACCCCTTCAGGGAAACAGGCGTGAATGTATGTATGTATCAATGAGTAATATAATGTCATTGTACAATATGGTACCATTATAGTTGGTGTTACTGATATGGCGTGGAGGTCAGCATATTTGCCTGTATAGTATACCTTTAGCTTGGCTATAATGCGATGTAATATAACTATAATAAAATAATATCAGTTACATCTAATACGCGATATTATATAACTGTAATAAAATAATATCAGATATATGTAACACTAAAAACTTTTTTAGATAGAGTAATTCCAGAACCTAAGTATGCAGTAGGTGGGAGTTTTGGCGCCAACGCGTGGCAGTATTTTAAACTAGTGTAAAGGCGAGTTATTATGTGTAAATATAGTGGAAAACTTCTTCGACAATGTGTCACATTAGTGTAGGAAAGTGGTATATTGCAGTAAATTTAGTTTTTCCATATTGAGTACAAATCTCCAAAGTAATGTCTCCACTATTGTACTGGGGCATAACTTTGACTGTACTGAATAACGAAAATGCTGCATTCATGCAAACAACTTGATTAATTATGTTACTTGGTACTGGCAAATACCCTAAACGAGTGAATCCATATCTAAGAGAAAAAAAAGTACGCAATCTACATCTACATTAATATTATAAAGAGGAAAGATTTGTATTTTTGTAAGTAACGAATGAACTCAAAAAGTACTAAGCCGATTTAAAAAATTCTTTCACCATTTGAAAGCTGCATTGTCCACGAGTAACATAGGCTAAATTTTATTTTGAATAAAAATAGGGTTTCGTAAGATATTTGGGATTTTCGGACACAAGGTGTAAAAAATTTACCAGGAAAGTTACTCATTTTGCGTACGCTGCCTGAACTATAAAAGATAGAACCACAAAATGAACTAATTAATTGTAGATCTTATAAATATATACAAAAAATTTCGCGACACACTATATCTATCTATGTCGAGTGAGGCACAACAACCATTTTTTTATTTAACAACACCTACGCAAAAGTTCTTCTCAGAGCTAAACAACAGTTCTTCTCAGAGCTAAACAACAGTTCCTTTCAGGGCTAACCAACAGTTAGTGTCGATGTCTGTGAATTGACCTAGGAATAATTTTGCTGACTGTGTCTTTTCTGGGTAGGCATTTTGCAGCGGTAACCGACATCCACGCGGGCGGAGCAGCGGGTGACCGCAAGTATTTTATATTAAAATTATCTTAATGATCGCTCAGAGTGTAAAGTATATTTTCTACTTTAGCCTTTGACTCGTTCACATTACAAGATACTTTGATTCCACTTACGGAAATACGAAGTGCCCTAATATAGCCTATACATAAATAAAGGAGTTGTGAAAGATGAGTGTGCAGTTTATCATACTAATATTACCATAATAATAAGAGGTCGTTCATCACTATATCTCTGGCTTTCTTTCACGCTACCCCTATAGAATTCCGGTTTCAAGGCTGCTAAATCTAAAAGATTACTAGGCATATGACGTGTTAACATACATAGTACTTCTGTCTAAGTTTAACGGGCACAGCGAAGTACCAATCAGGACCTCTATTAAACCCATTGTACTTATTACTGAAAGCTTTAGATTGTCCAGAGCACCTCAGTGATAGGTAGTATGGATTTAGGCGGTCCTACCCAGCCAGCGCGAAGTTATCTTGATTGCGTGAGACGCGGTCGAATGGAGTTTATTCGGATCGCCGACTTTGGGAAACTATATCAGCACTGAGTTTTGATTGCAACTGGCACTTGGAAACTTTTTTCAATTAAGATAATGTTAGATGCAGTTTCGTACTGCCTTGTTGTTTTATATGAAGTCTTTAATGTAAGCAAAACCGCTACATATACGTCCAAATATTTTAGAGAACCAAGAAGGAATTTACTTATAAGAAAACTTTATGAAACGGAGATAAGAATGTTAAGATTAACGTATAAAGTGACTACAATGGATAAAAAAAGTGAAAAATAGTATGAATGGAGCACCTGAGGCCGAAGCAATTAAAGGAAACCGATTTTAATGGTATGGGCATGAAATAAGAGGAGGACGAATGATATGTGACTAAAAGAGTAGATAATTAATATAAATGTAAGTGGAGGAAGATAAAAGGATAGAAGACGACGATGTATTTTTTTTTAAATGACACGTCATAATGACGATATTCTGCCTGATTGTAAGCAGGCGATGCAGTCCAAATAAAATTGAGGCGCTTCATACCGTGAAATGAGCACGGTACAAAGCGCACCTACTCAGAACGGCCTGTAAAAATGCCGTTACACGCCCCGCTTAAAAGACTCGGGATCATAGGAACTAGGAAACACTTGAGCCGGCAGCGAATTCCAAAGCTTAAACACAAGAACACAGGAACGATTTATCAAATTTCTTGATTGAGTGTGTGAAGAATGATAGGATCGCGAAAGGATGGATTGATGACATTGTTTTCTCTATGACACCTATTGAACATTAAGGTCTTGTGCACAACATTTTTTAATTTGTTTTAAGCAAAATTTCATTTCATTTCAGTCATCTCTTTGAAGTTGAGAAGGACAGAACGATATTTGAAATAGATTTAGACCTAAACACTAATAGTGAGCGTGATACAACACACCCTAAAAGTGACTTTGATAATAATAATTATGTTTACGAATTAAATTTTCCTTTTTTAAGTTAAGTAGGCTATACTTCTAGAGGAAGCTATATTGGTTTCGTCTATTTACGCGGTTAATAAAGATCATATTATTCTTTTCATGTGTCACAAAGCAACAGTTGATATGTTGATATCTCGGTCTCCAAGTGACCACGAATCACTGTGAAGTATTTCAAATAAAAAAATGTTTTAACCCGCAATTTCTTTTCATAAAATACGTTTCATTTATTAAAAAGGCTATAACTCATACGTACGCCCTATTTAATAATCAATAACTCCTTCAATACTCAGTATAATAGCTGCTGTACGTCATAATATATTTGCAAATTTAGACTCCTAGCTTAATTGCGTCGAACTGTCATGGAGATACAGAAGCCACGCAAGGTCCAGGCCTGAGTCACACTGACAGCGTGCAGCTCGCTTATCTTAATTGCCTTTCTAGATGCGATCAGCTGAAATTTATCTGCGACAAAATGGACGCGTTGCGGCTCGCGCAAACAGATCCCAGTGCGAGTTAAAAACGTGTTTTATGGGTGAATACCAAACGCGCGTGACTTCGACCGAAATGTAGGTTCAATAAGACATTGGAGAAAATATTAGAACAACTTACAATATTTTTAGTAACAGATAGCTCAGCGAACAGCAATTGAATTAAATCATGTGTTTATAATTCAAAATCAACTTAACTTATTGCATACCTATTTCTGAAAACAGATTCAAAAACGTCTTGTGAGTATCTAAAATTTACTATTTGACTGTACTATTTGTGTCTGGCTGGTTTTGGTAACATTAAAAAGGTTCCATTATAAAGAAAAGAAAAAAATAAAAATAAGTTGTTTCCCGCTATTTTTCATTTGTTTTTCTCTCCGTAAAAATGAGTGAATCTAATGAAGAAATTCGATACATTTTAAAATTTTATTATAAAAAAGGCAAAAATGCAACTCAAGCAGTGAAAAAAATTTGTGATGTTTATGGACCTGATGCAGTGTCAGTAAGAGTAGCACAAATTTGGTTCAAACGTTTTCAGTCCGGAAATTTTGATGTTAAAGATGCACCCCGCTCTGGTCGCCCTGTTACGAATAAAATGGACGCCATTTTTGAAAGAGTGGAGCAAGATCGGCATATTAGTAGTTACGATGCAGCTGAAGAACTGGGAATTGACCACAAAACAGTTTTGACCCATTTGAAGAAAGCTGGTTATACAAAAAAGCTCGATATTTGGGTGCCACACGAGCTCACTCAAAGAAACTTAATGAACCGTGTACTCATTTGCGATTCATTATTGAGACGTAATGAAACCGAGCCGTTTTTGAAGAGATTGATAACTGGCGATGAAAAGTGGATCACGTACGACAAGAACGTGCGAAAAAGGTCGTGGTCGAAAGTTGGCCAGGCTTCACAGACTGTGGCCAAACCTGGCCTAACACGAAATAAGGTGATGCTGTGTGTATGGTGGGATTGGAAGGGCATTGTTTATTATGAGCTTTTACCGCCCGGCAAAACCATCGATTCTGATCTTTACTGCCAGCAACTGATGAGATTAAAGGAAGCAGTCGAGAGAAAACGGCCGGAATTGATCAACAGGAAGGGTGTGGTCTTTCATCACGATAACGCTAGACCACACACATCTTTAGCCACTCAGCAAAAATTAAGAGAGTTCGACTGGGAGGTCCTAGTGCATCCACCATATAGCCCTGACCTTGCGCCTTTAGATTTTCACCTGTTTCGGTCTCTGCAGAATTCTTTAGGTTCTGTAAGGTTGACCTCAAGAGAGGACTGCCAAAACTATTTGTCCCGTTTTTTTGATCAGAAGTCCCAAAGTTTCTACAGTAACGGGATAATGTCTCTGCCCACAAAATGGCAGAAAGTTATTCAACAAAACGGTACATATATATTGTAAATAAATGTAAATAAACTTTGAAAAAAATGTCTTGACTTTTCATACAAAAATACGAAAAGACTTTTTCCCCAACCTATTATATATCTTAAAGTGCATAAACATGAACATTTGTTATGTTCTGGGTGGTTTTCTATGTAAATTAAGTATGTATTTACAAAAAAAAGTATTTTTATCTATAACACAAGTTCTTAAAGATACTTATCTTGGAACTAAATAATTGGTGTAAAAGTCAGAAAATATTTATTTATTTTATTGATTTATATAATAAAAATCTATCACCTAGAGTGTCTTTTCAAGCGAGGATATATTTCAATAGATCGTTTTCTTGATTATTGGCAAGCCGATATATCTTTTTCTTTCTTTTTTAGCGGTCGAATAGTTCTAAGTGATACTAAAATTTAAATACAATAAAATCACACGCGGCGCCGTTTCCAAAACGATTCTTTTGTGCCGAGCGAACCGGGCCGTGATTTATATGCCTTTGAATCGAAGTGCTACGAGATTTTAACCCTTGAATGCAGTAAAAAGTTAAATGATAGCTCCCCGGGGATCGGATTGGTTTTTAAAACTTTCAACACTATTTATTTGGCAGGTGTTTCAAAAAATTTGAGAATTTTGGCAAAATAAGTTTATAAGTAAGATGTCATTTCGACTCATAGCCACTACAAATTATAATATTTCGTAAAGTGAGCGCTTTGTCCTAAACTAGACGCGTATTCAAATTAAGCTCATGTCAGTAATTCTTCTTTGGTTTGGTCCTAGAGAGCGACCATCATCATACAATATGTTTTTAATTTTATTATAATGTATGTAGTAACAGGTAATAATTTATACTCTGGCTCATTATCGGCATCGTAAGCGGCAATAAGCTTGCAACCTATTACGTGGAACCAACAATATAATTAGAGCGGCATGTGGGCATGTAATATTACTCTGCCTACCCCGTGATACAGGCATGATATTATGTATGTATGTTTTTTGTCAATTTGCAAATAGCTTATACCATGCAGCTTACATTCACAGCTATGTATGTGAAAATGTTTCAATAGTAACCAAATTTTTACCTTATGGCTACGTAGCTTTCCATTATTTTAGACGTACGAGCATATAAGTAATACGATCTGGAAGGTTAACCCTGCCTCTGAACTCAAAGAGGCCTTTGGCCCAAAACCAATAGCCTCTCGCAGACTCCGCAATCCCGCTTCCGGATAACATGTGCGCATAAAGCCAGCCTTACGACTGATTTTACTACCGATTTCCTCTTAACTTGATATACATTAATGGCTGAGAAGCAAATAGTCGTTAGACCCACTGTTGGCAACGAGCAATGGGTGCTACGTTAATTATAGTCTAAAATGCCACGCCTAGCCTGCCGTTGTAATAGCCAGCTTGAAATATTGGACGTAGTAGTTTTATGATCTACCAATTTTAATGTTCAGCTGCTGCATTGATATATTGGATAGATATACTTTAATTACTAGATGGTTTTAATGGTGGGGTCGGTTTCCTGCATTGTTCCACATTGTCTTGTTGTGGTTAAAGTTGGGTGAATATTTTATGTGTTTTCACACACAATGGATTTTCGATGAACATTAAGAGGTAGTGGATGACTGCCGGGAGAAAGCAATGATAAGAAGTATACACGTAGGGTAGCGCAATAGAGTGCTCTAATTAACAATAATTATTATGATATATATAGCCTTATAAATAACATTTAAAGAGAACCACGAATTCACAATAATCAAACTGGAATAATAATAATATAACATGATGTATGTTATATGTAACATGAATATTAGTAGTAAGCAAAATAAGAATAGAAGAAAACAGAAAACAATAAAGTTCCAGTAAGTGTGGGACGTTCTTTAAGTAAGAAATATTGTTAAAATTGACAGGGATATTTATATTTTGTTGAAAGAATTGCAATCTATTTATTGTTTGTAACTTGGCACAGGTCGATAACAATATAACTCATTCGAGTACAGCTATCTCAAAAGAACTGACCCAAGAAATCGTATTTCCTGGTTCGATTTGGCATGGAATGAAAACAAATAACGCTTAACCATCTTGAGCTTTAAATATATTGCAACTTAGAAATGCTGTGAGACGTAGAATATGTAAATAGAAGTGATAAAAAACTAACAATATATACAGGATTTATTGCGATCATATACAGTACAAATGTTGACTTTTGCTTGACATAACGATACCTCCTACGTATAATATGTTAACTAAGAAAGTGGCATATTTGCTTTTTTACATAAAAATACCTCTTTTTAATAATATTATCGGATTAATAAAAAGAGGTATTTTTACGGAAAAAAGCAAAAATGCCATTTTCTTAGTTAACATTATACGTAAAGAGGTATTATTATGGAAAGAAGCAAAAATGCCATTTCATTACTTAACATATTATACGTAGGAGGTATCTATAATTCTTGAAATATGCAACGAGAGCATTTGTTACTAATTTCTGGTTCTGGTTTACGAGACAAACACAGATTCACCGCACTGCATGACCTACATTTTATCGTACACAACGCATTTTTTTCCGCAAAATGTGTTGATATATTTTTTAAATATGACTCGTGATAATGACTCCAATTTGCCTGATGGTAAGCAGTCGAACAGTACAGCCAAAAAAATTAAGGCCAACTCATGACGGCCAGTTTAAATGCCATTTCAAGCCCCGCTTAACAGACCCGGGATAATAGGAAATAAGAAACACATAAGCTGGCAGCGAATTCCAGATCTTTTCTCTAGGTGGCATCTATGTATGTATAATCCTATAGCGGCTCTTCAATATTTTCATTAAAACCTTCAATTCAACATCGACTTATCTAATCTCTTCTTGATCATAACCATTCTCTTCCGATCCAATCACCTTGGTCGTCCATTTTTCCTCCATCCGCTTACATATATATCTTTTTCAAACATAGCCATACCATGAACAACCTTTTCTTTATGATTTTCTGATAAGAATTCCACTTTAGTAGGAAGTATGTCTCATATAATGACTTTCTCAACTCCGATACGCCTCTAACAATAAGCATAAAATAATGAAAAGAGGTCATCGCTATGTTTTAATGGTGCCAAAGAATTATATTAACTAGTGTGGAATGAACAAATCCATTATAAGCGAAAAGTTTTTCACGCAAAACCATAATTTCGCCTCGGTTTTGTTCACAACATCCATAATAGGTCACGATTACAGATTTTTTTTAAAACTGCGACAGGTAGGTAGGTAGATTATTAAAGTATAATGAGAGAACAAGAACGTTTTAGAAATAGTTTATTGTGAAGATTATTCATAGACTTAATTTAACGTTTGAATACTGTACTTACGACAGTAACAAAAGTGAGTTTATAGTTGATAGTTGGCTCTTAGTGGAATATTTAATGCTTTGGGAAATAATAATTTATTGACATCATTGAACTATATACAATATTAGGGCCTTACACTAAACACACAACACTGTACTGCAGGGTCAGTACTGTTAGTTCCTTTAATAGATATGTCACAATTAAGTACGTGCTAATAACCTTTTATACATACAAACTATCACGCCTGTTTTCTTGTAGAGGTAGGCAGAGGTATTACCATAAAGGCATGTGGTAAACGGAACAACTCAACTTCACTCACCCAGAGAATTCCTATACAGGAAGGACACTATGTTACATACATTATTCTGGCGGGGGATAAAACTTGACGAGCTTCTTGTCTTATTCAGTTCTACTTCAGCCCTTGGCCGTAGTGAATATAATAATAATAATAAATAATAAATAAATATTTCTGACACTTACACCAATTATTTAGTTCCAAGATAAGTATCATTAAGAACTTGTGTTATGGATACTAAATAACGGATAAACATACATAAATACTTTTTTTTTTTTTTTTTTTGTAAATACATACTTAATATACATAGAAAAACACCCAGACCAGAACAAATATTCATATTTATACACACAAATATTTTCCTGTGTGGGAATCGAACCCACGACCTCAGGAGTGGAATGCGGGTATACTCGCCACCACGCCATATCGGTTGTCTATATGCCTCTGCCTACCCCTTGGGGCAAACAGTCATGATAGTACGTATGTAATTAAGATCCCTCCCGCAGAGAATAGGCGTGTTAGTAGTATCTTGTCATTAATAAACACTCCTTAAGAGCTTATACGAAATTCGTGTATGATGTTTCATTTATAAAGTATAAGCAGCGCAGCGTCTTCAGCGTCTTATCTACAAAACTCTATACAAAGAATTATTGCAGGATTATTTAATGTGGAGCTCAGCAAACTGACTAAATAGTTTATGAACTCTTTAGTATCTAAGCAACAGTTCTTTAGTAATTTCGCAATTTAATACTTTACATTTTTATTATTCTTTAGGTTAGTGTTATTATAATTAAAATAAAAAAATCTTAGAGAGTTGTACTTAAAATATTTTTATCTTTTTATATATCTTAACTTAAATAATCTATACAGATATACACGAAATTATTAAATACAGACGAACAATAATCTTTTATCAAATTTACACTCAGTTCAAATAGGCGATTTATTGTAAATCACAGTCATATCGACTGCAGCTCTCTTTACTTTTTTACACAAACTTTGTGTAAAACGCCTATTTTCAATTTTGAAAATATTTCCGCTTCGTACGACATAGCGGTGGAACCGCCCTGTATTTCAAATAAAAATAAAACACGCATACAATTTCGCTTTTGTTGGTATCGGCCTCAGCTTTTTTATTTTATTTGTATAACGGAATTTCCCACTTAAATTTTTTAAATTTGAGTTTGAATAAATAACATGATTTAGTAAAAAACTAAGTTACTATTCCTTATATGAAGGGTACTGATTATGCTTCTCTAAAGTCTTCTGATGTGAAATACTTAAATAAATTAACTAAGGATATAAAAGCTAGATTAATTTTTTTTGCTAAAACATAGCATGGGCTTGCTGTGTACCAGGAGCAAAGAGTTTCATACCTTATGTCTATGGTCGACATTAAAATGGGAGAAGAAAATATCTCATATCATCTGTGCAAGCGGGATTTGAACCCTAGTTAGTTAGCGACTGTAGTTTAACTACAAAATGGCCATATCCGAAGGCAAACATAAAATTTACTGATGTCGATACAAAAGCGCTTTTAAGTTACCCAAGCCCGCCTACCTGGTCTCTATGATAACGTCAAATTACGAACATAAAATGGCAGCTTAAAGTTACCCGTTCCCTTAGGTTTAGCGTAAAATATTTTGGCGGGCGGCGCACGTTTGACCAGATTTAAGTGATCTGCGAATTGTGTTAATATTACTAACTGCCGTAGTTCAAGCCACATGGCGCCGTCGTTTCAGTAGATAACAGGATTTTAATTGAGATGAAGCTTAACAGAATAGAAAACCATTTAGACCTTATAAATTTTTATTCGTGACCATTATCGCCACTTCGTGCCGGTACGTGATATGAATAGAATATTGTAAGGCCCATTGTAACAGATGAGCTTTGTCGTTTTAGGGATTTCATGTCGTTGTCTCTGGTTGTTTGGGAGCTGATGAGTAATAATATAATTAGGATTCTATTACAAACAACTAAAACCTCATTTGTTTTTTGGAATGTGAATTTAAACTTAATTTACTGTCTCTATCTTTTGTAATCTATAATACGACCTTCTTGGCGGGAAAGTGAAGCGTCATGTCTGCAGTTTTGTTTTATTTTCTAAAATTTGTAATATTTCGAACATTCATGTGTAATAACGGTGGATTATTTACCGTTCAGTGTTTGTAAACGTCCATGAGTGTTGGTAAATGAAACAAAATAGTGCAACATGACTTTTTAAATTCTCTCCAGAAGTCCATGTGAGATCTCAGTATAGTCCCACATCTTTACTGAGGACTCAAGGGGTTTAGGGTAAGGGCATCTCATTTACCATTTATCATATTTATCATCACTTATTCTCATTTACTTAGTTTATATGTTATTAATATATATCTTACTTGACACTGGCTAAATGTGCTCAACACACAAAGCCATAATTTAAAACAAAAAAAAAACTATGTTTTTAATATTGTTAATGACTTCTTGGCGGGAAAGTGAAGCGTCATGTCTGCAGTTTTGTTTTATTTTCTAAAATTTGTGATATTTCTTACTTTAATGTGTAGCAACGGTGGATTATTAACCTTTAAGTGTTTGTGAATATACCTACATGAGTGTTGGTAAATCAAACAAAGCAGTGCAACATCACTTTTCAAATTCTCTCAAGGAGTCCATGTGAGATCTCAGTATAGTCCCACATATTTACTGAGGACTCAAGGGGCTTAGGGGAGGGTATCTCATTTACCATTTATCATCTTTATCATCACTCATTTTCATTTACTATGAATTATATATTAGTAATATATCACTTACTTGACAGGCTAGATGTGCTAGACGCACAAAGCCATTATTTAAAAGGAAAAAAAAAAAGTTGTTAATGACTGAATCATAATTTTATTGAAGTTAGAATTTGATTCCACTTACAATATGGTTTATTATGATTTCGATGATATTTAATAAAGCGAATCAATGTTGCAATACTATTTTTTATTAACGTACATTATCTACAATAATGAAACAAAAGAGCACTACATAAGATTATAAGTTCTTGTTGTTTAATGCATTTTAATATTTTTACGACACAGCTTGAATTTTTTAAAGTTTTGTTAACCTAGACGAGCTTTGCCTGACAGTCAGATACTCATGTAACCGGAAAAATAATATTTTAGTGTAATAAACGGACTCGGCAGCTACTCACGCTTTTCATTTTAGCATTCATATTAGTCTGGCACCAAGAAGCTTCATTCGTTATTAGGTGACAACGGGACGCAATATGTAAAAACAAAGGTAATCCTGATGAAGTATCTCTCATTAATTCTTTGATACTAACTTTGTACCCCCACTCCCGTTCCGATAAACTTCAGAATGAAGCCAACGACGAATGAATGAGCTTTTTATTTTGATTGAAAATGAAACAAAATACAAACGCTTCACACCGTAGAATAAGCACGATAACAAACGCACCCACGGTAACGGCCTGCAAAAGTACAATCATTAACTTTGATTCAGAACAATCAATAATTTATATCTATTACCAATTTTAATAAAAAAATTAAGAAGTAAAAATGTTAAAAAAAGCACTTCTAAAACCAATCATTGGTTTATAATGAGTGCTTTTAATTTTGATAAGGCTTAGTCATTAAATAAATAACAAACTACAATAAAATAACGACTAAAACATAAAAACAAACAAATTTACAAAGAATATTATATATTATTCAGGAAGTAAGACTTTAGTTTTTATTTCATATTTTAATTTTAAATTTTATGTCGCATTAAATAACTGTTGAGTTCAGTCTAAATAAATAGCACCAAATTATACCTCATCTCATATGAACACATAAATTACTCAGTACAATATACTGTTAGATACACATTGTTGTCAACATTTCCACACTCGCTTAAGCTGACGCTAACCACTGGGATAACATAGGCTTAAGGTTCGCAAATTTAAAACCGCGAATGATAATTTAGTATGACATTTATATACTGTTTTATGAGCACGTGCCTCAAATATTAAATGTTTATTGGTGCTCTATGTTTTATATAAAAAATTATGTAATTTATTAAATAATATTATATTATATTATGTATATATTATAACAAAACCAAGTGACTCCATTGCCTCATAGAAAATTTATAATACGCTTTACAAAATGCAGAAATAATTATTTTATTTTCATATCAATCATACGTACATACATACATAAAATCACGCCTACTTCCCCGAAGGGATAGGCAGAGGCATATTATACGCCCACATTTCGCCAATTATATTTATGGTGCCGCGTAATAGGTAGTGGCGAGCCTATTGCCGCTTATCGGGTACTTTTATGTTCGCCAGAGCCTCGTCCGTCGCAGGTGCACCACTTGCAGGTGAGGTTGGCTTGGCTCCTAAGATATTGGTAGGATCCAAATACATCATATCAAGCATAGAGTAATCAAATAAGTATATTTCCATATTTATATACTGAGCTTCTTCGCAATACATTTGATAACGAAGTTAATATATCTTTACACTACAATTATATTTGAGTAAAAGTTCTCGTAGCTCCACGGTACTAGGTAATGGGCGGTATTGTGCCGCATTGGGCAATATTGGTCGATACTGGGCGTTATTGGGCGATACTGGGCGTTATTGGGCAATACTGGGCGGTATTGGGCCCTTTTCTGATAACTAGGATCAACAGCTTACCGTGCCTTCCAAAGCACAGAACTACTTGATTTTAAATGCCCTAAACCTAGTTCGTTGACTTAATACAATTAATTTATATTCAAAGGTTGGTAGTATCCACGTAGGTAAACAAAAAGGATATCTAGATGTAATAAAGGGGCAGTAAATTCTCTGGACGTGTTCAAATAGGAAACTCTGAAAATAAAGTCGCTCTGGGGCATAGGGTGCAGTGTTAGGGCTCAACTTCATAGACACGTATGAGAATCGCCCCGGGCGTCAGTGCACACGTAGCACGCTATCCAGATTGTGATGTTGAGCTATGATAACAAATCTTCTCTCAGAATTTTATTTAACCTTTCTGGTCATGTAATGTACAATAACATGTTGTAGTAATCGTAATTCAGTGTGTTTTGCTATTATTGCGTGCAATGAAGTGTTATATGTATATAGGGGTGTATGGGGATCCTACCAAGATCTTAGAATCACAAGCCAACCTCATCTACAAGTGGTGCACTTGTCGATCAACGGACGAGGCGCTGGCAATCACAAATGTTCCCGATAAGCGGCAATAGGGTCGCCACCGATTACGTGGGACCAACATTATAACTGGTGAAGTGTGGGCGTTTAATATGCCTCTACCTACTCTTTCGGGGAAACAGATGTGATTGTATGTATGTAAAGTGTTATAAATTACACAAGTTCGACGTTAATGCGCCAAAATGATAATGGATGGTGCTGATTATTATGTACTTACATATGTTATTTTCTAGTGAAAAGCGGTCCTTAAACTTCAGCGCACATTCAGCTGAGTTACTGAGATTGTAAACGAGCACCTGGACCTAAACACGTTTCACTCTGACGTAAAAACACCATTGATATGTTTAAATGTCTATGTAAATAGTCGTCTAATTAAAATATGCATTCCCGGAATATATTTCTCGGAAGCCAAACAAAAATTGACCCGAGTACAAACCTTTAAAAAATATAAAATGCAAAGCAGTGCTAGCTGGGGTAGGTGCTGCAGCAATATAAACACTACGTAGAATTTGCCCCCGGCGTCAGTGTGCATGCAGGTTGATTTTCCACATTGTGTCGTTGCATAGCTCAACATTTCTTCTTTTAATAATTCAGTCTACATATATGAAGTTTATTTTATTGATCAATAGGTTTGCAATATGCTAATTGTGCGTTAATTTGAATTATATGAAAAAGTGTTGCTAGTAGTTGCTTCAGCAATAGAAGAGCTACAGAGTATTTGCCCCGGCATCAGTGTGCACGCAGCTTGATGTACCACAATGTACAACCGTCATGATCAAGCTTCCGCCCGCAGTGAATAGGCGCGTTAGTTGTTAAGTTGACTTTCATAAAAGCTTTATTGAGCCACTTCAATAAATTATTTTGGCTTTGACTTTGTATTAAATACCAATAACGGATGTTTGTACGAATACGTTACTAATTATTTTAATACTCAAATTGTTTACATCGCATAAAGATGGCGCTTTAAAATTCGCGTATCGAAACAACACAATAGTCACGTAACGTGCAATTTCTATCACCTACTCACCGAAATATAATGTCGAATATAAAGTCAACTTTTAAGTTATTAATAAGCCATTCACAAGTTTTATTATCAGTTAGCCCGTGTTGCGATGAATAATAAGGAGTTAGCAAGCAGGGAGTGGGCGACGACTGCATGAACGAGATAGCCGGATAACTTTAACACTACAGCCCCGCGGAAAATATGCAGTAGGAATGTTGACTTGTTATGGGGGAACATCTTAAATTACGAGTATTATTGAATACGTTTTTATTTTTAAGCAAAACATTGGTTTGTGACCGCTTTTTCATCGGCGCAGCCTAAAACAGTACGAAAACGGTATGACATTTATACACAATGAACATTCTTGGCGTGGCTTGAGTTTTCCATTCCAAAACATTGTGGCATTTCGAAATTTTTTATAGTCTGAAAAACTGTGAATTTTTTTATAAATTTAATAATAAATATTTGCGCTACCTACGTGATGCTTCGAATTTGAATAAGGTAGTGTACAATTGAGACCATTGAGGTGTTTTTAACGTAACGTAAACGTATCAAGGTATTTTATGATAAGAGTACTGCACAGCAGAAATATTTCTTCCCTCATAAACATCCTTCTCTTAACACTTCTAAATGAGAGTTAACTTTATAAACCTGTACATTCTGAGTTAATAAACGTCTGTACCATACTTTAGAAACTAGTTTAGTGATCGGCCCTAGCGGCGTCAGGCGATAGCTAAAGGAACTTTTAGTTAATTTAAATATTCATAACTTTTTACTCCGCCGCCCCGTAGTTAACCTAACTGCAACTATTACCGTTCGCATCGCGTGCTCTCTAAATATAAACGCGTTCAGAAGGGTCTTTGTGAGGTCAATTTGTGTGGTAATGGCCATTGCGGCTCATATACTCCGAGACAAATTAACTATCGTTACGAATAAAAATGTAAAAGAGGCTATAATTAAGCAGAAATTAAAAATAACGTTTAAGTTGTTGGAAACGTTGTTGCATATCACGGGAGAAAATTATTCATATGAGCGCAACTGTTAAATTCATAGCAGCTATTGAATCAGATTGTTTGTGAGCTAAATAAAGATCGGATCAATATGGAGGAAGCAAACTACTAGCTTTATGTGAATATTACTCATTTTATAGGTCACAGTTCTAAATTAACCTAACCGAGTATGATCTTTCCACATATTAGGTGTTACTGGCGCTTTGACAGCCGCTAAACAAATAATTTAGAGGTCAATATGTGCGATTCCTTAATAAAATCCCAGGCAAGCTACAAGAATCAAGCCTTAATAAATTTAAATTTACAATACAACCGAAACAGTCTTTTAAGGGGGATTCTATGCTATCAAATATTATATGGAAGATAAACTGCCGTTTCATACAGGCCAATACATACATACATTCCCCGAAAGGGTAGGCAGAGGCATACTATACGTCCACATTTCGCCAATTTTATTGTTGGTCCCACGTAATAGGTGGCGAGCCTATTGCTGCTTACCGGGCACTGTTATGTTCGCCAAGGACCTCTTTACACACCATTCCAATAATACAAGAATATTGTTGAGGTTAAAATCAATTGCCTTGTATAGCGTTACGGACAAATGGAAATTGTAATGAAAGCAACCAATTGATAATAGAGAGCATATATATGAGTTTTTTGTCTGTTCTTCTTATAGAGCGGAACTGACACTTAGATTCACTTACACTTCATTTTTTGCTAATTATATTATATCGATTGATTTTTATATTTCCTTTTGACATTTTCAAGTAGTGTGTGACAGTTGGTGAAAAAAAGAATTTCTGATTTATGGTTTCCATCGCGCCCCCCGTTTCTTTTAAAGAATAAGAGTTAAAGACAATAATTACATTTGTTTTTTTTCGTACCACAAGGTAGCACTCTTGCGCGTGCTTCCTATCTGATAGAAAATGGTCATTGCCATCACCAGCGCGTTGTATAAGCTCATTCTAAAACCCCCGGCATGGGTGTAGAAAGTTTCTTACAACTTTAATATCGCATAAAGCAACGTAACATAGGCTTCCAATACTTCTAGCATCTTGAGCAGCCATTATCCATCAGCATCTCCCAACTTTGGTCAAGTCATCACTTGCGTAGTTCAGCACGTGGTCGTCATTAATTACTTTTCCGCCATCGCGACCATCATGTATATCCATTTTTTTTCAGTTTTATAATATTTATTTAGATTTGATTTTAATAATTCCCAAAAAAACGATAGTTAAATTTACTAGTAAAGGGCAAGTAAAATAAAGACCAAAATAAATTAGACGAACCCAAGGGCACATAGAGTACAGTTACGCCGACCTCTTCGGCATATTGAGCGTTGATATAATTAAAACACCCCTTTTTATATAATAACTGGATCTTTTCAGTCTTTCTAGATTACACTGTCTGCACGCTGTAATTACCTTAACTATGGTATGTAATAATCCACAGACTAACATAAATTTAGACATACTTTTTTTCGGCTCGACGATAGAATTATCCTAAACTTTAAAATTGTTGTTCTTTTTGTTGAGATACTTTTTTGATTCTTAGCCATTCTCGCGATACGATAAATAAAATTCCTTAATTACTTGGCACATAACCTCAACATCATAATTTTATTTACTTTGCGAAACTAATTCACAAATTCTACTATAACATTTAGGTCTAACTAAGGCTTTTAAGAAACAGTAATATTGATATTGATTGAATAGCACACATATTGAAATGAACTAGCGGAAGCTGAATCACATAATTACCTGATCTGGTTCTACCAACTAGCCCACGTTTAGTTTATGAGAGCTATTCTAACTCGCAACATCGTTGCAGATAGATTCTGATTAATTTTTAACTGCCTGTCAGCCGGCGCAAGATACTGTAGCGTAGGGCTCTCTATGGGTCCAACAAAAAAACGCCGATGCACCTCCCAATCCCAGGTTGGTTAAGCCCCAAAAGGTGCTAGAATATTTAATATTGTTGTGGCATATTGGAACGACGACGCCTTTCATCGTCTACTGGCGACATTTCAAATGGAGGTCAATTCAGTCCACGAATTTTGAATTCAGCTGCAAATGTGCGGAACATTTGGCGACATTGTCAGAATTTATTGGTAAAGTCGAGAGGAAGATTCGAGATTCGTATAGAATGGGCTACGGATTTTCATGGACTTCTTTACAAGTACAAGTGGGTCGTTCGAGTTGAGTTGAAATGTCCGTCGATTATGATGAAATGTAACAATTTTAACTGACTTCACAACATAATGTTTCCTTATTTCTTTTGTGTGTTATTTTAATGTTTACCGATATCTTTGTCAATTATAAACAGATTTGGAAAATATACGAGCGACATTTTTTGGTGCTGGCCCCAAAAAATTATAAATATATTCAAAGGAATAGGAAAATATTAGGTAAAATACTGAGTAATTCAGTAATTATACTAATCTTTATCAACTCTAAATATTATGTTCTCTACACCCTTCGCTCATACAAGAGGTCTCAAATATGATTATCGAAATATAAAAAAAAAACCTATAACTCAATTAGGACTCAATATTTCAGTTGCAGCAAATTAATTAGATAATCGTACTTGATCCACGACGGCACTATCCCCTTGGAAATAATTTCAGTCGTTTGATTGGCAGCATTTAGCAAGAAAAGGATCAATTGCTTCTCGCGACCGCGTCAGGGCCAGGGGAAAGGTTTTATGTGTGGCTTGATCTGCCCTTGGGGGTTGCCATTAATTAGGTCAGCCCACCCCGGGCCCGCGGTTTTTGCGGCCACAATTGATGTATGTCTTTGTGGTATTTTTATACTGAGTTTGCCGTTTAATGAGTGATATGGGTTAATGCTGTTGGTGGTGCGGCATAGCTATCCATTCGTTAAAACGAAACGGAAAACGAGTAGGAACAGGGACATTATATTCTGTAAGATAGTAGACCCCTGTCGATAGACATCAAACAATAGTTTAATTGGATTTTAAGAACAGACGCATTTCGCAGTGATTGTGGATATACGAGACTAGTATTGCTGGCATTCGATATCGAGAGCCAAACGTTACATAATACTTCCGTCTATCCGCGCTAGACCAGCGTGGAAGAATATAAATAAAATGCTATATACTTTTGTGAAAGAAGGCCAAAATCTAGCAGCCAGTGGAACGTTAAGATTATTATGGATGTGACCTTTTTGATGTCCATCTGTTGTAGCAAACTTTAGTATCACAGTAATAACGGTTTTAAGTTTATTTCAACAAGCTGTCATGACGGAGTGCGCTTTGTACCGTGTTTATTCCACGGACAACATCGACCTGCTTACCATCAGGCAGGACGTAGTCATTATGACATGTAACATAAAAAAACACAATACGTCTCATGGTCTTTTCCTTATAACTTATACTTATCTACAGGACCCGAATATTGGAGTATTCACGTGTGAACTAATCATAAATATCTATAGAGAGATTGTGTTGTGATAATGAGCGGCACTTTCTATTGATTGGGCCTATTTTGAGCCGTCGCCGTCGGCCTCAATTCACCGTAAACACATCATTGGCGAAAAACAAAGTAGTTAAGCCGTTAATTTATATTCCCTCTGCATAATGCATGGGAGGCTATGAAGTTTGAGGACCTTTTTCATTTAGCTTATTAGCAATTGGAGGAAATTTTAAATTGATTTGTACTACCTTTAAATTAATTATTTCATTAAAACTTGTGATATAGATACTAAATAACGAAGAAACATACATAAATACTTTTTGTATTGTAAAAAAAATAGGAAAACACTCAGACCAGAACAAATATACATGTTTCTGCCTACAAAGATTTGTCGTGCGTGGGAATCGAATCCACGCCATATCGGTCGTCGCATATAATGAATTCTCTTTGCTTTATGAGTGAGAAGCTAATCGCATGCTATAGATGTCATGCATTTTTTCGAAATAGTAAGTAGGTAGATGTTTTAAACTTCCTTTTCTCTAACTTTACACACTTATGTACATTATTAGTAGAGTTGTAATTAGGTATATTTACATATTTAAAAAAATGTTTTGTAGTCACTTGTTGGCGCAAACGAGATTAGATAATTCAAAATCATCGAACAGTACCAGCAGCGTTCACTGTGGTCAGTCTATAAATGAGTTGCCATTTGTCGGGCATTTAATGTAAAGTGCTTTCATGCTTTCGTGCTTCACGGAATGGTACGCTTAGCCCTTGATGCAGTTATTATTAGCTTTCCAGTCGTTAGAGGCCTTATTGAATTGAAATTCAGAGTAGTAGGCCCGACACCTATTTCTACCTTTCCATTCCAACACTAGCTCCGATACGCATAGCAAGGAATTCAAATCCCGCCTAGATGGTCAGCACGGTGTTTAGGCTTTTTTTAAACTGGCTTGCGGCCAGTCTTATCTGTATAAGACTACCTGTACTGTACTGTAGCCAGGTACTGTTACCCAGCAGTAAATATTGCACATAGACCTTTAAAGAAGGAAGTCGTTTTACAACTTTATATAGTTCACGCGAGAATAAAAATAAAAGGACAAAAAGGATTTAGTTTTGAACTCTTAATCAGATAGATTTTACATTTAATTGACGTGAAAATAAGCTTTGGATTATTTGGAAATGTGCAATATTTAATGCCGGAAACAGTACTTTAGTTTTTCAATTAAGGCTGCAACATCACAGGAAGCTAAGCACAGGTAAGCCAGTACGCCACACATATAAGTTAAACAAAAGCTTTATTCTTGACTTGCTTGCACATATTCTCTTTATGTCTTTCACGCAGATAAATTGTATTTGCAAAATAATATGTCAAAACATTTTTCAGAGAATTTTTTTGCGATTGCCAATCTTCTTAGTTTTAAGCCTCTTTCTTCAGTTAATTTGTATTAGAATGACATATTCTAACCAAGCTGCTAAATAAGAAAGACTCTTTTCAAGTTCAAACTCATTCTCGGATTGCGATTTGTACTCCTTACCTATTCGTTTTAACTATCGATTATATAGTTCCTTCAACCGCAAATCTAATGCAAAGTCGTTGAATAATGCAGGTGTTTCCTATTGATTGAAGTTATTTCCGGCAACGCAACTCTGCTCTCATTTACCAGTGGCTTCGATCGGTTTCGAAATATATTCATTCATTCCATTAAAGTGTGCTGCAGGTATTGAAAACTGACTTTTATTTTTCCAGAACTAACAGTCCAGGGAAGTAGAACGGCATGGCTTGCATGCTTGACATATTTGAGAATTACACAGCTCGTATTTTTTTTAACCTTGTCAAATTTATTAGAATTCAAATCTATATATACCGTCGATGTTTCATTGAACCTTGTCATATTAGTAGAATTTATATCTATGTATACCGTCGATGTTTCATTAAGAAGCACGAGTAAATGTCACTTAAATCTGGATGTGGCAGTTCAATGGCGCGTGAAGTTGTTACGAATATAACCAGGCAAGAAACTTGACAAGGTTCTATATTTTAACATGACATTCAGTACTATACAGCATACTTGTTTATCTAAAATATATCTATAACTTGCTTGATGCGTCTCAACTACATACTTGAATGCTCCATAACATAGGTTTTTAATATTTGTTGTGGTCTATATTTCATAGTAACAGTAATTTTCCAGTTCATTATTCAGAAGAGGCGTAAAGTCCATGTATTACGAGTGGGTTTGTCATCGGTTGTACATCGGCAGTATTGAAAGTCCTGCTTCCTAGCTGTTAGTTTTACCGATAGATTAGGGCCGCCTTTATTCATCCTTCCCTGTTCTCTGCGACTTCTCTTACTTGTGTTGTATAGGTAAGTATAATACAGATATCTATGGAGTATATTCTAACTTGACCCCATATGTTATTAAGTGACAGGCTCGAACCTCACGTTTATCCAAGTATCTGAAACTTCCGACGGTTTTAATCTTTCATTTTAAAAACATTTTGCCTCTGAATTCAAAGAATTCGCAATATTTTTACTGTAAAACTGAGCCTCCTTATGTAGGCCACAATACACGGTATACATAAAATGTATTGGTAGCCAGTACGGACTTACTAAATAATGCGCAATGTTGCCTATTGATTGTGGCTATTTTGAGAGGCGGTAGCTTCGGCTTCATTAGCCTGGGGAGTGTGTAGTTCATATGTTGGTAATATACCTACTAAGCTTGTTTTCGCTTATGCGTTAAAAAGAGTGTGTACACTAAACTTTTGTAAAATTTCATATTATATTATATCTCAAAGCGTTGAATTGTGACGGTTTTTTCAAATATTAAATATCCTTTTGAATTAGTTTATGATAATATTAATTAGACTATAAGAATATTTATTGATTAAATAAAATAACACACTTTGCAAATTCTGATTCCAGAGCTGATTAGCGGAAACAAGCGTGGAAAAAATTCAAAGCGCCCCATAGATCATCAAACTTAGTTTAGCGCTTGTTATATAGTGACAACCGAGGCAAACAGATTAAGGCGCCTTTTAAATTTCAGAATTGTCATCATTATCATTAGGTTCATTAGGTTATCTTTCCCTGATCTGTTTGCCAGTCGGCAAAGGCCTTTTTTTTTTTATTTACGTCGGTAACAAAATTTATTTACGCACTGTTCCCGGCCAAAGGGGGACCGAGAGAGGTGTGTGGGACTCACCACCGGCAGACACGACCGCCAGCAGTAATACCCACTAAAAATCTTCCGACGACGCCCGCCGCTTGTTGAAAAAGAGGCAGGGGGCCAGTACCTGGGTTGCAGCTCTGACACCCCGCCCGCGGCCAACGTCCCCCGGACCTAAACCGGGAGGACCTCCTCAGAGAGACGCAGTGGACGCTCCCCTCCTACCTCCTTGTGCGACCATAGCGTGTGTGGCCGACTTCTCAGAGGGTCCATGGTTAGACAGCAGGGGCCCCCTGCCCCCGCTGCCTAAGACCCTCCTGGCGCTGCTTGACGGGCCCTCCTGGCCCGCCCGCTGTGCCCTCCACAGGTTACTCTTAGTTTCCCCCCTCCGGTAGTCAGTACTAAGGGCACCCAGAGTCACCAATCTCTGGGTGTTACCTTTTCCCTGGCGCCCTCCGCGCCCTACCGGGAGATACTCAGCCCCCCCACCACGACAAGGTGGAGACCAGTCGGGGGGGGAGTCGGCACAGGCATCCTCCAACCTTTTCCATTCATTTCTTTCTTGAACCACTCGCAGTGATCGCAGTTCAACGGTATCCGGCGGATAACGCTGCTGCCCATTATCCGCTAGTATTTCTTTTTGTCGACTCTTACGACTCCCCGTGAGATGAGAGGGGATGGCACTATTCTAGGCTGGTACCACACGGCACATCAATCTCGGGATCTTGGGGGATTTATTAAATGGCACACAAACAATCACAGCCAAAGGATTTATCTTTCGAGCCTCGTTTGTTGGTCGGCAGGTGCACCACTTGCAGATGAGGTTAGCTTGGGCTTATGAGGTCTTAATAGGATCCCTGTTCCCCATGTTAAGTTTGTCATTAAATTTTTCGCTTCATTAAATATTGTAGTAGCGAGAACAAAAAGTTCATTTAAATACATAGGTATAATATGAAAGAACAGCGTGGAAGGCATTTCCAATGTAAAAAAATTTCAAACCGTATTAAGTTAATCTAATTTAACTTCCTTACAAGCTGCATTTAATAAGAATTGAAAACTAAAGCTTGCCTTTGCCAGTGTTAACTACATTGTTCTGCCGTCTCACAATAAGAAAGTTCCAACGAATATTGAAGTTGTTGAATCGTGGCAGAGAGGAACCTACATGTAGGATGCGGGTTGTTTACCACGTACTTCCTTTTAAGCGGTTGCTAGCAAATATTTATTCGCGTGTAAGACACAGAATTCATTTCTGAATTAGAATTTCCCTTATCTGACTGTGTTATGCTACTAATGTCATAAGATTAAGATTTCAAATGAGAGGTGTGAGGGAAACAAAATATTACTGTTCTTAAGTGAGAGGGATTCAGGTCAAAACTGACCTCATGCAGTTTTGCGAAGAAATTTTCGGCTACTTTATCTTAACGCAGTTATCCAACTGCGTTGGTGGTTTCAGCGTGCAATGAGAAAATCCGTAGAAGATTTAGAGCGAATGTCAGCAAGGCGGATTGGCAGCATGAAGTGGCGGGACACATAGCTAGCAAAAGCATAGCTATAAAAACGGCGACTGATGGGGCGTCAAGTTTCTCCAATAGTAAGCGCGACCTGGGCAACATAGCAGAGGGCGTCCTCCATCTCGATGGACCGATTTAGCCAAGGCGATGGTAAGCTGGAGGATGCAGGTAGCTCGAAATAGATCGATATAAAAACAATTATGTAGGCCTATGGATAAGCAATGGTTTAGGTGGTAGCAGAAGGTCGCAAACAGGATACTGACGATGATGATGGGGATTGTAATGATTAAGATAAAGTTTGGTTCCTTAGCCAGACCTTTATTTGCGTCTCTTTATACATACATACATAATGTCACGCCTTTTACCCGTAGAGGTAGGCAGAGATCACATCTTGCCACTTGCTACGATCTTGGCACACACTTTTAGCTTCATTTACACTCATTAACCTTCTTATACTCTCTCTCTCTCTCTCTCTCAGACACTTAATAAACCGTAAATTAATTGATATTACTCAAAGATAATTAGTCTTAAAGACATCCAATAATATATAACCTCTCTTCCTCCATAATAAATCCGCCTCGCAGCCTAACAAGCAGTAATATACGTTGCGGTCCTGTGACGTGTGTTCAGGCGTCACTCTGCGGCAATACGTGATACGAATTAAGCTCTCTCTCGTTTTTGTTGGAATGATGTCGACCGCTAGACGTGAGGTAAACAGTTCGCATCTTACATGTAACTTCTAACGATTTTATACTAAAAACTTTATTCACACAGTCGTAATTACCATGTCTTTAATATAGATTTTTAGAATTGCAAATGTCATGTCATCATACTTCACAGATTCGTTTTATTTAAGTAAAAGTCACACCTTTACAAGTTTAATGTACGAGTGCTTAGGTAGCAATAGTTGCGAGTACTTGGCGGGTCATGCATTCACGCGAATACAAACACAAAATTTCGCGATTTAAAAACGTACAGCGACATCTATACTGTTAAAGCTTTATATGAAATGTCACTTACCTACCGAATGACATCTATTAGTAAGTTGTAGTTTTATATATTGATTGACTTTTATCTATGTGGAGAATCGTATGTGAAAATTAGAGAAAGCGTTTTCGAATAACCGATTCGCAGGAGATAAAAGTGAATCTCCGAAGTCGAAAAAATGTCAATAAATTTTATTAAGCAACGGTTAAACTAAGGAAATATCCTTTGTGCTAATTTACAAAAAAGTTTACATTAGAAAAATTGATAAACCGTTCGAAGTTACAAAGCGAAAGTAATAGGCTAAATTGTTTCCAAGTGTTGTAAAATGCAATTTCGGCTGTAGCATTCTTCTATTGTTCCCATAATGGAATATTGCTCCAGCTTCGCTAATAGACTTAATAAAGTAAAGTTTATGAGAGTACAGTGATCGGTTCAAGTTATTTTGTCAAAAGCTTTTATACATTAACTTGTTTACGCTTGTGGCTTTCACCGTGACTTAAAGTTTATGCCGTCTCACGGAATCCACGCATTTATCGGGGCATAATGTGGACTATGTATCTTTTAGCGATAGGCCAGTGATAAGACTCATAGATACAGTCTTTTCAGTGGGTCCCGGGTTCTACACCCTGTTCGTGCATCTATGACTTTTCAAAGTTATGTGCGTATTCATTGCTTACTCTTTGCCTCGAAAAGCACGTTGAGCCTTTGATGTTGCTGTCATAAACATCAATGGCGTCGTTATTAGAAAGTCAGTCTTTTCTCATATCCTGACAGCTGGTTTAAACTTAGAATAATGTTACCCTCTGATTTGCGGAGGACAGATGGCTGTCAACCCGTGCTATGACTGAAATTCAGGTAAGACCAGTTAGCAGAACCTCAAGGTCTCAAAGATTGAGTATTAAATTCTGTCTCTTTTTTAAAGCAATAAAATAAAATAAAGCCTATAATAGGCAGTGGTAGGCTTTATTTTATTTTGATTATGCAAATAAAGGTAACATTTTATAATCTTATGGATTACTATTCTGCCCTACTAAGCACAAAAGCGGTATCTCAGTGAAAGCTAGTTTCGAGATAATTGGCATTATGTAAAATTAGTTTTTTCGTTAATTTACAGATTGTTATTTTTTTTTATTAAACGTAATTTATATATATTATTAGGTATATTTGGCGGTATTCAACTATACGGCTGGTTGCCTACGTTAAATTGATATACCTCTAATCTCCTTAGTAATTTAAGGTAAAACTGAGATAGAGAAAACTTTCTTAACGTTTTTTTTTTTTATACCTTATAAGTAACATACCGCTATAAGACTTAGTTCAATAGAAGCGTATTTTTCTGAGTTATCCGATTCCATAAAAATCAAATTTACGGATTTTTTTGAGATACCGCTTTTGCGCTTAGTAGGGCAGTATTATAATTTAGAAGTTATCTCTTAATGGTAAGCCAGTAGACCCCACTTATGTATTATAATAGTTTTAAGCCAGTAGACCCCACTTATGTATTATAATAGTTTTAATTTCGTTACTACACTTGTTGCATATATTTTAACTTATTTAGCCGAAATCGATTGCAACCGCGATGGACCTCAGAAACTTAACCGGTTTTTTTGACACAATACTTATGTTTTTGAATAAAACAATATTATAGACAATTGCTAGTACCTAAATACCTACATATAATAATAATAAAAAGTTTTACATTAAATGAACAGTGATCGAGGTCATCTTTTAAGCAAATAATGCCTGTACCAGATGACCTCGCTCTTCCATAGCTATAGGTCATTACGTGATATCTTTCTATCATTTCAAAAATAAAAAAACATTAGTTTGAAGAAGATTGTAAACTAATAAAAATAGCCAAATTTCTGCCGCACTATTATTTTAATAAGATATTCCGTGGCGAAGACATCCAATCCTAGATCCTCTAGTTTCACCACCATCTGTTGTTTTCTATCGTTGTCCTGAAGCAGCAGTTGGCTAGAGCAGTTGACCAATCTCGGATGTTGAACGTCTTGCTTTGATTCTGAAGGTCAAAATTATCAGAACGAAAGCGTTGGAACCAAAAACTTACTTTATTTTCTTTTACTGTGGCTTTTGAGCACCCATCCTTCGAGCTGTTTCTGCAGCGCTCGTGTCACGAAGGAACTCGGATTCAATAATAATGCGGTACTTTTAATTTCAAATATTAAAACGACATCAAAACAAAATTCAATCGTTCGAAACCAAATGAATTAATATACTCAGAACACGAAAAGACAAGCTTTAAATTGAAATAAATTTGAATTTGGAATTCCTAGCTAAACGCCGAGTCAAAGTTGACAGTGCGATAAAACGCCAATTTCATATGTACGGACCTGATATTCGGTTCTAAATTCAAATTGCCCGGTTGCCTTCCAAAATGAATATATTTCAAATTACGTTACCATTTAAATGTAGGAAAATACATAAATGCAAAATAATCATTTTGAAGAATATTTGCAAAATCACCCTTCCGGAACGTAACTTGATGGCATTAAAATTTCCATCGACCCTATGCTATGAATAGCTTCCCTGCAGCGAAGTAAGGAAAAACGGATTCTGTCATCTCGATAAGCATAGCACTCGCATACCAAGGAGTTTCAGGCATTCTAAATACGACGTAACCGTTCTAAATTTCGTAGATGAAAAGAACGCAAGGTCACTTTAACAATAAAATCTAAGGGGTATTTGTACACTGTATTATTTAAAAACATTAAGGGCATTATTACAAAACAAGATTTAAAGTTAAGCTAGGTTTTAAACTAGTAATGTCACTGTCTTCATTTTATCAAACAAAAGTGACAGCACTACTTTAAACCTGATTTATATTAAGATCTTGTTTTGTAATAAGCCCCTAAAATTTTACGTGTACGCGAATAAGTATTTGAGGCATTGGGTAAAAGTTATTTATTAAACCGCCATATAAATCCGTAAATTATGATTTCTTTAACATTAAAAAGTTTAAATTGGTACCAGTTTACTAGCCTTATGCAATGAGCAAATTTATTTATAAATAATTGTAATCTTACGACCCCTAACATATTAATTATTAATTACCATACACGTCTTTAGTTAATGTAAATGTCAAAAATAAGATAAGGGAGGCAAGCTCAATATTCGTTAATTTAAGAATAAGTAAGTAATAAATTTAAGAATAAGACACTCAATCTTATCAATTCAATTTGACATACACATTGAAAAAATTGTCGTACTAAGTTATTGCTTTGCAAATGCTTTTTGTAAATTACCATAGTGTTTTAACGCTATTTGTAATCATGTCTATGTTTGTAACAATACAAGTTGTAAAAAGGCCAGTTTAACGTCGTCGCTTTCTTTACTGTCGGTGTGTGCTAAGGTTTATTGGGAAGCATGCGCGGTTCGGCCGAGCCGTGTTGAAACGTAGCAGAGTGGCAGTGGCGTTGGGCATCGTGCGGGGCCCGGCCGCCCCTTCTTACCGAACCATTTAAACGTTCGTACTTACGTAAGTATACCGGGAATAATAATACTCTTCGTAAAGACAATAATCATTACTAACATTTTCATACAAGTTTATTTGTAAACGCAAATAAAAAACAACGTGCTAAAGTTGGAGTGAGTGATAGTAATATTGTTATGGTACCAATGTTTTCTAAGACACGAGTGTTTTGGAGAAGCTGAAGCGAGACGAGTTTTGTGGCTTTTAAAGGTAAGTGAACTACGAGTCTTTTGTTATTTAAAGAATCGTAAAATTTTATTGTTTTCTTATAATGTGATAAATACCAGTTTTGATACCGTTTTTACTGATTGTGTTGTTAAGTTAACATATAATAATATGTTTGATGATATTATGTTATTGGAAAATCATATTAAAAAGAATTATATGTCAATGAAACCTAAGGTAAGCCGAAAGCACTTGATTTTCTAGAGGTTGCATGGCTATTGTATTTCGAGGAGTTTTGAATTTCGTGCCCACTGGGTCTAAACCGCAAACTCAAAAAATAGTGTAGGCCGTCCTTTTATTAATATTTATTAACAATTTGTTATCAGACAGCAGATAAAGACAAATCAGTTTTAGATTATTCAGATAGATTTAGATAAATTCACTGGACTTAATTATTTTGTGATGAATAAACTATGAAACTCTGAAATAACTCGATAGATCTATAAGGCACGCAAATATATTTGGTGGTTCATAATTCCAAATAATTAATTTATTGTAACATGACTTATATGAAGAAGAGTATAACTACGAGAATATAAGCACGTAACATTATTCTGAGTAAATTATGCTAAACGTTTTGCTGATTGAAGGCCTTTTTAGGCATATTTATATCTGGTATGATATAGGCAAGAGCCTAAATAAATCTCATTTAATATTTAAATTATTCCTTCTAGCCATCAACCCATGTCTCAGAAATAAATGGGAATCATAATTCTAAGTGAAGGGAATATTGGGGACTTAGGTTCGTCATAAGTTATTTTGTCGGTTTTCTGAAATGAATTACACATGTTCATACAAATAATATATTTTTAAATCACTATTTACTTACTGCTAATAAATTATTGCCGTGTGGCGCAGGCCGAGAATAGTGCCAACCCCACTCATCTCATGAGGAGTCGTAAGAGTCGACGAAGAGAAACCTATCGGATGTTGGGCAGCAGCGCCACTGCGTTTTGGCTGTATTTACGATCACCAACCTGTCTGCCCAAAGTGGCGATTATGGGCAAATACCCCTAATGTAATAAAATATTGACTTTATGACATTAATGACTTTATGAAGTAATGACATTTTGTTTTATTTTAATTTTCATAATTATTGACCGTTTATTTTTATGGAATATAATAAACTGAACCTCTAAAAAATACTTTTTGATCATCAAAAATACTGAGTGAGCACCTAATGAGGTGATTAGGTGCTCAATCAGTATTTTTGATGCACAAAAAGGTTAGGTTAGGTTGGCAATTTATTAATTCTGATAACACGTTAAATACAAGCCTATTTTTATTGATTGCATTTATATTTCTTGTTTTATTTGTTATTGGCATTTTTTATTAATTCTTCATGATATTGTAGTTTAATTTAATTTTAATAATTCTAATAAGTAAGTAATTAATGTAATATTACCAATAAATGAGTATTTGAGTATTGGGAACACAAACGTTTAGCTGTGGACTTCATATGACTGAAATAATGATTATGATTAGTAAAAAGTTATAATTGTCAAGGAAGGGTTTTAATTATTTGTCACATGATCACATAGATGGTTTTCAAATGTTTTAAAGGTTTTATTTACCAAATCAATTAGCTGATCTAAGTGTACCTATACGCGGACTACTTTACTTGCTCTACTGTATCTAAATTATTTTATTTATTTAGTACACACAGAAAAATATACAAACAGAAAAACCAAGAAACATTGGGTACAGGGCACAACTTATTCCAAAAAGAAATATCTTCCAGCTGGCAATTAAACAATAAACAGGATAAAAGATTACATGAAACAAGTGTTATATTTGGTAAATTAATTAATTAATAGATAATTGGCACATAATTGAAAAAATAATTGACAAATTGATTTTAAACATAATACTGACATTATAATTTCAAATTTCTTAGTAATTATATTATTTTCTGTATTATAATAATCACAATTATGTTATGTGTATTGTATTCATTTTGATCTATTATTTTATTTTGTGATATTTTATGTAGTATGAATTAGTATAAGTCCATTTGTTAACTCAAATAGAAGAATTATTATTAGTATCTATATAAAACTTGAACAATGACTTACATTGTAATGCATAAATGTAGATCACCGCATTAACTGGTAATCCCACATTATTCTTAAAACAAGCTTTCCTCATTAGTCAATTAATTAGTAACACATTTAAAAACCCGTTATCGGCATCATTCTGGTTCGCGTACTCCATATTACTAAAGGGTGAAGTTGTGCTGATGTCTATGGTATGTAATTTATTCTACAAAGATAATTCACATGTATATAACTATCAAATATTAACAAATATTCATCAAATGGAACCATGTCGACCTTATTTTAAAAATAATGAAAATCTAAAATTATCATCTATATTATTATTTATATTAGGTCGGGGAAAAAGTCTTTTCGCATAACGTAGGTATAAACTTATTATAATTTTTTTTTGACTGTACTATTTGTGTCTGGCTGGTTTTTGTAACATTAAAAAGGTTCCATTATAAAGAAAAGAAAAAAATAAAAAAAAGTTGTTTCCCGCTATTTTTCATTTGTTTTTCTCTCCGTTAAAATGAGTGAATCTAATGAAGAAATTCGATACATTTTAAAATTTTATTATAAAAAAGGCAAAAATGCAACTCAAGCAGTGAAAAAAATTTGTGATGTTTATGGACCTGATGCAGTGTCAGTAAGAGTAGCACAAATTTGGTTCAAACGTTTTCAGTCCGGAAATTTTGATGTTAAAGATGCACCTCGCTCTGGTCGCCCTGTTACGAATAAAATGGACGCCATTTTTGAAAGAGTGGAGCAAGATCGGCATATTAGTAGTTACGATGTAGCTGAAGAACTGGGAATTGACCACAAAACAGTTTTGACCCATTTGAAGAAAGCTGGTTATACAAAAAAGCTCGATATTTGGGTGCCACACGAGCTCACTCAAAGAAACTTAATGAACCGTGTACTCATTTGCGATTCATTATTGAGACGTAATGAAACCGAGCCGTTTTTGAAGAGATTGATAACAGGCGATGAAAAGTGGATCACGTACGACAAGAACGTGCGAAAAAGGTCGTGGTCGAAAGTTGGCCAGGCTTCACAGACTGTGGCCAAACCTGGCCTAACACGAAATAAGGTGATGCTGTGTGTATGGTGGGATTGGAAGGGCATTGTTTATTATGAGCTTTTACCGCCCGGCAAAACCATCGATTCTTATCTTTACTGCCAGCAACTGATGAGATTAAAGGAAGCAGTCGAGAGAAAACGGCCGGAATTGATCAACAGGAAGGGTGTGGTCTTTCATCACGATAACGCTAGACCACACACATCTTTAGCCACTCAGCAAAAATTAAGAGAGTTCGACTGGGAGGTCCTAGTGCATCCACCATATAGCCCTGACCTTGCGCCTTCAGATTTTCACCTGTTTCGGTCTCTGCAGAATTCTTTAGGTTCTGTAAGGTTGACCTCAAGAGAGGACTGCCAAAACTATTTGTCCCGTTTTTTTGATCAGAAGTCCCAAAGTTTCTACAGTAACGGGATAATGTCTCTGCCCACAAAATGGCAGAAAGTTATTCAACAAAACGGTACATATATATTGTAAATAAATGTAAATAAACTTTGAAAAAAATGTCTTGACTTTTCATACAAAAATACGAAAAGACTTTTTCCCCAACCTATTATATTAGTCAAAAATAAAAATAGGTTATGAAAAAAACATGTGTTATGAAATGTTTATTTTAGATGTTGACAGATGCCTCGTTCCTGATGATAAATGAAGTAGACATTGAAAATTGAAATTTTACTTTATTTACAAGAGAATAAGAAGTAACATAACTAAATAACTAAGAAAGCAACACAAAATGACATATTATAATATACATACATACTACATAATATCACGCCTGTTTCCCTTAAGGTGTAGGCAGAGGCATATTATACGTCCACATTTCGCTAGTTATATTGTTGGTCCTACGTAATAGGGGGCCAGCCTATTGCCGTTTACCGGGAACTATTACGTTCGCCAGAGCCTCGTCCGTTGATCAGCAGGTGCACCACTTGCAGGTGAGGTTGGCTTGGGATCTTCAGTTCTTAGTAGAATCCCTATGCAACATGAGTATTTCACATCACTTATATAGATTGATATTACATCATAGATATTTTTATTAGGCTTACAAAAAAAAAAAAAGTTTTAGAAGGTGTTGATGTCGTTTTATGCAATTAAGACTTTTATATTAATAATCATAATTATTAGATAAATTTTTATTGTATTATTAATACACGTCATGCTGCCCGATGTTATGCAGTCTATAAATGCATTCCGAAGCACGAAAGCGCTCTATATGAAATGCCCCAAAAACAGTCACCTATTTAGGAAAGGGTCATTCCTCGGAACTCGTGGACTCGATTTATCTTCAATTATCGTTCACAATAAAATTAAGTTAGAGAGCGTAACTATGACCGAATCAACAAACACGTGTTATGCAACAATTGGATTGACTAAAGTCCCCTTTTTTGGCATTTCTACAAATTTAATCTTTCAGTTGCCGAATTAGAATTTCAATTTAAGCTGCCGTATAGTACTGGCCTAGAATAGTGCAACACGCTCTCATATTACGACGAGCCGTAAGAGTCGACGAACAGAAATTTATCGGATGATAGGCAACAGCGTCATCGGGCGTACAGGCTTGAACTGCGATCACCATCCCGCCTGCCCAGCATAGTGATTATGGGCAAACACCCCCAATAGACTGCGCCAATGTATAGCAGTGGAATGTTTAAATCTTATATGATGAATCTTTCAAGGCACTGATGAAGTTTTGTTCTTTCCTGTCGTTAGCCGCCTCACTGATTGATGTCATTTCGGAAGGTCGATGATTGAAAATTTTCTAGCAATTGCTTGGATCATCAGTGGATAAACAGTGCGCTTAGACTTGATGCTTAGAAGAACTTCTTAACGAAACCTGGTTAGATATGGTCTGATATGTTTGAATATTTTTTTTGTTGGGATCTAGAAATTCATTGCACAGGTTTTATAATAAACTAATGCTACTGCTAATAATTTACTGTTAACTACGCGTACTATGCGTTTCAAAAGTGATTTTATACCATAAACGCTTTAGCTTTGAAATTTCCTGTCAAGGTTTTAAAATGGGGTCCTTTAAGAGTGTAAAAATGTTTTCTGAGTATTGGCAACGCGCTAGTGATATGCATGCATATGTTCACAGGCTGCGGTAAACACTTCCAAGTGGTATTGAACCCTTATGTCTTGCGAGAGATTTTTTCTCCTTTTCCGTGTTCTGTTCACTTCAATAATGGGTGTGTTTAAAAGCTGTTTGAAAGTATGTCAATAGCCCCTTCCTATCAACGCACCTCTCACCAGCGGTAGAGGTCATCCTTACACCTTGGGAATGATAGATTCGCTTACGTAAAATTTTCAAAAATATTTTGTTCCCTTGTACTTTTGTTTGGTTGGTTGAATTAGCTCTCTGTCGATATTTCCACAAGATACTACGGGCATAGGGCTCTTTAAATAGAACAGTAAAACGGTCTTTGAAAGGGCGGCTACGCGTCAGTGGGGCCCCTGGTATTGTGGGCTAATAATAACAAATAATATGGAAACTATTTACATAGATTCACGCCTGTTTCCCCGAAGGGGTAGGCAGAGGCATATTATACGCCCTCACTTCGCCAATTATATAGTTGGTCCCACGTTATAGGTGGCGAGCCTAATGCCGCTTACCGGGTACCTTTATGTTTGCCAGATCCTCGTCCGTTGATCGGCAGGTGCACCTCTTGCAGGTGAGGTTGGCTTGGGCTCCTTAGATCTTGGTAGAAACCCTATATACACCTGTGGAACCTGGTTGTCAATAAATAAATATCATACCACACTGCCATTCCACACACTGCTTTTTATTGGTGATATGGCAACCAGAGAACGGATATATACACTCAGATCAGAACATTTATTGTTTAAGTTCATGTACACAAATATTTCTTCCCTTACTTCGAGACGTCAACTCATTTATCTCATTTGCCTAATAATTTTACTATCTCTAGCTCCAAACTGGAATACAGAAACGCTTGAAGCGCTGCTATTTGTGGTTAGTCTGTATTTCCAGTGGTACTTAGTCGTCTTATCAGTCGCTCCATTATTAGATCCCAATTTTTGACTATGGAAATATTGGGACGTATTTATAGCAAGGAGGTTCATGTAATTCAAACTAATTTCTATTTTTATTAAGTACTTTTTCAAATAAAGTAATAAGTACATCTATTCGGAAAATATTTCAGAGAAATTTAAAAAAAAAGCAGATAGATAGGTCCTTTATATTCGTGATAAGACATTGAGGCCTCGTAAAATTTTCAAAATCTGTTAATAATTCAATATTTTAATCTTTGACAAAGTACAGAAGTGTAGGAAAGTGGCATACTACTGGGATTGTGATGTGTTTGAGTTGATTAAAACCCCTACGTCCACTACTTTACTGAGGTACAATTTAACTTTACTACTTCGGACTTTACTTGACTTTAAATGTAAGTAAACGACAAAAACGCTTCTAATTGGTGAATAGGACTTAATTTCTCAATTTACTTGATACTGGAATTTTTTTTAACGAGGGACTTCTATCGATTAAAAAGGAAAAAATAGCATTAACAAACGATAAATTTTTTTGAATTCAAATAATAGGCTGGCTAGGTGAATAAAAAGTTCATAATTAGATATCTAGGCTAAACTAGATTTCTAGGCTAATCTGCTTGGTTTATAAGCTCATTCCTGAAGATATTACTGTCAGGATTATAAAACTAGTCTAATATTTAGTTGTCGTGCTCAGCGGATATTAAGCACAAAGTATGCCACACAGGAGACATTAATATAGTTGAAATAGAGTAAGTTTTAACCATGAGCGCACGAGTAGTTTTACCGAAACTTCTGGAGAGTTGAACTATTATTAGTGTCAATTTTCTAAATTAAAGCAGAAGCACATAGGTATTATTTATGTTTCAAACTCAAAATATTAATATTTCATAAGCTATCACATAGGACTTGAGCACGTCAAAATTAAATATCAATCGAAATATGATTACTCTGTAATTACGAAGCTTAGATACACTTACATGCAACAAAACAATTAAAAATCAAAAAATATTCAAGTATAAGTTAATTTAACTGCCAGTTCCGAGTCACCGCTCTGTAAGAACTGGCAAGAAATGTACCTTTTGTAACGTACCTTATTAATTAAGCCCATAGAATTACCTCAAAAGAGATTATCTTTGAGTCATCATGTCTTGGATCACATTTTTTATCCATAAACTACTTAGTTATTAAGTAAGGTAACAGGCATATAAAACTTCTTTCATTTATGGAATTCTGGCGTTAAGCTAGTGAGTGAAAGTGATATTTCTCCAATAAATTTATGGACATTTAACCCATATTATGCTTGCTAGCTTGCTTTTGCCATGTGGTGTGGTTAATAGTGCCACATGGTGTTCATGGGGAGTCGTAAGATTTGACAAAGAGAAACCCTACCGGATGATGGACAGCAGCATCATCCTGAGCCCTGGCTTGAACTGCGACCACCTATCCGCCCAGAGAGGTGATTATGGGGAAATACCTCCCAATAAAATAAATTATTCGGGAGGTCAACGTTCACCAGTGGACTCTATATGGCTAAAATGATGATGCTTGCAACGACTAGCTACGAACCGTTACGAGATGCTACGACCTACTACGAGCCCAGATATGCGCTACGAAAGTTATCTAGACACGAAAGAGAGATTGTCTGTTATGTTTTCAAGACAAAAATATTCTGAATTTTTAGGTTACAAACAACACTATAGTTACATAATATTTTTTACCCTAATAGGATCGCCTAAACAAATTTATCAAAAAAAACTATTTTTTACAAAATCATACCTATTTTAGATATAATATTATAAAAAACACTCTGAAAAATATTCGAGTTCTATCATTATTTGAAAACTACCGTAAATAATAACTATTTTATTAATGAGCTCTGATAAATAAATGACAGTTAGTTAAGGTACACAAAAGGCAGATAGACAACTACCGCGAGAAATAGTGAGAAATAGTCGCGGAAAATCTCACCCACATCTGCAGTAAATAAATCTTTTAGAAATGATGTGGCGCCCCCCGTAACAAGTGAGGCACACCTCGCTTTGTCCAGACGAGGAAAACGACGCCGCGCCGAGACGCTCGAGATTTGTTTTCAATACAATAACTTGCTTTTAATCTGGGTCACTTTGAATCATAATGGTACAAGTGGGTCACTGCGAGATCGGCGGAGTAGAAGCGATGCTTAGAGATCGGATATTCGGATGCATATAATGTTATTGTTCACGTACTAGAGACTGTTATTATTAGACATTACATTTATCATACATCGGTGGCTCGGAACTGGCACTTAGATTTTTTTATATTTATATATAATTTTTACGTTTTCAAGTACTATGTAACAGTTTATGAAATAAATTATTTTTTAATTGATTGATTGATTTTTTCTTAAGAAGATCATAGTTACTGTCGTGAGAGCTCCAAATATTACCACAATTTAAAAAAACATTAATTTGCTATATATATTACTTAATTCTTAGGGAACGGCCTAATAGATGTCGAAGATCAGTTCAAAATTGACTTTTATTGTAATGCGGCGTAATATTTTGCTTTACCTTTGGTTTGTCTGTCAATCAATCAGCCAATTGTTGTCCACTGCAAAATTTAGGCCTTTTCCAATGAGAACCCATTTAATTATTTTTTTACTATAAGAGGTTCAGACACGTTTAAGTGATTGATTTCATATTAAAGTTTTTATTTAATTTAATTTTAACAGTTTACCACGAATTGTAAATAGATATGCCCATTACCTATATATATTTTTTGAAAGATCTATAAGTGTAATGTAAAATAGAATCTAAATGAACAATGGTTTGCATGTCCACGTTTAATAGCTTTATAATTATCTACCTTTTTAATTTCCACTTCTATTCTTACGCCTAAAATACAGACACTTTATATTTTTACCATACACCGTGGGAATAAATTAATTTCATATGCAAATTATGCAACTGCGTAAACATGGAATTCTTTTTCAAACGACTTACTATTAGTCACTTTCATATTTTTATTACACGAATTTTAGGTATAGGTTATAAAAAGGCGCTCCAATTTCCGACCTCTGGGAATTATAAACACTAATTTTAGGTGTATATACTATAGTTAAAATATATGTTCTCCAATTTCCGATCTCTGGGAGTTATGCACCATTCTGTCGTCACAACACTACACGTGCACTTTCGGTTTTTTGTGTGCAAGTGAGAGTGCCAAAGTTTTTGCGCACTGCGTCTCTTCTCAAGCTGAATATGTATGGCGCGATCTTGCCAATTCCAGTATGGTTATTTTATTCACCACGTCATTGCAGTATCCCTGGCTTTAGGAATTTATTTCTGGTGTAACTTTACCTGCAGTGGGTTATTAGGATATCGTTGGTGTAAAGAGAAGTGAAGTTTTGGAAGATATCGTTGGCTTAAACTAGTTATTGGAGTCTACTTGGTCCTCCCTTTGTTGTTGTTGGTTCCTTTGCTTTGTTAAAGACTTCAGTCCCAGTTCAGTTGTGGAGTTCTTATATATTGCGCTAATGATAATCGTCATTATCAAGCACGAGCCTCCACTCACATACCAAGGTGCGAGGGAATTGGTCACATGACCTGAATCCTACTCAGCTTGGTTTCTTCTTCAACTACTTGTGCAACAAACAATTATAGATACGAAAAACATTTACCTAATGTTTTGAATATTTTGACCTTTTTTGTGAACTCAGTTACAAAATTGAAGGACGTCTCTTAGTAAACGAAGAGGAAAAATATAATTTATTTATGATTCGAAGATATAGATATTTCTTCGAATCATAAATAAAAGACGCCTTTATACACTAAATACCTCGCAGACACAGATTTACTTTTTATAATACTCAAAGAGATTTTCATGAGAAAATATTGTAGCAATAATAACTCGTAATCTGTTCGTATTTTGAATGTATATATATTTTAATAAAATTTCTTTGATTTCTATGTCGGTCTGGTTATTTTTTAATATAATTTAGAAATAATATTTATAAACTACGCAAGTTCCCAGTGATACTTATTTTGGAACTGAATAAATGGTCTGATTATAAAAGTATGATTTATTTATAACTAAAATAAGTTTTTTCTTTTTTCAAATCTAATAACTGCAATTTGATTTGGATTAGGAACGCAGAGTGCTGTCCGATTATATATATATATCTTATAATTATATAATAGGAATGGCTGTAAATTATATCTTCATAAGACCAAAAATATTTGTGGTTTGCAGCACATTTCATCAATATAATGTTTTTTGTAAAAAATCTTTAATCCTATAGCTTGAGTATGCCATGCTCACTTAAATGTCTTTGCGGTAGTGGCGTTATTGAGCGGGAATAACCCAGTACTGAGACCCATTGCCTTCAAATTCAGAGGGTCTCGTGTTCAAACCCTGGCGCACCTATGACTTTTCGAAGTTATGTGCGTACTTATCACTTGCTCTGTGCCTCACAAAGCACGTTAAACCGTTGGTATCGGCTGTCATAAACATCAATGGCAGTCGTTATTAGGAAGTCAGGGCCTTTTAACATTCTGACTGCTGGTTTAACCATAGAATGAGGTTTCCCTCTGGATTGCAGGGGTCAGACGGCAGTCACTCTATGTAATAACTGACATTCAGCTAAATCTGGTTAAACCAGATAGCAGACCCTGGGCCCTAAGCTTAAGTATAGGGCAACCGGGACAATGCTAGGATATGATGGCGCTGGTGGCGTCATGCGTCGGGTCGTTACGTTCCCTAAAATATAGTTGAGCGAAACGATGGCTGGTTCTTACGTCATACTCGTGAACGGGTGTTGCCAGTAGGGACTGGTCTGCTTATGTATACTATTATGTAATATATTCGTAATTATGCTCGTATAACTAAAAAAAGAGTTATTTTCTTCCTTTATTTTAAATCTTGTGACTTCAGAACACTGGTTTTTGTAGACTTGACAAATAGATTTACTATTAAGTACATTTTCTTGTAACTGCCGGGAGAAAAAACTAACCTTGACGATTTTCTTGCTCGTTCTTTTACGTTCCAGTTCCTGCACGCGGTGAATGGGCGCGCTAGTTTTTAAGTTTTGACGTTCATAAGAGCTCTATGGAGCCAAACTCGACTAAATGATTTTGGCTTTGACTTTATTTATATTTCTTATATCAATAAGTTGTATTATATTTTTGAAACAAAATCTTTAAATAGTTTGATAGATTTATAGTTCCATATGTTACATAATCATTGAATTTTTTTATTTGACTATTCAAAATAACATAACATTTTATTTATATTTATTCTATCGCCAAACTACATAATAGTTTAATGGCGAATATAACACCTTTTCAAAAACATATTATGTTACAAATAAAATCACAAGCATAAAATCCTTCACAAGAGATTAGGAACAGCCAGAATCAAAAACATCAAATAAGGTATTTTTAACCTGCTTTTATATACGGCTGTGCTGCAGCAAACATCATCACTTGGTATGTGGTTAAATAATTAAGGTATAAGATATTTTCTAGTTCTCTTGCCATAATAATTGCGGGCAAAAGTTTTCACGAACAATCTACGGGTCGTTTGTCGCAGCACAACACTATTCAAATTCATAGTTTTGTGCTCCATTTTATTGTAATTTTCGATTAATTTTCTGACTTATCGGTAATTCAGGTTTCCAGAGCAAGTTTGCTCTAGTCTATCCTATATTACCTTCGGAGTCGTTTTCTCAACAATAATTTATATTATTTTATAATAGCTTTACTTTATCTTCACTAGAATATATTTAAAATGAATTTCCAAAGATTAATAAAACCATATTGTTGTATTATTATTTATGTAGCTGTTACCTGCGGCTTTGCTTACGTTTGTCAAAAAATGACTTTGCCCGTACTAATAAGGGCTGTATTTTTATATGCGCATTTATTATCAAGTCCCTTCTATCATTTGTGAGATTACATTGTATAATAAAATTTTCAATTAGGGTCCCACTACTGGGCACGGGCTCGTGAAAAAGACTGAAGCCATACTGAATTATTCAAGCCCTTATATAGTAAAACAGCGTACGTGCCTTCCGAGCCAAGGGGCTCGGCACTGTTCGAAAGGGTTACCGCGGCCTCGGGACGCAGCAGGGTCAAGAAGGAACATGTATGGTTGCTAGGCAGTAAAAGTCTGGCACACCCTTCCGCTCCACCCACAGCGGGAGAAGGTCATTAGATGATTTTCCATTTAAAAAAAAAGGGTCTGACTTCTGTGTAATTTTTTATAATCACCACGCATAGCCACTCTTTTAATTTAAAAATGTATCACTTTGTAAAATCAAAATAAAATATCAACAGAACTTAAAATAAAAAAAGTTTTTCAATTTTTTAAGAATTAATATTATAATTAATATCTGAATGAGCGTAATTGATCTGACCAAATGAAGCTCATTGCAAATCCAATTACAGTAGCAACATCAGCTTTGCCACAGAAACCGCATCGGTAGTGCTATGTCAGATTGTTAATATTTTAGTTGAAGTTTGCCAGCAAAACTTATTGAAATAGCAAAATTTTACTAAAATAGAATACTAGTTATGACGGATGTGCGTACAGGGCGTTTCAAAATAAACTTACTGCCGCATACCATTGGGTTGTGGAATGAGCTTCATGTCGAGGAATTTCCCAAGAGATTACAGCATGGGGCTCTTCAAAAGAAGCGTGAAAAGGCCTTTACCCTTTAACAGGCAGAGTACGTTGAAAATATTCATTGGTTTTCCACCTTAAGTTAACCGCATAAGGTTCAATTTATGGTGGTCATATATTGACCAGTGCCTGGTAAAGGGTTAAAAGGTCTGCAACGCGCTAGTGAAGTTCTGGTGTTGCAAGCTTCCACAGGCTGCGGCGTTTATTTGGGGCTCATCCATAAATTACGTCACACGAATTCCGCAATTTTTGACCCCCCCTCTGTCCTTGTCACACTGACTGGCTGATCACACTTGTGGTACTCCCTCCTCCTTAGTGTGTGTCACATATTTTAAAGTTGTGCAGCATGAAATAATTATATCAAAACAGCAGTTCCAAAATGTTTATAGGACCTGGATTTTGAAGTGTGACGTCACGAAATTAGGATCACTCCCACTTCGTCAACCCCCTCCCACCCCCTTAACGTGTGACGTAATTTATGGATAGCCACTTGCCATCAGGTGGGTTGCATGCTTGAGTGCTACCTTGTGGTATAAAAAACCGTTTTTCTGTGTACTGTAAGGTTGCTAATTGCTAATTAACTTAACTAATTTTTGCTAACTGCTAATTGTTAAAATAGAATTACAAGACCATATATTGTGCCACAATGTTTTAAGAAGCTCTGTGTTGTAGCCGAACATTATAATTATTTTGTTAGGCTGAAGTAAATAATTGTGATAAATAATAGGAGATAGTTGGCGACATTGGTTCTGATATTAAAAAAAACTCTTTGCAATCATATAAATTTCTATCCAGAGTACATCAATAAATAAAATAAAGTGTCTATTTTATAGTGTATATATCCAATATTTTCAAACTAACCGATAGTTAATGTTATAATAAATAAATAACATTTAAAAAAAATATGATGAAATAAATAATTACGTCCTCGCGGCCAAAACCGCCGGTACAGTTAGCTTGTAATATAAAAACCGATTGCGGTCGGGATCAGTAAGGTTTTATGCGCCGCCAATTAGTTAATTAATTTAACCACATTAACACGCCTCGATGCAGAAAATAACTTCATAGTTTTAATAACGTTTTACTTATGTATTGTTATTTTTCTTTATTATAGAGCACGAATAGGTAGGTATTAAATATCACCGAGTAAAAAATATTTAGCGCGAAATTAAGCTTTACATGATCCTGTGTTATAAGGTCAAAGTCAAAATCATTAATTTAATGAAAGTTAACTTAAAAACCAACTAAATACATCAATTCGTCAATGCATCAATTTGTCAATGCATCAATTCGTCAAGGTTAGTTTTTTCTCCCGCCAGTCACAAGAAAATGTACGTTATACGAAAACAATTTGATATTATCGTAATAATTATCTTTCAATCAATATTTAGTTCCAAGAACAACTTGTAAATACATACTTAATGAGCATAGAAATCTGTGTCTATATCTGTGTTGATATCGAGATTCCTGGGAATCATTATTGTAGTCCATTCAGCTGTACGACGCGTCCGTATGGTTGCGATGACCACAACTTGACGTAGATATAAAAATTACTGAGAATTATAATCACAGCATATAAGCTGAACGACACCTGATAGAGATCCTCATCATGACCACTGCTGGACATAATCGACAACAGTCTGCCCCTCTCTTCCATTTTGCTGTGTCTGTCAAGGTATAAGCGATTGTATGTCATCTTGAGTGACTAAGTCGCATGTAAAGCAATTATTATAAATAAATAAATGAATAAGTAAAAGAAATATCATGTAAAACTTTCAAAGAAACTTATTTCGATAGTTAAAAAAAAAAACTTGATCTGTATGGCATTTCACAACTTTTATTATTTCATCAGGTTCCCCTTGACAAATGCTATGTTGTGTGACATGTGGTCGCTATAGTAAAACTTTTTTTATCCACAAGCCAATCGTTTTTCTTGCGTTTTCTTGCGTTTGCGTAACGGTGCTGTGCGGTCTGCGGATCGCCGTGATTTCACCATGGGTCTGGTTGGTGTCACTTTTTATATCAGATTGGCTAGCGATCACAATTATTAGAATTAAATCTGTCGCAATTTTGTCTTGTTGAGTTCAGGATACTATTAAATAGTTTCCATAGTCTCCAATATTTAATAGTATTCGTGGAGCCAGACACCACTGTTGAGATACCCTAGACTAGTACGGGGGGTAAATAATTTTTGTCATTGTACCCACTTTGAGTGATTATAAAAAGTACCTTATCTGTTAACCGTGTTATGTCGTATTTTTAATGGAAATTTACTTTAGTACCGATATGACTACTTGCTTGTATGATTGAATTGCCTTCTAAACCTTCATACTAACAATCATTTTGAAATGTTTGCAATGTTATTGATTGTCGTTCATACTTAAATTCGAACACTAAATTTTATTGTATGATTTTTTAGTGTTATGTAAATAAATTTAAATATTAGTTTAAAAGCTGTTGGTATTTACGTGCATATATGACTAGTTATGTAAGTGTTTTTGTTATTATACAAGCAAAGTGTACAATCATAATGGTATACCCAATAAAAGTTTTTTTTTTTTTTAATTAATTTTTTTAATGTGGACCGTAGTTACCGCTTTGGTAGGTGACATTACTGTCTGTCAATTAAAATTACTCGCATAAGTCTCCAAAATGGTTTAATTCTAGGGAAGAACATTCAGGTTCCGAGAGCGAAGGTGGGAATTGATAATTAGGAAATGACATTAAATTATTTTTGAAAATACGTTTAAGGTTGACATAGAGTTAAGAGCATACATTTATTTTAGCTCACTTATACACTGTGGTTCTTCACATGACTTAAAAAATGTAATTAGTTATTTAGTTAATGTTCATGGTAGCTGTGTTAAGCCAAAATCAAATAAAAGAAATTGACTTTGCCTTTAACTAAATAGTCTAAGGCAATTTCTATATGGTGGTTTTCCATATACTTTACAGCAATATAGTATACGAGTATTATTAGTTTATGCAAGGAATTCAATTAACCTGAAGTTAAATTTGTTGTTCGTGAAACAATTATCTTGGAAAATGTAATTTAAGTTGTTAGCTGAAATTGAGTTCTGTTTGACGCTTTGGGCTACGTTTTTGAAGGATCCAAGTTTCTAGTACTATTGCGTTTTGTATAATTTTAACTTCTAATAATGTTATAAATACAGACGGTTGCAAAAATATTTAGACAGGAATGTTTGTAATCCACACGTATGAACTACGGAATGAGTAGTTTTAATAAAATTCTACACACAGAATAATCATGGCTACAACCGAAAAAACAAGAATTCCGAATGAAATCCTTGGATTGGTCTTTAGAAAGAATGCGAATACGAATACAAATAGAAAAAGAAAAATATACAGATATACACGCTTAAAGCATAGTTTCTTTTTATAAACTATCTAAGTTAAAAATCTTGAGAGAGAAAACTTGGTTCTCGTGTCATTTCGAGTGTCTTTAACCTTAACCCTGAAAGTGAAAAGGTGTATGGGGATCCTACCAATTGTTTTACGTCGGTAACAATATGCATTTACGCACTGCCTCTCGGCCAAAGGGAGACCGAATGGGGGTGTGGAACTCACCACCGGCAGGCCCGACTGCCAGCAGTAATACCTTTTTTTTTTTTTTTTTTTTTTTCGGATGGAAAATCATCAAATGACCGTCTTCCGCTGTGGGTGAAGCGGAAGGGTGTGTCAGACTTTTACTGACTAAAAACCATCCATGTTCCTTCTTGAGCCTGTAACACCAAGGCCGCGGTAACTCTTTCGAACAGTCCCGCAACCCCGGCAGACTTGGCCCCCTCCCCAGGGGCCCCTCAGTGTGCTGACATCTCTTTGAGGCGCGCGTGGAACACGAACGCGCCGTCGACGCGGCCTGTCGCCTATAGTTGGCCTTGTTGAGAAAAAGGCGGGGGCATTATGTGGGTTGCAGCGTCTGACACCCTGCCTGCGGCCAACGTCCCCTGGACCAAAGCCGGGAGGACGTCCTCAGAGAGGCGCAGTGAACGCGCCCCTCCTACCTCCCCGTGCGACCATAGCGTGCGTAGCCGACTTCCCGGAGGGTCTATGGTTAGACAACAGGGCCCCTCTGCCCTCGCCGCCTAAGACCCTCCTGGCGCTGCTGGAAGGGTCCCCTTCTGGCCCGCCCGCTAGTTTCTCCCCGTTAGTCTGTACTAAGGGCACCCAGAGTCGTCAATCTCTGGGTGTTATGTTTACTCAGCCCCCCCACAACGACAAGGTGGAGACCAGTCGGGGGAGGAAGATTTTATTATCCCAAGCCAACCTCACCTGCAAGTGGTGCACCTGCCGATCAATGGACGAGGCTCTGGCAACGTTCCCGTTAAGCGGCAATAGACTTGCCACCTATTACGTGGGACAGCATTATAATTGGCGACGGGTGGGCGTTTAATAAGCCTCTGCCTACCCCTCCGGGGAGGAAGGCGTGATTGTATGTATGTGAAAAGGTAACCGATGGACATAGTTATAAGATTTTTATGGATTAATATTTATCCCACATACAGTGAACGTCACACATAATGTAATAATAAACACAGCTTATGCGCTTTTAGCGGGTCGTAAATTGGCATTTATGCAGGCAGTCCTGAGTCGGTGCGCTTGTTATCGATCTTGTTACACGGTACTGAATATATTTACTTTTCTGGACTATATCGATTGCTTATCATCAAGCAGGATGTGGTGACTATGATGAGTCACGTAAAAAGAATAGCATTTTTTGGTGGAAAAGCCTTACATACTTTAATCTTATTTACGGCGGAGTCGAAAGAGTAGGTAAGCCGTACTTACTGAAACAAAAGTATTTTTTCTTTAAATCGTAATTAACTTTTAGCTTTGTTTTGTTTGTTGTTTATAATTGTCACGTTTTTATTGTAAGTCAAATGAGCGGAACGAATTTTTGTGGCAGCGTGATAAAAACAATAACTTTGCCTCACGATTTAAAACAAGGCACAGCGAAATAGGACTGGCTGTATATCTGATGTAATCAACTCCATTGTTTCATCTACTTCTGGACACAACTTTTTCCCAAAATATTTACTAAGCGACTTTTTGATTTATAACGTCCTCATTATTTTTTATGTGTACTCTTATTTGCTCAATTCTTTGTTAGGAATTATTTCATAGAATAATTAAAAATAAAAACATGATATTTGGTTGGCAGTGCTTGTTAATTTTGACATGAGTCGATGAAGGATTATGTAAATCATACTTCATCGATTCTGATTTTAAACTTAATTTTTAATACTATTGCAAAGTTTAATGTGCCATATCCAATTTAAAATATAACCAGTCAGTAACATAAATACTTTTTACCATAACCTTTTCATTTGCCAACTCTGATTTATTTCATGTGCACTCTTTATAGAAATTACATTGATTAATAGGAAAATAGCAGCTTTTAGTATAAATTACATGTTTATATTTTATTTATTACTAGCTGCCTCGAACATTTATTTTATTTCTAAAAAGCTATCGAGCCCGAATATCTCGCCAACTGTTCATTTTTGACGCAACATCCCGTAACCTTTTTCAAATTTTATAGCCGCCGGTAAAACAAACCATTACAGGCCCGTTATGTATATCCAATAAATTAATTAAAAAAGCAACAAACGTAACACAATTTGTGTTATTCAATTAGAGTAATAGCTGATCATATTATATGAGCTGATAGCTTAGTTGTTGTTGATCCGAAAAACAGAATTATCTCCTGTTCATATAAATAAATATTTTATTTTACAATTACACTAATTTTTTTAGTTCCAATCATTAACAACTCACGAACATGTCATGGATACTAAATTACGGATATAAATACACATATAGACTTTTCAATTTGACACATAAATTGTTTTTTTATAAATACATAATATGTATAGTTATTTAATTTTTAATATTTTTAATTTCTTTATATAATAAAAGGAAGAAATGTGTTCCTATTTTAAATTGTAATACCCTTGCAGGGTTAATTTGAGGACAAAATGTTATTTCAAGACCCAATTATACACCAAATGAAAAAAGAAAGAATTATGATTACTTAATTTACATAGGAATTTATATTAATGTAATAGGTTGGGGAAAAAGTCTTTTCGTATTTTTGTATGAAAAGTCAAGACATTTTTTTCAAAGTTTATTTACATTTATTTACAATATATATGTACCGTTTTGTTGAATAACTTTCTGCCATTTTGTGGGCAGAGACATTATCCCGTTACTGTAGAAACTTTGGGACTTCTGATCAAATAAACGGGACAAATAGTTTTGGCAGTCCTCTCTTGAGGTCAACCTTACAGAACCTAAAGAATTCTGCAGAGACCGAAACAGGTGAAAATCTGAAGGCGCAAGGTCAGGGCTATATGGTGGATGCACTAGGACCTCCCAGTCGAACTCTCTTAATTTTTGCTGAGTGGCTAAAGATGTGTGTGGTCTAGCGTTATCGTGATGAAAGACTACACCCTTCCTGTTGATCAATTCCGGCCGTTTTCTCTCGACTGCTTCCTTTAATCTCATCAGTTGCTGGCAGTAAAGATCAGAATCGATGGTTTTGCCGGGCGGTAAAAGCTCATAATAAACAATGCCCTTCCAATCCCACCATACACACAGCATCACCTTATTTCGTGTTAGGCCAGGTTTGGCCACAGTCTGTGAAGCCTGGCCAACTTTCGACCACGACCTTTTTCGCACGTTCTTGTCGTACGTGATCCACTTTTCATCGCCAGTTATCAATCTCTTCAAAAACGGCTCGGTTTCATTACGTCTCAATAATGAATCGCAAATGAGTACACGGTTCATTAAGTTTCTTTGAGTGAGCTCGTGTGGCACCCAAATATCGAGCTTTTTTGTATAACCAGCTTTCTTCAAATGGGTCAAAACTGTTTTGTGGTCAATTCCCAGTTCTTCAGCTACATCGTAACTACTAATATGCCGATCTTGCTCCACTCTTTCAAAAATGGCGTCCATTTTATTCGTAACAGGGCGACCAGAGCGAGGTGCATCTTTAACATCAAAATTTCCGGACTGAAAACGTTTGAACCAAATTTGTGCTACTCTTACTGACACTGCATCAGGTCCATAAACATCACAAATTTTTTTCACTGCTTGAGTTGCATTTTTGCCTTTTTTATAATAAAATTTTAAAATGTATCGAATTTCTTCATTAGATTCACTCATTTTTACGGAGAGAAAAACAAATGAAAAATAGCGGGAAACAACTTTTTTTTATTTTTTTCTTTTCTTTATAATGGAACCTTTTTAATGTTACCAAAACCAGCCAGACACAAATAGTACAGTCAAAAAAATTTTATAATAAGTTTATACCTACGTTATGCGAAAAGACTTTTTCCCCGACCTAATATATTTGAAGCACTTGCAGCTCTGTAATAGCATGCCAAGCTCACAGTGGTTCCGTCTTGGAGAAGTAACCGTTTGAATGGAATTTAACATGGAGTGTTTACGTGCATTCGAAAGGCATGTCATGCAGTTCTGACGCCAAGTTTAAGGCTCTTAAGCTGCGGTACTTAGCCTTTTTCTGGTTCGCGAACTGAAATATTTTTAGCGATCCTAATTTAAATAATCTCTTAAAATATCTTGTACAGTACTAAGAGCCTTCCGCGGGATATCCAACCATGGCACAAAACACTATGCCACCAAACCAGATGCTGTCCCAGATCCAGATCTTTAAATATTCACTGTGTGTGTTTTGTATTGTTAATTAGCCTGTGAGTTTCTTGTCACTTCTTACAGAGCGGTGGCTCGGAACTTGTTGCTCGGAATTTCATTGTAGTAGTTTTTTTTTTTAAAGTTGTATTTTGTTGTGACGTTTTCAAGTGCTATTTATTAGTTTATGAAATAAAGAACTTTTTACTTTTATTAGTATCTGGTACCAAATTAGGGTCGAGGTTAAGAAACAGTACTCAATTGGGTGGTTGACGCTGTGCCTGTCAGCTTAGTTTAATTTTAGATACTTACTTGGCTATGCTGGAAGATTACCTTAGTGCTAGTTCATTGGTTATAGTTTCAAGAAGAACTTTTCAATATTATAAAAACTTTCACTGTATGAATTTTTTTGGATCATATTTAACGTGTCTTCAAAATTAATAAATTGCCAACCTAACCTAACCTTTTTGTACATCAAAATTACTGATTGAGCACCTAATCACCTATTAGATGCTCACTCAGTATTTTTGATGATCAAAAAAGCTTTTTTTAGAGGTTTAGTTTATTATATTCCAATTTTTTTGTCATTGACGGCAAAAAAACAACATTGATGAGTCGATTCATCTCTGATTAAGCTCCCGCTTGCAATAAATGGTCGCGTTAGTTTTAAAGTTGGCGTTCATAACAGTTTTACTAAAGTTGGGATCTTCATAAAAGATTTTGATGACATTTCGATTTTATTAAATTTTTAAGGTGATATTATTATGCGGGGCTCTTGTGGGAAGGCCCTATATGAGCAGGCGGCGCTTGTGTTCTCAAAAGTGGGCGATGGAAAGCCACTTTGATGTAAATATCATACAAAGTAGCGCTTCATTGTATATGCCTATTGCAGATATTACATTTTTTTTTTCGTAAAAACTAAGTTTACATAAAATCGATATCGCGTCACAATGATAATAGAAATAACAGATGCCTGCGACTTTTTCCACGTGACCTCCTTCTGATATTTAGTTATTTTTGGGGTTTGAAAGCTGTCTTAGTTCTTTCTTGCAACATCACCTATCTCCCAGTGGCAATGGCGTCAAAACCAATGATGCTTTTTCGGAAATTTGCCTGAACACACGTGCACAATATTATTTTGATATATGTACCTTATTATTTTTATATGCTCCAAAAACTCCTATTTTTATATTTAAAAGCAAACACATGTATTTTTAAACACCTCTATTGACCCGGGTCTTTCAAGCGTGGCGTGAAACGGCGTTTTTGCAGTACAATGCTAATCAACGTTAAGCTATCTGAGTTTCTCCTTACAACATCACCTATCTGCCAGTGGCAATGACGTCCGATCGTCCGATAACTCTGTTTCGGAAATAGTCTACAACAGATGAACACAATATTATTTTCTTATAAGTACTATATTATTTCCATGTGTTCCAAAAACTCAATTTTTAAAAATCCTTACAGTCCGGGGAGTCTTTATTTAGTCGGGAGATATACTTATACTTTTCTGGATTATATCGACTGATTTTCATCAGGCAGGATGTGGTCACTATGAAGAATAACGTAGCGTTGTACTACATGTTTGGTTTTATTTTGTGTCTTATTTCTTATTATTCCATATAACCCTCTTTGCTTTCTTTCTTTACAAACAATATTATTACAATATGTAGCCACTTTTTCCTTGAGGATGATATAAATCTCAGCTCTTTCAAGAGCATACTTTAAGGGTACAATAAAACATTATTTAAGTAGGTAGCTCTTTAACAGAGCTTTTATGTAATCCGCAAAGGTTATTTTACTAAAACATTCGGTAACACTCTTGATTTTATTATAACATTCACTTTAACAATCAGCTCTTACGGTACTTTCAATTCAGAACATTTTACATTCATACCAATCTTTCTACAACGAATAGCTCCCGGTAAGCGGCAATAGGCTCGCCACCTATTACGTGAGACCAACAATATAGTAGGCAGCATTATAATATGCCTCTGTTACCCTTGTGGGCAACAAACGTGATACTATGTATGTATGTGCAACTAATAGCTAACTAATAACACTACAAAAGGGATTTTGTAGTGTTACTATTTAGCTATTTGATATAATGGTATAATGTTTTTTTTTTAAATAATGCTCTAAAAAGACATACACAGAATTAGTTGAACGAAATCGTAATTTCGGATTATTCAATGTACACCGAAATTTTCGGTGTACATTGAATTATGTCAAAAATTATGTTTTAATTATTATGCAATCTGAAACTTACGATGATACAAGAACGTGGATATCAAAACATCGATGTAACATTATGTCGATAAAATATATAAAACATAAAAAGAAATAACGATGAATTGTTTTTGTAAGCAAATAATATTCAAGGAAATGAAATTGCTATGTAACCTAATTCTGAGATTTGTTAAATATTGTACAAAAAGTTCTACGAATTCGTTTGTCAATAAAAAATATTCTTATTCTTATTCTTATTTTACGGGTAAAGAAAATCGTTGAAAGGAATTGCAATAAAATTACGGATTCCCCATATGACGATAATTTCTTAACACTGAAACGTTGAATGCAATAAAAAACTCGCTATATAGATAAATATTAAACGCATCTGAAACAAATATTGACAAAGTATCGACAAATACATTACTAGATAATGTACATCTTATAGTAACCATGACCACCTGTTTTCTTGAGAGACTTGAAATGATACAATTCTAAAGTTAAGTTTCTTTATTTAGCTTTCACATCTTCATTTATTCATCTACATTTAATAGTTTTTAATATAAAGATAGATTGAAGATCAATCGGTGTATTTTTGTCCTATTCGGTTCAAAATCACTGCGCGCTGTTTTGGTCTATAGCGATCGCCACTCGGTTACAGTTTACTTAGCCGCAGGTTCAAACCTATAAGGCATTTTAGTATTCCTAGTATGAGAATTTATATGAAACTTGTCGTATTCCATGTTCACGTGGTGGTGGATTTTTGAATCGTGTAACTTTTTGTACAGTTTATGCAGTTATGCAGACCAACCCACAGACGCAAATTGGTAGATATCTAACATAACATCACTATTCCTTATCACAATGAAATAACAAAAAACCTAACCCCAATTTTCTAATAACTTTTGGTTGGACAGACCAACCCGCAGACGGAAATTGGTATAATTATTCTTTATCATAACGAAACAACGAAAACTCAAACCACAATTGTCTAAGAACAATATCACAAAGCTTTTGATAATAAAGTGAAAGCACTTAGTTACGTCCTCATTCCAATTTTATTGAGAAAAGAAAAAAAACGAGAATCATGTTATCATTTTATTATAAGTACCCACATTTTCTTATTGAGATTCCGAATACGAGTACGGGAGTAGGTATTTATTATAATCTTTGTAAATCGAATTTTTATTCTCTTCAAATCTCCAGATATTGCGGCAGCTGTATGATTATTCTCAGATTACGATCGTCGTATAATCGCAAACGTCCGTATTACTGTATGGTATCTAGTTATTTTTGCCATACAGGATGTCTAGTTATATTATTCGATAACAAAAATATGTGAATGCAAACCAAATTATATGCGTTCGTGCTTCAGCAGTTTAGATAAAATCAAATAAGCATTTGCAGCAGCTACTGTATTGGCAGCAGCATTGAACATAATAATATATTTATTTGTATGTGATCTAGCATTATTTTTAAATTTATAACTGAAATAAAGTGTAGTTATAGAGAGACTGAGAATGCATAGATACAGGTAGCACCAACTATAATAAATAGTATAAGATATATAATTTAACATAACAAAATTTCAAGCTTATGTCCGGCTTGAGTGGCATATCACTTAATAGAAAGTGAAACATGCCAACTTATATACTAAGGGCATCCAAAGCGGGTTGCCAGTGTTTAAAATAAATTTTTGCCTTTTTTATATATTTGTAGTATCTCGGTAGTCATTTATTGTATATCGTGTTCTGGTATGAAGAATGCTGAAGGAACATACTTACAAAATTGCTAAGTGATTATTCAACCACTGTGATATATCAGGGTTACAAGCGTAGTACACTTAATATAGGGAATCTTCTGGAATGATTCTGTCTACAAGTGTGTCATATACCACTGCATGGGTCACTTCATTTCTAAAAATTAACACGCTTGCCACTTTTGAATAGTCCCATACAGTTTCTACGAGTACAAAGTCCCTAATATTGCAAGTAAAGTTGTGGCGACCGACCGCACTTTTGTAGTCGGATAGGGAAAATATGAGGCTTTCATAAAATCCGAGGTGTCATTCCCTTTTGAATAGTTCGTTATATCTGCGCCGTGAAACCGCGTATAAAGTCTCAGGTTATTACGAGTTGTCCCTGCTACGAGATCCCCCGGGATTGGTACCGCATAGTGTTGGGAACTATTCGAAACTTCAAAGTCCTTTTTTAAACGATGCGCCTCTATCGGGGACTCGTGTTGTAAACTACGAGGAGAATTGGGACTGAATTCTTTTTAAGAATTTTATTGTTTGCAAGAAGTTGCAACATGCATCCTGCCAACGATTTTTGTTAAACTTTTAAAGACACTGGTGTCCGGAAACAATTAAAATTCGATTGTGTCCTGTCATCCGCTATCACACAAATTAGTTCTGAAAAATGAACAAGCTAAAATATACAAAATAAAATATACGAATACGATAGCACACCTAACACGCACAAAACATAAAGTCGTATGAGATATGAGTAAAAATATTAAAAAAACTTATAGCTTTATTATATCTAAGAACTTGGCTCTTGAACATAAATAAATTGCTGCCATTGTTTTGAAGCCTTTGCGGGTCTATTATTCAAAATGTTATAATATATTAGCGGCTGTCGGCGTTCTACGTGTTTACAAAGTCATTTGGAATAAAGAGATCCACTAATCTTAGGAAATTCGAATTCAGTTTTCCATTCCCAACACTACCCAGTCAAGCTTATGTTGTGAACTGGACACTAAATTTCGGCTCTATTGACAAATGACAATCTGGTAACAATATCTCCCCGTTTTCCATGACCCTCACATTTTATGTTTTCCTGGTATCTATTTGATGTTTTCTGCTAAACTCGACTGTATAGCGCAAGGATTGAATATCCTTTGTACGCGGAAAAAATACAATATATTTTTCCTCGATAATATTTGTTATTGGCATCGCTTACATACATATTATTTGCTCATGCCACCTTTATTACTATGTTGTTGTATTAAACGGAAATTGTTTCTTCAAAGAACATACATTATAATATCAATTTATGCTGAACCATTACTTTTTCTCATTACTAACAACTGAGTGAAATCAGTTCAAATAAGATTTATTTGACTAAATTTTTTGCGTTCTTTTGTATGCTTTTGAGTTCATAAAGAGGAAATGCGATCCGACTAACATTTTTACGTAGTATTTAACGTAGGGTAGTAGGAAAGGTGTTTATTTGTTCGGCATTTGATATCAAGCGGTTCCGTGATTCGGTAGGTATAGTAAGCCATAGATTTAGGTTACTACTGTTTAGTAGTTATCCATGTTATAGGCCAGGCGGCTTATTTATGAGTTTTAACAGGAGGATGCCACGTACCTACTTTTGCCAATCTACATTAGATTCGCGTCTTGGCCCAGCAGTGAGCCATTACTAGGCTGACTTAATGAACAACTCAACCATGAGCTACTTAATCATAATGGTGTAAGATCTATTTAGAATTCAGCAATTTAGCGGAATATGCGCCCGAGTTGTCAGACCGCTTTCCACTTGGAAACAATATAATATAGGGATCGGTAGGTATTAGGAAAATTATTTTAAAAATTATTTTTTATGCATAATTAATAACTGTTTGTATCCTGATTTAAAAAAAATCTAAATTGTATCCCCATGTGTGTTGAAAGTTTATACGATATATCGAATTTTTTGAAGGTTAACCCTTAAATATAAGTACTTGCATAATGCATAAGTACCACATTACTTTATTTTTATAACGTTAAACCTTTGGAGTTCTGTCTACTAGGGCATTGGCATAAACTTTTTGATATTTTACAAACGTAAATACAATATCGATAACCATGAACTCCTCGGAATCAATAAATAAATATCTTATACACATACTCGGTATTGTATACGAGTTCAGAAATTTATCACGTCCTGATAAATAGGCATATATTATGTAACCCTCTTTATGGAATGATTCATAAATCACTTCAGTGAACCCGAGTTTTCTTTGACAAAAGTACCATCATAAATAAATAAATACGCCTCTCACCTCGAATCCTTCTGAACTCGTCGAGGTGATTGGATATTTATGCAAATGAATAATGAAAGTGGTCTTATTTATCATTATTTTGGTCCAATCTACTATATCAAAGTTATACCTGATTACTGAGTTAATATTAAGTCATTTATATTCTGGCAGGACAAAAAGCTTCAACGAATATTTTTCTAACTTTAGTCCACTCAGGCTCATGGCCGCAGTGAAAGAGCGTGTTAGTTTTGCGTTGACTGTCATAAGACAGTAACTGTAATGATTACATATAGTGCGACTGGACAGGGATCCTATCAAGACCTTAGAAGCCTAAGTCAACCTCACCTGCTAGTGGTGCACCTGCCGATTAAGGGACGAGTCTCTAGCAAACATAACAGTTTCCGGTCAGCGGGAATAGGCTCGCCACCTATTACGTGGGACCAACAATGTAACTGGCGAAATGTGGGCGTATAATATGCATAATATGCGTGAATTTATGTACATACATAAATATTAAGAGTTACTACTTATTATTATTATTTAATTATTAAACAAACAGCGTTAAGCAGGGAAAATACAGTAGTCCCACAAACCTATTTCCATAGTATGTCTGTCAGATCACGAGTCTGTAACTTACCAAAATAAAAACTAAAACATACTTTTAAGTGTTCTTTTAAAAACATTTATATTTTATTTCCGCCGTATATCCTCGGCAAACTATTTAGTAGGTATGGAAACCGTTTTTTTAAAGTTCTGTTACCAAAGTAGTAATTTACTTTAATAAATAACAGATTATGAATATGTCTTAGATTGATTTAAAATAGATTTGAAATAGATAGAAAATTCTTGATTGTACACCAAATTAAGAAAAATAACAATAATATGTAAAATAAGTTGAATGTGGACGGATTTGATCTTTGCTGATGACTAAAAGTTTATGTATGTAATGAATAAATTTATTCTGTTTGTATATTGTACAGTAATCATGATAACAAACTAAAGATAAAAGCTATGATAAAAATATTTTTGGCTTACTTCAAGGTGATCCAATAGTTAAAACCTATCCATTTTATAGTATTTATGTATGTTCATCCGTTATTTAGTATCCATAACACAAGTTCTTAATGATACTTATCTTGGAACTATATAATTGGTGTAAGTGTCAGAAATATTTATTTATTATTTTCTAAGAACTACAACTTTTTCCTTTTAAATAATAGCTTCGTGCTGTTTGCACATTAGCCAGTGTCAAGTAAGAGATAATATTAATAACATATAAATAACAATAAATGAGAATGAGTAGTTATAAAGATGACAAATGGTAAATGAGATGCCCTCCCCCTAAGCCCCTTGAGTCTTCAGTAAAGATGTGGGACTATAATGAGATCTCACATGGACTTCTTGAGAGAATTTGAAAAAAGATGTTGCACTGCTTTGTTTCATTCACCAACACTCATGTACGTTCACAAACACTTAACGGTTAATAATCCACCGTTATTACACATTAATGTTCGAAATATTACAAATTTTAGAAAATAAAACAAAAGTGCAGACATGACGCTTCACTTTCTCGCTATAATAAAACTATAACTTTAAAACATTGACTTTTACCCTGACTTCTAAACAGCGTCATACCTTCTCAATTACGTGTCAAATAAATGTAAAACAACCTCGGATTATTTCCATCAGATATTTATATCCTTCCATTCGAGTGTCACAAAGTGGAAATCTTATACAAGGATATCGGATGTACCGCAAAGGACATCGTGAAAGGGATAAGTCGTTTGGAAGTAATCGCCTTTTTCAGGTGGAGCCGTTGAACACGACTATTACCATCATTATCGATAGTTTTCGAATAAAAGCCTTTGTAAATTGTTAGTGTAAGGGTCATAATTATTTATCTCAGTGGAGATGGAAACCATTTCATAGCTGGCAGGGTTTTCTTTGTAGGACAAGATTGTGCCAAAGAACTAAAGATGGAATTGTATTTCGTTATTAGGAGGCAGGTTGACAAGAACAAGGTACAACTTTATAATACTAATAACTAACTATTATATATAACTAATTACACGAAGTGAATGAGGGTGGAAATAGTTCACGTAATTAAGAGCTTTCCTCCATGAGGCCAGAGATTATAATGATGAGTATCTTTGAGCCACACTTGAATAACCCTTTTTGACTATTCCATATTATTATGACGTTTCGAACGCAAATTAAAAACCAATTTGTTCTCACCTTACAACATAGTAATATTTAAATTTTAACATACATAAAATCACGACTGTTTCCCCGAAGGGGTAGGCAGAGGCATATTATACGCCCACTCTTCGCCATTTGTGTTGTTTGTCTAGGTGGCGAGCCTATTGCCGCTGATTTGCCAGAGCCTCGTCCGTTAATCGGCAGGTGCACCACTTGCAGGTGAGGTTGGCATGGACTCCAAAGACGATAGTAGGATCCCTATACCTACACAATTTTAAACCACGTATTATCCTATTGAACTATTCTTCTTAAAATATAGAAGACTAGACTTTAAATAAAATGGATTTGGTAAGCATTTTAGAATCTTAAACACACTTTACACAACAGCAGAGAACGTGCGAAAGTACACGTCTGCTGTTTCGCAAACTGCACGTATGAATGTTTGCTCCGTGCATTTTACCGATGCACATAAAAGGCATGCGGTGTTCATGGTTGCTGCGGGTAAACACTTGAACTCCGAAGCGCTTGTCTAAACTTTTATGAACTGTGGTCAGTTGTTTAAAACTATATTTATAAAATTATATCTTCATAAAATTTCAGTTATTTTGTAGTTACTTGTACAATGGAAAATAGAAACTGTTGAATGTTTATTTTTGATGCTGAGCTGTACTACGTAAACTAGGAAACGGTTGAGTGTACTTAATATTTATGCAAACATAAAAAACACCCAGACTAACTCAGTCATTGTCCTGGGTATTGTTCACTAACATGAGAGTCGAACCAGGAGTGAAGAACGGCAATTGTTGACCGTTATATTACAGTGTATCCGTACCGGTTTTCAGTTTACTTTACTCGAGGGACCTACTGTTACTATTCTCAAGGGTTCTAATAATCTAATCTAATATATTAGGACTTAACAGTAGGTCCATCAATATATTTGAGTTCAATTTCAATAAAAGTATTAGCAAATAAGTGAACTTTTATACTTAATGATACCTTCCTTAAAACTTACCAAAAGTAAACAATAAGTATTTTGATTTCGCCTAATAATGCGGGTCGCCCTCGGCGGAAGGCGACTTCAATTCGCAATGGAAATGATAAACGGAATCCGCAAGTAGAGGGCATTAAATTTGTCTGAACGTTCGATTTGCATTGGGAAAATTGCATTTTCGACAAGGAGGCGCTTGCAAATGTTTGCTAACGCTTTCGAAAGCTTTACTCTGGGATTTTCCTCAGTATGGTAAAAAGTGATGAAGTGTTCGAATGGTGAGGATAACTTTAATCAAAAATATAGTTAGTGCTTAAGTAGACCATAAACGAATTATCGTAACAAATAACTAGATAAAAACCAAAGTGCTAAGTTGAAGGTAATTAAATTATGCTGTGTTTCATAGTTTCACATTTATACCTTTAGTAAAATAAAATTAATAAACTATGAGAAGATTGTAATTAAATGTAATAAGAACTCTCTTTTATACCGGCAGAAGGGTATGCCAAAAAAGTCAAAGAAGAAAAAATATGTCCTGGAACTTTATTCAAAATTGACAGTTACGAATATATTTGTTTAGAAACAGACGTATGTAAAATTATTGTAAAAATTTATATAAAATAATTTTAAATAAAAGTGAAAAAAATTAAATAACCTATATAAAAATGGCTTGCTGCTATTCTGAACAGTGTGGAGAATATGCTGTTACACCTATGTTGGTATCACCCTGTCTGCCAACGAAGTGTTGTGAGGACACAGCGGTGTACTATCCATGCCTTCCTCGATGCCCGAAACAGAAAGTGGTTTACTGCTGTGAGAAACCGCCTGAGGGGCAGTCTTCCTGCGAATATGGCGAATGCCATGAAAAGGCACAACCTAGACAGAAGTGTAACAAACCTGCTCCTCGACAGACATCTTCGTGTGCCCCTTCAGACTGTTGCCCAACGTGCAGCAGGCCATTAAAAACTAAATACGTCATACCTTGCTACCGATATGAAGATGGCCGAATAGTAAGCACTTAAATTTATTTATCTTTCTTTCTCTCTTGCTGTTTCTGAAACCAAAAAATCCCACATACTTAAAATGCTTTGAATTACTAATCAGTGGCTTTTGGTTTCAGGAACGGTACGTTCCCACATTTCACGGTTCGCTACCAAATAGTGCGTACAAACGAAATGGAATGCAGGATCAATTACACGGGTACAGGGGCGCTATCCGATATTTATGTGCAGGAGAGGGTAAAAATGGGGCGTGCTGTGTCCATTCGGCTATAGAACCTATGAGAAAAATATATCCCAGGATTACACAAGAAGTTTTACCTATCAAAAGGAAAAAGGATAAAAAATAATCATCTTCGTTCTAAGAGAAATGTGTTTTCTTGTAATTGGCAAATCATAATGCCCATCAGGTAACTCCTCTGCCATCTTCTGCACTTAAAAGAAACGGACTTCAAGATCAGAAGTTCATTGAAAGTGGAGGTATTGCACACATCCGCAAGTGTTGGGGGAGTGCTATTTGGAGTGACCGACCAATTTCACTGCCGGTCAGAGCAATGAAGAAGCTGCCAGTGAAAGCCCGCATGAAGTAATCAAAGCTTGGTAAATTGATTTTCACATACAAGAAGTTAATGAAGAACAGTTCATCGAATTTCCGGACAAAAGCAAAAAGTTTTTATTCCTAAATGACTCACTGATCTACATATGCAATTAAACGATTTAACTCGTAATTTTTTTGCTTTGAAATAATTTTACAAAGAACAAGAAGATTTAATAGCTATGTGGTCGATTGCAGGTCAAAGAACTACCCGTGACTGCATTCAAACGTAACGGAATGCAAGACCAGGAGCACTCGAAGCTATTGGGTACGACCAACTTCCTCCTCCGTCACCCCCAGGACGTGTCGATCGAATGCGATGTGTGCACCACTTCAGTGAAGGTGGCCGACCCAGCTAAAGTGCCTTCACATAGCAAATGTCCGCTCGGTCCTTGTCTACTTAGGAAAAAGCCTTTTGAAGTGTCTATTGAAGATTTGCTTGATGACTGATGCCCACGTTTCATCGAACTAAGGTGGGATTCAACTGCAACGTTTGATTCGATAATTTAAAATTTAACCAAAATATTTTTGTTAAAGTTTTGATGGAAATCTGACGGTATCATATATATTAACTTTGATAAGGATTTAGACGCCTATTAAGAGTCAATATTGATAGATAAATATAGCACTCAACTATTTTAATACTACTGCATGAATACTACAGATTATTTATCGCATACACAGGAATTAATGGTAGGAAATCTTAAAAGCAAATTGTAAAAATAAAGCACAGAAGTTGAGGTCATCTTATTAGATTTTTTCCATTCGAAATTTATAACACTATCGATAGTATACAAAAATGGAAGTTCAAAATGAAATATTTTGTAGTGATAAAGAAAATTTATGGCTAGTAATAATGCAAACTATGTATTTAATTGTCGTAGACGAACCAGCCTACGGTGTTGATGCGGCGGGCTTGTGAGGTAGCGGTCGGTACGCGCCAGCGGCGCAAGCCCTTCGTCATGTCCACTTACTGTGCAGACGCCGACAACGTAGAGCAACGATACCACTCTGAAGATGAACGGGTATCTTATAGTCAGTTTATTACTTTTTAATACTGGAAAGTTCTTAAAATCCTTATCACATTAAACGCCTTCGGGCACGGACACAATATAAAACCTGCTTTTGTGTAGACATTGGCCCTTCAAAAAGTCAATGGCATTTTTGCAGACGCTGTAAAAAACTAACTCATCATATCATAGCATTATCCCAGTTGCCTTAGACTTAAGCTCAGGGTCCAGGGTCTACTCAGTGGTTTGACCAGATTTGACTGAATTTGAGTTATTACGTGGAGCGACTGCCGTCTGACCTCCGCAACCTAACCTGACTTCCTAATAACGACTGCCATAGATGTTCATGACAGCCGATATCAACGGCTTAACGTGCTTTCAGAGGCACGGAGCAAGCGATAATTACGCACATAACCTTTAAAAGTCATAGGTGCGCCAGCACGAATTGAACCCGAGACCCTCAGAATTTAAAGGCAAGGGATCTCGACACTGGGCTATCGCCGCTAATATGTAAAAACTACTTATTGTCTTAAAATTCATACGATACCACTCTGAAGATTTGTAGTTCTAAAATCAATAACAAAATAAACGTCTTCGATCACGAACACAATATAAAACATATTCCAGACCTTATATTCCAGCGTGCCTGAAATATTCATGCACTGATAGTAAATCTTCCTCTCCACGTATAAATCATGAATTTATAAAAAGAAATAGCAAACTTCAAAGCCAATTTAAACACAAATTTATAATACCAGTTAGTTAATTGAAATCACTTCATAATTATCTTTATTATTCAATTCAAAATTGAGAGAGATCCTTATTTTCTTAGATGTATTATAAAAATTAATATTCAGTTTGTGAAGACCGCCACCTGAATTGATTCCCACGCAATATCCTTTCAGAAGCCAAAGCAAAAAGCCGAATAAACGCCGTCACTGGCGCCCAAGAGAAATTCAATTTTATTACGAATCCAGTTTCCAACTAGAAAATGAATCGCATACAATCTTCGTGAATAATTGAATTCACTTTGATATTAGAAAACTTTCACTTGATATCATACTTGGTAACATGTTTCAATTCCACTACCCAATAGTTTTAAAATTATTATAAAATTCTCTATAAAATTCTCTATAAAATTCTCTATAAAATTCTCTATAAAATTCTCTATAAAATTCTCTATAAAATTCTCTATAAAATTCTCTATAAAATTCTCTATAAAATTCTCTATAAAATTCTCTATAAAATTCTCTATAAAATCTTCATTCACAATACTTTTAATAACTTTTAATTTAGATTTTTTTTTTAAATTTTTTGTTAATTTAAATACATTTCGTTCATATAAAAATATTTGTTTAACCAAACTACATTACATATAGGTAGCTACAGATTAAAAGCCTTACAATATAAATATAAATGCTAAATTAATACAATACTTCAATACATTTCTTAATTTATACAGATTATATTTGTTTATAAATCACAGATACCAAAAAACTGTCTATCTCTGACTTTGCAGACTCTTTCATCCGTGGAATTACAATTTTAATCGAATCTCACAAGTCGTTTGCTAAGAAATTACGTTAGATTAGACTAGGACTGGCTGGCATGTTTTTTAACACCGCACCGTCGCTTCTTGGACCGCAATGTTTATTCGACAAACGCGGCGTGGGTACAGATGAGGATTTATTTTGACAGAGGCCTAAGATACGCCTTCTCGTCATTGAGCTCTGTAATCCGCACTTTCAAGCACGTTTCTAAGTAACGCTTTAACTGATCATTTGTTTTACGTCGCATGTTTTCAATCTTCTAGCTTTGCTAACAAAAATGTACTACTCGAATTCATTGGTCGTCCTTAAATAACTTTGCTATTTGGCTTTTTGGTTATAAATTTATCTAATCAACACACATTTGATAAATTGACTTTTCTAAATGTTAGATTTTGTGGGTAACTTGGTGACTCGTCAGAAAATATCAATACCATTATTGGCTGACCTGGCATCATCATTATGAAGTCTCATGATTGATTTGCAACAAAACCACCAGAAAACACATTCCCCACATATGTCCTACTGTAATTATTTGCTAGTTCTTTGTGGGGTTTTAAATCAACATTTCTATCTCTTTCATATTTTTATCATCTTTATAGCATTACAAATTCCAAATAAAATTTCTTACGTAAGCACTTAATTTTCCTAATTCATTATGGAACCTCAATATTACTCGATTCTGTTGCCATCGGAACATGTTTTAATTGAACCTAAATCTCAGTTCGTGACAAGACGTTATCGGGTTCGTAATCGCTATAAATCAATCAAGTAGAGCATACTGACGCTCCATTTCGCGAATGGGCATCCGTTCTTCGCAAACAGCGAAATCTTTAGATCTCGTAACACAAGAGCCAAGCGCTCCGGATAGCTCCGGAAATAAAGTTCCCAATCTACGCTCCTCGCTTAAGCTTTGTAATTAATATAAAGCCTGTTTATTACTCGAAACCCGGAGTTTGGGATGCGAATCTCACCTTTAGATTTTTAACTTTTACCTAAAAGTTAATTCATTTACGACTCTCGACTCGAAAACTTTTCTGTTTATGCAAACAACGAGATTTAATTCTTGTCGCTAAGGTATTTCTAAGAAGTTTTGCAATCGTTCTGTTTACTAAACACAATTTAGACAGCGAGTTTTGGTACAATATCTTTATAAATGTACAGTGAGCAATTTACTGTTATTATATTTGACTTTCAACATAGCAATGGTTGTAAAAAGTATTATACATCAACATTAGATTTTACTTTTGCTTACTTAATGGTTCTTCCTGGTTTTTTAAGAATTTAAATTTTACATTGACGTAGTTACTTACCAACCGCATGATGATGATCATGAATATGTTGCAGGCAAATTGAAGAATGCGTCGTTTTATAAACCGACATAGTAAATTTTGAAATATGGTGAATATATTTTTAAGTTTACTGAAAGCAAGTAGCTGCCGAAGCAAATTGTCGGTTTGTTATAACCTTGCGCAATTACACAAACTTACCCCCCCCCCCCAAGTTAGGATCCAAATTAAGTAGCATTGTATGCTATATAAACAAAAACGTTTTCTATACATTCGCATTTTGCCTTATCATTTTGTAAAATGCTGCATTCTTTTAATTTGCCATCAACATACTGTACTTGTCTATGTATTTTTACCTTCCTAAATTTATATAATACTATTACAAATTTAGAGTTAGCGATGTTCGGATCAATGTTAATTAGGTTATCTGGTAAAGCCTAGTGAGTTCAATAATTTCCTTGCTTCGTAGAAGAAATTCGGTTTTACTATTATGTGGCAATCTTCATCTGAAGTTTAGCGACCTATTAGTGCGTCCAGAAAAGTCTTGACAAACAGCAGAACGCCAATCCTATTGGGCCTCTGTATCAAAGCAATTCTTGCTTTTTAAAGTTGTTAAAAAAGACCAAGCTTCTCTATATCTTTAGGCTGAGGTGAATGAGATAATGGTTTTACGAATTTTGTTATTAATTTATATTTTCATGCGCAGGGTAACTTTTGCTTTCACATAGAGCGAAAAAAGCAAGAAAGTAGTAACAGCTGCTGTCTCATGCCTGTACCGTGCTGCCCACCGAAGCCCACACCGTGCCAGCAGAGTGTGTCTAGTCCCCAGTGCAAGTACACGGACTGTGTCTACGCCAAAGTTGTCGAATCTCCCGATTACTGTTGTCATTATTGTTAATGTATCAAATTTGTAACGTCTTACATTTTGTAAACAATTTGGCGGCTATATTAAAGTGTTTTTATAGTATGTTGTACTTTCATTTTTTAATAAACAATTTAGATTACAAACTATAACAGGCTTATATTAGTACAGTCCGCGTTAAATAGTTCCTTCTCTTGACAATTGAGACGCGTCCGTCTTTTTTCTATTTACTTTAAAAAAAATACATTTTAGGATTTTGGACTTTTAGGACCATCACATTTTAAGAATTTGACATTTTTGGAATATGATAACACGAACTTGACATTTTAAAAGCAGTGCTGCCCTTCATAATATTATAAAATAATTGTTAGCGTCAGAACCCCTGGACCAAATGAGATATTTTATGTTTGGAGACTATCAAGGTTCAATACCTTTTTGATACTATTTAATACCTAAATTAAATTATCTAGTACCTCGACGAGCAGTGAAAAAACATGAAAAGAATGTGGCCAGACATTCTGACGTCAGGTTGTCTGGACCACATTTTTTTTCATATAGTTGGAGACAATATATCTGAATTATTTATTTGTAGATATTCAATACCTTTTTAATACCTTAACATATATATTTTTTTTCAATTTTATGGCGTTCCAGGAAAAAGTTACGGATGAAGAATTTTTTTTAGGTAGAAAACAAATATTTAATTGCTATTAAATTTGCAGTATACATAATATAATATGTATATGTATGACTGGATGAAGATGCCTCAAGACAGGGCTCATTGGTGTGATTTGATAAAAAGTAGCTTCAGTATTATTCCAGAATATTATCTATCCCTTTGCAAGATTTCATCCACATCCGTTCACCCGTTCTGGCGTGATTGCGTAACAAACATCTATACATCCACAAATACAAACTTTCGCATTAATAATATTAGTAAGGAATTCGATTTAATAAGAACACTACTTCCTTATTATTACTCATATTCAGAGTGAGAATGTATATAGTATAATTTCATTCATCCGTAACATATATATATGTTAAGGTATTAAAAAGGTATTGAATATCTACAAATAAATAATTCAGATATATTGTCTCCAACTTATATGAAAAAAATGTGGTCCAGACAACCTGACGTCAGAATGTCTGGCCACATTCTTTTCATGTTTTTTCACTGCTCGTCGAGGTACTAGATAACTTAATTTAGGTATGAAATAGTATCAAAAAGGTATTGAACCTTGATAGTCTCCAAACATAAAATATCTCACTTGGTCCAGGGGTTCTGACGCTAACGTTCAATGACATCTTTTGATATACTTACGAACTAATATTATATACAGTTTTGAACAGAGTTTGTAATCTGTTCGTCGTAAGCATCAACTCATCTCATCACCATCGGCAGGACATCCTTTCACTTTAGAAATCCTGGAAAAATAGTAAAATCAGTATTCGACTTTTGAAAAATGGTTGCTTTATTTATAGGAACTTCAAAAAGTTCCGAACTCATATCCCAGTCGTATTCCTTCACAGATTCTCTGCTAACAGATTTACCAGTGCTGCGGTTAGACTAAACTTTGGGTTAGATTCCATAAGAAAATTGTCGAAAGGGGAATTCAGTTAGTCCCTAAAACGATCCGTGAATCTATTGGAATCTAGAAACATCCTATTTTATTAAAAAATATAGTTTAGGAAATTATTATCATAGGGCCTTCTGATAAAATTGGTAAAATCAAAAGCTTAATCAATAAAATTATAATGAAGATATACCTATCATTATATGGCCCAAAAAGAGTAAGTAGGGCGTGAAGTCAAATCACCCACATATTTTTTTATGCGGTAGAATAACTATTACTATGACAGAATCAATCCAGACGTACCACAATTCCAGTAGTTCTTTGTGTAAAAAACTGCCACATATTAAGAGTATTTCAATGTTTAAATATAATTTATTTTTTGTTGCAGGTACACCTACAAGAATGATGTGTTGAATTGTGCAGTGAAGTGAATTTTTTGTGTATTTATTGAGTAAGAAACTAAAACTAGTGTTAGTTATAACTAATATTAATGTGCATAAAAAGATGCGAGAGAGTAGTGGGTTTAATCGTGTGGTGACGAGGTGAGAGTGGGGGGTCCAATGCGCAGGCGGCGCGAGCGGTGCGCGGGCCGAGAGGCGCGGTGAGGCGCGCGCGCACCATGCGGGGGGCGCTGCCGCTGCTGCTAGCTGCTGCGTGGGTCGGGACAGCTGCGCAAATCGCGTGGACGCCTATCTTTCTTGACGGGAGCAGTGAGTTTTTAAATTTAAAATCAAAATTATTTACCTGCAAAAAACCTAGTACAATAGTTGTTATATTTGCAATAGTTGTCTTATATCTTTGCCAAGATAGCGTGTAAATGTTTTACAAAAATAAAATTGTAAAGTAAATAATTTCAATGAATCATATCTAACTGTTCTATTATTATTTCAGACATAACATTAATTCACAGAGTAGAAGTATTTGTCCAGTAACCAGTAATTAATAAAGTTTTCTCATGAATAAGACCAAATTGAGGTTTGTTGAAGTATATTCAATACTCAAAGTCTTTATTGCTCTACACAAACAATATAATATTTTGTTAATATATATTACAGATTGTTGTGAAACCTGTCGGGCACGGCAAGTAGAATGATGATTATATAGTAGGAATAATAGGACCACTGGTAAGTGTTAGACAGGTGGCCCAGAAACAGAGTACTCTAAAGGATGCTCTATCTCTGGATTCCCATTTCTGATACATCCTGTATACATGAAGGAGTTATGTTGATGGTCAGAGAATGGAAGGACGCGCTCAAATGCGTGCGTAACTAGTAAAGTTCTCTGTGTGTTGTTAAGAGGTATTTCGCATGAACACTTCTTCTTGCCTCATGTGAGCGACTGTCTTGATAAGTGACGATGGAAATGCAATTTTTTTTAAATTGTTACGTATGCTTTTTTAACCCACTATTATACATCTCATCTGAGCCCCATATACCCCCCAGTAAGCATAGACCCCCTGACCACTTCCCTTATTTTGATCAAAAATCCAGTATAGTTTTAATACGGACCTTAAAAAAGTAAAGCTATTAAATCATCACTGTTTCAATAGACAAAAATCGAATAAATAAACAACGAAAAATGTTTTCACTAACTTAACATGCATTATTAAATTAATATTACCGGGCATTTCACACAGGATATAAAATTATATGAAATCGCATTTGGCCAATATTTCAGTCTACATAGTAATATAATGAACCGGAATCCGATACTATTTTCATAAAAGCAGACACCATTTAACGCGGATTGGTTTGACCCGTATTAGTTTTACGACTAGACTCAGCGAGTTTTTGTTCGAACTCCACATGGGCATGCTTCCCCAAACTATCATAATCAGGAAACACTACTCCCAGTACAGTACTTTGGCCCTGTTATATGTGGCTTAACTTTTATGCTTCCACGTCTCTGGTGATTTCTGTATTACGAAATTATTTTGCAATTGATAGTGGAAATGAGCGTATCCTACCTTTTAGATACGTATCAAAACTTGGGAACTGATTGCATCTATGCATATTACTTGATACTTATCAAATATTTAGGAACGTGGAATTTAAAATAAAACCTTCCATATATTTCGGTTTTTGTAACTTTATATAGTTTTATTATTCCTTAGTTTGCTAGAGCCATGTTGCAATGTTTTATTTAGTTATGTCTACTTAAAATTTAATTCATTATAAATAACACGGTACATAATTTATATAATAACTAGCTGTTACCCGCGACTTCGTCCGCGTGGAATAGTATCTTTGGGTAGCGATTTTATTATTTAATAAGAATCATTAGTAGGTATAGTAGATATCAGCGGCGGCGATGCAGAGAATTCGTTAAAAGGAACTATAACTTAAACTTGATACACCCAAAATTTTTAAATATCACGTTCCTAGAATAGTTTGGCGTCGTAGTTCCCGTGCCGAATCCGTTCCGTTCCGTTCGAATTTCGAGAATTCCGTTTGTAGAAAAACTCTGCACATCCTAAGAGACCTACGTACCAAGTTTCATGGTTTTATCTTCAAAAATGAAGGACACCCATAAAAACATTCAACCCCTATTTCACCCCCATACTGGTAAATTTCACCCCCATACTGGTAAAAATTTCAAAATGCTAGAACAAACGATTTTTGTTTATTATTTAGTGCCTAAATACAAAATGTTATATTTTTATTTTCAAAAATGACGAACTTCATACAAACTTTCAACCCCTATTTTATCTCTCACAGGACGAAATTTCAAAAACGCTAGAACAAATGTTTAATTATTTCCTATCAAGTGCTTAAATATTAAGTTTCATGGTTTTATCTTTTAAAATTAAGAAATCCCATACAACTTTTTACTCCCTCCCCTTTTTAACCCTTTACAACCCCCTTTTCGAAATAAAAAGTAGCCTATGTTCTTTCTCAGGGTCTAGACCATCTGTATACCAAATTTCATTCAAATCCGTTCAGTAGTTTTGGCGTGAAAGAGTAACAGACAGACAGACAGACAGACAGACAGACAGACAGACAGACAGACAGAGTTACTTTCGCATTTATAATATTAAGTAAGGATATAGCTCATGCTCCAAGGTGGTATATGTACTTTATACTTCAAACCATTGAAGCGAAATCAGGCTCCGATACTTATGAACATCAAGATAACATAATACTCGTATTTACTAACGCACCAATTCACTTCGGATGAGATATTGAGAATTGAGCCAGAAACTTGTCAAGTTTGTTGTACTTTTGTTTTGTTAAAAGAATGTATGAATCAGCGTAGTGACATTCATTTGATGTACGACAATTTGCTGAGTAAGTACCATCTCAGTACCAACTTACTTCATTTGTTGTGTTTTTTATTATTATATTCTTAGATTTCGTTTTGTCTCTGTGTAAGTGCTGTTTTAAATAATTTCTTTCTTTACTTTTTATCAAAATCCAATTCGATGCCAAAACTGTAACACGCCTTTGTTTTGGTAATTTATAATGGTACATATAGATATATCCATTTAAACTTTTAAGACTCCTCGATAAAACAACAAAGTGGCAAGTTGAAGCAAGTTTTTCCTGAAATCCTGAACTCATTATAAGTTCTTATAATTTTACTATAATCATCTTAATGATACTTAAGCCAAATTATATACCATTAGTTCGCTGTTAACCAGAAGATAATGTTATCTTTGATCTCATAATTGTCAAGTTACTGTTGTTCAAACAGTAACTTTTCTCATAATCTTCCTTCTTAGCTCTGGGTTGCGGAAACGGTCCTTGGATGGTAGACCGTTTGTGTGGCATTTACTATCGAGCGCTTTCGCGTTTCGGTAGGCACTTAAAGCCGTTGATCCCGGTTGTTTTTACATGTTGTAGTAGTTAAGTTAGAGCGTCACTGAGCGGCTTGAAAAATCTATCAGCAGGACATCAGGCCCCGGCAATCCGCACTGGTTCCTCGTGGTGAACCAAAACCTCGAGGCCCGTGCTCAATAGTGAAACGTTAATGTGCTGTAATTATGTTAAATAATTTATATTAAATATCCTTAGGTCAAGTGGATCTTTGGACACAGTCGTCGACGGGATGCGCGTGCCCTGGCGGCGCCGGCGAAGAGTGCGCGTGTTGTGCGCGGGACGGGGCGTGCCCGTGCGGGGACGTCGCGCCCACGCGCTGTGCGCAGTGCGGCCTCGAACAGTACTGTGCCAATAGTGAGTCTCCAATTTTATAATATCAAAAATCAATTTTGTAAAAGTATATTTTTTTATCATGGTCAAAACACATTGTAACTGATTACGAGTATCATACTTAACCTTAAGTTTTTGGTGCTGTGTGGTACCGGCTTAGAATATTGCCATCCCCTCTCATCTCATGGGGAGTCGTAGGAGTCGACGAAGAGAAATATTATCGGGTGATGGACAGCAGCGTCACTCTACGTTGGCTGGAACTGCGATCACCAAGCCCGCCTGTTTAGAGTGGTGATTTTTGGCAAATACCTTCTAATGTTACAACTATTAAAGAGACCTATGTTCTGCAGGGAAACCCTATATTGCGAATGATTTTACTGCGAAGCCTTGTTCCTTCGACATCTTGTTACTACGCTGTTTACGCTTGCTACGTTACATCGAAAAACCGTACTGCGAACGATTTTGCAGCGAAGCCTTGTCCAATCTACTTCTTGTATTTTAGGTTAGTTGGGAATATTTGCTTTAAATGTTCTTACTGCGAAAACCAAGTAAATCGAGCTACTTTTTCAACATAATATCTAATGGTAGTATTAAAAAAATGTATAAATCTTTTATAGCGCCATTTATCATGAATTAATGTGGGCGTATATAAGCAAAGAGCTAAGATCATTGCTTAGTTTGACTTAATTAATTACTAGCTATTTTGTGTTGTCATTATTTAAATGATTTAACTTCAGGTTTATAAATAAACACTGTTTCCTTTGATTAAGCACACAACACCAATAAAATTTGTCATTCGTATTTTTGTTCGAACTGTTGGTTTTCGCAGTAAGAACATTTAAAGTAAATAATTCCAACTAACCTAAATAACAAGAAGTAGATTGGACAAGTTTTCGCAGTAGTATTTTTCGATGTAATGAAACAACGCAGTAACAAGATGTCGTCGAAGGAACAAGGCATCGCAGTAAAATCGTTCGCAATATAGTTGTTCGATGTAACGAAACATCGCAGTAGCAGAACATCGATTTAACAAGGCATCGCTGTATAGTGATCGTTGAAAGATTTCGAAGTAGCAGAATATGGTGATACGGTTTTCGCATTAAAATAGGAAACCCATATGATGATAAGAGTTTTGAAAATTCGACATTCTGTTATTATGTATAGATCATCCTTACTATAGAAATGAACGTCTTATTTTTAAAGTCTAAACTACATCTTTAAATATTATATAAAAGTAAAAATATACATCTTTCAATTTGGTCCACTTTCCTCATAATCAGATCGATTTAGTCCCCACAAAGTCGCAGTATTCATAATCGTAAGTATGATATAAAAAAAAATTAAACTGGTTGTCCAATGTACCTAAAGAACTTAAAAGAGCGAAAAGGCCATCTCAAAATAAAAGTACAGAGCAAATTGGAGAAAAGGCCGTCCGAAAAAAAGAACGGGGAACATTGGAGAAAAGGCCGACTGAAAAATGTACGGAGAACATATTGCTAACTTTCTATTTGAACACATAGTACTACACTGCTAAGTAACTTCTGTTGCCTTCTTCTATGTTATTTATTGACTTACATACATAACTAGTTGCTAAATAAAAGAGAATTTGTTGCCACGTGTATCGTGATCCCAAATATCCTTTACAATTCATTTAACAAATTATCCAAGCGCCAAATTGTCTGATGTACAAAGTTGGGAACAATTAAATCTTTACCCCAAACGATTAAAGATATGCTTAATATTGCAATTATTATCGTTAACAATGAGACAATTAAGAGAGGTCGGACTATAGCCACCAGCCTCGACCCTCCGGGTATTGAAACCCAAATAATGTTTACCTTTGCCTTCAATAGCGTACCATTATTAAGCCTCGGCCAATACAAAACCTCCGAAATGGGTTTACTTGTGGACGAGGTTCCAACCGTATTTTTTACGGTTTGCTTAGTCACGTTCCATTATAATTAGTTATCTCTCTGTATTGTCTGAAGCAAAATTGGAGGTCGCAATGGGTTGGGAACCATTATTTTCATATTTAAATTGATCCCGGAGAGAATAACGCGGTTCATTGGTTCGTTGTTAATGTTGTATGAATTAACTTGAAAAATGTGGAAACTGACCGGCACGGAAGATTGCCGTTATTTCTCACTGACTCAAATGATAAATAAATACTCAGGCGTTTTAAGCAGCTTTGGGTCGGTTTCTTATAATCGGGTTGTGGAAAATGTATTTTGTTGTAGAAAATATTTTCCTTGCTTTTAGCAGATTTTGTTTTAAGTGGATAAAAACGTTATCTGTAATAAATACTTATTTAGTTCGTCGAGTAGAAGAACTTATCAGAGGGGAAAATGCTAGTGTTTAAAAAAACCCTCTAATTAATGAGCACTTTAGTTACACACTATTTTAACGACTTCTTCGGCTTGGAGGACAGTATTCCTGTCACTTGCTTCAAAGTTCCTGGATTTAATGCCCACGCAAGACAAATAACCATTAATTTTTGTCTTGGTCTGGATGATTTTTATGTCTATGATTTTACAAAATATGTAATCATTTGTTAATTTTTATTTGTTTTTCTAATACCTACCCATAATACAAGCACTGCTTTGTAAGGGGCTGGAAAAATGTGAAATGCAGACAGCAGTAATATCTAATAATAATTACTTCCCATAAGAATCTTTAAGTACAACAAAATTTAGATAGGGTTTTTGGGATGTTAATTTTTTGTATGAAATAAAATCGTAGATTTCAAGGTCAATTATAATACAACAGTTTTAAATAGTTCAATTCAGCACGTGCATAGAATATCCATATTTGAATGAGATATCATTTTACAGTGTGCAACATCACCATCGACTCTCGTGTCCTAAAGACGAAGTCGGGCAAGACATTCGGGCAGATCAAGTCGCCCTCAATCGAAGGCCCGGGCTCATGTTCATACTTGCTCCAACCTGACGCTGGCCAGCGAGTCGAGATTCAGCTTTACCGGCTGGTTTCCGTTGGCCGGTTTAATGGTTCTAGGTAAGTAATAATTCTAGGTAATGGTTTTAGTTAAATGCTTTCAAGCTACCAGGTGTTGTCGTGAGATTCGGTGTTTTTCTTCGTCAGCACCGTTTCGTTAAGTTGTATTAATATAGTTAAGATCCCAACTTATAGATGTTTTCTAATGTGTAATTTTAATTATAGTTTTGTCTTCATAAGATTTAAATGTACTTACATATTACGGAAGGGAGGCTGTATTGGTCGCCTATTTTTAGGTCTCCGCTAATAAAAATCTGATGAGTGTAGAGTACCCAAAACCGTAACAAATCATATGCATAATCAAAAATAAAGGCTGGTCATCATCTCTGCTAGTTAATTTTCCTCTATCAGACTCATTCCTCCTCTCACAAACCATTGTGAGTCGGATTAAGGGGACGGTGAATATCGCTGACTTTTAGAAGCCAAGCAAGGCGTCCCCGCGTCCACTGTCGAATAGAGCTGCAGAGGGGATTCCAGATGGATTTCGTGCATCGATTGCATATAGAAATTCATCAAAAATAATAAATAAAGAAACTGGCATAAACAAACAAACGATCTTTTCGTTATTTAATCTACTGCTAACCTGGAGCCATCATAAATAGCTAGAAAAAAAAGACGAGACGAAATATGTAATACTCAGAAACTAAACAGGTTATTTTATTTTTCACCACACGTTGTATGATTTTATTTTATATGATTTATTGTGATTCATGTCTGTGTTTTAACTTTTTTTGACAAAAAACAATTAAATTAAAAAAGCCTCATGGCGATCTTACATAACCTAAGATCATACTTCACAATGTCCACACCCTGTTCGAATATTCGGAGGCAGGTGTGGGGTCTTTGTATGGAATATAATAAGCCGGTTTAACGACTGCTACAGAATTAACCGAGACCCACAGCATAATATGTCTTTCGAAACACTGCGATCAATTTCAAATGTCACATAATAGGTCACACATCGAAAAACAAGTTTCCAAGCAAGTGCTTGGAAAAACGAGACGAAAACACGAGAAAGTTCTCGAAGGTACAATTGATTAAGTAAGGCACAAACAAATAGTGGAATATAGTAGAGTAACAAATTTCTAAAGTGAATTTCTTCAAAGGTTTCACCAATTGTATTGGTAGAAAGTAATTTAGACGAGTTGGGTCCAAAACTGTCACGCACAGACAGCATTGATCAATGTTCCGTTAAATTGAATATTTCAAGGCCGCATTAGGGGGAGGACACTTACCTATATATCCGCAGAACCCTTTTAAATTACAGAATTGATTGGAAGACACTCGAGTCGATATTAAGTTGAAGTAGTAAAGTAAGTCGTCGCAGGTTGAATTTTCAGTAAAGGTCAAGTTGGTACCAAGTTTTGAACCAATATTCTACTTTCAATACAAACATTTGATTTAAGATTAATTTAGAATTTTTACAGTTATTTTTTATTTTAATCAAATATTGTTATTGTTTCTAAAGTTGATGGAAATTGTTAAATAACAAAAATAAAGTTTTTATAAAAATAAAAGCAGCATTAAGAATGTACGGCTTTAAAATAATAATAATTGCTACAATCTCTGTTATTTTATAGATTTCATCGTAGCAAAACTGACAAATGAATATCAAAATAAATATATACATCAGACTTCTCACAGCACTGATTTCGCTTAGCAAATAGTGCTCCTTTCCATAGTTTTATTTTATTGCACAATAGCACCGTTGCTACTCAAAGTTATAAGTGCTTTGCTTTTATGTTGCACTTTTGTTTCAGTTGCATAGGAGGATGGATACAGTTAGGAGGTGCAACCGCAGTAAAAAGCGGTGGCGGGGCGGCGGAAACGCGACTCTGTGGCGCCAACGAGCGGTACACCCCCCCGGTCGTGTTGTTCGCCGATCATGGCGCTTCTACCTTAGAATTTAGGTAAGTCCGTCATCTTTTTGACTTAAAATATAAATAAGAATTTATTTCCCCACTTCGTATCGTTTGTTCACCATATCTATCGCTGCCACTATTTTGGGAAAGCCGAATGAGACCCAAATCAGGGCTAAATAAAAAATATCTAAATGTGGGTTTTGGAATGACCTGCTTTTTGGAGTTACACCAAAAGTTTACACCATTTGGCTTTTCAAGAAGGGCGTGAAATGGTTTTTAAAGTGTCAACATCGCGCTATTTATGCCCCTGAAATTGCAAGCGGCTGCGATGGCCACTTTTCATCAGATGGACAGTATGCTAAAGTTTGTGGTATATACAGTAAGCAAGACAAATATTTAAATTCATCAAGAACTCAAATATCTGTATGGTTTGTAAATATTTGGTTATATTGTCTCATACCGCAGACCTGCAAGCATGTCTTTTCATCGGTTTTTTGCATTGCTGTCTCAAGTATTATCATAATTCTGACTCGCCATTAAGATGAGTCCATTCGAACGCATCGCTGTGGCGTGCAGCCAACTTTAGCACGATTTTTGTAGAACTTGCTAAGAAATGGCATTTCAGAATCAGCATTTCATTTTGAGTGTCAGTTCAGTTTCTTTCAAAATGTATCAAAATGAGTACCTAAGTATCATCTTGTTATTAAAAAAATATATCTTTGTAAGTGTCATGTCAATAACAATGTTTGAATCACATTATTATAAGCACCGTTTGCCACTGTGGTATAATAAGCATTGGATACTTGTGTTTTAAGTAAGTTTCTGTATATATACATATTATTATATGGGCCAGGATTGAACTCGGTCGAAAATCTATTAAAGATGTACGCTTCTTATATGCACTATGCACGACCGCTGAACTCCTTGCTGATTGTGACGTCCTCTCTGTACGACAACTCTTCATTCTACTAACAGCCACTAAACAACATTTAATTACTCCTTACAATCCAAAACAAACCAACAAAAGACGGGCAGATTTAGTATGTTCTGTAGAACTTTACCGTACAGCACACTCCCATAGATTCTTTTGCTTTCTTGGTCCTTTTCTATATAACAGAATAAATCTTTCATTGGGAATCTACCCAATGAACATTTTTGCATGTAAAAATAGTATTAGAGAATGGTTAAAAACCAAAAACTACACAGAAACAGAGTACTTATTATTGGTTGTTAAGTAATACGATAAGTCTTTAAGTAATATAAATAATGCTACATAGAATAAGTAAAATGTTGTTGTTGTTAAAATAAATTGAATTGCGTAAGCACACTCCATTGTTATTTGTAAGGAATTTTGTCAAATAAGCACTAACACGTATTTATTGTGGATACCTAAGACACAAGTAATTAAGTTTACTTAGTTTAGGTAGATAACACTTTAATTGATTGCATTACTAACCCAATTTATGTTCGTAAAATATTGTAATTAGGCTAGTTATCATACAGAAATAAATTATTATTATTATTATTATTATTAAAATTACTTCACGTATCGAAACTTGTGTTAGCATTTCGCTCCTTCGAGTCAAACTCAATTGACTTAGCTAAACTACTAAATTCCAAGTTTCTCGAACTCAGTTTATTTTTAAGACAGACACTAAGCTGACATAATCATTAAATACGTAGGCAGAATTGAGATGAAATACCGCAATATCCGTTAATTCACGAACGGTATTGTGATAAAATAACCTGACTAGATTTATGCCAAACGGTAATGAATCCGCTCCAAATGAGCAATCATTAATCACATGACGTTAATGAGAGCTATTGATGATTATCAGGAGCTATCATATGAGTTCATAATATTTCGTAACAAGTGAAGTGATGCGGTTATGAACATATAAATTGATTGTCCATTATTAAAATTTCATAAAGCCATTAGGAACTTTGGCTCATAGCCACTGTTTTATGGATTTTATGGGCTTAATTGATTGTAAAATACAGCGTGCTTGTGATCATAAAATACACAGAAGAACTGACAAATATAGGGTGTGATTAAAACTAGATGGGGCTTATCACAAAACGAGATCTAAACTTAGACAAGGTTTAAAACTAGTGCTGTCACTGTCTTCAGTATTATTTTATTATGAAATAAAAGATCTCGTTTTGTAATAAGACCTTATAGGTCGACCTAAAACTTAATAATGATTTTTATTGGACATCTGTTTAATTTCTGATTTCATTACAATTTCAATAGATGGCGTGACAGATGTATGATAGATTTATTATAGTAGACGTATATTATAGTAGACTTTATCAAGTTACAAAACAATAATTAAGGCACAAATCAATCAAAAAATAAATTATACTCGTATCATTAGTTTATATAAAGTTTTTTTTAACCAGCAAGATTTATATATCTTGGATAATATTGATTTCATAGCAACAGTGTAAACCAAATGTTAAGCCAACCAACTTCGAGTTGCCTGCCTGAATGAAAATATTTACACCCTTAGGTGGACACATAAAATCACGGTCGAATAGTAACTGTTAACATTTTAAACTTTTGGTTGTCATTTAAATTCAGTCGATGGCGCTGCGAAACACATAAGTTGGAACGGCACCAATATTGCGCCGACTTTAATAAGGTTTTCCTTTGGATAGTTAACTGCATTGAACGCATCAGCATTTTCTTGCTTTTAATACTTTTTCAAGGCTGGCCTATGTTCACGCTATCTCTTCGGCAATAGGGAAACGTCGCATGGTGCAAAGTATTTTATAAGGGAAAGATGTTATAGTGAGGCCACTAGACGTCAATTATATTGACGATGCAGCTGCAGACGTTAAGTCGTATTGTTAATTAAGTAACCGTGATCGCGGCTTTCTGGGTTGAAGCTGAAAATCAATGTTTTGCTCGCTGAGCATTACTACGTTGAGCTATGACCTTTTCGCACTACTACAGTACGCGTACAATTATTTATTAATTGTAAGTTTTATTTCTTTTTTTTATTTTGTTTTTTTATGTTAATATTTTGTATGTGTGTTCATTTAGTGCAATAAACGTTATATCTATCATTGTTTCCTTTGTTATTCTCGAAAGATCTATGTGCTGAGAGTGAATTTAGCTACAACTTTATAAATGTCTTTAAAATTATTGCTGCAATTTTTCTGGACATAACCAATGTAATATTGAGTATAATATAATAGCCTTGTAAAGACAGCGAATTCATCTCAAGCTTTAATTCCTTTTCAACCGATAAGCTCACACGAAAGTTTTAACAAAGAAAGATTCTTTAGATGAACTCAATTTCCAAAACTCGGCGAAATTTCACATTATTTTAGTTCAGATTACGGCTGTTCAGGGGCTTGAATATTTTATTTGATGGCTTTAAACGCGAACCGGAACGGGACAAAAGGTCGCCGCAGCGGAACCGGTAATGCACTATTCGAAATTGCGGACGGTCACTCGGTCGAGTCGCCGCCGGGCGGTCAGCAGCCGGACGATGCAAATGTACGCGTCAGCGGTCTTTTTGACTTCATAGGGTGCATCTAATGCAGATGCTAGCTTTAAACATGTCCTTTTTACACACTTTTATTAGCTTCTCGTTTTGCTATTTATTCGTGTTATTGGAACACGGCATTTTAATTGTTTATCCTATTGGCTTTTACTTCAAAACACAGCTTCAGATGGCAATGCTATTTTAAAAGGTTCGTTTTCTTTGAATCTTCCACGCAGCTGTCATGTCACGGCTTATGAAGACCATGACGCTGATTTTTTTGTGGAAATCATCATCATCATCATCACAGCCCATTAACGTCCCACTACTGAGCACGAGCCTCCTCACACAAATCAAGGTGTGAGGGTATTGGGTCATACTCCACCACGCTGACCCAGTGCGGATTGGCGGAGGCAGGTGTATGGCGTCCTGCTGTTAGAATTTTTCAAGCCGCCCATGAGGCCTCTAACATGGCTTAACGACTACCACATTTAGTGATAACCGGGACCAACGGCTTAACGTGCCTTCCGAAGCACGGAAGCGCTCGATATCAAATGCCACACAAACGGTCACCCATCCAAGGACTGACCTCTGTAAACGCTGCTGTACATTGGTGATCGTTTCCAACCACCGAACACCGCAGAGCTACGAGCGCTTGAATCTTACTATTCATAAATTTACTTTCTAAACGGATAATATTTTTTGCTATTAATGGTTTTGAACAGTTTTGTTTACTCTTTTGGTTCTTTTTTTATCTAATGAGTTCATTATACACATAGAGCTATTAAGGAGGAGGTAATGCACTATTCGGAATTGCGGGCGGTCACTCGGTCGAGTTGCCAGACGGTCAGTAGTCGGACGATGCGAAACGTGTCACGACCTTCTGAAGACTGAAGACCACTGGGTCTCTTTGACTTTATAGGGCATCTAATGTAGATGCTGGCTTTTAAACTGTTCTTTTTAACACACTTTGGTAGCTTCTCGTCTTGTTATTTAAGTTCTACAAGAAATGTTACCTATTTAAATTCAAAGCAAATAAATAAATATGCCACATTATGTGCCTTATTATCGATCACTTATCCAACAATCTTCAGATCAGCCTCGCAGAAAGCGCTCGAGCTTTTCTTTATCTGTATGCCTAAACATACAAAATAAGTTATAGCTTCAAGTTTTGGTTGTAAACTTCACTAGCAGGTTTAAAATCTTCTCTGCTAGCGAGTTAGCGTGTAATAGGAAGCAACACAAGCCCACTGTAAATGATTACCCGAAAGTGCTTAATCACTCTAGGCTTTTGGGCACATCATAACGGTCAGGGAGCACACTGACCGGTATCGTGTTTCACTATTAGCTGTTGCCATCAAACAAGTGTTCTGAAAGGTTGAATACTGGAGCTCTCGAACTATGTATTCAAAGGATCAAATTCTGTCCTTCGCAGGGTATATAATTTTTTATAACAAATTAAATTTTATGATTGTAAAAACAAAGGCTGTTTGAAAATCTATGTTCGTTAACCTCGTAGCCATGCTGAGTTTCGGAGAATTACGAAACAAAAGCTTTTAAAAAGAATAATTAATGAAAGTATAAAACCTTCCCTTTAATAGCTTTCTTTACATAATGAAGACATCAAATAAAAGAAAGGATCGAAACAAGTAAAAAAAGCTAAATTCTAATCCATTATTAGCAAAAGCAATACTTTTGATATATTTTATGGAGCATTTCAAATAATTAAAAAAAAAAATTTACCTTAATAAATGTGTAATAAGTAAGTGATCAAAACATTTACAAAGACTGCATTAAAATCTAGTATTTTTTTTACAAAACAAATCATGGCCATATACCCCATTTTAAACTATGCTTCTAAATATGCTACAAAGTAAGAGCGGACTTTTCAGAGTGGTCTCTCGTGCCAGTAAGCGGCACGCTGTCGTAGGCTATATTCCCCACGGTTTCTGAACTGTGTCTAACACTGGCGTGTGTCAGCCCTCAAGCCGACGAGAATAAGCTCAATTACAAGGCCAGCTACAACGTAAATTCAGCAGTAGGTACCTAACGATGTTCTATGGAATTTAAAATTTAAATATGTGATTATTTAGGCACTCAGAAATCATAAACTGACTTTGATTTTATCTAAATATTTAACAATAATTATTGAAAATGCTAAGTAATACTGATTCATAAGTGACAGTAATTGAACTTTAGATCACAGTTAATACCTATACTTTTCGGACCATTTTAAAATTTGTTTGTTTATTTATTAAACCGATATAAATGTATCTCTAAACTTTAATAAACAAATACTTAAAACGTTTACGAAGATTGCATTAAAATATGACATTTTGTTATTTTTTACAAAACAAATCATGGCTATATACCCAATTTTGAACTATGTTTCTAAATATGCTACAAAGTAAGAGCGGACGGACGTTTGAGAGTGGTCTCTCGTGCCAGTAAGCGGCACGCTGTCGTAGGCTATATTCCGCGCGGTTTATGAACTGTGTCTAATACTGGCGTGTGTCAGCCTTCCAGCCGACGAGAATAAGCTCAATTACAAGGCCAGCTACAACGTCAATTCACCAGTACCTGACGATGTTCTACGGGATTTGAAGGTTTAATTTATTTAGACAAACCAACATTAGATACAAATTTCAAACTTATAATATAGCTTCATCTATGAATATAATAAAATATATATGGCACTTATAAGTGAGCACAACAATTAAGTTAAAGTTTAACTTTGTAAGAAGCATATTAATTTATTGTTAATAAAGTTTCTTAGAATGTTAAAGTAACTCGCAAAGTTATGCTTATTTATATAATATGTGATCCCATATTTTCCATTTTATAGGGACTGTGTTACTAAATTAGAAGTCAACATGTTGCAATAAATAATATTTTAATGAATAATTAATCTCTCTAGGCCTTGAAAGGAAGTCTTGTGTCTAACTATGGAGTTTTGGTTAAATAATTCAAACCAAATTGTGTGTAAATTTTCTGTTTTTAAAAAAATGTTTTTTATCTTTTATGTTGCCAGGATAATAGAAAAGACGGTGAGGTCGCAGTTCCTCGCTTTCTTCAGCTTCACATCTCTAAGCAACAACCAAGGTGTGGGCTTCCATCCTCGGGGTGGTTCCAGAATACCCAATACAGGTATTTTTTTACACTCATTATGGAGCTTACACTTCATACTCGCGGGAGAACAAAACTTGACGATTTTCTACCTGATTCTTCTCTAATCAAGCTTCTGCTCGCAGCGAACAGACGCGTTAGTTTTAAAATTCACGCTTATTAGAGCTTTATTGAGCCAAAGTTAAATTTAAAAATATATTCTTGATTTGACGGATTATATTAATTTTCTTGTCACATTGTAAAATACCGTGTACCTGCAAGAGACTGGAGAAAACAAAGACACATTATACATCTCGACAGCCTAATTTTCAAACTGCTTATGTCCTTGTGAGAAAACTTTATAGGAGGAAGAAAAAACTGTTTATTTTTCATAGTTAAGGCACTAATTAAATAAGTATAGGTGTTTCGTATTCGTATAAAACTTATCAATTTATGGGGCTTTAGAGATATACCATAGAGGGTTCATAGGGATCCTACTAAGATCTGAGCAGCCCAAGCCAACCTCACCTGCAAGTGGTGCGCCTGCCGAGCACGGAAGAGGCTCTGACGAACCTATAAGTTTCCGGTAAGCGGCAATAGGCTCGCTACCTATTATGTGGGACCACGAACATTATTGGCGAAATGTGAGCGTATAATATGCCTACCCCTTCGGGTAAACAGGTGTGATACTATGTATGTATGTATGAGAGATATACCAATCGATAGATATCAAATTTTCCACTATATTAATAGACAAATTTTGAAAGTTACTACTCAGTTTAAAAATTAGACTGACAATATGACACCTCATAGAGGCACTGCAAAATATTGTTAAGAGACCCCATGTTTCTTATCAACCCTAAGAAATCAATATACGTTTAGATGGTTCGAATTACCTACTTGCCTTGGACGATCGATATGGCGTAATATACCCGCACTCCGCTCCTGTGGTAGTGGGTCCGATGCCCACACGGGACAAATCCTTGTGAGCATAAACATTATATTTGTTTTGGTCTGGGTGTTTTCCTATGTATATTAAGTATGTTTTTACAAAAAAAAAGTATTTATGTATGTTTATCATGTATTTATATAATTATATATATATTTTTAAGCTATCGATATTCTGTTTCAACATGAAATATCAACATCATAACAGTGCACTCGTTCTTAGCTGTGTTCGATTCCCACACCTGACAAATATTTGTGCTTATTAACGTCGTTGACCCGTGTTTTCTATATTTCAAGAAAGATTTTACAAGACATATACATATGTGTTGTCTAGTAGAAGCTTTATTTAGAATGAGACTAGACGGCACTGAAAGTCCCAGTTGTCAGAATATTGTGGTTATTTTCTAATAATTTTTCAAAAGTGGATTTTTTAAACTCTGAATAATATTAAAACGACCTGAGAGCCTACTCTAATTCAACGAAAACGAAACTTCGTTGTAACTGTCTCTTTCACTCTCTAGGTATATTATTATCGCGTGAAAGGGATGGGTATAACAAAGTTTCTTTTTATTAAATTAAAGTAGGCCCTCTGGTCGGCGAAATCTAACTTAATCGTGTAATAAATGAAACGCACATATTTTTAGGATATATAGTAGCCTCTTTCGAGAGTCCAAGATTCTATTCTATATGAAATGAACTTAACCTAGAGGTTTTTTAATACAACTACACAACACAAACTTACATTTGCATTGATAAATCATCTTCTAAGCCCAATAACATCCCACTACTGAGCACGGGCTTTCTCACAAACAATGAATGATGGGCTTAATGCGTGTTAGCGGACTATATAATAATAAAAAGGTTTCAAAAATAATCTATGAATTACTCTAGTAGATTGCATTAATTGTTTTCCAAATATATAAATATATTGGAAATTACAAACAAAATACTATAAAAAGCAATTTGAGATGGATCGTCTGGCGCTGACAACATAATATAGGCTTAATCTATTTTCTTGATTTCTCCATATTTTCACTTCTTCATAGACTTTCAACGTTAGGTACTTTGAGATATAAGCACACACATCTAGCTATTTTTGAATAAAATAATAATATTATATTTGAAGCGCTCGTAGCTCTGCGGTGTTCGGTGGTTGGAAACGATCACCAAAGTACAGCAGAGTTTACAGAGGTCAGTCCTTGGATGGGTGACCGTTTGTGTGGCATTTGATATCGAGCGCTTCCGTGCTTCGGAAGGCACGTTAAGCCGTTGGTCCCGGTTATCACTAAATGTGGTAGTCGTTAAGCCATGTTAGAGGCCTCATCGGCGGCTTGAAAAATTCTAACAGCAGGACGCCATACACCTGCCTCCGCCAATCCGCACTGGGTCAGCGTGGTGGAGTATGACCCAATACCCTCACACCTTGATTTGTGTGAGGAGGCTCGTGCTCAGTAGTGGGACGTTAATGGGCTGTGATGATGATGATGATCTAGCTATATAGTTTGTTTTTATAACGACATACTTTACAGCATTAGCTTATATATTATTATAAAGCTCATAGAGCCGCGTGGAATTCGTGAATTTTTTAATTTCTTCTCAGTGTGCGCTCATCCTTAATAACGTTTAAATAGCTACTTAATATTTTTAAAAAAAATTTAGGATACAAAATATTATGCCTAGGAATAAAACAACCATCATTTTACTCTGTATAGTTTATTTCATAACATAACCTATGTAATACATCTTTTTGCAAACCAAAAGTCGTCATCTACAAAATTTTACGATAAGGGTCAAATTGAGTAAGAACCTAGTGTATTTGGAGTTTTACGACAGGGTACAGTGCGGTGAATGAAATGAAAATATTTCTCTGACGTCGTGTTTTGTACGCTCTATTGACATTTCAATATGGCAAAAGTATTATTGAAAGCAGTTCTTCGAGTTCCGCACCCAAGGGTTTCGACCGGAACCCTTTTGTCAAAGGCTTTTATTAGCTTCGCGATTGACACATGTTATACAAGTAGTTCTGTGGCCTAAAGTGAAATGTATTTTTAAATTGGACGAGTTATGCTCCTTCGATTTATTTATTGAGATTAAAAGTGTACACCTCATTTTCCTTTGTATTGTGGAAAAATCAAAATATTTGAAAAAAACAATTATGTCGATGATTTGCAAAATGGAAAACCATTTATTTCGTGAAAAATAATGGAAATGAGATTCCCAGTAATAACCGCCATTGTTAAAAGCAAACACAGAAAATATTAAACACGAGATATAGCAAAAAAGATAGATTTTAATTAAAAATGCTATCGGCTATTAAAAGAACGTACCTACCTACTACGTTCGGTACATAAATTTTATTAAATGTACTTGTACTATAATTGATAAAATAATTGAATAAATAAAATTGCTTAAAGTTGATATAAATCAATTAAATTTAAAGTTCGGGTCATTAAAACAATAACCAAAACTATTATTGTTAACTTAATGTTTAATTTAAGTTCTTAAGTTCTTCTTTTATAGCATAACCATCTAAATTTTTTACTATAAATAATTTATTTCAACTATAAGCATCTTAATGAGATCCTAGTTTTCTTCTATCCTAGTTGGCTGCAATATGAAATGGCTATTTAATTTCTTAGCAGACTCATTGCTGAATACAACAAGATGAGCTTACTGCAAATTATATTATTAGATACCATCTAGAGCTTCCTTTGTTGAAAATAATTATGATGAATTCAAATAGCACGGAGAAACTGTTAATTTAATATTTGTAAAACAAAGGCTCTAAAGGCGGGTACAGACTTACAAAATGTAACTAGCAATGTAACACGTAATAAAACGCGCAATGTAACACGCAATGTAACATGCAATGTAACACACAATTTAGCACGCAATATCACACGTAAGGTTACACGCCATTTTAAACGCAATACTCATAATGTATCACGGAATTAGGTTACAGTGTCGTGTGTATCATGCAATTTAACATATATCCATTGTGTGGAACTCCGGTCATACTACATTGCAAGTACGTTACATCGATAAGGTTATGGAGTAGGAAAAACATTCATAGAATCTTTGCGAATTGCCGAATGAATGTATTTGTTTTTTATATTATTTTGTATCTGCTTTAGTTGTTTTCTCGAAGATAAACGATAGTAAATATAGTTGCCGCATTGTTTGTGCATTGTGGGGTTGTGGCAGGCATTATAGCTACTCTGATATGTTACCTGCCATAGCAGTGCCAAATATTCTGCCGCATTGCCGTGTTTCTGTCTGAAGGTCAGTGTGGTTTGGCACTACTGAGATGAATGACAAATGTCCCGAGTTCGAGGTTACCAAATGGGAGCAGAAGTGGGAACGCTGGTACTTGAATTCATATGTGTAGGCACGTTCTCCGTCTCTTACAATGTTTATTTGTACTCAGTCATCTACGTTTATAAAGACGCCGAATACAGAAGCCCAATGAAGACCTACTACAGGGCAGGGGCCTTCGTTCACAAGCCAAGGTGAGAGATATTCAGGTCATACTATACCAAGAGGACACAGTAAGAAGTAGCGGTGGCAGGTGTAACTTTTGTAATAGTGACTACAGCTTGTTTTCATCCTATCAGCCTAATAAAGTCCACTGCAGGACATTGGCCTCCCCAATAACTTATATTATTTTGAGGGTATTTGCCTATAACCACCACCCTGGGCAGGCGGGTTGGTGATCGCAGTTTCCGCCACGTTAGATGACCCATCATCGGTGTTTAAATTGTCAAAAAATTTGCACTCTCTTTAATATTTTTAAACATGTGTTATTTCTATTCTTGTGAATGTCAGCCTGAACTGTGTGAACGCTGCTTGCTTAACTTTAACTTTTATTTTGTGTAATAGTTTCATAAGCGTGTTTTAAAGGATTTTATATTGACAAACATTTTACACTCTCTTTGATATTTTTAAAATGAAACTGTGTTTTGTCTAATCTTGTAAATGGTTGTTTTCGTAGACTGATAGTCGCCGCTGTATATGCATATGACGAGAGAGTGTGGAACAAAAAATGCATGTCATGCAGATTTAGTATGCAGTATGTTGAGTGAAAAAAGCTATCATAATAAATAAATTTGTGGGTAGATGGTTGTGTATAAAGGCTCTTAACCGAGCGTTAGGGGAGTTCATACTAATCTCTGCACGTTAGGTTTGGCTCTGTGTCTCTGCAACTGACTGTCGTTCATTGGTCATTGGTCAACGGTCATTGTGAACGTAATATTGATGTTTCTTTGAAACCTAATTTTTCAAGGGTTTTATATCAATATTACACGTTTAGACACAAATGGTCCACGCATTGCATGAAGACAAGTTTAAAGCAGTTATACCACAATTTTGTTTTCGAAGGAATACAATGCGAACAATTAACAGATTGCTCAAATTCCATCGTGCGGTCAAGTAGTTGGAGGCACCGTCTTCTTGACCTATCGATTGCTCTGGTAGCTGTTTTGTGCGCTGTGTCTGTAAAGTTAGCATATCAGTTGTCGATATAACACGAAAAATCATAAGAGTAAAGTATCATAGTTCTAAAGTTATACCGAAATATGTATTAAGCGATTGATATGGCGATAAGATTAGTATACTCACAGTCTGCTCCTAAGGCCGTGAGTTCGAGGCCCATACAGGACAAATATATGTACATAAACGTGAATGTTTGTTTTGGTCTGGGTATTTCCTATATGTTTTAAGTATCTATTCACTACAAAATTTCAGTATGTTTATTCTTTCTCCAGTACCACAAGGACAAGTAGCACAAGGTTTGCTTAGTTTGAGGCTAAATGTCGCTATGTGAGATGTCCCAGGATAGTATGAAAGCGAGCTAACTTAACAACTACATAATATCACCATCGATAAATTACGCAAAATATTTTATATTGACTTTCATATAATGTCAAAATTATTTATTCAAGTTTGGTTCAACAGAGCTCTTATGATAGTCAAAATTACAAAACCTAAAAACTAGCGCCCCATTCACTACGGTCGGGAGCTTAATAGTAAAAGAACAAGCAAGAAAATCGTCAAGGTTAGTTTTTCTCCCGTCAGTTACAAGAAAATGTACTTAATAGTAAAATAATTTGACAAGTCTAACAAAAACCTGTGTTCTGCAGTCCCAAGATTTAAAATAAAAGAAGAAAATAACCCTTTTTTTATATAAAGGAGTAGTTCTCACTTCTACCTTTTTTATAAATCCTGGCGGTGCTGCCGCCAAAAGGTAATATATCATTACAACTAAACTTGTTATAACTAGGAATTCGCCTATGGTTAACCTACCTACGGTTAATAAAACTACCATTAATTGACCTAACAGACGATTCGGACACAAGAAAACTAAAAATTCGTTTAAGCATCGTTTATATGGGTGCGTATTAGAACACTTAAAATTGAATCACCGATTTTCAGAACCCCTATGATTTACAATACCTAATGGTTCTAATAACCTAATGATGAAACCCCAAAGTACGTTTAAATCACCTTATGTTCAAAATATATGGGTCATAATAATACAAGTTCACAATTTCATAATTCAAAAAAACGAAATTTATACTAAATAGAAGTTCAAGTACCTAAATTTAATATGACAAAATAGATTTAACAACATTTAAATTATTTAAGGAATATCTCAGTTCAATCGTCTAGTATAGGTACCATCAACGCACGCAGGCGAGCGAATGGAGCGATCGGAGCGAGCAAAGTGAGTGCGCCGAGCTCTAGATCGCATCTATTGTTAATGAATCTTTGGGAACCTACCATTTGGGATTATATTTATTTCAAGTTTATGTATTGTGAATTTAGGGATTATGGTTTTCGATATAATAATTTTTCAACATTTATCATACAGTAAAGTACTCTCGTTTTAGCAACCGTGGGTAAGTCGCCCATTAGATTTTTCTTATATAGTTATAACAACCATTATATTAATCGTTTGCTAGTCCAATCGGTTTTAGTTTAAACAAAATTGAATTGAATTAAATAATAGATGGGTAGTCCATTAGGCGAAATAACCACATGTGGATAGACCATTGTTATTTAAAAAAAAGGTATAACAAGTTTAGCTGTAATTTTTTAGGTCTTTAGGTCCCTAAATTAAAATTACAGTTGCATAGCAGGACTTTCATTATATATATACTAAAATGCGGTTGAATGAGGTAGAAAACGATTGCATGAACAGTTGACGGTGTTTGCTGAAGCAGTTGAAACGACCGCTTAAGCGGTTTATGTAATTGCTCAGTCACTAAAACGCTCGAGTTAACAGTATAACCGCTCTAAACAAGATGCCATTAGTGGAGAAAGCGCAAAACTAAGATTGTATTTCCTTAAAAATATTTACACTGTGAACTAATGATACAACTATAAAAACTTTGATCCGTAATATCATCTCAAACATATATTATGACGTCCACTGCTAAACATAGGCCTCCCCAATAGATTACATTTAATTGAGGGTTTTTGCCCATAATCACCACCTTGGGCAGGCGGGTTGGTAATCGCAGTTCAAGCCAGTACGCAGAATGACGGTGCCGCATTGTATAGCTTCACAAACAATTGAAGATTGTATTTAAAATACCTAAACTACCAACTAACCTACCTAAGAACCCATTGATATATTTAAAAGAGTTTCTTGCCAGTTCTTCTTACAGAGCGGTGGCTCGGAACTGGCCCTTAGATTTACTTACACTTAAATAATTTATGTTTTCCTAATTGTTATGTCGCATGTTAGTGAATCTTAGTGATTTCAGTGTAATATTTCGATTGTTTTTTATATTAAGTTTTGAAGCATTTAAGTACTATGTAAAATAGTGTAATAATTAATGAAATAATTTTTTTTTTGCATCATCTGGTCAGATTTCTCTTTGACTCTTTTCCTACTCCCCGTGAGATGAGAGGGGTTGGCACTATTTTAGGCTGGTACCACACGGCACCTGATCTGTATAGATAGGCGAAAAATTCTGATTTATCGCCTCACCCGATTCTATTTGTGTCTGCTAACGCAAGTGCCACCGACGTCAATGGTACCCTCGTCATAGCTCTGCTTGGGAACTTATAGTTTATTATTTTTGTTGGCCCAGGGAAGTTTCTATATCAAAGGTTTATTGTTACCCTCACTTGAATATTCTGTTAGTTTTTGATATGATTATGCTTCTAAGAGATGAACTTAATTAATCTTAAATGACGCTGCATTCAATTCAATTTGATGTTTATTGCACTCCATAATGTTTTACATTTTACAGTTTTTCAAAACGCATGTATCAATTTTATGATAGATAAGTTACGTTATCACTATAAAACAAACCCTTAAAAACAAAATGAGATAGATGCTACAGAAATGTAACAAAATAATACTCATAGGATCTTCAGAAAACGAAGAAAGTATTTTTGATAAATATATTATTCTTTATGTTCGCCTTTAAAACGTAGAGAAAATTCTGTTTTCAAGTAATATTTCCTGTGCACTCCGCACAGTTTGATGATGTGACAAGACCTCAACGGTAAAGAGGGAAGTAAATTGTCTTCACTATCTCAAGGATGCATTTTGCAACGTTTCGTATTGTAGAGAGCAACTGCAAACTTGCGAGCAGCTCGGAAAATCTCACGTAATTTTATAAATATTTCGTTATGTTACTTCTAAAAATGCTCAGATCCCCACCATATTGCGTTTATCTCCTTTAGGTGCGTTATTAGCATTTATTTAAACGAGTGTTCGTTCGACATCAATATTCTAAGACAATGTGCATTTGTGTAACGCTAGATTTTTGTGTCCCGGCTTCGTCTGTTCAATATCAAACAGGGTGACATATCATTATTATTTTGGTATTTTATTCATGTTGGCAGAATGTCGTGTAGTCCATCTGATTGTTAGTGGAAACTTCAATATATTCCATAGAAGGCACCTCCAAAAAAAATACGCTTATTATTAGTATGCTCCCAAACTCCTTGTTAATACTCACCAATCGTTTATGAAAACCAACCCATAATTGGGTTGGTTAGCTAATATCGTCAGTGTATAGGGTTCCTACCAAGATCTTAGGAGCCCAAGCCAAACATACCTGCAAGTGTTGCACCTGCCGATCATTGGACGAGGCTCTGGCGAAAATAAATGTTTCGGGTAAGCGGCAATAGGCTCACCACCTATTACGTAGACCAACAATATAACTAGTGAAATATGGGCGTGTAAAATGCCTCTGCCTACCCCTTCGGGAAACAGACGTGATATTATTTATGTATGTATAATTCTAATAAGCTGGAAACACAAAAAAATATTAGGCCACTAAGAGGAATAAGTTACATAATAAATAAACTCATCAAGGTACAGAATGACGAACATGCTCTTTCTAATTATTCCTAAGTATCATGATATTTACAAAACTGAATATTTCTCATTTGTCCTTATTTACTATGTATATTTACAATATAGCAGACCACTCCTTTTTGCCATACATCTAGTGGGTATAAACCATCTCATAGCTAAAAATAATACTCTACGCGAAAATCATATAAACCAACAAGTTGGGGAATGAATAACTACTAACACGTGTTCTGAATTCCAAGCTAACGGCAAGATGTTTGGACGACTCTTTCATATACGGCAACTAGGGGTTAAGGTCACGGCTAACGTTCATACCGAGAATTCTGAGATAATCCGAGATTGGCAAAATAAGGGCAGGAAAGGCGTTTGTGTTAGAACCTTTAGGTTTTCTTTTGTTATGTATAAATTTTAGTATTTTTAGGCTAAGGTCGCGGGATCACGATGTATGTAGGCCGCCTACAATAGGTCAAGCTGAAAATTTATGAGGGAAGCCTATGTTCAGCAGTGGACTTCTTTGGGCTGATGATGATGAATCCTTGGCTTTTCTTATCTTGTCTTCATGTCTAATATATACGTAATATGTTTTGTAAATATAATCCTATCTAGTATAGATAGTACAGGTTATACAAGCAACTAATGAAACGAAGGATAAATTTATTTTAAGAATTATAATTTGAAACCAAGTAAATGTAAAAAAAAATTATGGTGTAAACATTGTTTACTGTTATGATTTCTGTTCTTTGTTTATATGTAATAGGTTGGGGAAAAAGTCTTTTCGTATTTTTGTATGAAAAGTCAAGACATTTTTTTCAAAGTTTATTTACATTTATTTACAATATATATGTACCGTTTTGTTGAATAACTTTCTGCCATTTTGTGGGCAGAGACATTATCCCGTTACTGTAGAAACTTTGGGACTTCTGATCAAAAAAACGGGACAAATAGTTTTGGCAGTCCTCTCTTGAGGTCAACCTTACAGAACCTAAAGAATTCTGCAGAGACCGAAACAGGTGAAAATCTGAAGGCGCAAGGTCAGGGCTATATGGTGGATGCACTGGGACCTCCCAGTCGAACTCTCTTAATTTTTGCTGAGTGGCTAAAGATGTGTGTGGTCTAGCGTTATCGTGATGAAAGACCACACCCTTCCTGTTGATCAATTCCGGCCGTTTTCTCTCGACTGCTTCCTTTAATCTCATCAGTTGCTGGCAGTAAAGATCAGAATCGATGGTTTTGCCGGGCGGTAAAAGCTCATAATAAACAATGCCCTTCCAATCCCACCATACACACAGCATCACCTTATTTCGTGTTAGGCCAGGTTTGGCCACAGTCTGTGAAGCCTGGCCAACTTTCGACCACGACCTTTTTCGCACGTTTTTGTCGTACGTGATCCACTTTTCATCGCCAGTTATCAATCTCTTCAAAAACGGCTCGATTTCATTACGTCTCAATAATGAATCGCAAATGAGTACACGGTTCATTAAGTTTCTTTGAGTGAGCTCGTGTGGCACCCAAATATCGAGCTTTTTTGTATAACCAGCTTTCTTCAAATGGGTCAAAACTGTTTTGTGGTCAATTCCCAGTTCTTCAGCTACATCGTAACTACTAATATGCCGATCTTGCTCCACTCTTTCAAAAATGGCGTCCATTTTATTCGTAACAGGGCGACCAGAGCGAGGTGCATCTTTAACATCAAAATTTCCGGACTGAAAACGTTTGAACCAAATTTGTGCTACTCTTACTGACACTGCATCAGGTCCATAAACATCACAAATTTTTTTCACTGCTTGAGTTGCATTTTTGCCTTTTTTATAATAAAATTTTAAAATGTATCGAATTTCTTCATTAGATTCACTCATTTTTACGGAGAGAAAAACAAATGAAAAATAGCGGGAAACAACTTTTTTTTATTTTTTTCTTTTCTTTATAATGGAACCTTTTTAATGTTACCAAAACCAGCCAGACACAAATAGTACATTCAAAAAAAAATTATAATAAGTTTATACCTACGTTATGCGAAAAGACTTTTTCCCCGACCTAATATTTATGTCTAAATAAAATTTTATTCCATTTCATTTCATTATGTCACATGCTTACAATTAAAACTACAGCTTAAAATATTTTACGAACACTTAATTTCATGCATAATTAGTAAATCTTATGCAGATACGACAATAATATACAAGCACATCAAAAGTAAAGCCTTTATACTGAACGATGTATGTACATTCATCAAGATTCATAATTTTGTCAGCTTCAGTGATATTTCACGAATTTATTCGAGTACTACTTGATACTGTTGGATTTAACCGAATCGGCGTGATCGATAGATTTTATGATATTTATGAACGAACCAATCCGCTTGGTCCGATTCCAATTGCGATTCAAGAGATATACAAATTGATTTTTAAAGCCGCGAATCGTTTTACGGCAGCTTATTGTATTTAAAACAGTTCGCTGTCTCTCATTTCATCGCAAACAATATTTATCGATGGAAATTATTAAATGTGTGCTTTAACAAAACTCCCTATTGGGATTATCCTTTGAGAGAATATAAAGGGTTCTTTATATTCTCTCAAAGGATATGAAATGTTTTAAGAAGGTGCGAAAGTCGGAATCCAACGAGAGAGGTTACAAACGTGCATAGGTAGCGTGAACCACTCTCTAGAAGATGAGCTGTGTGCCTGAGTTCTAGATGAATACCCTAAATTTATAGCGGCCGCTTAAGATATATTAGACGCATCCGTGTTGTATTAGATTTTATATCAAAATCCGTCGCGCAACAGATGCAGATTTATATTTATTGTATTCTTAAGTTTTGTAATAATGTGTTTTCTTTGTATTTTTATTTTAAATCTTATTTATAACGAGCAACTTTTGTATGTGCGATCTGTTAGAATGGAAACTCGGGAAGTCTTTTTAAAAAAAACTATTTATTTATACACACAGATATAAACATAGATACAGGAAAATTCGGTAAACGTCTAATTAGGATGATGGTCCGACCCGAACTAACTATGAGAATGACGTGATCTTATGGCTAGTACAGAGTTGTTGAGTAAGCAGCTCTCATCAGCATTTCTCCTAACATTGTAGGGATGTAACAGATCGTAAATATATTTTCTCTCATTCATTTCGAGTTTGGTGGCGTGCTTAAGGTGACTGTAGTATTGTTTTAAAAATTAATTCAACATCGATAATCAATTTAAACATATTTGATCTTTAACTCTGATTGCAAACGATATAAACTTGCAGTAGATAATATCGTAGGTGTGTTTTCCTTGGAGAATATTATTTTTTCCTAAGAAATGCGTGAAGCGAGATCGAGATCTATCTTTATATCACACTTCTGCAAATTCTGTTCAGCTATTAAAGCTAGATTAAACGACTACGGAACGAACGTCTAAATACACTGAAAGAGTAAGTATACACTCTCAACTTACGAATATAAAAAATCCATACAATAAGTACATCAAGCCTTCTAAAGGTATTTATTATCTATGGAGGCGTATTCTTAAGTATTCCTTCTTATCAGATGACGATGTCATAATAGCTATTTATATACCTTTCAGCCAGAGCCGTCTTGTGTTTTGAGCAGTCGTTAATAGATCAGTCACTCACGTTTTTCCTTTATATATACAGATAACCTTTGCCCGAGGATTTCCTGTGCAGAAAAAGATTCTCCTATTTCACTGCCTTAAGGTTGTCATTTTAATATAAACATGCTTTTAACTTCGAAATTAAGAACTTCTATCTCAAATTCAAATTCAAAATCATTTATTGCATGTCACATATCCGATTTAAACTCTTCTGTTGCTTAATCACGTGTCAGTTGTCTATAATCAAAAGTCTAAATAAAAAGAAAATTGGTCTGAACTCCAATAATATTTTTTAGCATCTATCTCCTCGAGATACTAAAGCTAGATAATTATGTGTTAAAATAGCCTTCTTTTGTCGCGGAGAAATGCATTGCACATATTTTTAAAATATTTTAAGTGAGACTCCCCCCAGCTGTTTCTACCTAAAAAATCTCAAAACGTCCCGTTATTTTATTTCCGCCTGTCGTTTTCGGAACAACGGAGAATTGCTCGTGACGAGAACTACGATAGAGTTGAATACGGCCTATTAAATAAATTTAAACATATTGTATATGTAGAACATGATTTTGATATATGTGTTAAAAAAAGATATGTCATCCGCACGTAGCCCATAATGTTAGGCGCATAACAAAAAATAAAGAACGTCGTAACTCGCATGCCAGACGCACGCGAACTCAAATGCGTTTATTTGTGGACGCAGTCGTACTTGATAGTCACTCATTGCGTAATTAAGCTTAAAATATATGTATATATACGAGTACATTCTTGGACATCGCTTCTAGTTTCAAACTAAGCAGTACCTGAACTAAGGGTAAATTATTTATTAATTTTATTCATTAAATAACATTTCAAACTTACAGCATCATTGCTGAAATATATGAAATCAAATTTCTCTAAGCATAAAAAAATTGACAAATTGAAAATGATACAATTTTCAAACCAGACAATTTCTAAAACAGAAACACAAAAATAGATAGATAGATAAATAAAACGTTTATTTCCTTTAACAACAAGTTATAATTATAAAAACATATCCCACTAAACCGTTTGACTGGTTTGTCTGTGGGTCACAGTCTCTTTCATACTCTTTTATACATTACAACTTATTTTATAAATAAATAAATTACAATTTTTCACTTACACCAATATAGTGTTTTTTTTTAATTTGTTTTGTACCTATTTTTGTTTGTTTCCATTCTAATGGCTCCAGGTATACTATTTAAAAGGTATGGAAGCCGTTTTTTTATAGTCCTGTCACCATTATTTATGTAGTAACACTGGAAAATAGTCTGTTATGTATTACTACATGGATACAACGGATAAGTATACAATACATAGGATGCATTAAGCTTTTACAAAAAAAACATAGCAGAAAACATCTAGCTCTTTTTCTTATTAGGGTTCCGTAGTAAACAAGGAACCCTTATAGTTTCGCCATGTCCGTCCGTCCGTCCGTCCGTCCGTCCGCGGGTTAGCACAGAGACTATTAACATTAGACAGCTGAAAATTGGTGTGGGTATACATATTAATCACGTCGACAAACCTGTAGAATAAAATTTTTAAAAATATTGTTTTTTAACGTATCTCCCCATACACGTAAAGTAGGAATGATTTTTTTTTCTCGAGTCTATCTTATCATGTTGGGTATCGTTAGAAAGGTCTTTTAAAAGTAATAAGAGTTCAAAACCATTTTTCGATTTAGGGATCCGTTTCCAAAATATTAAGCTTTAAAGTGGAAAAAATTTATAGAGTTAAGTATCCGCCCCCCCCCACCAGGTAAACGGTACTTTCAGAGTGGCTGAAAAAATTCACAATAGTAGTATATATAATGAAGTTAAAAGGAAAACTATCACGGCTAAGTAGGCTTTACTGGTTTTCGAGTAATGGACGACAATCAAATATTTTTTTGTATTAAATGTATTAAAATTTCATTCATACCGTAGTAGTGATATCTATCGGGGAATAGCTGAACCTGTTCATATAGCGACATTATGGCAAAGGGTGACTACGGAACCCTATATTGCGCGTGGCCCGACACGCACTTGGCCGGTTTTTTATTTTATTTATGTATATAGTGTCGACACCCACTGACCGGTAATTTCTTACCTCCATGCTGTCAATCAATCAATCATATAGTTTATTGCGAACACAGGTTACAGGATAGGTGTTATGGTATAGGTTTAGATCTAGCTGTGGTCTGCCTCATGGGCGTACAATAGTTGCGATTTCATATAACACGAAATCAGATTTTATGGATTTTAAAAGTAATACTAAAAAGTCGGACTTTGTCAAAAGTTTATAGTGATAAGTCGTTTAAATATTCTTTGATTTTTCTATCAATAGTACACGAAATTTCAACTTACAGAGATTTTGGGAACGCAGCAGACGGATTTGCTTAGGAATTTGGTTATAGATATTAGTAGCACTTCCACTTTTTTAATAAGGCAGTATTGTGTGGAATGGCACTGAATTTATCTTTATGACGATCAAGGGTTTTGAATTTAAATAAGTCTACATTAGATTTAATTAAAACTGCATATTCAAAAAGGTATAAGCATGGTAATGTCATTAATGCAATTTTTTTAAAAAGAGGTTTGCAGGAATCTGTTTTTTTAAGCTAAAACATAGCACGTATGCACCTTTTCTGGGCTCTAATTGCGAATTCTCTATCAGTAGAGTTACCCCAAAATATTATTGCGTACGTGATTTTATTAAAGGGAAAGCATAAATCGTAAAACAGTTTACAATTTTCATAGAATTTACTGTAAGCTAAATCTGGCGTTGCAGATGTGTATACCTCAGAGAATTTAATGCGGCTTAAGTAATTTTTAAATTTAAATCTGTTTTCTAAAGAATAGTCTCTTCTTTCTATATACCAGTAGTCGATGGAGCATGTCCTTTTGACAGGGCACTTAATAATCTGAGCGCAATGGTAAGAAAGGGCATATTCGACAATTGTTCCTTTTGATTAACGAATTGTCGAAAAACTCTTAAATTATTTTATAAATGTTTAGCTGAATTTTTTTCGAGTCAATTCAAATGTTTTTATACATAATAACCATGATTTCAATTATAACTTTATATTCTCATCCAGGTAGTAACAATATTTTTCCTATTGCATACTCTTTCACAACCTGTCTTACAAAGTTCTAGATCGATAAGACTACACATAAACAATATTTTTTCTATTACAAGGAGCATTTAAGTTCTCATTAGCGTTTACTTGACAGATAATCCATACAAAACTGTCGTTATAACTGCCAAGTGTCTTCTAATCAGACATTGTGAAATAGGCCCTAAATACATAAAATAGAGCTTGAGTTTATTTGTGCGCAATTAAAATAAAATATACTATATTGTGTTTAAGATCAACAGGATTATTTAGATTCGTCAATATTTTACAAACAAAATGGAATTCAATGTATACCTTATGACGTGTGGTATCGGCCCAGAATGCCACCCCTTCTCATCTCATGGGGAGTCGTAAGAGTCGACGAAGAGAAGTAATTTATTGGGGAAGCCAATGTTCAGCAGTAGACATTATAAGGCTGAAATGTTAAAATAAAATTAAAAATGTTTACCTCGTTCCCCTGGGGTTCATAAATTGAAGTTAGAAACATTTTAGAGTGAGGATCTGTAAATAATGAATCTGACTGGCAATAACTAGGTGATTGATTTCAGAATAAAAAATCACTCTAGATACTGCTTTCACGGGAAGATTGATGAATATGGAGAAAGCGAATAAACTCTATTTCCATAACAGTTGACGCATCATCCCGATCAAAATCAATTTTATTGTTTTCTTTACTATAATGGACAAAGTTTGATAAATATTTGGCTTTTTAGATTTTTAACTTATTTTATTATGCAACGACAATTACCGGACCACGACAGTTAGTGTTGTGAAATTCCAAACGAGCGCTTCCATTCCTTAAAAAGCATCTTAAGGCGCTATAAAGGCCGCAGGATCACGGAGGCCGCCTACATTCGGTTACATTAGAAGTTTATGGGGAAAACCTATGTCCAGCAGTGGACTTCCTTATGCAGATCAGTAGGCTTATCAGTAGTATAAAATACTTAATCCTGAAGGCAAGATACAAGCCCATTATGCCTTTAAACATCTTATCAGTAGGACAAAATATACCTGCCCCGCTAATCATCATATCATCATATCATTTATTCATCAAGTAACGGTGACTCATAGTGTTAGTAACAATATTCCTTATACCTATGTTAGTTTACATATAATAACAACAACAACACAATTCACTGCCACTACTTTATCAAGGAAGTGGAGCGCAAGCAGCAATTATTTAAATACACACAATCAAGTCTGCTTGTTATACATTTCAGGACGATGTTGGAACTGGCCCGCACTCGGCGCACCAGGGATGTGCTTCGTTTCCTCATTGTCGTAGAAAAACAATCCACACGCGCTTCAGCAAACATCCCTGATGCACTACAGTAACGGGGCAATCCCATCATCAACCTGAATACATTATTATATTGAACGCGAAGGGCACTGTACGCCCTTTGGGTATAATCAGCCCACAGACTGCATGTATAGAAAGATGTGCAATAAGCACGAAACAAAGTTTTCTTAACACTCTGTGAGCAGCGTGCAAATCTGCGAGCGGAGGGGGTCAAATACCGGGGGTTGTGAGATACCTCTTGTCGTTAATGAACCGGTTTAATGAACCTTTTCTGCCACATGAAACCACGCACAATTGAAATTCTATTATTTTCTAACTCCCGCCAGCCATTCTATACCTAACACACTAGAAATCTTTCGTTGACCCGTAAAATGTAATAATAACTTCTCCCGGCTAATGTCATATGTATGTCTGCCTTTGTTTTCGTCCCCTGTCAGACTTCCAGCTTTACTCGCTCAAAGCATTTGCCCAAGTATTTTTGTGTGCTTTATAAAGGCAATGGGTTTTTGTGGACTACATAACAAAACCAGCTTTGTGTTTTGAAATTTTCGGTGAAATTCACGAACTCAAACGCAAATTGTTTCGGTCTAAATTTGTTTTCAGCTCTTTCATGAGTGATGTTTAATTACAACTTCATGAAAACAGTAAGTAAACAGTCAATTAAATTCATAATAGTTTAAAAAAGTATTTATGTTATTTTCTTGACTGTAATGGAAGGTTTCCTTGGTCCACTTTAATGTTTACGGTTTATAATAAGACATTTCTTACTGCTTTGGCCAAATTTCTTGAAGAAAGACGGAACCTTGATTTTTACCCGAACCTTCCCTGCGTTGTTAGATCAAAGTGATGTTCAGAATGACAAGCTAAATAAAATGTAATTGATTGTTAAGTGTATTCCTAAATTAATAAGCTTATCTGCACTTCGAAAACTTTACTCAAGCATAGCAGTGTTTTAAGAGGACAGTCCTTGGTTGGGTAATCATTTGATACCGAATGTTTCTGTGCTTCGGAAAGCATGTTTAGTTATAAATAGACAGCTTTAATGGCAATACAATACACCTAAGTTCATGAACATAAATATATCTTGTATGGAAATAGAACACTTAGCGCCACTACCTGTTAAGCGGATTCACGTCGTCGTATCTGTGGTAATTGGGATAATGACTCATTACCAGAGGTCGGAATTAGGTAGAGTTATTCATGTACTTACACTGATTTCACACAGCGAAAGAATATAGTGGATATGCCTCAAATCCCGGGATTAATTTTAAAGAATAGAAAAAATCCCGTTACTTTTTAATAAAAAGTTATTTACTTTTACTTTTTTAATTTAGACTACTGCACGCGCGACGTTGCCAAACTTACATCAATGATATTGGATGACCGAAGTTGCAAAATTCCAATACGCACACGCGCGATGTTGCCACGTTTATTGTTCGCACTACATAGCTTGTGAGAACAAAAGAATACAATAGCGAAAATGCGGAGCACTCCCATTTGAAATCCATTTGAAATCCCGGGACGGTCCACATTAATATCAACATTTCGATGCAAGTACATAAATAACTCTACCTAATTCCGACCTCTGCTCATTACCGAAAACTATTTTAGACTTAATTTGAAATAAACACCGTCTATTCATTTAATTTAATTTAAGTATTTATAGAGACAATTTATATTATAAAACAACCTCTATTTATCTGATGCCGACTATTGTCACTTCTAAGTATATATGTCGAAGGCAGATTGAAATAATGCAGCATTATGCAAAACGACTAGGCAACTTTTTAATGTATGAAAATGCAACCTACTTACAACTTAAAAAAAAATTCAACATAATTCACAATTTTCCTTGCCGTTTCGTAAAATGCTGCATTACTTCGATTTGCCTTCGAGTTTTATAACACGTTTAAGTTAAACAAAAAGGCGATTGTTTCTGCAGGAACAAAAGGGACTGAAAGTGACTAAGTACTGCGCATCCAAGGTCATTGTTCAACTTAATACGCTGCGGACTTAGGAACTTGAGAATTTTATTGTATGCACACCTTGTTTTAGAAGTGGCATAATTAAGAATTATTTTTAAATAAAATAACATGCATACATACATACATAATGTCACGCCTCTTTCCCGTAGGGGTAGGCAGAGATCACATCCTTCCACTTGCTACGATCTTGGCACACACTTTTAGCGTCATTCACACTCAAAACATTTTAAACCTGCCCTTTCTCTAAAATTTTCTGAATTTGGTCATGGAAGGTCTTACGTGGTCTTCCCCTCGCAACACTTCCAATAACTTGTCCATCATAAATCACTTTCGTTAGTCTACTTTTATTCATCTTCTCAACATGACCAACCCATCTAAGCATACCTTTCTCAATTCTTGTCACTATATCTTCTTTTACACCAGCTTCGAATGAAATAACATAGTTAATGTTATTTTAATTAAAAATAATAGATGCTAGTAAACGATTAACTTATAATTGTTTTCATGGCTGCACAGCATAACTGGTACCATATGGTATATTACTTTACTCTAAAAATATAAGTGATTTGCAGCAAATTCCTTTTTTTTAATATTAATGTTTTTATTCTCAAAAGATTTTTTTTGTGGCGTAATGCGTCGTGTTTTTATGTTCCCTTAAATATGGTTGCGTGAAACGTTGGCTGGTTCATACGTAATACTCGTGAAAGGGTTCTTCTAGGGAGGAGTGGTATGCTCATGTCTACTATGTTTATTCGTAACTAAATTCTAGGTGCTAAAAAAAAATTTCAATCTTTTCATAATAGGTTGGGGAAAAAGTCTTTTCGTATTTTTGTATGAAAAGTCAAGACATTTTTTTCAAAGTTTATTTACATTTATTTACAATATATATGTACCGTTTTATTGAATAACTTTCTGCCATTTTGTGGGCAGAGACATTATCCCGTTACTGTAGAAACTTTGGGACTTCTGATCAAAAAAACGGGACAAATAGTTTTGGCAGTCCTCTCTTGAGGTCAACCTTACAGAACCTAAAGAATTCTGCAGAGACCGAAACAGGTGAAAATCTGAAGGCGCAAGGTCAGGGCTATATGGTGGATGCACTAGGACCTCCCAGTCGAACTCTCTTAATTTTTGCTGAGTGGCTAAAGATGTGTGTGGTCTAGCGTTATCGTGATGAAAGACCACACCCTTCCTGTTGATCAATTCCGGCCGTTTTCTCTCGACTGCTTCCTTTAATCTCATCAGTTGCTGGCAGTAAAGATCAGAATCGATGGTTTTGCCGGGCGGTAAAAGCTCATAATAAACAATGCCCTTCCAATTCCACCATACACACAGCATCACCTTATTTCGTGTTAGGCCAGGTTTGGCCACAGTCTGTGAAGCCTGGCCAACTTTCGACCACGACCTTTTTCGCACGTTCTTGTCGTACGTGATCCACTTTTCATCGCCAGTTATCAATCTCTTCAAAAACGGCTCGGTTTCATTACGTCTCAATAATGAATCGCAAATGAGTACACGGTTCATTAAGTTTCTTTGAGTGAGCTCGTGTGGCACCCAAATATCGAGCTTTTTTGTATAACCAGCTTTCTTCAAATGGGTCAAAACTGTTTTGTGGTCAATTCCCAGTTCTTCAGCTACATCGTAACTACTAATATGCCGATCTTGCTCCACTCTTTCAAAAATGGCGTCCATTTTATTCGTAACAGGGCGACCAGAGCGAGGTGTATCTTTAATATCAAAATTTCCGGACTGAAAACGTTTGAATCAAATTTGTGCTACTCTTACTGACACTGCATCAGGTCCATAAACATCACAATTTTTTTTCACTGCTTGAGTTGCATTTTTGCCTTTTTTATAATAAAATTTGAAAATGTATCGAATTTCTTCATTAGATTCACTCATTTTTACGGAGAGAAAAACAAATGAAAAATAGCGGGAAACAACTTTTTTTTATTTTTTTCTTTTCTTTATAATGGAACCTTTTTAATGTTACCAAAACCAGCCAGACACAAATAGTACAGTCAAAAAAAATTTATCATAAGTTTATACCTACGTTATGCGAAAAGACTTTTTCCCCGACCTAATATATCTTGTGATTGCAGAACACAAGTTTTTGTAAACTTATCAAATCTTTACTGTATCTCATATTAAGCAAATTTTATGTAACTGGCGTGAGAAATTATCATCCATGACCAGTAGAAATGTGATCTCTGCCTACCTACCTATGTATGTATGTATGCGCGCAGTGAATCGGCGCGTTAGCTTTTAAGATTACATTCAAAAGAGCTTTGTTGAGCAAACTTGAATAAATGAATTCGACTCTGACTATGACATTCACGCTATTTGTTTTTGAAAAAATGTTTGTTATGACTATCTTATGATGTTTTGTATATGTTTGAATGTGTCAGCATCTATTTATACATTTATTACAATTAAAGTGTATCTATCTTTGTCCCAGATTGCGATTGGCTGTATCAAGATGTGTCCTGTCGCGGCCAGGGCTCATGTGTGTTGGCCAGCCCTGGCTACCCGGGCCTGTACCCTCCACAAAGAAGGTGTCGATACCTCTTCGCCACAAACTCTGTGAACACCAGGGTCAAAATCATCTTTACGTCCATTTTATTGCCCAGAAAGTGAGTATAATTTTTTGAATTTTGATTCTGAGTTTATTTTTTAAAAACTCAGATTTCATTTTAATAATGAACTTAATCATGTGTGATGTGAAGTTCCATAAATATAATTAATATTTAGACTATTTCTTATTTATTGCGACAACTACTTCAAATGAAAAATACATATATACATACATACATTCACGCATGTTTCCCCGAAGGAGTAGGCAGAAGCATATTATACGCCCACACTTCGCCAATTATATAGTTGGTCCCACATAAAAGGTGGCAAGCCTATTGCCGCTTAACGGGCACTGTTATGTTATAATAAATAAAACATAACAATACCTAAAGTATAATAAATATACCTAGACAACTTACGCTACGCTATGTACTTCCAAACTGAGCAAAGCTTGCTATTGTCACAAGACTTAAATATTTTGTCTGATTGTCGCGATGATATTTTCTTCGTGCTTTTTAATACTATAGCGAGCTATGCAAGAAAGAGAGAGAGTATAACAATCTAACATCGTGCGATATTATCGTGTTTTTAACAAAACCTGTAATACAACACAACTTTTGTGTAGGGCGTCAACAAGCTCGCGGTACAAGAATTATTCGTAATGAAAATACCACGAGAAAGTCTTGTAAAGATCTTGGCAAGGAGATGCGATAAACCTCACTGACGAAGTAGCTGGCGGCACGTAGGTAACACTTCATTGAGGCAAAATTTAAAAACGACTTTACACTAAATGTTTATATATTGAAGACATTTAAAGCATATAATCAAGATTACTAGTCATTGTTTATTGATATTAAAAGCTAATTAATGTATTTAGTAGCATCTTCGTTATGTGTAAAGCCAATAAATTGCTCATAAGGGCTTAATCTAGGCATGCCATAGACCTAGGTGCTAGTATGTTGGTGACAGAACAGTCGATATCTGTAATACCTTATCTTACAGAATACTATGTACTGTAATACTACTTCATACAAGGATACCGCCATGGTTGACTAAAATATGCTGTTAGTTGGCAATTAATCCGTCTTAAGCTGTAAGATCGCTTACTTATCTGACGATTAACCTCAAGACAATAGTCATATAATAACTATTAGGTTAATTACCGAAATCTAGACAAATGGCAGTGTGGTAGCCAAGATCAGAACAGAAGAAAGCGAATTATAGACATGGAAATATTACATATAATTATTTGCGTATTCATTAGCCTCTCATTATCATATTTGGTTTCAGTAACGCATCTATAATAAACATTACGTGAACATCCGTGATATAAATTTGAATTTCATCAATATCTATAGGAGTGTTTGAGTGGTTTTATGTTGCTTTAATCACGCAGTCAAATAAAACCTAATGAACTGTTCTACGTACTTTAAAAACTTAAAATTTTGCTTTAAGGTAAAAAGTTCAGTTTCAAAATTGCATTTCAGATAAACATTTTATAATTAATGCAGTTATTAGGTGTCTAAACATGTTTGCGCCCTATTTTAATAAAAAAATATATAAATGCACTATTATTAAAATCTTTTGTAGCATAAATTTTTATATAAAATATTATTAGTTCATATTGTTACCACGTTAAATAAAATGTTGTAATGTATTAATGTAAACCAATTTTGTTAGGATTTTTATATGGAAAGTACAATGTGGTCGAGTTTTTTCAAAAAAATTTTATAAAAACATTTTTATTCATGTTATTTATATCGAACTTGGCACCGTTTATACAGTTATGGTATTTTTTAGTTAAGTCTAATGTAGTCTGTAAACGTTGTACTTAGTTGCCAAGTGTCTTATGTTACTTGCTTGCTTAGTTATTTGTTCACTTAATCACAAAAGCTTTAGTCCTTAGTCGCCATGCTGTTATGAAAACGTGGGCTAGGTAATTGATATGTTTCTATCCGTTTTTGTCCATTTCGTGGCTGCGGTTGGAGACGAAGAGCTGGAGAAGTCGATCTCAGTGGCGTGCCGTTGGAGAGGCCTATGTCCAGCACTGGACCAATGTAGGCTGATGATGATGATTGTACCTATATGCCTGAACTGCTAAAATTTAATTTTTTTACTAGACAATTGGATTTAAACCTCTATTACCAAGGAAGAAGTTACATCAACCAAAAGTTGCCGTCTCTTAAGTTAATCTTATCAAGAATCTTGTCTATTTGATTGAGTACAAAGATTGAGTTGGAATGCCTCTTTTGTTTTACCAAAGGTCTTGTAACGAAAAACCAAGTCTTATTTTTCTAAGAAAAAAATAAGCTTAGGTGAAGAAAGGGCGGACATGCAAGAAACTGAGAAAGTAGAAATGGTTAACTCAACACTTGACATGTGACAGATGGTTAGGTAATTAGTAAGCGTGAACACCGCAAGCGTTACACACAACTAATCTAGGACAGCCACCTCACTTATAACATGAGGTGGCACAAAAACAGCGCGCTTGTTTATATTCGTTTCACTAAATATGAATAATGGTTGTATAGGGCTCTGATCAAAATCTGAGAAGCCCAAGCCATACCCACCTGAAAGTGGCTCACCTGCCGATCAATAGATGAGATCTGACTAACATCCCGGTAAGCGGCAATAGGCTCGCCACCTATTAAGTAGACACAACAATATAACTGGCGAAATGTGGGCGTATAATAATTATGCTTCTGCTTACCCCTTTGGGGAATCAGCGTGATATTATGTATGTAAATGTAAATGGAAACATAATTTTCTAGAATAACACCAAACTTGGTTCCAAAATGAGCACGATTAGGAAATTGTGCTATGGATACTAAAAAACAAATAAACATACTTAAATTATTTTATTTGGAAACACATACTCAATAGGAAACCAGACCAGAACAAATATTCATGTTCATGCTCACACAGATTTGTCGTGTGTGCGAGTCGAAACCACGACCTCGGAGCTAAGTGCAGGTGTACTGATCTCCTCGGTAATAGGTCATCATACAACAAAATGTTGACGTCTGTTCCTTAATTAAAATCAAAACGTGATATATTAGGATCCGTATTAATTACTCAAGGGCGCTTCACCAACTGTGGGACAGTTGATGGAGCGCACTTAAGCTACGAAATGAATTGTTTTTTCTGAAAATAACGTACATTCTCTCAGTTTATACTTTATGATCACATTCGAACTCACTCGGGTAGTACCCCACATACATTGTTCGTAATTACGTAATAATTTTCTACAAATAAACAAACTTATTACATATAACAATTTAATCTTATATAGCAATTCAAACACTTAACGCTCAATAAAAAATATTCACAAAAAAAATGGTAACCAGTATTAATTGGTCCATTTGAAATCAACAAGTACTAATCATGCTTGTCGTTTCTGAATGACATAGAAATAAAAGTACAACCAACAAAAGCATACCAAAAGCATACTTAAAGCACACCATTTTTTACTGTACTTCATAATCTTGATAAACTAGACGTTGCGTGTTTTTCAAACACAATGAATGTAAATTATCTTTTATGTTTAAACATTGAACAGACAATAGTCTCTTCAATTTCATTTGTGTTCCTTGTACGAGGTGGAAATATAGTGATATTCTAATTTTATCTGTGAACCACATCCAATTATGTAACCTGTATTTCACAAATAAATTAATTCTGTTCTAGTCACAAATAAGGAAAGTTCTTTAAAATTTCACAACAGTTTCTTCAAAATCAGCTTCCGCTGAATTAGTAAAACTGAATACCAACAGCAGTTTCTTGAAACCAGTGGAACATTTTGCAGAGTTCATCATCATCATCTCAGCCATCTGACGTCCACTGCTGAATATAGGCCTCCCCAATAGATTTCCACATAGAGCGATCCTGAGTCGCCTGCATCCATCGGCTTCCCGCAGCCGCCTTGACCAGATCATCGGTCCATCGCGTGGGAGGCCGTCCTCTACTACGTTTACCGGTTCGCGGTCGCCATTGCAGAACCTTGACGCCCTATCGGCCGATTGCAGAGTTCCTTTAACTAATATATTCAAGTGTAATAACTGTTAGCAATGAACTGTACAGGTAGATACTTAGTTTGGGACTCCACCACAGACCCCATAAATCCGCGCTATTGTTTCTGTGACGGCAATATTTAATTAATGCTCCCCTACCACCCCGAACGTTGCTCAGTGCACCAAAATATTTGTGTTTTAACATTTTCATGCCGTTGATTATTATCTCTTAACTAATTAGTGCGATTCAATGTGAAGCGGAAACTGTTTGTTTAGCCACTGCAAATAATGTTCGTGCTATGTTGAAACATATCTATGGAGTACATGGATAGAAATTGTACGTGTTTTAACTATTTATTCTAATTCGTTGATACAGTTTGTTTACTTAAATAATTGTCTATTATTTTACAATTTAGAATTATACTTTTATTGATTTAACATTCAAATTTTATCATACAAAACTAAAATTCACTTCTTCTACTAATTCTACTTTTTCTGTCTCTCCATATTCTTTCTTGTATCTTTATCCATTGTAATATATTTGTTTAAAAATTTACAATTTTTTCTGTTCTGACTAAATTGTTTATGAAAATGTCCGCCCAATTGAAAAGCGGGAACTATTCAGTCTGTTTATCAAAACTGAATGTGAAATAAACAAGTCACAAAGACGATTCCATCTCGCGCTTTTTGTAGTATTTCCATCAGACGCCCGTATGAAATCCAGTCATGCTCGCGTCAAGAGACTGAGAACAATCGTGCCTGTAAATAAAAGGGCCCAATCTCCTTCCACCCCTATGAGTTGTCGTGTGTTGCTGGAACTTCACGGCGATATTGCCTACATTATAGCCTCTTTCCCATGGACATATAAAATTCGAATGGACGAGAAGGAATACATAGCTATTATGGTTTCTGTATCCATGGCCGCCGCACAGTGGGGTGTTGTGCACATATTGCGAGTATGATATACTATCTTTCATAGGCCAGACATGAAGCTGTCAATCTTGCGCCAGCTGCCTTTTGGACGATATTATTATCATAGATAATAATGATTAATAAAATCCTATGATTAACACCACTATTTATTTAGGCTTTTTCCAATATGGTTGTTTTAGACTTGAATTATATACTAACATGTACGTACATTCGGTAAAGAACCATATTGCTACAAATTACATAATATGATTAGTGATGATGATTTTAAATTATTTAGTAAAAAAATAATAATATGGAAATTGTAAAATGCAGTATATTAGTTTATTAGTAACAGCTCGGCACTGTGTTTCTACATTTTTAAAAACAAATAATAAAAATAACAGTGAAAAAATAAGTAAAATATGTATAAAATATTTATTTGTTATTCTGCAATGCAAAACAACATAAAATGTAAAAAGATCAAATCATTTTAGACAAAAATATTTCTATGACAAGATGACAAGCTCGGCGATTTGCAAATTCGAATGTTTTTGTAATACACTTTACTTAGTACAAGGGGCGTGGAACTTACCAGTCCCGTTTTACAAACAACGTTACAATGTAGCAGGAAATCTTGCCAACAATTTTCCATGATAAATTATGCGTGCCAAATGCTACAAAAAAAATGAATGCCTCATGAAATAAATTGTAAATGCTAATAAAATTGGTTTTCAATGAATAAAAACGTCTTGCATGAATATAATATATTTTTCAAATATAGTTGCAAAAACGGGTGTATAGGGATCCCACCAAGATCTGAGGAGCCCAATCCAACCTCACCTGCTAGTGGTGGACCTGCCGAACAACGGACGAGGCTTTGGCAAACTTAAAAGATCCCGATAAGCGACAATAGGCTTGCCACCTGTTACGTGGGACCAACAATATAATTGGCAAAATGTGGGCATACAATATTCAATGCAAACAATTTCCTCAAAGGGGTAGGAAACAGGCGTGATAACATGTATGTATGTAAGATGCAAGGGACATTTGATTCAGCATCAATAATAAACAATATGTCATTTAAAAACTAATATCGCTGGTCGAAAAGAAACAACGACACAATGTTATAGAAAACAATACAGGTCTTGACAACATAAATTAGTTTGACCGTGGAAGTGACATCGTTACAATGGTTTTTTTTGCTTTACTTACAAAACAAGTTTAAACTTGTTACGTTCTTGAAACGGGGCCTAAGTGAATGTCTCGTGTTACTCGTAAAATAAAAAAATATAGATATTTTTTTACGAAAAAAGTCTCTAAAATCTAGATCAAAAGATGCCAATCGACATTTCCCTTTGCTTCGTTTCGGGAGCGAAACTCTCCGGAAAGAAAATGGCTGGTTATCAGAAGGCTTTCAGCGTCAGACGTTTTGATTGACATAATCTCGTTGGCTTCAAATTTCATCCTATTACGTGGTTATGCCGAGCATATTCACAATCCGGTGTCTTTAGAGGATGTTTAAGAATAACTATATAATATTCTTAAAAAGAAAATATTTTGTCGAGTATAGTTTTATTTATTTCTCTTTAGTAATGTCAAAGTATTGTTTGAAAGGTCTGACAAAGGAAATGGCTATGTTTACACTTTTGTATTATAGGTACTATTTTCTCGGATTTAGCACAGCTCTTATATTATAGTTGACCCACACTTATCAGGGGAAAGTATTCCAATCATTGAAATAAAATTAAAAGTACGGTCGGCTTCGTGGCAGGTGTAAAAAAATACTCTTATTAAATAAATAAATATTTTCTGACAAATTATTTAGTTCCAAGATAAGTATCATTAAGAACTTGTGTAATGGATACTAAACAACGGATAAACATACTTAAATACTTTTTTTTCTTTTTTTTGTAAATACATACTTAATATACATAGGAAGACACCCAGACCGGAACAAATATTCATGTTCATGCACACAAAGATTTGTCCTGTATGGGAATCGAACCTATTGTTATTACAAAGTAAGAACAAGCTGACTGTAATTTAAATTGCTTTCATTTGTTTATTTTTTGATTATCCGTTAAATAACTTAGTTTAATAACTTTATTAAATTAATAAAATATTAACTTTATTTAATAATAAGTTACTTTTAATATATATAATAATATGTACTTGCTGTGCCCTTGCAGGGTCATGTTTGTTACCTTCTATCTTTGTTAACACCTGTATATATACAACATGAATGCAATAAAGAACTTTGAACTTTTGAACTTTGAACTCTGTACAAACATAACGCTATGACCAATAACGTGCTATAGCAAGAAAGCCGCTAACTGTCACTGGTAAATTTTTGGAATTTAAACGCAGCTGTAAGGAGTTTATATTTCAAAAATTACCCACTAGTTTACAAGTTAGCGGCTTTCTAGCTATAGCACGGCAGTATATTCTTATGTACAGTGTAATATTAGTAAAGATATATAGATGCCTAGGTAGACACAAAACTGAAAGTGTTACGAAAGCATCAAATAAATTGCCGCACATAGTTAGATTTTTTGAAAAGAATCGTTAAATATTTCAAAGGATTGTTTTTCAGATAACGTGTGCACCGTCCGATTCGTATTTGTTTCAATCGCACTTATTCCTAGATAAATCTCTGAAGAGCACTGGAGTGAGAGAAATAAAAGCGCTATCTCGGTGCAATACGTTTCCCGACATACGTACTAATAGTTACGCTCACAATACAGCTATACCACGTTTGCCGAGCTCGTGGCAAAACACACTAAGCCGCACAAAGAAATTACTACAATTTTATCAGTGCGGAGAAAAACCTTGTTCTGTTTATTATACCGATATCTTTTTATACCCACTTACTTGGTGACTTTTACTTTTGAGCTAAAAATGCGGCGTTTAAGCTTCTTGCAATGATATCACAATCAGTATCCTTACTTCTTCTTTATACTTAGTTTTTCGTGTAGTATTATGATGAGGATAGTTAATATAAATTAAATATGATTTAATAATTGTTATAAAACATGTTTTGCATTTGGTTCATATGATTTTATTAGTTACTATTACTTCAAGTTCTGCTATGTTTGAGGCTAAATGGCTCTGTGTCGGATGTCTTAAAAATGTTATTATAATCATTATTATTCGGGATATTGCTGTAGGTGTGTTGTACTACTATATTGGACTGAAAAAATATAGGCCAATTTCAAATACGGAATAAGGAGAAATCGTATTGTTCTGTGTTAGAGGAAGTTGTTATTATCTACTTTTCTAAAAAAAATTTTGCAAAAGCGCTTCACCAACATTGCATAAGTTATTTTAGAAATTGGACTGTTTATGTGACGGTATACGGAGCGGGAATGAATTCACTGGCCAGCTGTCTTTAGCAGCCACTACGTTACAGATAATTTCTCATTACAGGCGGTCAACTGCCGAATCATTAGTATTTCTAGCAAAGTCTACTACTCATCATAAGGAATTTTAGAAATTGGACTGCGTTATGTGATCCAAGGAGCAGGGCATAAATTAACTGATCAGTTGTCTTTCGCAACCACCGCGCTACAGATTATCTTTATTACGGGCGGTCTTCTGTCAAATCATATTATTTCTTGCAAAATTACCCAACATTGCATAAGGTATTTTAGAAATTGGACTGCATTATGTGACCAAAGGAGCAGGGCGTAAATTAACCGGTCAGTTGTCTTTTGCAGCCACTGCGCTACAGATTATCTCTCATTACGGGCGGGCAGTTCGCCGTCCGCGCCGCTGCTCGCCTCCTTGTGTTCGGAGAGGACGGCTACCCTGGAACAACCTGGACCTAATTTATTATTGGAATTCAAGTGAGCATTTGGGAATATATATCATGTCTTGTTAGTGGTAATGGAGCTTGCTCGCTGTTTTCTGATATCTTTTGCTACGCTTTTAGTAGTATTTCTTTGTAGTTGGCGGTCTTCTATAAGTTCGTAATAAAATAAATCTGCTTTTTTGTCTAGAAATGTTTTCAGATTTTTATTTTTTTGTATTATTAAGGGCTGATTTTTCAATGGTCAGTTTAATATTCATAGTTTAATAATAGTAGAAATGTATTTTGGTAACACTATTCAGTAAATGGATAAGACTTACTATTATTATATTTCTCAAAGCTTGTTTTAAATGTCATTTTACAGAATGCCCTATTATTAAAATATGATTATAAAACATTTAATGAATATAAAAACCGTTTTAATCTATAAAGTTTAAAATAACGCTCCTGATTTCTAACTGTAGTTTATTTGCTCCTGTAGTAATGAATAATGCGCAAAATTTCAGAAAGTTTGTATTATGTTTTGTTCTCAGTTCGGGGCCCTTGGTACCCCCTTATGACTACAATGGCTTCTTGGCCAAGTTGGAGTTTATTGAGAGGGATGACAGCAGCATTCCTCCACCTACAATTATTCCGGCCTCAGCCCCCCTAGCGGCGTTGACGCATCTTATACAAAATGGTAAGTTTTTTGTTCGACATCATTTATACTAATATTATAAAGTAAACACGCACTCCGCTCCTGAGGTTGTGAGTTCGATTCCCACACAGGACAAATGTTTGTGTGCATAAACATGAATATTTGTTCTGGTCTGGTGGTTTTCCCATGCATAGGTTGTCCTTGGCCAATATAATAATAAATATAAATACATATTTCTGACACAAATATTACACCAATTATTTAGTTCCAAGATAAGTATCATTAAGAACTTGTGTAATGGATACTAAATAAGGGATAAACCAACACAAACATATTTTTTTGTAAATACATACTTAATATACCTAGAAAAGTATACATAAACATACATATATACATTAAAAGATTATGTAATTTGTTTGCCTTTGTAAGTTTTAATGGTAAGCTGGGACAAATTGTATACATTTATACAGCATCATATACTCAGTATAGTCTCATATATCCCATTTGAGGTAGACATTGTTGACAATACAATCTTTGCTGCCAGTAATAATAATTTACTCTTTATTGTACACCATGAGAAAGCTTACAAATAAAAACAAAGAAAATTAACCAGGTAGGTATATGCAATGGGCGGCCTTATCGCTTAAAGCAATTTCTTCCAGGCAACCTTAAATAAACAGAAAAGTTAAGGCCACAGAAGGGTACATCGTGATTTACAATAATAATTAGAAACAAAATAAATAAACACAAGACAAAAAATAAATTAGACTAAGGATTAGGATACAAAAAAAATACTACTACTAATAAAATAAAAACAAAAACAAGCTTTAAATTAGTACCAGTAGTACTTTGCTGGTAATACTTAACCTTTAAAATGATCAACATAACTGTAATAAACTTCATTTTTAATACAGAGATCTCTAGATGAGAGCCTTTCGCCCCTAGACGACATGTCATTAATTATCATTCTAAATTTTATTTTACTTCAACCGGTGATAAGAAACCGAGACATTCAATTCGTATAATTTTAGTTCTAGAAAGTACTGATTAACATCACAACCTGCAAAACCAGCTGCAAACCAGTGTGTCATAAATAGTTGTATAATTAAATAAAAACTTAGTTCAAGGTTTCTTAGACTCAAAGACCTAATTAACAATCCACCGTTTGTACTGCACAATTTATATCGCTAAGATGTAATACAATTGCTGAGCCACTGCAACGAATTCAATGGTCGGTAAATTTTGTAGAGAGAGACATGGCCCTTTATTAGGAAAGCACTAAACTAGATGACTTCACGGCACCCTTCGGGGAGCAAGTACGAAAACAATTGAGTTCGGAAAAAACGCAGCGCTCTTTTTAGTTTATTGCGAGACATTCAAGCGCTCAAGCGCGAGAAGTAGGATTACTCCCAAGTCTACTCCGCTGACCAGTACAATTTTAGTTTCTATTTTCCCGTCGTAGATTATCTGGGAACACAAACAAATGGTAGATAGATGTAGGGAGCTGCTTTGTACATTAGAGTACATTAAATAATGTTTTAGAACTCTTTTAGACTAGCGTTTTCAAAAGCGTGGATAATCTCGTTTTTACGTGTATATATTTATATGAATATATACGCGCCATAACAGTGTTCGCTACGAAGCCGGAGTAATAGGGGTATAGTAATAGGGGCATGATAAGCGCTTATATTAACTTACAAGTGCGTTAACACTCGTGTGAGTAGCTTATGTAGCAAAAAGCAAAAGACTACAAGCGCTTTCTAAAACAAGCTTATACGCTAATACGTTGTTTAGATACAAGTTGTTATGACCAACGATTTCTTGCCAAATAAAATAGTTGGCAATGTGATATTTGGGAAAAGTTTTTCCAAATCACGCTGAACTAATCTCGAGAGTAATTGGCACTTGAAATCAATATGTAAACAACCAGACACTAAAAAAAGAACAATAAGTAATAATTCACAAATAACAAATTCCCTTAAGCCGTTTTGTGTCATGTTGATCTTAAAGACAATAAAGTATATTTTATTTTATATTTTTTATTTATTTTATTTTATTTGGTGTTTTGTTTATTATTTAGTGGGAAATATGGTGATTGATTTAAGAGAGCAGTTAAATGTTTCCCTTTGAAATTAAGTTGAGCTGCAACCGACTTTATACGTTTACGTGCTGCCACATTAAGAAATATTTGTGTAATATCATTGTTTTCTCTTATGCAGTGGACAGAGTGGCTGCGATGGAAAGTAATGTGGCGTCGAATGAGGTAGCGTCTAGTAACGGAGGGCGAGTGGGGTGTGGCGCGACAGTGCGCGGATTCGGCGCCGGCGGAGCGAGGTCGGGGCACTTCGACACTAGAGCGAGCGGATGGCGGACTCAGTGTGTCATACACTTACTCGGAGCGTCCACTGATGTTGTTCAAGTGTCGCTGTTTAATTATAATTTAAGGTGAGTATATTTGGCACTTTCTGGCATGGTCTAGCAGATCCCGTGCCCGAAAAGTTCCGACCGGGATAACGTTAGGATAATGATGATGATAATGATGACGATATTTGGGCCCTTCTGAATGAGGCTTAATGGCAGACAGATTGGCCGGAGTGGAGAAATATAGGAGATTTGTCCAACGGTGTACAGAAAGAAGATAGAGAAGAAGAACGTAGTGCGTAATGCGCACATAGTATATACTATGGCGTGTATAATAGGTTGGGGAAAAAGTCTTTTCGTATTTTTGTATGAAAAGTCAAGACATTTTTTTCAAAGTTTATTTACATTTATTTACAATATATATGTACCGTTTTGTTGAATAACTTTCTGCCATTTTGTGGGCAGAGACATTATCCCGTTACTGTAGAAACTTTGGGACTTCTGATCAAAAAAACGGGACAAATAGTTTTGGCAGTCCTCTCTTGAGGTCAACCTTACAGAACCTAAAGAATTCTGCAGAGACCGAAACAGGTGAAAATCTGAAGGCGCAAGGTCAGGGCTATATGGTGGATGCACTAGGACCTCCCAGTCGAACTCTCTTAATTTTTGCTGAGTGGCTAAAGATGTGTGTGGTCTAGCGTTATCGTGATGAAAGACCACACCCTTCCTGTTGATCAATTCCGGCCGTTTTCTCTCGACTGCTTCCTTTAATCTCAGTTGCTGGCAGTAAAGATCAGAATCGATGGTTTTGCCGGGCGGTAAAAGCTATAAAAAACAATGCCCTTCCAATCCCACCATACACACAGAATCACCTTATTTCGTGTTAGGCCAGGTTTGGCCACAGTCTGTGAAGCCTGGCCAACTTTCGACCACGACCTTTTTCGCACGTGATCCACTTTTCATCGCCAGTTATCAATCTCTTCAAAAACGGCTCGGTTTCATTACGTCTCAATAATGAATCGCAAATGAGTACACGGTTCATTAAGTTTCTTTGAGTGAGCTCGTGTGGCACCCAAATATCGAGCTTTTTTGTATAACCAGCTTTCTTCAAATGGGTCAAAACTGTTTTGTGGTCAATTCCCAGTTCTTCAGCTACATCGTAACTACTAATATGCCGATCTTGCTCCACTCTTTCAAAAATGGCGTCCATTTTATTCGTAACAGGGCGACCAGAGCGAGGTGCATCTTTAACATCAAAATTTCCGGACTGAAAACGTTTGAACCAAATTTGTGCTACTCTTACTGACACTGCATCAGGTCCATAAACATCACAAATTTTTTTCACTGCTTGAGTTGCATTTTTGCCTTTTTTATAATAAAAGTTTAAAATGTATCCAATTTCTTCATTAGATTCACTTATTTTTACGGAGAGAAAAACAAATGAAAAATAGCGGGAAACAACTTTTTTTTATTTTTTTCTTTTCTTTATAATGGAACCTTTTTAATGTTACCAAAACCAGCCAGACACAAATAGTACAGTCAAAAAAAATTTATAATAAGTTTATACCTACGTTATGCGAAAAGACTTTTTCCCCGACCTAATATTAACTATTTTCAATTCAATTATGCAAGCTAATGCTAGATTAATTATTATTATTACATTAGTACATGACATTTTTTTTATAATTCACTAGTAGTAGGTATTATAATTCCTACCGACTGAACATCTATCTGTTTACTTGAAAAAAAACAACGCACGCATACTAAATAAAATACGCCCGTGTATAAGTGAGAGTCTAGATGAAAATTCACAATTCACAGTTGCCGTCTCCTCTTTGCAATTGCTCCATGGTAATGTGGCTTCAATCGAAGTGATATAAAATGGGTAGAGTATGTCGAATGTTTGCATAGAAGCGGCATCTTACAATTTTAGGTTTAAAAACTAATTCACACAAACGGTCACTCGGTCACACTCGATATTTAAAACTAATCTAAAAAAAAACTTGAGCTACTCCCGGCCTTCATTCACAAAATATGGTATATGTCTAAAATAATTAGGACGATGATTTTATCAAATATCCTTTTGTCCGCACACTCTTTCGGGAAAATTAATTAAAGCAGTTTTCCACATAAAGGTTTTCCTTTTTCTTTTTGTATAATAATAGCTGGCAACCAAACCACTAACCACAAAGTAATATGAGAAACGTCCATAGCAGCTCCACTGCTAATTGCTTTTGACTTCTTTGCGTGTTTGGATTTGCGCCAACAATTTATCGTAGAAAAATCTATGTAATTGAGCCTTTAATGTAATATTTTCTTCTGCAGGTTACAAAGTTGCAGATCTCATATTGAGGTCTTAGAGGGGCTTCACGATTTCGGTGGAAAAGAGAGAGGTGATAGGACTGAAAGAGGCGACCGGGCGCTTTTGAGAGTGTGCGGTCCTTCTTCAAGAGAAGCGAGGGATCCTGCTGGTAGATTCCTGCTTCGGCAAGCAGTGATGTCCAAGGGTGCTAATTTGACAATACTTGTGCGACGCGCTGCCTCACAAAGCGTCGACGAAGAGGAATTTGTCGACGGTGCCTTTGCTTTTCACGATGGTACGTTATTTTAATATTAAATCTGTATAATGTTATTAGACCGTAAACCGTATTTGAACAGCACCATTCTACATATACAATAGTTTTACTGGCTATCGTTACAATTACTCTTTAATGTATGCATAATAATTCCTTAACTAGCAACTGAGCAATGGCAAATAATAAAAGAAACTACTACGTGAAAGCTCTTATGTGAAAAGTCTTAGTATTTATATGATTGCCCCACAATTTATTTCACAGTTATAACGAAAACTGCAGAAAGACATATCAAGAGCTAAATCAACACATACGATCGTTATTCTTTTTAGAATAAATTTTTTTGTGATTACCAAAAGAAGTTATGATATATGAAATAAGTTCATTAACTTACAGTAACACATATTTACTTATATTAGTGCCGTGTGGTACCGGCCTAGAGTAGTGCTACCCCCTCTCATCTTACGGCAAGTCGTATGAGTCGACAAAGAGAAATCCTACCGGATGATAGGCAGCAGCGTCATCCTGCGTACTAGCTTGAACTGCGATCACTAACCCGCCTGCCCAGCGTAGTGATTATGGGCAGATACCCCCAATAGAATGTTATCTATTCGGCGCGTATATCTATAGGGGCGCTACAGGAACACCAGCGCTGCTGTATCAGCAGATGCAGCAGCATTACGCTGATGTATCGCCCTTTTGACAGGTTGCACACATATTTCATATTTTAGTATTTGTTTAATGTTATTTGTGTTGTTATATTGTATTTTGTTACCATTGTATGATATTGTGTGTGTTGCTTAGTCAATAAAAAATATTCTATTCTATTCTATTCTATTCGGTAGGCTAATTTTCAGCAGCGGACTCATAAGGCTGTTATAATAATAACATTAGTAAAATATGTATATAACTTTTCTAGAACTTCACGAAGGCACAGCGTCTCCAGATGCTACATGTGCCGCCACGCACTACGGGCTGGCGTCCCCCAAACATGGTGGCGTAGCGGCGCCTTCTCACCATCACATCTTCTGGAATATTGAGGAGAGGCTGCAATGCTCCCATCGGTTTATACCAGCTGCCAATCAGAGCATCACTATCGAGGTGTGCAACATTCTACTTTCATAATATTATTACCACAAATTTCAGTTAGTATTTATGAAGCTGCAATATGGATATATAGTCTGAAATAAAGAATATTTAATTAAATTTTAATTTTAAATAAGATTTTTTTAAAGTATCTTCCACATTACAATAAAACATTTATTTATTTATTTAGCCTAAGCCCCGCAACATAAGCATGACTTTATCAGAGTTTACATTAACATGGCGCATTATTAAACAGATACAACGCCTTGACCGCATGTGGAGTGCGGAGCCATCAGGCATAGTAGACGCATCTGGATGCAGAACAGCTTGCGGTGACGCAGGTTGTCAGTGTCGTGCTAACACCCCTCTGCACTACCACGACCACATAGCTCTAGTAGCTGGCGACGGGACTCATCTGTCCTGCCTTTGCGGCGATTTTCAAGTAAGAAATTAACGCAACCTGTCTTTTCGAAAATAGGTTAAATTCATAGACAATGTGGTCGAGTCTAAACGTAGTACTTTACTAGATGATGTGTGGCAGTTACATCCAACAGCAAAGTATAACACAGCTTGGTGACAGACTTATGTTTCCTGAGTTTCCGATGACTTGTAATGCTTTAGGTAAAGTGAAAAGACACGACATACACAAACTTGGAAGTATAGTGTAGGGATGCGGTAAAAGGTGACATGGTTTAAAGTTGCGGGTACCGTAGAAGCGCCTCGATGCGTATTGTCTTTGTCGCGCTAACACCTCTCTACACTTACCTTCTACCGCAATCACGCCTTTGTGTAGTAAATGTATAATAGTAACAGAAGGAAGAACTATCATATTTCTTATTAAAAATAGTCATCTTGGGTTGTATAATAGTAACTTCAGAAAAGCATACTACTTTTGTAGGGCTTCTGAAATTTGGTTATCATAATTTTAGGCTATACATCCAATACTCTGATCATAGACATGTTCTATAGAGAGCTTCTGAAAGCTTTATAGCGCATTGAAAAGCCTCTTGTTATTTTTGTTGTGATATTATTTTCTCATATAGGTACGAATGTTATATAGTGTAGTATGTTGCTATAGTAATAGCAAATGCACAACACTGATAAAAAATGTGGGTAACTTTTACTTTATCGACGTTCTTAATATTTTTTGTTTTCGTATTTTTTTTTGGTGGATAACCAGCAAAAGCTAAATTAATACAAATTAAGCCTAAATTCATAAATTCATATTCATTTATTCAAGTTTGGCTCAAAAGAGCTGTTATGAACGTAAGAACTTAAAAACTAGCGCAGCTAAAGTGGCAGAACCCACATTGTGCGAAGAATGTGTTTTCTGCCACACTAAATACTAATTCACATAACATCATTGTTTTATTGATATCAGAGTGACACCATAAAATATCAATTGTTGGGACGACTGTATGAAATTCGCAATATATTCAGTTTCCTCGCAAATGTAACAAAAGCCATTTCAAATCTTTTCATCTCTATGCCGGTTCAACGGAGCCAGGAGTTATGCACGCTTTGACGCGTTTGCGATTGTTGATTTCTCATCGGAGTTCGTTTGGCTCACGTGCATCACATTTTCTGTTCAGAGATTCTTTGTTTTAGGTACCGACCCTGTTTTGCTGCTATTTGAAAAATTTTAAATTGCAATAATCCAATTTTGTAGACAGTCCATTTCAATTTCACATTTTTGTACTAATAGCTTCTAATCGTATTATCGATTGAGTCGAATAGAGAACAGGAATGAACTGGTTTATTGAACAATGAGACGTGCTACTAGTGAAGTGAAGTCTTGAAACTGAAAGTTTTCGGTACCAGTAAAAGCGCCGTTAAGAGTTGATCCGGTTTCTTAAGTAATGTTTGCCCAGTGTTCTTCTTTTTCTTGTAATGTTTTCTTTTCCCCAAAAAAATATTACTTTTTCTATATTTTTGGGTGAATGTGATGTAACTTTTAAATCGTTCATTTTACCAACGCTAAAGTTACAGAAAGTTACGAAGTTGGCAACATTTTCCAAAAGCAACAGTGTGTGACAGCTAGTTTATACGAGTGCTATTTTTTCTTAAAACTCTGTTTTTTAGTTCGTAATTTGTGCTTGTAATATTACGTGAAAATATCTCCCAGTTACTAGTTTTGAAAACCAGCGTCAGCTTAAAACACTGACACAGTCATGCTAAACTACATCCCTTTTGGTGCGGCTGGGACACCTTAGTGTTTTATATTTGCTTTTTTATTTATAGTGTTAGGATTATTTTGTTTTATGTGTCAATCAATTGTACCAAATAAATATATTTTTGTTTGTTTATTTATTACAATTTGCGGTCTTATTGAAATTTAATTTGAAAACGTGGCACTTCATCAGCTAATTAAGAGACGCATGGACGAAATCAAAACCACATACGTATTCAAATTTATTTTAGCACTAAGTCAGCCTATACAAACCTCTCTCGAAGAGGGAACCAAATAAATTAATCGTGTTACCAAGGGCCTTGTGCCAACAGAACCGTGTGAGAGTAACCCTTCCGTGGATCCGTAACCTATGCTCCCGTTTGTACGATCCGCATAATTAACTAAGAGAGTTACTATTAAGTATGCAACAGCAATAAAGAGAGGAAAACCCGACCAAATGTAGGGTCTTCTAAAAGCAAATATGACCCTAAATAATTTACATGCATGACTCACCATCTTGCCTTGGCAAAACATAATTTAATCATAACAATCTACTGATAGAAATAGCTGATAATTTAATTTCGACAAGTTGTTGCTCTGTTTACATAATAATTCAATTTGCTTTGTTTGTTCTTCGCTCACGAATTGTCTTCCCGTAAACTCGTGGAACTTTCTCTTTAATCGAACGTCAATTATTTCAACAACATTTCAAACTTTCTTAGTTACATAGAAAGTTGATCAAAAATGTAGGGAGGATAAATGTGCAAGTGTATAAGCATCGCTTCAGTTATGTAAAACATGCGAGTGGAGGCGAAGTAGGTAAGGGAACTTTTCTTTTCCCATTTTCATGATTGCGCCGGTGTCTGAAACCCGTGAAAGTTCGCGGCCGGAGTTAAAAATAGAGGGTCGAATGCTCGGTCCGTGGAAGACATCATTATGTGGCAAAAAGAAACGGGAACATAATTAATTATTAACAGAGCTATGTTACACTGCGTCTCGAGTGAAATACTTTGGTTTATAGACAAACTTTCTTTTGAATCACAAAATAAATAATTAAATATTTTTTAACAATTACACCAATTATTTAGATCCAAGATTAAGAAGTGTTATGGATACTAAATAACGAATAAACATAAATAAATACTTTTTTTCTGTAACATTTTGAAATGATTATTATGTAGCTTATTTAAAATGTAATAAATTCATTTAATTTTTATCAATAATTATTTAATAGTTTTTTTCTTTACTGTGCATGGGAATAAATAGCCTTAATAAAGAACTTTACTATTATTATTTACCATGAATTATTTATGAATAAAAATTTATATAAATTCAAGAAAACGCACAGAAACCCTATGCATAGTAAACTGGTATGGCCTTTAGAAGGGGACTTATGTACATTTAATTTTACTAAGCATTTAGCTTATACATATGCCGTCATGAGTAAGCGAGAGCTGAGTCGTAACAAACCAAAGTCGACAAATTAACTTATACCAGTACAGTCCGAAGCTGTGGCCTTCGGCGCTCATAAAACATGGTTAATTGGCTGCATGTCACCATCCGCCCGGTTATTAGCGGAGCCCTAGGGCGACAGCCGAGCGTAGACTCTGCCCTTATAATTCAATTACCCTGCAGCCAACTACGTATGCACGTTGCGTAGACACTCCCATCGATACCGTCAATATGTAACAGTTTGTGCAGTACCTACGAAGCTCGGCAAAATATACAATTATTTTCTCTTTTTCAACCCATATTTACCGACTGCTGGGTAAACTCCCAACCATGTTGCGCTGCTTCCATTGGTGTTGGTGTGTTAGAAATAAGAAACTCTTTATTCCATTTTACTATTTTCATAGTACTTGAAAACGTCAAAATTAAACAACGAAAAAACTAAATATAACTACACTGATATCACAAAACTTAGATTAACTTATATTAAAAAGAAATTTTGTAAAAGTGTATCCAAGTGCCAGTTCCAAGCTCTGTGAGGGGTATTGACCAGAAAATCACAGGCTATGCTCATTTAAATTATCCATTATATTACTGTTGTACAAAGCTCCTCTACGTAGCTCGGATCGTTGCTTTTATAAAGTGGCGTTGGGCCGGACAGGGGGCTCGAAGAGTTGAAGCCAGAGAGTTCTAGATTGGAAATGGCTCCCGAGAAAGAATCGCAGGAGTGTTGATTGACCACTGGCTGTATGGTATTACCAAAGCAATGGGGAAGACCTAGCAAAGGAAAGCCCAACATTATTCTATTTACGAGGATTCTCGGGACTTAATGAGGCCTTCGTTACGCTTACGTAAACGGAATAGACTGTAACATTCAAAAGGGTGTCTCGTTAAGAGCGAAATTTGTAAACGCTATACAAAATACTTATCCCAAGAGGCCTGTCAAGAAACTCAAACTGGATTTAATTTTTTCCGCTATGCCCCAGCAGTTTAATTAAAAAGTTAGATTTTTTGTTGATTCAATATTCTGGGATAGGTCGTGTTTTGAATAAATTATATCGTAAAAGCTTTGTACAAAATATGATATACAAAAACTTAAAATTACTCAATATTTAAAAATTCACTTGCATTTGTATGAATCTCACTGTTGTATATCATAACGTGTTTACATATTATAGCAAATAATATTTAATAAGCGATTTGGAAAATGATAAATAAAAACAGTTCATATAACTTACTGGAATACTTTAATTTTATTTCTGTATTTAGTTGCGAAAGTTCACATACTAAAATTGGTCTACATAAGTTTATAACCAACTTCAGTTGCTAAAAAGTTGCGTAATATCTGGAAATGCTATAAAGGAATAAAGCGCTATAGCCGCTTACATTCTAATCCTTCTAAATAGGTGAGCATAAAACATGACTCACTTTATTAACTTTGCTAATCTTTGACACACAAGCAGCTAAACCAATCTTTTGATATAAATTTAATTCTTACCCTGGAAAACGAGCAGGCTACTTCTTGTTTACTTTTCTATCGCTCTTGTGGATCATACAAATGATTTTGTGGAAGAGTGTCTGTTATCTAATTTTCACGCTAACGCTGCTCAACCAATAATTATGAATTTTAATACAGAGATAGAATTGATCTTAAAAAAGAACTCAGCCTTCTGGTTGTCTGCTTTTCCATCGTTCGTATGTGTCATAAATACGAATATAACCATATCGTGCGTATGTGGGTTTACCCATTTTTATATCCGTAGATCATGGATTCGATTCTTACACAAGACAAATATTTTTAAGTATGATCATGGGTTTAATTCTTGGTTTGGACTTTTGTATGCGATGTGATTATGCATTAACAAAAATGTTTTTTTTACGTACAGGTAGAACTCTATTCAATTCAACAGAAAATGTATTGTTTGGTGGGCCAGAGGCGTTTTAAGGTTTAAGTAGCATTATATGTTTTAACATGAGACGATCTTATTTTTTATCCTGATGGTAACGGGGGTTCGGTGACCAGACTTAATAGAAAAAGTATTGTTTGGTAAGCTCTTCCTTATTCCAAGGCTTATATATGGTTATCTGTTATGTACTACCCATAGTAACGAAGTTCTATGTGAAACGTTAGACGGCATTCAAATTTTAATTATTTTCCTAGGCGGCTTGGCTCCCAGTGGTAGTGCGCAGTTGGACCAGCGTACGCCTGGAGTATTCAGTGGCGCATTACACGTACGCAAGTCGTGGGTTTGATTACGCGGCCGCTTACTGCTTCAATGACGACGCCATGTGCGGTCAACGGACCTACACCACACATGCAGGTAATCATTTTGCACCAATTATGTAGTATTTTATGTACTTTAAATTTTACTCTAGCTACAGCCTAAACTAGGTAGATTAAGTATTGACTAGATTTACATATCAGTTTCATATCCGATTTTGTTCTTAACTAGACTAGGTTACAAAAACCTAGATCTACCCAATATTTTATCTGTTTCCTTTACATCCAAAGGTTGCCTGAAATACATTGCTGTTAACTAAAAAATCACCCATTGTACAACAAACAAGTTTGTAAAAAAATTGATACAAATATCAATGCTTTATTTATCAATATGTTTTACTATAAAGTGTCTACATTACGTCCTTCCACTTGTTTATTCACTAGTTGCCTTCTTTTTAAGCGGTTATTTATAATACGTAGGTACCTACAACATTTTTCAAGTTGTAATTTATAAACAATAACATTATTAAAATCAGTAACGGTGATTTAAACAGAAACATGGAATTGGGTATAACACTTACTTAGCGGCAAAATATTCAGCAGTCTTAAAGCGAAACTTCAAAAAGAAAGAATCTTCAATTGATCATATACAACCCTATGATCACGAACCTTTCTATAAAATTTTATCATAAGTATGATGACGTCTACTGGGAAACACCTTCCCGCTTGATTCGATGAAGGTGATTTTCGAAACGAGGGTGGATTATTGGCCCATACACCTAAAGGGTTACGATAGGATTCCAATCGCAAAAAGCGAAAAACAAACAGTTGAATTTGACATTCGGGCCGCGTCTCGAGCGTTTGGAGCAACGCGTCCAATATTGTTCTCAGCGGTGCTGGCACGGGCGCGGCGTCCGAGAAAATTACGCTGCACGACCCAGTTTCACGCCCTAGGGGTAGTGAATCGAAAAAACCTTGAACAAGGTCGTAAAGTTCCAATTACACCGTCGTGTTGCGGCGACATTGTCTGCCTTTTCATTCCATTATTGCTCACGTAGATGTTGCTGTCGCGTTCTGAATTTCTTGTTTGCCACTAGGAACATTTATTTCTCTCGCTACAGGTGAAATATCGTCTCGGAACGTGTCGGTGACGGGCAGTCTCAATGAGTTTTTCTACCAGCAGTGCACTTGGGTCCTCGACTCGAATGTCGCGAGGCAGCTCTACATTGATATTTCATCAGAACAGGTAAAATATTGAATTACCGACTCCTTGTGTGCAAATTTAAAACACATACAGGTATGTTATTTCATGTTCCAAATGAAAAAAAATTAATTTGCATGTAAAGTTTTGAGACCGCGTGTTGGAGTTGGACCTGAATACGTTTCCCCTTAGTTTGTGAAAGGAAACTATAGCCCAAATAAGGATGTTAATGGGCTATGATGATGAATTAGTATAATATTTATAAGTATAAGGTGTAAAGGGCTCCTATCAAGACCTGAGGCGCCCCAGCCAACCTCACCTGCAAGTGGTGCACCTGCTGATCAACGACTTTGGCACTGGCGACCTTATAAGTTCCCGATAAATGGTTATAGGCTCGCCACCTAAGTCGGGCCAACAACATAATTGGCAAAATGTGGGCGTATAATATAAATAAATAAATATATAAATAAATATTTCTGACACTTACACCAATTATTTAGTTCCAAGATAAGTATCATTAAGAACTTGTGTTATGGATACTAAATAACGGATAAACATACATAAATACTTTTTTTTGTAAATAAATACTTAATTTACATAGGAAAACACCCAGACCAGAACAAATATTCATATTTATACACACAAAGATTTGTCCTGTGTGGGAATCGAACCCACAACCTCAGGAGTGGAGTGCGGGTATACTCGCCACCACGTCATATCGGTCGTCAATATATGCCTGTACCCACCCCTCCTTGATATATAGAATCAGGTAAAGTTCGTTTATAAGCTTTTTGCTCTGATCCTTAATTAATACTATCAAAGCTTTGTCTCATTTTCGTCGTATAATTGGATTAATTCATAAAGTTTGTGGGAAATTTATTAAACCTAAAGCTTTGACGACCGATATGGCATTGAGGTCAGTATACCTGCACTTCACTCCAGAGGTCGTGGGTTCGATTCCCACACAGGACAAATCTTTGTGTGCATGAACATGAATATTTGTTCTGGTCTGGGTGTTTTCCTATGTATATTAAGTATGTATTTACTAAAAAAAAAAAAGTTTTTAAGTATGTTTATCCGTTGTTTAGTATCCATAACACAAGTTCTTAATGGTACTTATCTTGGAACTAAATAATTGGTGTGATTGTAAGAGAATATTTATTTATTATTTATTTATTTAAAGCTTTTCTTTTGCATAAGTGTCGTGACGTTATCATAGCTATATTATCATTTTTTAAGATTTAATTTTGCTTAACTACTTGGTTCATTTAGAACCGTTGGTGATTGTACTATGAATATTTGTCTGATTTTAGTTTGGTAAGCTCAGATTATTTCCTTTCTCAAAAATTGTTTTCAAAGTTATAAAATGACTAGGTGGCAAATAAACATACTATATACCTGATGAAGTGTGGTCACCACAGTCTTTGAACTCTTGCAATACCAAGGTATCACTAGCGTGTTGCCGCCTCTTTTACAACCGTTTCACGCCCGGTTTAAGAAGTACTTTCCTAGTTGGAAGAGTTCAATGCTGGTTTATTTTAGAATTATCTCAATAGAAAGCTACTACAACCCAAAGTTTACTTAGTAATTACGTTCTATATTACGTTATCAGCTCGAAATCTCAAGTTAACTGAGGGGTGATTTCTATCGATATTTTTTGACAGCATTATTAATCATAATGAATGTTCCTAAAATAAATGTTGATGCCTTTAGGACAAATCTTGTGGTTCATGGAACATCACTCTTCACGAATGGTCTGGCAGCGGTGCGCAAAGCGAGGGAGGCCTTGCCGCCGCCGCTGGCGACCTATTGTACACCTTCTGCGCCCGACATAAGAACCACACTTACACGCTGCCTTATAAGCTGAACACCGTCGTCATTAGGTAAGTTATACTCATAGCCATAAATCGAAAGAATAGGATGATTGATGTGGCGTTTTAAGGCCTACTGTTCTGGCTTTCCTTTGCTGTAGAGGCAGGTAATTTTGTAAAAGATTATAAAAATTCACTAATTATTATTAACATTAAATCTTCAAAATAGCATTAAATGAAATGTTTGCACTTTTGCAAGTTATTACTCGATATAATTTTTTGTACTTTTGCATCAATATTTAAAAGAAAAAGTCAAAATAATTTATTCAAGTCTGGCTTCATGGAGCTCTTATGAACGTCAAAACTTAAAAACTAGCGCGCCCATTCTCTGGGTGCTGGAGCTTGATCGTAAAAGAACGGGCAAGAAAATTGTCAAGGTTTGTTTTTTTGTCCGCCAGTTTATATCTTTTCTATTCGCGCGTGTCAAAATCAGTTCCGTTCATAATTTTACCTATATACCTATATGTTTTTTGGTTTATCAAATAAGACATGTTATATACAGGATTTTTGACGAAAACCCTCATTCAGTTCTCTCCCTCAGATACCTACCTACATAAGTTCTTGGAATTATCTCATATTTCAAGATTTACGTTGTCTTAACACTCAAACCCAATTAGGAAAACAGATTACCTTGCTCTTAAGCCGTTGAATCTAATTCAAATGAATTACCAGCTCACCTGACAGCGTAAGAAAAGTGACAATGAGTGTCTGTTTATGTGTACTTCACCATTTCGATTTCGGTTCAAAAGCGTTAAACTATATAGAGTTTTCCATCTTATTAGGCATTCTACCTAATCTTATCCTTCAGGCGGTTATATCTGATGTTGCCAGGCGTAGTGAATACGAAATTAACAATAGTCTTAGTAATTTCTACTTTTAGTAAGTTTGAATTTATTGTTGATGCTCACGGTGTTCTGGAATGTAGTTATTATCTTTATTAAGTTCTACTTAATTTGGTGAATTAAAAATAATGATATTAGAAAGCTTTAAATATACAAATAATATACATTATAAAAAATTGTGAAAGTACATTTTTTTTTAAATAAATATTCCCCTATCATCACACCAGTTATTTAGTTCCAAGATATAATTAAGAACTTGTGTTATGGATACTAAAGAACGGATAAACATACTTAAATATCTTTTGTTTTTTGTTAATGCATACTTAATATACATAGGAAACACCCAGAACAGAACAAATATTCATGTTCATGCACACAAAGATTTGTCCTGTGTGGGAATCGAACCCTCGACCTCTGAAGTTAAGTGCAGGTATACTGACCTTCACGTCATATCGGTCGTCGCCGGTTAAGTAATAGATAAATCCTACAAATAATATCACACACGTTAAGCAATTTAAAAAAGAAGATATAAAAAAGCCTTATCATTATGTGAATTACACGTAATTTTTAAATTTATTTTAAATAAGTGCACCATTTCACGGAAAATGCAACAACAAATACGTTACTGAATTTTGTCGATACACTTCGCATGCCACTTCGGTCGGATCTCGTAACCAGTCACGACACCAGATTGGCAATCCAAAGCATCGCCTGCCCACTTCGCAGACCGCACTGCCTCACGTTCAGTGGCCATTAAGTGAACTGCCATGAAGAACGTTTCAAAATAAATCTTTACGTGGAGGCTTTTAGCTTGGTCTTGACAATTTTCTAAAGAAAGAGACGACTGTACAGATCTCTCATTTGATAAATTATTTATAAGTCTGCCTCAATACCCAACGACGTGCCAAATGCGTAAAAGCGCATACTTTTGTGCGGGTACATACATCTCTGCACAAAGGTCGTTTTTCTTTGTGCATATTAGAGCGCAAAAAGAGGGTACGTGGTACTTTCCAAAATGATTTTTCCATTTGTGAAATCCGGAATAATGATGTGGGGAAACACTTATCGGGAGTTTGTAACAAAAACATTCGCTGAAAACAGGTTTTACGGTGACGTGCTCATTTAAAATGGAATGGAAACCTTTATAAAAATCGCTTCAAATTTTTGTCCTGCTTTTGGGTATTTTCAGTTAGGTTACACCAAAAATACATTGTTCATATTCACATGTACTTCATATTTCTTTTGCTATAATAATTTATTGATTCAGGCGTTACTTTGCGGAAAACCATTGTAAGCAAATGATGGATCAAAAAATATCTTTCATAATTTGGAAGGGCGAAACACGTGTCGTGTTGAATTGTTTCTCGATTTTCGAGCTAAATAGTTGCGCGTTGTTACAAAGATATTTTTAGTTCATCACTTGCTTTCTTTTGCTATGACAAATTTATGTTCAATGATAAATCATTTAATAATTGCTATTTGTATTTAGTTTAAAGTTTAATTCAAGCTTCCATATCTTCTTCTTTAACCATCAAACTAAAGTTCATATACCTTTACAAACTGGCATTAAATTTAATAAACTGATATCACACTTAAATAATAAAATAAATAATTAGAATTCATCATTATCAACATCTATAAATAGATACATTTACAATGCTTTAAGTAGATTATTAATTGGCAATTAAAAATTATCACTGGAATATGTGTAAACCGAGTGAATATAAAACCTTCATGATGTCTTTCGTAATCACTATTCAGTACATGAATTACCTACTAATTATTTAGTACGTCATTTTAATTGATTGTCAAATAAAGTGTACAATGACAAAATAACCATTAATGTTTCTATTCCATAAAAGAAGGATAATTCTACTAATTACGTCGTAATTATATTTTATAATAAACTAGTGGAACGCCCTCGCTGTGCTTCGGTAGTTTATGAAATATTACACAGCTTGGGTTACATTATGGAGGTTTTAGAATGGAATTCATTTTTTTATAGTAATAAATATGTTAAAAGAGATACTTTTTTTGAAACTATGTTGTGTAAGAAGTAAATACTTTAGCAGAAGACAGAAAACTTTGACAATAAATACGTTAGGTCTTCACGTCGTTGATATCTACGACGAGAGATTGTTTTAATATTAAGTATTTCTTGTAACTGGCGGTAGAAAAAACCTTGACGATTTTCTGTTCTATTACGACCACGCTTCCCCTCAAGTGAATGGGCGCATTAGTTTATAAGTATGACAGTTTATTAGATTGAGCCAAACTTAAATAAATGATTTTTGATTTTGAGCTTTTTACAAATTTACGTGAAAGTGTATAAAGTTCGTCATAGATTTACACGTTAATACCTCGTCGGATCGTGTAAAAGCCATTAGGATTATTTATTGATAGCAATAGTCTTCTCTGTGTCTAATTGTGTACTGTCTCACTTCTAGGTTAGTGGCCCTACTTATGTTCTTTTCTGTATCTGTTTAATTTTATTTTTAGCGAAAGTCTGCTTAGTGTCTAATTGATATTTTCTGACTGTTAGGCTAGTGGCCCTGTCTCGGCAGCAACCGCTGTACAAAATAAGATGGCGGTCGCAGGTGGTGCGCGCTAACAACCGTCTTGGGCCGCCGACGCCCGCCCCCGCCGCCTCGGCCGGCACCGACTATCTTTACAACACTGGTTACCTATACCCAGTGGTCTGGGTTGTGCTGAGGATTATTGTATGAAATGGTAAGTATTAGTGGTCATGTCACACATGTATGCTAAATATCCGTGCTTCAGAAGGCACTTTCCTGGCTATTACTGTTTATTCTCAAACATTACTTACCGCACGGGGCCCTAATTCCCTTTCGCCTTGGTTCGTGAGAGGAAGCCTGTGTTCAGTAGTGGGATATTAATGGGCTGAGATGGTGATGCTAAATACTTGTATACAGGAATCGCATGACGCGGAGTAGTCGTGTCTTGATAATAAAACCTGCCGCTACGCGCTACCGCAAAGTAAATAATCTTATATTATTTTTTTATCTATTCGATTTTATATTCAAACCCAAGTTAATATAATATAAAAATATATTATATTGTGATAATTTACTATCTTCTAACCAACTCCAATTAAGAAATAATATTCGAGATTTGTGTTCTTTATTTAATAAGCAAGTCTTTTCTTTGTCAATTGTCTGAGAAAGGTTACTTACCAGAATATTAAATAGTAAACATTTTCTTTAGTGATTTGCAACGGAGCTGAACCGACTGCTGATTGAGTATTGAGTTCGGAAAAGAGACACCGAGTGCAAGAGGACTATGATGCACCAAAATATTGTAAGATCAGACCAATATTTACAATTAAGAAGCCCCACCCTCACGTAGGCAGCTTTCATGTATTATATGTGTGTACACGGAATAAAACAATTAATACAAGACTTAATTAAAAAAAAAAGCCTTTAATCTGATAAAGGCAGAAATCATGTGCTCGTGGTCATCTAAAACTAATACATATTTGTCAGATGGATAAGAGAACGATGCTTTAAGCGAGTGTGGATAAGCGGAAACGAGATAACGTGGTTATAATAAAATGTACGTTTCCGCTGAAAACTAGCGAAAAACTTTAAAATAAAGACTTTTCTACACATATTGCAAATTTACAACTATGTTTAAATATGAATGGTATGTAACTGTACTTATGTTCGCAAATAACTGTTTGTATAGTAAATTCGAAATTCTTGTACATAATCGTCATCGGGTCACAGACGTCATGCTAAAAGAAAATAATGTTTCTTTTTTCAGAAGTATTCTCAAATACAATATAAGATAATTTTATATATTTTGTTTTAATTGCTTTAAGATTGTTTAAGTTAATATTGAGTATATATTAAAATGCTCATCGAATAATATAAATTTATCTAATAAAGCAACTGTTTTATTTTCTTCTTTCATGACGTTGACATTATGTAATAATCAATAATGTTAATACATTTTTTATGAAGGAAAGATTACTGGAATTTTCGCAGGAAGCACTGAAATTAAATTAATGCATAGTTAAATAATGTAAGTGTCTTAGACATCATTTATAGTGTTAAAAATCAGTCCATATTTTATTTTTGGTTAAGTTTATTCAATTGATTATACAAAGCGCTATTATAAGAACACTAATTATGTATATCTTATCTTGTCCAACGATAAGTCGACACTTCAATAAAACAAGAAGTGCAATGATTCCAATTCCACAAAATCTTAAGATTTATAATTTACGCCCAATAATGTATATTCATAAATTTACGTCAATTTTGGACATACTGTTATAATTACCAGACCTGTATACTGTTATTTTGAAGAAATAGGATATTTTCCTTCATACTAAGTTTTAATGCACGAATACCTCAATAGTTCTGATACTTTAATGTCAGTGAAATATAATAATCATGTGAATCTGTTCAACGAAGAATAATTTAAAATGTATGTAATGTAATATGAATTAACTGCAGTATTATTTTCGCAATATTATTATAATAAGTAGGTAAATATTACTTTTTATTTTTTTTACGTTATCACAAAAAGCAATCAAATATTATTTACCAAAGGAATTTAATTCTAGACCAGTTTGCCCTAGACATATAAATGTGTATATATATACTGCGACGCGTAAAATTAAAAGATTTGGTCTAGGATAAACTAGTTTGGTCTGAAAACCAATTCGTCCGATTAAAAATACTCCAAGCAGTTTGCTTTAGTACTTACGTGTTTAGAATTGCTTCTTTGTTTAATTGCACATTGTTAATTTATTTACTGAATATTTTTGTGCAAATATTCAGATGTGTGTTTAGTGAACATATGAAATTGTTGTGATGTCAATGTGTTGTATGTTATATGTAACATGTAAGCCAAATATCACTGCGCTGTACATTTGGGACTAAAGGTCAATTTCATTGTTAGTAGCGTCATATATAATAATTTGAACATTCTGTAGCAAAGAGTGGTATTTTGTGCGCACAAAATAGTGGTCAATAATTTGCAATAGTTCTTAATAAAGCTTTATTTTGTTATATTCAAACTTTTTAGTAATAATGTTCATTGAATCACTTTAGGTACTTTACAATAACGAGTAAAAAGTTTAAGTTTCATATAAAAGTACCTAAGTTTGTAAAATTTAGTAAATCAATTTTGGTGTAAGTAAATGCCGTATCGTCACTCAAATAGTGTAACTATTAGGCGTGTAGATGTAAATAGTCGAAGGAATGGAGTTAGTGTCACTAACGAATGTTAATTTTATTAGGTAGATGGTTCCATGGGACACTTAAAATAATGTTTGTTACACTGAAATAGATAAACTGAACGCTATTTTGTTTTTTATTTCCGTATCTGTACCTATTCTTTTATCTCTGTAAATAAAACTGTGGCGTATGGTACAGTCAGCATCTCATAGTTAACGACAGCCAAGGTGTCATTAAGATTGACATATGGCTCTATAATCAGGAGCATAAGGGGTGTCCCGATATATATGAAGCTTTATTTGCTTCCAATTATTTGATACTGACTGTACTAGGATAGTGCCACTCCTCGGGAGTCGTAATGAGTCCACAAAGAGAAATTCTACTAGATGAAGGGCAGCAGCGTCATCCTGCGATTTGACCTATATGCGATCACCGACACTTCTGCCCAGTGTGGTGATTATGGGAAAATATCCCTAACGTAACGGCTCCCCTTCCCTGGCGGCCCCGTCACTATGGTGTTCCACACCCGATAGACCGGTGGTCTAGTCAAGGCGGCGGGCGAGAAGCCGGAGGCTGCAGGCGGCTAAAGATCGAAAACTATTAGGGATGCCTATCAGCAGTGGACACATGTTCAGCAGTGGTCTTCATGGCTGAAATCATGAAACTTTAAATTATTTTGTGTGTTATCACACCACTTTCTTGGCCAAAACGCACTTAGATTTATAGTTTATGAATTAGAATAGTCATTCAGTCAGATAGATTTTGGTATAATTTTAATTACCTTTACCATAATATTATATTCTATAAATCAGTGATGAAAAGTGTAGCAACCCTGGCGAAGATAAGAGTACTTCGCCTTGGCGGCTTGTTTTTCAATCTTAGTATTTTGAACACCAAAAGCGTCGAGTCGCAGAAATGTTACGTTTATATGGATTGAATATCTAAATATTATAGGGCTGCCCATACTTTTATTTACAAACTTTGGGCTTAATAGCAATAAATTGTAAATTGAAACATCTGACTTAAGAAACCATATGAAATTCGTTAAAAAATAGGCAATTTTGTATCATTGCATCTAAAGTATTGCACAGTACCCCGACGGGTACATACCCCGACATGATATCGACATATCATGTTTATAAATTATTAGATTGATCGTATTTCAGATTTTTTTTTCAGAACTTTATTGTTGTTTTGTTTAGATTCTTACGTGAACTATAAAGAGCTGCAGTTGTTGCATACAAATAAATAGTTTAAGTAATGCTTGAATTAAAAAATAAATTATTTTGGTATGGCTCTATAACTCAATGGCTTTCTTAAAGCGAGAATGTGAAATGTGTTTCCATGACTAAATAAACTCGAAACAAATTTAAAAAGTAACAGTCTTCAGACTAAATATCTGCATAGACTAAACAAATATAAAACCTCTTTTGATTTCTAGAAAGACGAGTAGCGGAACAAAAGGATGGATTCTTTGGCTGGAAAAGTACACGTACTGGTAACTAGTGATGACAATACATAGGTCATCTGATATTTAAATGAAAATGGCGGGAGGACAAAGTTTTTTGTCCAATTCTTCTCCACTCAAGCTTTTGCCCGTATTTAATGGACGGGATGGTTTTTAATAGGCATCTTGATATTTGTTTGTGCTTCAGTGGAGCCAACATTAAATATAACGTTTTTTATTTTTACTTACCTGGTTTATTTAGGTACGTTAAAGTACATGGAGTATTTATTAAGCCAAATGAGTGAACCTAGAAATTAGTCGTTTGTTTTAGTAACAAGCCATTTTTTTCTAGACGTTAGACTAAACCGTTCGTTGGCATGATTTGCCTTTATTACGACTAGCTCGATACTTCTCGCAATCCTTTTGTGTAGGCTATTTTATTGTGTCGTTTAACAATAAAAATCTTTTAAACGCAAAATTTACTTTATGCAAGTTCCTTGTTATGTTGATCGGTTTCAGACGAGATAAACTACAGCAATAGCAAGTGTTTAAAATTCTACAATCCTTTGTTAACTATTTACTTATTGTAATTAGTCGGTTCTTGCGATCGCTTTAAAAATAGCTCAAAATTCTATAATGGATACAAAAAAGTACTGAAAACTATTCGTTCAAAAATCTGAGCCATATTGTATATTCATTCTAAAAACTTTTCTTTCCAGAAACAACGAAACACTTTAAAATGTTAAATCCAACAATAAAGTCTAACGAGCCACTAAAGTTAATAAAATCATGGGAGCAAATACTGCGCAGCTCTATCGGTTTGATCAGCGTCGTCGGGAAGTTTCACTTGGGAGCGTTCAATTCGTGCCTTTCTTTGAACATCCGCCGCGCCGTGGCCTTTGAGGCTTCTAACACGGAAACTTCTTTTCACGATGGGTTCCGAAGCAAAGTGCTTTTGCTCCTGTTCTTGGGGAGACTATTACAAGTGTTTACGAGGTACATCTGTACTAAGGAGACGTGCACACCGCAGCCATTTCACTGAACAAACTGTCCAATAAAAGGGAGTTTATAACCCAGTGCAGTCTTTTTACAGAGCGTCTGGAGTTTGTATGTAGTGTTGCACTGTAAAACACGTTTCTGTTTATTATAACTTGTTATCACATAAGTATTCTTATTTTTATGTATTATCATATTTTTATAAGTGCATAAGTATTTATATTACGCAATAATGTAGCTACAGCGTTAAAAACACGACAAATAGATCAATCTTACATTCTTAAAAGCAAAAGAGCCGTATCTTTAAAAAAATTGGACTTCTAAGTAAGAAAGGTCATCTGATTTATTTTACAAATATTATTCCATCAAGATGTGGATTCTATAATTTTAACAGCATTAATTTTGACAGCCGTTTTTGCACTTATTTCATTTCAAAAACTAAAGTAGCGTTTTCTCTATAAAAACGCGAAACGCTGATAATTTTTTTCATTCTGCATTTCGATTTGATGTGTTACTGCGCATTCCAGGTCGTTGTTTAACTATTGCGCCGCAGATATACTTCATTATATCAGCCTTTTAACCCTTAAACAAATAAAGGTAGATATATTACTACTTTGTTTTCTTTTAAAAAAGGATCCTAATTTTCGATATGGTAACACTTAAAGATATCATGTAAAAAAAAATATATTAAAAAATGTAAATAAGTGACATTTTTGAATATATTTTTTTTTACTAATGTAAGCCATGACTTCTTGGCGGGAAAGTGAAGTGTCCTGTCTGCAGTTTTGTTTTACTTTCTAAAGTTTGTGATATTTCTAATCTTTAATGTGTAATAACGGTGGATTATTAACCGTTAAGTGTTTGTGAATATACATGAGTGTTGGTAAATCAAACAAAGCAGTACAACATCACTAACTATCACTTACTTGACACTGGCTAAATGTGCTAGACGCACAAAGCCATTATTTAAAATAAAGAAAGAAAGAACTTGTCAATGTCATTTGTCACTGTCAGGTAATGTCAAAGTCAACTAAACAGTTGTGGTGTAAAAAAAATCAAGTTTTTGGTAGACTTCTTGGCGGGAAAGTGAAGCGTCATGTCTGCAGTTTTGTTTTATTTTCTAAAATTTGTGATATTTCTAACATTAATGTGTAATAACGGTGGATTATTAACCGACAAGTGTTTGTGAATATACATGAGTGTTGGTAAATCAAACAAAACAGTGCAACATCACTTTTCAAATTTTCCCTCAAGGAGTCCATGTGAGATCTCAGTATAGTCCCACATCTTTACTGAGGACTCGAGGGGCTTAGGGGAGGGTACCTCATTTACCATTTATCATTTTTATCACCACTCATTCTCATTTACTATGAATTATATATTATTAATATATCACTTACTTGACACTGGCTAAATGTGCTAGACGCACGAAGCCATTATTTAAAATAAAGAAAGAAAAGTTTTTGGTATTTTGGAATGGTAAATTATTTACCACCCAAAAAACTACCTCATTCCCTATTTTTTTATAAAATTTGATCGAAATATGGAAAAAGTGACTTACAATTACCCAAAATCCAATTTAACTTTGTAAAAAAAATACATACAAGCTCGCATTTGTTTAAGGGTTAAAGTCCATTGCTGAACATTAGCCTACATAATAGATAACATTAAATTGGGGGTATTTACCCATAATCACCACGCTGGACAGGCGGTTTGGTGAGCGCAGATTCAGCTAGTACTTAGGATGACGCTGATCCCATCATCCGGTAGGATTTCTCTTCGTCGACTCTTACGACTACCCGTGATATAAGAGGCAGTGGCACTATTTTAGACCGATACCACACAGCACAGATATACCTACTTAATATTTATTTATTTTTACTCGACATTGGTGATATCACTAGGATTCTGTTCATTACAATTAGACATCTGTTTATTACAGAACGATATTTCAATATAAATTCAACAAAAGCTTTATTGTAATAAAGAGTTTCTTCATTCGAACGAGCACGGCTTTGAACAATGCTAACAACTGCGAGATCGATATTTTTGCTGACAGTTTCAATGCCTGGAGAAAATCGTTTCTTAGTTTAAAACTGCATGGGCGCTGTTAAACGTAGTTTCGTATTTAGGTCCATGCATAGCAGCTGCATCTTGTTTACAATCTGATAAATATAGATATATATTGATAATGTTAAATATTTTTTATATATAAAATATTTAGTCATGAAATTTACATATGCCAACTTACTACCATGTTAAAAATATAACGATTTAGTATAATAGCTGTAAGCTGTCCAAAGTAAGTAAATTTATAAAAAGAAGGAGCAGACACTAACAAGCATCCGCTAAGAAAGATTTTAATTATAAGTTAAAAGTTTGTAACAAAACTTACGCATCAAAATGAAATAAAAGAAGAGTAAATTATTAAGTGGGTAGTCTCCCCTACATTGTTGAGTAACCAGCGAATTCGTCGCCAACTTTGATGCTTTTGATTTGCGGCGTTGCCACTTCGAAACTTGCTCTCCCTGAAAAAGGCAGTTGGTAAGATTTCCTCGGATGAAGTTCGCATCCAACCTCTTTGTGCACCCTCTCAAAGGCAACGCAATTTAAACATACTACATGCGGGACGGTAAATATTCATTTCGTTAGCAACTCTTCCCCGAGTTCATTTTTAAGGTCTCCATGCAGTCCTGGATTTATAGTATTATCAAACAAATCCGAAACTTTTTTGGGACGGTTTGCACTTCGTTAAAAGTACGTAATTGGATTTGTAGACAGCACGTGTAACTATCATATGAGGCGGCGGGGTCGTGAAAGGGGGCCGGGAACTTTGTTGTGGGACGTTTCTGATAGTCATGTTCGCTTAATTGGTGATTAGCCCTTCATAAAGTTATGGACAGGTTCTTTATTGCTTTACCCCTTTGCTTACCCTTTTGCTTACCCTGGAGCGTACCACAGACATGAAACATTAAAAATATGTACTACAGTAATTATTTCCAACTGGCTGGCGTTATTGTGGTACAGCTTATTTTGCTGTAGATCCAGTAGTCTTATAAAACACAAAATTTTAATCAGAAATCAGAATTATGATTAGATTGTGTTTTTAACACATAATCTATTGTGAATAATGTAAATCATTATAAAAACTACATTATATTTTTTCATGCTAGCATATCTCCCACATTAGCAAAACTAAACATGCCTTGCGACGTATATATTTTAGGTAACAGATTTATATTTCAAAGAAATTTAGGCTTCATTCCGAAGCACTTGTGAACGATGCTTAAATAATATTACATGTTAATGATCTATAGTTAGAACCACAAATATGTATTTTATTCTATCCCTTTAACAGGCAAAGCACGTTAAAAATATTCATTGATTTTCCACCTCAAGTTAAACGCATAAGGTTCAATTTATGGTGGTCATATATTGACCACTGCCTGGTAAAGGGTTAAGTTATCTTATGTCAAATCTGATTGGCTATCATCAGACCCATATTTTACCTACTACGGGATTAAATATCTGTATTTCAAATGTTCAACTTGTGAAGTGGTCTGAGATTAGCGTTAAAAATGTGACTATAGTATGGCTATAATGTTATTATAATCAAACTTGTTTTCAACAACTATTACAATTAAGATATTTTTTATATAAATTTTATGTTTTGTAAACACAATTAAAAACATACGATTTCTACCTTACCTTTTGTTAATCCGCTTCGTGTTGTTCTGAATAGATGGGCCCCTCAAGTAAACAAAACACCGTAGCTACTCACTAAAAAGGAACAATTGCGTACAACACTCTTGTTCTTGTTATTTACATCAGTGAATTAATTACTTAGATGACGGTAGCACTGGGGTACTCTCACAACAATAGGACAAAGACATATTAGAAGAAGATGCTGTTTCCCGAGTCGCGACAAAACAGCTTAAGCAAGATATTAAAAGCTCTCTGGTGTCTTGTTTAAGTGATATCGTTTCTAAGACAATATTTTATTTTTTCAGAAGTTTTTTATGATGGCAACTGTCAGTTGCGTGGAAGTGCGGTACGTTTATTCCGGAAGGATATGACCCGAAGAGACAGTAATAAGGAAATGTCGTGTACAGTTATGATCCTCATTCACAGATTCACGAGTTCATACATACATACACATCGTTTCACAGGCCTGTTTCCCCGAAGAGGCATATTATACGCCCACAAAACGCCAATTGTTTTGTTGGTCCCACGTAATAGGTGCCGAACCAAATGTCTCGTCCGTTGATCAGCAGGTGAGGTTGGCTTGGGTTTCTTAGATGATGGTAGGATCCCTGTACACCCTCTGTATATAGTTATAAGTTCTATAGAAATGTATTTCTTACTAAAACGATCGTAGAAGTAATTCAAGACTGCAGGAGACGATATGACACAAAATATACTTTTCCTAGATGATAAGACTTTACTGTAATTTTAATTATAATACATTATTAGTCTAATATTATTTGTTAATGTTTGTATGTCTCAACGACAAAACATAGCGCACATATTTAGTATGCAACACCTTAATGTAAAATACCTATGTTTAACAAATTAATAAATTCTATTCTATTCTATAATAGTTTTGTTTGTATAGAAACGAAAAATGTTGTGTTATTCTCGGTATGTGAAGCCTCTTTCTAGTGAGTCGTAATTGTAGTGCATAAAGAAATCGAGCAAACTAAATATCTCAACCTTAGTAAAATAATGTTAGATCCCAATAATGAATCAGTTTATAACAATCATTAATAGATTGCTATCAAAACGATATTCCCTGTTAAATCATGTAAGCATAAACTGCCCTTTGTGTATATTATAGTCCAAAAGGATCTGAGTCAAAATTAGTTTAACATACATACATACATATACATGTTCCCCCGAAGGGGTAGGCAGAGGCATACTATACGCCCACACTTCGCCATTTATATTGTTGGTCCCACGTAATAGGTGGCGAGCCTATTGCCGCTTTCCGGGCACTTTTATGTTCGCCAGAGCCTCGTCCGTTGTTCGGCAGTTGCACCAATTGCAGGTGAGGTTGGCCCGGGCTCCTCGGATCTTGGTAGGAGCCCTGTACACCCATAATGTTAAATCTCACTAATGAATCAGTTTATAACAATCATTAATAGATTGCTATCAAAAACGATATTCCCTGTTAAATCATGTAAGCATAAACTGCCCTTTGTGTATATTATAGTCCAAAAGGATCTGAGTCAAACTTAGTTTAACTGCAGTGGTTTTCTTGTATATTAGTGATATAACTACGCAGTATGGTTTAAAATCTAAAGGTGAGTACGTCCCACTTGCATGTTTATAAATATCAGTAATGTGTCATTTAAATACATTTTACAAAATATGACTTTCCATTCATTGGCCCACGGAAGCCAGATCGTTATCGACGCAAAATCCTATATAGAAAAAAGGTTTTTATTTAACAACGATTATTCTGAACGTCTGTTGATTCCATGCGTAAATCAACATAATAATAATAATTTATTTCTGTATGATAACTAGCCTAATTACAATATTTTACGAACATAAATTGGGTTAGTAATGCAATTAATTAAAGTGTTATCTACCTAAACTAAGTAAACTTAATTACTTGTGTCTTAGGTATCCACAATAAATACGTGTTAGTGCTTATTTGACAAAATTCCTTACAAATAACAATAGAGTGTGCTTACGCAATTTATTTTATTTTTTGCAATATTTTACTTATTCTATCTAGCATTATTTATATTACTCACAGACTATCGTACTACTTAACAACCAATAATAAGTACTCTGTTTCTGTGTAGTTTTTGGTTTTAAACCATTCTCTAATACTATTTTTACATGCAAAAATGTTCATTGGGTAGATTCACAATGAAAGATTTATTCTGTTATATAGAAAAGGACCTAAAAAGCAAAAGAATCTATGGGAGTGTGCTGTACGGTAAAGTTCTACAGAACATACTAAATCTGCCCGTCTTTTGCTGGTTTGGTTTGGGTTGTAAGGAGTATTTACATGTTGTTTAGTGGCTGTTAGTAAAATGAAGAGTTGTCGTACAGAGAGGACGTCACAATCAGCAAGTCTATTAGCATACTTAGCATACTTATGTCTGGGAACGCACTCATAATTTACTTCCCAAATGAAAATTACCATCACAACTTCAAGACATAAATCAAAGTACGGCAAGTTCCAAACTCCAGTAATCTAAATTAATATCGCATCTTCCCTACGCTGGCCCTTATGTGCCCTTGTAAAAGTTAAATTAAATTAATTATCATAGCGTACCAACGACATCTCTTAATCGACCTCGGCGACACGGTAAAAGTTCCACATTTGTTAATTGGAGTTAGAATTACAGTCCGTCTTCGAAATTTTAAGCTGCTTAAAGTTCTCTCACTAATGAACTTAGAAATTTCACAGCTGTGTTCGTAGTTTCATTATTTATCGCGAGGCGAATACTAAAGGAGCTTGAGATGGCTAATAACAATTAGACATGGCTCCATCACGTTTGAATAATTGATATGGAATTAGTTTTAATGAATGAATAATATTTGGAATAGCATTAATTGTTAATAATATTTACTTACAACTAATTAAACATACCTTAGTTTGGTGCGGTTTCATAAACCTATAAAAATTATAGAATCAATCAAATTAAATTAAATAGTTTGTTTTGAGTACATTAAACTTTTCTTGCCGTGTTCTGCCTCATGGGCGTACAATATTGTATTTACTTACAACTAAGAAAACATAAAAATATAAAAATTGTATCATAAGTGAAGTAATTTAGCTTAAGTTTATATTTCAATATACAGAGTTTATTTGATAAATTATATCTGAAATATTTTAGTAACACGCGAACAAAGTAACAGATTTTCACACAAGCGATTTTAGGTTTGGTTTCAATATAATATACAGACCCTTAAAATAAAAACCACGCTGTTTATGACAAGCAATGGCGTGATATTATGTATATGTATGTATGTATGTTAAACTAAGTTTGACTCATATCCTTTTGGACTATAATATACACAAAGGGCAGTTTATGCTTACATGATTTAACAGGGAATATCGTTTTGATAGCAATCTATTAATGATTGTTATAAACTGATTCATTATTGGGATCTAACATTATTTTACTAAGGTTGGGATATTTAGTTTGCTCGATTTCTTTATGCACTACAATTACGACTCACTAGAAAGAGGCTTCACATACCGAGAACACGCGAACAAAGTAACAGATATTCACACAAGCGATTTTAGGTTTGGTTTCAATATAATATACAGATCCTTAAAATAAAAACCACGCTGTTTATGACAAGCAAAAATTTCTCTAGAAGTATAACGAGTTGTGAAGCTATAGGAACGTTGGGTATTAATATGAAAACTGTAGAAAGAAAATAACTGTAGGAAGAAGTAAGCAATCAACCTCACTTCCTATTACGGCTCTGAGAAGTGAGGTTCAGTCGCTCTTTAGATTGAAAAGACGTATACCTAAGTATTTGGACGACCTATATGGCGTAGAAGTCAATATATCTGCACTCCGCTCCTGAGGTCGTTGTTTCGATTCCCACACAGGACAAATCTGTGTGTGCGTGAATATAATTATTTGTTCTGGTCTGGATGTTACCTATGTATATTAATTTATTATTATTATACATTTCCTCAAGTTAGCCCTTAAGTTAAATTAACGCTGTTTAGAGCACACTGTCAGTCCTTCTACACCTGCGCCCTTTGGGCTAAGTACACGCGGCGTGCATATGGGGCATTGCGTGTCCAGTATAATGACACTTTCAGGATATTGTTCGCTTTGCCGCGGCACTGCAGTGCGTTCGCAATGTTTGCCGAAGCCCATGTAGACTGTTTCTACAGCATTATTCGTAAGCGCAGTGTTTTGCTGCTGGGCCGCTGGCGTGCCAGTGCGAACACCATCCTGAAAGTGGTGACTGACAGATGGGACTCGCCACTGCTAGAGCTGTGGCTAAGCCTGCATTCTGCTGTAAAGCCTAGCAGATTGTATAATTTTTACTGACCTACCTATTGTAATACTAAAATTAGCAAATAAGAATAATTGTTACTAACACTATGGGCTCTGCCTGAAATAAAAATTATTATTATTATTATTATATTTCAACCTGAGCTTAAATATCAATATCATTGCATAAATACTAGCTAAATTGTACATGATACATGACATGACATGATACAAGTACATGATATTTCAGGTTTAGATAAGAATATTATTTTAAGTTATATTTATATTTGTGTATATGTCCATATAATCGATTAATTTTAATATTTAATTTGTCAATAAAGATAATAAATCTAGTTAGGGCAAATGCCAATACTTCGCCAATCTCATTTTAGCCAGTTACACAAACCACAACCATAAAATTTTAAAGAGTTAGGGGCTTATTACAAAAAAAGATCTAAAGTTAAACCTGGTTTAAAACTAGTCTTTGCACTATCTTCATTTCATCAAATAAAAGTGACAGCACTAGTTTTAAACCTGGTTTAACTTCAAATCTTGTTTTGTAATAAGCCTCACAGTGTTTAAAACAAAAGCTAGAAATTAATGATGTATTTTCATATCAATCAATCAGTCAAACTTCGTCCAGTGCTGAACGTAGGCCTTCCAAAAGAGCGCCACCCATCCCGTTCCTCTGCAGAACGCATCCATTCGCTATCAGCCACCTATCTATTTCGTCATATTATGTTTTATCATTTTACAAAATATAAAAGAGGTGTATAGGGCTCCTAATAAGATCTGAGGAGCCAACCTCACCTGCAACCTGCAAGTGGTGCACCTGCCGATCAACGGACGAGGCTCTGGCGAACATAAAAGTGCCCGGAAAGCGGCAATAGGCTCGCCACCTATTACGTGGGACCAACAATATAATTGGCGAAGTGAGGGCGTATAGTATGCCTCTGCCTACCCCTTCGGGGAAACAGGCGTGATGATGTATGTATGTATGTAAATCTAAAAGACCGTTCGATGTTTTTACAAAATAATATATGTATGTACAAGATCTTTAACCCGTGCAACATTTAGCGAGCCAAACCTACATGTTAAATTAAACTAGTCTTCGTTCATATAAAATTTATACGGAGCAGCCTATCAAGTGTGTAGTGCCCGAGGGTAGGCTGCCGCTCCATTGCTCTTGGAAATTGCTTCGTTCCGAACCAAACTAACCGTATTTCACACCGAACCGAACTATTCGCTTCGTGTCGTTCCTCTTTCGATATTATTATTTTGTTGAAACGTAACATTATACATGTGGCTCAAGACTTGATTTTTTTTTGCTCTAATTAAGCTGGTATCAAGTTGCTTTTGTAGAAAATTTGAAAAACAATGAACTTCTTAATTCCGCATAAATTTAAAAAAAAATGCGGCTCAAATTCAGATTTTCAACAAACTTTACTCTCACGCGAATATAGTTTCGATTAAATAGGGTATCAGAATATATAAAACTGTTTTTTTGTGCATTTAACAAAAAAATCGCTAATCTTAAATTCGCCTTAGTAAATTGACTGTAAATTTTCATCGAAGCTAGGGCTGCCGGAATTCAGTACACTACAGGAGCGGCGTGCTCCTTTATACAGATTCTCTAATCTGTGACTGCAATCTTGTGACTAATTTGGCACATTCAAGATGTAGGTACTGTCGTGGAAATACTTTGCTAATAAAAATACATACTTAGAATAAACAGGAAACCCAGCTAAATATAAAATATTGATATTCCTGCACACAATTATTTGTATTGTAGGAATCGCGTATAGCTTTGTGAACCGCCTTGGGAGCGGAATATAGGTATATTGACTACCACACTATAACGGTTGTCTAATATAATTTATTACTTGTAGTCAATAAAATATTAATTTCAATAAATATCAGAGTTACAATATATAAAAGTATGCTCTTTAAAATAAAATCAACGACAAATAATCATGAAAATGTAAATACAACTGATAATTAAAATGGTTCATTATAGGAACCTCCGAAATGCTGTATATGTGTAATGCTGAAAACCCATAAAATGTCGCAATTAATAACAGCTGCCATGTTTCTGTAAAGACCTATTATCACACCCAGATGCTTTGAATTTGCATACTTGAATTTTCCGAACACTTTTATACATAGTTTCAAGTTTAAGTGAGTGCTTTAAAATTATACCACTAGTCTGTTAGTATCGTCTTCCTGCGTACTGGCTGGAACTGCGATCACCAACCAGTCTGCCCAGCGTGGTGATTATGAGCAAATACCCCCAATGTGTGTAATGTTATCGATTGGGGAGGCCAATGTTCAGCAGTGCACTTTATAAGGCTAATATGATGATGATGATGTTGGTATATAATAATTCTATTATTTTCTTACCATATAAATGAATCAGGATCAAATGAAAATAAAACAAATCGAAAATATCGGTTTTAATCGCAATCAGTTTCAACCAATTTCCACATGATATTGAAGCACTGAACTATCGCTGCTATAATCGGACTAAATCGAATGAGTAAGAGTTTCAGTAAATATTTTAGAAGATATGTAGGAATATATTCAGCAGTATTACAATTAATTCTCATATCAAAGGTAAAAGAAAAATGTTTTATTATTCCAGTCTCCCAGTGAAGTAGTAGGTTTTGGGTAGTGTCGCTTGAGACCGAGACACGTGTGAACCAAACCACCGATCAATTTGAGACATAACTACCGGGAGCCTCTCGCAGATGTGCCCACGAGCCAAAGTAGAACGTGTTTACATTGACATATAAGTATCTTACTTATGTGATAAATACAATACGTTTTATGCTACAACGATAGTTCAAAAACTTTATTTTGTAACTTTCAAATGAAAGACAGAACACAATTGGTGTTTTTTTAATTTTACATAACGTACATTCCCGCCTATTTCTCAGAAGGCAGAGGCATATTATATGACCACGCTTCGCCAATTATAAAGTTGGTTGGACCCAGAGTCGCTTGCTTTTGGGTGTTATCTTTTTCCGTCGGCCTCCTCCGCCCTGCCCGGAGGTACTCAGCCCCCCACCACCAGTGGAGACCAGTCCAATTTAACACCTTTGTGAACGTTGTCATTAACATTTGCGATAAATTTGAATATAATGTCTTACGGTGACACGAACAATCCTTGATATTATGGACTTCATAATATGAATCAACCACTAGGCACACTAAACGTTTACCGATGTAGGTACAGATTATCATCGATAAAATTAAAGGGTGTATCCTTCCAAGACCTAAAGAGCCCAAGCCAACCTCACCTGCCGATTAACAGACGAGGCTCTGGCGAACATAATAGTGCCCGGTAAGCGGCAATAGGCTTTGCACCTATTACGTGGGACCAACTATATAATTGGCGAAGTGTGGGCGTATAATATGCCTCTGCCTACCCCTTCGGGGAAACAGGCGTGAATGTATGTATGTATGCTATTGTGTAATATTGTCTGTCACTAGCTGGTGCCCATAGCTTCTTATGCGCAGAATTAGCACTTTAAGCAATATCTTTATAATTTAAACCCTATGTCTTATGCTGATGTAAGTATAAGCTATATAATTTTAAAGTAACAAACAAACATGCATACACACTAAGTTAGATATAGATCTAGAACCGGTAAACATCATTTTTGATTTCTAAACGCAGATATAAATATTTGATAACCATATTTTTAATGGCAGGTATCCTACCTGCCACTATAAAAAATATGGTTAACCTTATGTAACACCTTGGTTTATGGGCTCAGTTGGATGATTGCAAAAGGCTGAAAGGTTATAGGATTTAACTTATATGAATTGTTCTGTATAAAATACACATTATACACGTGAAATATCAGGATTCTACAAATAAACTTAATTATAAATCTTAACCTGAAATATCTCTTGTTCATTCTGGAGAACTAAATTGAAGGGTCGCTGCTGATTGGTTCAATTAATTTTAAGATAGTCCTTTATTGTCTAACGGCTACATTAAAATTTATTGGAATAAATTTAAAGTTTAAATTCCTTAACTATATTCTGCTTATTTTTTAGTAAGTATATGTATTGTTTAGGTTTTATAGCCAAGTTTCAGGCTAAGTTAAATGAATGGGTAAAAGTAGGTTCCAGTATTCCTGGCAAAGGATTGCATATCAGTGTTTATGGAACCGTTTTTATATATATGCAATCTTTCATTAGCTCAGGTTAAATACCCGGATAGCTGGAAGCTGTCTTGTGTTACACCAATCCCCAAAGGCGAGTCAGTGTCCGATGTTACAGCTTACAGACCGATTGCGGTGCTGTCAGTTTTTGCTAAACTATTTGAAATTATGCTAAATAGCCATATTAGCCAACAGATAAGTAGTCAAATACATAGAAGTCAGCATGGATTCCGTAAGGCCAGATCCACTGTTACAAACCTGACAACAGCAATAGATTACATTTCCGCTGAAATGGACACTGGTCGGCAGGTGGATGCTGCCTATTTTGATTTCAGGAAGGCTTTTGATCTTGTAGATAATGACATATTGCTACAAAAACTTTCAAAGATAGGATTTACTTCGAAATTTCTTAGTTTTATGGCAAGTTACCTCAAGGATAGACAGCAGTTTGTTAGGTTGGGTAGATACGAGTCTGGAAACTATTATACAAGGTCAGGGGTAAGTCAGGGCAGTACGCTAGGACCAACTCTTTTTCTTATTATGATTAATGACCTCCCTCAAACTGTTAGATTTTCCGAGTGCCAACTTTTTGCGGACGATTTTAAACTTTACCTTGCAATAGGAGAAGATGCGAAAGCTGACGCCCTGCGTCTGCAAAGTGACATAGATGCCGTTTCCCATTGGAGCACATGTAATCGTATGCCTTTTAATCAAAACAAATGCAAAATCATGACATTCGCACGTAAAAAAATAATAAAGACTGATTATAAATTATTTGACGTTTCTATGGATACAGTTGACGACATAAGAGATTTAGGCCTAATATTAGATATAAAGATTGACTTTCATAAGCACATAATTAATATTTGCAAATCAGCAAGTAGATTATTGGGATTTATTATTAGAACATCTAATGAGTTCAACAACACGTCAGTGGCTAGAGTGTTGTATAATGCTTACGTACGCAGCAAACTTGAATATGCGGCGATCGTGTGGGATCCTCATGAAAAAAAGTATTGCCTTATGCTGGAAAGGATACAACGAAAGTTTGCACGGTTCTTGTACAAGAAAAAGTATGGGTATTATCCCTTTTTATATCCCTCTTTATTCGTCATTGGTATGGTGGACTTCGATACACTCGCTCTAAGAAGAAAAATGACTCTAGTTGAGCACTACCTCGCTATAATTTATGGTAAGGTAGATTGTCCACAAGTACTGGAGAAATTGTGCCTGTGTGTACCTACACGCATCCCTCAGTGCCCTTCGGGACTGGTGGCGCCTCGGCGGCGGCCGCGCTTGTTGCAGAGGCCCTGCACGCGCACCGTGCACGCCGCCCAGGCCCCGACCGTGCGAGCTCTGCGCCTGATCGGGGACATGCTCGCTGAATATGACAAAGTAGACTTGTTTGTAGATGGCTTAGCTAAATTAATATCTTTTATGCATATATTCCTTGACAATAGTAGTTCAATTTAATTGTAGATGGCTTAGCTAAATTAATATCTTTTATGCATATATTCCTTGACAATAGTAGTTCAATTTAATTTTGACATATTATTCTGTTGTCGACTTAGATTTTTAAGTTATTTTATTTTATTTTTTATGATATAATTAATATGATTCTTTTATTTCTAATTCTGACACTTGAGGTCACATTGTGTTTTTATTTTTATTGTTTTTTTTTTTTTTATGAACTATAATTAATATTTGATTTTGGACATTAAGATTATTATTAAGTATTTCCTTTGTAATTTTTTGACATATTTGTGTAATTTTTTTTTTTTTTTTTATATTTTAAGGCATGTTAACGTTTGGACACTATCTGTAAGTTGACATGTACTTGTGAATAAATGAATGAATGAATGAATAAAAAAAAAGCGAAATCGCGTTTTAAAAATGGCATTTTATGGAAAGTGGAAATTGCTGCCTATAGACGCTTGCAACACCAAGAGTATCACTAATAATAATAACGCGTTGTTGATCTTTTAAAAGCCCAGTGCTGTAATCTCTTGGGAAAACCTCAGCAGTATTATTTCCATTCCAGTCCATTTGTCACATAAAATTGTCTAGATATTAAGTTATAAGTGTCAATAATATACCGAGCATTTTCCTGCTACGGATGTCATGGTAATCCAATTTGTTTCGGTTGACACTAAATTTAGCTGTCGTTAACCATAAATGCCTATAATCTTGATTTGAAAGAGGAAACCCGAGAGTTAGTTGGTTTTACAAATATTTGTCTTGGTACAAATATTTTCTATGTTAGACACATATATTTCAACTAAAATTAATTGAAAATTAGGTTAATTAAATTATTACTAAGGCTAGTTACTCGTTAAAAGGTATAAAATAAAGCTTCAAAGTGAATAGTCTTTATTATATTTATTAACCTAAATGACGTGTGAGGACAGGATTAAAAAGAACTTTAACTGTCTTGATAAATTCAAGCTTTATCTAATTTATAGGTTTCTGATTTATCAGTCTGGCACAATAATTTTTTTTAATGACTCCAGCCTTAGAAACATGATATTAGGCATAGGCGTTCACTGAATTACATACATAGGCTTTAGAACAGGTTTTTATGGAAATTCCCGGCTGCAGTAGCAGATATTTCTGAAGCAATGGAAGCAAGGTGGCGGGGCGTTATTAAAACTGGTTTACCATATATTTGATGCATTTCAAACACTATCAGATTAACAACACAGTCTAAATTAATATCGGTGAGAACTTGAATTGGGCAATAAGATTATATTTACAGCGTTTTAGTTTCTGGCATTCTGGCAACCAAGGCAACCAAGCCAACCAAGGCATCTATTAAGGCAACCAAGTATTTAACGATCTTTTCTACTTCTAAGTAAGGAATAAATCATACCCTTCTTTATAAAAATCGCATACCTATAATATGTTATATCTTTGCAGTACAAAAATATTACAGCGCTCGATAAGCACAGTAGCAAGCGCACCCGCTCAGTATGACCTGCTGAAATGCCGTTTCACGGCTCGCTTATAAGAATTGGAACCTTAGGAGCTGGGGAACACACACGCCGGCAGAGAATTCCAAAGCCGAATGGTTTTACAGAAGAACGACAACACCTTTTTGATTAGTATACTGATAGTCTGGATAATATGATTGTAGTTTTACATTTAAGTACTAGTAGAATATGAATTCTGTAGTGTACTTGAATAGTAGTCGCACATAAACACCCGTAGTCGCCCACGAAAAGCTATATATTTCAATTAAGAATAAGAATAAAAATATTTTAATTGACAAAATAACATTATATGAACAATTAGATCAAACAGTTACAAAAAAACAATAATAACAACAGCATAATGCTGCTGCATCTAATAATACAGCAGCGCTGGTGTTCCTGCAATTAATGAAACAATACAAAAAATACTAATTTCCAAGCACTAGAGTTATCTCATACTTTATTTTGATTCTTTTGAACAAAATTGAAGACCATAAGGATTTTTTTCCATTTACGTTTTTATGACTTTCAGTTAAGACTTTATCAACTGAAGGGACTAAAGTAATCTTAAGACTACATTACAAACAATGAGAATTCAGATCGCTAACTTTTAACGAACAAGGTATAAAATCACTAAGAGAAGCGCCGTCCATTATGAATGGGTATATTTTAAGCTAAAATCTTTTATGTCCACTTGACACAAAATGGACGCAAATTAATCTTTGTTCTTGTCCTCGTTTCCTTCATGATCATCCAAGTCGAGCCGGACGCCCCCGCTCTGTAACATGACAATAAAAATGTTCGGAGCAAGATTAAATAACTCTACATTTTAAAATGTCTTATAATACAATTGAATGTTAACACTAAATTGGTAAGGCAGTGCATTTAAAACTAATGAATAAAAACTAAACCTTGTTGAATAATGAAATTAGCTCAGCCCCCCAAAGTTTGTTTGTCGATTCTCACAAAGGACTAATTGGACGTATTCACAAGGCATTGAAACGCAAATGACATAGTAACAATTCATCTCCTAACTATAATATCATTGTAAATGCAAAAAATATATTAAGAAACAGGACGGATATTTTTGTGTATGTGATCAATGGATATTTTTCTTTCATTGACTTTGTTATTTCAATTTTGCTTACCATTTCATTTTATAAAATTATTAGTATATTTAAAAAAAAATACTACTAATAAGCCTTTTATTGTTGACACGTGACCTCAGTTACGTGCACATGATTAATAAACGATAATAATTAAAAAGTAACGAAAACATTCTTACAAAGAAAAACATAGAATTGTTCTTTTGCATAAATAATTAGAAATTAGATCATTTGTCTTAGCAAAAATGTTTTAATGAGAAATAGGACTGTAGCAGGAATAATTCATTTATTTGCCAAAACGAATGTTAAAGTAAAGTAAACTGAGGTTGTCTTAGAAAATTGGACTAAAATAACATTGAGCTGTCAATTTTAATGAGATTTCCCCGATCGTGTTCGCAATTAAATTATTGAGTGGAGTAGTAATTAAGCAAGATTTAGTTACTATCGCCTACGTTTTTGAGTTAATGAAAATTATTGAAGTATAATAATATTTTTTTAGAACATGCTACTTTATAGATTATGTATCATTATCACATACAGGGTGTATAAGGTTCCTAACAAGATCTAAGGATCCCAAGCCAATCTCACTTGCAAGTGGTGCACCTGCTGATAAACAGACGAGGCTCTGGCGAACATAAAAGTTCCGAGTAAGCGGCAAAAGGCTATTACGTGGGACCAATAATATAACTGGCGAAATGTGGGCGTATAATATGCCTCTGCCTACCCTTCCGGGGAAACAGGCGTGATATTATGTATTTATAACATACAGTCAAAATTTAATGTGAAATTTATACCTTTGAATGTTTGATTGTCTGGAAAGATTCTCAAACATACTTTGATTCACCATCAGAACATAACATTCGGTGTACTGTGTTTAAGCTAAATAATGAAAACACTATATTCACAATTTGGCTTACAAATTAAAAAAAAACATGTTAATATTTAACACCGTTAAGCAGATTCTTCATTAGTGAGTTTAATATAATTCGCTATAATAATAATTGTTTGCATATTTACCATGCATAAATAAAGTTTGCTGCAGTAGAACATTCACGAAATGCCCTGAACGCTTCATGAAAATTAAATGATTCGCACAGAATGAGCGGGGGCCGTTACTCGGACTGCAACCGACGAGGCTCCTCTACAATGTATAACTCTTTATGAATAACTTGACTCACATCTCTAGTTGAATTGTGTATACTATAGTACACAGTTCAACGGCTTACAATGAGAATAGGCAAGTCAGTGTAGAAAGTATGCTAAAACATTTTATTAGGGATTTAGTAAAACAAATAGTGCAGACAGTCACAGTGATACGATGCATAAGTGATACATTACACACCTGTAAGGTGCCGCATTGCCACCCCGAGAAGTCAGTTGAGAGGTCTCACAAACTCACAAAAAGGATCATATTATTATAGTATTGTACGACTTCATATAGTACTTATTATAGGTACACTTATGATGGAAAGTTTTGCGAAGTCCGTAGAGTTTACTTTATATAATGAGAGATGCAAACAAGGCAAGTCCACTGCTTTCTAAAGAAGAACTCATTATGAGTATATGTCTCTTACGAACTTGCGAGACAGTCAGGTCATATTTCTGTCAACATTGCCTCTAAGTAAGCAACTATCTTATGCAGTTGTAAAACCTCCTTCGTAAATATTTTGATACATACATACAATCACGTCTGTTTCCCGAATAGGTAGAGGCATATTAGAAGCCCAAATGTAGACATTTATATTGTTGGTCCTGCGTATTATTGTTGGTAATACCTATTGCCGCTTACCGAGAACTTTTATGAGTTCCAAATCCTTCAAAATCCTTTGTTCCTCAGGTGTACCTCTTGCAGGTGAGGTTGGCTTGGACTCGTAAGATGTTGATCCTTAGACACCCTCATATACAAATATTATTATACCTAACAAAAAATATAGTACCAATCCACAACTTCTGTGTTTGGACCGTAAAGCTAACCATTGAACCATTGGAAAACCATTAAACTATAAACCTTGACGTTTTGTTACAGTTAATATAAAAAACTCGACATGAAAACGATACAATAAACAATAAAAGCCTCGTGTTTGACGCAAATTCCCCATTTTGTATTACACAAATAACTGTTTGAATTACTTGTTGGTCCGTGACACCCGCACGGCCGAGTGCCGATCTCCCTAAAGCTTTGGTATGCAAATTGCTGGGACCAGTTATTGGACCTTCGTTAGCGATACTTTATTGAGTCCAGAGGTGTGCACATCATACAAGTAAATAAGCACTGCATAACCTAAGCTTAGTTAAATAAAGTTCTAATACCTACTTTAGTTCGATCACCTTATCTCATAGAGTTTAGCTATATCACTGCATACCCTGCCTGAAATCTATGCAAAAACAGCGATATTGGTATCGAGCAATCATATTTAAAAAGGATTCCACTTATAATATTTTTTTTACCTAAAATATTGTCGAAGCCTGTTTTCTAAGGACTAATTCTGTAGAGTTTTTTTAGTTCCATAAAATTTCTATAACTTGTGAAATGCCAAAACATATCATCCCAAGCAAATTTTACGATCGGGCTACGCATGGACTTATAAATATAAATTTTCATCAACATTTTGTAACTTGATTTTTTGTGCTATAAATAATTATTATTTAAACTAAGTTGCTAACACAAGTTTTTCTATCTGTTTGTACTGACTGGAAATAACAGCAGCAATTTAATAAGGTTTTCCCTAATATGTAGATAATTTCATTCGGGAAAAACAACGCTCGCAAAAGCCGGGTCGCATAAATGAGATTCCATATTTTTACCATTATTAAACCGTAAGTATAATTTCTATTTCATGCTCAAAATGCAATGAAAAAATACATGAAAAATAAGTAGGATAATCAAAATTCATACTCATTTATTCGAGCTCGGCTTCATTCTGAAGCACTTGTGAACGTCACTTAAATCTGGGATCGTCATTTTGCTATTTAGAAATGCCTGTTGGGATAATCAAATGACGACCACGATATGGCGTGGATTCCAATATACCTGCATCAATCATGAATGATGGCTCAGGAGGGGAAAGGGGGACTCCTGAGCCATGATGGCTTGCATTTCCACACGTGTAAAATGTTTGTATTACTTTTAAGAATATCTTCTTTAGAAATTATAAACGTAACATTTGCATTTAAAGTAAGCTCCTGTGAGCATCAGTGTATTAAGGAGTGCTACATTAATTTGATTTATTATGAGCCAAATGATACAAAGAGCATCTCACGTGGGTCGGTATATGCGGAGCTTAACCAGTCGTCGCCAAGTATGCTTTATGTGAGAAAAGTTGGCGGTTGGCGCGTGTTTTGTATTGCAGCCACGCATTGCCAGTCGAGGGGTTCTGTCTCAACAATCTCCTAAATAGAAAAGTTTTAATTTGCTGAGGTGCGATGTCTCGCTGGCTCGAACCACGTATAAACAATGCTAATAAAGTCGTGCCGAACTTCTAGATTGTTCTCGTACGCTAAATTTACATTTTTTCCGTTACTGCGCGCTATATTTTTTGGTATTTCGATTGTGTGGATTGAAATCCAGTAAATTTCGCATTGAAAATGTATGGTACCTATTAATATAATATGTTTGTATTATGTTTGTGCAACGTAAGACCATAAAAGAATCTTTATAATTTTATTGCAACGGAAGCTCATAACAGTATTATTACTCGTAGAAAATCCGTATAGTATTAATTTTGTTGGATTATCTACTCTGTTAGGAAAGTTAGTAAACACAGATGTGTTTAGTTTTCTTAATATGTTAAACAAGAAGATAATACAGCACTAATGTATCTCTTTTAAACACAGTTTTAAGGAAAACATACGGAAAGCGTAAGAAGAATATTATGCTTGGTTTTGCCAAAACTGGCAACTGCAGCTTTAACTAGATAACTTTGTTGTGGCTTAACAGCCATCTGTTTTAAATAATTTACATTTTAGCAATCTGTGTTAATTAAAATAGATGTTTAGGGATCCTATCATGATCTGAGGAGCCCTTACCTGCAACCAGCACCTGTCTGTAGTGCACTAACCAATGACAGACGTGGCGCTAGCAAATATAAAAGTTTCCGGTAAGCAGCAATAAACTCGCCACCTATTACGTGGGACCAAAAATATTATTGGCAAAGTGTAGACGCATTTGCTTCTGCCTACTCCTTCGGAAAAACAGGCATGTAAATGATTTAATTAATACATTTCATAATCTTAGATCATTAACGTGCGAGACGTTGTATTTGGCGTCATATACCCACACTGCCGGTCACCCATCCCAAGTCTGATCTCTGTGAACAATGTTTAACTTCGGTGATCGTTACATGTCACCTTATCCAGCAGAGTACATTTATAACTCTCCAAACATTTATTTTAAATAGTACGAGTAATGAAAAGACTAGTTATGAACTCCAAACCACAAAACTAGCAACTGCAGTTTGTAAATATCTAAGTTTGTTTTGCCTCCATAGAACTTTATTCTTTCAACAACGATGTTAGTCCCCAAAAAAATGCAGATTGCCTTTTTCACTTTAACTATTTGTATTTTTTCATTCCATGAATTGATGCACAGAACCTGGATCTTCAAGACGAGGTTTTGTAAAAAAAGTTAATAAGATTAAGGGATTGTTTGAAATAAAATTATATAATAAGATTTAGAAATATGGCAACAGTTTTCTTAATTGCAAACTTTGTATAATTATGTTATAACAAAATGTGTTTTTTAAATTATTATTCGTAACCTAGATGCAGTGTTTGTCAAATCATTTTCACTGATGGGTATGTTGCGTTGCCAATAGCCAGACGTCTCACAAGCTGACCAGGGTAACATAGAAACTAAATACGTAACATTGACGCCCTCACGGGATAAAATAGCGTGGGAGAAGTTGGGAACATTCTCCACGCTAACATTAATCACTTATCCAGGCGGGCACGTTCCTACTTCTAAAACAATGTTCCTTACGAAACTCTTATAAAGCTATGCTCCTCTGTATCTCGATATCCAACATTGTCTATTTACTCACTCTGCGGAATATGTAAGGACTGAATTCATATATCGAATTTATTGAGGGCGAGTAATCGGCTTTTTAATGGGCATTTATCTCACCTAGTAAAATGAGATGTTTGCCTAATGGTATTTGATACATCTGCTCATAATGAGTATAACCACAGAATATACCAGAAGGTTTACTTCATGATTACCGTTCAAAATAGGTAAAAAACGCCGATGTATGCGTGAGCTTATACCTGGTGAGCTTAAAACTGGTTTGAACCGGCTTCATTGCCGTATAATTACGCGCACGTCCCTGATATGTACTTACAATTGTGGAAATATGTTGTTATTTTTTATACGTAATTGTTAATATGGTTTAGTAAATACAATGCCAAGTTCGTGCGGTGTCTGCATGGTCACTTCAAATAAAGACAAGTACGATTACCCACCTACTATTTACGAATATTTATAATTATTAAATATTGCTGTTAGTACCCTACTATAATTATAGTATAAGTATCTATATTACTTACGTCTTCTTTTTAATACATACAAGCGAACTGCTTAAATATATTTAATTATTAATACTGGGCTACTCATGAAAGTAGACAGAAAAGCGGCAAATTGAAAAAAAAAACCGCGTGCTAACTTTGAAATTGTACGAATAACCTCATAATCTTAATAAAAAAATCTAACTCTTTGTAAGCTTAATTATCATGTTATCATTATTTTTATGTTTTATATGAATATATAAAACATAATTTATTAAGAACGTTGTTTTATTTTTAAATTATATTTCATATCATGCAACAGGTGTCAACCCTATTGAGAATAAGTATGAATATTTCATTTTGTCGAGAGTAAACTCTCTGGTTTACTCTGTGGTATAACGCTATTACGATTTCTACCATTGTTATGATTTCGTTACTTCAAATGCACAGATGGCATTTACATAGTTTATATAAATGACTATTGTAATAATAAAGTTGTTTACTACATATTCTTGTAACGGTTTTGTCTGCTTTTTGTTGGAATTTCTAGAGATAAGTTCATAACAATTTTATATTTTTTTACATAGTTTAGAATGCAAGCATAAGTAAGTAAAAAAGTACATTGCGATAGTCGGCTGTGGTTTATTAAAGACATATAAAATCGAAGTGAAGTAATTTTGTATATGACATATTATAAAAAAGTTATAAAATTAAATTATAGGAATGTGACGACATTCAACTAAGATAAAGAGAGCCGAATTTAAACATAGACGAGTATTCATTCACCCGGGTAGAAATCGAACCTACGACCTTTGAATAAAAAGTCCACTGCTCTAACCATTGGGACTCTGACGGACGCGCTAAATTCTTCCAGTACTTTGTGATTTATGTTTCAAGCCCGCGTTATCACGTCGCTGTAAAAGTTAAGAAAAAATATATCTCATAACCATTGATAGCAAAGTAAATGCAAAAATTACGAATTACGCCAATGTTTAGTAACATTATAAATAACGTATTATTATTGGTTGCTTACGCTTGAAAGCTCATCCGCAACATAAGCACATTAATGCGAACTAAACTACAAAGCTATTTGCTTCTCGTAGACGGTTAGTATTCTATTCCCAAGTTACCGTGTATGTACGCTTGTACAGCGTTCAAAACGTCAAATTATATGGAGATTATTTACTAGCCGATTAACAAACAGCTTAAGCTACCGTTATTTTCGTCAGATTTGCTTGGGCTTACATTAATATCGATGTTCCATTGGTTGATTTTATATAAGCTTTGTAGCTTGGTATAATTAGTAAGTTGTTACAAAAACTATTAAAAAAATTATGAACCTTTTCAACTGGGTATTTTTTTTAATAATAATCATAATCTCTTTCACGTAAAATCATTGGCAACATAAGCCTCTCTAATTGTAAATAGCTCGAAGAATCGATGATTGTGCGTTAGGGTTCTTCAATGTAGACCGCGAACCCCAACCGCTGATCAAGGCGACGCGGGAGGGCAGTGGAAGCAGGCGAGAAAGAATTGGAGAGGCCCAAAAGATTCTGTGATAATTATGTTATCAGTTAAAATTATTTTTATAATACGGGTCTCATATGCGAGCGACCTAATTTGCGTTGGTTATTTTACTGCTTAGGGCCTGTTTTATAATGTCCAAGTACACAGTACACAGGTCACATTAGAGTTTACTTGTCATATAGTCCATACAAATCTACCGTTTTAACTGCAGAGTATCTCTTAATCAGACATTTTTAGCTTTCTTTATGAAAACTAGAAAATAACCCTAATAAATTAATTAATTAATAAATAAATATATAAATAATTAATAAAAAAATAAAATAAATAAATGAACTCTATGCATATCGCACAGGAGCGTTGCGCGAAGTTGCGGTGACGGACACAAGCATTCGACGCAGTGGTTCCCCATGATGCAACATACTATGTATGAGGAGCGTCGCGTCATAAGCTAATTTGGTTGAATATCCTCTGCGCCCAGTCACTCTACTATAGATCGGTTGCGCGTCCGCTGCGGTAACTAACAACATCGCAACGAATAATGTGAATAAAAATAAACAATAATAAATAAATTTCTATATTTCATAATCATCCTGGTACATTAGAATATCTAGTAGCTGGTGCCTCCTTTTAAGCTTGGATAAGTCTGTGTCAGGAGACACCGCTCTTCAATAACACATAATCTAAGTTTTGGTTTGAGCAACAATTTTATATTAGTGTTACACAAACAGTTTTACTTATGTTAATGTTAATAAACAATTTTATATTACAAATTAAAAATTACAATTTAAAAAAAAAAAGTTCAGTTAGTAAGTGGGTAGGTACAATCCACAGCACGGCGGGGTACACAAGATGTAGACCTAAATTAGTTTGGACTAGGCCATACTAGTTTGTCCTAAAATCGGGTTTGGCCAGTAACATATTTATATTATTGTATTAGATAATTAGTAATAACGATAACAATGGGAGTGGACAAGCTTATGTACTCCGACGCGCCGCCGACAGCCTCCCAACAAGTTACTTAAATTCTACCCTTTGATTTTTATTAAGTATGAGAATAAGTAGATGTAGTAGATGTGAAAGATCCTTTATAACATTAATGAATTACACACGTATAGGTAGCGCTTCGTCTCAGCCACGGCACGCTACGATTTCGCACCACTGTAACAAAAACAATACATGATATTTTTGTATCCTCAAGTGTACCCAAAATTTCAGATCGTAACTTTACTTACTTCTCCGTGGCTATTTTGATTCGTTATACCTGAACTTTAAATCTTTATACCTTTACCAATCTAACGTCTTCTAAAACTTTTCTATTAATTTTACACATATAGGTTGTCCTTAGAAATTTTGTGTTCTAATTGAGTGACTGACCGTCTTGTCTTTGTGTTTGACTGTTCTCTGAATTCCATTGAAATAAATATAAATGTCATTTTGAATTCACCGACTAGCTCATTGAGCACTGGCAGAAATGACAAAGTTAAGTTTTCACCGGAGCCGATATGTGGTTTAGCGGCAAACAGTCCGAATAAACTTGCTAGCCTCCCTCGGGTCCAAGTTCAGAAACATTACTATGAAAACTCATTCGAAACTCTCAAAATTTCTATTTTCGTATAATAAACTTATAATCAAGGAACAGTTGTTAGTGTTTATTTGAATTTCAGCATAAGTGGAAACTAATTTTGTAATACTTCGGAAACTTTCTGCAACTTCTGCTATAATCCATGCCTCCATTTTGTCTATATTCCGTCGTTACTGGGAATTAAACGCACTACTTCAGGGACGAAGTGCGAGTGCAAAATAACCATTACGCCTTATCAGTCGTCAAACGAAGAATAAACACAGAAATAAAATCTTAAATATATAAAGCAACAGCATTTGCCTACGATTAGCCCGCCGTCTAATGTTCCGTGTGACATGATACATCGCTTGTAAAGGAACAACCATACGTTTTTATTAAAACCTAGACGATTTTTCAACGACAACCTGTGGTAAGGACGCAGGTGTGCCCACCGCGCGCTGCCACCGCGCACTTGATTTAATATGCGAAGTCAAGGCGTTTCCTTTATATATGGATAATTTAATTACTGCCTGGGAGTGCTTTACAATGCCTCAGTAAGTTACTTCAATTATGAAGCGTGGAGGTGCCCGCCTGGCATAAGATATTGCTAGGAGATAAAATCATACAAGTATTCAAGACATAGTCTATCATGTATGCTTGATGATTTTCTGAGCATGAGAGATCTTTGTGAGCATGAACTAGGATATGTTATTTCCCGTATAATGAGTATGAATATAAAGAAATGCAACTAACTAAAATAATATCAGGCACTCTGTCGCAGTGCAATGGTCCTGCGCCTATTGTTTCATAAATAAGCATAACTTAACAGAATATTCCTTTTATGGTACAGTATATTACACTAATTAGACATACGCAAGTAAGCAAGCAGCAGTGACTGAAAGTAGGCTGATAATAAATAAATGCTTTTTGACAATAATATACCAATTATTTCGTTCCAAGAAAAGCATCGTTAAGAACTTGTGTTATGGATACTAAATAACGGATAAACATACATATACGCTTTTTTTTTTGTAAATAAATACATACTTAAAATACATAGGACAACACCCAGATCAGAACAAATTTTCATGTTTACACACACAATGATTTGTCGTGTATGGGAATCGAACCCACGACCTGAGGAGTGGAGTGCGGGTATACTCGCCACCGCGCCATATCAGTCATCAATAATGACATTAGACTAATAAATCATCAACACTAAGTGGTTACAACTGCTAAATATGGTTGGTAGATAACACGATGGATTGATTTTCTTAAAATGCTCTCAATAAATCAACTCACCGAACAAGCGATTGTAATCACAGGGATATTGAAAACTGAGTTAATTCCATTAACACAGTATTCGAATTTAATGTCATGTCTATTTTTTTATTTTGCACAGCTGAGCGATATAGCTGCCAGCGCCGCCGTAGTTAGTCAGAATTGAGTCTTCAAGCCGAGCACATGTTTTGTCGCGCGGCGAACCTCTACCTCTTAGAACAAAGTTACAATAGCTGCACTTTTGGCATATCTTCTGAGTCTGTTAAGTTGGAACCCTTTACTTTGTAGCAACGATTTGCATTACCCATTAAAGTTAAGTTATTCGCACATTTTACACATATTTTAGAAATACTAAGAGGAGGTCATCATCATCATATCCTAGCATTATTCCGGTTGCCCTAGACTTAAGCTTAGCCCCCCCGAACAGGTCTCCACCTTGGCGTGGTGGAGTGGCTGAGTACCTCCCGGAGACCGGGAAAAGGTAACACCCAGAGACCGACGACTCTGGGTGCCCTTAGTTAACTAACTTAGGAAACTAAGATGGACCTGTGAAAGGCGCAGAGGGCGGGCCAGGAGGGCCCACTCAGCAGCGCCAGGAGGGTCTAGGCAGTGGGGGCAGGGGGCCCCTGCTGTCTAACCATAGACCCTTCAGGAAGTCGGCCACACACGCTATGGTCGCACGGGGAGGTAGGAGGGGCGCGTCCATTGCGCCTCTCTGAGGAGGTCCTCCCGGTTTTGGTCTAGGGGACGTTGGCCGCAGGCGGGGTGTCAGAAGGTGCAACCCAGGTACTGGCCCCCGCCTCTTTCTCAACAAGCGGCGGGCGTCGTCGGAAGATTTTTAGTGGGTATTACTGCTGGCAGTCGTGTCTGCCAGTGGTGAGTCCCACACCCCCTTTCGGTTCCCCTTTGGCCGGAAGGCACTGCGTAAATGCATTATGTTACCGACGTAAAACATAAAAAAAAAGACTTAAGCTTAGGGCCCAGCGTCTGCTTACTGGTTCAACCAAATTTAACTGAATTTTAGCTAGCTAGCTTATTTCGTGGAGCTACTGCCGTCTGACCTCCGCAACCCAGAGGGAAACATCATTCTATGGTTTAAACCAGCTGTCAGTCTATACTGCGACTGCTATAGATGTTTAACGTGCTTTCCGAGGCACGGAGCAAGCGATAAGGTAAAATTGCTATTTCATTTTTCCTCGACTATTTATCAACCACAAATTTAGTGAATCGTTATTTATTTTTATACATTTAAGAAGATCTCTGATAGGATTTGAAGAAAGGGCAGGTCAGAAGTACTCTAAACCAACAGAAAAATCAATATTAATTGATCATTATACCTTACTATCTTTCTTAAGTAAAACTTAAAGGTGCCAGGATCATAGCAAGTGGAAGGATGTGATCTCTGCCTACCCCTATGTATGTATGCATTTAACCGAAATGACGTTAAATCAAAGTTATCTTACCTATAAATTTGTTTCTACGGGATTTTCAGTTTGCAGAATAGTTAAAGTATTTTTTTTACTTCTGTAAAGTTAGTGTAAATCGGAAATATATTTTTTAGTGAGCTGGTGTTATCATTACCCTCTCGAAATGCCAGTTAAACTTAACTCACTTAACCTTAGAGGGAGGGGTTGTAACTTAGGTCATAAGGTTAACGGAACTGAAAATGTTAGTAACCTCAGGTGACCAACAAGCCAAATCAGTGGTGAGCAATAGTGCTGGAGCAGCACATCGCAAGAGCTGTGACAGAACGCATGCCTATTGTATGCTGCATGCATGATGTATGTGTGGCTTTCTTGCCACTTGCTTGCTAGTATAGAGCATGCTTGCACTATACGCATGCATCGTTTGATGAAACGTTACTGTGATTAGAAGTTTTAACACGGACAATTCATATGTGTGATGATGCATATAGAAACTAGATGTTATTAATAGTTTTATCAATAGTTTAGTTTTTTTTTTGACGACCGATATGGCGTGGAGGTCAGTATACCTGCACTCCACTCCTGAGGTCGTGGGTTTGATTCCCACACAGGACAAATCTTTGTGAGCATGAACATGAATATTTGTTCTGGTCTGGGTGTTTTTCTATGTATATTAAGTATGTATTTACAAAAAAAAAGTATTTAAGTATGTTTATTCGTTCTGTAGTATCCATAACACAAGTTCTTATTGATACTTATCTTGGAGCTAAAAAATTGGTGTGATTGTAAGAGGATATTGATTAATTTATTTATTGTAATAACTAAAATTCGAAATATTATTTTTATGAAAGCTTTTGATATATGAAACTGTGACTATATCATATTAGACGAATTTTTAAAAGTAGATTTTAAAAATCATGCAGTAGTTTTCTGTGAAAAAAATATACCTAGTAACCGTACTCTCATAAATATCTGTTTACCTCTGAACTGTACATCGAATTACCCTTGAAGGATATAAATGTACATATAAATAAATTATTCGCCGTTCTTCGGTACAGTGACCAATTTCATCCGCTACCCGCAACAATTTTTTTCAAAAAGATGTCACAAAATAATACTTTTTTCACCGATACCACGATTTTATGTTCACCTAGAAATAGTATCAGAATTATTTCTTATTGCCACCCTTAGCAGATTGAATCCTATAGGAGCCTGCCGTCTTCGATCCGCGCAGAATGCTGAACAAATTACAACAAATTAAAAATGTATTTGTATTTTTTTATTACAAGATCAAACAGATCCATGAACCACCTTATCCTAACAAGGTATAATCCGAAAGCTTAGTCCTTCAACTTATTCATAAGGGCGGCCGGTGATGTAGTTTTCTGCAACTCTTTTTCTTACCTTTGAAGCGCTTAATCATAAAGAAATTACATTCTGTAATATCCTCAATTTGAAATCTTTGTGCCCTTTGTGTGATGATAGGGACATCATATTTTCTTGTGGTAGTGGACAGCCGAGTAAGAACCTTCGGCTGTTCGAATTAAAAATAAGTGATTATTTAATATTTCATCTCTACTAATTTATCAAAATGTGAATTTATTGGTCAGACTATCATACTCAAGGCTTTTAAGCGATTGAGACGTTATCGATAGAATTCACTGTATTATATTGAGTTATAAACATACATACTGTCACGCCTGTTTTCTCGAAGGGGTAGGCAGAGGCATATTATACGCTCACATTTCGCCACTAGTAATTTTAGTCCCACGTAATAAATGGCCCTCTTCAAGTAAATTATGCCGATATATCTGTACCTAGTTTTATCGAAATATGCTCAATGGTTTAGGAGTAAGGTAATGGTTTTGTTTAATCGCTTGTCGAATAACTTATTACAACTTATTCTATTTTATGTTAAAAATATTAAGTGAGTTAATACGTACACAAAAATATGTGTCAGCAAACAAATAAAAAACTTATTTTTTTAATAACCTATTATGAAAGTCAGTTCTGTCATCGAATAAGAGAACATAAATGAATGAACTGGTATATGTGCTCATGATCATTGACGCTGAACAGTTTATTGCGTACTCCGGACTAACGTGAATACGGATACCCCTTTTGTTTGGCCAGCGTATTCACTATGTAAGGCAGACAATACGAGAACATTGGAAATGCGCAATTCACAGATTTTGAAGAATGTAATCGTACGCGTATGCAATAAAAAGGTACGCGTATCGCACATGAAAGCTGCTGGAATCAATTATGCCGTTTTTAATTTCAGTTATCGTTGATGTTTTGAACCAAGCAGAATCAGCTTTCGTGCTTATATAGCTTTGATAAACCTGACATTTTCTGGCAGATTATAGCCGGATTTGTTATTAAATAGCACTTTAAAAAATAATATAATATGAAATCTGAAAGATACCAAGTTACGAGTGTCTTCATAACACTAGAGCGAGAGCTTTGTGAAAATAAATAGATAACATCAGAATGTATAAATGTGTTACAGCTCAGGTACTTTTAGAAATGTTTCTAAAAGTATATATTTAGATTTAGGCCTTGCGTAGCTTCAAAAATCAAAAATGTTTTGATATAAAAATTAGTTTGTGTCCGTGCTTCGGAAGGCATGTTAAGCCGTTGGTCTCGGTTACCATTATAAATGTGGAAGTTGTTAAGGTATGACCCCCCCGGACAGGTCCACCTTGGCGTGGTAGGGGGGTAAGTACCTTCCGGAGGCCGGGAAAAGGTAACACCTAGAGGTTGGCTACTCTGGGTGCCCTTAGTACTGACTAACAGGGGGAAACTAAATGGGACCTGCAGAGGGCGTAGCGAACGGGCTAGGAGGGCCCATCGAGCAGCGCCAGGAGGGTCTTAGGCAGCGGGGGCAGGGGGCCCCTGCTGTCTAACAATGGACCCTACGGCAAGTCGGCCACACACGTTATGGTCGCACAGGGAGGTAGGAGGGGCGCGTCCACTCCGCCTCTTTGATGAGGTCCTCCCGATATTGGTCCGGAGAACGTTGGCCGCAGGCGGGGTGTCAGACGCTGCAACCCAGGAACAGGCCCGGGGCCCTCTTTCTCAACAAGTGGCGGGCGTCGTCGGAAGATTTTTAGTGGGTATTACTGCTGGCAGTCGCGTCTGCCGGTGGTGAGACCCACACCCCCTTTCGGTCCCCCTTTGGCCGGAAGGCAGTGCGTAAATGCATTTAGTTACCGACGTAAAACGACTGGCTACAAAGTTTGGATTATTTGGAGACGGAGAAATTGATCGCTATATAACTCTTTTTACACATTTGAACACACACAAACACACACACTCGCATACACACATATACTGACACACCCGCAGTCATATATATATATTCCCATACAAACACACACATATCCTCTTAATTTCTCACAGGAAATTTTTTTTGGACAAACTCTCTTAGGGCTTTTCTCTAAAAATGTACTAAATTATTTTAATGTCTTTATGATAGGGATGAGACCTAGTGACCCAAGACACAGGATTTACCTAGTTTGGGCACCAGCCTCCCATATAATATCAAGCTTTGGCAAAATTGTACACCTCTTATTTTAAGTTGTTTTAAATACGTTTAAGTAGCTTTAAGTTTCTTTGCTTTTTATGGGAGAAAATAAATAAATATTATTATTATTAATTAGGCGGCTTGGAAAATTCTAACACCTGCCTCTGACAATTCAGCCCCGTGCAGTAGTGGGACGTTAATGGGTTGAGATGATGACGATATATATACGGCGACGGCTATATTTTGGCTCTAAATAGCCTAAGAAGGTTCCAGGTAAATATGAAACTAAATCTATAATAAATGTTTTTAGTTTTTTTGTTTTGTTTTAGGTGGATTTTCCTTGGTTTTGTTAAATTTTACACATTATTTTTTGTAAATTGTCCATTTAGAATACATTTCTAACTTAACTCATTTACATATAGGTACAACTTGAATATATCCTACATACAAATTTATTACCTTCAAAAATTTGTGCCTAAATTGCAAAACATGAAACATCATCCGCGCGCCAAACAATTTTCTGCTACTGAAATATCTTTAAAGTTTAGTGTTCCAAATTTCAGACATTTGTGTTCATAGCTAAGCTGCATGAGGAATAAAATGGGAGCACTGCAGAGCAAAGGGCTTATCCTTTGCAGTGGCGTAACATGACATGTAGGAGCTCATTAATGAGACTTAAAGAATTTACTGCATTAACTAAGTTCATATGTGTGTTAATAATAATATTAATATTATTTTAACTGTAAGGTTTAAAACGAGTATTACTGAAGAAACGACCCGTGTGACGTACCCTTCTCCTTCCCCCTTCTCTTTGTTAAAATATAATCCTAAATTCATACATACATTCACGCCTGTTTCCCCGAAGGAGTAGATAGAGGCATATAAAACGCCCACATTCGCCAATTATATAGTCCCACGTCATAGATGGCGAGCCTATTGCCGCTTACCGGGCACTGTTATGTTCGCCAGAGCCTCGTCCGTTGATCGGCAGGTGCACCACTTGCCGGTGATGTTGGCTTGGGCTCCTTGGGTCTTGGTACCCATACACCCTATATGTAGTGTCATTTTATTAATATTTCTATAACTGTGTTGTTAAAATTGTTAAAGTTCTTCAATGTATTGCTTCAACGGATACAGGCGACTCAGGATCGCTTATTGTAGAAATCTATTGGGTAGGCCTATATTTAGCAGTGGACTTTATATGGCTAAGATGATGATGTTAGTGGCCGATTATAACATACAATACAATATGTTTGCATCTCAAAAGTCTCTTTTAATTAAACTACTAACTGTGACACCTAAACTTGTTTTTAGGGTTCCGTACCTAAAGGGTTAAAAACGGGACCCTATTACTAAGACTCCGATGTCCGTCCGTCGGCTTTTTCACATGAACCGTGTTAGTCAGTTAGTTGAATTTTTTACAAATGATATACATATTTCCGTTCCGCTATTACAACAAATACTAAAAATCTATATAAAATAAATATTTAAGGGGGCTTCCATACAACAAACATGATTTTTTCCTCGTCCATCACTTTTCAAATTGAGCATTAGATTTAACAACAAATAAAATTAAGTACCATTGTTATACATAATTACTTACGGAACCCTTTATTAGTAAAACCAATAGTAGTAATTTTAACATAAATCGTGAATAAACGGGACATCGTCTATAAAGACTTTAAAGTTAAAGTAAGAAAATTAAAGGACGAAATAATTATTTTTTTCTCAAAATGTAATATCACATTTTTTAACTATTACACTGGACCTCAAAATTCAAGTTATGTTTAAGCTAGCAAATAAATTCTACATAATAAGACACAAACTCTGCTCACAATTGAGTAATATCAGTTAAGTCCTTATTGCGCATCTAATAATCTTCCTTTCTCCAAAACAATGTTGTCCTTTGTTGTAAGCTTCCAAAATTAAATTAAGTCAGTAGATTACATAGAATACAGTTCTTTATTTCTTTCCAAGATTCAAGAATCAGTTATTCAGCCTTGGAATGATGAAATTCAAATGACACTTAAATCTAAATGAGAGCGTATTACGAGTCAATGAAAATAATATAAAAAACAACATTATTTTATTTTATAATAAATATCTGTGTAACTATTAGTCATGTTAATAGGTAACCTATACTCTCACCTTGGTATCTGAGACGAGGCTCGTGCTCAGTAGTGGGACGATAATGGGCTGAGATGATGAACCTATACTTAATGTTTATTTTTCAAAGTATTATTAATATAAAAAACTGTTCCACGATCACAAAAGTTAAGCAGATAAGGTCTTTGGAAAAAATATTTGTAAATATATATTTTTTTAATTTTGTGACTGCAAAACACAAGTTTTTTATCTATGTTTTTAGTTTAAAAATACATTTGTAACTGGCGGGAGAAAAAAAATTTGTAGATTTTTGTGCCCGTTCTTTTACGACCAAGCTCCCGCCCGCAGTGAATGTGCGCGTAAAATTTTAAGTTTGACCTTCATAAGAGCTAAGCCAAACTTGAATAAATGATTTTGAATTTTGAATTGAGTTTTTTAAAGGTCAGTTAGTTAGGCTTATTGACCATTTCTTTCGGATTTAAAAGTGACCGCTTAGGTGGTTCAGAAAACGTAAGTCTCAATTATCACTAAGTGTAGTCTACATCCTAAATTAAAAGCCTCTTTGGGCAGCTTGAATAATGTTTTCGACCACCGCGAAACAACGAGATTTTTCATTTGAAGTTTGTAGCACATATATTATGTATTAGTAGGTTAAGTTAAAACCTAAGAAGCCCAAGCCAACCTCACCTGCAAGTGGTGCACCTGCCGATCAACGGACGAGGCTCTGACGAACATAACAGTGCCCGATAAGCGGCAATAGGCTAGCCACTTATTACGTGGGACTATGTGTGGGCGTATAATATGCCTCTGCCTACCCCTTCGGGGAAACTGACGTGAATTAATGTAAGTAGTCAAAGTTGATTGGTGTTCAACTAATATACTCTGGTCGTCAAGAATCAGAGAGAGGGAAAACAAAGGCGTAATTACATAATAAGAAGTATTCAAACTTAGACTTTGAATTAATATTTCACTAATTGGTCTCATTCTCTTCATCAAACAGTTTCAATATAACAAAAGACTGCCCTCTATGGATTCATTCACCAATAATAAATTACAAACAAAAAAGAAAATAAGTGACGAGGTCTTTGAAACACAAGAGTTTATGCTAATTAAAACAATTTACTCGAGTGATCAAAGGAGGCCTTTAATAAATAAAGTACCGACATGAAAGAAAATTAAACAATAATTACGGATATATAATAAAATGAAATATCAATTTGTGTTTTTAAAATATATAAACATGTCTGTTTTCTGCTTATTAGTAAGCTGTAGATATTGTATATAATGTAGATATACTACTCTGTCAACAAAGTACCGGGAAAAAATCAAAAATACACCAAATTTTTGTTATTCATCCAAATTTATTTTATCACCTTCGAAGTTTTCTCCTTCAGAAATGATATACTTACGCCAACAAATAATCCAATCATCAAAACATTTTTTAAACGCTGTTTCCGGAATTGAGTTCAGTTCTCGCCGCGAATTCTCCTTATGTCTTCTACCGATTGAAAACGGGTGCCACGAAGTGGTAACTTGAGTGTAGGAAAAAGAAAGAAGTCGGCTGGAGGCATATCTGGTGAATATGGTGGTTGCTCGATGGTATTTGTGAAGTGTTTGGACAAATATTCGTTCACAATGATGTGCCCTGTGCGAAGACGCATATCGTGGTGCAAAATCCAAGAATTTTCTATCCATAAATCTGGACTTTTCGTTGAATTTGTTCTCTTAAACGCCGCTTAACGCCAAATAATATTCTTGATTTACCGTTTGACCTTTTAACGAGAATTCCGAGTGCTCAACACCGCGATAGTCAAAGAAAACAGTCAACATGACTTTGACTTTTGATCGACTTTGACGTGGTTTTTTCGGTTTTGGTTCAGTTAGAAGCTTGTTGACTAGTTTGCATGACAAACTCGTAAACCCACGTCTCGTCACCAGTAACAACGTGTTTCATGAATGTTGGGTCGGTATTCTAGCATGTCCTCAGCGACTCTTATGCGATTTAGTTTTTTAAGAAAATTCAGGTCTTTTGGGACTAGCCGAGCGGCAACACGTTTCATACCCAAATTATTAGTTAAGATGGTAGGGATCGACTTGTGAGAAACGGAAAGTTCGGCGGCCATCTCTCTCAAACTTGAATGAGGATTTTCAGTCACTATTTCCTTCACTTTTGCGATGTTAACTTCAGTCGCAGACGTTGATGGCCTACCAGAACTAGGCAAATCTTCCATCATATCTCGACCGCTTTTGGACGCTTTGTACCACTCATAAGCACGTGTTTTTGATAAAGTCGATTCACCGTCAGCCTTCTGTAACATTTTCAGTGTCTGCGAACACGAAATTCCATTGGCCATGCAAAATTTAAGACAAACTCTTCCCTTCAATGTTTTTGTTTATTATGAAATTACATTAGATTTTTTTTTTCTTTTATATAATGGCTTCGTGCGTCTAGCACATCTAGCCAGTGTCAAGTAAGTGATATATTAATAATATATAATTTATAGTAAATGAAAATGAGTGATGATAAATGGTAAATGAGATACCCTCCCCTAAAGCCCCTTGAGTCCTCAGTAAAGATGTGGGACCATATTGAGATCTCACATGGACTCCTTGAGGAGAATTTGAAAAGTGATGTTGCACTGCTTCGTTTGATTTACCAACACTCATGTATTCACAAACACTTAACGGTTAATAATCCACCGTTATTCGACATTAATGTAAGAAATATTACAAATTTTAGAAAATAAAACAAAACTGCAGACATGACGCTTAACTTTCCCGCCAAGAAGTCTACACTAGATATTATAAAACTAAAAACAGCACTCTTTTTAAAATAAATGACAGATGCAACTCAAACTCCGCGCCAAAATGGAAAACAATTGTGCAAATCAAACAAAAAAAACATTTTATTTAATTTGGAACCATAAACAAAACATTCATAGTTGACTTAACATATATAACTACTAACATAATAATAACTATCAATGTTTAAGTATGATGTATATACGTTTATGTATATACGTCTATTATCCATAATTCAAGGTCGGCTTAGATAGGGGTTGGGTGTGGAATGACCTACAATATTTATTATAATTTATTAAATTTCTCCGTGTATATTTCAATGAATGTTGTCTCAAACGCATGTAAAAATAATAATAACTCTTTATTAATTACACCAATTAGGTATTTAGTTCCAAGATAAGTATCAATAAGAACTTATGTTATAAATACGAAATAACGGATATACATACCTCTTTATTTTTGTAAATCCATACTTAATATACATATGAAACATCCAGACAGAAACAAATACACAAAGAATTTGCTTATGTGGGAATCGAACTCACGACCTCAGGTATACTGACCTCCATCCCATATCGGCCGTCAAATATAAAAATGCGAGACCTCTGTTAATTTGATATTTCTTAAATGACAATGACACGAATATTTCATTCATCGTACTATGGGCAAGCGTAAATTTACTCTTATCAAAAACTTGGCTCGTCTTGTCACTCTTTAAATAAATAAATATGTACAAAAATCACTTAGTGAAAATAAAATAAGCCAATTAAGTAATGTATAATATTTTTGCAATTTTTAAAATAAAAACAAAATTATGAATATATAAAGGAACAATGGAAAGTTTTGTTTTATTTTCTAAAATTTGTGATATTTCGAACATTAATGTGTAATAACGGTGGATAATTAACCGTTAAGTGTTTGTGAACATACATGAGTGTTGGTAAATCAAACAGAACAGTGCAACATCACTTTTCAATTTTCCTAAAGAAGTCCATGTGAGATCTCAGTATAGTCCCACATCTTTACTGAGGACTAAAGGGGTTTAGGGGAGGGCATCTCATTTACCATTTATCATCTTTATCATCACTCATTTTCATTTATTATGATTTGTATATTATTAATATATCACTTACTTGATACTGGCTAAATGTGCTAAACGCACGAAGCCATTATTTAAAAGAAAAAAAAACAATGGAAAGTTATTTACGTAATTTTTGTGAATCATGTTTTGATATGTGGACGAGCCAGGATAACTAAATTATAGGGGATCCAGTCGTACAAAGGTCTGCTGAAATAACTAGTAAATTGTCTCTCATTTATTATTCTGCGTACAAATTGCGTTTCACCTAAATTTTGTTTATCTGTTTGACGCAAATTCTAGATTGTAATATAAATATTTTGTAAATAAGAGTATCACACCAAATATATGCGTATCAACGCTCATACCAGTCACTACAAATAATATGTTATGTAATTTATTTATTCTACAAATCATTACAATTCTTTACAAAAAGCCTTCGTAAGAGCTTTATTATTAAATCAGACTATGTAGACAATAGAATAGAACAATGATAGAAATGAGGAAATCTATAGAACTGGAGTGCCCGACAAAGCGAAGTGAGTTTGCAAGTTGAAGTGGCAGTGGGCATTGCTCGAGGAACCGACGTCTTCGGGCGTTAAGACTATAAGTGTTTACACTCACGTAAGTCATACAAATACCTTTTAAACAAATTCTCTATGCACTCTCTTTTCTTGATTATTCATTTTTGTATAATCTCTTGCACGACGGCTTCGACGCTATAGATTTGATAGGAAATATAAAATACTGCACACCAAGTTTTAGAACGAATTAGGGAGTCACGGCCGTACAGCCTTTTTATGACGAATTGCTCGAAGACAAATACAGGTAAACGCGTACCTCTCTCGTATCGTCAATTCTTTCAATGACAATAGAAAGGACATTGACATATTTGCACTATCTCCACATAAGTTTAAGCGGGAAATACTGTAGGCACTGGCACCAGTAGAATAAAGCTCACAATGATTTTTACCTTTTCTATTTTTCATTAAATGTATATGCAAATCTTATCCTATCTACCTTATTATATCCCAAGATATAATATTATTATTATGGTAATATAAATTATGCAATATGTCAATAATTAATTAAGTTAAGTTCTGTTTCTTATGTTTTACATTCTGTCCTGGATAACGTCGCTGGTTACGCAATGAACCACATTTAGTTTCAGCTTTTTTAATATTATTCATTATGTAACTGTTTGTTGTCCTAAATATAATAAAATTAAAATAATGTTCTTTAATGGCGACCATTAATCAGCAAATGTAGTAGAGGGCGGCCTCCTACGCGATGGACCGATGATCTGGTCAAAGAGGCAGGGATCCGGTGGATGCAGGTGGCACAGGATCGATCAACGTGGAAAGCAACTGGGGAGGCTTATGTTCAGCAGTGGACTTCGAATGGCTGAGATGATGATGATATGGACTATTTGTTTGGAAAAAGAGAGTAATAATTATTAATCTGTATTCCACTTCTAATGTTATGGTTTTCATTGCCTCATAAGATAAAAACCAGCGCCGTCTGGAGTATACACTGGACAACACAAGCTGAGCCATCACCTTTTGCTCTCTGGACTTTCGTAATTCAATTAAATTCTCGTTATAATTTTAAAATTTAGAAAGCTTTTAACCTTATAATATAAATAAATCAAAATCTGCAAAATGTGATTTATTTAGTTTAAATAGATGTAAGTATATGAGAATTACTGAATCTCTTTAACGGATTCATACTTAATTTACTACTATTTTTTCTCATATTTTTGATGTTTTAGAAGGCCATATGTTTATCATGTGCATTGCACAATATAGATTGTGCAATGCACAATACATATCTTTATTATTTTAAAACATATTTTGATTATTGGATATCGCACACAACGCTACTGGTGGATTCTGTTGATATAGGAACTGTTTTTATAAATACATAGAAAACATTAAGACCAAGAAACATTTTAAAATAAATTTAAAAAAAACATTTATTGCTTCCCTTTACATAATTATTTTACTTCTTTAAAAAAATTATTTTTTATTGATAGTCTTATAATAGAAAAAATATTATTTATTTCGTTATGTATGAAATGACACACTTTCTTGAGTGAATGATAAGTTAATCAGGACAAGCTTATATCGCAGATGTGACTTGCCGGGTCACCCCATAACGTAGTAAAATACGAATAGAGAGACTTCTCATATAATTACTTGGTTGATTGTTATCACACAGAAAATATGAGAGTTATAAAACAGAATGTTTTTACGATAATCTGTAGGATTACTTGTCAATTATCATATCATTAACATCACACTACTGTGCTTGGGCTTCCTTTCAGCAATCGTGAAGAGAGGGAGGGACGTCTATTTTACATAAGTATGTAAGTCGTAGTTAGCTCGTTTTATATAAATTGAATCGGAACGTGTACAATATTACTTTAAGTGACATACATACATAATATCACGACTGTTTTTCCGAGGGAGTAGGCAGAGGAATATTATGCGCCCACACTTTGCCAATTATATTGATCCCATGTAATAGGTGGCGAGCCTATTGCCGCTTACCGGGAACTTTTATGTTCGCCAGAGCCTCGCCCGTTGATCGGCAGGTGCACTATTTGCAGGTGAAGTTGGCTTGGGCTCCTAGGATCTTGGTAGGATCCCTATACACCCATCTTTTTCACTATATTATATTTACGTTAAGAACCATCGTCTATGTTATATTAACTTTTTCAATACTATACAGTGCTTGTTAGTCACGGGAAGACTAGTACGATAGGTTTATGCATACTAAACAACATAACTACAGCGGTAAACTGAAGTATGAACCCATTGGACAAAATCCCACCACCAACAAAACCCGAGGCCCAAACCGGACCCATAGGAACAAATGCTCGTATCATTTATCTTTATATCTTTTAGTCAACAATTTACATACTTTTTTATTTATTATTCTGTCTTCTTATATTAGTCTGCAGTTTTTATGTGTAAAGCACTTTCTTTCAATTTAATAAGCAGTTTTTAATGAGAATTGTTTTTTATTCAAGTATTCAAGCACCTAATATATTTTTTCATAATTAATATTACAGTACTTTTGGTCATAACTTAACTATGGGCAAGCAGTGTCACTTGGCCCCTCGCAGGCTGACGGGGCGGTTCTTCCACGGCTGCTCCTTGTTGATAAAGGCTTACTATGTATTAGACACAGCTTATAGAGTATTTTCCCAACAATTTACATAAACCAACAAATAAGACCCTTGTCCGACCCAGAATTAGATTTGGCTATCGATTTCTAACCTTATCCCTGCGGTCCTTATTATAACATAATATAAAGTAATGTATAAAATGTATGTCTTTGTTTCTGTTGTCATTCCGAAGCTAGGAATATGTAAGTCGTACTTTAAAACCTTAAGAAGCAGACTTAAGTGTAAATATAAAAATAACCTTTTACGATTAACTTATTTATTTATTACATTTAGGGCGACTAACAAAACATACACCAAAAATGAACATAACAAATACAGTTAATACTTAAAAGCTAAGAGCTGTTTTACTTACAAGTCACCACGGCATGCATTGACACAAAAATAAGAAGATACATACAAACAATTTTACTTATAAAAACACAAATAAAAACAAAGCTATACTCGTATGACATGACCGATTGACCTCATATTATATTATTAAAGGAGTCAATGATGGTTTTCCGAAATCTCAGCAAGCCATCGGAGAAAATATCAATGTCTAATTTTTTTAATAATTTTTTTATGTCTAACTTAAAAAAAATAAAAAATAACTTTTTACGTACAGGTGCGAAATTATTAAAATACCTTGTAGACCTTCATGTTATCATAAGCTATCTCGTTAAAACAAAAGCAGATATATGAAATGAAATCACGCTTAAATATTTAAAATAAAAAGCTTTGTATTGTACTTAATTAGCGATGGTGCTGAAATGTAAGTAAAAGCAACTTTTGGCAATATAAATCTCACAAGAAACATACAAGTTTTAAATATATGAATGAAATTCATTCTTGAGCTTTTGTATGGCAGTGTTAATGTCCGTAGCAAAAAACAACTGTCGTATTCCAACAGTTCACCCTAATAAGGTGTTTAAGCTAAGTTCAGTGAAGTATCAGGGAAAATTTGACGACCGATATGGCGTGGTGGCGAGTATACCCGCACTCCACTCCTGGAACGTGGGCTCGATTCCCACACGGGACAAATATTTGTTTCTATAAATATGAATATTTGTTCTGGTCTGGGTGTTGTTCTATGTATATTAAGTATGTATTTACAAAAAAAAATTAAGTATTTATGTATGTTTATCCGTTATTTAGTATCCATAACACATATTTCTTAATGACACTTATCTTGGAACTAAATAATTGGTGTAAATGACAGAAATATTTATTATTATTATTTATTAAATAGCTAGACATAAGCGATTTCCCAGGCAGCTACTACATAAAACCAAAAAATAAATTACAGACAAAGAAAACCAGTACTCGAGGAACTAGTATTTGGCAGCTTTAATAATTAATGCTTAAACATCCTTAAAATATCTCGGGAGGAAGTTGGCACTAAATCCCTTCTTAACTTATTTTCCCGCGCAAACTCGCCGGTAAGAAAACGTTAGGACAGCTTACGGGACTTACCGGCTGAAAGGGAAATTACGTTAATTATTCAACCTGGCCGATCTTAGCATGACTAAAGGAAAACGTGCTTTCTTTGCCATTTACAATCTGAACATTTTTATACTTATCTTCTGAAAGTTAAGGTCAAAATATACCTTTTTATAGGTCTTATATTTTATTTTTTTATTTAAACTTTATCGCACAAATTAATAAATTGTACAAAAAACGAACTTAATGCTACAAAGCAACCAGTTAACCTTTGGGTTAGCAGAAAAGTATAAGGCAGTATGAAATATATGAACTTATATATAATTAAAAATGTATTATTAATAAACTACATATACCTTTACACAAAAATATTAGTAAAATATGATATGTAGGCTCAATCAGATGAACAGATGCTGATGATTATAAGCGAATGAACGTAGTAAACTAACGTATGTTTGACCTACGAACAAGATAATAGTGATTTCCAAATATAAGTGATACCCAAACAATAATAAGCACCTTTATTTGAGACAGAAAAAAGGATATTGAAATGCGGTCAATCGTTCAAGTTGCTTCACACTAACCTGGTCCGTATGACCGCTGAACTTGCAAATGAAGCAAAAATATATGCTCTGAAAAAGCATAGCCTGTGAGTTTTAGCTAGTTTTTTTTACAATGCGGTGGCTCGGAACTGCTACTTAGATTCAGTTACACTTAAAAGTTTTTTAATTGTTTTGTTGCATGTAAGTGAATCTAAGCTTCGTGATTTCAGTGTAATCATATTTCGATTGTTTTTTATATTTATATTAAAATTTGACGTTTTCAAGTATCATGTAAAAGTTTATGAAATACAAATATTTGAATTTGAAATAAACTAGAAGGTTTCCACGGGGAGAAGGTGCTCATTAGCTAATACCATCATATCATCCCATAAAAAAATATGTCATTCAGTTAAAACTTTCAAATCTACAAACAATATTTACGCATTGGTCATAAAAAAAAGAATTTTGTCTTCGAATTACTACATCTTCATTCGCCACATAGAAAGAAAAGTTCTCCTACTATCCTAAGATGAGCTTGAAACAGCATATTTTCTTTAGCTTCAATAGCTTTTGCTGTACACCAAAACTGTCCCTAAGCCAGACAGTACTACTGCGAATTGATCCCAGTAGCTAGGTGTGGTAATAAACCTGAGATACCGCTTTTTACTTGCTTTAATCATTCCCTATCGGTCTAGACACGGATAATTAATCGAAGGAGCGAAAATTCACCAGAATTTATGAGAATATACCTACGCCTGCCTGGACGCTACGCCAGTCGCCACACAGTGTGGTTAGGATATTTCCATACATACGGTTTTCATACACGCAACATGGTCAGACTACAATGGTTCAGGTAACCCCCAAATTTACAAGTGATAGTACTTTTGTCAGAAGGAAGATATCTAGCGTAAGTTTATGCAAACGATTGTTTCCAACAAGGAAAAAATATCACAGCTTAAGTGATGTATAACTTTGTCAATAGAATAATTATAATAGCTTGGTAGTATGTGGTAACCAACTTATAAAATTGTGTGTATTGTGTCGGGCTACTACGAAACCCTAACTGCGCGTGGTTTTTGTACAATGCCATAAAGTTAAAAAATAAAAAACAATTCATTTATTGTGATCACATTATAACGGGTCCGCCAAATAACTTTTTTTTTTTGAAAATGCTATGAAAAAAAAACTACTGAATATTTTTTCAAATTTCTTTTTTTATTTGAAAGTACAATCTTTCCGGTTAATGATGGAAGATAATTTCATTCATATGGCTACCTCGGCTGGCCATGCAGTAGCCTACACGATCGGTCCAATTTTCAAGCACTTTAACGATTGTGTGCAGCTGTATTTCACCAATGGCTTCACGAATATTGTCCTTTAAAGCGTCAATTGTCTCTGGCTTGTCGGCGTAACACTTATCTTTGACGGCACCCCACAAGTAATAGTCTAACGGTGTCAAATCGCAGCTCCGAGGTGGCCAAACGACATCAGTTCTGCGGCTGATGATGCGATTTTCAAAAACAGGGCGCAAAACATCGAGTGTAGAGTCGGCTGTGTGGCACGTAGCGCCGTCCTGTTGAAACCAAATGTCGCCAATATCCTCATTTTCAATTTCTTTAAACAAAAATTCATTCAACATGGCCCGATAACGATCGCCGTTGACTGTAACGGCCGCTCCTTGCTCATTTTCGAAGAAAAATGGCCCAATTATGCCTCTGGACCAAAATCCGCACCAAACAGTGACTCGTTTTGGGTGTATCGGTTTTTCAGTGAATGCGTGCGGGTTTTCTGTGCCCCAAATGCGACAATTTTGCTTGTTAACATACCCTACAAGATCGAAATGAGCTTCATCTGAAAAGATGATTTTTTTTGGCAAAATCGGCATCTTGTGCAAGTCGATCACAGGCCCACTTAGCAATATTTCCCAGCGTTGTTCAAGCGTATACACAACCATATTCGTTCAGCGGAAGGATAAAACTAATTAACTGTCAAATCAGACATAAGCTAAGTGTTGCCATTCACGAAATAAGCACTAGTTGAAAAAAAAAACCTTAGATGGCGGACCCTTTATATTCTAAAGCAAAAGCGTAAAATTTATAAAAATGCGTACAGTACGCATAAGTCAGAAGATTTTTCTCTCAGAGAGAACCTTAATATTGATTGTTCACCTTTAACTGAATACAACACTGAAAAAGTTTACCAATGAATAAACATTTTTTGACGCAGTAATTTATAAGCTGTCGCTAAAAAAATTAATGTGTTAAAAAAAACTTTTTTGTAACAGAAATGAAATAGAGAACTTTGCCATTTTATGCCAAAGTTCTTCGCTTCTTTCTAAATATTTAGCTTTATAGTATTGTAAAATAAAAACAATGGAAAGGATTTGGTCCGCGTAAATGGAGTTCCTTTGTGAATAAGGAGTCTGCTCTCACGAGTGTTTGCCGAGAACAAACAATGTGTCCGCAATTTGTGGTGGCGACTTTCATTTTTGCGAATTAAAACCTAAACTAAATGGTGCTTTGGTTCAACCGTGGACACTGATTTTGCTATTTCTTATGTAATGGAAGAATTTTGAAACCACTTTTGCCATTCCCTGAGCGCGCGCGTTCGCTAGTTGCCAAGTTTTTTTTAAAACTGCGTTTTCTTTTATCGAATACCCATTCGCTTTTGGAGGCATTAGATGTTGATGTAAATTGATAATTTTAAGATCACATAAAGTTTCCTCCGCGAGATTAAGAGGTTTTCGAATCTAAAATAGTGGTAGGGTTTTACATACATATATACATAATGTCACGCCTCTTTCCCGTAGGGGTAGGCAGAGATCACATCCTTCCATTTGCTACGATCTTGGCACACACTTTTAGCTTTATTCACACTCAATAACATCCTCATACACGCCCGTGGGCTTAAGGTACTTTTGACCTGTTCTTTCTCTAAAATATTCTGAAATTGGTCGTGGAAGGTCTTACGTGGTCTTCCCCACTCACTTTAGAATTGCTAAAGACCTAAAACGTAACTAGCAATAACTCTCAACTGTATCTCGACATTACATCTGAAAGCTGCAGAAAAGTGTCTCTCACAAATATCACTCCAATTTAGTAAATGGGTGATTTCACCGCTCGGTGTGTTGTCGGTTCTCTCTAAAAGAAAAGTGTGAAGCCAAATGAATGTGACTGGAAACGTTTTGGCTGGACTCGGACGGAAATCGTCGACGTTCGCGTGACGTAGCCTGCCCTAACGATTTGTCAAAACCTGCGGAACTGAAACGTGAGCCTTTGAAAAGATCTAACACGCCCATAAAACACTTCTGCCTAACAGTTTTATCGAGAGAGGCGACTTTATCGACCGTAATATTTGTCAAACTCGATGCTGTTAGCTTGTGTTGCAAATTCTTTATTTTTAATATGGAAAGTTTTGACATAGGTTTATGTACTTTAGTTAAGAAGCTAAACAGATAGAGCGATTTTGATCGATGGTAGCAACCAATCATTCGATTCAAAAAGTCACCTGTACAGAATTAAGTTTTAGTTTTAAGTGCTAAAACTTTTTAGAAGGTTTGAGGGGTACTTAGTTATCTGATTAGGATCCTTATGGTAAGGACTTCAACCCTCGCTGATGTACTGTAACTCAGCATTTAAAAACTTAACAGCAAAGGATTTCGACAGTTAGGTATTTCTAAGTAACATACAATCTATCGTACTGTATTCCAGACACCTCTTTTCACGAATATATAGAATTATATCAGAAATGAGACTTGTAAATACGTGGTGGAATATTATATTTTAATAATAATTAGAAATAATAATCCTCTAGAAGGACAAAGGAACAAGAGCTCACACATAATCAAAGCACTAGTTTGTATGTAGATTAGTGTTTAATTAGCATTGTAATGGAGGTGTGGAGGTGAAGTCTAAGAAACTTCGCTAAGTCAGCACATGAGAATGGGTGTACTCAGGGATCCGAAGCGAAATAGCAAAAGTAGGAAGCTTTTAGTTTCATAAAGATAAGTATTCGTTACATAGATGATTTTGAAATCGAAAATTGAATCTAAACGAAAAATCGAATAGGTGTGCACTGCGAAAATTTTCTGATTATACAACAAAGTAGCACTCAAGGATGACGCTCACCTAATAGAAAGTGGCCCTATTGATGCTTGCAATGCCAGAAGAGAGCCCGCTTCACTGAGCGGAAGAGTGTTGCAGACTTTTACTGTCAAGACAAGCAAAAGATACCGCTTTCGCGTGGTGGAATATTACCTAAAACCCACTCAGCTTGGTTTGTAAAAAGATTCCTGAGCCCAGTGGGTAATATGCAAAGATAATTAATAAACGCTTTGTTATATACCAAAACGGAAATAAAAGACATACAATTAAGTTGTAAAAGTAGCAGCCTTATTGCTAACAGCGATTTCTTCCACATAATCTTGGGGTAATTAGAACGGAACCGTTTAGAATTTATCCACAGCACACTTTGCTGGTTTTAAGCATGAACGCGCACAATAGAGCTCAAATGCATTATATTATATCATTGTTGCCCTGGGCTAATGTGACTAACAAACTTGCTTGAGGATGTAATAAACAAAAACAATTCATTGGAGTAGGCTAGGGCATAACTCAGTTTTATGGACTCAAGCCTTCGTGAATTCTCCTTTGTAAATATTTAAGAACACTACAAGTACATTTTTCATCATTGACCTGAATATGGAAATAATTTATGTGTTCACTGGAAATGTTGCTATCATTAAAAGATTTCTTGAAGATACAGTATGGGTTTTTTACATACCATATAATGTATTATTGATAAAACTAAGTAAAACAGAGAAATCGTTTCAATATTATTTATTGTTTTATATGAATATAGTATTTTTCTTGTAATTTAAAAGTATGGTTAACAACGAACAACCCTGACTGACCAAAGGGTACTGCATCAGCGAGGATTATTAATACATTAATTCGAACCGATTTGGATGATATTAAAGGGCTACGATGGTGATTAGTTGGTGATCTTTATCGGATATTCTTCGTCTAGATCTTCACCTAAATTCTAATACTAAACCTAGCCCCCTGTCTTTCCATGGGTCACCTGTATCCACCAGCTCCCTGCCACCAGATGATGGGGTGGAAAACGGTCCTTCACTATGTTTACTTTTTCCCAGTCGCAATTTATGAACTTTTCGTTATATCTATCTCTATCACACTCTAGGTATATCAGTATCGATTGAAAGGGTACAACGTAATTTAGTTTTTGGCTGAATTAGAATAGGCCCTCTGATTCATTGAGCTCTGCGGTAGTTATGATGCTTTAGCAAATTGATACTACTTCCGTAGCGTCAGATTTTTTGGTTGAAATTCAGTATTAATTTTTTTTCTATTTAATTTATTGTTGTTTTTTTTCTCTTATTTATTTTATTTTAATGCACATACTTGCCAGTTTTATCTTAAGTGTTTTCGCAGGCCAGATAAGATAATTTTTTTGAAACAAGACCTGTACCCAATTTTCTGGGCTTTTAGCTTATCTATAGTTATATTTATAGTGTGTGTACGAAAAAAAAAAATTACATTAGGACCCACTGTAACGATTACACACAAACTGACAATGGTTAAGTTAATTCTTAGAATATTATCACGGACTGTGTTATGTACATGTTGATACCCATACACAATTACAAAACGTCTGGAAATGCACTCACGGATTAGAAGCTACGGAACATTAGCTAGCACACTCTCATTGTAATTGTAAATATTGCCAGCCCGACCAGCTCTCAGCCGGTGTACCATGCAATTACAGGAAAACGGTCAGTTGGTGTCACCAGCTTGCGCCGTATTAGTTAAACTTTATACGATTTCCAGAATCCAGGAAACCCAATTAGCAATATCATCCGGCTTGAGAGTGTAACGAGCCTGGAGAAGCTATAAGTGTCGCAGCAGTTTACTGTTAATTGCTGTTTAATTTACTTAAAACTCCTTTATAACGTCTCAAAACGACTGCTGTGGTTCAAAGGATGCTAATCTCACTAGATTTAATTAATATTTTTATTGACTGTGTACGTCTGCTCTGCAGTAAAAAGGGTTTAAGAAATTCATACTAAAGTCGGACAATATACACGGTTATTTTAATAATAAATTTATTATGCTGGTATAATCAATTTGTTGATACGCGTGATACATTTAACTAATAATGCCTGAGAATATACTTACAATTATTTATTGTTTACCAATTTCTCATTTAAAAAATCACAAATTGAGTTATGTGATATTCATAAGTCAAACAATTATTAGAAGGTAATGTTTGTAAAATTATATACCAATTCTACCAGATCTGACGAACCCAATCCAACTTTACCTGCCGATCAACGGACGAGGCTCAGGGGCCTTACCATGAGCTCTTATAGCAGTATTATTGCAGTTGAGAAAGCGAGACGCGTGTAGTGGCGTATCTACACGCGTCTCTTTTCCACAACTGCAATAATACTGCTATAAGAGCTCATGGTAAGGCCCCAGGACATGAAAGAACCCGGTAAGTGGCATTGGGCTCGCCCACCACCTATTATTTGGGACCAACTTTGTATTTGGCGAGATGATGGGGTATAATAATAACGCCTCTGCCTACCCCTTCGGTATTGGTATGTTTGTGCAATAATAATTTAAGGGATACAATTTCTTTGTTCTTTGCCTTTTGGAAATAAATAAACCGAGTTTTAATTCGAATTTTGTCTTTTATTAAACTTAATAAACATAATTTATTTTACGTATTAGAATTATCTTAATTATAACCTGAATTTGGTTTAGCGAATAAGATAACTCAACATTTATTGGTTCTGAAGCGGTACGAATTTCGCCGGGTCAGCTCGTCAATTATAAATTCTTGTCATGCATATCAGCAATCCATTCTATTTACATACATACAACCACGTCTGTTTCCCCGAAGGGGAAGGCAGAGGCATATTATTATGCCGCTTGCCGGGAACTTTTATGTTCGCTAGAGCCTTGTCTATTAATCGACAGGTGCACCACTTGCAGGTGAGCTTGACTAAGGCTCCTAAGATGTTGGTAGGACCATTTAGCACCCATTCTGTTTATTGTGTAATTTACATTTTAAAACCACGTATTTTTGGGGCATAATTTATACTAGGTGCTAATGTAAGCACAATAGCCAGGGCACAACACAATAGGCGCACAAGATTTAAAATAATCACCCGCGTCCAATTAACGGCTCATTAGACCAACAAAGACACAAAAGAAACAAATTAATCCAATTTGTGTGCGGTAGACTATAATTGGGTGGCGTAAATCATACATGAATGTGGTGTTTTTGTCCGAGTTTGTGCCTCCAGTGAAGGCTCGGAGCGGCTCGATATTGCCAAATGAAGATTTGTGGCCCTCAATAAAATACTATCGCTTTGTGCTCTAGAGTAAGCCATTGTCAGCCCCTAAATAGAATCAAGGGATAAAATAAAACGGAATATTGAACAAGGCTATACGTGCATTGTCATTCAGTATTTTCCATTTAATGTGTTCGATTGGATTAATGTATTATTTCATATCCGATTATGCTCAATGCTTTTGATTCATAGTAAATTGTATCCCGTTTATATTCATTATTAGTTTTATTACGGATTCTGTCCAAATTTATTATTTCTTTCGGAAGCACTTTAGAACGTCACTTAAATCAAAAAACGCTACTTCAGGAAGGGGGCTATGAGTTGAAGTTGGGATAAAAACCTGTAAGATTCTGTTTCCCACTAAATTGAGATAAAATAATCGCAGTTTCCTCGAGAATCCTTAGCGAGTAACCTATATTTACATAACGTTTGTTAGGTATATAGTATTAAAGAAGTCGGTGCATCCACGCTGCAGAGTAACATTTGGAAACATTGGTCAACAAAAAGTAACTGCAGTGTGGATGGACCGTAACAAATACCTACTCCGGAACACAAACATTATCTTTCCCACGAACCAAGTGCAATGGGCAGCACAGACTCACAATCAGGAGCTCGATTCTTCTATATTAAACATATTATATTCTTCTAAACCTTGGTATAGTTAAAGTTTTATGCAACTTACCGCTCTGTCGTTGTTTCCTATGTGCTCATTTGAATGTAATTTATGTCCGGGATGCCTTGAGCAAAGTAATGACAAAGCGCTAAGGTATGTACGGTCTTTGAAGTACCTGAACATTTTAGTACTATGGAGCGCAAAATTGTATTCGAATAGTAAGATTGTAACTTAATGAACTAGTAATTTTTTACAGTGAATAGTATAAAGGTATACAGCTTTATGTACCTACAATTTTAAAGTATTACGCTTGAAGGTGTTGTACGAATCAGACATTAATACGCGATATGCAAAAAGCTATTTGTATTTCTTTACGAGCCAAATTCCAACAAATTCTATAGGTGCTTCCGAAAGCGGTTGGTCTATAACTTATTACTTCCGTGTTTATTAGTCTGTGACTTTGTAGCGCTTCAACTGCGAATGATATTACATGATCCTTTTTAGAAATTACTGGATACGGTTCGAATTAAGACATAATTTACATAATATTTTATTTAGCCTTTGCATACATCTAATCTTCTTTTTTTAAAAGAAAATTACATTGAGGTTTATTAAGTTTTTGGAATCCCACTTATACCTCAAATGAAAAAGTTTGCATTTTACTATTTTACGAAGCTTAAAACGCTGCACGCCGATTGGTGATCATAAACTCGATTAACCCAAAGGATACTTTTTATAGTAGGAAAATACGATACCACTGAGAATATTAGTGAATTGTCATTCACTAAGGGAAAAGTTTAAAGAAATTGATATTTTAACAGTGGCGGGTCAATTTGTTTATGAAAACCTAGTATATATTCATGAGAATACTGATCAATTCAGTGAGAAAAGCTGTATACATATCCTAAACACATGGAATAAGCATAAATTAGTTGTACCTGCCACTAGACTCCAAAAGATAAAGAAATTAATTTAAGGTCAATGTGTGCGATTCTACAATAAAATCCCAAGCAATACAGCAATCAAGCCTAAATAAATTTAAATTAACAATAAAACGCACCTTTTATGAGACAGTTCTTCGTAAAAACTTTTCAATTCAATGTTTATTGCACTCCATAATGTTTTACATAAGGTCTTACATCTACACAAGTTACAATTATGGACCCTGTTGGGCACGGCAAACTTAGGAGAGAGGAAGCATACTAGGTCCGTTTTTACAATTTTACATATTTACATGCAACTTTTCAACGCATTTCGCAACTCGTTACTCTTAGTTAACATCAAACAGTTAAATTGACCGTCGATGACTAATGAAATACAGTGTACATTAATGAAAATAGGACCCCTATAAGAATAAGACCTACTGAATGCCATAAGGGTCCATCATTTCCCTTTTTATGAAAAACGAGAAAGATTTCGCGTGATGTTGCATTTTTAATCAAATTTATTATTAAGTAATATTTTAAGCAATTGTAAAATGTGTGAAGGTACTGAGAACTATAACTATGCATAATTCAAATTCAAAATATTTATTTATTGAAGATGAGACACAATATAAAGCCAAAGAAACCTTAAAACTATGAATAACACAATATATAACATTAAAGTAACACAGCTGCACTAAACGAAAAAAAAACGACGAATATCATTTTATACCCATTGAACGCTTCATAAAAAATTACAGATATTTTTTTGATTGAATCAATAGCATATAACAATCAATATAATTCGAAACGTACAAGTTGAGTAACTGATAATATATTCGAAATTTCTCCAACCATGACTACACTAATAACCAAAGCGACTTAATAAAATCTTTGAAATCGATACAAATGGGTAGAGTACCATTTTTTAATGTCGGTGTCGAATTGATAACATTTTATATGACCGTTGATATAGAGAAGACGAGGCAATCAACAAAATGTAAGCGTTCTAAATTACATTTTGGTTTCAGATCCCTAAAAATCCCGTCCCCAGTTCATCACGTATACAACTTCCCAGCAAACTCCATAAAACCCCAAATAACCCAGCGAAGCACGCAGATACTCAGTGCAACATTATATTTTACTTACTTACGTCTACGTGTCGTTATTAAAAGATAAAATTTCATAGCAAACTTTTATGAAAAGCATTAGTCACGATTTTGCGTCCGCGGTTAACAGTCAAAGTTCCTTCTTAATTTAAGAAAGTGATAAATTTTTACTATGCAGCCGACGCTTGCTTTCTGAAGTTAAGAATAATAATAATTTATTTTCTCTAAGAGTTTTACATCGTATGTAAAATATAAGTGGCGTTGGTTTGCCAAGATATAAATATATTAGATAGAAAATAAATATATTAGGTACGAAAGTATATTTTTGCATCTAGATATCATGCCAACCCCTTATTATTCCTCTAGAGGGCACAGGGGAAGGCAATGCCCCGCCCCGGACGTAGTGCGCCACAATAGGGGCGGTAAGTCCCATCTTTGAGGAGTGGCTGGAGAGGCGCCACGGCGTCCTCACCTTCCGCCTGACGCAGGTTCTAACCATGGCATGGCTGTTTCGGTAGGTTCCTGCACAGAATCAGGCGGGAGGAAACGTCCGGGTGTCACCATTGTGAGGATCGGCCGGAGGACACGGTGGAGCATACCACCGCGGTCTGCCCCGCTTGGGCGGCGCATCGACGTGTCCTCGTAGCGGCTATCGGCGGCGGCGACCTCTCGCGTTCGGCCCTGGTGGAGACCATGGTCCGGAGCGAGAGGGAATGGGATGCTGTTGCCTCCTTTTGCGAAGCAGTCATGCTAGCAAAGGAGGCGGCGGAACGAGAGAGGCAGAGTGCCTCTCGTCACGGATCCAGTCGCCGCGGGGGACGCCCGAGACGCCGGGAGCCGAGAGACGACTCCCGGCCACCGTAGGCGCTGGCTTGTGGGCGGTGGGTAATGGGTAACTCGCCGCCCTTCCGCCAACTATAGGCGACAGGCCGCGTCGACGGCGCGTTCGTGTTCCACGCGCGCCTCAAAGAGATGTCAGCACACTGAGGGGCCCCTGGGGAGGGGGCCAAGTCTGCCGGGGTTGCGGGACTGTTCGAAAGAGTTACCGCGGCCTTGGTGTTACAGGCTCAAGAAGGAACATGAATGGTTTTTAGTCAGTAAAAGTCTGACACACCCTTCCGCTTCACCCACAGCGGAAGACGGTCATTTGATGATTTTCCATCCGAAAAAAAAAAAAAAAAAAAAAAGGTGTCGCCTTGCTGTTTAATTTTTTTGGAAAGGCCTATGTTTAGCTGTTTGTACCTTCGTTGGTACTTCATTTGTGTACATATAATTTTTATCATAACATTAAACTTTTCGGTTATTTAATTTATTCAGAAAGGCGTTTACGTGTTACCCTACATAAGAGTCGTTTAATTTTCGGACCTACATGGTTCTGTTTCCCACCGCCAGCTTAACCAGTCAAGCAACCGTTTTTCATATTAAAATGACATTCAATAGACAAAATCATTTATTCAAGTTGGGCTCAACAGAGCTCTTATGAAAGTCAAACTTGAAAACTAACGCACCCAATCAGCGGGCGGGAGCTTGATCGTAAAAGAACGGGCAAGAAATTCGTCTAGGTTGGTTTATTGCTCCCGCCAGAACATTCCTTTTTAGATTTTACGCCACCTCATATTTTGATAATGTCTTTCGATTTCATTTAGCTATTGATCATACGTATACAAAAACGTATTTGAATATGTTACAAGTGGATATTTTAAACTTATAAGCAATAACCCACAGAGAATATTTTGCGTTAAAGTATTTTTTCCTCGTTGCGAAATAAGTTTCTAACACCGCACAAATAATGCATTTCGTAGCGCAGGCACGCAAATGCTATTCGGGCTGAGTAATAGCCGCTGTATTATGTTCATGGAAACAGGCGGGTGCGTGTAGAAATGCTCTTATTAGCGGTTAGCATTTAATAATGGGAACAACAGGGCGATTAGCTGATAAATGAATTGTCAGCCGCAGAAGATTAAATGCTCCTGTTGCGTGGTGTCTCGCCGCCTGATTCAAATTGATGGATCTACCGCACATGTTGGGGATAATAGATTCATTACATTGTATGTGTTAAATTGCTTACGAGTATAATATAGTTGTTGGCAACATAATTCTATGTGGTTTATACAACTTTTTACTAATAATATTAGCTTAAACAATCTGAAATACCGGCTCCAGATCTTAAACGAAATGCTTTACATGTGTTTTACTTAACTGCATAACACTTTCAAATCGATTGACACCTAAACGTTGTGCATGCCAGTATCTTAAGCCAAGGAGGTTACATTACATATTTTGTGGAAGGTACAGTAGTGAGTTTAATTTTTTTGTGGTTTTGATAGCAAACATTCTAATTTGTGTTTGATATGTACTAATAATATATTTACACAAAGAACAAAACGCGTTACTAAGTATTGAATCAGTCTCTGGAACAATTCGAGTAGAAAACATACATACATATATTCACGCCTGTTTCCCCAAAGGGGTAGGCAGAGGCATATTATGCGCCCACACTTCGCAAATTATATAGTTGGTCCCACGTAATAGGTGCCGAACCTATTGCCGCTTACCGGGCACTGTTATGTTCGCCAGAGCTTCGTTCGTTGATCGGAAGGTGCACCACTTGCAGGTGAGGTTGGCTCGGGCTCCTTAGGTTTAACTAACAAGTAATTAAACAGCGTCCTTCCTCCTCTCTCCTACACTATGCTGTGCCCAACAGGGTCCACAATTGATACTTTTGTACCTAAACTACCATCCTGTAACACATTGTTGGAACGCAATAAAGTATTGAGTAAAGTATTGAGTATTGAGGTCTTGGTAGGATCCCTATAAACTTTTTTAAATAAATACTTAGGTATTACAAGGTTATGATCATCATTCTAACATTATCCCGGTTGTGTCCTAGATTTACGCTTAGGGCCCAGGGTTTGCTCATTGGTCCAACCATGGTTGGACTTATTTCAATTATTACACCAAGCGACTGCTGTCTGACCTCCGCAACCTAAAATAATATGTCACTTTTGTATTTAAACAAACGTACAGTCAGCATGTTAATAAGTAATCGTTGATCATAATCACAAATAGTTTATTTATTCTGGCGTTACTTTGCGGAAATCCATTGTAAGCAAGTGATGGATTAAAAATATCTTTGTAACAATTCCCGCGCTACTATAATTTCCCGAAAAATCGAGAAACTATTCAATACGATAGGTGTTGAATAGTTTCTCGATTGAACGAGAGAAACTCTCGTTTCAGTGTTGGTCGTGAAGACATCTTTGTTCTGAGGCTCCTTTATTACTTGAAGAGGCCCTGTGTAAAGGCGAAACATGTGTCATGTTAAATAGTTTCTCGAATTTTCGGGAAATTATAGTACCGCGGAAATTGTTCCAAAGATATTTTTAATCCATCACTTGATCACAATCACATTCAATTGACCCTGCATTACTGTAACATTATTTTAAGTGGCGTGCTTAAACACACGACTTAAATTGGCATCAATGTCTCCTGAAGCTTGTATACAATAATATCCCGTGAAAGTCCGCTTTAACAATAAACGCCTTCACAAAAAAGAACTGATGATTTCAGTCATATAAACCTAATACGTTATGGCAATTCTTTATTATTATTTTTCAATACAGAATCCACGTAATACTGAAATAACGATACTTCTTATTTCAATAGCGCAGTCTCTTCAATGTAGCAACTTTTTATTTTCCTATACATAGTGCCTCATGTCTTTGTATCACATTTTATGTTAAAATAACTCAAAAGCTGATGGCATAAAGCACATATTCTGAAGACTTGTGACACTGTCGCCCGGTGCACTCCGCCGGTGAATTTTGTACCACACTTTGACTTTGTATTTTCTCACCGGATATTGCAGTGCTTCTTTTCAATATCCTAAGGTACTTCATCTTCCCGAGTATAAGATCAGTAATATAATTCATGGCGAACAAGGCTTGTCGGCAATCTAATTTTTATCCGGCTTTGATACGAGGAGAAATTATATTTCAAAGTCTAGTAAAGCACTATGGATACCGTCTCATAGATTTTTAAACCTTTCGCCTTTCAGGGCATCTATATCGAAATTTATATTTATTACAAACTGATAGTTTGATTTGATAATCTCAGCTTATTAATGTCCCATTTTTGGGTTAAGGCCAACATTTTCACAAACTAAGGTAAGGGATCCTTAAGTTATGTCTCACCACATAGACCTAGTTCAAATTTGCGGAGACGACAAGAATGAGGCGCCTTGCTGTTAGACTTTTTAAGCGTCGCTTTAAGGGTCCTAACAAACACCTTGCGTGAATTGTTTTCTACCTTTTCTTTTTGGATGGAAAATCATTAAATAAACGTCTTCTGCTGTGAGTGAAGCATGAGGGTGAGTCAGACTTTTACTGACTAAAAACAATCCGTGTTCCTTCTTAAACCTGCTGTATCCCGGGGCCGCGGTAACACTTCAAGCAGTCCCGCAACATTGCTGTTAGATTTTTTCAAGCCGCCAATTTTTTCATTGGCAGGCTATAATTTGGGTATACTCCAAACTTCTACTTTTCATGTACAAGGATAATCAGGACCAACAGCTGCACGTTTTTTCCAAGGAGGAAATTATCGCTTTCAAATGTCACACAAACGGTCACCAAACTAAGAACTCTGCTCTTTGGAAGCGATGAAGACTAGAATTCGGAGCACACAGATAAGGCTTTATTTAAGATATCTTCTATACCTTTCTATAACTGTTTCCATTGTTATATAAAATAATATATACTTAATTGTCTTTAAGATCAACCGCATCATTTAGATTCGTCAAATTTTTACAATCTAACTATTTAGATTGTACTTCTATAAGTACAATTTTTATTAACAACAATGAAAGAGATGAGCGGTACCATAATCAAGAAATAAAAGCTAAATGTCAGACTTGTCAAGGTTTGTCAGTTAATCTGTCTGTTGTGCTTTTCTTCTTAAGATTTGTCAGTCTGTGTTAGTATATTTTATAATAATAAGATCTAAAATCACGATCGGAAACATGTATAATTTATAAATAACAAAGAAATTGTATTGCATGTTTGTATAACGCCAAAATATTGTGCATGTCTGGTCGACAGTTAGTTTTTTTCTATTTGGCCCCAAACAAATACCATGTCGGACGTGCTTAAATGCGTAGTCGGAAATAGTTATTTGTTTGTGAAAATTGAACTTTGTTTCCATTTTGTGTTTGTTTACGAACTATACTCCGTTTTTTCTGTATCGGTTATACTCGTATTGGGAATGAATTGAGGCCGTTACACGTTTTGGTAAAAGTCGTAAATACTGGTGATGCTTTTGTTTTTAGTTTTTATTTTGTAATCATCTCTTATCTTATTTTTTTTTTTTTTTGTTTTACGTCGGTAACAAAATGCGTTTACGCACTACCTTCCGGCCAAAGGGGGACCGAAAGGGGGTGTGGGACTCACCACCGGCAGACGCGACTGCCAGCAGTAATACCCACTTAAAATCATCCGACGACGCCCGCCGCTTGTTGAGAAAAAGGCGGGGGCCAGTACCTGGGTTGCAGCGTCTGACACCCCGCCTGCGGCCAACGTCCCCCGGACCAAAACCGGGAGGACCTCCTCAGAGAGGCGCAGTGGACGCGCCCCCCCTACCTCCTTGTGCGACCATAGCGTGTGTGGCCGACTTCTCGGAGGGTCTGTCGTTAGACAGCAAGGGCCCCCTGCCCCCACTGCCTAAGACCCTCCTGGCGCTGCTTGACGGGCCCTCCTGGCCCGCCCGCTGCGCCCTCCACAGGTCCCTCTTAGTTTCTCCCCCGGTAGTCAGTACTAAGGGCACCCAGAGTCGTCGGTCTCTGGGTGTTACCTTTTCCCTGGCGCCTCCTGCGCCCTACCGGGAGGTACTCAGCCCCCCCACTACGACAAGGTGGAGACCAGTCGGGGTGGAATCATCTCTTATCTGCCTGTAGTGAATGGTCGCGTTAGTATTAAGTTACCTTGAATTTCATGAGTGGTCCATCGGTCCCCATATTAAATAAAGCATTGATGTAGTAGGCGGTTTATGTCTGAAACAATTTAATAATTCATACACCTAATGGATTTTGTTCGTCTCAAAGTATGTCTAAACAGCCAGCGATAAAAAAAATAGATTCAAAAAGTTTTTACGCATTCGTCTGTTTAATTTCACGATTAAATTGCTAGCAGCAGTTCACTGTAAATGTAATGTAAATTATAAATTGGAAAATAATTTAAAAAAAACTTTCATAATCACATTTGATTTTGTTCATTTAGGTAATAAAAAATCAAAGTTTTAAAACTATTTTCAAATATCTTACTATAAGAAAAAGAGTTTCGTTCAAATCTTTTTAATCTAGTTTTTATTTCACGATTATATTGCCAGCATCTGTTTACAGATTGCAAGAAGTAGACAAGCTGTAGTAACTCCGTCAAAAGGACAAACTTATAATGACGCCCGGCACCAACCCGCAAACGAAGAAGACACCACTAAGGAATTTCAGTAATTTATTGACTTTGCGCTCACTATCTGAACTTTCACGACTGTAAAGTGTCTAAGGATATCCTGAAATGTATTATAAAATGGTAAATAAATAAATAATTATCTTACAATCACAACGATTATTTAGTTCCAAGATGATATGGTTATTAAAAGACTTGTATTATAGATGTTAAATAACGGATAAACATACATAAATACTTTATTCTTTACATATACATGCTTAAGCATAACATATTTATGAAATACCAAAACAAATATTTATTTTAATGCACACAATAATAATATTCTAAATCAATAAAACTAAAAATATCTCCAAATAAAATCAAATTAACATCGAAATGTCGAAAGTAATAGTTAATCAAAAGAATTTCAATACTTAAAAAAATAAAAATTACTATATTCTGCTAAATGTTTATTTTGCTGAATATAGTAATTTTCATAATTATTTCATAATATAGTAATGTTTATACATACATACAATCACGCTTTTTTCTCCGGTGGGGTACCTAAGCAGAGGCGTATTATAAGCTCCTGTCTCGCTATTTTATGGTTGGTCCCACTTTTTAGGTGGCGAGGCTATTATCGATTACCGGGAACTTTTATACTTGCCAAAATCTAGTCTTTTGATCGGCAGGTACACCGCTTGCAGGCGAGGTTGGCTAAATAAATAAAACTACTAATCGTGTCGTGTGGTACCGGTCTAGAATAGTGCCACTCATTATCATCTCACAGGGAGTCGTAAGAGTCGACGGAGAGAAATCCTATCGGGTGATGGGCAGCAGCGTCAACCTGCGTACAGGCTTGAAAACCGATCACCAACCCGCCTTTTTTTTATATTTACGTCGGTAACAAAATGCCTTTACGCACTGCCTCCCGGCCAAAGGGGGACCGAGGGCTCACTGCGGCAGACGCGACCGCCAGCAGTCCTACCCATTAAAATCTTTCGACAACGCCCACCGCTGTTGAAAAAGGGGTGGGGGGCCAGTTCCAAAGTAGCGGGGTGTCAGAAGTAAGCTTCTGACACCCCGCCCGCAGCCAACGTCCCTCGGATCAAAACCGGGAGAACTTTCCCAGAGAGACGCAGTGTCTCGCGCCCATCCTACCTCCTTGTGTGATCATAGCGTGATTGGCTGACTACTCGAAGGGTCTATAGTGAGACGGTAAGAGCCCCCTGCCCCCATCGCTTAAGACCCCCCTAGCGCTGCTGGACGGGCCCACCTGGCCCGCCCACTGCGCCAACGGCGTAGCCGGAGAGAGAGCGGATCCCGATCCCTCTCCCGCTCTCTCTCCCGCTCCGCGGCCTCCTTCTGCGACATCACCATTTCGCAGAAGGAGGCCATCGCCTCTCAAGCCATCCCGCTATCGGCCATCATTCGCATGATGGTCGGCGGCGAAAGAGCGACTCCACCCACGCCGGGCACTCCACCAACGTGTGCTGCGCAGTCACAGTGGTGGCAGCACCGGGTCGATTCCCCCCTGGCGACGTCACAAAGATACTTCCCGAAGCACCCGTGCCTGGAAAGCACCTGCGTGAGACGGAAGGACATCGACCCCCACCGACGACCGACCCATTGTTCGATGATGGGCCCGACCGCCGCGAGGATACGGCACCTCCAACCGACAGCACCTTCGGCACTCCCAAAGAGCTGCCGCCGCTATGCGCCCAGAACCTGCGTCTGGGCTTCTCGACGCCACGGCACCACAATGTCCGGTGCTGGGCGGAGACCCTGGTTTCGGGATTGCGCGCACCGCCAGTACATCACCAACCCGCCTGCTCAGCGTGGTTACTATTAGATACCTGCAATATAATGTAACATATTGGGGAAGCCAAAGTTCAGCAGTGGAATATAAGGCTGATATGACGACTATGGCAATTGGCACCAAAAAATAACACTAAAATCGTCTCCCGCCATTTCATTCGTATTTGCATTTAGCTTGTTGTTGTAGACGTAATTTGTAGTCGTGAGGAGACGAGAAATTATTTCAGTTGATTGCCGGTCCCCATCGTAGTCGTCTACGCTCAAGTTGCAGATGGTCATTTGTCATTTTACAGCAACAATTTGTGTGCAAACACTAACATTCCTTCCTTGTTCCTAGAACCATAGTATTTCTCCTCCTCTGCTGGCGCTTATCGAAACGTAGTAAAGGTTTTAAGCATTGATAGGATAAAACTACCTAGTATCATGAACTGCAGGACTTTTTCGTGACAACGAAAAAAATCCATAGAAAGTTACAACTAATTAGTCAGAAATATTGTGATAATGTTAATAGGTAGATAAATTATAAGAAATGAAAATAAATAATAATAATAATAATGCAATATATATAAACATGACAGAACAATTTAGAATAAAAAATATAATGACACAATAATAATTTAATTTTGTAATGTATAACATAAAGTATATTAATGTTGTCAACCAACCAATCAATCAATCAAAAATCTTTACATTCATAAACTATTACATAGTAGATATTTGAAAACATCAAAATTCAATATAAATATAAAAAACAATCGAAATATTATTACACTGAAATCACAAAGCTCCGATTCACTTACATGCAACAAAACAAATATATAACAAAAATATTTAAGTGAAAGTGAATCAAATCCCAGTTTCGAGCCACCGCTCTGTAAGAAGAACTGGCAAGAAACTCACAGGTTATGCTCTTTTAAATTTATCAATTGGTTTGGTAGTTTAATTACAATCTTCATTTGTCTGTAAAGTAATTGTATTGTAAGTGTATTGTAATTTGTAATCGTGACAAGACGAGACATTATTTTAGTTGTTTCTAGAATCATAGTATTTCTCTTGAACCTATTAAGCGCTCTATATGCATATAAGAACGATAAAAATTGTATTGAAGTGCGTTTACTCAAAATATAAAAAAACCCTTGAAAAGTATTAATTAACATTAAAATAAGTATTTATAAGTTAAAATAGTAAAAAATAACGCTTACATGTCATTACTAGGTTTTTAAATTGTTAACTTGACTTTATGAGACAGAGAAATGTGCACTGGTTTCGGTGTTTAATATCTTATAATATTGCAATTTTTAACGTTGTTGTTTTTTATTGTACTAAGCATGCGTAGTTTAGGAGAGGAAAGAAAAGGCCCCCCTTAATAGAACTGTTAGACATAACTTTTTAAAAAGTGTCCGTTACTTGGATTTGAAATGGGACAGACGTATTTATGTTGAGCTTTTAGTAAGTTATGCCAACTATTAATCAGTGTTATCAATACAATTTCTCGAGCTTTTTGCTAATTATCTTTTTAAATATTCTACCATAGAGAAAAAATAAAGCGTACCGGTTTCCACAGTTTCAATGCATGACATTTATTAATACATAGATATATTATAGTAACATTGCACATGTTAATATTATTAGTACAGTATTACACGATTATTAAATTATAACATTTTTAATAAAAAGGTAACACCAGGGTGTTAAACAGGTTTAATTTTCGCTTGCGACGAGACAAATTTCCTGCCATGGGCAATGTAGTAGTTTACTTTTCCTAAAATTGCTGAAATTAAGTGAAATAGGTGAAAACATTAATATAAAAAAATGTTTTAAAATTCTTATAATCTGTTAGTATTTTTCAGTTGTAGGACCGGACTAATTTGAAATATGGAAATATTATTTTTAATTATGTTATGAAATATTTTACTAATTTTTAGCTTTATGTAAATTTATTTATCTTTGAATGTCTAGATCGACCGGCTATAGCTATGTACTTTCGCTCTGAATTTTTAGTCTTATTCGGCCGGAATATGATATGAGCTGAGTGTAGATAGATCCGTCTTTAGGTTTTCTTTGTAAATAATTAAACTGTCTGACTGTTTTATTCCACTCGCACAAATAACCCTTCTAGAATATTTATCTAATTCTAAACAATTTATACAGAGAACCTACGTCTCTATAAAACATTCTTAAGGCCGTTCCCTCTCATTTCCATATGACTTTTAGAACCAACCATATCATTTTATATGAACTCATATCAATGAACGTAAACATTGGCATGAATAAGTATGGTTTTACGATCAGGACGATAAACCATCGGAGATGGTCATTACACGGTGGGACCGTTGGTCGTCCGAGAACAGTTTAAAGTTATGATAGTTTATATAGTAGGTATAAGTTATATACAAATAAACCGGCTCAGTTTAACTAGTCTGCATGAATATGAATGGGTAAGAAAGATCTGAGGAGCCCAAGCTAACGTCACGTGCAAGTGGTGCAAGTGCCAAACAACGGACAAGGCTCTGGTGAACATAAAAGATAAGCGGCAATAGGCTCGCCACCTATTACGTGGGACCAACTATATAATTGGCGAAGTTTGGGCGTAAAATATGCCTCTGCCTACCCCTTCGGGGAAACAGGCGTGATATTATATATGTATGTATGTATATGAACTATTATTAGAATTGCTAGTATAACAATCTCGAAGAAATCTCAAGGTCAACGTATATGTTATATGAGGTAATATATTAATTACACTTGAGACTTGGATAACTAGTGTACATAAGAAACCTTATACTAGTTACTTTACTTTGTTTAGCAGTGTCGCACTATAACACCCTCATACCACTGTAGCCTAATAGTATGAAGCTTACTTTATGGAGGTAATTAAAGCTTTCAGGGCTGTAAAGGCAATTCAGTACTTTCAGTAACGACAAAATTTTCAAGGAGGCTTTCGCTTCAAAGATCGCCTGTTCGATTCCCACGCGGAAAAAAATATTTGTGGGTACGGAAACAGTCTTGTTCTTCATATGACAAAGTGTATTTACAAAACCACTCTACCTACCGTAACTAATCTCTCCCGTAGAACCTTGGAGAGTCAAAATAATGTACATTAAGGTGGAGAGTTATGTGACATCACTAAAATTGTGCTTAGAAAAAGATGTGCTTTGAAAAATTTGATTGTTCTTTGTCATCTTGTACGGAAATAATATGAAAAAAAATAGTTATAAAGCTACATCATAAAACACATGAGAACGTGTGTAAAAATAAAATAACCCGTTTAGTTTCTAAATATTACTTATGTTAAGTAGCGTCTCGTCTTTTTTCGGCCTTTTTACTTTCAAGCTAATAATCGCAAGTCGTTCTTAATGACTCCAAGTTATAAGTAGATTAAATACCGAATAGACCGTTTGGTTGTTTTCACCAATTTTTTATGAATTTTTTTATATGTCAATGCACGAAATCCATCTGGAATCCCCTCAGCCGCGGGCGCGTAGACGCCTTGCTAGGCTTCTGAAAATCAGCGACATCCACCGTCCCCTTAAACATACTATAATACAGTCACACAATCAATTATTTCAAACTAAGAATTACTTAAATGCTATTTTACAAGTCTCATTCCTTGCAATTTTATTAGAACACAACCGGATTTCTTTTCATAGCTCTAAATTAAATTTCACTATCTGGATCAATAACAATTGTACAATAACACAAATCTTCAAATCTAAAGACATCTGAAATGAAGAACCTTTGTAGAGAATTTAGATTATTGGGTCGAACTCAGCAGTAATATACTGCAGCCAACATGGCGGATTACTATTGCAGAGGTTTATATTGTACAGATTTGGCAACAGAAGTATTGGGATCATATTGCGGCTGAACCTGACAGTAGCTGCCGTAGCAAGATTCTATAATCTTAGGACATTTTTATAGGAAATATGTGCCTAAAAGCCAAAGCGATTAAATATTTATTTATATTATTAGTTACAGGCGTGTTTGCAATTAAATCGAGTCAACGTGAATTTTTGAAAAATTTAATAGAACATGAATGTGTAATAACGGTGGATTATTAACCGTTAAGTGTTTCTGAACAAACATAAGTGTTGGTAAATGAACAAAAGAGTATTCTTATATTTGGGATATGTGTGTGTGCGTGCTAATTACGTACTAAGCCCCCGCTGTCCGTCCATCACTCTGTCCGTCGCCATGACACCGTAAAGGTAGACATTTGACACACATAGTAGATTGGCGTCTCGAGAATAATAATACATGACTAATAATACAATAAGAGAAGTGTGATTACGATTTGTTCGGTTAAATCTTATATGGTAGGAACATCGTTTGTGTGCAAATCCATCTCATCATCATCATCCTATTAGCCTTATGAAGTCCACTCCTGAACATTTGCCTCCCCAATAGATTATTTACATTCTATAGGGTAATTTGCTCATAGTCACCACGCAATGAACCCGCCTGGGTATCAATTCCCACTTAAATATTTCTTTTTAAATTGTGTCTTGATGTTTAGTTTTGTGAAATTAACTATAGTTTTTAACCTAGCTAATTAGCTTAAGTGGTTAGTTGAGTTCTTAATTTATAATAAATAAATTTAAAAAAACTACGTGATGTACAAAAAGTGAGGAAATCATAAACCCCTGTCATCACATGTCTTGTACGACATTATACGTATTTAGGGATATCAGCGATTATTTTATGAGCTGCGATAACCAGCTTAACTTCCAACGTCAAAGCATCTCAACCTAATATATTTTCAAATTACCCTCATGCGTATTTCGAGTGTGTAATTCGCTTCACATAACAACCCAAGTTTTATTACTTGTGCTCTTACTCTGTTCTCGTTGTGATTTACTGAAATTTTCCTTAAGGAAATGTATTGAATTCGAATAATAAGAACACCTTTGATCTTTGAAACAAAAGCTGTATTATTAAACATTGTAATCTTTGTAAGTGGGGCGTACAAAAATGTTCGTTTTTATTCATCAAAACATAATGTCTTGTTATGAAAACAGAAGACTGAATAAAACGTTATTTTTTAAGGAAACGTGTCCAAAAGTCGCCTGTCGAAAGATTCATTTTAATTAAGTTTTTCCGCAAAAGCGGTGGCGGAGCGTGGCCTTTTACTACCAATCTTCATTAACATTATAAATCCTGTGTAGAGCCAGTCGCTATGACAGTTAGAAAATGTTTAAGCAACTCGCCAACCAACAAAAGTATTTCATTTAGGTAGTGTGGACTTGAAAATTAATTAATGTTACATACTAAGCATTTTGTAAATCCGACGTATAAAGAGCATCTAATTAAACTAAGTGTCACGAGCAGAGCTGCGTTAATGTTGCAATAATATGTAAGTAAAGCCAACATTTACCATAATGACGATAATATTATTTATTTTGCTTAAAGTATAAATATAAGGAACTTATTTAAGTTACACTTAAAGCAATTGGAAGTGACTCAGCTTGTACTGGCAAGATAAAATTTTACTTTGAAGTAACTTACGTATTTTTGCAAAGAAGTCATCTCTAAGGAAACTATTAATAAATGTTATAAATAAGTACACGATTTTGGATGGCCTTACCCGATCGAATCTAATTCTGTCCTAAAATAATATAGGTACTACTTTGAAAAACTTGTTGGATTTAAATCCATCGACGTTTAAAATTAGACTATGGAGTAAAACAAAGTCAGAGGATTAATTATTCCGGAAAAATTGTGCGTTACCAAGAAATTATATTCTTTAAATCCAAATAGTGATTCATAAGGGCGAGAGTTTCGGGGAAAAGACAAAAAAACAATACGATCTTGTTGTACACGAATAATATCAGCAATTGACATTTTTAATTACTTATTGTTACGACCGATTTGGCGTGGAGGTCAGTATACCTGCACTTCACTCCAGAGGTCGTGGGTTCGATTCCCACACAGGACAAATCTTTGTGGGCATGAACATGAATATTTGTTCTGGTCTGGGTGTTTTTCTATGTATATTAAGTATGTATTTACAAAAAAAAAAAAGTATTTAAGTATGTTTATCCGTTCTTTAGTATCCATAACACAAGTTCTTAGTGATACTTATCTTGGAACTAAAGAATTGGTGTAATTGTAAGAGAATATTTATAATAATTTATTATAATATTGTGACTTTGTTTAAATGCATTACTCATTACAAGAATATACAATTGAAAATTGAACACAAAAACACAAATGATGAGTTTATTTCGCTCACGTTTATATCTGCAACGGGCACAATTTGTTTTCTTTGAACAGAACTCAGTATACCGACAAAAGGCTGATAAATTTACAAGAAACGCTCGGTTTGTTTCCTCTAATAGCAAAGTTTTGGTTTGTTAGAAGACAATACTGACGCAAGAACAACACCCTTCTAAAGTTCCGCAGCTTGGCAGCTTTCCATTTTATTTATCTATTGATATTACTTAGCACTTGCTGGTTGCCTTTAAGGCTTAGAATACATTGATAAAGCTCATAACTTTATTTGTTTACATGAACGAAGTGGTTCAAAACAGTAAAGACTGATGAACTGAAACATCCAACTACTACGGAGAGTACTCTGAAGAACTTTTCGAATCCTGCTCTCTTATTTCCTTTTACATGTTGGTCTAAGGAACTGACATCATACTGGCTCACTATGATATTATTAGGTACATTTGACCCAAAAATTGGTAAGTCGTTACTCCGTAAGACCATTCGACTTAGAAATTCTTAAAGTCGAATATAAGTGACTTTTAAGCGGAAAGTAAAAAATTAAGGCCATGAGTGGGTTCGTGGTGCTTGTTTTTAAATAATTTATTGCTATTCAATTACTCGTTAAAATATATGCAATAAGTAAAGTAAAAATACTATTTTCCAAAATAACAATTACTCGATTCTACCCATCTCAAGTAGTCCCTTTATTTAGTAACAATCCTTTACATCCAGAGGCTACAAAAGGTCGTCAAATATTTTGTAGGATTCTATATGTGCCGATATGGGCTTGTAACAGTTCATAGAAACTGTCAAGACGGGATGACATGGGCTGGGCTGTAATTGAATATCCGAGGGAACTCGATAATTGCCTTTAGGACGCCTTCAAGATACGGAGTGAAGGCGGTCTTCTGACCCTATTGTGATTGTCAAGATGTTATATTTAATGCCAACACTGTTGCGATGAAACTACTTAGACTGACATTAAACTATTGAATTTTAAATTGGATGGAGGTGTCTATTAAATCAATTAAGTCTTCCATGTTATTCCATTACGATTAAGGTACATACATACTATCACGCCCGTTTCCCCGAAGAGGTAGGCAAAGGCTTAGGGTCCTAGCAGGAGCCAGTAACTGGGTTGCTGCGTCTGACACCCTGCCCGCAGCCGGCGTCCCCCGGGCCAAAACTAGGAGAACCTCCTCAGGGAGCAGGATCTTGCTGTCTAACCATAAACCCTCCGAGAAGCCGGCTACACACGCTATCGTCGCACAAGGAGGTAGGAGGAGCGCGTCCACTGCGCCTATCTGAGGATATCCTCACAGTTTTGGCCCGGGGGACGTCGGCCGCGGGCGGGGTGTCAGACGCTGCAACCCAGGTACTGGCCCCCGCTTTTTTCTTAATAAGCGGCGGGCGTCGTCGGATGATTTTTAGTCGCGTCTGCCGGTGGTGAGTCCGACACCCCCTTTCGGTCCCCCTTTGGCCGGAAGGCAGTGCGTAAACGCATTTTGTTACCGACGTAAAAAAAAAAGGTACCGGCCCTCCGCCTTTCCACAAGCGGCGGGCGTCGTCGGAAGATTTCAGTGGATATTAATGCTGACGGTCGTATCTGCCAGTGGTGAGTCCAAAACACCATCTTGGTTCCCCTTTGACTGGGAAGCTGTGCGTAAATGCATTTTGTACCGACGTATTCTTATACACAACGTTTAAGGTATCAGGATCATCAACCCACAGATGTCCTCATAGGCTTCCTTCAGAAAACTCCAGCAAGAGCACGCGACATTTATCTGGGCCTGTGTCCATCTGACGTGTGTGTTAATATGTTAATGAATGAAAACCAAAAACCAAACAAAACTGAGAACCAAAAAAAGCTCAGAGAACGTTAAAATTTATCACAAGTTATCAAGAGAGCTTCTTTGTTTAAAGACAACCTCTCACGCCGGGCAAATACAAATGGCATATGAGCTTTTTACAATTTATGGAAACTGTCATGTCGCAATGACATGGGCTGGCCGGAATCGAATTTCCGAGGGGACCCAATAATTGCCTCCAAGACACTGAGTGGAGGAGGTCCCCACGACAGTGTTTAGTTAATGGTAGTACAATTTTACATCGGGTCCTTAAAAATATGGACACTTTCTGTCTTGTAAAGAATACTAGCTAAGTACTTTGTTTGTGTTAAGAGTTTTAAGGAGGTAATTAATTGTTTTATAGAGGACTTCTAGGTTCAATCTGCCACCAAATGAAAGCGCTTTACACGATACTGTGTTTCAGTACAAATGTCAGCAATCGAACCTGAGTCATCATGCGAGCTTCGTTGGTTAAAGACAATCCTTTACCCCCGGCGGGCGGTTACAAAAGGCATATCAGCTTGTTACAATTCATGGAAACTGTCATGTCGCTATGACATAGGCTTGCCGTAATTGCATATCCAAGGGGACCCGATAATTGCCCCCAAGACCCGGAGTGAAGGAGGTTCCCACAACCGTGTTTTGTTTATTATAATACATTTTTCATCTTGTCCTTATAACTATGAACACTTTCTATACTGCATTTCTTTGTCAGTGAGTATAGAAACTGCTTGCTTTGCTTTGCTTTGTGTAAGGGTTTTTAAGATATTACTGCTACAAGGTGATACTTTTTTTTCTGACGGAAAACAAGTACCGTATACTGCGTTCCAGAACAAAGGTCAGTTAGCGAAACTACTGGTCATATGAGACGAAAGTATATCGATCCATCGGATTGACGAGCGCAATACAAATTAATTGTTGCGGACGACAGCTGGGAAACAGAAAACAATAGAATTCTATTTCTGGATACATGTGGCTGGATCACTGTGCATTTAAGGCACCAACATGACAACAATACGACTTCAAGTCACTGCATTCGCAATAATAAACTTATAATAATTTATAAATTTTGATTTAAATATCCTTTGATTTAATCAGTTCAAAACTCTGCATCGCCAACAATTTTTATTGTTATTTTGTTTGATCATTTCACAAACACAGAAACATGACATAATAAATCCAAATAAATACACTTAAAACAAAGATGGTTACTAAAAGTACCGAGCATTTTCATGCTTTACGTAGCCACGTATTGCCTGCGCATTAAAGGAAATAAAAATAAAATTCAAAGGGTCTAATATTGTTGATGGTAGCTTGTTCGTGATGTTTTGAATATTTTCTAATGGAGAGCATCACTTTTGCCCAAGTATGCTGTTAGGTGGTTTTACCTGACTCGTAATACCATTTACAGCATTTTTAAATGATTATAAATACACACAAAATAATAATAAGTAGAACATTTATTTGGTACAATCACATAAGTACCAATGTTTTCTTAGCCCAAAAGCAACTTAAAATCAAATTGTACCAAAAAGATACGCATAATGTCGCAACAAACATTATCACATTTGACTATTATTCGAGACCCTTCATAACTTGTTGTTGAACTTATACTCATTACTTGTTTTGTATTTCTCTTTATTTACATTTTTTCTCTTCAAATTGTTTCTGGAAACTACTATATTTAAACGTCAACAAAGACTTCGCAAATCCATAGTTTGGCCGTCCAACTTCGACATGGATTGGCAGTTTCAATCAATTGTGATACTTAAGAACACGACCAATATGTAAATTTTGTATTAATTAGTAATTCAAGGAAGAAATATCACAAACCAGATGTACGAATACGCCTCATTTTTATTTAATAACTTTTTGAAGATTAAAGTGTTTTCTATATGCCCGAGGACCACCTCCTGATTATCCACTCTTGGTCCACTACACCACTCTTCTATCAGCAGACTGCTTTCGACATCATTACAGTGTCACAACTCAAAAAAGTGGTTTCCTCTGTCATCTTGGAATGGCTAGTGCGAATCAATATTTAAATAATTTATATCTTAAGTTTTAACCCTTTGTGGGTACAACTTTTTGTTATAAATTTATGTTGACCACCATTCGTAAACAACATCTTGGCGCAGTAATTAAATAACATAAAATTTAAGTAGCAGATTTTTTTATATATGATATTTTACATTTATTAAATATGTTTCTAATTATTTACAAGACTCTTATTTCATCATCATCATCATCAGCTCAAGGACTGCACCATTAACGGCATTAACTTTGACTTTAAATAAAGAAGCCTTACTTGAGTAACGCTGAGCCTATAGGCTATTTTTTTGCGTAATAGTCCGTATCAGGTTTTTATACGAAGAACAATTCAAAATGGGTCAAATTTCTTTTCATTCAAAACAAAAAACTGAACGTTAGCATTTCGAAAAGAATTTTGAAATAAACCGCAAGCGAGCTGAGTGAGCTACTAAGTGACCAGACAATTAATTTATAAATTAATTAAAGTCATCAGACAATTATTAAAATAAGAAAAATAAAAAAATTCTAGCACGAGTTAATTAAAACAGAATTTGTGTAAAGTTCCATTAAATGCCCATGAAAGACACCGACAAATTTCATCAAATAACAAGCGTTAAAATTTTATATTTTCACTTCGTATGACCTAATAACTCGTAACACATTATGGACAGCGGCGCCCAGCTCGCCACTTGGACAAATTCCACCACTGACCTAGTAACATTAACCCATATAATAGCTACTTGACCTATATCGACCTTGAACTTTTGTGGTGGTGGTGGCTGTATTAGTTGCTTGGTTGTCAGACACTATATAAGAAATTTATTTTAGGGAATCAGGTATATATTTTTCAGGATAAGAAATAAGCAAACGACCGTAACATACATCAAGTACCACGAAGGTACGAAGGTTTTTATTGTATTTTTATATAAACAACAACAATCATCTTTCTTATAGAATTCAACTATACTTAGTAAACTCCTTCTAAACGGCTGGACCGATTCGAATGTTTTTTTTGTACGCGTTTGGGTGGCCTTGGATGATTTAGATTTACAAATCAGACCGGCGTTCAAATTAGGGATAAAGGAAGGGATAAAATTTTGTGACGATATAAACTTTTCATAGTAACTACGGCGTTTGACATTGCTGTCAGTCGTTTTACAAGTAGCGCAATGGACAGATGGAATCTGAATAAGATAGGACAACGGTCTGTCGGGTCAGCTAGTGTGATATAATATTTAACGTACGGTTTATTGAAAGTGTACTTCTTTACTATAATAAGAATAAAAATATTAATTTTATTTCATTTTATAATTTAATAGCGGTGGTAGTTTACTTCAGGCAGAGTCCATAGTGTTAATAACAGTTATTATTATTTGCATACAATAGCTAAGTTAGTAAAGATAATAAAACTAAAATCGGCTAGACTTTACAGCGGAATGCATGTCGTTTTATTCATTTATATTCGTTATTTCAAACAGCAATATAATAGTAATTTTACTCGATTTAATGAAATATAATTGTGTAATTGTGGAAGCTTCAGTGTGTGATTTTCGTGATATTTGATTCAAATTGTAGATTTTATACGGATGGAAGAGAGATTAAAATGGTTGACTTTTTAAAAACGCATCAAGAAGGTTTTCTCCAAATCATAAATAATTATCACTCCAGCCTATTGATATCCCATATCTCTCACAACCAAGCTGGTAGGAATTCAGATCGAATAAAATCATTAGGTATACTCAACAAAAGAGGTAATAGTCTTAATCGTAAAATTACAGTGTACTTACATAAACCTTATCAGACCACACTGCAATAGAAGCTAAATGCCAATACAAAAGCTAGGATTCTATGAGAGGGAGAGATATACCGAGCAAGCCAATTTCTGTTGTTTGAAGTGGAGGCTCGCACATCACACACGTCACAATTTGTATGCCCTCGTATCCATCCTGTTCCGGGAATAAAGCGATCCACGAAGAGGCTCACTTGAACTCGTGCCTGGCGAGACGTATAGCTGCTGTGCTTTCTGTAACAAAATTGAGCGATTGCCAAGTGAGCGAGCCAGAAAAGTTGATGTAAAATATGCTGGGAAGCTGTCTAATGACTGTAGTTATATCACTTTTGACCCTTATAGAGACTACTTTCCTTTAATGGTTGGAAAAGGGATAAGGTCAAATTCAAATTTAAATTTGCTGCAATTCAAGTTTACTAAAATATCAAATTATATCACTAAGTAATAAGAAGCTTTATCGTGAAATAGAAATGGCAAAATCGACAGATAATTTTTTGCAGGAACAAAAGTTCTTGCCATGAAATGCTTCTTTCAGTTGGTACAACATTAACGTCGTTAAACACAATACCTATAAAGTCTTTAGAAGCCAAACTAGTATAATATTCTTCCTACTTTATGTAAGTAAGTACCAAATTACGAAAAAAACCAAAATGTTAACTCTAAACAGCTTCAACACTTTTAGTTAGTACAATATTGACCTCGTCGAATACATAACTTCAATACAAAAACCTCAAGCTAATATTCTTTCTACTAACATGGAGTAGGATAGGAAGGACCAAATTACAGAACAAACACAACGCAGCTAGAAAATTCTTCAGCACTTTTAGTTGGTACAATATTAACCCCGTTGAACACATTACTTCAGAAACCTCTAGTAAATCTTGATTCTTTTGAATTCATCATGTGACCGTACATACAAAAATGTAAAAAAAAACCAAAATGCTATAAAATGCTTAAGCACTTTTAGTTGGTACAATATTAACCTCGTTGAACACATAACTTCAGAGACCTCTAGTAAATCTAGATTCTTTCGAATTCATCATGTGTCAGTACATATCAAAACACAGAAGAATCCAAAATGCTAGCTGTAAAATGCTTCAGCACTTTTAGTTGGTACAATATTAACCTCGTTGAACAGAGCGGCCCGTAATCGGTACGAGACCAGCGGCTGTTTCAGAAACAAATTAGTTTGCGTGGAGTTATAACTTTAAACAGAAAATGTTTACTGCAAAATACTTACTCAGGTAATAACAACTTCCCAGGAGTAGAAGGGGTGGGGTGGGGAGGGAAGGAGCGGAAATTAGAACCGTCTGCAATCTCCTGGGTCGTTCACCCATAAAAATAAAAATTGTTAACTCTGCGCCCGGCCAAGAAGCGTGCTGTACCAAAACCTCTCGCTAAGTACCCGGCCTCTGTCAATGTCGTTATTAACTCAGCTCATTTCTTATACTTAACTAGAATCGTGCTCGAGAATGAAAGAAATAAACCAGGAGTGTAAGAATTGAAAAGCTTTTTGTTATTTCTTTTATAAGAAAGAGACATTGCTAGACATGACTAGTAGACCAAATGATGCGCTGTAATTATTTCATATGTTTTTGATTTAGAGTACGTCCATAGTAACAAGTATGTACCGTTATAACCTATTAATTTTTTATTCCTTTGCTGAAAAAACTTTAGGAGCAAGAAATAACAAAACCTTTGAAGGCGTTTTGGACTGCCTCATCTGAATTGTTTTTTTCTCTAACTAAGAAATTATTGAAATTCCGAAAAAAGTGGTAATCGGATGGAGCAAGATCCGGGGATCATAATGAGTGACAGAGTCATTTCTATTCTACCTCCTCTAGTTTTGCCACGGTCTGTTGTACAGTGTGTGGTCTAGCTATGCCCTGAAGCAGCTGTGGGCTGGAGCAGTTGACAAATCTCGGTTGTCTTTAAAAACGGCTAGCTTTCTTTGGATTCTAATTGACTTTAACTTTACTTTACTTTACCTTTTTGTGGGTCAACTTTCGCTTGGGGCAAGATTTTTAATTCCTTATTGACAACTAGGGTCTCCGGCCGTCTACGAGGTTTGTATTGGAGGTCAAAATTTCCAGAACGAAAGCGTTGGAACCAAAAACATACCGTGTTTTCTTTTAGAGTAGCTTCTGATTACACATCATTAATCCTTTAAGCTGTTTCTGCAGCGCTCATGACACGATGGAACTCGTATTTTAAAATAATGCGGTATTCCATATTGAGCACAGAACCATATCAAAACAAAATTTTACCGCGCGAAAACAAATGAATGTGATAAACATTCAGAAAACAAATATGCATGCTTTAAATTTAAATAAATTTAAATTTGGATTTACTAGCTAAACGCCGAATTTTGGAGATAGAAATGGCCAGTTTGATAAAGCACTAATTTCATTCGTAACGGCCTCATATTAAAGTATTGCTTAAATAGCTAACTTTGGCTTAAACGTAATTATTTTATAGATAATCATTGAGAAAAAGACGTGATTCTTAGGTTCATATCTAAACTGTCTACCAGGATTTCACAAGATTTGAACCCGTTATATATTATAATACGTTAGATAAGGCTCAACAAAGCGTTTTACAATTATAGAACAAGTGAATTACTATTCAAAAATATTCGTCTAATATTATGTCAATTACTGCCAATTCTACCCTCCGCAAAAAACCTGCGAAAAAACCGCCTCCGTTCCACTACAAATACTGTACAACGGAACAAACTACCGCTTCTCTTCTGTAACCTATCGACATCATCAAGTTTTATAACCAAATACATTATAATAAAATATACAATTTACCGACCGATATGGCGTGGTGGCGAGTATACCCGTTTTAAAAATGGTCCCCGGTCTACCCTACATATGTACTCTTTTTCACATGAAGAGAAATATTTATGTTACACAAATATTTGTTTAAAACGTCAATCGACAATATTGGGGAATACCAAAACGATTCGTTCGTTCGTTCGTTTAGCACATTTAGCCATTGTCAAGTAAGAGATATATCAATAACATATAAATCAAAGAGAATGAGGGGTGATAAAGATGATAAATGAGAAATAAGATGCCTACATCATGCCCTTAAGGACTATCCCACATGATCGAGATGATAGAGATGTTTTGTTTCATTTACCAAAACTCATGTACTTTCACAAACACTAAACGGTTAATAATCAACCGTTATTACACATTGATATTTGAAATGTAATAAATTGTTGAAACAAAACAAAACTGCAGACAATACGCTTCACTTTCCCGCCAAGAAGTCTTGCTGTGTGTTTTGGTCATATGTGTGTTGATTGTAAATTTACAATCTTCGTAATAAATAAATAATACAAAATTCGTTCTAATTGCAATATTCTCGTCAATTAAATAAGTAAATAAACATAATACTATTTCTAACCTAAATTGAAATTCATACGCAATTGGAATTATATTGTATCCTGTCTTCCAGAAGTCGTTCGCCACTTCACAGATTAATTAATTTAAAACATGAAACGACCTCTTTAACAAGACTGAATCAATTTGTCTAATTACTTAAAAAATGTTGTTAATGAAGAGACAGCCTTTAATTAAGCCGAATTGAGATATGATATTAAGGTCAAGGGTGAGTCGGCTTTGAACATCAAAGGGTTGATCTCACCCAGTGCGAAGGGCCCTCGTCCGTTAACGAACGGCTCGGGAAAGGCTACCACTTGAACTAGTTAGAGACTGAGTAACAGACAAATTGGCCAAGGTCAATGACATTTTAATTTATCATATCAAGGTCAGTTTTAATTATTTTTTTCAGTCTTGACTGCATTTATCGCTAATGTCTTTTTTGTGACAGTTCTTAACTATATAAGTTTTTTATCTTTTAGGTAGATTTACAGTCTAATTTTCAGTTGGTTTAATACTTAATCCTATTGCCATGTACAAATCTCCACAAATATTATTTATCATTGCTTTATATTCTGTCGCCAAGTTGTAGCGCGATATGCAGTATACGTACTGCGTTCCTTTTGGAAGGGTTCTGTAGTGACTAAAACTACTTACCGTTCACTGACTCCCGCTAGCGATTGCTATTTCTAAGGTATCTAATACTTTAGATTCAAATTTTTACGTTGTCTCACTAGATGGCGCTTATCATTATTCAATCGCATCATGATGGGATTTAAATATGTAATTTAACGGTTTAATATCTAGATATTTCTAGAAGCTTCTAGAAGCTCGCAGCTCCGGGATAATAGGTGGCCGAATACGATCACCGAAAACAGGGTACTCACCTGCCTTGCACATAACGTAGCATGTTACGTATACAACCTTCAAGTGAGTACGGCTCGTCCACGGTATCGTGTATCTAGCTGCGAGCTCTAACGCGCATACTGCGAGCAGCCTTTGTGCTCGCAGTGATAGCGCCGCCACTCGGCGATCCGCTGCGTCTCCCTGCGAACGACTCGCAGCAATGCCTATGTGGCCCGAGCATAGAGGCATGAATAATTCTAATAGCAGCACGCTACAGTCAATTCGCACTGTGTCTGCGTGATGGAGAATGACCTGAAACCCTTTCACCTTGATTTTTGATCACAAAAGTGGGAAGTTAAAGGCTTAGAAAAAGTTGTATGTTGACGTTTTACGTTTTCTCGACTAAACGCTGGACCAATTTCAATGAGAAATTGGCCTCTCAGGGGGAAGTATGTTACTTTTTATTTCCAAGTTCCAGTAGATGAGTCAAACAGATGAGAGACACACGAGGCCAATGTAAAATATAGAAAATGTGCCTTACTTTCATATTACTATGTGCGCTCTTTAAGAGCTCTAACTTTTGCAATATACTCGTGTGGTCGTACGTAAGGACATTGAAATATCGAAGGTCCTCTTCAGACGAAAGAACTACATGATAAGTAAAGATATCTAATACAAAATATATTGTTTTCTTTTATTTATTTACTATAACTGAGCACAAGTTAACATGCATACACACATAATTGGACAGAGCAAACCTGCCTGATAGTAAAGTCGATAAAGTCCAAAAAAATAAAGCGCACCGTGGAATAAGCACGGTAACATACGAACTTTCTCGTGACGTTCTACATAAATGCCGTTTAACGCGCTACTTATTGGTAAAAACCCAAATACCACTTTAAAAACCACTTTACAATAGCTTAGTATCCCTCAAATAAATGTTTTTTTTATGAGTTGAGATAGTAAAAGCTTTTTGTATGCACATTGCAAGGGCGTCAAAATTCATTTCCCACAAATGGCCACAATAATTTTGCAAAGGGACATGCTCTGGCCGATCGTGGCTTGTTTATGGACAAAGTTAGATGACCTCCATTCACCCAGGTCGTCACGTACACTTCTCCTGTGAGTCTCATAAAATGAGAATTATTATGAAGCAACATTATATTTTGCTTTGAATTTATTAAAAGTTGAAAGCTGCGTTAATATGTACAGAGGATCTTAACGACCCTGGTGAGTTCGGTGCTTAGCAAATACTTGTAAGCAAGTGATGGATTTAATATATCTTTGTAACAATTCCCGCGCTACTATAATGTCCCGAAATAATCGAGAAACTATTAAACACGACACGTATTTTGCCCTTACACAGGGTATCTTTAGGTAAGATAGAAGCCTCAGAACAACGATGTCTTCACGACCAACGCTAAACGAGAGTGAGCAGCTGAGAGTATTTGAGCATATTTATACCCTTACCCACTTCCGTCATCAACGTCCGTCATGACGTGTCAGCGCGGTCTGAGTCAGAGTGACCGTTACGAAATTTCTGAAACATACGTAATAAAGGTGATCTAGAGAACATCAGTAGGTTTTTATCATTGTGTTTAATTATTTCTAGATTTTCCAATACATACAACCGTAAACCTTTGTCATGTAAACGTAAAATTTCTTGGTTTAAAATTTAAAAGTTCAAGGTGTGCCCAGCGTCGGGAAGGTGTTTGGCAAAATGAGATTTGTCTGGACAATAATAATTATGCCTATAAGCAGCTATATGCTCCTTATACCTGGTTTCAAAGTTGCGTCCAGTTTGCCCTATATAGACACTGTGACAAACCTCACAAGTTATGTATTTTTTTATATTTTCTATGCGATCCTTTCCATTACAAAGACGACTAAGTGAGTTTTTAGTTTTGAACGCTGTATTTATTTAATTTTCCTTAAGCAATTTTGAAATCTGTATACTAACTGTGCCCATATACGTGAAACTACCTGTATATTTATTAATATTGTCGCTTTCTAAAGCAACATCGATCTTATAATACTCTGTTGTTTACTTTTAACCAGACTATCAACCAAAGTAGTATCATATCCATTATTATTTGCTAACTGATAAATTGTGTTCAATGCTTTATTATAGACGACGTAGGTTTGGTCATTAATCGATGAATGTAACTTCTTAGCGCTGCTAATTAATGCTGGATGGGATGACATGAGGGTGCTGACTCTTGAAAGTTAGTTAAGTTAAGGTATAAATACGCTCGAATACTTTCAGCTGCTCACTCTCGTTTAGCGTTGGTCGTGAAGACATCGTTGTTCTGAGGCTCCTAAAAAACTCAAAAATACTTTATTTCATAAACTATTACATAGTACTTGAAAACGTCAAAATTATAAAAAAATAACAAAAACAAATAAAATATAACTATACTAAAATCACGAAGCTTAGATTCACTTGCAACCAAATAATTTAAAAAAACAAAAAACATTTAAGTGCAAGCGAATCTAAGTGCCAGTTCCGAGCCACCGCTCTGTAAGAAGAACTGGCAAGAAACTCACAGGCTATGCTCTTTTAAATTATCGATTGGTTAGTAACAATCTTCATTTGTCTGTGACGCTATACAATGCAACATAATATAACAATATTCATGCTTTAAGTCATTCATATTAGAATAGCCTGTATGAAACGGCGGTTTAATCCCAAGCATTTTTATCAGCCATATAGTCTTTAATAGAATAATATCCCTTTGAAGACAGCTTGCGTTTTATTGTTAATTTAAATTTATTTAGGCTTAATTGCTGTATATTGCTTGGGATTTTATTATAGAATCGCACACATTGACCTTTAAAAGATTTGTTAATTTTTTGGAGCCTAGTGGCAGGTACAACTAGTTTATGCTTATTTCTTGTGTTTAGGTCTTCTACCTATCTTACCTGAAGATGCCCTGTGTAAGAGCAAAATACGTGTCGTGTTCAATAGTTTCTCGATTATTTCGGGACATTATAGTAGCGCGGGAATTGTTACAAAGATATATTAAATCCATCACTTGCTTACAAGTATTTGCTAAGCACCGAACTCACCAGGGTCGTTAAGATCCTCTGTACATATTAACGCAGTTTTCAACTCAACTCTGACTCAGACCGCGCTGACACGTCATGACGGACGTTGATGACGGAAGTGGGTAAGGGTATAAATACGCTCAAATACTCTCAGCTGCTCACTCTCGTTTAGCGTTGGTCGTGAAGACATCGTTGTTCTGAGGCTCCTATCTTACCTGAAGATGCCCTGTGTAAGAGCGAAACACGTGTCGTGTTCAATAGTTTCTCGATTTTTCGGGAAATTATAGTAGCGCAGGAATTGTTACAAAGATATTTTTAAATCCATCACTTGCTTACAATGGATTTCCGCATAGTAACGCCTGAACCAATAAATTATTTTAAATACTTGTTAGTACCTCCCATGTTACAAATATGTTTTTTATTCTAACTGTTGGTGTGTGTTTGCTCGCGTGGAAAGAGGTATTAAGATGTCAGCACCTAAATGTCACTGAAATACTATTATAATATATTTTAATAAGCCAGTCCTTTTAGACACACATATTTGATTACTTTATAATCAAAAGAAAGAAATTCCTGCTTAATTTCGAGCTTATACTTCTCTGAACGGTCTCTTGGGGGATGAAGCTTACCAAAAATACTTCCACTGTCCGATGGCTTTACCTTTATATTTTTATGCCAAATTTCAACCTGATCGATGCCGTGGTGGCTTAAAAAATAATATGTCGGCATAGCACTTATAAAAGTTACTTCCAAGAACCAAACATCTGTAATTTGAACTTAACTTTAATTCTCTTTTAACATTTAGCAAAGCTTTTCTTTAGTTTCCTTATTTTTATTCACATGTGAAGTCATCATACGAGTCTGGCTGAATTTTCGTCATTACCCTTGATGACATAGTGCCATTAATTTAAAAAAGAAGAAGAAGAACCAAACAAATGTCACATCGTATAAATATTATTATAAACTATATTTGTATGTAGTAAATACATTTGTTGGAAACAACGAGAACTATAAAGCTTGTTAACACAAGGTACTGTTAGCACTTCAGCGATATTCGAAAATATATCACCATTTTTCAATGTATATTGAAACGAGTTTGGGTCCACGAGTATAGGCATAGTGCGTGTAATAACGCGACTCTCACGCGTAGCCAATGTAGAACAGCAATATGTTTATTATATATGACTTAATTTGTTTGTTACGTCTCCTCGGCAACTCAATTGATCAAATCGTTCTACGCTAAATGCGACATGAAAAATTGCCTTGTTTGTGAGCAACCAGGCTGAAGAAGCATTTCGTGAAATCCAGAAAAAATAAAATAGATGGACATCTTACAGCCCGCAGGCGCACTGTCTCCAGTCCAAATTAAGCAAGACACAGGGTAATTACGCACAATATTTTTTATGGATAAATAACATATTCATAGTACATAATAACATACATATGTATATAAATTGGCCATTATTAGCTATTATTTGTAAAAGTTTGGGTTTTGTTTAAAAAAATATAATAATAAGTATTTTATTTTAAAATAGTGGAACTTCGTCTAAGATAACCATGGCTCAAATGGTTCTAAATGGTCTATACTACTTTTGCTTCCAAGCTTTGCACCCATCTTCAAGTATTCACCCTCTATGTGTTGCACGCGAAAATCAAACCCCTCAGAAACGAATACGACTTGTCGTAAAATTTATGATTTTTACTGGTTTATGAAGATTTACTGAAACCTTTTAATTAAATTAAACAGCTAGACGTTTTTTCCATACCATCTATCAGATTGAATATTCCCTGGTTATCAGTATTAGCCACCTGTTTTCGGCAGTCGCTCTATGTAATAACTGAAATTCAGCCAAATCTAGTTAAACCAGTGAGCAGACCCTGGCCCCCAAGTTTAAGTCTAGGTCAAACTGGGATAAGGCTAGGATATTATGGGGAACGACTGGTGTTTCCTAAAAGCCAAGTGCACTAGCTGTATTGCCCATGTTTTGGTTCGGATTGGAAAACCGCTGCAGACACAGGCGGGTTGATATTGTGTTTGTTTCACATGCAAAAGTGCTATCATACCTTGGCTGTTCACTACCAATATAGGCGCGATATTTGCTCGTGATCGTGAATACTACTCGACAGTTTACTCTGCGCAATCACCATGAAAACTGGTTACTCAGATAAGCTGTATGCAGATTTTTTTTATTTATTTGATCTGCTCGACAAATCACAGAAATATGATCTATTTTTTAAATTTCAATTTTGTATAATAATAATAATAATATTAATACTACTAATGGTATTTTATATATTCTGTGATTCTTAAGAATTAATAAGAAGGCTTGACCTTTTTTGGATCCTATGTTAGTATTATGTTTTGTTTTTTCTTGCATGTCTCTCACTAATATCTTCATCAATTACGTACCACTTGGTGTTTTAATTATTTTTGTATAATATCATCAACTTAGCTTTATCCCGTTTGCTGCCTTACGGGTCCGGGGTCCGCTTTCCTACATCTTCTTCTCCAGTTCGCACGGTCTTCGGCATCTTTGGTCGATACGTTATTGTCACGCATGTCATCCCTTACGACGTCAAGCCGGCCTTTCCTGGGCCTGCCCAATCTACCTTGGCCGGGCGCCGGTGCCATGGTCAGACAATTGTTCCCCACGTAGTTTGCTGGTTTTCGTAAAACATGGCCGTACCAGCGTAGGCGACATTCTTGCAATTTATCTGCGATATCACGACTATGAAGGCTGCCGCGGATGCGCGAGTTCTTGACGCGGTCCTTCCGCGTAACTCCGCACATCCAGCGCTATTTTTATATAACAGACCTTTTACAAACTGTTGTACGTCTGTTTTTTAAGAAAACCATAACAAATTTGTAAGCTAAGTACATGGTCCTCATTGTATCAATTTTGCATTACTGTGAGTTTAGTTTATTTAATAACGGAATCAATAACACTTACATAACAGTACAGCAATTAATATAATATAATGAGAATATGAGAATATATTACGCGCCGTACGCAATTCAAGGAAGCAGACGTGTTGTTAGTGTTTTTAATTTTATTCGCAAAATCATAAATATTCCGTCAACCTAATCTATTACTTAGTACTAGACTATTAAGTTCATAATTGATTAAAAAAGTGTCGCGTCGTGTTACATTTCAAAGCCTGGCAAGTGAAATCGGGTGCCGCGGGGGGACGGACTGCCTCACCGCTACGATCTGAGAAGTCGCGCTCATATTTGCCATCTCCCTCGCACACCGGCCGGAATATTTACCTGCCTACTTCATAGTGCAAAAAACTGTAATAAATAATTATAATGGATCACTGTGCAGCTTGTCAAGAAATTATACATAACGAAGATTACATAAAGCGCCAACGCTGTATGCAACTTTATCACAATTTGTGCCTCAATTTTGATGTAAATAACACCGAACTGTTATCCCCGGAATTTAGGTGCAACTGGAGCTGCCCTAACTGCCTTTGTAAACAGAAAAAGTGTGATAATTCCAATGTAAAAGTACGCCCTGCAACACCTACTAACCAGGGTGAATTTGCGTTCAATGTTACACGTCGTAAAACACACAAGCCCGATTCTGCCTCAACGAGTCGATCTTCGCCAGTGGTTTCTGATAATAACCCAAGCAATATACGAGACATTATTCGTGAAGAAATGAGTGTAATAATGAAAGAACATATGGCGGATTTCAAAACTAGTATGAGCACACGCTTTAAAGACTTATCGGACCAAATAAGTGAATTCAAGGACTCTTTAAACTTCCTTAGTTCACAATACGACAAATTAAGTTCAGACATGTCCTCTAACTGTAGTGAAATTTAACATCTACGTAAAGAAAATGAAAGCCTACGCCAGGATCTCAGCAATGTGTCAGTGCGTCTTAGTCAACTGGATCAGCTGTCCCGTGCAACTAACCTCGAAATCCAGTGCGTGCCGGAACATAAAACGGAAAACGTTGTAAGCATTATTAAACAGATTGCTACCGTTACAAAAATGAAAATCAGTGACAATGACATTTTCTACTGCTCGCGAGTGGCTAAATTAAATACAGCAAGCCGCCGCCCACGCAATATTTTGGTTAAATTCAACACCCCCCGTACTCGTGACTGTTACCTGGCAGCAGTAATACAATACAACAAGGATCATCCGAACGACAAATTAAGTACAAGTCATTTGGGTATCGCGCTGGACCCCAAGCAACCTGTGTATGTGTCAGATAACTTATCACCTGAGAACAAATCGTTGCATGCTGCAGCTAGAATTCGTGCGAAAGAATTAAACTTCAAGTATGTATGGATCCGCGGTGGACGTATTTATTTACGTAAAACTGAGTCGTCAGAAACAATACAAGTTAAGAACGTAGAAATATTAAATAAACTTTGAATGTTTTGTACTAATATCTACATAATTAATATTACAAACTTATCTTTTATTATCTGCATGTTATATATATCTCATAAGCATTATAATGATTAAAAAAATTAGTTTTTATTTTCAAAATGTAAGAGGTTTACGTACAAAAACTATTAATTTATATAAGAATAGTATGTGTTGTGATTGTGATGTAATTGTATTGTGTGAAACATGGCTTAATAGCAGCGTATACAGCTCGGAGCTGTTATGTGATGATTATATTGTTTACAGGCGTGATAGGGAGTCATCCTATTTTCATAAAAATAAGGGAGGGGGTGGTGTGCTTATAGCGGTGTCCAGAAGGTACCAATCTGTAAGGTTGTCAAATTGTGAATGTATGGGCGAGGACATCTGGGTAAAAATAATAATTAATGAATCAAAATCCTTAATAGTGTGTGGCGTTTATCTACCGTCCCCCATTCAGTTAGATATATTACAAAACTTCCTAGATAATGCTAGTGAAATCTCTACTTCCTATGACAATGTTTTACTGTGTGGCGATTTTAACCTCAGTAGTGTTTCTTGGACGGGAAGCCCAGGCCATCCGTTAACTGGCTCATGTACAGTAAAAAACCAAGCTAATTCAATATTTTTAGATTTTATTAATTTAAATGCACTTAACCAATACAACCACATACTCAACCACCAAAATAAAATATTAGATTTAATACTTACATCTTCTGTTTCTATTGTTGACATTAGACTATCAGACAACCCTATTATTACAAATGTGGATAGGTATCACCCTCCCATCGAATTCTCATTTCAGTACTCCCTTAGTGATAAAAAATGTTTACAAATGAATAATAACACACAAAAAAAATTTTTTCATAAAAGCGATTATAATAAAATATGTGAGTATCTTGATGGGATATGCTGGGATAGTGAATTGAGTCGCTGCGTGACTATCGATGAAATGGTAAACAGTTTCTATATGATAATCAATCAAGCCATACAAAAATTTGTACCTACCACTAAACTTAGGTCCGTAAGGTCTCCACCGGTTTGGTTTTCGAAAGAATTAAAACTACTTTTAAGAGAAAAAAATAAATATAGAATGAAATATAATAAATACAAAAATCCCTTAGATAAAATAGCATATTCAACCCTAAGAAAAAAAACGAGTACCCTTATTAATAATTGTTATTATACTTACATCACACTAATTGAATCTTCTATAAAAGACAACTCTAAGCTGTTTTGGTCATACATGAAACATAAGAAATCCAATAGAGGTTCCCGATATCCATCTGAAATGTCCTATGATGATAAGATATGTAAAACTGGTCCTGATATATGCGAATTACTTGCATCTTACTTCTCATCGGTGTATGAATCTCCCGCTGCTAATGTTAATGTTACGATACCGGCATATATCACAGACACTAATAGCTTGTCTACCCACACGTTGTGCAATATTACTTTGTCAGAGGACTCGGTTTTTACAGGTCTTAAAAAACTAAACAAAAATAAGGGTCCCGGCTCTGATGGGATACCTTCAATATTTGCTGTTCGTTGTGCAAAACCCTTGTCTTATCCATTAACTGCTATATATAACAGATCATTATCCACTGGCATATTTCCTTCGGCTTGGAAAAATGCTTTGGTGGTACCTATTTATAAATCAGGTGATGTTAAACTTGCTGCTAGTTACAGGCCAATATCTATACTTTCGGTGTTCGCCAAATTGTTTGAGTCTTTAGTGCTTCCTTTTATTTCCTGGCATATCAAACCTTCGATTACACCAAATCAGCATGGTTTTATTTGCAGGCGCTCAACTACAACTAATCTTGTATCGTTCACCAATGATGTAATCTCATCGCTTGACGTTGGCATTCCCGTTGACGTTGTCTATACGGATTTTTCAAAGGCCTTTGATAAGGTAAATCATAACATCCTCATAGCCAAGCTTTCAAGGTTTGGTATCGACGGCTCCGTCCTGGACTGGTGTTCGTCATATCTAAAGGAACGTACCTGTTGTGCCGTAGTTAATGGTTTCTCATCTGAGCCTTTCTTGGCATCATCGGGCGTTCCCCAGGGATCACATCTTGGCCCTATATTCTTCAACATCTTCATCAACGACATCAGTTCGTGTTTTCATAATTCCCTATGCTATTTGTACGCTGATGACTTAAAAATCGCAAAACCAATAAACACAGCCAATGATATCAACCTGCTTCAGGAGGACCTAAATCGCCTTGAGATGTGGTGTTCTGACTACAAAATGACTCTTAATAGCGACAAATGTTACCATATGCATTTCTCAAAAAAAAGAAAAGAATCCTTTAATTCATCATATGTCATCTTGAAAAATAAAATAAAATCTGTCGAAACCTATAAAGATCTAGGAATTACTTTCGATACTAAATGTAGGTTTAACATCCACATTAATAATATCACTTCTAATGGTTTTAAACTCCTCGGATTTGTGGTAAGAAACTGTAAAGACTTTAAGAACTCTTCAACAAAAATATCAATCTTCAACAGCGTAGTTAGGTCAGGTCTCGAGTATTGTAGCCCCGTGTGGTCTCCTCATTATGATATTCATTCTAATACAGTTGAGCGGGTACAAAAGCGATTTGTATACCACCTTGCATATCAGAATTATAAAGCAAAGGTGCTGTCTTCTTACAATCAACGCTTAGAATTTTATAAAATGAACCCTCTTAGAAAGAGAAGAGAATTTCTTGATCAACTGTTGTTATATAAAATAGTCAATAATGTCATAGACAGTCCACAGTTACTCGCAAAACTACGTTTCAAAATACCTTTTAACTTACCTCGTAATAATAAACTTAACATTTTTGCCCCTTTACGCTCACACAGCAAATTAGGATCTAATTCTCCCATAAACAGAATACAGAACGCGCACAACATAATCTCAGTCAAAGACTGTGACATGTTTAGGCACAGTCTTGTTAAATTTAAAACAGTATTAAAAACTATCTTAAACTGATGTATTTAGTCACTCTCATTGTTTTTTTATGTAAGTTCAGTGTTTTTTAGTATTTAGTTTGCTATAAGTACCTTGTAATTTTTTAGTATTTAAATGTCGTGGCAACTTGTAATAGAAACGACACTATTGTTTGAGCCATTAACTTCTATGTTTGATCCATGTCTTTGTGTGTGTTTTGTAAGTTGTCCTAATTATAAATAAATAAATAAATAAATATTGGAATTGTTAAAACGCAATATTATACTTACTAATAGCCCATTAACATCTCACTACTGAGCACGAGCCTCCTCTCTTATACCAAGGTGCGCGGTATTGGATTATACTTCTGACATATGGCGTCCTGCTGTTCAAATTTTTCAAGCCGCTAAAATAGTTTTCTAACTTGGCTTAATGTGCCGTCCGAAGCACGAAACGCTCGATATTAAATGCCACACAAACGGTCACCCATCCAAAGACTGACCTCTGTAAACTCTGCTTTACTTCTGTAATCGTTTTCGACCACTGAGCAACTCGGAGCTACGAGCGCTTCTCATTCCTAGATATAAATATGAATCTATAATAAAAATTACCTTTGGCGTAGGTACGCATCAGACGATTAAGTGTCGTGTGGTACCGTCTCGCCCCATGCTCAAATACGGCGGCACCCTAACCTCACCGCCGACTAACTCAATTTGTCTTGAATCTCCCCTTATCAAATCAATTATAGGTTCACTGCTTGTTGTGATCACTTTACGATATGTTTTTCAGGCAATAATTAAAGGTCGCTCTAACAAGAAAAATATTTTATGTAGTGTTACATACCTAATTATACGAAAATCTACTTAAAATAATTTTATCAATATAAATTAATAATTTTTTTTTTTTAATCTCAAAAACATTGAATTTTTTATTTAATTAATCTTAATTGTTTTTTTTTTAAATACTTGCCTTGTAACGGAGTAACTTGGAAGTAGATTAGATACCTATAACAGTTAAATTTTAAGTTAAACTAACTTATCTCTTTATTTATTTGAACTGGAGTATTTACCTACTAAAATCACTTTCAGGAAATTTTACTCTTATCTTTAAGATAAAGGTTTTAAGTTCAGTTTTCATTAAAAAAAATGAAAGTTGATATTGAAGCTTTTGGTCAAACATACATTTACTCGTGTTCCAACAATTTAGAAAAATGTTTCCTTACTTATGATTTTTTTGAAGTCTCTCTTGTACGTAGTTAGAACCTTAATAAGGATGATTTATTGAGGATAAGCATTAGGATTTTTTTAAAGGTTTTTATAAGTGACTAGTGTGAAACGGCAGATAATCCATATAAAACTGTCGTTTAACTGTCAAGTATAATATAGGCTCTAAATTTTTATTACTTAAAATAGGCTGAATGGTAAAACCGATAACGAGTGTATATCTATTTCTCTATATTCAATGTAATTTAATATTTCTGACACTTACACCAATTATTTAGTTCTAAGATTAGTATCATTAAGAACTTGTGTTATGGATACCAAATAACGGATAAACGTACATACATACTTTTTTTTTGTTAATACATACATAGGAAAACACCCACACAAGAACAAATATTCATGTTTATGCACAAAAATATTTGTCCTGTGTAGGAATCGAACCAACGACCTCAAGAGTGGAGTGCAGGTATACTCGCCACCACGCCATATCGGTCGTCTATATACACAGTACAGTCACCGTCAAATAGTTGATTGATAGCACCCAAAGCAACATATATACACGGAACACGCCCTAACGCTCTTCACAATAGAGACGTGTCGATCTTTATGGCGGTTTAGATGTTACTCACTATATGACCCCGACTGTACAGTGAGTGGCGCCCTCACCGCCGGCAAATTCAATCTGTCTTGGATCTCCCCCTATCAAGTCAATTAATGCTGCCGTGTCTATAGGTGTGCTGTATTCTATAATACATTTACACACTTCAAAAAGGTAATACGGTTAGTTCAAAAATTTTCAAAGAAATATAAAGTAAAAAGTTAAAATTATTTTAAATACAGCTCATATTTAATGTTAATGTTATCTTTGGAACATAGTAGGCCTAAAAGGGGTCCACGGCTCTACTTAATATTCTGTAGCTAAATAGTATCCCTACATGCGATACTCAATAGGCCTCTAACATGGCTTGCTAATTGCTTGCTCAATAGGCCTTTAACCACATAGTGATATCCGGGGCCAACCACTCAAAGTGCCTTCCGAAGCACGGCAGGCTTAATATACAATGCTACAAAAGCTGTCACCCATCCAAGGACTTACTACGCGGGTTGCGGACCCATCCTCGCTGGGTCATCTAACGCCTCAGTCCAGTAGTTCTAATGGGCTCAAATTCATAAACATGACATCATTTTTATTTTATTAAGGGGACGCATAACCATACTTTCGGCTTATCTGACGTTACAACTACCCTTCTGAAAATATATTGGGTTTCATACATTTTAACGCCGAAACGCAGCAAGCCATTAGGCAACAGGATTAAGTAGAAGGATCGCAATTGTGTTAAACGCAGAGAACGTTCTACCACAAACCAATCCCTATGCAGAATTTGAACCAGCGTCCGCTTAATTTAGAATAACCGCCCTAAACCAAATAAGCAACAATCACAACACTGTGGGGTGTTGGTGTTGGTGAGAGCTCAATTTAAAATACGCGAACACAAAGCCACAAAACAAAACAAGAGCGTTCGTAATTTTTTAAAGGCAATAAAACAAATATCTCCTTTTCCAGCATAAAACTTTGCGAGTTCTAGTTTATTTATATAATAACTGATATCCTTCGAAATAATATGATTGTTGGCTTAACGTCGAAATGAACAATAAAAGCGGGAGTTACGACATGATAGTCATCTCACGCCGGGGCCACCTGTTAGTATTTCGTCTGCGTCAGGCTTCATCGGCCTCATAAAATATTTCATAGGGGATTTCGGTATACGCGGTCCACTGTGATAACAATACGACTTCGCTGAATTATAAAAATTGTTATGAAATCCTTCTTTTTCTTTGTTCTACCATATATTATTGTGCTAATAATGTAAAAGAAGTGTTACATTAATTATCAAAATATCTTTTTTCTGTATACAAGTTATTTGATTATTTTCAAAAATTGATTACACCTGCATTCAAAAACGTTTTTTTTAGGAATAATCGTAAAAAAAGTGTTTTTCACTCGATTGTGCAGGTAATCACAGTGACGTAAAGACGCTTGCTTGCAACGAAAATCACAAAGTACTGGATACATTCCGTGTATCCATCGGTGTCCTGGTAGCTCAGCGGTTAAAGCAGGTCAATCAGCAGGCAAAGGTCGTGGGTATTTTCGAGTTAAAATATCCAATGGCACGCCACAGAGCGCGATCTTCATCTCTTCGTCTCCAACCGCTGCCAGCCGTCTTATTACTATACAGAGCATTGTAAATGCTAAATTTCAAAATATTTTAATTACACCTCCTTTGTCCCAATTTTTAATATGTATGCTAAGTAATTTTAGTCGGAGAACTTATGAATAGTTCTTTATTGACTAGGATTCGTTTAAGATTGGTTATCTGCCGTAAGCCAAACAGACCATGGGCAGGATTTAAGAGGAGGTCTTCAGTTATTACGTTAAATGGTGTTAGGACTACAGAGAGGTAACTCTTAAGAATATACTTTGTTTGTTGTTTGAAAGTGTAAAAGATTATTAACTTACATTCAAAAGACCATTGCGGAATGGTCCCGTTTGTATTTTTACCGACACTAATGAGCATAAACGATTATGCTCATTGGTGCGTTTAAATAACCAAGCGTATACATTTTATTTTGACGTCAACGGCATTAACTTTATAGCATACATTGTGTCACCTTATTTCAACTAATTAATAATCCAGGGTGTATAAGGATCCTATCAAGACCTAAGGAGCCCAAGCTAACCTCACCTGCAAGTGGTGCACCTGCCGATCAACGGACGAGGCTCTGACGAACAAATCAGTGCCCGGTAAGCGGCAATAGACTGGCCACCTATTACTTGGGACCAACTATATAATTGGCAAAGTGTGGGCGTGTAATATGCCACTGCCTACCCCTTCGGGGAAACAGGCGTAAATGTATGTATGTATGTATTAATAATCCTATGTTTTATCGTCAGTAAAATATTGCTGTTTACGCACTGCCTCCCAATGGGGGGGCCGAGAGGGGAGTGTGGGGCTCACTGCAGCAGATGCCACCACCGCAGTCCTACCCACTAAAAAACTTCCGACGACGCCCACCGCTGCTGAAAAGGGGCGAGGGGCCAGTCCCTGGGTTTATAGCTTCTGACGCCCCGCCCGCGGCTAACGTCCTCCGGATCAGAACCGGGAGGACCTCCTCAGAGAGGCGCAATGTGAAGCAACCCCCCTACATCCTTGTGCGGCCATGGCGTAACTGGTCGACTTCTAGGAGGGTCTATAGCTAGACGGAAGGGGCCCCCTGCCCCCGCCGCCTAAGACCCCCCGGGCGCTGATGGACGGGCCCTCCTGGCCCGATGTATTAATAATCCTACATCGACTGAGTCTAAAAGGATTTAGGTCACTACATGTAGACAAGCTCCTGGCCGGAGTGAATGGGCGCGTTAGTTTTGAAGTTGACGATCTGAGCTTTATTGAGCCTTGAATTATAAATTTTTACACTGTCTTTGAATTTAACAAATGAACCCAATAATGATTGGCGGAGTAAATACTGTGGCGTCTTGCTGTTATAAAATTATGCTGCCCATTTTTGTGATTGCAGAGAGGTTGGTGCCGGTTATCGCCGGCTCAACGTGCCTTCAGAAGCTTCCTATATATATGCATATGTGTTCTTCAAAGATACCTTTTTAGAACATGAGTATTTTTTTCTACCGAAACACTTGCAATATCGAAAGTCAACCAAATGTCGAACCGTACAGTAGGTGGACCTCTTATGTAAGACTTTTTATAGGAACAATAATCGGATCGGTCGGAATGCATTCGACGATAATATTTATGACCGGCTTTTTATAGTATCTGCGATTTCACCAGTGCAATAAGTACGTCCTATTTTTCTCCTATAACAGATGAATAAACGATTATCGAACGTGGTCGGTTAGCCTTACAATACATTTAAAATTACACATACACCATCGCGTACAACCGTAATGTAGTATTTAAACTAAACAAATTAGGATTTACATTTTATAAAGTAAAATTAAAACAATTATTAACAGATTATTTCTGCTAAGCCCCGTAAATAATTTATTTAATTTGTACATTTCTCTCTTCTTACATCTGGGTGTTTCCTATATATTTCAATATGTATCTACCATTTACAAAAAGAGGTGTTTAAATATATTTATCCGTTTTTTATTATCCATATCACAAGTTGGAGCACACATTGGAGGAGAACTATATAATCTAACTATTAAAATAACAAACTAACTTCCTCCCTATATTCAGTTAAAATTGACTGGAATACTTTCTATTACATATAAGACCACTTCAGTATTTTCTCTATTTCAAATATAGACAATAATGATTTCTAATATTTTGTACACAATGGATAAAATAGGAGGCGTCATTCGTTGGAAATGGTTTATGCATAAATAATTATTCAATAAAATTATTGAAAGCGCCGAGATTCATAAGTATACGAAGAAAGGCGGAATGATGAAATATTTTTACTGTAATCAGCGGACGTTTTAAACTTTACGGACTTCATATAAGAATGCAACCTTGCCTTCGATTCCAATACCATGTAATTCATAATATCCTCGTATTATCCCGGTCGCACTTAACTTAAGTTTAGGGCCCAGATTCTGCTCACTGGTCTCACCAGATTATGCTGAATGTCTGTAATTACACGGAGCTACTGCCGTCTGACCTCCGCAACCCAGAGAGAACATTATTCGAAGGTTAAACTAGCTGTCAGGATATTAGAAGGCACTGACTTCCTACTAACGACGAATACATGATAGCCGGGGCCAACTGCTTAACGTGCTTTCTGAGGCACATAACTTCGAAAAGTCTTAGATGTGCACATGGACCCGATACCCTCTGATGTACAGTCTATGGGACTTGCCACTGGGCTAACGCCGCTCCATTACATATAATTGTTTGGTAAGGATAAAAATTACACTGTAAAACATTTCTATAATTGTTGTCACTTTTAAACCTCAGCTCTACCCATAACACGAAATCACAATTTTTTTTTCATTAATTTACCACAAAATATATAGAGCGTAATGATGGGCAGCAGCGTCATCCCGTGTGCTGGCTTGAACTCCATTCACCAATCCGCCTGCACGGCGTGGTTCATGGGCAAATACCCCTAATAGAATGTAATTTATTGGGGAGGCTATTGTAAAGCTGATTACGGTGATGATGCCATTAAGCGTGGATAGGTCCATCGTGGACTCTATCGTACGACTGGTCCACCAATTTCACTTAGCGAGCTATGGAGAGGGCTAAGCTTGGTATTTCTTTGACAGATCTGATCAGGAATAAGATGATCCGACACAAAACAAAAGCTACCGACAAAGCTATTTATTAATAAGCTGAAGTGGCAGTAGGCCGGTCACATCTAACGTAGAACCCGAGTGTGGGTCTCAATTCTTTTTTTTTTGATATTTTAATACCTGTCTCACATATTTTATTTTTGTTAACATCTACAAGATTTCTACAGAGGTCGATAAAAGCCGTCTAGACGAATTAGTCACAGAATATCTATTTCGCGTAATGTCCACTGCTCTAAAAATATAAAAGGAGCCCTGTAAGTAAAGTTTTCTTTTTATCTTAGTAAAAGCAATTCATTATGTTAACCGAATTCTTACAAATTTTACGAAGTAGACAAGAACATTACTGTGGACATTCGTATACTCGTCTAGACAGGTCAAATGTAAAGAATAAGTCCTGTCTCACGTATAAATTTATCATAGTGACGTTAGTAAAAGTATTGACTTTGTACGACGTGTGGACCTGTCCACTTTAGCGTACCGGTCCTATCTATATCCGTCTCTAGACGGATTATTGGAGGAGACGGGGTAAAGTGGTGATCGCGTTTGGTAAACGTAGTGTAGGATGACCTGCGACATGATGGACCTACAACCTACTACTTGAGAAAGGGGATTTGACCGAATGGATGCGTTTTGCAGAAGTTGTTCGGAGCCGCTCGAAATGCTATATTTAGTAGTGAACGGCTATTGATTGATATCACGTTATTATTTAAATAGGTTTATAGGGTGTATAGGGATCTAAGAAGCCCAAGCCAACCTCACCTGCAAGTGGTGCACCTGCCGATCAACGGACGAGGCTCTGGCGAACATAACAGTGCTTGGTAAGCGGCAATAGGCTCGCCACTTTTTACGTGGAACCAACTATATAATGGCGTGGTATAATATGCCTCTGTATACCCCTTCGGGGAAACAGGTGTGCTTGTATGAATGTATGTATGTTATTATTTAAAAAGTTACTCCTATATTGACTGAGACTAGGCGTTATAGATTAATTTCACACTAAAATCTATAAATTTTACATGAAAATTATAATCCATGTAATTGTTGCTAATGGCACTTAAAGTTTATCTGTAGAACAATAGTAGTATATACAATTTCTATACAAATATTTTAATTTTGTTTGACCTTTCAAGCCCCGGAAGGACACAATTTAAGTTTTATTGTTTGATGTTACCCAACGATCACCCGCCACTTCAAAAATTAAATTCATTTGAATTAAAATCTATTTATAGTTACTTTAATTCAAAATCATATTTTTATCATGACCAAAAGGGCAAGCTGAATGAAGGCAATAATTAATTTAATCATTAAGCGAAAAGGTTTCTTTGATCTCCTTAGTAAAGGTTACGCAGCCAATTTAAATGTCTGGCCTTGAATTATGTCAAGAGAAATTTTCCTAAAATTTATATTCTCAATTTTACATCAAAACATCACAAATCCAGCCAATCACTTACATAATTCATTTTAGCGTCAGGAAATGAAAAAGTTTAAAAGCGACCACTAGCGATGTGACTTACAATTTAATAAGATTGGGTGCGTGTTCGTTGCGATTGTCAGAATTCCGTGGGGGCGGGGATATGTGCTCCGCGTGAATCAGGAGTGAATTCCCAGGAATTCCGTACGAAAATTCCCAAACGAGATCAGAATATCAATTGCTTTCCTACCCAATTTTCCTGTAAATTGCTACGGAATATTGTACCGTGAAATATCTAATATTTGCATAACACCACACGCCATGGAATAAAAAAAAGTGAAATGAAAGTGAGCCCCGTAACAGGTGTCATTGATTCGGTTAGCTTAGTTCGTGAATGTTATTGGCAATTCGGTAAAATATAGCTCAATAAAACTTAAGCCAATTCCGGCTCCTGTTCTGAAAGGATAGGTACGGAATTGTTTGGAATAAAGTACTGCAAATTAATGTTAGGGTGAATTACGGAGACTTAAGTCAATTCATTTATCATCTTAGCCACTAGAAGTCCATTGTTGAACATAGGACTCCCCAATTATTTTTTATATTGACCGATTTTTTGCTGCCTGCATCCGCCGGTTTCCTGCCGCCTTGACCTGAATTATCGATCAATAAACCATTTGTGATTGAGTCGGAGGGTAATTCATTTCATTCCCTTTGCGAGAATCCTTAATCATAGCCTAAATATAGGCTATGATATAATTAATAGTAAGCTTCAGCCGATTTAGTTTAGCTGTCAAGCGTGAGTCAGAAACAAAATTTTCAAAAATCGTTTTAATTTAATTTTTACTGTTACTTTCTTTCGCCTGCGGCTCTGCTCAAATCAATTGGTTTATTTTATTTTGTTTATTTTTCAAAATCGACAGCCCTCAATCTAAATTCACGAACATAAAGTCTTAAACATACAGCAATTAACGGATTTTACGTATACTATAATTAGTAGACAAGAGGAGATCTTACGCTAAAAAATATACAGATACACACACATTTAGCAACAACTACAATCAGGTAAGTTGCCGATGTCATTTTTAAGTGAGCTCAATGAAGGTTGATTACCATTTTGAGTTATATTGAGTTTTTTGGTAACATTTTGAGGCTATAACCGTATAATTACAAATTTTTTAAATTTAAAACCTTTATAAATTTGACGAATGTTGAAATAAAGAAAGGTAGGACCTTGGAAAAATATACCTACAGGCTATTTTGTATCCAGTACCTTTAAGGTACTAGATATAAGATACGGACTTCATGGAACGCAGGTCGTAGGCGTAATAACATATTTGGGTAAATATTTTACGAATATAACATGTTTGGGATAGCCCTATTTGATAGCCCAGCCATGACTTTTCAAAGTAATGTACATAATTATCGCTGGCTCCCAGCTGTCAAAAACATCTATGACAGTCGTTACAAGGAAATCAGAGCCTTCTAATGTCATGACGGGCTGGTTTAACCATAAAATGATATATTCCTCTGGGTTGCAAAAGTCAGACAGGAGTCGCTTTATGTAATAACTGAAATTCAGCCCAAGTTGAATTTGGACTAGTGAGCCGACCTTGGGCTAATTTTAGAATGATGAATATATTTGCATCATAACCTTAGTAGTAGTCTAAGTAGTAACTTATCTATTTGATGCACTGACAATTCAAATACAACATACAATCACGCCATTTTCCCCGAAGGGATAGGCATATTAAAAGCCGACATTTCGCCAGTTATAATTTTGGTCCCACGAAATAGGTGGCGAGCCCATTGCCGCTTACCGAGGACATAATATGTGATCGCCAGAGCCTCGTCCGTTGATCGATAGGTTGACTTATAGGTGAGGTTAGCTTGAGATACACACCGAAAATTTACCGCCGAATTATTAAATTGTTTTCTTTCATGGAATTTGACATACATAATTGTAAAGATATTTATAAAATATAGCTGAAATCAAATGAAACAAGGTAATTCTCTAATTGTTCAAGAAGACGGTAAAAAATAATGAAATTTTCGACCATTTAATTTATTCTAGAGCTCGTTGCGGACTCTTAACACCACGGTTGGTGTAAAATAGTTTGAGTAATTACTTCATTACTATAATGATATTTCGCAGTGAAATTAAACGCAAGGAACATTAAACTCTTCACAGCTGCGGATGTTGAAAGTGCTTCTAGAGTTTATTGTACATTCTGAAGTATCCACCTGACTTATAACTGCATTTATTACGTAATATAAGGCTTGTTTGTGTCATAAATGTTCGTACTGTAGGGGTGTTATTTCTCCGGTGCCTCAGCGAGCTGAAATATTAGGTCGGGGAAAAAGTCTTTTCGTATTTTTGTATGAAAAGTCAAGACATTTTTTTCAAAGTTTATTTACATTTATTTACAATATATATGTACCGTTTTGTTGAATAACTTTCTGCCATTTTGTGGGCAGAGACATTATCCCGTTACTGTAGAAACTTTGGGACTTCTGATCAAAAAAACGGGACAAATAGTTTTGGCAGTCCTCTCTTGAGGTCAACCTTACAGAACCTAAAGAATTCTGCAGAGACCGAAATTAAATTTCATTCCTTTAGTTTCAAGAACTTACTAGGTGCAGTCACTAATGACCATTGCGGAACTGTTTTGCTGCATCACTACTAAGCGTAGGGAAGAGCTCTTAAAAACTAGTCTTGTTTTTAAACTAAACAGTAACAAGAAATATATATAGCATTTAAATAAATAGGGAACATGGATTTACAATGTTGACGGAATGACGAGTAGTATAATAGTATAGTAGCATACGTCTATAATCGATCGGCACTAAATATCGCTGAAGCTAACAAAACTAATGGAAACAGAAGGTTTTATTATTGACGTCTATTGTTCGGAGTCATATTGTTGAGTGACAAGTGGAGATGGGTAAAATATTTCTCATATGTACCCATCTCGTCACTCAAGAATATGAGGCCGAACAATAGAAGTGTGGGAGGGTGAGTGCATTACAGTGACTATCAGAGTTTTTATTAAGTGGCTTATTATAGACCACCCTCAGGAAAACGTGTTCTTACTTCTATGAACATTGCCAAAAATCCACTTATTTTTTATAATTTATGAAATGTTATCATTCACACACAACACTTGAATTTTCTATATTACTCGCACACTTAATAAGTTTCTCTCCGTCTACTGTAGATTAAAATTTAATCATTAATCATAAAAATTAAAATAATGGTATCGTAAAAACCACACCAATAAATCCATTGATATTAAAGAAAGGTGTGTAGGGATCCCACCAAGATCTAATCTGAAGTTGGCGCAACCCAACCACACCTGCAAGTGGTGCACCTGCTAAACACCGGACGGGGCTTTGGCAAAATTAAAAGTTCACTTGGGACCGTAAACATTATTGGCGAGATGGCGAATAATATACATACATACAATCACGCCTGTTTCCTCGAAGGGGTAGGCAGAGGCATATTATACGCTCACATTTCGCCAGTTGTTTTGTTAGTCCCACGCAATAGGTGGCGAGCCTATTGCCGCTTACCTGGATCGTTTATAGTTGCCAGGGCCTTGTCCGTTGATCGGCAGGTGTACCGGTTACAGGTGAGGTTGGCTTGGGGTCCTAAGATGATGGTAGGATCCCTATACACCCGTACACCTCTGCCTATCCCTTCGGGGAAATAGGCGTGATAATAGGGAAATAGGGGTTAATGAGAAAACAATGCACACTAAACACGGGAATGTACTTAAATACCAGCTTGCTACCAATAAATTAATTTATATTAGTCTACAACTGATCAACATTTAATGTCATAGAAATGCTGCAATTCATGTCTACACAAAATCGAAGTTAAGTACGCATTAAAATTACAATCAAAAGCTGCATGAGCAGCACACAGATTAAAGCTTTGATAAATGTTTTGTCACATTTTGATATAATCACATTGATGTTTGATAACAACTGAATTACAATCAGAATGTTTTATAAAATTTTGTCAGATCGACGCTATACGACGGCTATCACCATAGAATTTATATATTTTTTTCACCTCACAATTTGTGATTTTTATAGATTAAAATTGGATTTTTTTCTAACCAGAACTATTTAGAGCAAGTTTGTTTTTAAAGTCGGTTTTATGTTCTTATTAAGTGTTTTGTTTTTTATTTGCAAGAATTGAAATAAGAAGCTATACAATTGTAATAACTCGACTAAATAACAAAATTTACACATTTATGCCATATGTAATTAAGATTTAGCCTTCATAGTCCAAGTCTCTTGGCTTCTCGTTAACATACTAACTACTACTCGTATAATTTCAATGTCTAATGCGAATGGAATTAAAATTGGACCTCCAATCTCTTAAATATCTCTTTTTATATCAAAAATACTTGAAATCGGTTCATAATCAAAAAGTTTTGGATAATAAGAAGGAGGTGGTCCTTAGTTGATTTTGTTTCAAAACAATTTCGGATCTTCGGTAAAAGCAGCTCTATAATAAATACCGCATAGATGCTTTCGGACGTGTTTGGAAATATGAAGTTAGCCGATGCACTGCAATATTTATTAAATATGTGTCGAGTATTTCTCTTATTTTGACACATTTTAATTTAATGCCAATTTATGGATGATACAGTAACGTTTATTCGACTTTAATTCGAATAACATCTTACCTATTAGTTTACCGAGCATGCCAGGAGTAAAGCATGTATGTCTGAAAATTGTATAGAGCCTATTGATGCTTTCCGGAACTTTTTTGTTTGCCACAGCTTCGTCGGTTGATCGACAGGTGCATCACTCGCAGGTTGAATTGGATTCCTAAGGTCTTCCTCCCCCGGACAGGTCTCCACCTTGGCGTGGGTGCTGAGTGCCTCCCGTAGGCCTGGAAAAGATAACACCCAGAGATTGGCGATTCTGGGTGCTCCTAGTACTGACTACCGGGGCGGAAACAATGAAAGACCTGTGGAGGGCGCAACAGGCGGGCCACGAGGGCCCTTCCAGCTGTACCAGGAGGGCCCGTCCAGCAGCGCTAGGAAGGACTTAGGCAGCGGGGGCAGGGGGCCCCTGCTGTCTAACCATAGACCCTCCGGGAAGTAGGCCACACACGCTATGGTCGCACAACGAGGTAGGAGAGGAGTGTCCTCTGCGCCTCTCTAAGCAGGTCCTCCCGGTTTTGGTCCCGGCGTTGGCCGCAGGCGGGGTGTCCGACGCTGCAACCCAGGTACTGGCTCCCGTCTCTTTCTAAACAAGCGGCGGGCGTCGTCGGATTTTTTTCAGTGGGTGGCAGTCGTGTCTGAGTCGTGTAGAAAATATTTATTATTTTTATATTGAATCGGGGACCTCGGTTTTGAAGATGGTTAAATATAAAATATCGTAGTTCTCTGGTGACCAGAGGTTTATCATTATACAACATTCTTCAACAGCTTTGTTCTACGAGTTAATAATGGGTAAAGGTATAAAAATATACATTATTTCAGTCACGCCCGACTCGTCTGCAACGATTTACCATAATACCTATCGATCGTTCACGTTTCATCCAGTGACAACATTATTAAGCCAAATCGTTTGCTTATAAAATTGGACGATGTTAAAAGGAAATTGTCTCGTGCTTCGTTGAACCTGGGTTTCATATTTCACAATCATGGACTATATTGGAATCATTTAGTTACAAAGAATTTGACGACTCAAGCTTTTTAGACTTTATTTGATTTATAAAAATGAAGTATATATTTTTTGATTGTATACGTTTTGTGTCTGATCGCTGCCTGCATGATTTACCGATCAATCGATAAGAAAACAGTCGTTATGCCGTAAAGATTTTCAAGAAAATTACCTACCTTTATTTAAGTATGTTTATCCGTTGTCTAGTGACATAGTAGAAGCTTTGCTTAGTTTATGGGTGGGTGCATAGTAGTGGCGGACGAGAGTCTGGCGAACATGGAAGTGCTCGAAAACCGGCAATAGGCTCGCCACCTATTACGTGGGACCAACTATATAATTGGCAAAGTGTGGGCATATCATATGCTTCTGCCTAGCCTTTCGGGGAAACAGGTGTGATAATATGTATGTATGTATGTAAATCTATAATTCTGGAGAGATTTCAGTCGTCTGTTATGAAAAGTTTTTTGAATATTCAAGAGCTCCTTATTTTAGTTAAACTCGTACTCAAACACTGATCAAAGTTTTACTAGGGTAATGAGAAATGACATGGTCAGTTAAATACCTAGTCCTAATCAATGTTATCAATAGATATCATATATATTTATAAGCATATTTATTTGAAGCGCTCGTAGCCGTGCGGTGCTCGGTGGTCGGAAACGATCACCGAAGTACAGCAGAGTTTACAGAGGTCAGTCCTTGGATGGGTGACCGTTTGTGTGGCATTTGATATCGAGCGCTTCCGTGCTTCGGAAGGCACGTTAAGCCTTTGGTCCCGGCTATCACAAAATGTGGTAGTCGTTAAGCCATGTTAGAGGCCTACTAGGCGGTTTGAAAAATTCTAACAGCAGGACGCCATACACCTGCCTCCGCCAATCCGCACTGGGTCAAAGTGGTGGAGTATGACCTAATACCCTCACACCTTGATATGTGAGAGGAGGCCCGCGCTCAGTAGTGGGACGTAAATGGGCTGAAATGATGATATATTTATAAGCACTCGCTAGCATACACAAAAGTTACTAAATTACAATTATGAATGTGTCTTCATAGCAAGATCCGATTTTGACAAATTTAAAAAAAAAAATATACACACAAATATTTTATTTCGGTTAGGATAGTAGTAGTTAACGCACAGTGGTAGTTAACAGAAATATTTGTTTGATTTTACTTTGTCCAGTCGCTTCACTATCTCGTTGGAAATATGTTATCTGGTGCTTGTCTGGTGAAAAAACTGTTTTTGAATAACCACAATTCTGTTTTGCATGGCTCTTCAGAATTAATATTACTTTGGATTTATGTTTATACGATATGAATGAGATGATAATTTTTATTACAGTAAATACTTATCTACATGCTATAAATCAAATTGTAGATGATGTTAAAAGTTAACTTGCACTGAAAATATAAAATAAATACACCTATGTACTTATACAACTCCTTGTATATTATTATTGGTATAATAACGTTAATTTTATAGTTAGTGCTCAACAAAAAACAAACCAAAGTGCAAAATGTTTTTATACAATAACTTATAATGTTGTGATCACATTAATAAGTAGTATTGGGAAACCACTTTTTATCTGTGAAATAGAAAGCTGTTAAAATGCATTGAAAAAACATGTCAAGTAATGCCAGATTGCTCACAAGAGTCCAGTCAGCTTACAAAAAGGGTGCGAACTTACTAGTGATGTCACGATGTTTAAAAGTTCGTTTCGAAATTATAAATACAAAATCCAATCTTAAATAGAATACGAACTTTTTCATTTCATTTTAATGACATTAGTTTACTCAATTTGGAGTTTCTACTATGTTAATTGTCCTCCGCCAATCCGCACTTGTACAGAGCATGGTGGAGTATGAAATGAATCCCTCTTACCTTGGTTTTTGAGAAGAGGCCCGTGCTAAGTGAGGGTACTTTAATAATCTGAGATGATGATGATAATGAATTGTATAAATACATTATTAATAACTTACCTACGTTATATAAGTATAATATAATTATTTCCCGTTAGAGCTCTAAAGAGGGATATTTAAGGAATAAAGAGAGCTCTCTAATCACACTTTTTGCACTCAAAAAAACGAAAATTTAAAACAAACCATTGATAAAAGTCAAAATCGTTTATTCAAGTTTGAGTCTTATGAACGTAAAAATAACAAAATTTTAAAACTAGCGCGATAATGGCGCAATCTTAGTGCAATTAGTTAAAACTTGAAAGTATGGTGACTGCGTGATAGGGTTTGTCCAAAGTGTGTTCCTATTACAGAGCTTTACCGCGAAGAGTTTAAGAGATAGAAGAAATACGTGGATTTGCTGTGTCGTGGTACTATTACTTTTTACATCGCTTATTAAAATATTTCAAAAACAACAGGTTCCATTGGGCCGGTATTCGTTTTTGAGCGAGATAACGCCTGTATCAGGAGAAGTCGCTCTCACTTAGCTAACTTATGTCATAAACAAGTTCAAGCAGCAATAATGATGTAATTATTATATTTATTTATTATTAACGATATAAATTTAAAGATCCATACATGAGTCACTGCTGCAAGACATCCGCCTAGGTCTATCCTACCAACATCTTAGAAGCCCAAGCCAACTTCACCTGCAAGTGGTGCACCTGCCGATTGACGGACGAGGCTCTGGCGAACATAAAAGTACCCAGGAAGCGGCAATAGGCTCGCCACCTATTACGTGGGACCAACAATATAATTAGAGAAATGTGGATACATAATATGCCTCTGCCTATCCCTATAGGAATCAGGCGAGATTGTATGTATGTGTGTATGATAATTATGATATTTTGATATATCTTTTTAATGTGAAAAAATATTAAGTGCAGAGAAATGCGAAGTCGAAAGTGTCAAGTAATTCAGTCGAAGTTTTGTAACATCACTAGAAAATACCAGAGTCCAACACGGAGTCAAGTCCTCTCGTTCCCCAGTTGAATGGCTCACTTGATGACTCTCATCTCCACTATCTTTAGTCGGAATTGCGATTGCCATGATTCTGTTTATTTAATAGTTTATACTAGTAAAACAAAAGCCGTGTTAATATAATTTTAGGCGTGAGATATTCTTAAACGATTTTTAGATTATACCTATCAAATTTTTTTATATCTCAAGATACCGATCTCAAGATAAATAATATATTCACGATGAATTCGGATTAAGGACAAGAGAGAGAGAGGTAAGAAAGCAAGAATTTTGAAATTTACAAACAATTTACACAATGATAGATTTTTTTAGGATCACGGCAAGGCCCTATTAGAATTTGAAACTTTTATCAATTTAATTAAATATAATTATTAAGTATCAGAATTTTTAGAATCGCCAAAGGATTATTAGGCTATGATATTTTCACAAGACAGAGTTGCAAATCATAGCAATGGACCGGGTAAAACGAAAGGAATATATGTATAAGGAGGTTCCTTTCCGCATGGAAAGCTTTACGACTCGGCGCTGGGCGGTGTTTGTATATGTAGAACGAGCGCCATCTATCACAAGAACGTGAACTTTCAAACCTCAATCTTCCTACAAAATATTTCTATGCTCTCTTAGATTCATGTTTTCATAACACCCTTAGTTTTGCTCTTAGGGATAAATGTTTCTCGCGTTTATCATAAGTCGAAGTTTTTGTTTACATAAATGGTTATTTCTTAATCTTATCGATAACTGTTTCAATAATACAATTATCTAAAAGAGTGAAATATATTCCCTGGCTTTGTCACAGCTGACCTAATGTGGCATAACATATTTTGCGATTATATATCTAGAAATTATTTAATTAAACAGCAATTCCGAAATTAGTTTTATTTCCATAAAATTTATTTTTTTATAAATTTCATTCATAACATCAAATCAAACATTTGAAAAAATATACAAAACAAGTGAAAGTCAATTGTCAAATGAAATATAATCGAAGAAATCATCGCTAGGTGCTGTGCGTTTGGCGGCATTTATCAAAGGGCACTTAGGCGGTCGGCGCGTAACACGAGTAAAGCAGGTGACAGGCAAATCAATTTGAACCTTATGCTATAAAGCACATAAATAGCACATAGATTGAATCTATAACAATATATATAGTTCGTGTTTCAACACTTAGATTATAATATATTTTGAAATGTGATGTCACAAAATTTAGGACCCTTTGTCACACAATGTCACAGTTCGCCCCCCCACCCATCCCCCTCAACATGTTATTTAATTTATGGATGGCTTAGGCCTTACTTATTTATGAAAAAGCTAAATACATAGAAAGAAAACTTCGCTCGGAAAAAGCTACTGAACGGCTATTTTTACATAGACATCCACTGCGAAAGTATTTTGGGATGAATTAAATAGAGAGATTAAAAGAGAGGAGTTACAAGTAAGAAAGACTGTAATTTGGCAATCTAAGAGCATGTATCTAAAGTATATAAATCAATATAACGTTGTGGGCTTTCCTTGCTTATGCAATTCATAACACCAAAATATTTTAAAATGTATAAATTGCACATGCTATAAAAATATCGTTCTCTTGTAGCCCATGACAAAAATATATATGTCATCGAAACGGTACTTTACAAATCTAAAGCAATTAATAGCACCCTATATCTTCCTCATTTTCATATAAATTGATCATTCGTCGATTATTATTAAAATATACGGCTCGGCAATCATGATTCAACAAGAAAAGTTCGGCATTATGAAAGGCCCTTGACACAGCATTTTTTCTTCGTTTCGTGTCCGAAAATACTCGTATATCACTTTCGGGCCGCTACTGACTTTTATTAAAGTCCATCCCCCCAGAATTGTCATATCGAAATATTCAACAAGCGAGACCAAAGATTGCTCCCAATGGGCATATGTGTTTGATGTCTCTACAAGCGCCAACCACTTTTATATCCACAATTCAGGCTGAGTTATATGAAACGCTTCCATTCTTTTTATTTGTTCGGGTGATGTAATCCATAAATAACATCGTGCTGCTAATGAGTGGGTTTCTTTTTATTGGTACCTACTGCAAAACCCTTAACAGCAAAATGGCAAATTATAACTTTCTGAAAATTCTTATTATACGTTTGACTAAACTGAAATTAAATCTTCAGAAGTTGTAAGAAAATTTGTCATAAGACTATTTGAGTGATAAAACTAGCTAGTAATAAAGACATCACCTGAGCATATGAATGTGCAACTTCTGGACTCAGACTGTCTCTTACAAACCATGGGAAGAGGGATTCTGGTTGTACTCCATCAAACGGAACCAGTGCGGATTGGCTGAGGCTGCCCATAGGGCATATAAGTTGACTACACATAAAGTGTGAACCAATGGCTTAAAGTGCATTCCGAGGACGAAACGCTCGATATCATACATACCTACATTCACGCCTTCCTCCCCGATATCAAATGCCAGTAAAACGGTCTCCCATCCAAGGAGTGTGCCTACCTCTAGTTTACCTCTGTAAAGTTTAGTTGATTTCGGTGATCGTTAAGAATTATTTAATCTCGTAGATTTGCGAGAGCTATCACGCAAATATAGTATTCAAATACTTTGCATATAAATTTTATGTTTCATATTTCTCGACCGCCTTACAGATTAAATTTGTTTTCAGAATATTTTTGTAATGACATCTATCAAGCATGTTATTTAGGCTTCTATAAATAATTCATTGCTACTGCTCGCATGCCTATAATGATCTTATTGTTATAACCTTAAGTTTCGATTTCCAATGCATAAAAGGAACAGCCTCTTTATCCTCCTCAATAGTTTGGTTTGAAGATGTTAGTGTCGATTTTAGAAGTTTCATACTTAGAGTAAGTGCTTTGTTTATTGAAGTTATGAACAAATAAAGCATTTATTACAAAGCTTGTAACGTAATTCCTATATACCAATTCATATATAGATGTTTTAGTAGATATTACGTCATGCACTACGTGAATGAACCTTGCTTTATCTTTCTTTCTTTCTTACAATGTGCCAAAATAAATGTGATAAATAAACAAATAATAATAAATAAATATTTCACCATCTATTTAGTTACAAGAAAAGTATCATTAATTGTGTTATGGATACTAGGATAAATATTTTTGAATCCTTTTTGTTTTGTAAGTACATACTTAATGTACATAAGAAAACACCAGACCAGAACAAATATTCATGTTTATGCACTCAAAGACCAAACTCGGAATCGAACCAACGACCACAGAAGCGGAGTGCGGGTATACTCGCCTCCACGCATGTCGGTCGCCTAATGTACGAGATAGTACTATAATCCAACCATCGGATGGTTGGATTATAGAAAAAATATAATCGTAAGCGCGATTCAGAATTGTCTTGTTCTATTTATGTGTGTTTGTGCGAAATAGGAATCAACTATTAATCAAAGAGATATAAACCAGTTTTTACGACAATAATATGTTTCTTTTTAAATACTTTTTGTTTTGGCCATATTGAACTGACAGATATTTATCATTCGACGCACCAATGACAAATTTCGAACATATTGCAGCCTGCTGGAAACATTATTATTTATTTACACTCGTACATAGTAAATAATTTTAATATTCACTATATACGATGTAATTTACCTATAGTATGTCTAAATTTTATATTGTCTAAACACATTACCGAGCGGCAATAGGCTCGCCACCCATTACGTGGGAGCAAATATATAATTAGCGAAGTGTGGGCGTGTATTCGTAATATGCTTCTGCCTACCCCTTCGGGGAAACAAGCGTAAATTTATGTATGTATGTACATTACCGTTTATTTTATTACCATTGGCCGATACGAAAATACACAAGTATCATTAATGCTAACAACATTTTAAGCATTTTCACAGAGTTAGAAAAGTAAGATTTTCTCGGAACTATGTTCATATGAGTTGAATTGGTTGTGCGTTACTTCGTCGTTATAAATATAGCAATATATATTTCATCATTATTCAACAGGATGCAATATGCTCGGTAAAACTTTCTTAACGTAATATTTAAATTATTTTCAAAAATGAAGAAGTAAAATTTATTAATTTAGACTGAGGTGGTTTAATTTTTAGTTTAATAACATACATGCGTATGTATGTATTGAATTCACAACTGCTTCCCCGAAGGGGTAGGCAGAGGCACATTATACGCCCACATATTGCCAAATATATAGTTGGTCCTACGTAATAGGTGGCGAACCTATTGTCGCTTACCTGGCACTGTTATATTCGCCAGAGCCTCCTCCGTTGATTGGCAGGTGCACCACTTGCAGGTGAGGTTGGCTTGGGCTTTTTAGGTCTTGGTAGAATACCTTTACTTATATAAAATTGTCTCAATTATATCAACTATTTAATTATATAACCAATTATATCAATTATAAAATCTATATCATTTCAAATATCTTCTCAATTAACAATTGTCAAAAATATGCAATATATTTTATTTCCTTTCGGAGTCGGTCATCTAAGCTCCATCTTCTTGAAGCCCGACAATCAGTTGATTCTTTGAAATTAATTCGGCATCTTCTGGCAAAACAAATATTTAATAAAGCACCCAGGGAAATGTCTTGGGCTTTAATCAAGGGCCCTCCGCTTGTACCAGTAGGTATATTTTGTAATTATGTTTCTAAATACGGCTTGGAGTTTGTTAATATAAAATAATATTAATCTGAGAAGCGGCGTATGATTGCCAAAAGATAAGAAATAAAAATTGCAATGATGTGTGCACCGCAGCGAGTAAACCAATCAAGTGAAATTGGTATAAATAAGTTAAAAAATTAACTTAAAATGAAAAATGTATGTAATTTGATCTCCGGTGTAAAACTTATAAAAAAAGCAAATGGCGTTTGCTTAAAATTATAAAAATAATAATCAAAGTCTATATGTATCAAATAGTTATTTTATCCAACATTCCATGATCTATTAATTATTTAAATCATGTTTGTTGGTAATATTATAGCAATTGCTTTAGTATAGTATGGTTTGCGACAAACCAATCCAAGAAGAGAGGTTCGTGCTTAATAATTGGAAATTGGTTGAGAAGAAGATCTCAGTTAAAAGAGTCATGATTCCTGAAACGTTCCTGTATTCTTTGCAATCATACTCATAACGCTGCTGACCCCTACTTTACACACAAGACAAGCGCAGTAGTATTGTGGACCGTATATGTATATCTGCATATCATTTTATTTATTCTTAAAACAATAACAAACATATATTTTTGTCACCACAAATTTCACCTGAGAGAACTTTAAAGTCAATTAATTTGTACACCGTCTTTATAAGGCGTTATAAATTTCAGGTAGCGTCTATAAAAGCAGTGGGTCCCAAGAAATTATCTGTTCAAAGGACAATTTATGCCGGTGTAATTAAACGGTACTAGATCGTCTTAAATTGCTGCGACTGCGTAATTGTATTCCCGGTAATAAGGAACAGGGCTTACCTCGTAAATATAAAGAGCTTAATCTCGTTTAATTTCCTTGTTTACAAAGATTGCGAAAGTCTTGGCTACTTAGGTTTCTACCAAATACCTACTACTACTGATTTTACAATGTTCTTAACATTTTTTGAGTATACTTATTTCCTATTGTCAGAGATAGACCACCATTTCTTATTCTCACATATTCACTTATCCCTCGCGCAAAGTGGAAACTCGCAATAGTATAACGAAAATTATTATGTGAAAATAAAAATATGGCAGTAAACATGCAGACAAACAAGCAAAATGTATTTATTATTTAAAAAAATTACTAAATTGTATTATATTATTAAAAATATTTAGATCATAATAATTGTGTAAAATTTCGTATGGTAACAATAATTTATAAAAGATAAAATGTATTAGACGTCAGTATAAACTGTTGCTAGTCAACAACTAGTAAACATATTTATAAACTCGTAGAGTTGCCTTAACTCCGGCTTAATCTTCCAAACCACGTATATCCTGACATAATTTAAATTCTATTGTTTCTGTCTCTCAGCAGTTGTCTGTCATTTCGCAGATTGCACGTAATCCAATACCAAAGTTTGAATATCAACGATTAGACACAAATTTAAACTTGTTGCAATATAAAGCTAAAATTGCTTGCTATTTCAAAACCACATTTTATATGGCGAGTCAATGACTGCTTTACTGAATAACACACTTTGTACTGATTTTCATTGTGGTTTAATCTACCATTTTAACCCGACGTTTCGAATACTTTATAGTGATTCGTGGTCAAGCATAGGCTGACCAATATATTTGATGTACATGAAATACTCGCAAAGGAAGGAGTTTACATAATTATGTTTCTAGAACGGTCCGCGAGCCTATTAAAATGCATCCGAATAAAGCAATTCGAATAATGAAAATTATTCTAATGAAAATCACCCATATTTCAATATTTAGAATGTACCACTTACTTTGGAATACGTACTACAATTAAACAAGCTTGAAAAGCCTCAAAGCTGAATCAACAAGGTATGCAAAATCTCCAGCCGGAGATACCTAAATTTGCGTGAATCTCAACGAGTTCAATATTTTATGTTTTAGTGACGATAGTCCTTCATTTCTTTACGTTGTATTTTTAAACAGGTATGAATTATCTCAGTTTGTCGCACGTAAACAATAAGAAATAATAATTACATTGAATTCATTTATTAGGCAATCTATCACCATTAATTTGGTACTTATTGCTCAATAATAGAATTAGCTATTTAACCCTTTACCAGGCAGTGGTTAATATATGACCACCATAAATTGAACCTTATGCGGTTAACATGTGGTGGAAAACCAATGAATATTTTCAACATGCTCTGCCTGTTAAAGGGTTAACGCTCTACAATGTACAGATTATTGAATATAATTAAAAAACTAAAAAAAATGTATTAAAAAACTAGCATAACATTCTGAAAGGACTTCTTGGCGGGAAAGTGAAGCGTCATGTCTGCAGTTTTGTTTTATTTTCAAAAAATTGTGATATTTCTAACATTAATGTATAATAACGGTGGATTATTCACCGTTAAGTGTTTGTGAACATACATGAGTGTTGGTAAATCAAACAAAACACTGCAACATCACTTTTCAAATTTTCTCTCAAGGAGTCCATGTGAGATCTCATTATAGTCCCACATATTTACTGAGGACTCAAGGGGCTTGGGGGGGGGTATCTCATTTACCATTTATCATCTTAATCACCACTCATTCTCATTTACTATGAATTATATTATTAATATATCACTTACTTGACACTGGCTAAATGTGCTAGACGCACGAAGCCATTATTTAAAATAAAGAAAAAAAAATAACATTCTGAAAGCGGGCAGCGTGTAAACGTACCGCGTAGCTGTAGGTAATTATTTCAATGGCACGGCCAAGTCACCTTACTGTATTACAATTATACTGGGATTATGCGCTTCCTGTAGGAAGGCAGGTTGTAATCTAAAACATTGAAATGGGTCCGCATCGCGTCGTATCAAAAATATACGAATGGTTGCCGGCATAGCTGAACAAGTCCGGCGGGATGTCAAAGCGTATATCGGCACCGCGCGATGCACCTTACTGTATGATCCTTATACTGTGATTATGCGCTTGCTACAATGTACAACACTGTGACACAGGTCACAAAACTAATTTCGTGAGCCAAAGTCCGATAGAAGTTGTACTCGTACGTAGCGTGTTAACTTGTTGCCAGGGAGCAAGCGCGTCATTTCGCCATGTCGCGAATGTCACCCCCATGTGTTCACAGTTTCAGTTTAACTGTTGTTTCTCTTTGACATTTAACTTGGAACGCAACTTGCAACTGCCATCTCAACTCGAAGACATTTATCACACAAATCTTTGTCTGGGAAGTTATTTGCGGAAATTGGTGCCACTCGCGAGTGGAGTGTACTTGGCACATCGGAAACGAAAGCGTCTTAACGCATAAAAATACTAAAGTCAATACCTGAAACTATTCAAACTATACTTAACCTTATCTATACGAGGAATGGTTTTATAGATTGTTTTAAGTACTTAACATATTTCTTTTATAATACATATATACATTCACGCCTGTTTCCCTTAAGGGGTAGACAGAGATATAATATATGCCCTCATTTCGCGAATTATATAGTTGGTCCCACGTAATAGGTGGCGAACCTATTGCCCCTTACCGGGCACTGTCATGTTCGCCAGAGCCTCGTCCGTTAAATTGCAGGTGCGGTTGGCTTGGGATCCTTAGGTCTCTCTTTTCCTTTTAGTAAGAGCTTATCTCAAAAAGAAAATTATGTTAGATATAATTTAAATCTATCAATTGATAGTTTGACATTTTATTACAATAACAAATTTCATGTTATTGATATAAATAACTTAGGTATTAATTTCTATTTGACAAATGGTAATTATTACATACCTAAATATATTAAAAAACGATTAGCTTCTACGCTATATTATTACTTTTTTAACTTAGCCAAAAACTTGGCTGTGAAACCTGCTTTTATTGAGCAGAACATTATTAATAATTCAAACTTGGAATCAATTCCAAATAATTTAAATTTACTCATAAGACAATAGAGGAGTTCTCTTGCAATAGATTGACCAATGAAAAGCCGCTCTTAAATTTATTTCATCAGAATGTTCAAGGCATTTCAGGCAAAGATCTAGAATTAAGTTTGTTATTAGAGTCATTAAATATCCATGTAATGTGTATAACTGAGCATTGGCTAAATGTTAATGAGTCTCTACTGGGACTACAAAATTATAAAGTAGCTAGTGCATTTCACAGGAAACAATCTATAAGAGGTGGATCACTTATTTTAGTACATAATAGTTTAAACAATAGGGCTCGTAGGGATGTTGAAACATCTTCAGTTGAACGTGTTTTAGAATTGTCTTGTACAGAGCTTAACCATTTTATTGTTTTATGTGTTTATAGACCGCCTAGTGGCAATTATCAACAGTTTGAAACTGCAATGGAGGATGTTTTAGCAACCTTATGCAAAAGTAATAAAAAAGTTATAGTATGTGGTGACTTTAATGTTAATATTTTGGAATCTTCCTCAATATCAGTTAGGTTTTTGAATTTGTTCAAGTCTTTTAATTTACTTAATTCTTTTCTTGAACCCACTAGAATTACGCCTACGTCTTCAACATGCTTAGACAATATTTTTTGTAATTTTACTATTATACATAAATCAATTGAGTATGGCGTAACTTCCGACCACAGTGGACAGATTATTAGTTTTGAATATAATTTTCAAAATGTAACTAAAAAAATATTAATTAGACCAATAACAAAGAATCTGGTTTTGAAATTTCAAAGCAATGTCAACGAAAAGCTTACCACGTTAGAAAACAATTCCGCTATAAATTATGATAAATTGTTCGGAATTGTACAACAAGAATTTAAAAATAACTTTAAGCTGAAAAGTGTGGAAATTTCAAACAAAAGGAAGTTTTGTGATTGGGCTACTCCCGGAATTTATAAAAGTAGGAAGAAACTTTTTGATTTATATAGAGAAAAAAGTACTTCAACAGATTCAAATTTTATTCAATATGTTAGAAATTATTCAAAATTGTTCAAACTTGTTTGCACCACTGCTAAGTCAATGCATCTTAAAAATAAAATTATGAATTCCAAAAATAAAATTAAAGCTACATGGAATGTCATAAACCAAGAATCTGGAAAATACAAGAATAATCATAGCATGATAACTCTTAAAGTCGATGATAAAGATATTGTAGAAGAAGAAGAGGTGGCCAACGCATTTCGGAGATTCTTTGTGAATATACCATTAGAGACAACTCAAGCACTTGACTCCTCTACTCAGCGTGCAGTCTTTCTTCTTGAAGACAATGTACCTCTTTGTAGTGAATTATTTAGTTTTAGACATATTGATGGCTCTACAATAGTTAATACTTTTAATACAATAAATTTAAAATTAACTGAGGATTTATGGGGAATCTCAACCAACATTATTAAATCTATCATTAATATTATTGCTCCTCAGTTGGCAGTCATTTTTAATCAATGTATTGATGATGGTTCATTTCCAAGTTTAATGAAATACAGTAAAGTAATACCTCTTTTTAAAGCTGGTGAGAAGTCTGATCCTACTAACTATAGACCAATATCAGTACTCCCAGCTCTTAGTAAAATATTTGAAAAAGTTATTTTTAATCAATTACTTTGTCATTTCTCTCTGAATTCCTTATTTCATTCTCAGCAGTATGGTTTCACTAAGAGTAAATCCACTACAGATGCTGGTGTAGCCCTAATGAAGCATATATTTGACGCCTGGGAGGACAGGCAGGATGCGATTGGAGTATTTTGTGATCTTTCGAAGGCATTCGATTGCGTTGACCATCCTACTTTGTTAGCTAAATTGACATATTATGGTGTTAATAGTCATTCTTTAAAATTAATTAAATCTTACTTGAGTGACAGAACTCAAAAAGTAGTTATTAATAGAGTCGAGTCTTCTGGCGCGCCATTGCTTATGGGAGTTCCACAAGGTTCGATTTTAGGCCCTTTATTGTTTCTAATTTATATTAACGATCTACCTTTCTATACTAGAGATCTGTGCGAAACAGTTTTGTTTGCTGACGATACATCTCTGATATTTAAAGTGAACAGAGGCAAGGATCATTCTGACGTGATAAATAATGCTCTTGCGAAGGTTTTACATTGGTTTACGGTTAACAATCTATCTCTTAACGCAAGTAAAACTAAATGTATAAAGTTCTCATTGCCTAATGTTACAAAAGTCTCAACTAACTTGAAAATGAATGGCAAGAATATCGAGTTATTAAATGACACAAAGTTCTTAGGCATCAATATTGATTTTAAATTGCAGTGGAACCCCCATATAATGGATTTGTCCGGAAGGCTTAGCTCAGCATGCTATGCCATCAAAAAGATAAGACTCATAACAGACGAAGAAACAGCTAGATTAGTTTATTTTAGCTATTTTCATAGCATTATGTCATATGGTATGTTATTGTGGGGATCTGCTGCGGACATACATAATATATTTGTACTACAAAAGCGCGCCATAAGAGCTATCTATAATCTTAAGTCCAGAGATTCTCTTAGAGAGATGTTTAAAAGAATTAACATATTAACGGTTGCATCTCAGTATATATTTGATAATATAATGTATGTTCGCAAAAACATTAATACATTTGATAAAAATTCAAAAGTACATAATTTTAATACTAGGAATAGAAATAAGCTCTCTCTGCCAAATTGTCGACTTCACAAAACTAAAAATTCATTTTTGGGTAATAGTATCAGATTTTTTAATAAAATTCCGCAGGAATTAATTGATCTACCATTGGCAACTTTTAAAACTGTAGTTAAAAAGCAGTTTCTTCAAAAGGGGTATTATGCTGTTAATGATTACTTATCGGATAAACAAGCTTGGGCTTAACATTTTCAACTTGTATGTGTATATTAGAGTAAAAAGTCAACCAGATCATTGTCGTGACCATCCCTTATTGTACAGGCTCAGCTCAGTTTCACAATACATACTTACTTGACTGTGATGGAAGGTTCCCTTAGTGCTACTTTATTGGTTACAGCTTCGGGGGACCCTTTCAGTATCATCAAATTTACACTGTGTGTGTCATGTAACAAAAATAATTTAAAAGAGCATAGCCTGTGAGTTTCTTGTCAGTTCTTCTCACAGAGCGGAGGCTCGGAACTGGCACTTAGATTCACTTACACCTAATTTTTATTTATTTGCATGTAAGTGAATCTAAGCTTCGTGATTTCAGGGTTGATATATATTTTTTTTCAATTTTTATATTGTTTTGACGTTTTCAAGTGCTATGTAATAGTTTATGAAATAAAGAACTTTTTACTTTACTTTACTTTACTTTACTTGGTAGGACTTATACACCCATATTCTTTTGTAATATAAAGCTGTAAATGGTAGTGTAATATTATCATTATTACAGAAATTCTTACTATAGGTTTACAATGTGCTTCATTACTTATTAAACTTTTACAGTAAAGATCTTTAGCAATATGATAAACCACTATCAATATGCTATAAACATCAGATAGTAGATCTAACATAAAAAAATTATTGTAAATTCTTAGTGTTCTGAATTGTCTTCACTCTTGTTGCCGTCGCGGCGAGCCATATGTGTATACCATGCAGACAAGGAAACCTTTGAGCAATAAGAAGAGACGGTGCAGTGCAGTTCAGAATAACAATGAGCTGTGAATATAAATATTTTCTATATTAAACTGTACTTAGGTACATTTACAGTCCTAAAAATTAATAGTACCTACTGATGTAAATATAATATGTACCTTTAGTGTTTTTAAACTTAAAACGGTAGAACATAAGACAAGACATATATTATACATAATTGGATATTTTTCTATTTGCTTGTAGTTGGAGAATTAATTTCACTATTTTTTTTTCTTTTATATTAAAGTTTGTAAAGTGTGCTTATGTCCGATTCGTAAACTTGGAAATATGGATACTATATCCATATTAGAATACTAATTAAATTTTTAATTTAAAACGCTTTTCACAAATCCAATACAATAGGTAAATAATAAAGTTAGTAAGGAAAATCATTCGATCAGTACGTCTACCTATATACAGATAATCCTAAATGAACAACATTTAATTTAGTTTCAATTTATTGGCATTTGGCATTATGCCGGATTTAACTCATTCGGCACATTATGGGGACGTAAATCCTTACACTATTTGCGAGTAAATTGGAATCTCTTTTGTAACGTGTCAAAAAGGGGAATATTCGATCGTATTTCTTTATAAGTAAAATAGTTTAAGCCCACCATTTACTCGCACAATTATTTTATCTATCTATAAATTCGATTTATGCACACGTTATCATTATATGCAGCAAATTAAAGCAAACAAGTATGCAGACTTTTCCGCATCTTTTCATGCATGCAAGACAAACAAGATGCAACAAACAACAACAAATTGGACATGCTCCGGCGGCGTTTGTTTTGCGGCTGGGTCACACGCACTTCGACACAGATGGGACTAAAATAATAAAAATAGTGATTTCAATTTACAGTATTAGGTTTTACAAAAATTAAGCGTAATCATCTCTATGCAGTTATAATTAGGATCATCTCAAAATCACTGCTTTAAATGTATAGACCAAATTATTGTATTGCTTTTACACTACAATAGTTTACAATATGGAAGCTTGCTTAATGTGCGTTAAAAGTTAAGGGACATATGGTTCGATCAAATTAAATTAGGGCTAGTAATTTCGAGTTGAAGGTTATGCGTCTAAAGGAAAATTTAATATATCGACTATCGGACCGCATGAAATAAAGAAGAGTTTATTTGGGATTCAATAAAATCGAAATATATGACAGATTTATATTGCTTAGGAGTCCTTCTTTGCCTACAAATAGTCTTCTGTGTTCTTAAAGACGTATATCTTAAGGATTCTCCTTCAAGGTTGTGGTTTACTTCTCTGACAAAAGGTAAGCTGAGTGATATTATTTCTACCGCGAGATAGTAGCATTTCAGCTGTACCGTGGTTTGCTTGGTAGGATGGTAACTAGAAAAGATATTGGTTATTTAAAACTAAATATTTTATCGTCGGGTAATGAGCGGAGTGCATTGCACTTTCTTGTCTGTCATAAAGTTAAGTAATATATTATACCTATCTGTTAAACATGCACATACGTTTATTACGTACGAAGTTGAATTACAAGTTGGTTTAGTAAATGGCAACTCTATCAAATATAGGTTCTATCTAAAAAAACTTGGGAAAAGATAAAAAAATGCATTGTAGACTGTGCTGTTATGCGAATAGCGCTACAGATAACCTGATTACACTTGTTCTGGTTACATACAATCATGCCTGTTTTCCCCAAGGGGTAGGCAAAGGCATTTTACAAGCCTACATTCCGCCAATTATAATGTTGGTCCCACGTGATAGGTGGCGAGCCTATGGCCGCTTCTGGGAACTGTTATGTTTGCCAGAGCCTCATCTGTTGATCGGCAGGTGCCCCTTCCGTCTAGCTTCACTGAGGAGGTCCTCCCGGTTCTGATCCGGGGGATGTTGGCCGCGGGCGGGGTGCCTAAAAAAAGGATCCTAAGAAAAAAAATTACTTTATTGTCTTTAAGATCAACATGATCATTTAGATTCGTCAAACATTCAGACACAAAATTGAAATTCGATATATTTTTTTAACAACAATGAAAGAGATATGAGCGGTACAATAATAAAGAAATAAAAGCAAATGGGTTCTTTGTCAGAATTTGTCAAGGTTTGTCAGTTTATTCGTCTGTGGTGGTTTCTCTCAAGATTTGTAAGTCTCTCTGTGACTCTTATCGGGGGGATCTGTCAGTCAGCCTGTCGTGATTCTAATGGAGGGAGGGGATTGTCCGTCAGTCAGTCAGTCTGTCGGAGACTCTAACGAGGCTTCCAAAAGGCAACGAGATTGAGAAGAATGCCTCAAGAAACTCATCTCGGCTTTTTTTTAATTATGTCTTAAGATCTAATACAATTGACGAAATAAAATATTAAGATTACCACTGTTCTTAAAACTAACAAAATCTAATACCTAAATATCATAGATATCTTAAGAAAGAAAGGAGCAATTCATGTCACTTCCAGGCAGACTTGTCGTCCATAAAATCTTTCACACTATAATAAGCCTTCTGGCATAATTTACTCTTTATGTAATCTTTAAATTTATTTATTGATAAATTTGCCACATCATCTGGCAGCGTATAGTACATGCGAATATTGTTCCCGCAAAAGAATTTGTAACTTTATGGAGCCTATACTTGGGCAGAGTCAGTTTATTCTTATTTCTTAAGTTAAAATTATGTCTATCACAATTTTTACTCAACTTACTTTTATTTTTATGAGTATGCAGTAAGTTTTCATAAATGTACTGTGAAATCACAGTCATTGTGCCTATCTCCTTAAACTATTAAAGATGTTGGTAGGAATCCCTATACACCCGTATACCCTACATACTACTTGTTCTTGTTATTGTATTTTTAAATATATTATTTCACTAGCCAATATATTTAATTAGCTTGTATAAATTATTAGACTGGGGCGTTTTTGGATTTCAACGCAAAATGAGATTTATCCGATTTCAGTAGAGAATAGCCATGCCAAAACATTGCGACCTTAGATTTCGTTTTTTTTTTGCTAAAAAAACAAAACAAATAATGCATAGTATATATGCTTAATATTAAGGACGATTTTGATCACATTTTCTAAGGATTTTTTCAAGAGAATTTCCAATGACCGAAATCTGACGGACGAAAATTAGCGTCATTATTTATACTTCGCTATGTTCTGTCGGGTTAAAAAGAGAAAAGGCGTATTTCTACTCACTATTACAAGTTTACATACAAACACGATTCGGTTGGTATATCCCGAGATTTTTTTTAGTCATCAAGTGGTGACATCAAATATCTTATTTTCTTATTCGCGCTATCACTGCAGATCAATTGGTGTTTGAACATATTTCGAGGAGCTGGGTTCCATGGAAACTTCGGCGGGAAATAAATTTTACTAGGTGGTAGGCAATAATGTAATTTTAAATTGGCTTTCAATCTAATAACTATTTCAAAACAATACCAAACACATTCTCAGCGACTGTACGACGCCACTTAAGGCAGTAATCTCAGAGCGAATTGACTCAAAGCTTGTGCTGGAAACTATTCATGCCCTGAACAAGCTGAGACGGAATAACAAATTATACTAGATTTGAATTTCAGGTCATACCGGCTTTGAGGAAAATTAATATGACAAATAAACCGAGGTATTACAAATATTTGTCTGAAGTATTACAAATATTTATCAATTCAAATATTTACCTAGGATGTTCGTAGATTATATGTATTTATGTATTACCATTGCGGATGATATAAAAAAATGGATAGTGCGAGCTAAACTAGCGTGAAGCTTTCGAGAACTATTTTGTCTGTGTAAAGTATTGATCATAAGGACAATTTATTAATTATTCATCTAGGCATATTGGCCTCTCAAAAAAAATTATTACTGTTTTTCTTATTGGAGAACTACTGCTAGTCGTCGCATCTGGACGTAACTTTACCAGGACTATTACATAATAATAATTATACTCTTCGCAGATAGAGCGTACAAATAACAGCTCCGAACCTTTTGACAAGATTGTAAGACTTGTACAGCGAATTGGCAATGACTTACAAGCGGTTAGAATCTTTAAGTCTAGGAAGAGATTTTGCCTCCTTTCACGTTTTTGTGTACAGCTGTACAAAACGATGTATGTTTCAATGCAAAAATAGGAAATCTTTGCTATAATGGAATCTATTGAATTTAGTGTCAACGCGTCACTGCCTTTAAATTGTAAGATAAAATTAACAATTTATAAATCCATGTTTTGTCCATGGAATGACCCAATAGTTGTGTGTGTGCAATAAATAAGAGTTAGTTTATAGTTAACGTCAGTAAAATCTTTGCTGTTATTTTCACATACATACATTCATACATAATATCACGCCTGTTTCCCCAAAGGGGTAGGCAGAGGCATATTATACGCCCACACTTCGCCAATTATGTAGTTGGTCCCACGTAATAGGTGGCGAGCCTATGGCTGCTTTCCGGGCACTTATATGTTTGTCAGAGCCTCGTCCGTTGATCGGCAGGTGCACCACTTGCAAGTGAGGTTGGCTTGGACTCCTCAGATCTTGGTAGGAGCCCTATATACCAGTTATGTTCTCGTAAAGTTTGATACAAAGCTTATTTCTGGCCAGTCGATTACACTATGTAAATAAATAAATATATCACATACAATCTCAGATCAAGTAAAAAAAGGTAGATACCTTACGACTAATAACAAAGTGAAGCCATATTTTTAACTATGTGTGAGTTACTGAAGTGTTGCCACTTTTTGAAAATCTTCCCAGATATTACAAGTATAATTAATTAATAATAAATATAAGCGATTTACGTTAGTAAATTTACAAGAATCAATTTACCCGGTGATATACCAAATTCAAATTTTCTAACGATTTTTGCAAATTTCAGCTCTGTACGAAGTAGAATTTTAATTCAATTAAAACACTTATTGTAAATATTATTACAATTATAGTATAATTTGACATAATGACAAACAGACGCAAGGCAATAAGAAAATTAGAATTTTGCGATATATCAGGCATATTTTAATTATTTTTTTAAACTTTATAGTAATGTGTAAAAAAAACAGACAGCTTTTGTAAAGTATTTTTATTCCACAAAGTAATATATTTGGGAGGGGCAAAAACTAAACAATAATCTAAAACACGTTATGCTGTATACGTTTTTTAAAATGTTTGGGGCTTAGAGCTCAGTGTCATCGTCAGTGTATTTATTTTAGAAATATGAAGCAGTCTTATGTCCAAATATTTTTTTATTACCAATCGGATTAAATTTACTTTATGCCCATGACCAGCACTGTAATGGTCATTTTCTAGGTTGTTAAAAATTTTATTATTACCTGTAAAATAACCTAAAATTTTAGTGACCTTATATGTGTGCTGGTTAATTGTCTCTTTCATCATTGCATCTCTCAGTAATTTCTACCGGAACTACTATGATAGTGTTCTGAGGAGCTTTTCGATCTCATCCCGCCCTCTCCTTTCCTCTCCCGAACAACACGTGCTGGTCTTAGAAACCATCCTCATACTGTGCAGACTATCAGCACTCGAACCAAGAAATTTGGGAAGTCGTTTCTGAGCAAGTGGAATTCACTGCCGGCTCATGTGTTTCCTATTTCCTATAATCCCGGATCTTGTAAGCGGGGCGTGAATCGGCATTTTAGCAGGCCGTCATGAGTGGATGCGCTTTGTACCATGCTTACTTCACGGTATGAAGCGCTTTCATTTTTTATTGGACTGCATCGACTGCTTACCATCAGGCAAGATGTAGTCATTATGACGTGTATAATATTACTTGGATGCGGCAGACAAGTATTAAAAGTTTGCCTCACGTATTCATATGCCTTTGGTGAATAATAGTCAAGTGTTAGATAAAATATTAAATAAATTTATAATTGTAATATTTTCACTTAATGAATTAAATAAATCTGGGTCTATTAAATTTAGTTTTTTTATATTAGTAAAAATATCTTTCCTCCGGACCTCCGGACAAAAACAAACAAAATTAAAAATGATTATGGCGAATTTATTTATTCGTGCCAAAGCACGATTAAGCATTTTAGTACCCACATTTTTGTTGAGTATTAGAAATACCAACTACTGGCAACACTGTCTGGTTGCGTCAACTCGGGTTATTTTGTCAATATTTTTTCCGAATAACCTACAAATTATTTTGAAACATAAAAAAAGATACTTTTGTGTTAACTTATGTGTGAAAAGATATTTCTTCAGACTTTTTGTTCGCTTTAGTGTTGTTTTAGCACCATTTAATCACACAGGACGGCATTTTATTGACAAAGTTACTACTCGGTGTCTCGGGAGATACTAACGTAAAACTAAGCTCATTTTACGTATGTGTGTGCGTGAGCGCGTGTATTTACACAAATGAGCTTACTTTTGTGACTTCAGTGCTATCAATGGCCATGCGCTATCTACCTTTTTTTACTTGATCTGAGCATACAATACATACATACAATGTTGTCTTTGTCTCCATGTAGATTCCAAAAAGACATCAGCTATAGAATATATTTCTTTAAAAGACGCAATTATTTCAGATATTCCCCCATATATCGAACGAATACCTCGAGGATCATCTAAACTTGCAGTTCACAGACATTCTCTTTCTTCAGCTGGCCAATAGTCTTTTTTTGTGAACTGTCAAACTGTCCGTCATCAATTGACAACTCACTCACAGTGCCACAAAGTTAACAGAACCAATGGTGGCCAAAACTGAAACTACGAGTGGGCATTTGGTAGTTCTGCTTCGGAGTATTGTGTTTTTTGCGTAAATAGTAAATTTATTCAATAAATCAGCTGATAGTTGCTGTTAGATATTAGTGGTGCATATTTTTAGTATTTCAACAAACATATTTCTTGCCCTTAGACATAACAAAACATATACATTCAACGCAATGTAAATAAACCTTGCAATATTGAACTGAACAAACGACTACTAGTTAGCAACTGCTGATAAAACCAACATAAAAAATTGTTGCAGTAGCTCTGAAGACGTTAGTTATTTTTTTATATGTAAACTCATCGTGACCTATCTATAGATTTGTAGATATTTTGTATTGTATAAATTTCTTAACTTCAACTCCTCCGGATAATCCAAACAAATTATTGGAAGATTAATAAGAACTAAGGGTCTAATTTTTTTGCAAAATTGATTCCAAGCATATTGATACAAGCAGGCAAAATAAAACTTTGCTATCTTACACAGAATGGTGATAATAGCAATACAAATATTGTCGCATTCTGTGACAGGGATCGAAGACATTCGCTCGTTAACCGTGATAAGCTTTGCAGGCATTAGACGCTAATCTCTTCCAGTTGATGAATAGAATACGTTTGAGAAAGTTTGATTTACTCCGAGCTAATCCTCCCGGTCACAGGCGCGTAATTTAATTAACCGGTCAATTTGTTTTGGTCCCTGTTAAGTTCCTAATCTGGAGGCTTGGCGAGTTGTCGCTCTGATTGAAAGATTCTAAGGCCGATATTCCTTTGACGTACTGACAACCACCGGTCAAGTCACACAAAACAGTTCAATCACAGTAAAGCAATACAAACTTTTGTGTCCAAGACATTAATCGCAAAATTGATTGAGAACGTTTTATAGATAGGCAACTTAGGTGATACCCATAATACATCAACTCTTCAATAGATCCGATTTTCGATTCCTGATAAAGACTTTATTGAATGAAGGATTAGACAGCTTAGTTTTAGATAAGTGAAGTGAATCTTTTTCAGTTTTGTCACAGTATCTCACATTATTCTTTAACAATTATACTTTTTGCTTTCATTAGAGTGCTGATAATTTGGCCGTGATTATAATTATAGTTTTATTCTATATTTCTTTATAACCAGAAATTAGTTAATCTAGTTTTGAATGTTCAAATTTCTTTATCGCTTGCTCCGTGCTTTGGAAAGCACATTAAGCCGTTGGTCCCGGCTGTCATGAACATCTATGGCAGTCGTTTTTAGGAAGTCAGTGCCTTCTAACATACTGACAACTGGTTTAACCATAGAATGATGTTTCCCTCTGGGTTGCGGAGGTCAGACGGCAGTCGTTCCATGAAATAACTGAATTTCCAGTGAGCAGACCCTGGGCCCTAAGCTTAAGTCTAGGGCAACCGGGATAATGCTAGGATATGATGAGTTTTGAATGATAAAAACTTGGAGTACAACCTTAATTGTTTTTTGTTACTACGACCATATGAGATTCTTTCCTATTTAATCGATAATGAAAGAAAAACATATGCTAAGTAATTTAATTACCTACAAAAAATACGCGAAGCAATTATTTATTTATTTCATTTATTTAAACTTTATCGCACAAATTAAAATTAAAATGTACAAAAGACGAACTTAATGCTGCAAGGCATTCTCTACCAGTTAACCTTTGGGTTAGCAGAAAATTATGAGGCAGTACGAATAAGAAAACATATAAACTTACATAGAATTAAATATCTGTTATTTATAAAATTTCTTAAGTACCTACTACTATTTGGCAGTAGAATATATGAAGGGTAGAATATAATTATGTAGAATATATTTCTACATTTTTATGACTGTCATAAAAGAATAACCACTTAGTGTAAAAAAAGTACAAAGAAATTCACATAAAATCTACTCGTTAATTCACTGGAGCTTTGTACAAGCTTTGCAAGAAACTCGTCAAGGTTCTATCGCCCGTCAAATGTGTTTTCCTTGGCCTAAAGTGAAACGAAGGTTGTCTGGTATACCCTTGAGCATTTGACTTGAACAACCATTAGGTACGTTCGCAAATTGTCGACCAAGTTTTCTTAATGTTTGGAAAGATTCATGGAGCGTATGTTATTAAGGGGTAATTATGATCAAAACAAAGGATTGTTTTCTTGTAAGCGGTGCGTGATAATAATAGGGTACATAAATTTGGGTCAACTTTTGAAGCGCTTCGAGCTGTATTATACTAGGTCGTGAGAAATGATCACAGAAGTAAAACAAAGTCAAGAAAGGTCAATACTTGGATGGGTGACAGTCCGTGTATCATGTAATGTTGAGAGCATCCGTGCAGATAATGACCAAACCTCATTTCAGCTTATAAATGTTCAACTACTAATGATTGAGAGTCGATGAATATCAGATTCGCATGTGTATGTATTTTCGATAATGGCAATAAGCTTACAATAGAAAAGTAGAAACTGTAAAGTACACTTTATCACACATCAAATTCGAACCTTTCTCATAGAATTATGACAAATCTATTTTGACTATAATAATGCTCTGACAGTGCATAAGATTTTCATAGAAGTTTCTGAGTTCTGATTGTACCCAGAAAGAAATAAACAGTTAACCTCTTTTTTTTTTGGTTTACGTCGGTAACAAAATGCGTTTACGCACTACCTTTCGGCCAAGGGGAGACCGAAAGGGGGTGTGGGACTCACCACCGGACCAGACGCGACTGCCAGCAGTAATATCCACTAAAAATCCGCTTGTTGAGAAAAAGGCGGGGGCCATGAGTTGCAGCGTCTGACACCCCGCCTGCAGCCAACGTCCCCGGACCAAAACCGGGAGGACCTCCTCAGAGAGGCGCAGTGAACGCGCCACTCCTACTCCTTGTGCGACCATAGCGTGTGTTGCCGACTTCTCGGAGGGTCTATGGTTAGACAGCAGGGGCCCCCTGCCCCCACTGCCTAAGAACCTCCTGGCGCTGCTTGACGGGCCACTCCTGGCCCGCCCGCTGCACCCTCCACAGGTCCCTCTTAGTTTCTCCCCCGGTAGTCAGTACCAAGGGCACCCAGAATCGTCGGTCTCTGGGTGTTACCTTTTTCCGGCCTCCGGGAGGTACTCAGCCCCCCCACCACGACAAGGTGGAGACCAGTCGGGGGAGTAAACAATTAATCCCTATTTTTTTTTATTATCGTCTGTAAAAAAATGCTGCTTACGCACTGTCTCCCGGCCAAAAGGGGTAGACCAGGAGGGGGTGTGGGGCTCACTGCGGCCGACGCGACCACCGCAGTCCTACCCACTAAAAAACTTCAGACGACGCCCACCGCTGTTGAAAAGGGGCGAGGCACCAGTGCCCGGGTTTGTAGCTTCTGGTACCCCGCCCGCGGCCAACGTCCCCCGAATCAGAACCGGGGAGACCACCTCAGGAAGGCGCAATTTGCAGCGCCCCCCCTACCTCTATGTGCGGCCATGGCGTAACTGGCCGACTTCGGGGGAGGTCTATGGCGAGACGGAAGGGGCCCCCTGCCCCCGCCACCTAAGACCCCCCGGGCGCTGCCTGACGGGCCCTCCTGGCCCGCCCGCTGCGCCAACGGCGTAGCCGGAGAGAGAGCGGATCCCGCTCCCTCTCCCGCTCCGCGGCCTCCTTCTGCGACATCACCACTTCGCAGAAGGAGGCCATCGCCTCCCACGCCGTCTCGCTGTCGACCATCTTTTGCATGATGGTCGGCAGCGAGAGAAAACAGTTAACCCCTTTTTTTTTTTCCTTTTTTTTTTACGTCGGTAACAAAATGCATTTACGCACTGCCTTCCGGCCAAAGGGGGACCGAAAGAGGGTGTGGGACTCACCACCGGCAGACACGACCGCCAAGTAATACCCACTAAAAATCTTCCGACGAGGCCCGCCGCTTGTTGAGAAAGAGGCGAGGGCCAGTACCTGGGTTGCAGCTTCTGACACCCCGCCTGCGGCCAACGTCCCCCGGACCAAAACCGGGAGGACCTCCTCAGAGAGGCGCAGTGGACGCGCCCCTCCTACCTCCCCTTGCGACCATAGCGTATGTGGCTGACTTCCCGGAGGGTCCATGGTTAGACAGCAGGGGCCCCCTGCCCCCACTGCCTAGACCCTCCTGGCGCTGCTGAGCGGGCCCTCCTGGCCCGCCCACTGCGCCCTCCACAGGTCCCTTTTAGTTTCCCCCCCGGTAGTCAGTACTAAGGGCACCCAGAGTCGTCGGTCTCTGGGTGTTGCCTTTTCCCTAGCGCCTCCTGCGCCCTACCTGGAGGTACTCAGCCCCCCCACCACGACAAGGTGGAGACCAGTCGGGGGGGAAACAGTTAACCCCTAAGTTAAGTCCCTAGACATTAAATACACATACTAGTAAGGTGCGAAAGGGGGGCAGCATTGTATTTTTTTACTTCATATCTTTCAAAGAAAATCTCGGCCGGTGACAATGGCACGCAAAACTATTCATAGAAACTACAACAATAACTGAACAATAGAGCCGTACATTTTAAAACTTCACATTCTTTCCCAGTTGTTCTTTCACGGTGGAATTGATATTGGCTTTTATTTTCTAAAGAGGAATTTTTTGCGGAGCAAAGTATGCGGGCCATGTAGAGCTGGTGGTCACATCACTTAGAATTTGAGCTTTACTATATTGAACGCTCAGTATATTAACTTTTTGGTATGAACAGTGCTTGACACGAAATGTCTCTCGTTTATTTTTAGTGAATGGAAAAGAACGCTGTGACGTTATGTACTTGATTTTTTCTTATGTAGTAGATTATTTTAAAGACATAAATTATAGATAGAATAGAATAATAATTATTATTGGAATGTAGGAAAATATAAGTATGTGGTATTCTTTACCATATTACTGTGAATTTACCTAAAATGGTTAAATAAGTTGGACTAAAGTAAATTTAACTACTAATTACGCACCTATAATAAAAGTTCATTTCAGTTCAAACTTAAGCAGCTTCCAGAAGCTTCTGAATACGTCAGATCGGACCATTGATGAAGGTGGTGATTGTTTGAAATAAGTTTCAGTAATAACAAATGGCAATTGCAGAAACTTTGCGTTACATAACAATTATATATTATGGCAGTAGCTTAAAAACATCTGCCCCTGCCAACCCTTATTGTAATCAGGTGCATTCCTACATTCATTTATAAAAAGAAGCCCTGGCCTTGTTATGAATCAGGAAAAGTTTGAATTGGCGATACGGATGAACAAAAATAATTATTCAGAGCGGCCGCCAGCTAGTGTCCCCACCGCAATGGCCTTCCAGATTCTGAACTAAAGATGATTCAGACTGTGCCAGTAGTCCGTCAAACCAGTCAGATTAATCAAGAAGGATTTTGTGCACTGCCGGCTTTTATACACTGTGCTAGAGTGCTGCCCGAGATTAAAGGCTTATGGGGCACCAGCCAAACAAATTGCCCATCTAATGGAGACTAGTGCAGGCGTGGCGCCGCTCTGCCGATAATCCACCCAGAGGCCCAGGCCCTGCCGAACTTTGTACATTTTGCATGAGCACTCCTGATTGTTTAAATACGAAAGGGCCAATTGAAGCGCTGTGTATAGGCGCGATTAATCGATATATGCTTTGTCTTGACTTTGTTTGAAAAACCGGCCCTATTTTTACGGAGGCAGCTTTAGCTCATGTTATACAGATAAAGGTATAAGGTACTTGGCATAATTCTAGTCTAATAAGGCTTAGTAAAAATAGTAGTTTTTTTTTTATTAACGTTACCTCTTTACAAAATACTTATTCGGATAATAATTCAGATCAGCTGTAACAACAAACTATACAACAATAAAAATATAGTTCTTTTTCTAGTAATCATTTAGTAAACCGATCATATATAGCTTCGCCAGGAGTGCTTCCTACGTTGTCTATAAAATACTAACCGGGTATTTGTTTTTTTCCTATGGAAAGAAGAAAAAACAGTACTTAGCTATAAAATTAATACTATATTCAAATTCATCTACGAGTAAACCGACCGATTCGGATTGTATGAATTTCTACAAAACAAATCATACTTAACTATGTCATGAGTGGCGGGGTGTCAGACACTGCAACTCAGGTACTCCCCCCTCCCCTTTCTTAACAAGCGCCGGGCTTTGTCGGAAGATTTTTAGTGGGAATTACTGCTGGCGGTCGTGTCTGCCTGTGGTGAGTCCCACACAATCCTCTAGGTCCCCTTTGGCCGGAAGGCAGTGCGTAAATGTATTTTATTACAGACGTAAAAAAAATGTTGGGGCTACTTGCAATATTGTTGGTTTTCAAGACTGATAATCATTGTTTTATGAATCCCAAGTCTGAATTAAAGTCATAGATAATGTGAATTAAAAAATATCATTAAAATTCTTCAACGATATAATCATCAGGATCAGGATCAGTGTACCCATACTCTGCATTATTTTATAATAAATATTGAATGATTTACAATGCCTTGGTGTTTTTGTGGATCCTACCCGTTCCCGGTAAGCAGCAATAGGCTAGCCACCTATTACGTAGGACCAACAATCCAACTGGCGAAATGTGGGCGTATAATATGCCTCTGCCTATCCCTTCAGGGAAGCAGGTGTGAGATTATGTATATATGTGTTTTATGTATCTTAAGTATGCTATATTTGCGAATAAAAAGTATTTTAAAAAATATATTTGTCCATCGTCTAGTACTCATAATACAAGCGTTACCAAGTTTGGTGCTAGAAGGCATATAAAATGTCCAGGGATATTTACTTAGATAATACATACTTACAGCACGCCTGTTTTCCCGAAGGGGTAGGCAGAGGCATATTATACGCTCACATTTCGCCAATTGTATTGTTGGTCCTTCGAAAAATAGGTTCTGCTTACCGGGAACTTTTATGTTTGCCAGAGCCTCGTCCGTTGATCGGCAGGTGAACCATTTGCATTTGAGGTTGGTTTGGGTTCCTAAGGTCTTAATAGGATCCCCATACACTTATAGAATTTTTATCCTAAATTAAATAAACTTACTAATAATAATAAAGCGTTTATTTGCATAAAACATGGTGTAATATGGTGACATTGGACAATAAAGAGTGCTCATGTTTCGCAAATCTAAGTCTATTCTATAAGTACATTACAATAAATTAGAACTACTACTTATACTTAAGAAAGCTTTTGGCAAGGATTATTTACTGAGTTAATATATCATTTGCCTAATTACCAAATAAATTGAACTCATACCCTGTAAAAAGCACTTAAACCAAAATGCGACTTCGTCAACCTCTTAACAAAATTATATAGAAAAAAAACGCTGTGTCTGAAAACAATTTCATTAAGAGACTTGGAGAAATGGAAAATCGCAATTCGTTTTGAATCTTTGTGGGTATATTTTTCGATAAAACGAGGACACAATGTTTGTGGTTGTAAAAATATACGGACCTCTTCAAACAAATTCAGATTTTATTAAGCTTCGAAGAGCAGCTTATAACGACCAAAATGGTAATTTATAGGACAAGACAAAGCGCTTTATGTAATGTAAGAATATGGAATAATCTGTCGATTATGACAAATGGATAGATTCCTATTGATATTCGAAACGATATCTAATAGCAAAAGGGTCGTGACTTAATATATTCGCCGTTACCTAGCCACGGCAAAGCACTCATAAATCTGCGAAACTAAGTCAATGTCAAAATCTTTTATTCAAGTTCCACTCAATAAAGCTCTTATGAACGTCAGTTTCTAAACTTGCGCGCCCATTCAACACGGGCGGGAGCTTGATCGTAAAAGAATCGGGCAAGAAACTCGGCAAGGTTGGGTTTTCTCTAACCGTGACCGTTTGTATGGCATTTCATATCTAGAGCGCGCGGAAGGCACATTAAACGTTGGTTCCGGTCAGACATAAATAAGCAATAGGCGCGTTAAATTTAAATTTTGACCTTCATAAGAGCTTTATTGAGCCAAACTTGAATCAATGATTTCGACAATAGATATCGCAAGATAATATACTTCGCGTGTCTGAACCCCGACCAATCGTCGAGGTTACAGTCCGCGCTCGTCTGTTGTTGTTTTTTAAATACTGCAACACGAATGATTTCACGTGTGATATATTTATCATCAGCGGCATCACTGTCGATGAATCAGCTTGGATTCCCATCATTAAATATCGGCAGTGACATCACAGTAGGTGTTAAAAAGTCGGCACGCTTGTATTTCAATATCTGTGGATCCGGTTATCACTACATATAGTAGTCGTTAAGCACTTGCTCCGCGCCTCGAAAAGGACGATAAGCCGTTGGTCCCGGCTCTCATGAACATCTATGGCAGTCGTTATTAGGAATTCAGTGCCTCCTAACAGACTGACAGCTGGTTTAACCATAGAATGATATTTCCCTCTGGGTTGCGGAGGTCAGACGGCAGTCGCTCCATGTAATAACTGAAATTCAGTCAAATCTGGTTGAACCAGTGAGCAGATCCTGGGCCTTAAGCTTAAGTCTAGTGCAACTGGGATAATGCTAGGATATGATGATAGTAGGATATGATGATAGTAGGATATGATGATAGTAGGATATGATGATAGTAGGATATGATGATAGTAGTCGTTAAGCTAATTTAAAGGCCTATTATTATTAAGAGGTTGGAAAAATTATAGCAGGTATCCCACTGGATCTGCTGGACTGAATGTCTCTCAAATTGCTACGTGAGAGGAGCTTTGTGATGTGGTTGATTTTGAACACTTATGTCACTGGCTGTGGATTTTCTAGCGTCTAGGCGCGTGACTTCAGAGCCCTACATGTAGGTAATTCAATAATGTATCCCATTTAAACAATACAAACTATCTCATTAATCCCCTGGAATGATACTATTAAGCCGTCATTTTAGCACTATCTTGATTGTCCTAAACCTAACCTTAGGCCCCAGAGACTGTTCGCTGGTCTAACGAGATTTGGCTCAAATTTATTTATTAAAAGTATAGTAATTAACTATACTATACCTATTTTAGATATAAAAAAAACTAAGTTCTTCGTTAAGTAAAATCTGAGGTGATATCAAATCAATCGTTTGAGACTAATTCAATTGCAAGATATGCCCTAAACAAACGTTCATACATACAAACCTAAGAAATTTAATAAAAGTTTGTAATAAGTGATCTATTGAAAACGAACTCAATTCCACATAAGAATCTTATTCAAACAACCTTCGTGAGTTCGTGAGAGCTTTTCTGTTCATAGCATCTTGCATTCCGAGAATTTTTCAAATCGATAAACCAAATGCCTCGTGTCTTTTAGTTTCACTGGAGCGTAACATTCTAGACTCTCCTGTCTTGGCTCACACTAATTAACAAGTTTCTGCTCGGATTCACGATTATTTAAGGCTCCTTACGACATTCTATTTCAAGAAATAAATAATTGCTTAAAAAAATACATATTATCGTACATCTGCACATCGCCATCTAGCTAAGCACCCAAGCATAATACTACTAAGGATACTAGACAATAGAAAAACATATATAAACACATTTTTTTTAAATATATAGGAATCACTCGGATCAAGTCATGTCATTTGCTTTCATCCTTACAAATATTTATATATAGTGTGTGAATGGACTTCATTTCAACCAAGTTGGGAGAGTTGCAGGTCATGCTTCACCACGCGGACCCAATATAGATTGTCGAAGGCAGATGTGGAGCTGCTGTTAGATTTTTTAGCAGCCCAATTTGCCATTCATTCGAAATATAATTTACTTGGCTCCACGACTTCAAGAATTATAAATAACTGGCACTAATTGTCTCATGTGAAGAACCAAACAAACGGTCACCCATCCAAAGACAAATCTCTGCTTTACTTCGGTTACTGCCTACCCAATTCAGAATCTCTGTGCACGGCCTTTAGATTAACTAAGATATCAAATTAATACATACAAACATACGTACATTCATGCCTGTTTCTACGAAGGGGTAGGCAGAGGCATATCATACACATTTCGCCAATTATATAGTTGGTCCCACGTAATAGGTGGCGAGCCTATTGCCGCTTACCGAGCACTATTATGTTCCCCAGAGCTTCGTCCGTTGATGGTGTTGATGATGAGGTGCACCACTTGCAGGTGAGGTTAGCTTGGGCTTCTTAGGTCTTTGTAGGATCGCTATACACCAAATTTACCAAATTAATGGAACCCAATTTCGCTGGTGATCAACTTCCTAAAGTAAAGCCTACATCTCACATAACTTTGTATAAATATAAATCCTGTGTAGTTATTTATTGGACATTCAACGCAACGCGGGATCCAATCAACGGCGCAAAGGACAGCACACATGATTGCACGACTCCCGGACAAAGGCATTTGAGAACGTTGCCAATATCTTCCGAGCTACAACTTTGTTCCTAATCGCATCAAAGGTTACAAAGAATGGAGTACAAGCTTTGAGTGTAAGGCTTTTAAAGTAACTTATTGTGAACAAGTTGTTCAGTTGTGTATTATTTATATTGGTTGGTATTCAAACGAAAATATTGAAACAAATATCATGACTAACAACTTTTCCATAGCATAGATAAATGGATAGGGTCCCTACCAAGATCTGAGGAGCCCAAACCAACCTCACTTGCAAGTGGTGCACTTGCCGAACAACGTACGAAGTTCTGGCGAACATAAAAGTTCCCGGTAAGCGTCAATAGAATCGCCACCTATTACTTGGGACTATAAATATTATTGGCTAAATGTGGGCGTAAAATATACCTCACCCTATGGGGTAAACAGGCGTAATATTGTGTGTAAAAACTTTTATAAGTACCGGTGAAAATTCTGTAGATGTAACAAGCCACTCAAGTAAACACCTACCTGAGGGTACCTATTGACGCCTGCAATACCAGCGCTTTACTGACCGTTTAAAAACCGTCCCACGCCTATTTGAGACAGGTATTTTTATGTACCTAAATAAATTGCTTTTTTTATTTTGACAAATTTTATCGTTATAAGTTCAACGAGAAAAGAGACGTTTTGCTGTCGAACAAAGCGTAAGTGATTTCATGATCTTAGCCGATTTAAAATTATATGATAATACTTGTTACTCCTACTCTCCCCCCGCCCCCCGACTGAGAGGGGTTTAGGTCGCACTTCACCAAGCAAACAATTCTAAATGAAAAACACCCCTTACTTGCAAGCCAGGTATGAAGAATTAATCTGTTAAAAATTTTAAAGCCCAATCGAGCCTCATACTTAACGAATACATTACCGTTCAGAGTAATAACCGGGACCACCGGCTTTCAGTCCCTTCCACAGCACGATACACATTTTTTAACGATTTTGGGTTGACCACCGAAATGAGATGCATTGGGTGTATGCAGGTAATGTGATACAAAAGGGGTGGAAAAGTCGATGACGATTAGAAGATATGACGAGGCAGAAGTCAATTTGTACTTTTAAATGTAGTGACTGCAGAAATTGTAGACTTGTCAAATTGTTTTCATAATAAGTACATTTTCTTGAAACTGGCGGGAAAAAAACTAACATTGACGATTTTCTTGCCCGTTCTTTTACAACCAAGCTCCCACCCGCAGTGAACGGGCGCGTTAGTTTTTAAGTTGGACTTTCATAAGAGCTGAAATGTTGTGTAGACGAATTTTTCTTCTTTGCTATTCTTTCATGTTCTCGCATGAATCATGGCATTGCTTTCAATTACGTTTTTTACGTAGACAGCTGGTACCTCTACATTTCGACAAACAGAAAAAATCGGAGTTCATGTAAGCTGCAATATGCTGGTAAGCCGCGGGCGAAAGCTAGTCGCAATAAATGTAGGTTGTTGACAGAAAAGTAGTTGGTTCTGTTTTTACACTAACCACATACTGTAGACCTAACTACCTGCTTTTTATTGACAGTGACTAAACTGTATGTCCTTTGCGTATATTATATCCAACTGCTAGCAGTGAAAAGAAAAAATCTTTTTGAGTTTATACATTGTAACTAAATTACAAAATGTTTCAGAAAAATAAAAATTGAGAAAATCATATCAACTAAACTGATAAATATAAATGTACAGTCATGATGGAGGCGAAGAGTATGCTCTTCGCCTCCATTCGCCCTTCGCCACCCTTCGCCACCAGCATTGGACGAAAACAGGCTGGTGATCTTATCTTATCACGAGGGCCACAGACTATTCGTGGCGCACTTTGACCCTTAGGCCGGATCTTTTGTGCATCCCCTTGCCTTTCACTCCATATCTCCAAATATTGTTGTCATCATCTTAATGACAGTCTTTGCAGATTGGAGCCCATAGTCTCTTGGCTGTGAGTAGGCCACCCCCAGGACACCCTTTCGGCAGGCAGCCAGCCAGTCACAGGTACACGTGTTCCATAGACTCCTCTTCGTCTCCACATCAACGACATAGCGGTGATGATAATAAATAATTCGCTACATATTAAACAAACGCAAGATTATGTAAACATTGTAACAAACCCCTGTGGTTATTTTATGTCATATAATGAAATTGATATTAACTGTAAAAAATAATTGTAAATATTTTAAAAAAAACAAGCTATACGAGTGTACCTGCTATCTGCTCTAAAGCTCGAAGCTATGATTCCCACAACAGGCAAAATTCAAAATCATTCAAGTTTAGCTCAAGAGCTCTTATGAAGGTCAAACTTAAAATTTCACGCGCCCATTACATTCACTGCGGGCGGGAGCTTGATCGTAAAAGAACGGGCTAAAAAATCGTCAAGTTTAATTTTTTGGTTTTGTAAAAATTTTTTAATATGAATATTTTAATATAGTTCGGGGTGTTCATTTTAAATAAATATTTATTTATAAATATGTATATTTAACTAATATTTAGTACCCATAGTAAACGCTCAGCTTATTATAGGATTGGCAGCGCAAGGTGAAATTCACAAGAATATATTATATTTGTTAAAACTAAAGTGTTCGAAAAATAGACTGAGAAAACCATCTTAAAAGTCGACGTTGCATTCAGGCGGGCAGAAATAAGAGCGAGGGCGGAACGGGTCTCATCAGCTTGTTAAGCGACAAAGGATACTGATCCTCTTTACTTTTGTTTGACGCTAAGCTCGAAAAAAATAAGCCCTGAATCCGACAACGGGCATGGCCGCTTCCGAGAGAGACGAGCCAACCAATTCTGGGCTAATTTGACTAATATTTAATTGAACATGGACTTTTAGCCAATCCGTTTGTTTTTCGGTCTACATTGGCTCACAGATATTGGTTCCATCTTTTTTACTCCTTTCAATTACTGTTCATACGATTTTTTACTTTTCCTTGTAGTATGTATGTCAAAGGAGTTCCTAACAGACAGCGTTTATAGAATTTTGATTCTGCATTATCCCGGTTGCCCTAGACTTAAGCTTAGAGCCAGGGGTCTGCTCACTGGTTGAACCAGATATGGCTGAATTTCAGTGCTGTTAAATCAGCTTTCAGGATGTTAGAAGGCACTGTCTTCCTTAAAACGACTGCCATTGATGACAGCTGGAAACGGCTTAACGTACTTTCTGAGACCTTTTGAATTTGAAGGTTATTAGTTTCGCCACTGTGCTATCGCCGCCGCTAAATTGGAAAATTTAATAGTGATTATTGTAATGACGTAATAAAGCGAGTTTTTTTTTATTGACATCCAATAATTAACTACAAGAAGTTATCATCATTATCACAGCCATATTAAATACATTGCTCAGCATTGGGCTCCCCACTAGTTTCCCACATTGGGCTATCCACCGGCTTCCAGCCGCCTTGACCAGTGTCGGTCTATAGGGTTGGAGGTCATCATTCACAAAGTTTGCCGGTTCAAGGTCGATCGTATTTGAAGAACTATAACTCTCCATCAGTCGACGGTTCGAACTATGTGCCATACTGTATATTTTTTATAATATCTTAAAGGTATTTTAAGCAAGGAATATAAATCGTTATTTTATTTCTATTAAACATAATTCAACAACCAAACAGTATTTTTTTCATAAGTACAATGCTACCAAGTAACTTTATTTTAGTCAGAAACCTTGTTTTGTTTTAATAAATGTTGTAAATATAGGTAGGTTATATAGGGACATCCATATATGGTTATATAGGACCATAATCTTTGGAGGCCAAGCCAACCTCACTTGAAAGTGGTACACCTACCGATCAACGGACGAGGCTCTGACGAACGTCACAGTTTCCGGTAAGCGGCAAGAGGCTCGCCACCTATTACGTGGGAATAACTATATACAGGCGTGTTTATAGGTATGTATGAATATAAATAATTATGAATGAATGAATTAACACTTTATTATACACCAAAATAAAAAGAATTACAGCAATAGAAAAATAAAATAAATTGTACAATGGGCGGCCTTATTGCTCACAGCAATTTCTTCCAGGCAACCTCTTAGGATGGACAGGACATGAGAAGAATAATACACGTGGGATAGCGCAATAGAGTGCTCTAATTAACAATGAAACCAATTATGTAATGTGTATTAAAAATAAATCAACAACCAAGTAGTGTTTTATTCAAACACAATGCTTCAAAGTAACTTAATTTTAATAAGAAACCTTGTTCTGTTAATATAAACGTTGTAAAAGTTGGTAGGCAAACAATAAAATGGCTTTGTCTAATTAAAATGTTCCTAAGCTTAGTTGTTTAATTGATACCTAAATTGCGCTGCGCACTCGTTCAATTAATTTGATTCGGGACTATTTACCGTATGTAAACCTGAAGGTTTATGAATAAAACAATTACTTGCCCAGCTTAACTATTTAATTACTAGTTGAGGTTTTGAAGACTTACCTAGAACATTAAATTGCAAGATTATTATCTATATTTCAGTTCATTACCACATCGGGCCTTCTCTTTATTTTATTTATTGATGTTAGTAAGAACGAAGTGAGTGGGGCCGTGCTATTAGAACTTTTAAAGCACATTCGTGTTTTTCACTAGGTGAAATACCTACCATATATATACTCCTACAATCCTAACGAAGGCAACAGGCAGGTAGGAAAATAGGAACTTGGTTAAGCTCGACATTGCGAGATTGTTCTGATCCCTTTCACCTAGGTTTGTTCGAATACTCTTGAGCACCGTAGTAACACTCATAATGCTGACGTGGTGGTTATATTCATTGAAAAAAGCACTGATGTCACGATAGCTAGATACGACACACGTTACAAGTATTATTTTATCAAAAGAATGCGCGAACTAAACTAAGTTACTTTTACTATAACGACATCTTGCGCCATAATGGTTAACTACTACATAATTCATATGTCTACTTATAATCATAGTGTACCCTAGTAGTTTTTGGCACAATCGCGCAAAAAGACACATCGCGGCATTATGTTATTATCCAAAACTACGAGGTCTAAAAATATTTTTCTTATTCATAAAAACACGATTTTATGGGTAAGAAAAAGATTTTTAGACGTAACTTCTTCGGTATCGTATTCAAGTGTAGAAAAGTGGCGTAATACTTACTACCATACAACTACCATTGTAAATAATCTGTGAATGAATATGTAAATAATTATAATATAAAAATAAACTGATTATTTTTAAACGGGTTCGAGAAAACATCTCGTCTTTGTTGGACGTTCGGCCAGCGAAAATCCCTAGCACGCTAAATATACAATGAGGGGCGGTTTCCCTTTTAGCTATTCCGTTTCAGGCCCGCTTACCCGTTAAAACTTTAAAATTCAATAATAATGTTTACCCCGTTACAAGGTTGGGACTGCTGCCGCCGAGTTTAGTTTTGTCAGTGATATTATTATGCTAATTTTTAATTGTCTGTGTTAATGTGAGCGAAGGATAAATAGTTACTAATTCACTTAAGTCGGAATAATTTGTTTTTCTTATATCAGCGGCGCGCCATAGCCCAGTGGCGAGACCCTTTGCCTTCAAATTAAGAGGGTCTCGGGTTCAAACCCTGGTGACACCTGTGACTTTTAAAAGTGATGTACATAATTATCGCTTGCTTCGTGCCGAGGCAAGCACATGGAGCCGTTGGTCCCGGCTGTCATGGCACACATCTATGGCAGTCGTTATTAGGAAGTAATTCTTACAGCTGGTTTAACCATAGAATGAAGTTTGCCCCTCAACCCTCTGGGTAGCGGAGGTCAGACGCCAGTCACTCCATGTGACAAATGAAATTCAACCAAATCTGGTTAAACCAGTAAGCAGACCCTGGGCTCTAAGCTTAAGTCTAGGATAATGCTAGGATATGAAGATGATTCCTTTTATCAATTAGACTACTATCAAAATGCACATATTAAAACTGAAAAAACTGGAATATCTACCAAAAAAATTAGTTTTTCAATATACTATTCGTTCTCTAGTAATCAATATACTTAATGTCATATAGCACAAACTTTGGTTAGTTTGGGGCTAGATGGCGTTGTGTGAGATAACCATATATACTTCTTTATTTATTAAATGCTTTGTTTTTGCCTCAATCTATGATGAATTAAAAAACACACCTAAAATAAACATGCACGGCAAAGTAATAAAATAATCATTATTTATTCCCATACAATAGTCGGAAGTAGCGTAAAAAAATTAACACTAGATTCCCATTTCTGATTTCATACTACCTTTCCTGAAATAAGTAAAAGTTTTTTTCCCCTTTTATTCCTGTTTCGTATTAAGTCTTTATTCCATTCGAGTGCTTTTTTACTATGTGATGATTTTTATTAAGAACTTTTAATAAAACAGGAGCTTATAAAAGGTTTCTAGTAAGTATAACATTTACGGATGTTATATTTACAACGTCCACGCCGTTCTACGACATTTTTATGAGGCAGAGCTCTCACCTAGCCAATATTACTTTTTTACAACCGGCCATCATCAGGAGGCTACGTTTCGCGGGATATTAGATATAGCATTTTATTTTATGTAATGGAAGGAAGCGTCAATGTTTTGAAGGTATCAAGGTATTACATAGCTTATTATATTACAGACTTGCGAAAAAAAATTGCAGTTGGATTTTTTTGCGAAGGTTGGAATACCGATTCTTAAGCTGCCCAAAGTCGTGAGTTTGATTCTCACATATACTCTATATTTGTATCTGTCTTAGTCTTTGTATTTTGCTGTCTATTGTAAATTCAAGCATGTATTTACAACAAAAAATTTGCATAATTTGGGGCTAATAGCGCTGCGTGTGCTGTCTAAGAATTTAATATATAATGTTACTAGTATGAAAATACCTTGTTGCAAATCTGTGCATAAGTTCCCTGATACACAATCCTTGATTATAGAGTACTAGTACACAACTGGTGTAGAATAATTATCCAATAACATAGCGGTGAGGAATGTTGAGCAAGCCCTAACACGTAACCAATTAGAGATCACAATGCAGCGTATATTAGTCTGATTGTCCGATAATATAGCGACACTATAATAGAGAGTGGCTTAGCTAAATGCTACTTATCTAAGTTTTCTGTACATGGCACAATAAAAAGTTGAGGAATAAGTCACTAGGATCTGGAAAGACTATGGTCCACATATAGGTACTACAAATGGACATATGTAGAAAATAATTGATGTTTTTTTTTTTATTTTACTTAATTTATTCCATTGAAAGTCCATTTGAAGGTACTTTTTTCACTGCAATTCCAAAGTGTATTTATCGTATCGTCTCACTCGGATTTTGGAAGGTTATATTTCTCACGACTAGCGCATAATATGTGTCCAGTCTTTTGTGAAAAAAATCTAAAAAATCGGAAGTTTATATTAACTAAACCGTTAGATAAACTTGCAAGTTTGCATTATATGTAACAATATTTAAATATGTAAAAGCAGTAAGTTAGATTTTCCTGAAATGAAGAGAAATTGAGTATAAATAAAATTTCTTTCGTCGCACATTTTTTATAAGTAAAAATTCTTATTTTATTTAACATCTCAAAGAATGGACACAGGGTGATATGACCCTTATAAAATGTCAACCGTAAAAAAATTAACATTAACCTCTTTTTTTTTATTCCTAAATAAAAAAATTGAGCAGTAAAGCTCTCTGTGCCATCTGGAGACTGGGTAAAGTAGCCCAGAGCAGATACCACTAATTAGTAATTCATTAGACATTTGAGATTAAATAACTGATCTCTTAAAATAGCTCAGTACAGAGTCATCGAAAATCGTAATATCGAAAATCCAGTTGGCATTAATGTCGATACGAAACTGAAGGTAAAATGGCATGTTGAATATCATCAGGTGAACGAGGACTTAAAAACACGTAATATATGTTTTAATTTGTAATTTTAAATATAGCTTAAAAAAAGCATGACATTTTATTCTAACCTTTTGTACAAAGGAAATGCAATAGTCAGGTACCTAATACATGAAGAGGACTAAATATTGCAGTACACAAAGTCCAAATCGCCGATACGTAAATACAGCATAACATTAGGCATGCAATATAAACCAAATATTTACTTAGTCCTATATCCGAGTTAGTCAAACCATCCCATAAGTATCTAAAACAAAATAATAATGTAATATTAGGCATGCAATGTAAGCCAAACATTTACTGAATCCTACATACGAGTTACTAAATCCTACCTATATTCGAGTTAGTTAAAAAGCAGGGCAAATCCCAATCGCCGATACGTAAATCCACTACACTATCGGTAACATTAGGCATGCAATGTAAACCAAATATTTACTAAAACCTACATCCGAGTTTACCAAACCATTCTATTTCTGCATGCGATAAGTATAATACGAAGGAGTGAGTTTACATCAAAGTTTCAAACGAGAAACAACCGCAGTTTGTTGAACGCTTGAACATGTTAAAAGCCACTAACTTTATATTACCTACCCTTTCGCTTTGGATAATTACGGCGGTTTCCCTCTTAGATACTTTGCTTATAAATTGGAACTTTATCGTTATGTTATACCACATACGAATTTAGATATAAGAATTACATCAGTTTTCATTATTTGAAGCAAAACTTATTCAGACCTTCAGTATTCCGCCCCAATAGTAATAGTCATTACAGTTTTGATTTTATCTTATGCGACTGCGAACGTTTGCAATCATCTGGCTAAATACCTTGATGAGACAGCATCTCAACTAGGTATTATTATATAATAAACACTGAGAACCTTGTCATCATTGTCTCAACTTCAATAGCTTTCCAAATAAATTGGGGGATTGCACATAATCGCCACCCTGTGCCACCTATCGCGTTTCAAGCCAGTACGTATGATGACGCTGTTGCCCATCATTTCATAAATTTTCTCCTCGTCGACTCTAACAACTTTCCATGAGATGAGAGGGGGTAGCACTGTTCTAGGCTTATATCACACGGCATTCATCTACGTACAAAGCATCTACCAGCCGTAATTTTATAAACTTTGGATAAAAACAATACTACGCATGCAAACCCACATTTGTCTTATAAAGTAGCTACACTGCTATCGGAGGATGAACCGTTTATATCTCGTCCAAACATATTTACGTTAATCCATTGTAATGACAATACAGCACAATTTCTAATAAATATTATTTTTTCTTTACATTACTTCTGGTAATACCCACAAAATCATTGACACGGAAAACAGATTATTTTCCGTTCGAATTTCCTGTTCTTTCAAAACTCACAAATAACTCCACATGTACAAAACATGCCATAATATTTATCAAGAAGCGCTTCAAAGGAGTAGCAATTTATTTAATGGACCGGATAGTTGCTTGCTCAGTATATTCGCGACGTCCAATGAATTTACGATTGGACACTTCCTCAAAGGTTGTTCGCACTCGTCATTTCACAGCTAGGGCGAGTTTATACATACGAAAAAAAAAATTTTGTTGATTGATCGTTCTAGCTGTTATTTATGTTTAAAGAAAAAGACGTGGAAAACAATTAATCGTATCATGCTATATGGAAATAAACACAACACAACACAGAGAGATCGTGGTCCTTAGGGATCGTAATGATAAGTTCATATAAATAGTTAAATGTATATTTCAATAGCTGTAGCTATATTTTCAATGGTTTCTCAGCAGAGGGAAAGTCTTTAAGTGCGTCCAAGTGGATATTAGTTTGTTTGCTTTGACATTGATTGTAGGCAGACTTTCCTATCTGAGATTTTGGATTTAGCTCAAAATAAAAAAGATATTTTTAGCGTAGGTTAGATTTCTAAAAGTAGAGCCTCTGATGAGGTTTTTAACATCAATAAATGATATCACGAAAAGCACTGTTATACAATATAAAACACAAAATATCATAATGCTTACATAAGTACTAAGCTTCAATTTCTGCTCGTCTAATAAGCTAAAAAAATAATAGGAAACAAAAATTAACTCGCGCAAACCTAATTGGCTGCACAATTAACTACATTACCTTAAGCAGAAAGAAAGCTTAACCATTCCCTGCCGGCAAGCGTACGGGATTAAACCACTCACAAAACTAAATCCTTAATTAATGTATCCAGTACAGTAATACGCGGAGCATACACGAGATATACCCTGCCATCTCATTACCAAACTGCACTCACAACTTATCAATGAAACTTTGTGTATATTTGACAGATTACACAGATGTAGATCTATTAAAAGCATAATCGTCACAGCGATGTTCTTTAGATTTAGTTTACCTTACTGGCTTAAAGATGGTTTGGTTTTGATTATTCGTTGGCTTTAAAGAAGTCCTGAAGGCTTTTGGAAACAAATGCCACATAATAACTATGAATGTATGTGTATGAATTTAAAGAAAGTGCGGTACATCCAAAGGTACAAAATGTCATGATCACAGTTCAAGCCATGACGCTGCCTATCATTCGGTAAGATTTCTTTTCGTCGTCTCTTACGACTCCCCTAAGACGAAAGGGGGTGGCACTATCTAGACCGGCACCACGGGCACATTAATCATTAGGCATTTTTAAATTTTTTTATAAACTAAAAGTGAAAGAACAAACGTCGGCGTTTTACTGAAGCATAAGAAGTCGATTTACACAATACCATAGTTAATGAAGAATAATAATATAAATAATAGGGCGGGCGAAGGTTTGTGTCACTTAGAATGCAGAACATAAGACGTTGTGACACAGACACTCGCCTATAGTACCAGACTGTCCCGTCTGGTGCCTTGGCTCTTGGCTTTGGGGAGTAGCGCCGGTCGCCGATCCCCCAAAGCAAGTCTGACTGTTATTTCCTTCACGTGGTTGCTGCCTGTTAAAGGTCAGATTCCCTATGAAACTGACGTAACTGAAACGGTCAGGCGATCCCCCCCCCCATCTATGTACCTCCCTACACTATGCACCTCCTACTATCCAATCCTCAACACTTTCCCAGCCATCCTATGTTCTCTTCCCCATCCCATCCTGTCCTACTAATGACTATGTCTTCGGTTCCAGCGGTGCTTTGGAGGGCGGCCCGTATGGACTATGCAGTCCTTCCTGCGCTAGGGCCTGCGCAGTTGAGCGCCGTAAGGGGGGATGAAGGAATCCTGGGAGGTTGAGCCGAGCAAGAGCGGTGGTTGTTCTCTTCGCAAGGCAACACGCCCCTTTGGTCTGGAGTTCTCTCACAAACGGTGGCCTCCCACAGTAGCCGAGTGGGGGGAAATGGTCAAGCGACCCATCAGAGGGCCGCGGCGAGGCGCGGGGAGGAACTGGTTATTGGCCTCGGCTGATGGCCAGTTTGGGGTGATGGCCATGCTGAAGGGGTAAGTTTGCGTAGGTTTGAGTTAGCATGCGTATAACGAGCCCTGGATGTCGCGTCCTCTCATCCACTTCCTGTTGCCTATACCTGCCAGATAATCCTAGTGCACCGGGAATCGGGCACTCCCAAATGTGCGGGCTCCATGGAGGGTGGGAAATCTGGCAGGCGAATCAAATAGTAAATAAAGTATGGAGAAAAAATTAACTCCCCAACCGATTACCAAGATGCCTACGGGCGTCGGGCCCGCTAGGGTAAAGGTCTCGAGAGAGACGAATGCGCATCATGCGCCTAATAGAGAAGCTGGGCTGCCAGGACCAACTGGGACTCCTCGGAGTACCAGCTCGGGCCAGGGAGACCGCTACATTGGAGCTCGTGGTGGAGTGGGCCAGCTGGGGCATACTGGTGCCCCTCGGGGGGCTGGTGGTTCCGGCATGGACCGTCTACCACGAGGGGGAGGCGAGCCTTCGGGCGTTCGGGGAATGATACCCCCCTTGACCGCTAGGACCGGGGCAACTCTGGCACCTAGTAGGGCAAGCGGGGGAGGACCTCCGGGGAGGGGTAGCAAGCCTTTACCACGACCTGGCGGCACCCAGCGGCAGGGCGCACCGGAGCTTGGGCCCATGCGGACCGGCAATGGGGTGCCCGCTGCTGGACCATCGGGAAGGGGGAAGAAGTCTCGCCTAAGTGGTGCTCGCCGTAAGAAGGAATACCTCTTACGGCAGAATGCCGAGGAATCACTGGGCCCTACGGACAGTGCAAAGAGGTTGAGGGCCGACATCAGCGATGAGAGCCGGGGGGATGCCGATGCCAAACGCGTGAAGATGGGGGGATCTTACGCGGATGCCACGGTAGCCCAGAAACTGGCTATCATCGCTGATGAGTACCCAACCACAGTGATTAGTGACGGGCTAGCGGTGGCCATTCAAGGCATGGTGTGGGACCGTCTGGAGGAGACTCCTGACCCGGCTCCCGACATCAATATCGCAAACCTCGTCGGGGGGGTCATCCCAGTAACCTGCAGGGGGGATGACTCAGCTGACTGGCTCAGGGCCCTTGACGGTGCTACCGTTGAGGGTACTAAGATCAGGGTGGTTGATGCCAGGGATCTTCCTAGGCCCATCAAGATGGCCTGGAAATCCAGGAACGTCAGCCGCCTTGATATTGGCAGGGTCCTGCGTATGGTGGAGCGGCTTCATCCGGGCCTGAGGGCTACCCGCTGGAAGGTCCTCAATACCCTGCTGGAGCCGCTTCATGTTAGGCGCATAGTCCTCATGGACGAGGCCTCGGCTGCCTATATAAAGGAAAAGGGGTACATGCTCAACACCGGGATTGACAGGAGCACATTCAAGGTGCTGAAGGCGCAGGACAGACCTGAGGATGGGCCTGTCGATGCCGGGGTTGAGGCTACCGAGGAGGCTGAGGTTGTCGAGGACGACCTCGGTCTGCAAGACCAACCAGGCGGATCGGAGGAGACAGGGAGGATACCGTCTGGGTTGGTAGGGCCTCTTGGGGGAGAAACCACCTCCGAGTACATGGAGGATGTATCTTCTCCAAGAGGCGTTGATGACTGTCTGGGGGCCCTGGACGAACTGGTGTTGGGCCTGTCCTCGCCGTTGGACACGAGAGTGGACACGGACGGGGACATAGGAGACGAATAAGGCTTCCAGATGGATAACTTAAGGTGCGTGCAAATTAATTTACACCATTGTAAGGCAGCTACCGCCCTTCTGGCACGGGAGCTGAATAATGAGAAATTTGATGTTGCCCTGATTCAAGAACCCTATACTTACAAGGGTCAAATTCGAGGCTTCAATGGGCTCAACGGTAGCTTAATGTATTATTGTGATACTAATGACATGAGGACTTGTATCTATGTCAAAAGAGGCATAGATGCGTCTCCTCTTGCACAGTTTTGTTATAGGGATCTGACGGCAGTCATGGTCCGAAGGAGGAGGGATGGTGGAGGGCGGGGCATCATTATTGCCTCTGCCTACCTGCCCTTCGAAGAGGCGGAACCTGTATCAACCAAGCTACGGGAACTGGTAAATCACGGCAGACACAGCGATCTAGAACTCATTGTGGGCTGCGACGCCAATGCGCATCATGTTGACTGGGGCAGCTCAGACATCAACAACAGAGGAGAGAAACTCCTGGAATATCTGGTGAGTTCATCTTTACATGTTACTAACAAGGGATGTAAACCAACATTCTTCAATGCCCGAAGGGCGGAGGTAATTGACATTACAGTGGCTAATCAAAAAGCGGTAAGGTATATTACAGGATGGCATGTGTCGGATGAGGTAACGTTATCGGACCACAACTACATCTGCTTCAAGTATAGGGCTCAGGTCAGTAGGAGCACTTTACGTAGGAGGAATCCCAGAAACACCGACTGGTCAGGTTTCAGAGGAGACCTCGGGGCCGAGCTAGGCAAAGTTCAGGGCAGATTAAATTCAACAATAGACATTGAGTTTGAGGCTGACCGAATAACTAATGCCTTGCTCTCTTCATGGAAGGACAACTGTCCGGAAAGCAAGGTCACTGCATCAAAGCTACCTTGGTGGACGAAAGAGGTAGCAGAGATGAGAAGGGAAACGAGAAAGGCTTTCAATCGAGCAAAAGCTACCATGAACTTTGAGGAATACACCATCTCTCTACAGCTATATAGCAAAATGGTACGCAAAGCCAAGCGTCAGGCATGGCGGGCACACTGCGAAGAGATAAGCTCACTACCTGAGGGAATGAGATTATGTAAGGCTATGGCAACAACCAAGGCGATCCCACTCACGACTGTTAAGAAGTCAAATGGGGAGCGCACGGAGTCCATACATGAGACCCTAGACACACTTTTAAGGACCCACTTTCCGGGGTCAATAGCCCTAGGGGCGAATGATGATCCACTAAGCCTGGAAGACCAGATAAAACATACTTGCAGGGCAGACTGGACCATTGCAAAGAGAATTGTAGACGACAAAAGACTGAAATGGGCAACTGGTAGCTTCCAACCTTTTAAAGCTCCTGGCCCTGACGGAATCTACCCTGCAATTCTTCAAAAGGGAGCCTCAGAATTGAACACTCATCTCTGTAGGCTTTATAAGGCCTGCATATCGTTTGGATATATTCCGAAAGCCTGGAGAAAGGTTGAGGTTATATATATACCGAAGCCAGGCAAACCGGACTATGAAGAGCCACGTGCGTACAGGCCCATTAGTCCTCAATCGTTTCTTCTTAAGACCCTGGAGAAACTAATTGACCGTTACATTAGAGATGGTCCGCTCAGGAAACTTCCCCTACACAAGTTTCAATGTGCGTATCAATCCGGGAAATCAACGGAAACAGCACTACACCTAGTTGTTAAGAGGGCCGAGGCCGCGATCGAGAATAAGGAAGTGTGCCTGGGAGCCTTTGTTGATATAGAAGGCGCCTTCGACAGAACAACCTTTGAATCGATAAGAGCAGCAGCTAGGGACCACGGTATCCCTGACACGATCTGTAAATGGATAGACTGCATGCTTAAGGGTAGAATCATTACCTCAGGTAAGTTTGGTGAGACACTAATGGTAAAGACCACGAAAGGGTGTCCGCAGGGGGGAGTTCTGTCACCCCTCCTGTGGAGTCTTGTAGTGGATTCTATTCTAACCAAACTAAACCAAGGACCATATCAGACAATAGGCTATGCTGACGACCTTGTCATTATGGTCAATGGGAAGTTTCCCAATATCGTATCACAACTGATGCAAAGAGCCCTGGGTCAGCTTGAGGAATGGTGCGACGACAACCACCTCTCTGTAAACCCAGGGAAGACGACCGTGATTACATTCACTAAAATGAGAAACCTGTCAGCGTTGAAAACGCTGACTCTCTGTGGTACACAGCTGCCTTGGACTACAGAAGTTAAATATCTAGGTGTAATCCTAGATAAGGAACTAACTTGGAAGTCACATGTAGAACAGACCCTTAAAAAGGCTCTTAGGAGCTTTGGATTGTGTCGTTTTACTTACGGGAAAACTTGGGGGCTAAAACCAAGAATCCTAAGGTGGATTTACACAGTACTGGTGCGGCCTATAGTGACCTATGGGTGCATTGTATGGTGGCCTCGAGCGAGGCTATCTATTTGTAGAAATGAGCTCAGTAAGGTTCAAAGGGTGGCATGTATGGCCATTACTGGGGCATTCAGATCTACACCAACGGCAGCGATGGAGATCCTACTGGACCTACCGCCGCTGCATACTGTTATAGAGGCGGAGGCCTGGAAGGCAATCCACAGATTGAAAGTGGCTGGTCTGTGGGATCCGTCTAGTAACCAGGGTAAACATACAAGATGTGAGGCTAATTCCAGCCTCAAAAAGCTCATGAGTATGGGGACAGATAAACAATGTCCTGTATTCATGTTCAAAAATAAATTCAAAACAAAGGTCCCCACTAGGGATGAATGGGAGCAAGGGCCACCTACTCCTGATGTAAACAGCCTTGTCTGGTATACTGATGGTTCCAAAATGGAATCTGGTACGGGCGCGGGTGTTTATTCCAAAAACCATGAAATTAGCCAAAGCTTAGGCGAATATGCTACGGTTTTTCAGGCTGAAACATATGCAATAATCATATGTGCTATGAAGATCCTCGACCTGAACATCAGGGACCGAGTGATTTACATACTCAGCGACAGTCAAGCTGCACTCAAGGCTATCGCCTCAGTGCGAGTAGACTCAAGGCTGGTACTAGAAGCTGCTCAAACCCTTAACAGACTGGGCCGGACAAACAGGGTAACCCTCATGTGGATACCAGGCCACGCCGGATTTAAGGGGAATGAGCACGCTGACAGGCTTGCCAGACAGGGCTCGGAATCAATTTTCACTGGACCAGAGCCATGCATTGCACTCTCTATGAGTACAATAGCCACGACGCTAAAAAGGTATACGGTGGAGAAACATCTATCGGAATGGCAGCTGCTACCGGCGCTTAAGCATTCAAAGGCCTTCATCGGGGTGACAGGGAGCAGCTGGTGTAAGGCCCTCTGCGAAGGTAGCAGGAATCAAGCCAGACTGATAATTGGGGCTCTAACAGGGCATTATGCCACAAACAAAATGCTCCACAGGATGCGACTAGTGCAATCACCGCTATGTCGTAGATGTGGGGACGAAGAGGAGTCTATGGAACACCTGCTGTGTACCTGTGACTCGTTGGCTGCTTGCCGAATGAGTCTCCTGGGGGTGGCCTACCCACAACCAAGGGACTATGGGCTCCAATCTGCAAAGACTGTCATAAAGATGATGGTAACAATATTTGGAGATTTGGAGTGATAGGCAAGGGGATGCACAAAAGATCCGGCATAAGGGTCAAAGTGCGCCACGGTTAGTCTGTGGCCCCCGCTATAAGATAAGATAAGATAATGAAGAATGATGATTTAATAATCATCAATTACGATTAAATGTGTTGAAGACATATGAAAATCAGACATAAGGACGCGGCACGTGATCTATGTGTTATAATATAAGACTATACAACATATTACAATGCTGTCGAAGTTTAACAGTTCTTTTGTCAAACAATTTGGTTTCAGCATCATATCCAACTGAGTAATTCTTTTCAGAGCATTCCTGCTATATATCGCAGCAAAAACAATGCACAGCTCGTACCATCCATATTGTACCGGACGCAGAGCATTGCAGTAGCCATGCCGGTTTGCAGAGGTGCCGCATAACAACAGGGTACCCTTCATGCACGTCCCGTCCCAGCGGTTTATTCCACATTACTTCTCTCGCTCCTCCTTAATATTCCACCGGTGTGCCGCGTGCTATCCACCGAGAATACAAATTCTGGACATTTCAGTACTAACTACCAAACGCTTGGCAAACGTCTGAAATGCATAAGCAATTTGCATTCATTCAGTCGGAAGCGTAACTTGATCAATGACAGATCAAAGCTGATCTTTTGACTAGAACTTTGCTGTGCATGTGCGTTTACCATGAAATACTGTCGTAATAGGAATTTTAAAACGATCATTTTACAGCGTGGAAACATATTGTTTTATCTATATAACAATAAGGGAAATAATAAAAAATTACTGTTAATCAAGAGTTACTGAAATCATATTTGTTTTTCATAAGTTGCTAGACAATGTTATAGAAGCCGTAAAAGCGTTAAATTAATCATTGAATGAATAAGAAGAATCAAACGGTTCAATCAATCTAGAAGCATAGAAGGCATGTTAAACGGATGTTCCCAATTCATTATTATTATCAACTCAGCTAATGTATTTCCCACTACTAAGCACGGACCTGCTCCTGATCCATGTACCGAGAGATTCAAGTCTTCTTTCTCCACACTGAGGATAAGCGAATAGTAATAGAACCGCTAAAATGGCTAAACAACAACCACATGTAGTGATAACCGGGACTAACGGCTTAACGTGCCTACCGAAGCACAAATGCGCTTTCACAACTTCTTTTAAATTAGAAATGTAATTCCAGTCATCTAATTCAAATTCGTAGCCTGAAGCAGCGTGAAAGCTAGATTTTTATGACTTTCTGTTCAAACACGTGATCTAAAGCCATTGGCATTAGTATTCCACGAACTCGCAGTAACATTACGTTAGTAATGCTAGTAATAACATATTTATAGAAACCTCAATGTATACTATTCTAAAAATAAAAAGCCTTTTTATGACGGACTTGGACACCGTGCCAAAAATGTATTACAAATTGTATACCGTAGTGCATGGTGTTGTAGATTTTGAACAAATGTATACTGCTGAAATACATATCAAAGTAATTTGGATTTATTGACTTTATCATTATTCGAGATTTTGTTATTCGACTTTGGTATTCATATATCGAAATACATGAATACTTTTTTAGTAAATGAATACTTAATATACATAGGAAACACACAGACCAGAACAAATAATTTTATTTATGCATTTACAGAATTGTTCTGTATAGGAATCGAACACAGGATCTCAGGAGCGGAGCTCAAGTAGTAACATCAATTTAAACTATGAAGACGATAAAGTAGTCGTTCTTTTTCATTGTCGAATGAGAATTTACTAAAACTATTTAATAAACTACTAACTACTTGCTATTCGTACCGTAGCATGATGAAAAAACTTTAACACACAAAACTTTTTTCAAGTTGAACCAATATTTCCTGATTTTTGTGAGTTCCACCATACAATTAATTAGTCTTTAAAACAGTCCTTATTTAATAAAACGGTCTTGGTAAGTTTGCTGAAATTTAACCAACAGAACACAAAGTTTTGCTTATTGTTTTTCCCCTTACGCGTACTAACGAATAAGTTATAAAATAAATTTTGGTAATAATCAACAGTAATAGTACTATATTAATGGCAGTTTTATTTCTACCCATTAAAACCATTTCCAATGCTTTTACTTAATACCATATTTTACCAATTGCGAAATCAATTTAGTTCAGACTAAATAAAAGTTTTAAAAAAATCATAAAGGACTGAGAGACAAGAAATAGCACGGACTTCTTGGCGGGAAAGTGAAGCGTCATGTCTGTAGTTTTGTTTTATTTTCTATAATTTGTGATATTTCGAACATTAATGTGTAAAACGGTGGATTATTAACCGTTAAGTGTTTGTAAACGTACATGAGTGTTGGTAAATGAAACAAAACAGTGCAACATCACTTTTCAAATTCTCTCAAGAAGTCCATGTGAGATCTCAGTATAGTCCCACATCCTTACTGAGGACTTAAGGGGTTTAGAGGGAGGGCATCTCATTTACCATTTATCATCTTTATCATCACTCATTCTCATTTACTATGTAATAAATATTATAATATTTAACTTGACACTGGCTAAATGTGCTAAACGCACGAAGACATTATTAAAAAAAAAAAGAAATAGAACGAAAATTATTTTAAATCTCTGAATAAGTCTTTAGTCAACGAATACAGTAAAAATTAACAAATTACGCACGCAGTTGTCCTTATATATTTTCGAAAACATTTCAACCTCGCCGCGACAAAATATTTATGGGGCACATCGGAATATAAATAATGGTTAAAAGAAATATGCTAAGAAACTTGGAGACATAAATATTTCAACGTCCCCTTTTGCAACATATCTACCTAATATGAGAGATGCGATTTATCTCGGAGTTATTACTGTTTTGGAACGGTTCCCGTGGCCTGTCGCAGAACGTTTAATGGTAAACTGATTACGTTTATAGCGGGGTTAAATTATATAAGAGGAAGCTCCGATACAGACTTGTGTCTAGTTGGGCATAGCCTAGAAACCTGCAAACTGTAGAATTTAATATTATTTTATTAAGCAGGACATATGTATCTATAGAGCAAAATAAAGTACGTTTAGTTTCTTAATAATGCATCGTGATTTCAGCCTGTTATCGGCCTAGAATAGTGCCACCCTCTCATGGTAAGTCGTAAGAGTCGACGAAGAGAAATCCTACAGGATGATGGGCAGCAAAGTCATCTTGCGTACTGGCTTGATCTGCGATCAACCCGCCTGCCAAGCGTGGTGATTATGCGCAAATACCCCAACAACGTAATCTATTGGGGAGGCTAATGTTCAGCACTGGGCTGATGATAATGATATAATTATAGGTAAATCATATACCCGACCAAACTTTAACTCTTCTTTAGCCTCTTTTATCGGCCATAAACTATACATGAGAATCAGCCAAGTGTGTTACCGTAATTCGCTTTCACTAGGTGCACAATGGTCTTACATTAGCACTCTCATTTTTAGGGTTCCGTAGTAAACAAGGAACCCTTATAGTTTCGCCATGTCCGTCCGTCCGTCCGTCCGTCCGTCCGTCCGTCCGTCCGTCCGTCCGTCCGTCCGTCCGTCCGTCCGTCCGTCCGTCCGTCCGTCCGCGGGTTAGCACAGAGACTATTAACATTAGACAGCTGAAAATTGGTGTGGGTATACATATTAATCACGTCGACAAACCTGTAGAATAAAATTTTTAAAAATATTGTTTTTTAACGTATCTCCCCATACACGTAAAGTAGGAATGTTTTTTTTTTCTCGAGTCTATCTTATCATGTTGGGTATCGTTAGAAAGGTCTTTCAAAAGTAATAAGAGTTTCTTAAAACCATTTTTCGATTTAGGGATTGGTTTCCAAAATATTAAGCTTTAAAGTGGAAAAAATTGATAGAGTTAAGTATCCGCCCCCCCCACCAGGTAAACGGTACTTTCAGAGTGGCTGAAAAAATTCACAATAGTAGTATATATAATGAAGTTAAAAGGAAAACTATCACGGCTAAGTAGGCTTTACTGGTTTTCGAGTAATGGACGACAATCAAATATTTTTTTGTATTAAATGTATTAAAATTTCATTCATACCGTAGTAGTGATATCTATCGGGGAATAGCTGAACCTGTTCATATAGCGACATTATGGCAAAGGGTGACTACGGAACCCTATATTGCGCGTGGCCCGACACGCACTTGGCCGGTTTTTTTGGGCTGCATAGAGTGTTTATCATTGGACAGGATGTGGTCATCACGAGTAACAATATAAAAGAAAAGATAATCTATTTGTCTATTAACAAGTGCAATTTACTTCTAATTTTTAAATAATTTGTAGAATTTTAGATCGTGTTATAAATTTTAAAGGGACCACATACGTAAGCGTTCTGTTTCAGCTAGTGCGCAACAATTGGATTCTGCTTCTGCACCAAACCTAGGTCTGCTGCTAGGTGCTGCACTAAACCAATACCGAACCTGGGAGACTAAATTTAATATTTTGCTATAATTTTATTTCCATGTTTTTACAAACTATTAGACTTGCAAGCATGCTCTTTTTACCATAATAAATATATAATTTTACATTATTAGCTGTTTTTTGCTGATAATTATGTTTATTATTAATTACGTTTTGCTTATACACAAAAAATAATTTATTGTTTTTGTTTTACAGTTTAAAAGAAACAATTTCGAGACCTCTGTTAAATAAATAATTTATTAAATACTTAAAAAACTAACGAACAAAGTTCTTGCTTAAGCTACATAATAAATATTATAAATACAGTAACAGATTTTCTACTTAATATTATGTTCTTCTTAATTATAATATAAAAATAATATACACTGGCCGGCTAAGTATCAGAATTTATACACTTTTAAAAAAGAAGCCTCGATACCGAATTTTTGTTAATAAAAGCTTCATAATATTTGCAATAAAACGTTATTTATTTTAAAACTCTGATAACTTATGTAGTTTAAAAAAATACGCAGCATATACTATTTAGTTGGCCGGCCAGTGTAATTCCGTTCATGAAACAAAAGCGAAACGATTACGAAATCATTATTATCTAATGTGAGATGAATTGGCTGGCTCTTTGACTTTGTATTGTGTATTTACATTTATTTTTCTGCATGGTTATATTTTCAGTCTTAAGCCTATGAAATCCTGTCAATTAGCAAAGAAAACTTTACTAAATAATTTATCAAGGGTTTTGTTATTACACCAAGATGAGTTCTACTCATTAGAGCTACCTGGCATCCGACCGATACGGCCTCATCGTTTAGGGGCCACTCCTTGTCGACGTCTACTGGTGGATACCGCTTTATAACCAGTGTAAGTCAAGCCGTCAATCAATGAACCTCGCGTGGTAAACGAACTTTCTAGTATATGATCCATGCACCACGTTAACTCAAGACCATTGGCAATGCGCAGTTAAGGCAAGGCAAGCAACGAGTTTTCTCCAAATGGCCAACTCGCCATTTTTAAATAAAATAAATAAATATTAATATCTAACAATTACACCAGTCATTTAGTTCCAAGATAAGTATCATTGAGAACTTGTGTTATGGATACGAAATAACGGATAAACATACATAAATACTTTTTTTTTTGTAAATAAATACTTAATATACATAAGTAAACACCCAGTCCAGGACAAATATTCATGTTCATGCACACAAATCAAGCACACATATCGGTCGTCAAATTTTTGCGTGGTCTGTTTACGAGCAAGAGGGCAAATCCAATAAAGATGTCCTTGTGAAAAATACTACTACACCCAAAAAGTGGGGGAGGGCGGCTCAGAAGACGGGTGGCTCTAATGAGCTATGACCTTAAACAATGCTAAAAGACCAGACTTCACAGGAGCGTTCACGCTCATTATGGCGACTTTACAACGTAAACCCACGAAATTACGAAATTTTTATAACGAAGTAATAATATATTTTTTCTCGTATCTAATTCTGCGACTAAACGAACATTTTTAAGGTCGGTTCGTTAAGTTGGCATTATGTGATGAAACGCACAGGAGCATTAACAATTTAGCCATGCTGTAGGTAAGCTCCGCAAGAAATTTTTTTTTTTAATTTTAATTCACACCGATGATGTTCCGTCTCCGAGGGCATAGGGCTTATCCGCGTTGGTCTTCAGATAATATATTCCGTCTTTCCTACGAACAAAACAACAATTAATATAACTGTAATACATACGTTTAACTATAATAAATGGGTTTAGTACAAGATAAACATAACTTATTATAAAATGTTTTATCTGCCTTTGCTCTCTTATTTATAATACCCTCAGTACCTTTCCCAGAGATTAAGTCATAAAGATAAATGTCACACCACCAACAACTACCACTAACTAACCACCTACTACAAAAAAGGTGGTGCTTTATTTGTATGCATAGGTATATCTAACACGTTTATGCACAAAAAGATTTCACCGATATGAAACCCTGCCTAATTAAACAGCAGATTTCTGTTTAAAGGAATCCAGTACTAGTTTAGTGCAGATACTATATGCGTGTGTAGTATAATTATTATTATTATAATTACTTATAGTAGAGACAAGACGAAGACGACGAATAAGCTGCTGTATATAAGCTCAAGCTAAGCAAATCTAGTGATACCCACGAATAGAGTTAAGTAAAGTCGTTCTACTTTCTTATCCGTTGTTTATTAAGAAAAAACAACATCTTTAAGATGAAGGCAATTTCAGTTTTACTATTTCTACTGAGTCCGCCCCAGTGCGAACCGCCAGCAGTAACACCCACTAAAAATCATCCGACGACGCCCGCCGCTTCTTGAAAAAGAGGCGGGGGGCCAGTGCCTGGGTTGCAGCTCTGACATCCCGCCCGCGGCCAACGTCCCCTGGACCAAAACCGGGAGGACCCCTCAGAGAGACGCAGTGGACGCGCCCCTCCTACCTGCTTGTGCGAGCATAGCGTGTGTGGCCGACTTCTCGGATGGTCCATGGTTAGACAGCAGGGGCCCCCTACCCCCGCTGCCTAAGACCCTCCTGGCGCTGCATGACGCCCGCTGCGCTCTCCACAGGTCGCTCTTAGTTTCCCCCCGGTACTAAGGGCACCCAGAGTCGCCAATCTCTGGGTGTTACCTTTTCCCTAGCGCCCACTGCGCCCTACCGGGAGGTACTCAGCCCCTCCATCACGACAAGGTGACCAGTCGGGGAGGACCCAATAGTACCCCTAGCTTAGCTTAACGGCTACTATATAATAACGTAAACCAAAGGTTTAAAGTGCCTTTCGAACGGTAGGGCTCAAAATCGAAAATCATACACACAGTCACCCATCCAAGGACTGACTTCTGTAAACTCTGCTTCTCTTCGATGATCGTTTCCGACCACCTAGTCTTACCAAGCGCATAATTATTTATGCTGCTTATGAAGCTTTTTACTAATGAAATACATATGTTTTATCCAGTAAAGAAAGTCAAATAAAGCCGTGGGATTTTAAATGTATATTTTAAGCTTCGTCCTAGTCATAATTTCAAATTCATTACGAGTTAACCCACTCACACACACTCCATGCTTATAGGGCATGCTTCACAAATGAGTGTACTTGTTTAATTCAACAGAAAGTTAGGCATGTTCACGAATACTTAAAATTACTTCATTTGTTGCGAGTTGTTTCGTAATAAAGGTATACAAAATATTGTAATCATAAGTTTAAAAGGGTTTACTTTTCACTTTGTATTTATTGTACAACAGCCTTTATAAAACAAAGGTAAATTAAATAAAGTAAAACATGAAGGTCGGTATAAAAGTCAGACGTCTCATAAGTTAAATTTCCACACAAGACTAGATTATTTTTGTGCATGATCATGGACAATATTTAAGTCTCATTCTGAGATTAAGAACTTTTCTATGTATAACAAGTTTGGTATTATAAGTACATAACTGTGATATATACAAAATATATAACAAAGTTTTACCGTTGACTACTACCGATTGTTCAAGCTATCTTCAGGTGTCTACAAGTGGGGACAGCTCCTTCGATTAGCGTAGTCCCCACTTGCAAAGGAACATTTTTTGATGCACTTTTGCAGACCTGCGTATGCATCTGGCACAAAATTTAAGAATAAATAACTGTCTTTTAAAACGGTATTATCTATATTTTATTTATCTTATATAATTTCATAAGTTTCCTGAGGAATAGAATTGCATTGTCGTATGCTTTCATGCGTCTACTAAGGGTGTGACCATACGTTAAAATTTCACATAACGCAATACGTACGGGAGCACGTGATAAAATATTAGAGAACCAACGTAACATTCCCGTCACGTACAACACTCGACTGTGTATTGTATACTTACTCTATTGTAGCGCATTATTTCCTCACAGTACATTTATAGTCAGGCACTAGCAATACTGTTCCATCGGGGAATATACCTAGACAGATTTTTACTGTTATTTTGTCGAAAAATCTATTGCATTTACGTGTTTGCTGGTTTTGATGCGAGCTGGTTTTCATTTTCCAAACATCGAATAACAGTGTTGATTGAATTTGCTTTAGATATTATCCTTGATTAGGAGAGGACATCCACCATTATCTTCCATTATTGGGGCCAGTAGGGGCCTGTCCAGCAGCGCCAGGGGGTCTTCGGCGGCGGGGACAGGGAGCCCCTACCGTCTAACTATAGACCCCCGCGAAGTCGGTCACATACGCTGGTGGTCGCAATAGGAGGTAGGGGGGGGCGCTACACATTGCGTCTCTCTGAAGAGGTCCTCCCGGTTCTGATTCGGGGGACGTTGGCCGCGGGCGGGATGTCAGAAGCTTTATACCTTGGCACTGGCCCCCCGCCCCTTTTTCAACAGCGGTGGGCGTTGCGGAAGATTTTTAGTGGGTAGGATTGCTGGCGGTCGCGTCTGCTGTAGTGAGCCCCACACTTCCCTCTCGGTCCCCCTTTGGCCGGGAGGCAGTGCGTAAAGGCATTTTGTTACCGACGTAAATAAAAAATATATAAAAAGGCTCCTAAGATCTTGGTAGGATCCCTTTGCACATTAAGACCATTAACCTCTAAAAACTTAGCTCATTCCTTGTCTTACAAACCATGGTAAGAGGCTTCAGCACCCTGTGGACCCAATGTGGCAAATGTCGCCTTTGAACATTAGTTGATCTTGACTAAAGGAAGTGACGAACGAACTTGCTAACATGCCTTCCAAAAAAGGAAAGCATTTTATATCAAATGCCATAGAAAAGGTCACTTTTACACCTTCATAAATCCTTGTGTTAGTTTTTGCTAACTAAAGTTATACCCTGCTGAATACTTTGGTGAACTAATGAGGTTAAATGTTTGGCCACAAACATCTAGATGACTAGATAGTTTAGCGAAGCATTTCAGATGATGTTGGTACACAATATTTTCTTTTCAATTAGCAACAGGAAACTTTCATATTTTTTGCTTGAAAAAGCATTGTAAATCAATATGTGGTTAGTCACGTACCCGTAGTGTATATCGAAGCCTCCCATAATAAGAGTTTCGCCCGTGCCTTCGCAGGAGCCATTATAATATAGCTCGTCGTAGTTTTTGCACCGTACTGCAGTGAAAGGCACGTTTGAAATTATGGACTCCGAAAAGAACATGTGCGCGCGATTGTGGGCACATAAACCTGTAAAATAGAAATTGGAATCTTTAAAGTACTTAAACACTATATTGAGTTAATTAATTATTACTTTAAGTAAGTACTATTCATTCACGAAGTACTTATTAAAATATAAAATATGTTTATTTCAGATTTCTTCATATTTTGTTTGTAACATTATGACTTAAACAACTATGTTAGTATCTAATAGTACAAAAGGTATACAAACAATTAGAGCTTAATTCATGCACCTGCCACTTTCTGGGGCACCGGGAACAAGCACATGCGTTCGTATTCAATGCCGCTGGATGGGGCAGTCTGGCTTGTCAGCACTGACCGATAGGATAGTGTTGGTGCTCCCCCGCACCCTGCGCATGAGCGAGGCCACGCGGCGCCTCACTGTCACCCCGAATCCTTCCGTACGGGCATGTGCAAACATGGCTGATGCGCTGCAGTACCGTGGGAGCCCCAACATCACCCTAAAGGCATTGTTGTATTGTACTAGGAGTGCGTTGAAGGCCCATTGCGTATAGTTGACCCACAGACTGCACGTGTATAAGTTCCGACAGTATGCTTTGAAAAGCGTTATCTTTACTTCCACGTTGCATCGCCCGAATCTGCGAGCCAGCATGTTGCAGCGGACCGTCAGCGCCCTCCTTTCCCTCTCCATGTTTTTGTCATCCTTCAAATCCTCGGTAACCACATGGCCGAGGTATTTGAATTCCTTAACTCTATTAAGCGCGACACTGTTAAGCAGTACAGGGGGTGCTTATATAATATTTCGACCCCGGGACTTAAATATTAGCAACTCACTCTTTATATCATTATATAGAAGTCCATGTATTTTCGCATAATCCTTACATATTTCTAATAACCTTCTAAGCGCAGAGATTGATGGACTAAGCAGCACCATATCGTCCGCGTAACTTATACTGTTGACAATGTGACCGTCAATCGAGCAGCCAACCCCGGAACTAAGGAAATAAGGAGAACTGGAGTGGCTGACATAGCATGACTGAATATATAGCTTGGGTATATAGCTTGAAGAAACGACGAATGATGGGGCATTAAGATTCTTTAATTGCGACAGCAAAACAGAAAAGTACTAGAATATGGTCTCCGGCCCGGAGGACCAATGATCTGGTCAAGCCAGCGGAAAGTAGCTCGTTGGACGTGGTAGCCTATATTCCGAAGTGGACATCTTGTGGCTAAGATGATGACCTATGTACCTATAATCGTAATCACAAACTGCAAATAAAAATTATTATCTTACAATTTTTATACTTTTCTGGTAACCCTAAGTTTAACTGATATAGAATTCCTTGTAGCATTACGTTCGCACTTTGTATATTTTTTTAATACTTGTGCGATAAAGTTTAAATATAATTACATAAAATCCTCTTCAGCTAACACAAAATTTTCTGTTGTGAAAAAAGGTTGTACTGGGCTTGTTTAGTTCTAAACCACAAGATACTCAAATATAAAATTAAAATAAATATTTTTACATTAGTTTTTGCTTTTTTCTGCACAGTTCAGGAAAAATGCACAATCCTCGTACCTACCCAAAACAAATCTTAAAGATCACAATATCATAAATATTTATCACGAAGTGACTATAGCGATAAGATGATGGTTGTCTCTATCGTTATAGTAAAAATATAAGATTCTACGGGGTAGAACATTTTGCACTGATTTATAGGTCACGTTAAACGCAATAATAACAAAGGTAGGAGTGATTTCAAGTCATATACCTATACTTCGAGCCGCTGTTTTGGAACAATTGGCACATGGGATTTTTTTACTTGGCTTAATTACTACAACGTACAGTAATAACCGACACCAACGGCCTAAAGTGCCTTCCAAAGCAAGGTCTCTCTAGCTCTATGAAATAAAATTACACATAAACGATCACCTATCCAAGGAATCACCGCGGTGAACGCAGCATAATCTAGTAAAATAGTAACACTAACTATTTTATATTACAATTTTACCTCTATAATCCCAGCCACATCCAGGTTGCCTTGTGCCGCCATTGGGGTAGAAGTCAATATGACCCAAAGGTGAGGAGAAACCAAGATATCCACCACACGTGTGAATCACCTCCACATGACGCGCGTCATGCTTATCCAGGCGAGCGTCTTTGTTGCCAATGGTGAACAGCGGCAAGGCGGGATCAAGACCTACAAATTACAATAGAAATATTTTTAACGGCATCCGCGAAATTGTACTAAGCAAGTTATAAGCACTATAAATTTCCTAAACCGGCAGGTTTTAACGTGTGGATAAACCTGCTTTGTCAGTCTGTTGTACCTAGTGGGTTTTCTACACGAACTGAGGTATACAACGTTAAGACCAGCCGCCCTCATGGGCGCCAAACCGTGCCCTTTTAAATTTATTTCGGCTATGGACAAGGAGTGTTCCCTCCTCGATGAGAAAGTTGAGGAACTCTGTCAGCAGGCGTCCGACCATAGCTACTAGACCAGATATTTTTTTATTGATTCAGGCGTTACTTTGCGAAAATACATTGTAAGCAAGTGATGGATTAAAAATATCTTTGCATAAATTCCCGCGCTACTATAATTTCACGAAAAATCGAGAATCTATTCAACACGATATGTGTTTCGCGACCAACGCTGAAACGAGAGAAATAATTTCTCTCGTGAATACATCGTTGTTCGGAGGCTCCTATCTTACCTGAAGATGCCCTGTGGGCGTAACACGTGGCGTGTTGAATAGTTTCTCGATTTTTCGGGAAATTATAGTAGCACGGGAATTGTTACAAAGATATGTTTAATCCATCACTTGCTTACTAGACCAGATATAAGTCAGATGAAATTTTCAGTCAGCGTTTTCCTTATGATGCATTGTAATGACAATGCGCAGCCATTTTGGTTATTAATAGAAAATCTTTATCAAAGTTGATTCTTTTTGTCACTTGGTGAAATAGAATATAAATTACCTGTAATAGTATCGATGGGCCCCTCTCTAACATAAGCTCCGGCTATGCCCACGACATGGGCGCCGAGACTATGCCCTATCAAATGCATGTCGTCCATGGACACTCCTTCGTCGATGAGAAAGTTGAGAAACTCCGTCAGCAGGCGTCCGACCATGGCTACGTTGTAACTGGCCAGAATGTAGTTTACATTTGCCGCGTTTCCCCAGTCGACCACGATAATATTTATGTCGCTCACGTTTAGATATGCTGGAATGACAAAAAAATTTATTTTATAAAATTATATTATTTCGTAATAATACATACATACATTCACGCCTGTTTTCCCGAAGGGGTAGGCGGAGGCATATTATACGCCCACACTTCGCCAATTATATAGTTGGTCCCCCGTAATAGGTGGCGAGCCCATTACCGCTTACCGGACACTGACTCGCCAGAGCCTCGTCCATTGATCAGCAGGTACACCACTTGCAGGTGAGGTTGACTTGGGCTCCAGAGGTCTTGGTAGGATCCCTATACATATTTCGTAATAATATGGTATATTATAAACCGCTTGACAGACGGATGAAAGACGTTCTCATTTTGAGTGCATATTTTATATTTATAATATTGCTAGCCATATTGCGAAAAACTCTATAACCATAGGGTTACACTGTACCTAGTATAGACTAGGTATAGCAGGAAATTAAACGTGGTACCTAAGTGACGGTTATTTCCGCTGTCAGATTGGCTAATTTTTAAGAAATTAAAAAAGAAAAGTAAAAAATAGATTTTATACAATACACTAACTCGGAATGATTAATCTATTTATTCATTGCCCTTGAACGGGTTCAGCAGATTCAAATATTTCATTAGTTTTCTACATTATTTTGCAGCATATGATTAGTTTTGTTGTGGTAAATTTATACAAAGCTTAGAACCATTACATGTAATCAACCAGATAGTTATATTATTTTAAAAGTATTTTGAATTTTCGAAAATAATTAATTAACAATATCTAAGAATTTCTCAAACCTTCTTTGATGGACTCCGGCATAGGACTGTCTCCGTGATTAAGCCAACCATGAGTGAGGATCTTCACCTTCTTATTGAAGTGGAAGTATGACTGACGCAGTGATGACGAATCATTAATCTTGAGGACTTGGTGTTCAAAGGGATTATGTCTGTATTGAAAATAAAAGTAAATAGTAGAACGTCTAAATAGGTACAATCTTTAATCAGCATCCCTATTGAAGTCCCACTACTGGTCACAGGGCTCCTCTCTCAAACCAACTTGAAAAATAATCAGGTCAAACTACACTACTTGGATTCAAATAAGTGAAAAGCTGTCCAGTAAGGCCATCAACAAGGTTTAACGTATACTAGATTAGTGACAACGTGGACCCGCTATGTGGTAAACATGGCTCTGAAATCAATGTCAAATACCACACAAGCGGTCACCCATCCGAAGACTGACCTCTGAGCCCTTAACTTCGGTGATTATTACCGATGAGCTAGTCTAGCCGCGACAAACTAGCCTAGCTAGTGCCTTACCTAGGCAAAGTAATCGTTGAGCTTTAGCCTATATTTTATTTTATTTTATTTATTTTATCCAAACATATATCTATCTTTACAGGTGTTGCATAACTTATACGATAAACATTAAGCATAAACATTAATTACATATGCATCCCTGTGATACACAACTTTTATTTTTATTGTAATAGTGATACATGTTTTTATTCTATTTGCGCGTCTTTTAAAATATTTTCGTGTTTTATGATGAAAATAAATATTTTATCTATCTATCTTTTCTCTATAGAATGTGTTAAATAGTAAATAAGAATCCCTGATCAGTAACATAGTTACAAGATAATTATAACTAAGATGACATCAGCGAACACAAGATGTGTGTAGGTACAATTCACAAAACCAAATCAGTATCTGACTTTAACAAAAGTCAAATATAGACATTACACTGCCATGCTCGTCTTGGTACAAATTTATGTTGGGTTAGTGCTGAAACTTCAAAAACAAGCCCTGAAGTTAGCAATTAGGTGGGCTGTCTTACATTTATTAGTTCCCCATCTTTCCAAAATTGCGAACGTTGTTAAACTAACTTTGCCTGATATGAGCACATGTGCTAAGTCAGCACTTATTGCCCTCTACATTATGCAGTTTCTGATTCGTCTTGGTAAAGTTTGAGTACCTATGTTATTGCCCATAGACACTCTACATAGATACGAACACACATATTTTAGTATACCTATATCTTACATTTTCATTTCTCATAGCACATTTTGTTTTATTGACTTCGTTTTAGGTATGTTTTGATAGTGTTAATGACTTGGGCATTAATGGTTTGTTGTTTTTGTGTTAAAAAAATTTTTTTGGGACTGTAAAAGGGAAATGCAAAAATAACTGTTCCTACAATTACCTAAGTATTTTTGGTTTCAAGAAGCTTTCCTATACTTCCGAATAATACTTAATCTCTTTTTAGGCCTATTTTCAGCAATGGACGGAAATTGGCTGTGTCCTAATTAATTCAGTGTCCTAATCTCATAAAGTAGGTACGGTCCGCTATATAGTTGGTAATCTCCAAAGAGCCTTGTATATCGGAACATGCCCTAAGGATGCCTGTCCACTGAAGCGGAGAGAGGCAGCAGAGTGGAGAAACGGAGAAATATTATCCAATAGGAATCGCGGAGAGGAGAGAAGCGAAGATTTTATGAAATCTCATTGGTTAATATTTGTCCGTTTCTCCGCTCCGCATCCTCGCTTCGCTTCAGTAAACAGGAATCCTAACGCTCTTGAAAATAGCGTGTGTCGATCTTTATAGCGATTTGTATGTTACCAACTAGACTGTACCTGAATAGTAAAATATGTTGGTTGAAACTTACCTCGTAAAGAGCCTGAACTGCACATCCTGCTCGTACACCCAACCCCACCAAAAGCGGGTCTCGTTATAAGTAGAGACAGGGGGGTATGTCTGCACACTGGCCAGCCAGACCGGGTCGTACGGACTGGGAGCCTCCCATTGAATGGCTGACACACCTGATTTAGAATTATAATAATAATAAACGTTTATTTCTCACCATAATCTTAACGTTAACACATTTAAATAAAATCTGTTACAATAGTACTATGACACCAATCAGAATATGGCGGGCTGATACCTGAACTAGGTTAGACCTGTATCTCAAGTTATCAGTGATTGAATTTTTCAATTGAATCAGTAATTGATTAAAGAATACGATGAAAAATTTTGGGACAGTATAATATACATGGGTACACCATACGTACACATAGCAATATTCGGCAAGCATTAAAAGTATGGCTGTGAAGTAAATTTTTTAATTGTAATTTTTCAGTAATATGGTGTTGTGTGATATGTCATATTTCTTATGTCTACAGCCCGCCCCAACAAAAGAGGGAGGGAGGGTGTGTTTATTAATAAATTGTGTGATATTTCTTATGACTACATCATTCATTTTCCATTGAAATGTTTACACAGCACAGGCTTTTTGTTAAGTAAATGTAAAATTATTCAGCTATTCTAATTATTTGATTGATATCTGTAATTCTCAATAACTTTGTAAATATTAATTTTACGTTTATTCTGCAAAATATTTATAATATCCACAGTAGGAAATCTTTAAGAAGCGTTTTAAAGAAATACAATTACCTCACCTGCGTGCAACATGCGTTAAGATATTAGATATTTGTTTATTTATAAAAACACATAAATTAAATACATACATACATAATATCACGCCTGTTTCCCGGTAGGGATAGGCAGAAGCATATTATACGCTCACATTTCGCCAGTTATATTGTTGGTCCCACATAATAGGTAGCGAGCCTATTGCCGTTTATCGGAAACTTCTATGTTTGGCAGAGCTTTGTCCGTTGATCGACAGGTGCGCCACTTGCAGGAGTGGTTTGGGCTCCTTAGATCTTGGAAGAAACTCTATACACCAAATCATTTTTTGTAAGAAAAGCTCATCGAAATTTAACATAAGATCGCAATATAAGAATGACCTATGTTCTGTTCCAAAAGCTAGTTACATACTTAAGAAGAGCACTTATGTATCCGGAACAAGAATTTTTAATCACTTGCCTATATTTTGTATGAAGGAACTAGAGGGCATACAATTTAAGAAAGGGTTAAATAATTGGTTGTTTAAAAAATGTTAAAATAATTTAAATAAATACTATGAAGACAATTTCTGACTTATAATGCTTGACACAAAATTGGCACAATTTATTGTACGTCCGAAATTGGAAAACTGTTGGACCCAACTACTACTACTACTATTTATAATAACAAATATGTAAATGACACATAACAACAAAACAAACAATAAAATAAATATTCTATTCTATTCAATAATTCCTACATAGTTTTGTATTTACAACACACAAATTCGTGAGGTCTTTTTTATAACCAAGAGGAGAGGAGAATATACTTTAACCGGAAAATGTAGTGAAATAATAACTTAGTTATCTATCCCATAAGTTGCTCAGTTTCATTGGCCATTCATAGCAGGTTTTATGGGTAGAATGCGTAGGCGCAACTGCTTAGTGAAAGTCCTTCGAGCCCAAGTTCGGAACGAAAGTGTTTTAGTTATTCCCACCGGTGCTATGTATATTCATTTACCTCTGTCGTGCAAAACATACATAGGCGATTTATTTTATTAATTTCGAGTATATTTTCTAAACCAAACACGGATATTTTTTATTTACATATTGAAATATCTAACGCATTGCATACTTTTTAGGACGACGAGCTCTTCTCAGCTCAGCTTTAATAATGTTTCTAACTTCCTAATAAATTACAATAAGTAAATAATTATGTAAGAATATGAATAAGCTTTTGAAACGTTGTATTTAACCTCATAAAAAGGCTCAAGTAAAGCCAACGTGAAATAGAGAGAGCTATGCTGGATGTTACCCTGAGTGGTTGATAGGAAGACAAACTATACTAAAACAAATAAGTCATAATTACCAACAACGTAATATCGTAAGCCTAATTATCAAACTGTTTATGTCATTGTGAGCTAACTTTATAGGAGGAAGTAAAAACTGTTTATTTTTCATAGAAAAGGCACTACTTCAATATAGGTTTTATTCCAATTCATTAATAAGTAATTAAATATTAGTTTATGGGACTTGAGAGATCGACAGATCTTGAAATTTTACACTAAAATTAAAAGTAATTTTTTGTATTTTTTGGAGTTTAACAGTTGAAAATTATACTGAAGATATGTTACTATCAAAATTAGAAATAAATTGTATCAGTTTGCCTCCTAATTAAGTAAGATGCTAATTTCTACATATATCGCACAGAGTACCAGGATCTGAAGGTTAACATGAACATTTATATTTCAGTTCAAGAACTGATTTTCAAATACAGCTTGATAAAGGGAAATACGACGGATGTCAGCTAGACATTGGGGCTGAAATGACTATTATGTTGGTTGGTAATCGACGTCGCCTCCGTTATTTTCAGACAAGTCAGACTGTTAGTTTAAAAAGAAAATAAACATTTTTTTTAAATTTATAAACATTGCATCGGAACTTGCTTTAGGTTTGTTGGTAATCGAATTTGCCTATATGATAATGATATAAATAAATTTGTCCTAGAATTTGACATAATTTTGATGAAAGAAAAAAGCACAGTTATCGGCTAGACATCGTAGCTGAACGAATAGATTAGTAATAGTTAGTATCTATAAAATGTGCCCCAGAATTTGGGAAAATTAACAATTATCGGTAACTAAACGAAATTTATATAAATAGCTAATGGTCGGTTAGACATCTTAACTTGTAGCCATGTAGTCTTCGTTATTTCTAGTCAAGACGAGCAAAAATATATCCAAAAATTTGTAAAAAGCTTAACTAGCAGTGATGACAAGACGATGACAAATTTATTGATACGAGTAGTAATGGTCATCTAAACATAGCAACCGAATAGATTATAGATACATACATACAAAATGTCACGCCTCTTTCCCGCAAGGGGTAGGCTGCGATCACATCCTTCCACTTGCTACGATCTTGGCACACACTCTTAGCTTCATTTACACTGATTAACCTTCTCATACACGCCCGTTGGTTTAGGGTACTTTTGACTTGCCCTTTCTCCAAATATTCTGGATGATGATCTGGATTTGGTTGACCTTCATTCACTCGTCCATCATAAATCACTGTCATTAGTCTTCTTTCATTAATTTATCCTCTCAGAACATATTATAGGTTTCTGGTGATCGATGTAGTCTCCGTTATATCCCTTAAAGCCGAGTAAAAATGTGTCCCATAATTTGAGAAAAGCTTGACAAGCATCAATAAGACGATGGCAAATTTATTGATACGAGTAGTAATGGCTGGTGTATGCAGTGGAAGTGACATGCGACTCATCGCGTCTCACGAATCTCATAATAAATACGAGGCGACGTCATGCTTGTCGTAGAGCGATCATTAAATTGGCCAAAACGTATGATATGCCTAATAAGGTAGCGGCAAATGAAGCTATTTTCTAAAATCTTACCTGTAACAATTCCGACCAAGTAAGACTTATATTAATGGAGCGTTCCAGCAGTTTCCAACATATGTGTGTGTGGAAAAAACCGTAAGAACGATGCCAACTAATACCAGATAGAAATGGTGATTAGTTTTGTAAAACTATTGCTGAGAAAACACCGCCTTTTATAGGACATTTTAAATATAGGAAGATTTTCACCAAATGTAATTACATATTTCTAAATCATCATCTATTCAGCCACAAGAAGTACAGCATAGACTTAGGTCTCAATAGTTTTCACTTTGATCGATCTTATACCGCCTGCATCTACCGGCTTTCCGCCGTCCTCTACTACGTTTGTTTGTTCGCGCTCACTACTGAAGAACCTACATACTACTAAATAATTCTTAAAAACTGGTCCCGCCTGTCAGATGTCGATTGTTATGACACTTCTATGTAAGCATTAAGAAATATATGTAATATGGCTCTTCATGAACCGCCTCAAAAGATCTGTGTCAGCATGAAACGTCTTCGCTCACATTATTGAAACTGAGGAACGATTTTTAACTCAGGAGTCGTGACGACCGTATAATACCCGGATGAAAAATACATTGCTTAAAATTTATATTTACTTTTACTTTTTGTTGCCGAGTTTATGAAATAGAATCCATAGGTGAAAAGTCTAATTTATATAGAAGAAACTAGCTGACCCGGCAGACCGTTGTCCTGTATTATTATTATTTATTCTGTCTATTGCGGTAGCTGTTAAACGACTGACAGCAAAGTCAAACGCTGAAAATCATCATCATCATCATCATTTCAGCCATTCGAAGTTCACTGTTGAACATAGGCCTCCCCAATTGCTTTCCACGTAGATCGATTCTTTGCCGCCTGCATCCACCGGCTCCCCGCCGCCCTGACCAGATCATCGGTCCATCGCGTTGGGGGCCGCCCTCTACTACGTTTGCTGATTCGTGGTCGCCATTCAAGAACCTTAACGCCCCATCGGTCGTCGGTTCTTCGAGCTATGTGCCCCGCCCAAATGAACATGAAAATGGTTACAATGAAAAGTTTACATTGTCAGAAAATTTTATAGGGTGGTAAAGTTTTCATATTTTTTTTAATACATATTACATAATCTAATTTTAATAAAAACGGAAGTGCTTGATTTTGAATCTCTTACAAACTGTGACCCATCCAAAAACTGACCACTGTGAACTCTGCTTTACTTTTATAATCGTTTCCGACAACCTGACACCGCGGAGCTACAGTGCTTCATTATATAATAAATATTTACTCTTATAATTTTACTGCGTTAGGCAAACCCGAGGAGCAAATAGAATTTGCATCTGCATTTAAAAAACAACTTAATAACATCGCGTACGGAGAGCATTTTAGAAAAATACCATAATTACACCCATTCGGTTCCATTTTACTAATTAAGTATTTCTTTATTAGACCAGAAAAATATGTCTATGACAATAGCTGTTTGTAGTTTTAACTAAGTATTTCGACTCAATCTCAACTCATTTCTCATGCAAACAAGTCTCAAATCAAAAATTTTAATGAGAAGGACGACGTCGGACTTTAGTCAGTACGGAGTGGTGGACACACAGGTAAGTAGCTACTAAGTTTCGAGCCGCCATAAAGGACCTCCAACTCACATACACAGTCCAAACCTAAGCTTCCCAGAACCAACGGTAAAAACTGCCAAATTTTACAACTGTACTAATAATAGGTTGGGGAAAAAGTCTTTTCGTATTTTTGTATGAAAAGTCAAGACATTTTTTTCAAAGTTTATTTACATTTATTTACAATATATATGTACCGTTTTGTTGAATAACTTTCTGCCATTTTGTGGGCAGAGACATTATCCCGTTACTGTAGAAACTTTGGGACTTCTGATCAAAAAAACGGGACAAATAGTTTTGGCAGTCCTCTCTTGAGGTCAACCTTACAGAACCTAAAGAATTCTGCAGAGACCGAAACAGGTGAAAATCTGAAGGCGCAAGGTCAGGGCTATATGGTGGATGCACTAGGACCTCCCAGTCGAACTCTCTTAATTTTTGCTGAGTGGCTAAAGATGTGTGTGGTCTAGCGTTATCGTGATGAAAGACCACACCCTTCCTGTTGATCAATTCCGGTCGTTTTCTCTCGACTGCTTCCTTTAATCTCATCAGTTGCTGGCAGTAAAGATCAGAATCGATGGTTTTGCCGGGCGGTAAAAGCTCATAATAAACAATGCCCTTCCAATCCCACCATACACACAGCATCACCTTATTTCGTGTTAGGCCAGGTTTGGCCACAGTCTGTGAAGCCTGGCCAACTTTCGACCACGACCTTTTTCGCACGTTCTTGTCGTACGTGATCCACTTTTCATCGCCAGTTATCAATCTCTTCAAAAACGGCTCGGTTTCATTACGTCTCAATAATGAATCGCAAATGAGTACACGGTTCATTAAGTTTCTTTGAGTGAGCTCGTGTGGCACCCAAATATCGAGCTTTTTTGTATAACCAGCTTTCTTCAAATGGGTCAAAACTGTTTTGTGGTCAATTCCCAGTTCTTCAGCTACATCGTAACTACTAATATGCCGATCTTGCTCCACTCTTTCAAAAATGGCGTCCTTTTTATTCGTAACAGGGCGACCAGAGCGAGGTGCATCTTTAACATCAAAATTTCCGGACTGAAAACGTTTGAACCAAATTTGTGCTACTCTTACTGACACTGCATCAGGTCCATAAACATCACAAATTTTTTTCACTGCTTGAGTTGCATTTTTGTCTTTTTTATAATAAAATTTTAAAATGTATCGAATTTCTTCATTAGATTCACTCATTTTTACGGAGAGAAAAACAAATGAAAAATAGCGGGAAACAACTTTTTTTTATTTTTTTCTTTTCTTTATAATGGAACATTTTTAATGTTACCAAAACCAGCCAGACACAAATAGTACAGTCAAAAAAAATTTATAATAAGTTTATACCTACGTTATGCGAAAAGACTTTTTCCCCGACCTAATAGATTGTATTTGTACTATGATCGATCAACGGACGAGGCTCTGGCAAACATAAAACTTCCCGGTAAGCGGCAATAGGATCGCCACCTATTATGTGGGACCAAAATATAAATGGTGAAGTGTAGGCGAAATATGCCTCTGCCTACACCTTCGGGGAAAGAGGCATGATTGTATGTATAATAAACTGAAACAAATGATTCTTATACCAATAGTGATTTTCAATAAAACATCTATGAGTGAGTTAGAAGAAAAGCGGTTTTGGAACTAATACTGATCGCTTTCTAGTGTCTCAGCTCTTTTATTAAAGTTGTCTCTTGTGACTTTACGAGTGCAACAGTAAACTTAGCAACATAGAAAGTAATAACATACCTGTAAAAAGTAAAAAGAACCACAGAACCATTCCAGCAATTCTTCCCGGGCACAAACATTCGACTCACTAGAAGCATCGCCAACTTTCCACACATAGCGAAACTTTAGTAAACTTGAAACGGGTTAGAGCGTTCATTTTGAAGCTCAGTGTAATTGGTGTACCGCCAGCTAGAACTTCCACATTTTCACTGGCCGCCAACTCGAAGATAGAATCCAAATTTACATAGCGGTATCCGATTGCAATTCATAGGACGACTGCGCTGGGTGGGCGAGCGGCCTTTCGACCATATCAATCAACTTAAGCTGTTTAACATTGCAGACCACAACTGAGGGTTTGACTGTTCCGTTATGACGTAAACTGTGTGAAATCGTGTAACTGCTGCGAGTTTTAAACGTACAATAAATACAATAATTTTAGAGCAACCTATAAGGAAGTGGCACAACATTCTTCCGTAAATGTCTTACGTACTTGCCAAACTACTAAGTTGCTTATGTCTAAGTATACGAAATAATCTAGTATTTTAAGATTAACAGATAATTGTTTGTTGCAACAGTAAAAGATAATAATTTGTTGCAGTTAAACTTACTTTATTTATCTGGGAATAATTATCTATTTTTATTAACGTCTTTCATATATTAACCACAAATACAAATAGTTAGACACAGTTTAAACGTAACACATTAATTTATTGTATAATTTCAACTGACATGTCACACTTTTCACGATGCCGACTGTACATTTAGCCACAGGTCAATTGGTACGTTCAGATTTTTGAATATCTTTCGATGCCTTGATAAGGCGTGGTGGCGAGTATAACCGCACTCCGCTCCTGAGGTCGTGGATTCGATTCCCAAACAGGAAATTTTTTTATGTCCATAAACATGAATATATGTTCTGGTCTTGGTGCTTTTCTATGTATATTAAGTTTGTATGTGCAAGAAAAAAGTATGTATGTTTACTCGTTATTTAGTATCCACAAGACAAGTTCTTAATGATACCTATCTTGGAACTAAACTAGGTGTAATTGTTAGACACTATTGGCTTATGACAGACAGCACAGACAACAGTCTGTAACTATAAATTTTACTAACAGAAAAAAAACTTTATAACCTAGCAGCTAAAATATATTTGCTTCTCGTTATCTTTGCTACCCTTCACGCCCAAACCTTAAGGAATATTTTAATGAAATTCTGTAAGAAGAAAGCTTGATCTATTTATATTATTTTCGATCGGTTTGTTTTTATCCCGAAAAATAGCAAAGTAATAGCAGCTGTAAGAGAATGTCTTATAGCGTTAAATTAGCTTTAAATATTTTTTGGTAATTTACATAGTAAAGGCATATCGTTGACTTTTGAAAAAGAAAGGGGAATGCATTATATTGCATAACAAAATGTTTGATCACTAAAACTCTTTGATTACTACCAGAAGGTAAGGCTTGGGATTAGTTAATTATAAGCCAAAATAGAATAGTTTCACAGCTGTATAGTCGGTTGCGTAGAGACGGAGGACAGATGCGGCCATAGCCCTGGCGGCACATGGATAGGGGCGGAGTCGGCGCCTTGCACCACGATTTTTAAAAAATATCTTAGCTCGACTATAGCCTGTCATATATAATAGGTTGGGGAAAAAGTCTTTTCGTATTTTTGTATGAAAAGTCAAGACATTTTTTTCAAAGTTTATTTACATTTATTTACAAAATAATATGTACCGTTTTGTTGAATAACTTTCTGCCATTTTGTGGGCAGAGACATTATCCCGTTACTGTAGAAACTTTGGGACTTCTGATCAAAAAAACGGGAGAAATAGTTTTGGCAGTCCTCTCTTGAGGTCAACCTTACAGAACCTAAAGAATTCTGCAGAGACCGAAACAGGTGAAAATCTGGGGGCGCAAGGTCAGGGCTATATGGTGGATGCACTAGGACCTCCCAGTCGAACTCTCTTAATTTTTGCTGAGTGGCTAAAGATGTGTGTGGTCTAGCGTTATCGTGATGAAAGACCACACCCTTCCTGTTGATCAATTCCGGCCGTTTTCTCTCGACTGCTTCCTTTAATCTCATCAGTTGCTGGCAGTAAAGATCAGAATCGATGGTTTTGCCGGGCGGTAAAAGCTCATAATAAACAATGCCCTTCCAATCCCACCATACACACAGCATCACCTTATTTCGTGTTAGGCCAGGTTTGGCCACAGTCTGTGAAGCCTGGCCAACTTTCGACCACGACCTTTTTCGCACGTTCTTGTCGTACGTGATCCACTTTTCATCGCCAGTTATCAATCTCTTCAAAAACGGCTCGGTTTCATTACGTCTCAAAAATGAATCGCAAATGAGTACACGGTTCATTAAGTTTCTTTGAGTGAGCTCGTGTGGCACCCAAATATCGAGCTTTTTTGTATAACCAGCTTTCTTCAAATGGGTCAAAACTGTTTTGTGGTCAATTCCCAGTTCTTCAGCTACATCGTAACTACTAATATGCCGATCTTGCTCCACTCTTTCAAAAATGGCGTCCATTTTATTCGTAACAGGGCGACCAGAGCGAGGTGCATCTTTAACATCAAAATTTCCGGACTGAAAACGTTTGAACCTTAGAATAATAACACCTAGAAGCCCAGTACGCGTCGTCAAAGTGAGGCAACTCAAACCTAGCCATTTTGGCTAAGTTCGTTACGCGGCCCGTCAGTGCTCAAGGTCGTCTCGTATTGAAAACTACTCCTGATATTTTTATTAAAAATGACGGTTTGCTCTATGATCGGATATACAATACGTCGGAAAAGCACAAGAAACATATTAACATAACATTACACGGGTAAATTATGCGTTTGAACTTAAATTATTAAGTAAAACATTCATTAAAATGAAAAAAATAATTTCAATATTTGTTACGTGACAGTTAATGAAAATGTTGCCATTAAAGGGAAAAAATCGTCCACATTTTGTTGTAAGTGAAACACGTCTCAATTAGACAATAACTAAAATGCACAAAATGTTATTTGTCTATTATCTACTACTACCTTCCGCCCGCGACTTTGTTCGCGTGGAATAATTTCTTTAATATACGATAACCGAAAATGTTTATATTTTCATTGATTGAATTCAATTGATATGGCATAAATCACATCTTAAAAATTGTAATAGTTTTATTCGATTCTGGTCTATCAACATAAAACAGTTGACTAATTATAAAAAATTAAGAGTTTTAAAGCTCTAAATATCTTAAATAAATACTTAATTAGTGAAAAATTATTCACCGCAGGCAGGATAAATATATATACATTTTCAATGAAATTATAAAGTGGTTTTTCGCATTAAATAAATGCAATAAATAGCTAAGCTGAAGTGTAAAAGTTTCAACTTCCCTACTTTTAGGGAAAATTGAATGAAATGACATCATATTTTATTTCACTGTGTGCGTTTCGTCGAGCGTAATACAAGTATCTTACGCACACATAGATTTTTTTCTTGCCTCGCTTTTAAAAGACCGCTTTGGAGGGAACTATCGTTCTAGGTGTTATTATTCTAAGGTTTGAACCAAATTTGTGCTACTCTTACTGACACTGCATCAGGTCCATAAACATCACAAATTTTTTTCACTGCTTGAGTTGCATTTTTGCCTTTTTTATAATAAAATTTTAAAATGTATCGAATTTCTTCATTAGATTTACTCATTTTTACGGAGAGAAAAACAAATGAAAAATAGCGGGTAACAACTTTTTTTTATTTTTTTCTTTTCTTTATAATGGAACCTTTTTAATGTTACCAAAACCAGCCAGACACAAATAGTACAGTCAAAAAAATTTTATAATAAGTTTATACCTACGTTATGCAAAAAGACTTTTTCCCCGACCTAATATATAGTCTGTTATAGTAAAAAAGACTTTGCTATTAACAAAATCTTGAATAAAATTTTGCTTGTCTCTTTTCTAATAATTAAAATGCAAGGGCAGCAAATATCCAGTCAGTCCCAGGCAGGCCAAAGCCGCTACTCCGTGTATAGCTCACCCGATAAATAAAACGACAAAAAATTAGGTATCTGCTTAGAGTTCTGCATTCATGATTCTGATTAACGATAAAGCTTAGTGGAGCTATCTCCACGATTATAGGTGGCCGGAAAAGATCACTGATGTACAGCCAAGTTCACACTTGGATCAGTAACAGTTTGTGTGGCGTTTATTATTGAGCTCGTTAAGTCATTTGTCGAGACAATCAGGCGCGGATCCAGCTTTAAAAAAAGTTGTGGGTACAGCCGAGATTCATAGCTTTATATTTTATAACAGATTTGCCATCCGTCCTTGTTCCCCTGGATTAGCTATCCTAGTTTAGAAAACGCCAGGATATCGTTCGAGTGGAGTTATACTTGTAATTCGAAGTTAAAAGTAATCAAGCACGTGTAAGAGTGTTTCAGGCTTCTCGTCTTCGTTGCCTTATTTAAGAAATGGCAATCCTTATTTTATTTAGCATTGAATACAATATCATCAAAAATGCGTTGAGTCACAAGTCTATTAGTGTTGTGGGCATGACCATCGTGCCCACAAAAGTGGATATGCGCTTGCAGTTTATTGCTGTGCGATAGATTAGAGACACACCTGTCTTCACCATTACGCATTGGGTCCGTATATGACCCAATAGTACAAGTACCTACCGAACAAAACATCACCAGTAGATGTTGGGTTCTTCCATATACCCAGCTTCCAATGTTATGCATTGCCGTGTGTGGTAGCTAACGAAAAAATCTCGCGGTTTTCCGGGATTATTTAAAGTACAAAGACATGAACAGGCAGCACACTATAATCCATAACTCTGTAAATTTCACCTTTTCGGTGAAAGAGATCATTGTGAAACTTATGAAGGAGTGTAATAATAAAATATTATTGATCAGAAGTTTACTTACAGATTAACACGCTGAAAGCATCTTGCAGTATGGAAATTGTATTGCAATAATTGTAATGTATCTTTAAGCTGATTGAAATTAACCATGTTGCCTTTAAGAAAACAACAAAAAGGAAAAAAGTAATTTGACAGTGAAGTTGACTGCAGTGTTCAAGGAGTAATTGTGTTCTGTGGCAGTGTCGCCTGACACTGATCACACTGACAATTGACATAAGTTTAGCAAAGATCTAGAATCTAGATTGCAAGCAATTCTTTTCTTTGGTTCAAAACATTTAATTCCTTAGATTTAATTTAAAGTTATACATATATTTGTATAAATTATTACTCAAAACATCTGCATAATTATTTTTAAAAATGGCACAATTGATCAACAGTAAGAAAATTATCGAGTTTTTGGAACTCGTTGGTCGTCTGAAGGTAAACCGTTTTTATATGATTCGTTTTTCATTTCCGTTTGAATGTGGTCTTCATGTATTACATTATTTATTATCCTTTATGATAACAAAAAATGCAAACAAGTATTACCTTATAGATGAAATAAACGTAACCGAGTACTGAATTTTTCCTTGCAGCACGTGAAAAGGACTGGTTGGGTGATATGTGATATAGATGATTGTGAATCAATTGCTGGGCACATGTACCGCATGGGGCTAATGACCTTTCTCCTTACTGAAGAGAATAATCCAACAAAACTGGATCGTCTAAAATGCCTTCAAATAGGTGAGAATATTTTGTCTGTAATACTGTTACTTTTTGATTACCAAATTGTGGGTTTAGATAGGCGTCAAAATCTAACAACATAACATATTCTGCCTAATGTACTGTCTATTATATAAACTGCATTTCTAAACTAGTCCTCATAAAGAACTGATTACACTTAACACAGTTACATGTTTAAGCTTAAGTGTGGTCTAAATACTATTACTAGCATACATTACTTAGAATAGTTTTTCCTTATAATAAAATTTGACAGCTGTAATAGTAAAATGTTTTATTTATATTGTTGAAGTTAAAATATCACATGCATAACAACTATTTAAAATTATCTCTAGATTAAGCTTTGTTATTTTGGTGACACAGAAAGCTTTATAGAGCTGGAAACTTGTATATCCACTATAACATATAACAGTACTATATAATAAACTATCAATATTGTTAAACTAAAAGTAATACTAGGTATAAATGGGTGTATAGGGATCCTGCTAAGACCTAAGGAGCCAAAGCCAACCTCACCTGCCTGTGGTGTACCTGCCTATCAACGGATGAGGCTCTGGCAAACATAACAGTGCCCAGTAAGCGAAAAATGTGGGAGTATATTATTCCTCTGCCTACCTCTTCGGGGAAACAGGCATGAATGTTATGTATATACTATATATGTATAAAAGTAATACTTTGCCTTGTGGTACTAGTTGAAATGATCTCAAGGCTCTTGGTGTTTAGTTGGTTACACCAAAAGCTTTTTAGAACAACAAACAACTTCTGAAAACTGGTGTCTACACTGTAATGTGTTATCAATATTGGTCAGTGTCAGTTTTTAGTAATAAATAAATGTGAACAAATTCTGAATTTACCTTGCAGCATGTAAATAGGTCTTGTAGGGTACATACATACATAATGTCACGCCTCTTTCCCGTCGGTGTAGGCAGAAGTCACATCCTTCCACTTGCTACAATCTTATATGTATGTTCTTATCCTTCAACTTATAAATATAATTATGAGAAGTGATATGGTGCAGATACCAGCCTTCAGCCTAATTCTAAAACCTAAATTATACTAAGGAGAGTTGAAGCGCATTGAAGTTTCAATCCAAAAGTTAACATAACAAATTCAACATTATTTCCACAGCATAATGCACATATTACTTATGAGATTTTCAAAGACTTGTCTCGTCCTACAGAATTTAACATGATGATGGCATTCGGAATTCACATCATCCACTTGCAACGATCTTGGCACACACTTTTAGCTTCATTCACACTCAGAAACCTCCTCACACACTCCTGTCCATTTAGGGTACTTTTGAGCTGCCCTTTCTCCAAAATCATCTGAATGTGGTCATGGAAGGTTTTTCAGAAAAACAACAACTTAACATGTATTTTCATTCTATAAGTATCTTATAAAACTGAATTAATGAAAAGTTGTGCCTTTATTTCCTATACATGATATATATATATGAATTTTTTTTTGTAATTTAAATAATTTTAATTTATTTATTAACCTATGTTTCAGCTCTAATCCATGATTTAGCTGAATGTATAGTTGGTGATTTAACCCCTCATTGTGGGGTCAGTGTAGAAGAGAAGCATCGAAGAGAGGATGAGGCTATGAAAAACATTGCAGAGCTCACTGGAATAGCTGGTGATACAATGTATCAGCTGTACCAGGTAATTATATATTATCTATCCTTTCAATATCAAAGCTGAGCAAACATAGTGTAGAACGACCTGCAGCAAGGTGGACCAACAGCTTGACAGGCTGCAGCTGCAAAGCTGGTAGCGGATGGAGGATTGAAATTTAGCTTTATCTTTGAGTGCAAACCTGATAGGTAAATTGCATTTCTTATTGCATATTCAAGTTATTTGTTAATATCGCAAAACATAATACAGAATGCTCAAAAAATTCATTTAGATCAGATTATTACCCCTTTGTCCAACCGAGTTATTTAAATATGGCAGTGTAAATGTAACAATCGTGTATACTTCCTGCTTCAAGTCCTGTTGTGACATTAATAATAATTACATGGGTGTTATTACAAACTGGCATTTTTTTTCTATTACACATGGTATATTAGCAAAATGATTTTGCAGAGGATGGTATAATCATGTAGGTTTGATTCCAACTCAGGGAAAATACTTAAATGGGTTGCTTGAGACTTGGTATTATTCGTAACATAATTTATATAGAAATAAGTCTTGAAGGATGTTCTCCCAACTTATTTTTCAGGAATATGAACGACAGAGTTCGCCAGAAGCTGCTTTCGCGAAGGACTTAGACCGATATGACATGATACTCCAAGCATTTGAATATGAGAAACGTGAAAATGCACCAAAGAAACTTGAGGAATTCTTCACAGCTACCGAGGGTAAATTTAATCACCCGTTTATACAGGAGCTGGTAAAAGAGCTTTACAAGCAACGAGATGAATTTGAAAAGAAGTCATTATTATTATAGGGTATAAAGTGTAGTTAGCCTACTTCCATAGTTTTTCATTGGATAATCATAATAAATATGATTACAGAAAAATAGCATTCAAAAATTTTGTATGATTGTAGTCATTCATAATAACGTAAGAAAATATTTAATCCTTTGTCCGTAATTAAAGTTTATTTAAGCCCCTTGCTGCAGTAGGTACTTAATTTTTATTATTCTTCTCTAAGCCAAGACAAGTTTATTTAAGTTAATTAGTTCGTATTAATATGGATAACTTACCTCAAAGATTATGTAAGTCAATTTGAGTACAAAATGGAGATACCAGTACTTGTGCAAAGGGGAAACTTGTTCCCTTATTTATGTTCTTGTTGCGTGTTTTTCGTATTTTTATTGAAATGTGTTGTATGTGTTATAGATAAGTGAGTGTCACTAATTGTAACACATTTAAGAGTGGATGTAAGTATGATCACGATAAAGCACAATTTGTTGTGGCTAGCCAAGAGTTTAAAATAAAATATTGAAAGATGAGCCCCCTGTGTAATAGGCAATGCGCACAATCAATAAAATAGGAGCTAAAAGATGTAGGTAAATCATTCAAGTCATTTTGGTCGTATTTTATTTTCATGGTCTGTACATTTAGTAACAAATTTTTTACATGCTAAATTCTATAAATAGACTGTATCTCCACTGACATGTGTGAACAGCATTAGTCGTCAATGTCGAAAATATAAATCGCAAGAATTAGAAAAACAATTCAAAAATCTAAATTTAAGTACTTAAGAAAAATAAACAGCTTGGTTATAATGAGTCGTGCTACCTACATATTATTATGGTAGAAGCCTACCTATTTATTGCGTGAACTAGCCATAAATAAGAAATTTTCACACATGAGTATGTTGAGATTGGTCTGTTATGCATTTGGCGGTTCCACTATTAAAATTAAAAATGTAATTACCACTGGTTTCCTGCTCAAAATGGGTAGGTCCACTATTTAAGAACAAATAGTTTTATGTGATTTAATTTTATTATACAATTTATAATGTATGATTGTTTTAAAATGTGTTTATTTTAATAATCTCAATCGTTTCTGATATGTTGTGTTGTTCAAAAATGTTATAGGTTTATTTATGTTAATAAATTATTAATTTTGTACTCCCAAAACCCATTTCCATTTTCTTGTAGGCTTTTTAAAAAAAAGTATCGTAAAAATTTTTTTGCAAACCAAATAGAGAAATTTACAATCATTCCTGTTTTTTATTTTATTTACCCAAAAATTTCACATTCTTTCACATAGTAATGTTACTTACTAAAAACTGCTGTGGGCACATAGAATAAAATACCTAGAAATGTTTTTTTTAATATATAGGTACATATATTTTAATAATTCAGCAAATATTGTATTGATGTTTGTTATTTTGTTGCAAGAAATGTTTTTTCAGAGGTGTCCGGGCAAATAATCATATTTTGCCCAAATGACCTGGATTTGTTTATCCGGCGTCCGCAATTTAGGTGTTCCCGAGCCTTGATTCTCAGCATTTAATAGATTTCATCTAGAGAACTCCGTGGTGCTCGGTGGTCGGAAACGATCACCGAAGTAAAGCAGAGTTTACAGAGGTCAGTTCTTGCATGGGTGATTGTTTGTGTGGCATTTGATATCGAGCTCTTCGGTGCTTTGTAAGGCATGTTAAGCCGTTGGTCACGGTTATCACTAAATGTGGTAGTCGTTAAGCCATATTGGAGGCCTAATTGTGCGGCTTGAAAAACTCTAACAGCAGGACGCCTTACACCAGAGGGCCTACTCCAATTCAACGAAAACGAAACTTCGTATATATCCATTCCTTTCACTCGATAATGATATACCCAAGGAGTGACAGAGATAGACGCAACGAAGTTTCGTTTTCGTTGAATTAGAGTAGGCCCTCTGCCTCCGCCAATTCGCACTGGGTGGTGGAATATGACCCAATACGCTCGCACCTTGGTATGTGAGAGGAGGCTCGTGCTCAGTAGTGGGACGTTAATGGGCTGAGATGATGAAATAACTTTAGACATCATATCATCTAGCCCCATATCAAGCAAAACCTATTAAACAAATATTTTAATGCCAAATTCATACTTAAGATAGCGCGGATGATATTATCCGTCGTCGTGGCGAAACTAGAAGAGCTAGGATTGTAACGTCACCGTCATCCCCATACATTGCTACAACCGATTACCATTTTTTCGGAATTGGATTAAATTTTAAGTTGAAAAATAATTTAATTCAGATGATGCAGTCCAAAACGCTGTTAATAATAACGATACATACTTTGATTAAATAAAAAAATGTTTTTCTTTTCCGATATTGTACCGTAAAACATCAATTTTGCGTATATACTTACAATCACGCCTGTTCCCCCGAAGGGGTAGGCAGTGGCATATTATTCGCCAATGTGGTTGTTGCTCCCACATAATAGGTGGCTTGCCGGGAACTTCTGTTTGCCAGAGCCCCGTCTGTTAATCGGCAGGTGTACCACTAGTCGGTGAGGTTGGTTTGGACTCCAAAGATGATAGTAAAATCCCTGTATATCTTTCGTAAGTAGGAACCTAATACTCAAATAATTTGATAAGTCTACAAAAACTTGTGTTCTGCAGTCAGAAGATTTGAAATTAAAAAAAGACAATAACCCTATATACACATAGTACTCATGAGCAGACCAGTTCCCACTCAAAGGCAAACCATCTCAACATACACATCTACATAAACGTAGCGTTGATCGCGGCTGGCATGACCATCTTTGTCGTTATTAGGAAGTCAGTGCCATTTAATATCCTACCAGTTTTAATCGGATCATAATAATAACAATGATGTTTCTCTACGAGTTGCGAAGGTCAGACGGCAGTCGCTACGTAGCCTAACTAATTCAGCTAAATCAGTGTAATAAATTACAGTAACTAATGCTATGATGATAATGAAAAATATATACATATCTCAAAAATAACTATTCACTATTTATTTTAGCTTTTTTTCTAGCATCCATAGTTTGCCCGGTACAGTGGGCCCTCAATCCTCTTAAGTGAGAACTGAGGGCCAAACTTTTTACTTCATAACTCGCTTGTCTGTCTTTCACTAAATCTGATTTCCACTTGCACATTTCTTTTGGAGTGAGCACTAAATCCTAAGCATATTTTCAAAAAGTTTTAGAAAACGGATCCTTACACCACCCGCCCATGATCGTCCCCGCCAATTTTATATTAAAATGGCTGTGACATTCACAGTAGGTCACAACTCTTTTTAATGTGCCCTTTGAGTTTAGCAGTTTCCTGAATATGGATTTTATAGAATAACTGCAGCTTGTGACAATTATTCGATAAGAATCCACACATCGATACTGACACGAGTTTATGATACGGCTATGGGATAATATCTCCAAATGTGAACCCACCTTTAGTCGGCTTGTACTGTAATTACTCACCTGTAACTCATAACGGCAACCTATTACACACTACTGGACTAACTTTCTTTCTCACTAGGTAAGATGCATACAAGTCCTACTTTACCAAGCAGAAATGCGGATTGGCGGAAGGCGCCGTGTAACGCCGCTATATGTACGATATTTTGTTCGCCATATAATTTACAGTAGGTACCTTTTTTTTGTTATGCAGTGTGTCCTAAGCCTAAGATAGCCCGCGAGCAATTCACTTATGCAAGCAATTACCTAATATAGAAATTTACTTATATTAACTATTGTCATTGGGCGAGCGAGCACAGCTAAGCATAGCGGCGGCATTTTCTCACTTATACTTGTTTGTTGTTTGATTTCATGCAATCATTACAGAACAAACAAACATCGAATAATTACTTCTGCTATGTAAATTGTATACAAAACTCCATAATAAAAAATAAAACAAATTTGTACTTTATGATTTTATTGTACAAAAATGGGTAGTTTAGTATACATACAAACCTATTCAGTCAAATTAACATTAAGATTTCCGTAAATGCTAAATGACAATTCCTATATAGTATTTATACTTATTAATCATTCCTACGATAAATAAGAAGGTAGTTACGGTACAGATACCCATTTTACGCTCTTTCAAACGTCAGAACATTGTCAAAAAAACACAGCGTCATGTTTGGTAATTAGGCTTTAGTTAAAACTGAAAATTTATATTTATCATTAGTATAATTAAGTTTAGTAAAGAAATGATTGCTTTGTGTATCACATGAATTATTTCAGCCCTCAATACTGAAGCTCACATATTAAGTGTTCGTGTTCATAAGTGGCGGACAGAACTCCTCGAGATTTTTTATTCATTTACAACTTGTTTTTCACTCGTATTCGGTGATGACTGTTCCTCTTTTTTTCGTTGCTTTTCTCTCATTAATTCAGCATCCCTGAAAACATAAAAGATTAGTAAGTATGCGTGGATCAGCTTTCCTAGCCACCCAAAAAACACTTTAATTTATCAAAGCATTAGACATTCACATTATATAACTACAACTTAAGCGTTTCAGTTTCAAACTTTCAAATGAAATATTGTTTATATTTAAACACTATACTTTTACCTAAAACAATGTTTTTGGTCAGTCGCGAGTGTAGTAACATCACCATGTGATCTCAAATGACTGTAAAAGTGTTAAGGAAGTCTGTGCCAATTGTGATCACAACTGTGGAGAGTGTGTTACCCTAACAGAAAATGTTATAAAATCTTAAAGATATGAGAGTAACCAATAATTAGAACGCCAACTGTTGTAAATGTGCACCGCTTTAATAAATTGTGGATGTTGTCTGACCAAATTTGAATAACCATGAAAAAGCAACGGATTCATACATATCGATGACCTTTTATAATTAATGTATTAAACCTAAGGAGTCGTCTGTGCAGTTTTCAAGTTTATTAGCCTTCTGACGAGGTGGCCTTATAATTGAAAAAACCTATATTTAATCTACCTTGTGAATGAAAGAACTTTTACTGTGAAAATTATTGTCATTTAAATTTGGTCAGATAATCAGCTCTTGCTTACACATTTAGATTTTTGGCTATTTCTATTTATATGCAAAATGTTACAAGCTGAAAAATTCACAATAATTTTATTCACACAAATTATTGGTTGACACCCAAACAACTTGGGTGGAACCAATTTCTTGTATGTTGAGGTCCTTATGACACTGCCATTTTTATTTTTAGTCCTATTAATAATTAAAGATAGCATTTACACTTTTAATGGTTATTAGAAGTGTCAAGAAGGATCTACTAAAAAATTTAGTAATCTTATAATACATTTACTCATATAGGCAATAAGATTTTAGAAAAAGCGCCATTTACTTGGAATTTATAACTTTTTGTTATCTAATTATGTGACAAATACGCACTAATTAAGAGCTATTGGTGTATGTTGTTGTGTGCACACACAATCGTTTTTGGGATACACGAATTTGCAAAAGGTTACCCTAGCAGGAAATGCAATATTTTAAAAAAACCTGGACACAAACAAATTAATTTTTGGTGCACATTCAAAGTAAAGGCTCTTTATCCATGTACAATTTTGTTCTCTACAATCATTTGTTTAAAATTTTCCTAGCTGGAACAGAATGACAACATGCTCTTTTTTTTAAAAGGCACACATTTACAACAAATGAAGCTCTAATAATTGGTTTCAGCCACATCTCTTTAAGAGCTACTTTCCTGCTAGGGTAACGCACCCAACTGTACTGATTGAGCATGTAGTATTGGTGCAAGATGGTTGAAATTTTGTGTAGTTATTTGAGGGAAACAATAAATTTGTTCAATACCTCTTCATATAAAGATTTATATTAATATGTAAAAATTTACATAAAGAAGTGCAATCTAAATGAAACCATTAAGTATTTTAAGTACTTCAAGCTACACTAAAGTACCCACACTGAAACATAAATTCTTGCACGCAAACTATTTCATGCCCAACAGCATCTTACTATGGCTAAATGATACAATGACATACATGCAGCTTGTACACATAGTTTTTATACCAATCAAGCATGAGTACTATATTTATTTAATATGAATAATCATGTTAGATAGCAACTTGTCCCATAATTTTAATTATTTATGCTGGTCTCAGTTCAAATCCAACATAGCCAATTGTTAGTATTAACAAGTAAAAATATTGAGACATGTTTGATTTGGGATGATTTGCCTCCAATTTATAATAGCCACAAAAATAAAATAGAAAAATAAGCACCCACAAATTCCACCATTAACCACCAAAGAGTATTTATAATATGAGTAGTACCTATGTTTCCTTTCTTGGAGGGACATACCACTCTTATCGTTTTTTTTCTTTTGCTGTTCTTGTTGCTTTTTCTGGTTCTTGGCACGAGCCAGATCTCTCTGGTTTCCTCCTGTAAATGAAGTCAACATTCTTACTAAGCATAATGTGAAATAATTCATAATAGTGGTACTGAGCTACACATCTAGTAAGCTTCAATAGAAATTAATAGTACGATCGTACTTTTTAAGTACGTTTAGTTACACAAATAGGTAATAAAGAACATGCGGTAATAATAATCCAAGACATGGTTCCAAATATGTAGATTACATTTACAGTAGTTGTTACTCACGAGTCATCTTGGTTATGATCCTATTAGGTATGCTCTATCAGGTTTGAGATCTCTTAAAACCTGGACGATACGCTAGTCCGGACGAAACCTAGGACAACGCACCGCCCTCCTTTTTATCAATTTGAAATAGTTTAAGACTAAAAAAAGAAAATAAGATGGCTTGAATTACAGATCTCTATCCATCATTATTTTTACCAACTGACCACACCACAAACACACGGTTTGCTTTGTTTGCTAAAATAAAATAATTATGGCGGACTTGGTGATGGTGGCGGATTGGCGGATGGACGGAACGAAACCACAGACTAAAATAGACAGAGTGAAAAACGATAGATGCACTAAAATTAGGCTAAAGTTATTTAGGTATATTATAGCAATAGCAATAGAGTATAAAATGCTGTAGATATCACGTAACAGCAATACTGGTTTCGAACTTCGAACAGTCGAATATGAAAATGTCTTAGTGTACATATAAATAATTGGTGTAATTGGCAGAAAATATTTAACTCAAAAAAGACGATTTTTGGAACATCACAAAAAAACATCTTACTTGTCCTTATAGAATACTTCTTATAGAATACTTGTCCTACTTGTAAGCGCATTAACTTGATACTGATTTATTATTTAGTAATTCTGCTTGTGTTTTGAACGTTTGATTAACATTGATTCGATCTCAATAAGAAATAGAAAGACTGTATAAGTACATAACTCAAACCTGATTTATCTATTAATGGGTCGATGTTCCTTTAAGCGTGCGATATATTAATATCATATAAATTATAGTAAATGAGAATGAGTGGTGATAAAGATGATAAATGAGATCCCCTCCCCCTAAGCCCCTTGAGTCCGCAGTAAAGATGTGGAACTATAAAATAAAACAAAACTGCAGACATGACGCTTCACTTTCTCGCCCAGAAGTCCCTATTTCGTATTTACTTTTTCTTCTTTATTTTAAATAATGGCTTCGTGCGTCTAGCACATTTAGCGAGTGTCAAGTAAGTGATATATTAATAATATTTAATTCATAGTAAATGAGAATGAGTGGTGATCAAGATGATGAATGGTAAATGAGATACCCTCCCATAAGCCCCTTGAGTCCTCAGTAAAGATGTGGGACTATACTGAGATCTCACATGGACACTTTGAGAGAAAATTTGAAAAGTGATGTTACACTGTTTTGTTTGATTTACCAACACTCATGTATGTTCACAAACACTTAACGGTTAATAATCCACCGTTATTACACATTACTGTTAGAAATATCACACATTTTAGAAAATAAAACAAAACCGCAGACATGACGCTTCACTTTCCCGCCAAGAAGGCTCGTATTTTCTTTCTTTATTTTAAATAATGGCTTAGTGCGTCTAGCACATTTAGCCAGTGTCAAGTAAGTGATATATTAATAATATATAATTCATGGTGAATGAGAATGAGTGGTGATAAAGATGATAAATGGTAAATGAGATACCCTCCCATTAGCCCCTCGAGTCCTCAGTAAAGATGTGGGACTATACTGAAATCTCATATGGACTCCTTGAGAGAAAATTTGAAAAGTGATGTTGCACTGTTTTGTTTGATTTACCAACACTCGTGTATGTTCACAAACACTTAATGGTTAATAATCCACCGTTATTACACATTAATGTTAGAAATATCACAAATTTTAGAAAATAAAACAAAACTGCAGACATGACGCTTCACTTTCCCGCCAAGAAGTCTCGTATTTACTTGTATTCAATTAGCTTTTTTTTTTTTCCAGTTCATCTGCGATCGGCTATCAGCCCTAATCCGATATGATCAATGGTTAGTATTGTAGAAACTAGACATTTGAATTCAGTTAGTTTCTCTGTTCCTGTTAATTTTTTTTTATAGCGTATACTGAACATAATTATTAGAAGAAAGGAGAGAGCCAGAGAAGAAAAGACTAAAGACAAAACAGATGCAGAAAATTGGGATATGTATAGTTTTAAACGTAGATCTGCAAGCGGTCAACAATCAAAACGATCGGTAACTGCTATTATAATGCAATTTACTACAAAAAAAAGCTGGTCCTACATAATTACTCCGTGTACAATTTAGCCAATCACCATGTGACATGGTTTTCCAAGGTTGATGCTGACCTAATAGCATCCATTTTCGCTACTTTATTTACAGACTACATTACACAGCACTGCTTGGTGAATACAGTGCCTATTATTATTTACACATGGATGCACGGGCCAAAATAGCAATTATGTTTTGAGCATTGCTCTTCTAAATCTTGCAGCGCAACACAATGTCCTCATAATGCAGAAGTATTTATAAGTCGGAAATACGCAAATGGAAGGAGACTGTCCACAATGTCATTGAACGTAAATTAACCGCTTGTTGAGAAAGAGGTAACGGACATCAAGGCACTCTAATACGACCCAGTCAGATTCATCAAATTTAAGATTGATTTCAATGAGGCTATATATATATTTCTTACTTGCTAAGTGTGCAAACCGCACGAAGCCATTATTTAAAAGAAAAAAAATGTCATTTTGCTACTTTGATTGTATCTTGTATCTATTATTTAGTTAGTCATGGCAACATGTCGATCAATGCACAGTTTCAGAAAAGTAATGAAAATAATTTAAGAAACGATAAATCAATGAAACCTTTATTCCCTAAACGCGATGATTGTTCCCATGTGTCTTGTTATTGGTTTGTGGATTAATTTATAGCGTTTTTGTAGTACTTTTTATAAAAATCGATTTTAATTGTATTGCTTTGTTTTGGGTGATGATCTCTGCAGCGAAGAAAATGTTTGGAAGCTGTGCCAGGATGTGTCCATACGAGTCCCGGAGGAATTAGATAGGTGCTATGTGGTCTTTATATCCAATCCATGCCGTACTGTGCCTTTGTGGAAACAAAGGGCTGGCCGGGAGGAGGATCGCCTAGTCATATGGGTGTGTACATACTGTGTCACGCTATACCATACACGCTCAAAACCTATTATGAAGTAGGTTTGCTTTGTGTTATTGAGCCTTTGTTTCCAAGTACTGACCTACATTTTTTTTTCAGGATTACCATGTGATATTTCTGTATTGTTGGGACTGCAAAACTTGCCTTGTTTATGATCTGGACTCTGAATTGCCTTTTCCGACATTCTTCCATAAGTATGTGACAGAAACATTTCGCACAGATCAAGTTTTGAAGTCTGACTTTCATAGGTAAGTGTTGTAATAAATATGATTCTACTTACCCCTTTGACACAGATATTCTTTTATGTAACTTCTTTAAACACCTAAGCCTCATTCAGTCTTACCTCAAACTAGACTTGAGTTATTCAAATTTTTCCAAAAAATATCTGAATAAAATGATAATGCCTTATTCTGGAAAATGAACACTGAGTTATTATAGAAAATTACTAAATTAAAATAGTCTTAAGACAACTTCTGAAAATTACCAATTGGTGGCCTAGTGACCAACAAGAATGTATTTCTATACAGGTAACAAGAAATTATTTTTAAGAAGACTTATTCTCTGAATTATTATAGAAATGCCTTATAACCCCTCATATGTGAAACACCGGCTCCCGGTATAAACATATCTTCGCCTAATCGGTTGACGTACCGGGAGCCGGTATGGCAAACTGTGTTCTCATATTCGCTCTAAAAAACTTCATTGTATATACCCTATCCTTTCTAACACGTTACAAATGCATAAAGAAGAAACAGGCTGACTAGTAAAGCCAAAATCTCGGCCAACTTTAGCGGAAAAAAATTAAACAAATGTCAAATTCCAGTTACAGTAAGAGTCTATCTCAAAAATGGGCCGTCTGTTGACCATACCGGCTCCCGGCACAACAGATAACGGAAAGTGGGCTAATGTCATTCAACATAAGAGAGGATAACCTATACAAATACTGAAAATCAATTACAACCCAATTGGAATACACTTTACACTTACAAGCCCATTATCAAAATCACTAACTGAGACTGTTTGAAAATGAGGATAAAGACAACTACAATGGAATCTTTACAAAGGAGGAAGAATATAATTTGATAGAGGAAAATTTATTCTTTACAGATTTTTCCGTGTAGTACCTGCAAAGCAGTTTCTTCAGTACTTTGCATCAGACAGGCGTCACATGAAAAGGCCGGATGGGTCATGGATAAAGCCACCACCACCTTATCCTGCTATATGCACCTCTCGTAAGTAACAGTATTTAATTTAGTAACTAAAAACATACCAAATATAGGCTGATTTTATTCATAGTGTTGTACTGTCTTCAGAGTATCAAAATTCTAATTTGCTTGTTAATAAAACCTTGACAAATCAGAATAATTGTTCTAGAGGTATAACAAATCAAGTCAGCTTGTTAAGGAAAAGCTAAAAAATACTCTTAAAATTTATAACCTAATCAGAACTAAAATGTGAGGTTAAAACCACTCAAGTAATTAGAACTTTTTAGTATTTGATGTAATGGGTACTAAATCTAGTAAATTGCTGGTCAAAGTTTAAGTGTTACTTAGATAAAAATAACACAAGGCATTTTTCATTTCTAGACAACACTAACAACTTGGATGAATACATCAACATGGATCTGGGAGTTGGACCTGGTCAGGTGTTAAACTTAACTGATTTCGTTCAACGATTCTATAAAATAAACAAGTAGTACAAAGACAAATTACTTAGATAGTTCAATGTTATTATATTATTTTTATTTTCATGAACTTTTGGTTGGTGATAAGTGATTATGTTTTAGTAGTCTTTGCATTTCTCAGAATAAAACCCTTTTCTTTGAGGGCTTATCTAATAAGTAATCTCATGTTTTTATTAAACAAATCAACATTACAGTTTATTAGAAAAACATTGTCAGAATTCCAATTTTAATCTTACAATTTTGTTTTTTGTGACATGTATTTTTGTTAGAAGTTCCTATTTTATAAAAAGATAGTTTATGTTATGATATATTTAAATCCTTTTAAATATTATGACACAGTTCATATCATACAATTTTACTTTTAAGTATTTGGCGCATTCATGTCTTAATAATAATTGTCATGTGATTATGGTTGGTTTCTTTCAAGGAACATAATGAGCAGTAAATGGCATCACCATCTTGACCTGAGTTATTATGTTAATGTTTATCTCTAATTGCACCTAACCATGCCATAAATATCATTATTATTCACAGTAAATTAAGTCAATTTCTACATCATGTGCAAATATTTTTATAAAATTTCGCTAAAGGTACTGGTACTGAAGAAATGAATTATTTACCTCAAACGAAAAAAAACATATTGTTAGTTTCATGCTCAATTAGCCATTTATGTAAAACAATTTAAATATCAAAGTAATGTTTGTGGCTACAAATTGATTTTTTAGATATTATTATAAATGTTTGTGTTTGTGCAGAGCTTCTATTATTAACTTTTAAATATTTAGTTCAGGATTTCAAGTCTGCATTTGTGTGTGCCTTCAACTTTGACTTTTATTCATTTTGAAATTGGCTTTTAATATTATTATTTCTACGCCCACATAGCGTTTTCTAAAGCACAAAAACATAAGTACTTAATTAATTGTGTATTGTGGCACATCTCAGTGAATTTCATTAAGTCCGATATGAAAAAAGTTGGGCATTAAAATTTGCTCTACTTACAAGATGATTATTTTTATTCAAATCTCATTAAGTTTACATCCCTAATGAAAACAGGCTTCCATACATCGTGGTTGATCGCAGCCGAGTGTGAACTGGGTTAGGGAGCAATTTCACTCAAATCTAACTCTTCCTTACATTTAAAGGAAAAGGAACCGTAAGGTCCGTTTTTATTTAAATTATGTCTAAATCTAGTAATATTGTTTATATTGGGACGAGTTTGGTTTGGGACAATTTGCCCCCTAACCTGAACTACAGACGCGTGCGCGTGCGCAGTTAATGCAATACTCGAATTTCGACGTCGTTTTTGTAATCGGATTCTCGTATCGCTGTCCCTTGCCGGAATCGACACCATACTATTTCATAGAGAGGAGAGTATTCTCGCAACCGCCTCATGCGCGTTTTGCCGCAATCCAAGGCAGTCCACCTTAAAAAAAGTATGAAATTAAGTAGATAGTAAAATTCTAAATATATGTTATAGGCTACTGCTTATAACGTTCAAAGTACATTTGTGTTATAGTAGTATTTTAAAACATTTATTTTAGATAAGTACGTGAATTGCATAATTAATTATTATAGTTTTGACTGACGTAATCCTCGTTTACAATGTGTGTTACCTTGAGTGATAAATAACATTTAAGTAATATAGTATATATGTCGCAAAGTAGCTTTTGTATAATTGTTAAATCTATTTAATAATTTTGTATCAACTTTTATACACTCTTTTTAACCTTCCCTAGCACCCTTAGTGATATACAAAACATAAGAATAATTAAAAGATTATGAATAAATGTCTTGTCATGTAATACTTCTATAGAATATACCTACTTATCTACATTATAATTAAAATATTACTATAAATATTAATCAATTATTGAGCTGCTATTTCTGTCCATATGTTTATGATAAATTTAGTTAAAACTGTTACATATTACAAATAGGTGTCCTAATGAAAACTAATGTTGGTATTGTTTATTATAATGCCCCAGTGCTAAAAAGTAAAGAAATCCTACTTAGTACCTATTTATCATTAAATATTTTAAAGCAAAAGTTATAAGGTATTTTGCCAACTAAATTGCTCATATACTTAAAACACATACATAGTTATATAATTAAACATTTTACTCTTCCTCTCTTGATAAGTAAGATAATATTCTTAATTACAGCTGGCATTTTTACTACCACATTAGTATTTATATTATAAGACACATAAACAACTTTATAAGCAAAATGTTTTATTGTTAATATTTTGTACACAGTACATTGTAATGTGTTACACTGATAGTTTGTAATAGGTATAGAGGTCTCTCTATTTCTTCATCAATCTTAAAGAATGTTCCTTTGCAATTAACATAGGGCTCTTATACATAAGCTACGTTTCAATTGCCTTCATACACATACTTCATTCACGAGACTCACGAGTGCTTACCTATTTGTGTAAAGCTCGTAGTTTTTCCCTTGGCAACATCGTATCGTGTTTATGTGTACGAGCCCTTAAATCGAGAGCTAGATGTGACTCAAGTCGATCATAGCTCCTTACAAACAAACACGTTACGATGTCGTATAGGAAAAAACTATACCAATCTTCATACAACCTACCTACCTATGTATGTAGTAGTAGTAGTATGTAGGTACACGTAAATTGGTCGTAATAGATTTCCACGTTACGACGTCGTATCCTGTTTATGTGTAAGAGACCTAAATCGAGCTTCATATCACTTTATGTGTACCAATAATTTTACAGCTCGCCATAGATTTCAACGACACATTGTATTGAGTTATGTGCAATAGCACTAAGAACCCTTACGTGCACAGGATTATTATTTTAAAGTGTGTAAGCCATGGAGACCGGATCTATACCTATCTACAAAATCTGCTATATAGCTTTACCAATTAATAAATATACTAGTCAATAATATTTTAGTACCTACGTAATGTTATAATGTTAATGTTTTTATCTCATTGTTGATTTTTGTTGGCCGTTGCCACTGCATGCTGTTGATTGACTAATTAGGCGTTTTCCATGTTCCTATAAGCCAGATTCCACACGTTATGTTCTAGAACGTAAGGCTCCTAAAGGAATTAATTATTATTACCTAAGCCACATTTGAATAAACCAGTTTTATTTTTATCAATAAAGAACTGCCTACATATAACAGCACAGCAAAAGAAAATGTACTTAAATTTTTTAACAAATATTTAAGGCCATTAGAAAGTGTTTGTGATTTTCTTAATGTCTTTTGAATGGAATATCATAATTTTTACGATTAAGACTCTGAGAAGTCGCTGTGTGAATCTGACTTTATAGCAACAGCAATCGTTATGGGTACTTAACTATTTTTAATATTGTTTAAAACAAACAAATGTCCTTCTATAAAAGTACTTGTGTTATTTGTAAGATATAAAGCCATTTTCAAATTGGCGTTCGTGTTGTTTGTTAGTTTAGTCGTACTGATACGAAAACATACAAAGAATCTTTGTTATTTAAAACGTCAATTTAAGACTTCATATCGTATTTGCAATTGGTTTAACCGAAAAATATATTTAAGGTTGATCCATTGAATGTCGCATCCTTAGCATAATAATGCGTAAAGTTGGAAGTTGGAGCAGTTACTGAATCTTTCTGTATTAGTAATTTCTTAAGCAGTTTTGCATTGAGGATTTCTGACGTCAAATGTTTTAACTTTATCAATTTTACTCTAAAAAGATTTATACATTTAACGTCTGACTTTTAACTCAAGATTGGCTACTGACTGTTCAAGAATAAGGGAGCTAAGGATTGAGAACGATGATGGTTCCATTAATTCATTAAAAAAACATGAGCGCCAATCTGAAAGTCTCCATAGTTAAGTGGAAGTTATGTGTTTTTTGTCCCTTTTGATGTATTGTATGCCTTAGTATTATTCTTAACTATAACTAAAATCCAAAATTATATCTCCTCTGGTTTATAGATTGTATTTTATCTCTTGTAGCACCTTACTCAAGGCGTACCTGGACAGTGTATGGGACCAAAATAAAGCTAATAAATGTGGTGAAACCCATTGTGTAATGAATTAAATTCTGAGGGGTCTCGTTGAAATTTTTTCACTGGTTACGCCTACTTTCTCCTTTTTAATACAACTATTACCCACGATTGATCTCTATTATGCCTATTTACTTCAAGTGATGTGCTTGTGCTTTAATGAGGCGGGACCTTACCCCTCTACCACGTTTTATTTTACAAGCTAAAAATAAAAAAAACACGCTAAATTTGATGTCTTTTATTAATAAATACCTACTAACTTCTACGTTCTCATCAACAAATTGTACATTTATTAAATTTATTTTTGTTTATGTTGTCAGAATTTCAGCTCCATCATCAGTTATGAGAATAGTATGTTCGCTCTGAGCAGCTCTGGAACCGTCTTCTGTGATAACTGTCCAGCCATCTTCCAACATTAATGTAGATACAGATCCATGGGACAGAGCAGGTTCAATTGTAAAAGTCATGCCAGGCTTCATTAGACCTGGATAACGATTTCCTAAAAAGAGCTTATACAGTCAAAGTTCAAATTCAAAAGTCTCTTAAAGTCTGTATCTTAAAGTAATATAAAAAGACCAGTCTTTTGTAGAATCTAGATAACATAGCCTACTTTACCAAAATCTAACATAATTTTTGTATAACCACAGCAAAGATAAGGACCATTATAACGCCCAAATGTGTTTTCATCGTGGCTTCATTGTCTATAAAGAAATCGCTGTAATAATTATGTAGTTCACAAATTTTTCCATAACATCGGTCACATCACACTTACTTTGATGATATATCTCAGGAGGTCCATGGAAGTACTCCCCAATACCATGTCCCACAAATGCAGGTAGAACCGTGAGCCCATTTCTTTTGGCATGTCTTGTTATTCTGGCACCTATTTCGTTAAACGGTACACCGGGACCACAGGCTTTGATGGCCTAGAATTAGTAATAATCACTGACTGACGCAAGGTCACCCGATCATTTCATCTCTAGCAATGACTTCATAAAACTTACAGTATAAAGACACTCTTCAGTGACTCCAATCAACTGCAAGCCTTTATTGTCTACATTACCAACTGGAAAAGTTTTTGAACAATCTCCGTGGAAGCCTTGATAAAAAACCTGTAACCAATTATTAATTTCACACAATATAAAAATCATTTAACCATAGTAAATAATCACAATGTCCAAGTAAAAATACATACCGTTATGTCCACATTGACGATATCTCCACATCCTAAAGGCCTTAAGTCTGGAATACCATGTACAGCTACATTATTAACAGATGTGCACACACTCTTAGGGAATCCTTTATAATTTAGAGGAGATGGGTAAGCACCTGACTCTATTGACAAATTGTGTACCAATTCATCAATTTGATCTGTAGTTATTCCAGGCTGAAATATGTAGATACATTGTAGTTGGAGAAAACATACTCAACATTTTAAAACTGAAAGTACTGGGTTCGAAAAAAATATAAAACATCAAACACAAGAGCAAAAATATTTTAAAATATAATGAATATGTTTGCTATTTTACCATTTGTGATTAAATGAAATTATTTTCCTTGACAGTAGCTATGTAAATAATAAATTTTTTAGTGTTTCAAGCAAAACATATCGGTACATCATGGACACAGCTTTAGCTTTCGATAGAATTTAAGAGCATGTGTGCAAAATAGGAGAAAGATGCCAAGAAACTTCCATTTATTTTTACGATTTTACTTGTAGGATAGAATATTTTATACAAAATAAAACTCTTATATAACAATACTACATTAAACAAATACGGGTGTGCGGCAGGGTAGCGTTCTTGGCCCAATCTTGCCCAATTGATCTATACTCTACTTAAACCAGAAGATGCTACCGCTGCTAACCAGAACCGCTACTATTAATAATGAAAGCTACACTAAAATCCATCCATTGCTGCGCAAATTCTGCAAGCGCACCACAATCAAAGTATACTGGTATATTAGCAAAGTAAAGCAAATAAGTCTTTCAATAAACTGTCAGTACTAAACGTGACGTGGGCATACGTTTAGCTAAAGAGGGTAGCTAGAGGATTTATTGGCTGCAAAATTTTGTTACTACATAGCTGCATAATCGAACATTGATATTCTGAAGAGATTGGGAGTTCAGAAGAAAGTTACAAAACTAGCATAGATAAGTGGAAGATTACCTACATAGTAATTACTCCTAATAGATCTATGCCGCCAACTGTTCCTTGATTTTAGAAATTAAATAATGAACTTTACAAATCTCTTTTTATTTTCATTCTTATCGCTATCCAATATAAAGATAATTGACATAAGGATTTTTCTCACGATGACAATAAGTTTCCCAATTTAAAATACATCCTCTATTTAGTCACTATATTAATCTCTTGTATCATCATCATCATTCATCATTTCAGCCATTCGAAGTCCACTGCTGAACATAGGCCTCCCCAATTGCTTTCCACGTAGATCGATTCTTTGCCGCCTGCATCCACCGGCTCCCCGCCGCCCTGACCAGATCGTCGGTCCATCGCGTTGGAGGCCGCCCTCTACTACGTTTGCTGATTCGTGGTCGCCAATCAAGAACCTTAACGCCCCATCGGTCGTCGGTTCTTCGAGCTATGTGCCCCGCCCATTGCCACTTCAGCCTGCATACGCGCTTCGCTATGTCGGTCACTCTGGTTCTCCTACGGATTTCCTCATTTCTGATTCTATCACGTAGGGACACTCCGAGCATAGCTCTCTCCATTGCACGCTGAGCGACTTTGAGCTTCCTTATGAGGCCCATAGTCAGGCACCACGTCTCAGTCCCATACGTCATCGCTGGCAACACACACTGGTCGAAGACTTTCGTCTTGAGCAGTGAGGTACTTTGGACGAGAAGATTTTGCGTAGTTTCCCGAACGCAGCCCAACCGAGCTGAATTCGACGATTGACCTCTTTCTCGAAGTTGGACTTACCTAATTGGACTTTTTGTCCCAGGTATACGTACTCGTCGACAACTTCGAGGGCCGAGCTTCCCACTATTACTGGGGTAGGCACAACATGGATATTTGACATGATTTTGGTCTTATCCATGTTCATTTTAAGACCTACCCTTCGGGAAGCTCTGTCGAGGTCTCTGAGCATTGTGCCCAGATCCACAAGCGACTCCGCTATGACCACTATGTCGTCGGCAAATAGAAGGTGAGTCATATACTCGCCATTAATGTTGATGCCGTAGTTTTCCCAGTCCAGTAGCTTGATAACATCCTCCAGAGCAGCAGTGAACAGTTTCGGTGAAATGACATCACCCTGTCTCACGCCTTTCTGCAAGAGGATAGGATTCGTGCACTGGTCCAGTACTCGTACGGACATGGTGGCGTTTCTGTATAAACTCCTCAAAACTTCGATATACCGATGATCAATGCGGCATCGCTGCAGGGACTGAAACACTGCCCAGCTCTCGATCGAATCAAAGGCTTTCTCATAGTCCACAAACGCTAAGCAAAGTGGCTGGTTATACTCCTCGGTCTTCTGTATAACCTGCCGCAGCGTGTGAATGTGGTCTATGGTTGAAAAGCCTTTTCGGAAACCGGCTTGTTCGGGAGGCTGGAAGTCGTCAAACCTTTGACCGAGACGGTTCGTGATGACCCGTGAAAACAACTTATAGACGTGGCTCAGTAGCGTGATTGGCCTATAATTCTTCAAAAGGGATTTGTCACCTTTCTTGAAGAAAAGGACAACCACACCACTGGACCACGCCTGTGGCGTACGTCCCTCGAGAATGACGGTATTAAAGAGCTTCTGGAGTACCTTAAGTACTGGTGTACCACCCGCTCTCAGAAGCTCTGCTGTCATCCCGTCTTCCCCCGGTGCCTTGTTGTTTTTTAGTTGTTTCAGGGCCATCCTAATCTCGTACAGGCTGACGTCCGGGATGTCTTCGGTGGTATGTCGAGTTAGTTTGGCTCTAGGGTCTTTAGCCAAACAAGTAGCGGGATCTTGCGTACTGGTATACAACTGTCCATAAAACCTTTCGATCTCCCTCATAATCTCAGGTCTCGACGTGACTAGACTGCCTTCGTTGGTCTTCAGGTTTGTCAACTGACTCTGACCAATAGACAGATCCCGTGCGAACACTTTTGAACCCCTGTTCCTCTCTATTGCATCTTCAATACAATTTGTATTGAATTTGCGAATATCGAGTCGCAAGGATTTCGAGATCTGTCTATTGATGAGCCGGTAAGAAGACGCTTCCGCTGAAGACTGCAATCGCATGTCTCATCTCTTGTATAGCAACAAGATATTGTTTGAAATATAAGAGTTATACTCATATGCTATTAATTTTAAAAAGTTCTAAGTTCTATGTTGTTAATCACCAGTCAGTTATCTCTTACCACTTCGCAAATGGTTTGGTTGTTCTTAGTTTATAATCAGCAAAATTCTATAAACTGACCACTTTTGTATTGATTTTGCTTCTGTTTAGGTCACATATACCTTCCTAGCAAAAAATCAAATTAAAGACAATAATCTCAAGGTCTTCAATGTGTCAATAAATTAATCTGTCAGTAAGTTTCTCCATAGCATACTTTTTAACTATCTCAAATTCCTTTTCTATTTGATTGCAATCTAGATAAGCAATTCCAACTAATTCATTTTTTAATAAATAGGTAAATAAAAATGGTTCTCATCCAGGACAGATTGTTTAACCTAAAACATATTTATTTCTTTTCTCCACACATAATAAAGAAACTTTAAGCTATATAACATTTCAGAAACTTAAAAATAAGAGGTGTATACTTTTACTAAAAGTTACAGTAAAGATGCTTTAGCATCAAAGGTGTGTTATTTGTGGGTATGCGAAAGCTGAGCTATGAAACTATGTGATTTTTTTCAGTGATCCTCAACTATGGAGCGGGCGAGTACGATGCGCGAGGAAGATGTGCAGCTCGAGCTATGCAATATGTTGATAACGATAACCATATGTCAAGCAGCAAGGAGTGTTGGCGTGGTGAGATGAGATACTCTGTTCTTGACATAGCTACACCAATCACATGCATCGATAGCAACCATCCATAGCACATATCCTTCCATATAAAAAAATAGCTTTGTTAAATTACATTTCCAGTGCAATGCTATATGGACCTTAATATGATAGGTAGATAGGAGCATAGATCACCCAATCAAATACCTTGCACACCACAGAAGTGACAGTGATGGGTCAATAGTTGGTAAGATCCCAGGGATCCCCTTTTTAGAGGATGTAAAATAATAATTGATCATCATAACTAGCCATGTACATTTTTGGAGCCTTTAGTAAATATCAGCTGTTAATGCCTCTGGGAACACTGTGCCAGGCACTGATGAGCAAGTATGTACAAACCACTAAGCATATCAATAACTGTTATAATTACAAACTTTTACATACCTGAATAAAACTCTTCACTTTGTTTAAAATACTATACGCAAGTTTACAACTCTGTTTCATACCATTTACTTGAATACTATTCTTAACCTCTGGCTGTTTCGGTATAATTATAAGATTTCCAGTTATGTAATCAGGGCATTCAATGCTTTTTGGTACTATTCTATTTGGAGTTGTTTTATCAGGAAGTACAAAATCATACACGCCAAATTTTTTTCTATACAAAAATTAAAAGAATTGATTATAACACATTTGGTATGAATCACATAGACATACTTTTTGTTACTTAAATTAAAAGCTCAAAATAAAGCTTCACTATTCTAAAAGTATAACATGTATCGGGGAGTAACATGCTACTAAAATTTAAGGTAAGTATTCTTAGATGCATAATATTATATACCAAAAATAATTTTATTTACAAAAGCCATAAAATAAATAAAAACAAACTTACAAAAATCGGTTCTTTACTCTTGGATTATGTGCTCTAGGGACTCTCATGTTATGTGATCAAATTCTACTAAAATAAACCTGCAGAAACAGCTACGATTAACACAAAAGCACATGGTAGGAGTTTCATAAATCTTCTCACAGTATAAATATTGATGGTAAGGGAAATTTTAGCAAACTCATATAAAAATTCAATGCAACCTCAGCGGCAGGCAGCTTACACATGAGATCTCCATAATCGTCCAAAAGCTCTGGAATATCGTGAACCGCTCATAATCACGACAGAAATATTACACTAATATTTAAATTTTCATACCATTAGTTTGCATTAATTAGAAAGAAAATTTGGCTGAAAACTTTTTTGTTTACGTTTCCTTGCTGTTCATTATAATAAAGCAACACAAAGCACACTAACCCGACCACATTTTTTGTTATCTAATATATAGTCATTTGACTGCTATGAAAAATCTAGATCAAAAATAAACTTTCTTAATGAATCCGTTTAAATTTGGACACCTGATTGAGTAGGGCAGGTTAACTCGAATTCGAGAACTGACACTGACATACTCATGATTGTGCTGCCTCTCATGTCATTGATAGTATGTCTAAAAACATTATTATTATTTATTTATTCAGTTAGTATAGGTTTTAACAACTTATTTAAAACATTATGCGATAGCCTGGCCTGGATAATTCATATATTATTAAGTTGTGACAGTAAAAAACGCTTCTATGTTGCAAATTAAAATCAAATGAGATTTAGAATTTATATAGCCATTAAAGCATAGGTCAAATACTTACAGTAGTTTTATTCTTTGTTCTACTTGTTATTATTCTACAGTACAAATAGTTCAACAAGTAGGTCAACATTTCAACATTTCATTTGTTTGTAATAACTTTTTTGTGTACAGTTTATAATAATAATTGTAACATTCGTGAGACGGTACTACTCTTAAAAATCATCATTTCAGCCTTGGCTTTCGGTGAGAGATCAAGAGATAGCGGATTGGTAGAGGCAGGCGTAAGACGTCCTGCTGGTAGATTTTTTCATGCCACCCAATTAGGCTTCTAACATGGCTAAACGACTACCTCTATGTTCAATCCGGGACAAAAGGTTTCGTGTGCATGTTAGTTCCGAAGTACGGAAGTGCTTGATATTAGGTGCCACACAAAAGGAGGAATCAAATTATCCCTTTGCCTTTTCTGTTAAAAATTTAAAAAAACATACCTAAAACAATTGTTTGTTTGTTTGTTGTGTTCCTTACTATTAAAGTGATTAACATTAATATTAATATTTTTGGTACATGATCTGTCTACATAAATTTATCCAACAATATGTCGCAAAGTTAGTTACTCACCGGTATTCCTTTCTTCTAAATATCTACGTAAATCTATGTCTTATCGTTTAGTGGTGTGTTTTGTTTCAGATTCAGAGAAACCACCGGTAAATCAAGATGCTACTGATCCCACAGGACCAGCGGCACGAAAAGGTGTCCTCATATCGTTTAGAACTGGAAAAACAATGGAAATACCAGAAAAAGATATTGTAAGTTTATACATAACCTATTTATTAATTTTTACCCATAGAATTATCATATATCTTTTTAGAAATTACAATGATTGTATTTGTTCACTTCTTTTATGATTTATAGTTTTCTAAAGAATAAACAACTTCTTTTGCAGCTTGGCAGATGTAGATTTGTAGGAGAGTTTGAAAAATTAAATCGGATAGGTGAAGGAACATATGGTATTGTGTGTAAGTACTGTAGATAATCTAATGTTATATAATATACCCACTTGTGAGCACTCTTGCATTTAACCTGTGTCATATTTTTCTGTTATCCATCCATCAAGTAACCCAATTGTAATAACCCATAAGTAAGACAATTGTTTGTTTTTAACTTTTTGCACATTTATTTTTTATTTAACAGCTAAATATGTTAAATTTTGAGTGAAGAAAGTGTTTGGGAGATAATTAATCATAGTATGGAAAATAATTAGTGTATCATGGGGACAAAAAGCTACAATGAGGAATTATCTATACTTCTCATAAACTACAATCTAAATGACAACAACATTAATGAATATGACCTTCATAATTAAATGGATTTAAACACTGGATTATGCTAGGATTATGATGGTTGTTGTTACTGTAGTAATGTTTTATCATAAATGACTGTCTCAAGCCACACACATCACATCACATCATCACAAATACCCTTACACGAAAGAGATTATTTATTCCCAAAATTTTTATCAACATTTTGGGTTGAATTCACAATTCCTTCAGAAGTCAAAATATTATTTAATATTGATACAAAGGTGTTCATAATTATAAAATCCAATCTTGTTTTCTAGATCGAGCCAAAGACAAGCTGAATGGAAATATAGTTGCTTTAAAAAAAGTAAGGATGGATGTGGAGAAAGATGGCCTGCCTTTAAGTGGTTTGCGAGAGATACAAGTTTTAATGTCATGTCGGAATGAAAATGTTGTCCAGTTAAAGGAAGTTCTTGTTGGCCGTTCATTGGAAAGGTAAAAAGTTATTTCGTCATTTACCGGATATTTGAATAGATCATATGAAAGTAGTATTGAAATTTTCTATGATTTCTGTTGATACCAATGTTATGTTGATAATTACAAGCACAATACACTTGCGAGCAACTAAATCAACTCAACCGCTAACACTACATTCACATATGTTTCAAGTAAAAGTTGTGTTTTTATTTAAATGGAAGCAATATGTCATTTAAAAGCTAGAAACTTAAATGCTCAAGTTTCTCACATTTGGTTGCTCACAAGTGTAGATACATAGTCTAGAAGATTGGCTTTAATAAGAGATGTCATACTTGTTATTTACCTTTAAGGAATTTAAATATTACATAGGTAAACCTTAACATTATATATTTAAACTTTACATATTTATGTAAAAAAGAAAAATAACATTTTACAGCCCAGAAATTGAGTGCTATCTATAACGTAGTTGTGGTAGGCAGCAACACTCTTCATTATTCTTCTACATTATATTATATGAATACTTAACTTTTAGCATTTTTCTGTCAATGGAATATTGCGAGCAGGACCTGGCATCCTTACTGGATAACATGTCATCCCCTTTCACTGAGTCACAAGTGAAATGCCTGATGTTACAAGTATTGAAAGGTCTCAAGTATTTACACTCCAATTTCATTGTACACCGTGATTTGAAAGTTTCAAACCTGTTATTGACTGACAAGGGATGTGTAAAGATCGGTGAGTATTTGTGTTATTTTATTTTTCAATGTGTGTTTTATGTTAAATATGTATTTGCTTTGAACTGGTAGTTATTGCAGATAGCAGACAAGTTTGCAATGCACTTGTATATATAATAAGTTAAAGTCTTTTCATGATGCATATCCATCACTTAAAATATTTGAGGACATCATAATGCCGTCAACGATTTCGATTTATTCTATATGATCATTTTAAATTTAAAAAAAAATGTTTGAATACCCAGATCTAATACTAGCGAATGATAAATTATGTTATTATAAATGTTGTTTTAAAGGTAGACAGGCAGTGATAATTCTTATAGCTACATACTTGACCTGATGGAAAATTGGCTTTAAATATCATGAAAATAACGTTACAAAATTAAAATTTCAGCTGACTTCGGTCTGGCCCGTTGGTTGGGCGCAGCGGCTCGCAGTGCCACGCCTCGCGTAGTTACATTATGGTATCGCGCACCAGAACTTCTGCTCCAAGCCCCGAAACAAACTCCTGCACTTGACATGTGGGCCGCTGGTTGCATCCTTGGGGAATTACTTGCCAACAAACCGCTGTTGCCTGGCCGTACAGAGATTGAGCAACTAGAGCTCATTGTCGACCTATTAGGTAGGTACTTCTAGGTTTTATAGAACATTGTTGAAATTGTGTCTGCTCTTAAGAATCGGCTTAGTTGTTTTTAGAAAACAGTAAAGCTTAATTTGAAGATGACATTTAACTGATAACTAAGCCTTGCTTTGATCACACTAACATTAATTATAATGTTGCGTGTGTGTCCAAGGTGTGTAACAGGCTTGTGGATAATAAATTGTGGTCCCCACTTACCAATATCAAAGGTGATTCGATTTCAGACCTCCTATCACACATCAAGGACATAAGAAAGACTTGACTGAACGAAGTATATAATAATATAGATAGATAGATAAACTTTTTATTGCAACGAAAGACAATAAAAACAAAATTACAATAATTAAAAAAAATATATATAACAACAAAAAAACTAAAAGTAAAGCATTCACATAGTGTGCATGTGTGTCGCAGCGCTGCAGAAAATACAGATTTTCAGCTTTTGCCGAAACAGTAACACGAGACGCCCCCAAAATACCGTGTATAATTTATAATATAAAGTACAAGTTTATAAATAGGTAAAGAGTTATATAAAAGTAAAAACATTTAAAAGAAAACACTATCATGACAGTTAATTAAACCATTGATCCTACGTATATAATAAACAAAGTCAATATTATCAACACTACCAAAGTCAATATTACCAACACTAGCAAAGTCAATTCTACCACTAAATATGACATCACGGCGGTCCGAGCACTGAGACACCGTCCCCAAAGTGACCATGCAGAAGTTCCGACTTTTGCCTATCCAGTAGTAAAATTTTAAGTTGTTTTTTAAAGTTGGCCTTTGTTTGAATATGTTTGTTTGAATATGTCATCATCATCATCACAGCCCATTAACGTCCCACTACTAAGCACGAGCCTCCTCACACATATCAAGGTGTGAGGGTATTGGGTCATACTCCACCACGCTGACCCAGTGCGGATTGGCGGAGGCAGGTGTATGGCGTCCTGCTGTTAGAATTTTTCAAGCCGCCCATGAGGCCTCTAACATGGCTTAACGACTACCACACTACCGGGACCAACGGCTTAACGTGCCTTCCGAAGCACGGAAGCGCTCGATATCAAATGCCACAAACGGTCACCCATCCAAGGACTGACCTCTGTAAACTCTGCTGTACTTTGGTGAACGTTTCCGACCATCGAACACCGCAGAGCTACGAGCGCTTCAGTATATATATTGTTTTAAATATTTCTGACACTTACACCAATTATTTAGTTCCAAGACAAGTATCACTAAAAACTTTATGTGTTATGTATACTAAAGAATGGATAAACATACTTAAATAACTTTTTTCTTTTTGTAAATACATACTTAATATACATAGGAAAACACTCAGATCAAAACAAATATTCATGTTTATGCACACAAAGATTTGTCCTGTGTGGGAATCGATTATAGTATATATTATAGTATATATTATTACTGTTTTGTTTTTTTCCGTTTTATAAGAAATGCTTTCAATTGTTTGTTTCCGCGCTAAGTAGAATCTAATTTGTTAACATCTTATAACAGGTACCCCATCTGACGCGATCTGGCCAGAGTTCAGCGCCCTGCCAGCACTTCAAAACTTCACGCTGAAACAACAGCCCTACAATAACCTCAAACAACGGTTCCCGTGGCTGTCCGCTGCTGGTCTTCGACTGCTCAACTTCCTCTTCATGTACGACCCTAACAAGAGGGCCACAGCTGAAGAATGTCTGCAGAGTTCTTACTTCAAAGAGCAGCCGTTGCGTAAGTCCACTGTAGATTAAGTAGCTGTCGGTTCCCCTTTTTCTTTTACAAACACTATCATTTATATAATTAGCTTTGCAGTCTGTATCTGTACTATCTCAATATAATAAATTATGCAACGTGGTGTTTTTAGCCTAGTCTGACCAAGTTATTTTCCCATTTAGTCTATATCCGAATCATACATGGTTTAACAGGCTAAAATTTACCGCGTTTTAAACTATTTTATACATACTTACTATCACACCTGTTTTCCCTCAGTAGGCAGAGGCATATAATTTACGCCCACATTTCGCCAATTATATTTTTAGTCCCACGTAATAGGTGGCGAGCCTATTGCTGCTAACTATGTTATGTTTAAGAATATTTTCTCTTGCAGCTTGCGATCCAAAACTCATGCCGAGTTTCCCTCAGCATCGCAATATGAAAGGCCAGCAGAAAAATAATAATACCACTAACCAGCTGAACATTCCTTTGTCTAACCTCAACACTGGTGCCAACGACCAGACGAACAATTTGCCCGCTATTTCTGACCTTCTCGGGTCACTAGTCAAGAAGCGAAGGTTAGACTAGAGCAGTTTTTCGTAAGTTTTCAGTAGTCTTAAGATTAATAAATAAAAAATTTAAAAAAACACTTTATAGTTTTATTTTTTAACAGTAAAATAAATACAAAAGGGTAATGGTCCATTGTACACTTAGGTTTTATCAAAATAGATTTTCGAAAAATATTCTTATGTTGCTATTTTTATTTCTTCAGTCCGAAGAAGCTTCCTCGTCCCCGGACAGACCCATGGCTTGCCGAAATTTCTGATATTTTTGTAACGTTATTATATCGCTACTTTTTGTTTTCACTTTTTCTTTCTGTAATTTAAAGGTTAACTACTGGTTTACTGAGACACAAACTTTGATGAAAAAAGTATATAGTTCAATACTATAGATATAAAGTTATGTACGAATACGTTCCAAAAAATGTGTGAACGTTATTTGTCGATTGCACGAAATACGATTTATAATTACAAACTTCACGAAAAAGAGCCTTTACAAAAATTCTTACTCCTATCATTAAATTAATAAATATATTCTGACAATTACACCAATTATTTAGTTCCAAGATAAGTATAATTAATAACTTGTGTTATGGATACTAAATAACGGATAAACATACATAAATACTATGTTTTTATTAAGAAATACTTAATATTCTAATTTATTATTTATTTTTGTTTGCTCGAGCTTTATTTTTATAATCGGTAACTGTGGTCTGGTCTCTGCGATACAAGCTTAGCTTAGTGCAGAGCTCGCTAGATATATGTTTTATGTATCGATTATAGTATATATTATTACTGTTTTGTTTTTTTTCCGTTTTATAAGAAATGCTTTCAATCGTTTGTTTCCGCGCTAAGTAGAATCTAATTTGTTAACATCTTATAGCAAATAAATGATTTATTATTATTATTATTTATTATATACATACGGAAACACCCCGACCAGAACAAATATTCATGTTCATGCACACAAATATCTAATAAATATTCCTGTGCGGGAATCGAACCCACGACCTACCACCATACCATTAGGTACACAATGTCAATCCAGGCGTCTTATAACCTGGTGAAATCACTGAGACGTACATAGCTAAGTGCTGATATATATTAATAACACAGAATACAATCAACTTACTAGTTCTTTTTCATGTTTCTCAATATTTTTGAGAGTACGTATGCACTGTGAACATAATATGACATCTTCCATGTGATTGATTGTCTTCTTTCTGTGGTGATGTTTCAACCTGGGGTAAAGGGAGTTACAGGTAATATATATATTCCAGAGATACATACGGTACCGAGACGTGGTTTCTCATGAAAGAAGCTCAATGTGCCCACTGTGCAATGGCTTAATAACTTCCTTAATAGTTTGTTGTTAGAAATCAGTAATAAAGATGTTGGCAACATATGTATGTAAAAAACAACAACAGATGCGCGCGTACTATAAGTAGGTAGATAGCGGCGGTCAACCTCGAAGATTGGTCGAGATTCGGACATGCATTCGCGTTATCTATTGTATATTTGTGTCTGTGGTGAAGTGGCACTTAGCTCGAACAACCCACGACTGATGGGGGCGTTAAGGGTGTCCAATGGTGACCAGGAAACAGTATTACAGGACATACTCTCACCAGTCGTACCGCTGATCTGGTCAAAACTGGATAGATCATGTGGAAATCGATTGGGAAGGCCTGTATTCAGCAGAAGGCTTCTAGTGGCTGAGATGATGATGATAGATTTTTATCCATAGTTAGTGGTACGGAACAAGAAATTATATCGACTTCGTCAAAGATTATTTATATGATCCCGGGTCTTTCAAGCAGGGCGTGAAATGGCATTTTAGCAGGACGTATCGTCCTTATTTCACGGTATGAAGCGCTTTAATTTTTTTTGGACAGCATCGACTACTTACCTTTAGGCAGGATGTAGTCATTAAGACGTGTCACATAAAAAAAAAAAATAGTAGACAGAAAATGTTGAATGTGTGACGACGACTTTCCATAAGCCCGCGGTCGTTCTTTACGTTTAAGAGACGGTTTTTGAGTGTTGAACGACTTTTCGATTACATCACCAACCCCGTACACGATGACTTAATCGGAAATCAAAAGCCTCTTTAAGTCTTATTTGGTACCCAATAAAATGACTACGCAGCAAAGATCGATATTTCACGACATATTCGCAACCTGTACGTATTTCTTGGTAGTTAGGGCTTGGATCTTTTAGACGGGCTTTGAAACAGCAATATGCAAGCCGCCAATAGTCTATTGAATAATCCATTAGACAGGAGGAATTTTGCCGAGTCGCATTAAAAAGAATCATTCAACCTAACAACTTACATTTTACCACAATAGTCACACTGTAGCTTGTCGGAACGATGCGTGATGACGTGCCACCCTAGCTCGCGGTACGTGGGATAACGCTCGGTGCACCTAGGACACACTATTTTGCCTTCCGAACGCCCACCATTGCTTTGGTGCTCCACCAGCTCCTGAGAAGTCTGAAAGTTTTGGTGGCAGCTCGTACACCTGCAATTCAATGGTTAGTTTAAGTATAGCTTAAGAGGAATCATCATATCCTTGTATTAATAACGAAGTATGTATATAAGTATAAATTTCGACTGCCTTAGATGTTCATGACAGCTGGGGCCAACGTCTTAGCGTGATTTCCGAGACAGAGCAAGCGATAATATCGTTTAAGAGAAAAATAAATTAATGTAAACATTAAAAAGTTACATTGCTGGCTGCACAGTTTATTTAATTAGGTGAATAAGATTAGGTACATGTGAAAAATATTGGCAAATCTGAGCACCCAAATGACACGATGCCATTTCTGTTATATTGCTCATTAGCACCCTTGGTTGCTTTGCATTTCAATAACCACGTAGTTTGGCGCATTGGTGGTAACAATTGGCTGCAGAAGAATGTCATGTTGCTCTCTGGATTTCGGGCTGGAACGCATTAAGTGTCTCCCTCCCACTTCTTCGATAAAATCGACGCAAAAATATATTGTATTCGCATTTTGCAAGAATTGTACTATCTACTGCTGTTATTAAAAAGGTCAACGACACCTTAGTATACGATTTTATTTAAACTGAGGTAAACTCACTCAACCTTGTGTTGTCTCTTTAAAGACGTGTCTTAACCAGACAAAAAGTGAATTTTGCAGATGCACAAAATCTTCTACTTTTTTAATACTGTTTTACTACTGCATCAAGTTATGTGTAATTTGGTAAATATAAATGGGTCATCATCTCAGCTCATTAACGTCCCACTACTGAGCACGAGCCTCCTTTCACATACCAAGGTTTGAAGGTCTACGTCATACTCCACCACGCGGACCCAGTGGGGATTGGCGGAGGCAGGTGTATGGCGTCGTGCTGTTAGAATTTTTCAAGCTGCCCAATTAGGCATCTAACGTGGCTTAACGACTACCACATTTAGTGATAACATATTGTCACCTATCCATGGACTGACAACTGTAAACCCAGCTTTACTTCGGTGATCGTCTCCGACCACCGTGCAAGGCGGAGCTACGAGAGCTTCGGCGAAGCTACGAGCGCTTCATATATATGAAATTATAATTGGGTAGGTACTTACATAAAAATATTAGGTTGCAAGTGAAACGCCATATGCTCGATGATCTTTTTGGGGTAAAAGTAGTGAAACTTTTTGTCGCAGCAGGTGACGTACCCCGGCACTCCATGTCTCTCCTTGTAATGCTTCATCAGAGACCTGAAATTGAAGCCTTTTTCGTGGCAAATACAACATTCCATTTTGTAAAATAAAGTGATTTGTCTATCTAACGCAGCTCCTTGCCTAGCTGGTCTACCATCTATTAAAACTATTGGATCTAGACTCTCCATCATCTCAGGGAGTTCTTTATTCTCTTTATTGTTATCTTTTTTGCTTTCTGTTGGGGGAGATCTGTTGACTAGGGAAGAACTACTCAACAATGACTTTTCAACCTTTTCAGCTTGAGCAAACTCCTCTAAAGGCATGGCTTCCAAGAATTTCATGTCCGCTGGAGACTTTTTTTTTGGAACCTTCTTTTTACTTGATTTTACGTCACCTTGTTGATGTTCAGCAGGAGGAGTCTTGACTTTGGGGGAGGGGCCTCTTGCTTTGTTGGAATCTGCGATGTTATGTGAAGACGTTGCCGCAAGTGTGGTGGGGTGTTCTGGTTTGTTCTCGGCGGAATGTTGTTCATTACTTTTGATTTTGTGAAAGTCTAAAAATTTTTGTGTTTTGTCTACTTTGACTGCATACAAATGCATTGCCGCAACCTGTTGAAGACAGTCGTGGCATATTGCTTTCGGGAGAGTATCATCCGGACGCACCTGTTAACGTAAAAAAAATTTACAGAAGAGATTTTTGTAGGAAATTATTAGTTTTTGTAAATTGTGTATATCTTGCCATAAGTTTTTACTTGCACCTTTAATATTTTTTTAAATGTGTGGATATCGCGCCTTAATTGTACTTCGACAATATATAAGTCGACTGCGATTTCGGGCAATCGCGATCTATCGTCGGACATTTATTTTTCTATGAAATTTGTAAGTGGTAGATGAATATAAAGGTTTCTGATGGGGCTTGTAAAGACGTCAGAATAGGTGGCCGCAAATTACTGACCAAGGAGTACAAGTCGCAATCAGTTAATGTTGCATTAGTTACCTATGTATGTATTGTTATTTAAAAATAATTAAACTTAATTGTGAAACTCTCGTGCGTATTACGTGGTAAAAATGAACCAAACGTCAGTCCTTTGATGGATGACCATTAGTAATTGAATTTTAACCGTTCAATATAAAGCGCCTCCTTGCTTTGGAAATGTCGTGAAGCCGTTGATTCCTATTACCACTACATGTGGTAGATCTCTAATTTATTTAGTGTGGAGTCATACTCCACCTCGCGGACCTCATAAAGCCTAATAAAAAGTACACGGGAGTAGGTACACAGTAAAATGCGGGGATAGAAGCATCAAGTGGTGCTGCTGTGCAATCTACTATCATTAAAAGGGACATTCCCTCTCTAGCCCTTGACCTACCTCTTTAATTTTAGGTTATAGAGATAGGCACAGACACCAAGTATGTGAGTAAATATTTTGAATGTAAAGTAGTTATACGAATCTCAACAAAAAAGTATTGTTATAGACAATGTTTGTACTCGTACAGGGTTTTGTGAAAATAGTTATTTCTTACCACAACATCAAACAGCCTTTTGATTTTCCGTTTCACTTCACCACTGAGTGGCTTGAGTTTTATGACATCGGTACATAAGCACAAACGACATGACAATTCACGAACTATAGTTTTTTCTAAAATGGAAAAGTCATTCATACTGCCGATTTCACGAACCTAAATAATTTTGCACATTTCAGTATTTTTGTGTGCAAAATAGCAATGGTAGTTTGGGTATGTTTATTGATTCATTACAAAAATTTTTTTTTTTTTTTCAATTAAATAAATTTTGATAAGTAATGACAAACATCAGGATTGTTTTCATTATTTGTCGGCAGATGGCCAGCGTGTAAAAAGTAAATTTGTGATCAACAAATAAATGTCTTAAATTACGCAAGGAGGAAAATTGGTAATGAACTCATTCGTAAACTACCTATTAGCGATCGGCGATTTTCACATGACCTTGCTTTGCCTGCTTGATCGCGCGGTATCGATATTGTGTTTCTCTTAATCGCTTAGAAAAAATAAAAGAATAAAAATTATTACTCGGACTTCTTGGCGGGAAAGTGAAGCGTCATGTCTACAGTTTTGTTTTATTTTCTAAAATTTGTGATATTTCGAACGTACATGAGTGTTGGTAAATAAAACAAAATAATGCTACATCACTTTTCAAATTTCACACTTCTCAAGAAGTCCATGTGAGGTCTCAGTATTGTCCCACATCTTTACTGAGGACTCAGGGGGTTTAGGGGAGGGACCCTCATTTACCATATATATCACCACTCATTCTTATTTACTATGATTATATGTTATTATTTATATCTTAGATATCTTAATGTCAGAAATATCACAAATTTTAGAAAATGAAACAAAACTGCAGACATTATGCTTCACTTTTCCGCCAAGAAGTCCCTTCAGTGATATTAATTAGCAGATTATTATTGCATGATTTGTAACCTCTTTTGGAACCTAGTGGCAGGTCCAATTAATTTATGCTTATTCCTTGTGTTCAGGTTATGTAATGCTTTTCTTACTAAATTATCTTTTCTTATTTATTTTCTTATTAAGGTTTTTATAAACAAATTGACCCGCCACTGTCAAAATAAATTAATTTCCAATTTCTTAAAATTTTTCGCTTAGAGATTGCCTAGATGGTAGGTTATAGTTTGCTCAAATAGCCCTCTTCTGCAGCACAAAGATAGTCTGAATATTTGCGGCACAACCCCACATAAAATAAAACTATTAGTCTTACACATCTATATCAAGCCCAGAGCTACATTGTTTTGTCTCAACAAACAGCCCGTGTAAGCCAGCGTAAATTCCTGTATGGTAACAGCGAAGTCGGGCTAGATTTTACCGCCCCATAAAAGTACGAGTACACAAGTACCTATCTAAGTTGAAATTTAATTTCGTACCTTGTTTTAAACTACTGCGTCGTACCACGCCGGTCCACGCTCCACGCTCGGTTGCGTTTAATTGAGCGCGACGATGCTGGGTCTTTCTTTCTAAGGTCTTTAAATCCCATTTAAAACTCCACTAGGTGCGCTTTGAAATTTACTACCATGTTTACAGTTTATATTTATTGGGTAAATGCGATGTAGAGGTTTGCACATTGGAGCGTAAAGGTACTCGGTAAATAAATGTAACCAATACCTTGGTTTCGATGCCTATGTAATTATTTGCCGTACATTTCAGCGCGTGTTCGTTCTTCCATAAAATCCACTGAAAGGTAAAACTTGTGCTTTTGCTATAAGTTTGGGGGAAGTTTCAGATTTTTTAATCTGTTCATCATGTCATAGTGCTTTACTAATTTTAATTTATGATTTTAAATATCTCTTAAAATATGCGGAGTTCGTTTGCCATTGTAATGATGCTATGTGGGGACTACTTTTGTTATTTTGTCCTTTTATGTACTTAGGTATATGCTAAATAAATATTTCACAATCATTCATTTTCATTATTATAGTCTGACGACCTAAATTTATCTAATATCGATCGTAGGGCCGCGAGCTCGTAGCTTAGTGAGAACTTTTGTTAGTGTTTCTTTATTTCGAAAGTAGGTATCATGTTGAATACCATAAATATTTAGGGTCTTATAACAAAACAAGATCTAATGTTAAACTAATGCTGTCACTTTTATTTGATAAAATGAAGACAGTGACAGCACTAGCTTTGAAAGATAGATAGGTCTCAGAGCAAGTACTAAAGCAAGATAGGTTTGAACCAAAGACATTCAAATCTCTATGGTTTGAACCTTTTTTTATTGGAAAATCATCCAATGTGTGTCAGTCTTTTACTGACTAAAACCATCCATGTTCCTTCTTGAGCCTGTATACACCAAGGTCACTAGTTTTAAACCTGGCGTAACTTTAGATCTTGTGATCTACATTAGGGGGCATATTTTATATTACTAAGATTTATATGTCCAATACCCTCAATAAACGATTAATACTGATCTGAATGTTAATGTCTCGTCTTGTTTATTTCAAAAAGTTTTTATCAGTTTTTATTTCTATTAGTATTACATAAGGCACTTTCAGAACCTAAAATTATTCATTGATATTGTTAGGTACTTAATACTATACTACTTCATCATATTATGCACTATTCGAGATATTCATAATATTATACTTTATTTTACCATGCATCATTGATTAATTCTACATTTTATTCTTCTTTTTAAAAATATTAGAAATACTATTTCCGTTTCCGTATGTTCACCATATTCCCAAGATCCAATCAGAAGCTTCGGCCAATCGGAAACGTCGACCAATCATATGAGACCACGATGTAGTGGTGGGACGACGGAGCGAGTCTTGCTAAGCGATTGACTGATCAAGCAGAGGCAGTCTCGGTAGAGAATTGAACAAGGATACAAGTTAGAACAGTACTGCGGTAAAAAGTGTATTGTGAAGTTATTTTTAAAACGACAACTTGGTTTTTCGCAATAAATCGTGTAATTGCTGGAAGAATATTTGAAGTTTACTTTATACTAGACCTAACCCAATAGGTCAGAAGCGGGATTACCAAGAAAATTTCACATTTTCTAGCGCCCACAACTTGGAATACTGTAAGTAGAGCATTCGTTTAAATGCATTTTTTTTATTCCCTTCACTTTTAAGTGATTCACGCACAGTATCCGGAATTCTATTAAGTACTAATACTTAATAGAATTTGTTACGTAAAGGTTACACAGTTTATAATAAAACTCATAAATATACGGTTTTTTTTTTAATCACTGATAAGTGCCTGGATTAAATTTATTTTCCATCTAAATAAATTGACTACAAATTCGAGAAGTATAATTTAATAAAATTTAACACATTTCTGATATTAAAAATCATTTTTTATTTGTTACAATCTTTATAATTAGTTATTTTTTGAGTAAAATAATGTTCTAATGTGGTCAGGGTAGGTGTGGATAAAGACAATTTGTCAGAATACAGTTCATTCAGGTATTATATAAATAAATTAGAATTTTTCATTCTGCCCTCACTAGTGTACAATTCGTCAGTAAAATTGGTCTTATAAATTAGCAAAGTGAAATTAAGGAAAAACAATTAATTATTATCATTGAATATTGAATTATAATATTTTTTAAATATTTGTTCATTGTTACACTATAAATAAATATAAATTTCTTTATAAATTGAATGTTACAAAATTTTTAGTCATTTGTTAATTTATAATGGAAAAAAAAACAGGTGACGATGATGGTAATTTATTGAGAAAAAAATACTGGTTTTATACACAAAATAAATAAATGCGACTGATGTAGTTAAATTAATTTAATATTGCATCTAACTCTTTTAACTCTTTCGATGTTTTTACTTTACTTTTTTTACTGATGTTGAGATTGGAGTTTATTTTCTATTTGCTTAATTCTTTGTCATTTTTGATTTTACTGACAAAATTAATTTATTACAACCATGGGGGTAATATATCTGACTAGTGTATTCTTTCAGGTGGTTCAATATGATGCAAATATTAGTGATAGTTCTGATTGTAATATAGTATTTTTGATACTATTAAATAATATTTCTAGTAGCTAGTTCTTCTTGCAGAGCGGTGGCTTGGAGCTGGCAGTTGGATTGGTTTACACTTGAATATTTTTGATTTTTTTTAATTGTTTAGTTACATGTAAGTGAATCTAAGCTTCGTAATTTCAGTGTAATTATGTCAATTGTTTTTATATATAATTTTTTATTTATAACGAGCTGACCCGGCGAACTTTGTTCCGCCTTAATGGCAATAAATAAGCAGATTGTGTTTTTATTTTATTGGAAAAATTTAAAAAAAATTACATACCTACATTAATCATTCATTATTATTTCTGTATTTTAGTACATAGGTTGCTCTTCACTTAAGTACCTTGTGATACACGACATTTTTTGTTTTATTATTATCTTTTATTATTATATTTACTTCTCAATAAGAAGCACGAAGTCGAGTCATACTATCGCGGCGCTGTTCACGTGCAATTTCTTGTTCTTCTTCAGTCCTTTCATTTCGTATTCTTCTTGCATTACGGCTTTGTCGGGAAAGATTCGATCGTCTTGTTCGCGGCATTATTAATTAAACGTCACTTCCCTTCAATTCACCTAAATAATTATTTCAAAACTCATATTTTCAACCATACCGAGTTTTATAGTTCACTTCACTGTTTATACGAATGGGCAATGGCACTATCATTACATTATAATTGTTAATTATTTATTTAATGGAAATAGTGTCTTTCTTTCTTTTAAATATTGGCGTCGTGCGTCCAGCACATTTAGCCAGTGTCAAGTAAGTGATATATCAATAGTAAAAGAGATAATTCGTAGTATATGAGAATGTTTGATGATAAAGATGATAAATCGTAAATAAGATACCCTCCCCTAAAACCCTTGAGTACTTAGTAAAGATGTGTGACTATACTGAGATCTCACATGAACTCCTTGACAGAATTTGCTCTGTTCTGTTTCAGTTACCAACACTCATGTACGTTCACAAACACTTAACGGTTAACAATCCACAGTTATTACACATTAATGTTAGAAATATCACAAATTTTAGAAAATAAAACAAACCTGCAGACATGACGCTTCACATTCCCGCCAAGTCAGAAATAGTTTAAATATTAATTTCTTACAAATATCAAATTGTCATCCATACGTCATTACATAGCTGTCAATTGCGTTTTGTTTTGTTTTGTTATTTAACGTTTTATAGTGACTGACGTTTCATGTCAAGTCACATGGGAACGCTGTCGAACGGGATAAAAAGTATCCTATGTCCGTCTCCTGGCTCTAAGCTACCTCCCTACCAATTTTCACCCAAATCTGTTCTGCCGTTCTTGAGTTATAAGTGGTGTAACTAACACGACTTTCTTTTATATATATAGATGTTCAATTACTATGTACTACTTTAAGGAATAAAAAGATTTTAAATTAAATTTGAATAGAATTGAACTTCTGAGTTGCTTTGTATTTAGTATGTAGCTGCTAAAAATAAACAAATTCACCTATTTGAGAATAATTTAACACAACTATTTCCTGATAGTTTCAGTTACACAGGCAATGAATAAGAGCTATAAGGATACCCTAGGTGGAGGGTCCGATCGGAGTTACACCCTAGGTGGAGGGTCCGATCGGAATTATATCCTATACCCCTCGATGGGTTTGCTGGCCCAGGCGAGGGGGCTGGATGGTAAAAATGCCCCAGGTGGGGGGCTGGATGGTAAAAATGCCCCAGGTGGGGGGCTGGATGGTAAAAATGCCCCAGGTGGGGGGCTGGATGGTAAAAATGCCCCAGGTGGGGGGCTAGATGGTAAAAACGCCCCAGGTGGGGGGCTGGATGGTAAAAACGCCCCAGGTGGGGGGCTGGATGGTAAAAACGCCCCAGGTGGGGGGCTGGATGATAAAAATGCCCCAGGTGGGGGGCTGGATGGTAAAAATGCCCCAGGTGGGGGGCTGGATGGTAAAAATGCCCCAGGTGGGGGGCTGGAAGATAAAAACACCCTAGGTGGAGAAGATGACGCCGAGCTCCTGACGGAAATATTAAGTAAGAATGCTAAATATGGTGAGTCTTTGGAAAATTATTATTATTAAAAGGTGAATTTATTACACCGTTGTAACATCGCCGGTAAACGAGCAGTAGATTGTTTACTTTATGGGATAGACGATCGAGCAGTTAAAGTTGGCGCTCAGGCAGCTCAATTTGGAGAACCAGAACTATTTTAATGCTGTTAAAATTGGACCAAGCAGAGACAACCTGGAGACAATGCGCAGAGGGAAGTTTGGAAACAACGCGGGTCGCTCTGAGTCTTCTAAATCAGGTAACTACAACAATATATGACGACCGGTATGGCGTGGTGGCGAGTGTGCCCGCACTCCGCTCCTGAGCTCGTGGGTTTGATTCCCTTACGGGACAAATATTTGTGTGTATAAATATGAATATATGTTCTGGTCTGGTTGTTGTCCTATGTATATTAGGTATGTATTTACAATAAAAGGGAGGTATCTATGTCTGTTTATCCGTTGTTTAGTATCCATGGCACAAGTTCTTAATGATACTTGTCTTGGAACTAAATAATTGGTGTAAGAAATATTTATATTTTATTTATTTATTTTTGTACTTCTATCAGGTGCTATAACTGCAACGAAATTGGCTACGCTAGTTTCAAGTGCGTAAAAAAAAGCATCCTCCGTAAAATGCCACAATTGCAATGAAGTAGGTCATCGTAGCAATAGATGATATAAACCTCCATCTAAATGTACTATATGTCATCATCGGTTCATCAAATCGTAATCGTAACTGAGAAAATCCAAGTTACAATTCAAAGCAAAAGCTTGTGACGTAGGTTAATGTGGAAGATACAGGTCTTAACAAGTATGTAATGGATATTGAAATTAATGGGTCTGTTATCTCTTGCCTCTCCTGTCTTATATAGATCTAGGAAGTCAATGCTCGCTTATTAGACTCAGTGATGTCAAATCTCTGAACCTACAAATTACTTCTCGCCCTGACTTACCTATCCTTGGAGGAGTAGGTGCAAGATTAATAAGCCCGATTGTAGACGTATTTGCTGCAGTAAAAGTTCAAGGTATTACTGAACTTATTAACTTTTATGTCGTAGAAGATTATGGTCTACTGCATCCCGTTTTGTTAGGGCATTCCTTTACAGAAAATTCTGATAATAAAGACACCAGATGAGATAAGATTTGAGAGAATGCCTCCAAATAAAGTTAAGTTTAGTGGCCAGCCACGACAACGATGTTCCTTGCAATACAATGAGAGATCTACAGGTTCCTGCTGATGTGCATTTCAAGATCTTAACTGATTGTAGCGCACTAACATCAACTTTAGTAAAAAGAGACTTGATACCTCGGATTTCTCGCTGGTGGCTTCAACTGCAAGAGTTTGATTGTACAAGAGAGTATCGCACTGGTGCTCGAATGACTCATGCCTATGTTCTCAGCAGATATCCGGTCGGCGAGGGTATAAGTGCATTTTAGATGTTTTACCAATTCAGGAGGATAACTAGTACTGGATAGCTACGGTGCAGTCTGCTGATGAAGAAGTATGAAAGATTAAAGAAATTCTTTTAGAACCATCCAGTGAAGAAACTATAGAAGTACACCAAAATTATAAACTCAAGAGTGAAAAAGTTTATCGGATTATAGGAAAGAAATTAAAATGGCTCGTACCGAGATGTGTTAGATGGCAAATCCTTAAGATAAATAAAAAAATAACAGAATCAATTAAAATAAATGACATGTGACGAAAATTATGTATAATTAAATTAAAGGAATTTTAGAAATGATTACAATTTATACAAAAATAAAAATAATATCAAAACAAAACATAAATATATACAATTGTTAATTACATATATTTCATTTGTTCCAGTGCTTGTTTTTAAATTCTTTCAAATTATCCTTAAAGATATCGATTTCAGCTAACTTATTTAGCATGTTAGTATTAATGCAGTCAAAACACAAAATCTACTACTTCAGTTCAAGTGATAAAACAATTTAAAAGTTTTTTTTTGGGTCCCATTCCTAGAGCTAACGGACAAGTCGAACGATTCTACATGCATTACCTACGTATAATCATGGCAGAGATGAAAAGTCTCGGGACGAGCACATACGGGACATATAGATTGGTATAAACACCACCAAATACAAAAGAATCCGTCAGAATTGTTATTTGGATCTTAGCAGAATAGAAGGTAAGTTAAATGAAATAATTAAAGATACTCTTAACAATATTCCGGCAGAAGAAAGAGCTAAACGACAGGACAGGATGTTGGGGAGAAAATAAAAGTACAACAAATGAAAGATGCTGTTAATTATAATAAACATGGAAAGCCTCCAACACAGTACAAAGAAGGTGATCTAGTGAGAGTGGAAGGACAGGTATCTCACGATGGTAAATCACAGAAACTTGTGAAGTATCAAGGTCTTTACCGCATATAATTTTTTTTTGATTATGACAGGGTTTTGATTAAGGACACCCCTCTTACTCGAAAACACAGTCGTAGATACGAGACTGTCGTTGCCATATACAAAATTCAACCTTGACAAACTTTACCAAGAGGCTTCGAATCTGTATCATCCAATGATGATAATTCAAATTCAAATCGTTTATTGCGTTACATGTGGTTTAGATATACAATGTTATAAAATATTTAATTTAGTTCAGCACATGTACCCTGCAAGGGCATAGATGTATAAGCTTATATAGTAGAGTAACAATTTTACGAAATTAACAAAACTGATTAAATTAATATAATTTACTTTATAATAATTAATATAATACATACAAATTAAAATTAGAATTATAAAATTGGACATAAGAATAAATTTAAAAATTATTGCACTTTGGTATAGATTAACTTATTTAATTATTTAATCAAATTAGTATATATAAAAAAATGGATTTAGTTACTGAATTAAAATTTAACATCATTGCACTTTGGTATAGTATTCATTTACCTTATTATTACCTAACATTTATTATTTGAAAAATTAATTAGAGACGCTACAAATATACTACAAATATCAGTATCACTAATATTTAGACAAATATATCATAAATATCAGTGGTGAAGATGAGTAAAAGCAAAGTTAGGTGCTATCATTCGGAAACCTTAATTATTTAAAAATAATAATAGTGCATAATTAATAATTTCACATGATTTGGTGTTATATTTCTTTAGTGTGTATTGTTGTAGAATGATGATAATGTTTTTTTTTGTGTTCCATACTTAAGACAAATTTATTTATGATTAAGTAGAATTCATTAACTTGTTTTATTATAATAAATAAATCCGTTAAATCAAAAAGCGACGGGACTCGCTTAAAGTAGGATGGCCGAGCTGTTAGGTACTTAATACTATACTACTTCATCATATTATGCACTATTCGAGATATTCATAATATTATACTTTATTTTACCATGCATCATTGATTAATTCTACATTTTATTCTTCTTTTTAAAAATATTAGAAATACTATTTCCGTTTCCGTATGTTCACCATATTCCCAAGATCCAATCAGAAGCTTCGGCCAATCGGAAACGTCGACCAATCATATGAGACCACGATGTAGTGGTGGGACGACGGAGCGAGTCTTGCTAAGCGATTGACTGATCAAGCAGAGGCAGTCTCGGTAGAGAATTGAACAAGGATACAAGTTAGAACAGTACTGCGGTAAAAAGTGTATTGTGAAGTTATTTTTAAAACGACAACTTGGTTTTTCGCAATAAATCGTGTAATTGCTGGAAGAATATTTGAAGTTTACTTTATACTAGACCTAACCCAATAATATTATACGATTCCAAAGCCTGTTAAGGAAAGATATTAATATTCTGATTTAAAGGAGAGACAGTACGTATACCTGGGACAAAAAGTACAATTAGGTAAGTCCAACTTCGAGAAAGAGGTCAATCGTCGAATCCAGCTCGGTTGGGCTGCGTTCGGGAAACTACGCAAAATCTTCTCGTCCAAAGTACCTCAGTGTCTCAAGACGAAAGTCTTCGACCAGTGTGTGTTGCCAGCGATGACGTATGGGACTGAGACGTGGTGCCTGACTATGGGCCTCATAAGGAAGCTCAAAGTCGCTCAGCGTGCAATGGAGAGAGCTATGCTCGGAGTGTCCCTACGTGATAGAATCAGAAATGAGGAAATCCGTAGGAGAACCAGAGTGACCGACATAGCGAAGCGCGTTTGCAGGCTGAAGTGGCAATGGGCGGGGCACATAGCTCGAAGAACCGACGACCGATGGGGCGTTAAGGTTCTTGAATGGCGACCACGAATCAGCAAACGTAGTAGAGGGCGGCCCCCAACGCGATGGACCGACGATCTGGTCAGGGCGGCGGGGAGCCGGTGGATGCAGGCGGCAAAGAATCGATCTACGTGGAAAGCAATTGGGGAGGCCTATGTTCAGCAGTGGACTTCGAATGGCTGAAATGATGATGATGATGAAAGGAGAGACAGAAAAATTCATCCTCAATTACTTCACTTCATAACAATTAAGCAAGTGTCTAAATAGATTATTAATGATCTTGCGGTGCACATAACGTTTCTCTTCACAACAAAGATATTTCATGTTAGGTATTTTAACTCTTAGGCCATTTGCTCATGATGCCATACAAGTTGGTACAACTCGCAAAACATTGTTTTTAAAGTCACTTGATATCGACAGCGATTGATGTTGTGGTTTTGTCATTTTTTTTTGACATTGTGCTAGGATCTTGAGTAAAGTCCCTTCAATCATCAACTTAATGTACTTAGGACACGTTTAAAGGGCAGGGTTGCATGTAACCGTCGTACGTAGTTCGTCCCATTGCATGGGATCAAGTAATAAAGTATCGTCTTGTTTAAAAGTCTTGAGTAATATTCCACCGACCATAAACTTGTACATATTTTGTAGGTAAGTTTATGGGGCGACTTGCCAGTTGTCAGAATATTAGAAGGCACTAACTTTTTTATTACGACTGCCATAAATGTTCATGACAGCCGGGACCAACGGCTTACCGTGCTTTCCGAGGCACATAGCTAGCGATAATTACTCACATAACTTCGAAAAGTCATAGGTGCGGCCCGGATTTGAACCATGCAGCATAATGTCATTAAAACAGGTAATATAGGTTATGCGTCCCAAAAAATTGCAATTCATTTGCAGAAATTCTTACACTGATCTGGATCTCAAATTCAAAAATAATTAAGTCTAAACTCAGTCATTCAGTCTGTACTCATATGTTTTATTTTACTTGTGGTTTGCTACGAGTAGCTTTGAATTAGGTATAACTAATGTTTACTTTTAATTTGCTGCCTGCGATTGCTGATTCAATATGGAAATTGATTTTTTGAGCTAGCAGTTTAGTCGGACTTCCAATGTGATTGATGATAATATTGAGTAAAGATTGCAGGTAATCGGTAGGCAGGTGCCCCGTCTCACAGAGTAATGATTTAATATTTTCTTTTAATTTAGTGAAAATTTGGTGTTATGGCTACTCTAGGTCGCCTATATTCTCTATACTAAAGTATTTTAAGCACAACTAAGTTTGCAATTTCTAATTATATTGATTTTTATAAGCTAGCTGTTCACTCAAGTGTTGTGATAGATAAAAATATTTAGTAAGGATTGCAGGAAATGGGGGACAGGTGCCCCATCTCACAGATATCATCTTTATCTATTTCTCGTGTAGTCGATGCTGTAACATAATACAGAGTCGTGGCTATTATTTTTCTCCATCAAGAAGGGTTTTTTTATCCAATATAGATTGGATAAAAAATTGAACCACTGTATTATGATGTTGTGTAATAAAAGTCACGTTACATTAATGGAATTTAAAGGTTAATTAGAACATAAATTAACACAATTATTGTGTGGGTTCACAGATTATTACGATTACTTAGTTACAAATACACATAATCAAAGAGATTTAAAAAAACTACGACATCATTTTTTTTCTGAACACCTTAGTAGTTTTGCTAATCCCTCGTGCTAAACCCTAAATTTTTCATGAATTGGAACGTACACACTTTTGAAGGTTTGTGTTACGTACTGTTAACAGTCTCTAATGCTTTTTGATACAAAGGGTAAATAGAAGATTCGACAGGGTTTAAGGCAGGAGGGCTTACCATCAAACAGAATGTGCTCATTATGACATCTTTAATAGTAATATTAGTTTTCCCCTGTCTTATAAAAGTCGTAAATAATTACTCTCGGATTTGCTAACGTTATTTCTTATAAAGACAAAATACTTATTAAACAAACAACGAAGAGTGGCGATAGCTTAGTGGCTATCATCCATCAATACCATCCGACCCATAGCCTTCAAATTCAGCGGGTCTCGGGTTCAAACCCTGGTGGCTCACCAATGACTTTTTGAAGTTATATGCGTAATTATCGCTGGCCTAATCCGCTATCGTGAGCGTTGAGAGGCCAGACGACAATCGCTCCATGTAATAACTGAAATTCAGCTTAATCTAATTTGACCAGTGAGCAAACCCTGGGCCTTAAGCTTTAGGCGGGTCAATCGGGATAATGCTAGGACATTAAGATGATAAAATAAACATCTTTATGATTGTATTAGTTAATAATTTTCATGTCAATACACCAACGAGTATGTGTTGGTGTAGACACACTCATCATTATTTTATCTCTTAAACGTCTGCAAGTGATGGATTAAAAATATCTTTGTAACAATTCCCGCGCTACTTCCCGAAAAATCGAGAAACTATTCAACACGACACGTGTTTCGCCCTTACACAGGGCATCTTCAGGTAAGATAGGAGCCTCAGAACAACGATGTCTTCACGACCAACGCTGAAACGAGAGTGAATCTCTCTCTGAAGATATTTTTAATCCATCACTTGCTTACAATGGATTTCCGCAAAGTAACGCCTGAATCAATAAATTATTCTTAAACGTCTCACTACTGAACACCTGACCCAGTTCGTATTTGTAGAGGCTGCTGTCATCGTATCCTAGCATTAACCCGGTTGCCCTAGGGCCCAGGGTCTCTGGGTGGAGTGGCTCTCTCGCTGCCGACCATCATGCAAATGATGGTCGACAGCGAGACGGCGTGGGAGGCGATGGCCTCCTTCTGCGAAGTGGTGATGTCGCAGAAGGAGGCCGCGGAGCGGGAGAGGGAGCGGGATCCGCTCTCTCTCCGGCTACGCCGTTGGCGCAGCGGGCGGGCCAGGAGGGCCCGTCAGGCAGCGCCCGGGGGGTCTTAGGCGGCGGGGGCCCCTTCCGTCTCGCCATAGACCCCCCCCGAAGTCGGCCAGTTACGCCATGGCCGCACATAGAGGTAGGGGGGGCGCTGCAAATTGCGCCTTCCTGAGGAGGTCTCCCCGGTTCTGATCCGGGGGACGTTGGCCGCGGGCGGGGTACCAGAAGCTACAAACCCGGGCACTGGTGCCTCGCCCCTTTTCAACAGCGGTGGGCGTCGTCTGAAGTTTTTTAGTGGGTAGGACTGCGGTGGTCGCGTCGGCCGCAGTGAGCCCAACACCCCCTCCCGGTCTCCCCCTTTTGGCCGGGAGACAGTGCGTAAGCAGCATTTTTTTACAGACGATAATAAAAAAAAAAAAAAAAAGGGCCCAGGGTCTGCTCACTGGTTCAACCAGATTTGACTGAATTTCAGTTATTACGTGGAGCGACTGCCGTCTGACCTCCGCAACCCAGAGGGAAACATCATTCTATGGTTAAACCAGCTGTCAGTCTGTTAGAAGGCTCTGACTTCCTAATAACGACTGCCATAGATGTTCATGACAGCCGGGACCAACGGCTTAACGTGCTTTCCGAGGCACGGAGTTAGCGATAATTTCGCACATAACTTCGAAAAGTCATAGGTGCACCAGAGTTTGAACCCGAGACCCTCTGAAGTTAAAGGCAAGGGGTCTCGCCACTGGACTATCGCCGCTTTCTTGTGGAGGCTGCTGTATACTACCTAATACATCGAACTCAGCTTAACGACTACTACACATGGAAGTTTTCCTATCAAATCAATCATTCCTCAAGTAAGGGAAATATAACATATTTATATCTTCTGTAAAAGAATAAATAATGCTCTTGTATATTTAAGAATCGCTAAATACTACAAATAGGGATCCTACCTATAAGACCTTTTTTTTTGTTTTACGTCGGTAAAAAAATGCATTTACGCACTGCCTTCCGGCCAAAGGGGGACCGAAAGGGGGTGTGGGGCTCACCACCGACAGCCGCGACTGCTAGCAGTAATACCCACTAAAAATCTTCCGACGACGCCCGCCGCTTGTTGAGAAAAAGGCGAGGGCCAGTACCTGGGTTGTAGCGTCTGACACCCCGCCTGCGGCCAACGTCCCCCGGACCAAAACCGGGAGGACCTCCTCAGAGAGGCGCAGTGAACGCGCCCTTTCTACCTCCTTGTGCGACCATAGCGTGTGTGGCCGACTTCTCGGAGGTTCCAAGGCTAAACAGCAGGGGCCCCCTGTCCCCGCTGCCTAAGACTCTCCTGGCGCTGCTTGACGGGCCTCCTGACCCGCCCGCTGCGCCCTTTACAGGTCCTTCTTAGTTTCCCCCCCGGGAGCCAGTACTAAGGGCACCCAGAGTCGTCGGTCTCTGGGTGTTACCTTTTCCCGGCTTCCGGGAGGTACTCAGCCCCCCCACCACGACAAGGTGGAGACCAGTCGGGGGATTCTTATAAGACCTAAGGACCCCAAGCCAATTTCACCTGCAAGTGGTGCACCTGCTGATCAACGGACGAGGCTCTGGCGAACATAACAGAGCCCGATAAGCGGCAATAGGCCGGCACCTACTACTTGGGACCAACTATATAATTGGCGAAGTGTGGGCGTATAATATGCCTCTGCCTACCCATTCGGTGAAACAGACGTGAATGTACGTATGTATATACTACAAATAAAAATAAAAATCTAGCAGCAAGGTACACCATTTCAACATGTTACAATAGGAGTAATGCCATGTACGCAAAGTTGTATAGCTAGTTACTTAAAGTAAACGATAGCCAATTGGAAAAGTTCGTAGTAATCAAGGCAAACATTAAAACACGGTTCAATAAACAGCAGTTCATTCTGGCTATAGGAAATTATAAAATATGTCAGCGTTTCGGCAAAAATGTTCTGATAGATTTAACATTGTCACCCATCGACAAGGAGACTAATGCCCCTAATGTTTCTTCCCTAGATTATGCTCCAGATAACCTTCAATGCGTGCTCTTGGCTTGGCATTGGAATGGCAGCTAATGCTGAACTTGATTTTGTCTTGCTCTAATCCGATAGGGGCGAAAGGGATAAAACGCCCTAAGCATTCCGGATAGATTGCGGTTCGTTCGTAGCCTTGCTGGCCATTCGTCTGGTAATCCGAAGCACCTACCTATCTATCTTCTATTAGGTATTACTTAGCTTTATTCTTTTCTAGAGTTGAAAAGAAGTGTTTATATGTCTATGATAATGGCCTATATACATTTCCATATATTCGTAGGTAAACAAAACCATGAATTCGAACTATGTTTTGATCGACAATTCCGCGCTCACTATATATGTTTTGAAGTAACCATGTATTTACATTAATGAATATATGTTTCACAAAGTAAATCCTTTGCTAATTGTTATAAATAATTGTGCTTACTTGATAAGTTCTAACAGTATAATGCTCGACACCTGCCTCTGCCAATTCGCAATGGGTGTACATAGTAAACCAAAATTCTCCTGATCGAATCTTGTGAGATACGGCATTAGCTCAGCAATTGTATTTTAGTATTACTGAAATAAATATATTTGAAAATTATGATGATGTTGAGAAAAATAGATAATTATTGTTAACTCAAAGAATCAGAAAGCTCTTATCAAATTGCACTTAAAGTCTCAGCACCATCAATGATCCATCTTCCCCTAGGATATATTGTTTTATATATAACCTACATTTGTACTATTGTGAATGTATTGAAAAGTGAAAAATTAAAAATGGTATACGTACAGCAAATGAAAGCGTTTGTCATATTGCAGCCATAAATAAGAAGTAGTCATAATTCACGTAAAATGTTGTGAACGACTATATAAGTCGCATTTCTTCATATCAGAATCGATCTTATTATTATACAGCGAAACCTCTTTTTATAATTTTTCTTTAATAATAGATATGTAATAAGTATATTAAACAAGAATATTAAAAATGCTTTCTTTAATTTGGGCTCCCATCGAGAACTTTAAGTGTCAATTTGATTTAATACTACCGCGTCCATTCACTATAAGTAGGAGCTTGAGTAGGGAGGGATTGAGAAAGAAACTCATAAAAATTGTCTTCTCACCAGTAAAGGTTTTCCTTTACAAACTAAAAATATCTTCTAATGAAAGATCTTTACCAATCTAAGTGTTCCGTTGTCACCTACATATTTAGAACTCAAATTTATATATTTTAAAAGAGTTTTAAGACTTAAGTGTTTTCAAATCCACCTCAATGCTTTAATTTTTAATCATCCTAGTACCTACTTAAAATTAATGAAATTTCTGGTATGTTTTTTAACATAGCCTACATCGGAAACTGCACAGCCTGTGCGCCCTGAAGTGGAAATTATTTTAATTAATCCCTCTCTCTACCTTCAAACGAAGTAGCTAACATAATGAAAACAACCAAACCTCTAAAAACAACCCTTAATTGAACACTTCTCTTGGAAGTACAAAAACACGTTTGATAAGTAATTAATTATAAAACTGAAAGAATCGCACTAAAGAAAGATTCTAATTATTATAAATAAATATCCCTTATTTTTGGGATGTAAAATCATCAAATGACCTTCCCCCGCTGTGGGTGAAGCGGGAGGGTTAGTCAGACTTTTACTGACTAAAAATCATCCTTGGTCCTTTTGAGCCTGCTACGTTCCCAGACCGCGGTAACCCTTTCGAATAGTCCCGCAACAAATAAATAACCCTAGATGTAACTTAGTTTGTGTAAAACTATCTTGTATAATAGGTTTAGTTCTGTTTCCTCAAACACATGTTTTATAAAAGGTGCCGCAGTCAGAATATACTGAGCACAGGAGAATTAGGTAACAAATAATCTTTCCTGGCATCCAAAATCAGTATTGTAAGCAATAAACTGCTTGATTATATAATAAATACTATGAATAAAATAAAATAGATAGTGAAATTGTAAACAGGTGTTTAGAGATCCTACCAAGACCTTTTTTTTTTTTGTTTTACGTTGGTAACATAATGCGTTTACGCAATATTTTCCGGTCAAAGGGGGACCGAAAGGGTGTGTGGGACTCACCACCGGCAGACGCGACTGCCAGCAGTAATACCCACTAAAAATCTTCCGACGAAGCCCGCCGCTTGTTGAGAAAAAGGCGGGGGCCAGTACCTGGGTTGCAGCGTCTAGCACCTCGCCTGCGGCCAACGTCCCTCGGACCAAAACCGGGAGGACCTCCTCAGAGAGGCGCAGTGGACGCGCCCCTCCTACCTCCTTGTGCGACCATAGCGTGTGTGGCCGACTTCACGGAGGGTCTATGGTTAGACAGCAGGGGCCCCCTACCTCCACTGCGCCTCCGCTGCGCTGGCGCTGCTTGACGGGCCCTCCTGGCCCGCCCGCTGCGCCCTCCACACGTCCCTCTTGGTTTCCCCTCGGTAGTCAGTACTGAGGGCACCCAGAGTCGCCAATCTCTGGGTGTTACCTTTTCTCTGGCGCCCTCTGCGCCCTACCGGGAGGTACTCAGCCCCCCACCACGACAAGTTAGAGACCAGTCGAGGGGGACAAATAGGGATCCTACCAAGACCTGAGGAGCCCAAGCCAACCTCACCTGCAAGTGGTGCACCTGCCGATCAACGGACGAGGCTATTGCAAACATAACAGAGCCCGGTAAGCGGCAATAGGCTCGCCACATATTACGTGGGACCTACTATATAATTGGCGAAGTGTGGGCGTATAATATGCCTACCCCTTCGGGGAAACAGGGGTGAACGTATGAATGTATGTATAAACAATTGTAGCCTAACAGCTAAAAAGTTGTGGCCTAAATATTGCTCGTTTGATTTTTTTCCAGTTGTGACTGTAACTTTCCAAGAACAAGTCCTGAGATATTAACAAATAATTGAAAGCTTTCTTAAATTGTCCGTAATTTTGAAATAGTAGTCTCTTGGACGTAAAAGCTCGTCTTATTGCTTTTGTATTTTGCTTTTAATCTATTTGTCATATCAAGATGTTTATGGATCCTACCAAGACCTAAGGAGCTAAAGCCAACCTCACCTGCCAGTGGCGCACTTACCGATCAACGGACGAGGCTCTGGCGAATATTTAGTGCCCGGTAAGCGGCAATAGGCTCGCCACCTATTACGTGCGACCAACTATATAATTGGCGAAATGTGGGCGTATAATATGCCTCTGCCTACCCCTTCGGGGAAACATGCGTGAATGTATGTATGTAATATCAATCCTATTCTATTAATAACATTATTCCAAAATGTTGTAGGTCACCTGCTACATTTGAATTCTTTTACATGGGCTTATTTCCATGTTTATATACAATATATATTATACATTAATGGGAATGTATTATGTCATTTTATTCAATGAAGAAAAAAATAATCCAGAGACAAAGACATAAGTCACATATAATGAAACCCAAACATTGCGCATTGATTATATAACGTATGAAAATTTATATGTGTCTTGGTCTGTCCATCATTTCATCCTAACCATATGACGTCCACTGTTAAATAAAGGCCTCCCCTACAGATTTCGGGTGAGAGGCCTTAACTACGTTTAGCGGCTTACGGTTGCCATTGAAAAACCTTCATGCCTATCGGTCGTCGGCGTATAATCCTAGGCTTTCTGAACTGATCTATAATTACGAGGTGACGCTGTCGGGTGTGATCGATCGTCTTCCGCTCCGTTGCGTCGATTTGCAGCTCTCGGCATCGGCATACGGCACCAAACAATTATGCTATAGATCTCCATAGGTATTAAGCACATATTTGCTAGTGATATACTCACATACGGGACAAAAATCTTATGTTCGATCTTTTTGCAAAAATATCTAATATCGCTCAGCAAATTGAGTTTTGAGATGTCTTTGTCTTTTAGAATTGGGTGCAGTTTAACCAGTTCTATACAAATGCGAACTGTTTTATAAGGGTGTCCCAACCAACATCTCTAGTGTCCAAGCCAACCTTACCTGCACCTGCCGATCAACAGACGAGGCTTTGGCGAACATCACAGTTTCCGGCAAGCGGCAATAGCCTTACCATCTATTACATGGGACCAGCAATAAAATTGACGAAATGTGTTCGTATATTATAAAATATGTTAGCGTTATACCTCTGCCTACCTTTTTGGGGAAACAGGCGTGCAACTGTTTTCCACGAAAAATAAATCACTTTTCTGGACACTGCTCTGATACCTCCAGCCACCACCACCAAATTAAGCATCTCGTGAAGCTTTAAATTTATCTGCGGTATGGTATTTGCAGTGATTTATTTAAAATGGAACATTATTTTTAAGAATACATCTCACTAATCAATCTATAAATCACACTAATCAATGTAAGTCTTGACAGTACATGAGCGTGTGTCTATGTTGGTCGCGTTAGACCATTACTGTAACCAAGAGAACAAAATCAGAAATGTAGGTACAACTGATACCTCAAAGTGCTAAACATTGTAAGATATATGAGGTGCCTACTTGCAACAATTATTATGGACAAAGATGTAATCAATATTTAGTGCCAACTATATATAACAGTCTACCTGATGACCTTGAAGGCTATTCTGTGTCAAAGCAGTCATTTAAAAATAAATCATACCAAGACATAGGTCAGTACCTAAGTAATAGTTGATTACTGACCAAATTTATGATTAACCCTTAAAACTATATTTTTGTAACAATATGTCATTAAATGGGAGCTACGTCTGCCAACAAACTGCCGTTCAGTTTGATAGAAGTGTAAAATTGTTGTACCAGCATGTTGTTAACCGAATAAACACTTTTTCATTTTTTATGATTAATAAAGACTAAATTATAAGCTGCAGCTATTCTTTGTAACGAAGCTCTCCTTTTGCAGTAAATATTAATAGTTTAAATATACATAAACTTAGTGACTTTCAAAAGACAGCTACACGAAAGGAGAAAGAATTATTTAATACAAAATTGTACCTCATAATTTCTTTCGTGTTAAATCTTTTCTTTTGAGAATTAAATTACTAGTTTAAATGTACCTACGCTCGGTGACTTCGAAAAGACACCCACACGAAAGAAGAAAAATGATTGTTCACATTACAGTAGACGCAAAGGCCTCATCTTCTATATGTATTTTTTTTCTCTAATTAGGTTGCCAGGCCAGTGGCCAGAATTAATGAGATATATGTAGGTAAGTTAAGTATGTAATTAAAGTGGCCTATGTCACTGTGTACGTGTCATGAAATAAACATCAACGTGCGACCGAATCTTGGTTAGGCGTGATGGTTTCCCAAGGGATCCTGGCATTATTGAACCTTTTTGTACTTGTTTGGCAACAGCCTTTCGACTGTAAGTTTGCGCAGGTTATCTCATTGGTCAAGTTCTTCTAGTTTATTTAAGTTGCAGTATTAATAAATTACGTAAAATCGTATCTAAAAAAAATTTACAAAACACATACTTACATATTGTTAAGGCTTATTTCCGTAGGGCTATCCTTAAAACAATTAATTCTCCAAACAATAATATCCATCCTTTTTTATAAGCTTTCGCGTTTAATATTAGCAGAATTTTTACAAAAAGGCGGCAAACAGAAATTGGACTTGTTCATGTATGTTTAGAAGGACATTCGCATCAGCTTTACAATGAAGGGTACAGGGAAAAAACAAGGAATGTCACATGAAATTTTAATAAAATATAAGTATGGCAACATTTAAGTTTCCCGCATATTTTTATGTAGCATCAATTAAAATACGTTAAAGCAAGTAGAGTCCTTAGTACCATCAATATTTAAGCGTTATAAGCAAAAATTTTTTTACATAAAAATATTAATTACACAAAGTCCTGTTTTTGTGACATTTCTTGTTTTGCCCCTGTACCCTTTCCATAAGCCTTTTATTTAAACGGCCGATAAGCTCTTAATATCCGGGAACCCGTTGACTCGATGAAGGATTCTGCGGCTTTCCGTTCTTCACACATTTCATATTTCTGCAAAGCTTCCGGTACTGTGTTGTGTACGAGTGAGAGCTGTTACCAGGTACTGCTATATTTCACTAGTATCGCCTGTCAACATAGATACATTCATACAATCACGCCTGTTTCCCCGAAGGAGCAGGCAGATGCATATTATACGCCCACATTTCGCCAACAATATTTTTGGTTCCACCTATGTCCATAGGTGACGAGTCTATTACCGCTTACCGCTCCTAAGAATAATTTAGAATCCCTATACTAGCGCCTTTAAGGAAATTGTACAGTAGTAGAGTCTGTCAAAGCTGAGCTGTTGAAGCTCCACAATTTAGTTGATTGTATATTCAGCTCTTTAGGTGGAAAGGCTAATTGTCTCGAATATGGATTTGCTCCGTTAAGTTGGCCCTTAGAGTTTGACACATGGCATCTGCTCTACTACAAATAAATAAGGCGTGTTGCCGAACGCTAGTTGAAAAAATTGCTAATTTCCAAAATTCCTTACAAGTCCGCATCATCTCAGCCCACTACTGAGCACGGGCCTTATCTTTTGAACCATGGTGTAAGTGATTCAGGTCTTACTCCACCAGGCGGACCCTGGGCTGATTAGCATCCTAATATGTATACAAACTACACAAATATTGCTATTAATAAATTGCAAGCGTTAATGTTGTGTCTCACTTCTCTGTCTTTATCTGCCGAGCTGATCTAGTAAAATGTAGAAATGACATAATACTGTAAAAAAGAAGTGAAACTTTATAAAGCATTCAAAATACAAATTAATTTTATGTAATATACAATCCCTAGCCTACGTGGATAACGCGCAAAACGACCGAAGTCACATCGTTTTTGTCGGTGTTTGTTTATTCCATAAAACAGTAAATTGAGTGAGATTAATTTTTTAGCCTCCCGTGACCGAAATAATTTATTAGATTCTCCACATTTTTGCCCTGTCTATTGGTCTGTCTTGCCTTGTTGCATTCGGAACAATTTTTATCTGTGCGATAAAGTTCAAATAAATAAGGTGCCATTGAATCAGTAGAATACTTATTTTACTTAAAGAAAAAAAATAGCATGTGGAGAGGTAATTCATCGTTAAATCACAATCGCTGGTAAATCGGAGTTGCCAACGTTGGTTGCAGGAGTGTAGCGCTATGCCCGGACCCCGAGCGCGCTCAGTGGCCGGGTTTGACGCTCCGATTGGTACGCTCTTTAATTGGACTCATTTAGGGCTGTGAATAAGTAAAAGCTGGTCATGTTAGGGGTACAAGATTCTACATAGTTCACAAAAAAGCAATATTATTAAATGTAATTCTTATTTAATACAACTTATTGAGAACGCGCTCGTTTATAACGAGCAGGAGTGATGATGAATTGGGCAAGAAACGCTTCTAGTTTTTTCACCTGGTACGTAAGTATGTAGATTGAAGTTATGAAATAATAAACTATCTAAGCAAGTGATGGATTAAAATGAGAGATAATGGACTCTCGTTTCAGCGTTGGTCGTGAAGACATCGTTGTTCTGAAGCTCCTGTCTTACCTGAAGATGCCCTGTGTAAGGGCGAAACACGTGTCGTGTTGAATAGTTTCTCGATTTTTCGGGAAATTATAGTAGCGCGGGAATTGTTACAAAGATATTTTTAATCCATCACTTGCTTACAATGGAATTCCGCAAAGTAACGCCTGAATCAATAAATTATTTAATAAACTATCTATTATGTGGAAGTTGCCATTCAATAATACATAGATACTAAAAGAAAGCAAATGGCATGTCGTTACGTAATTCATCGTTAAAACACAATTGCCGGTAAATCGGAGTAGCCACGTTGCTCGCGGGCTCGGATCGCGCTCAGTGACCGGGTTCGACGCTCTGATAGGTACGCTCTTTAATTGAACTCTTTTAGGACTGGTCTCATTTTCTACAACTTTTTTTTAATTAGATTTAACAAAAAAATTCCCGCACTGTTTACGAACGGTCATACTAGCGGGCAATTGGGGATCACACCCGGCAGCTGTGAGCAATTGGCGGCAAATTGACAAATGAATAACGGAACGTCATAAGTCGTGGCAGCCTCCAAATTCAAGCGCTCCCCCCCCTCCCACGTGGACGCTGATCCCGCTGGCGACCACTGGGCTTACCAAGCTCAAGGAGTCCGACCGCGTCGGTGTCACGAAGGAAGGGGCGCCATGCCTTAATTAAAAAAAAATAAAATATATGTATATATATCAGAAGCCTTTAAAAGGCTAACCTCACATGAGGAGAACCATGACCCTGCTGAGTCATCAGCAGAGATGACGCCAGGGCGAGAGCTTAAGCTCGAGGCCCGTACCTTAACTGGTCCCCTCCGGTTAAAAGTTCGATAGAGAGCGCTGGCTTCCATAGCTATTCTCCTGTTCTGACTTTATAGCCTACCTTTATACAGCCCACAATCTATTTTATGTCAGAGATATCACAGTTCATATACAGACTAGTCTCTCGAAGGGATAGGATCGCTGTCGCCATCTCTATTTGTCAACACTACTTCTTTGCTAGTAACTAGAAATGTAAACTTCATAAAAGTCAGCTCAGTGGTTGGGTCTAAAAGCGTTATAAGCAAATTTACAATATACAATGAGTTTGCATAAGTCGCATATTTTTTAGCAATAAAGTGATACTTAAGCTAACGGCTCACCTGATGGGAAATATCACCGCTGCCTATGAACGTTTGCTCCCTAAGGATGCCGAAACTCAAAAAATCTTTGCACACCCTTTTTGAAGGATTGTATTATTAATGGTTCATCTACGTGAGCAGAATAATTTATATTGTACAGGTTGCATACATTAGTATGGAGAACATCCAGTATAGCGATCTTCATACAAATTTTCAAATGCGAAAGTGACGATGATGTCTGTTTGGTACGAGTATGTTTTCACGATTAAGAGGCATAACAGATTTTGTGGGATATATAGATCTTAGAGGAAGACATTCTTGATGAGCGAATGTGTTATTGGCTCGACTAAAGTTTTTATTCCTACCGATTTGTAATCCAAATGATTACTCTCTTTTTCCTACAGTTTCCATTCATACAATATTTAGTACTACAGACGATGTTCATTACACTCATGTCTTCAAAAATCTTAATTAATAATATTGCTAATGTAAATATTTCCTGATTTCCTCCTACAAACAATTTTAAAATATTATGAAAGTACTTGTTGCTTTTTATAACTAATTTAAGCTTTGTATAAAAAATAATTTATTAGGCATCATCTGTATTATGCAATACTTTTTAAATGTAGTAAGTAGTATGGTAGGGTGTATAGGGATCGTACCAACATCTAAGAAGCTCAAGCTAATCTCACCTGCAAGTGGTGCAACTGCCGATCAACAGACGAGGCTCCTGGCGAACGTAGCAGTTCCCGATAAGCAGCAACAGGCTCGCCACCTATTACGTGGGACCAACAATGTAATTGGCGAAATGTGAGCGTAAAATATGCCTCTGCCTACCCCTTTGGCGAAACAGGCGTGATTGCATGTGTGTATGTAGAAAAAAACAGCTTTAGCAGTTATTAAATAAGTAGTAAGGGGGTAAGTATCTCATTAATGTAATAAATAAATCGTATAATGGAGCAGAGACATAAATATTATATATTTTTTTATCATAAATTTAAAAAAATGTAAATAAAAAAATATAACATACTTTGAATATTAGTGTAAAAGACGGTTGTGTTGAAAAAATATAGGAAACTAAATAATAGTATATAATAGATGTTTATTGATACTGACATTATGAAGTTAAAAATTATGTACATTAAAAACAGAGTAGTTTTACAGTTTTAAGTTTAACTATATTATTATGTCGGTATATTCTGCTGTCATTGGTTGCGTTCAATGTCCACACCGAAGCAACTTAATACTATTAGATCGATCGCACCAAACCGTTAAGGTGTAGTATCAACGGCCGGAAGTAATCAACGGCCACTTGACAAAATAGTCGTAGTAGAGAGAAAGGCACATAACGACATTTGACGACTGAAATGGCGTGTTGGCGAGTATACCCGCACTCCGCTCCTCAGGTCATGGGTTCGATTCCCATACAATACAAATCTTTGAGTATATGAACACGAATGATTGTTCTGGTCTGAGTGATTTCCTATGTTAGAACTAAATAACTGGTGTCATTGTCCGGAAATATTTATTTATAATTTTTAACGTTCATAAGCATAAGTCAAAAAGAAGGTTTTATCCGTCACTGAAAACTTGTATTTCATATGGCTGTGATGACTTAAGCGCCATATAATCAGATTACTTTTACATTGAGGGGATATAAACGTTCGCACTGTTTAATTTCTTGAGAACTATGACTATCAGTCATGTCTACAGTGGCAACCCTATTCCTGTCCAGATAACTTCCGCACGTAATGTGTAATCTGTAATCTGTGGTTAGCATTTACAGTCTTCGTTTCGTATTCTACGGATGACATAATTGTGATATAATCATTGTCAATATACAACTACACATGAAAAATATGAAGGGAGGGACTTCGTGGCGGGAAAGTGAAGCGTCCTGTCTGTACTTTTGTAAAATTTGTGATATTTCTGACGATAATGTGTAATAACGGTGCATTATTAACCGTTAAGTGTTTGTGAACGTACATTAGTGCTGGTAAATTAAACAAAACACAGCAAAATAACTTTTTGAATTCTCCCAAGAAGTCCATGTAAGACCTCAGTATAGTCCTACATCTCAGTATAGTCATATATCTTTTACTTGACACTGGCTAAATGTGCTAAAAGCACAAAAGCATTTTTTAAAAGAAAGAAAATAAGAAGGGATATTTCTCGTCTTATACTGGAGGGGAAGACAGCGTAAGACCTTCTATGATAAAATCCAGACAGTTTGGGACAAAGCCTGAACCAGAGATAACGATCGAATAGTGATGATGATGAGTTTTGGAATCTAAAGTCCCTAAACCGCTGGGAGAGTATAAAAAGGTTGAGCGTGCTATGTTTAAAAATAGGAAAACCTTCCAATTCCAACTTTCCAGCATTCTTGGCACCATACCCATGGGCCCACAGTTGGAAGACATCTTTTATTTATAGTTTTTATTTTTAATATGTAAGTAAGTAGGTTTTTAAGGTTAATGTTAATGGTTTTTTATGTCTGTTTTGAAAATTCTGTGTTTCTGTGTTTTCTCCAAATAAATAAATGAAACCTTCCAATTTGATATTTTTTATTATCTCAAAGCATATTAATGATGAGATGCAAAGGCATTAAAGAACCACGGTTAGGAGCTATACTTATCCTACTCGTATTGTTCAACTATTGTTTTTTATTTAAAATGATGTGGTTGCAGTAAAACAGTAGCTGCCTGTAGTGGTCGGATGAGTGATCGAGCTTAAAGCTAGTGTGTTAAGTGAAAAGCGTTCTCAGAGATCAGTTAAATTGGTGTAATTTTATACCAAAAGCTTCCGTGCTTTGGTAGGCACGTTAAGCCATCGATCCCGATTATCATTAAATCCAAATTTTTAAAGCTTATAATATCTAATAGTCGTAAAGCTACGGAAGAGACTTATTTTCATACTTATAACAGCAGGACACTACGCTCTTCCGCAAATCTGCACGTGATCTGCGAAATGAAGTATGACTTAAATAACTCTCAAAGTCTATAGTTGTGGAATAAAGGACTGGCAATTGTAAAGGATTAAATGGCAAAACAATGTGGTGAGATTCACCGTGAGTTAGTTTACATTGCTTGCGTATTTCTTGTTAGATTTGACCTTGTAGTCATATAAATTGGTAACCGCACTCACTCGTAATTTAACTCGTCAGACAATTAGCTTCTACAACTAAAAATACTTGGATCCCAGTTATCGTTCGTTTTGACACAGTAAAGACGATGTACGCATTCTTCGAGATGAAAACCTCAAACTACTACGACTCATTTCACTGTGACTTGTAATAGTACTATGTTTTATGTTCTAAAGTTAAAATAGAGCACCATGACTCCAGAAGCCCAAAGCATTTAAACTGTATAATGTTAAGGAAATAACCCAAAGTTTGTTTATTATATATGCTATATATCGCGGGTGCTTAGCATAAGCATACGAGTAATGTTACTATTATGTAAATGTCTTATAAGTGAAAATATATAAACGTAAATATGTTTATAAGTACTAGTTGTTTATTGGTAATAGACATAATAAGCTTTAGGTTGCAGGATCACGTTGGATGCAAGGACTCCTGCAATCGGCTACATTGGAAACTAATGGGGAAGGCCTATATTCAGCTGCTCATTTAGCTAATGATGATGAAAAAAAATTGTCACTTGTTCAAAAGATAACTATATCTTCATTCTAACCACTGTTCAATGAACATATGTCCTTTACATATCCTACACTTACATAATTGTATGACAACATTGACAGTTGTTCGTATTATATTTTTGAATTGTACAAATACTAATACATAAAATTTACCATGAGAAGATGAGTTATGAGGGTTTTAAGCGAACCCTCCCAGCGTACTACGACTAATATGGCGGATCTTTCGAATAATTAACATTGTTTCTGACAAGTTATTATTAATAGTCCCATTCATAAGTTCTCGTAGTTCACGGTCACTTGTATGCCAGGTCTGTATAAACAGAAGGCTGTGGTCCATGGCTTACAATTTATAAGTAATGTTTAGTAGGGACCAATTTCTATTAAACTTGTTACGAAGAAAATTTATATTCCAAGGAAGGACACAGAACATGTACATCTTCTGATTTTAACATATATATTTACCTACAACAAACAGGGTTTCTTGCTCAAATCAACACTAATAAGTGCTCGATCAGAACCCAAGCTGGATAAATCATTTTTCATTTTCATGCGTAGTATAGGGTTCCTGAGAGACGCTAGAGATACGATTATACATATGAGAATACCGAAAGGCATTGTTTACATAAATATATATGAGTTTAATGTAAAAAGTGGCTAACTACTCCCGTAACCATTAGGAACCCAACTGTGTCTTTTTGGTTACTTGACAGGGTAATAAGGGTAATATTTTCTGACAATTACACCAATTATTTAGTTCCAAAATAAGTATCATTAAGAACTTGTGTTATGGATACTAAACAACAAATAAACATACTTACATACTTTTTTTTTTGTAAACACATACTTCATATACATAGGAAAACACCCAGACCAGAACAAATATTCATGTTCATGAACACAAAGATTTGTCAGTGTGGGAATCGAACCCACGACCTCTGAAGTGAAGTGTAGGTATACTGACCTCAACGCCATATCGGTCGTCATACGATAATAATAAAGGAATACTAGTAATAGTTAGAAGAAAATATTTTCGTCCACAGACTTTGCAAGTGTTAAATGCTTTATTTAGTCATTATTGCACGTACCCCGTGTCGACCTATAGTTTTCCATGTCTTATTTTATTCTAACTTCAGGAATTGTCTATATAAATAATAGGTTGGGGAAAAAGTCTTTTCGTATTTTTGTATGAAAAGTCAAGACATTTTTTTCAAAGTTTATTTACATTTATTTACAATATATATGTACCGTTTTGTTGATTAACTTACTGCCATTTTGTGGGCAGAGACATTATCCCGTTACTGTAGAAACTTTGAGACTTCTGATCAAAAAAACGGGACAAATAGTTTTGGCAGTCCTCTCTTGAGGTCAACCTTACAGAACCTAAAGAATTCTGCAGAGACCGAAACAGGTGAAAATTTGAAGGCGCAAGGTCAGGGCTCTATGGTGGATGCACTAGGACCTCCCAGTCGAACTCTCTTAATTTTTGCTGAGTGGCTAAAGATGTGTGTGGTCTAGCGTTATCGTGATGAAAGACCACACCCTTCCTGTTGATCAATTCCGGCCGTTTTCTCTCGACTGCTTCCTTTAATCTCATCAGTTGCTGGCAGGAAAGATCAGAATCGATGGTTTTGCCGGGCGGTAAAAGCTCATAATAAACAATGCCCTTCCAATCCCACCATACACACAGCATCACCTTATTTCGTGTTAGGCCAGGTTTGGCCACAGTCTGTGAAGCCTGGCCAACTTTCGACCACGACCTTTTTAGCACGTTCTTGTCGTACGTGATCCACTTTTCATCGCCAGTTATCAATCTCTTCAAAAACGGCTCGGTTTCATTACGTCTCAATAATGAATCGCAAATGAGTACACGGTTCATTAAGTTTCTTTGAGTGAGCTCGTGTGGCACCCAAATATCGAGCTTTTTTGTATAACCAGCTTTCTTCAAATGGGTCAAAACTGTTTTGTGGTCAATTCCCAGTTCTTCAGCTACATCGTAACTACTAATATGCCGATCTTGCTCCACTCTTTCAAAAATGGCGTCCATTTTATTCGTAACAGGGCGACCAGAGCGAGGTGCATCTTTAACATCAAAATTTCCGGACTGAAAACGTTTGAACCAAATTTGTGCTACTCTTACTGACACTGCATCAGGTCCATAAACATCACAAATTTTTTTCACTGCTTGAGTTGCATTTTTGCCTTTTTTATAATAAAATTTTAAAATGTATCGAATTTTTTCATTAGATTCACTCATTTTTACGGAGAGAAAAACAAATGAAAAATAGCGGGAAACAACTTTTTTTTATTTTTTTCTTTTCTTTATAATGGAACCTTTTTAATGTTACCAAAACCAGCCAGACACAAATAGTACAGTCAAAAAAATTTTATAATAAGTTTATACCTACGTTATGCGAAAAGACTTTTTCCCCGACCTAATATATCAGTTTAATCTTTATCAGGCGGGAGAAAAACCAACCTGGACGATTTTTTTGCCCGTTCTTTTACGATCAAGTGGGATGCCCGCAGTGAATGGGCGCGTTAGTTTGTAAATATGACATTCACGAGAGATTTATTAAGTTAAACTTGAATAAATGATTTTTGATTTTACAAAGTGGCTAACCCAACTATGTCTTTTCAGTTCCTTGACAGGTTAATAAGGGTAATTACTGGTTAGCGTCAAAAAAACGATTTATATTTTTAAGTAATTTGTGTGTCTGTGTAATTTTTTGTTATTTTATTATACTTGATTGAATATGTATCTAGTGTGTACTTAGGATAAGTCAATGTTCGGCTGTAATCGGAGAGCAGGTTTAATTATATAGTATAGTATTTAGTTTATATAAGAATAATGATTCCTGATTTGTACTCTGTTGCTGTACCATAAATAAATAAAACACGTATAATAATAACAGAATACTAATAAGAGAAAGAACAAAACACTGTCGTTCACAGATTTTGCAAGCGTCCATTTAGCTTTATTCATGTCATCATTATACGTACCCAGTGTCTATTGTTTTCTATGTCTTTGTTTAATAAAACTTCAGAAAATGCAGTTTAATGTTCGCATGAAATAGCGTTGTCTTAAGTTAAATGTTTAAAAAATGACTGGTATTGAGTTGTGTAGTTGAGCCTCTTCTGTACTTTTTAAGTTAGTATTGAGAATATAACTTGTCGAAAGAATTATGCGATACACAATTTTAATACTTTACAAGGCCTTTAAAAGAATACTTAAAGAATATTATTTGAGCTCAAATAATTAATACCTACACTATAAACGTGTTTCGCCCTTACAGAGGTAAGAACTTCAGCCTCAGAACAACGATGTCTTCACGACCAACGCTTAAACGAAAGTCAGCGTTGGTCGTCAAGACATCGTTGTTTTAATCCATAACTTGCTTGCAATAGATTCCCGCAAAGTAAGGCCTGAATCAATAAATTATTTTAGAATAGAGTGTAGCGACACCGTACAAGCGCCCGGTGGAAGATCTTCCCTTTAGTGGGGAGCACGTCATCCGCTCCCTACAAGAGTATTTTTCGCATAAATGTAATGTAATACACAATATCATTAACTGTTTGCCTATGAGATGACGATCGGTGCGATAATAGAAAGAAGCAGTTGGAATCATTTCAAACAGTGCCAGTATAATTGTACTTATCTTGTATGAGGTAAAGTTCGGTCCTAAGATCGTAGGTACGATTTCCAAAAACGACAAATAGTAGTGTATTCGAATACGAATATTTGTTTTCAACTGAATGTGTGCTATGTATTTTAAGAATACATTTACTAATAAACCCTAAATCTAGTATAGCTCTGCTTAGTTTAGGCCTAAAAGCGTCGGTGTGGTCTCCAAGAACATTTATAAATTTAATTTACTGATGATGTGACATCAAGTAATAATATTTAGTCCCACCCACACTACATTACTAAAATGACTTAACTTAGCAATCACTCCGTCTGTCCTTGTATTCACTTACTAAGTTAAAGTTAGCCGAGTCCGTGGGCTGTTGTAAAGTTAAGTTCTCTATCTAAAGTTCCAGTAGCGTTTGTCTTTGACACTTTACGAGACTATTGATCATTCCAAGAGACAAATGATGTGTCTAACGGGAGCTGTTATTATGTTTCTTGTCATGTTATCTCGCTTGTTAAGACTTTATCTATTAAAGTAAGGAACGGCTTCGTATAAACGTGCCATTAAGACGTACGGTCAGCGGACAACAGGTTTTATTGTACCTCGTTTTATTAATAGCTTACCTTCCGATCTTTGCAGTAAAATCTGAAATAGAAATGACGAATCAATTCAATTGAAACAGTATTATTAGGAGGTTAGTATTCTAGCACTCCGCTCCTGAGGTCATGGGATTGATTCGGGCGAAACTTTGTGTGCATGAATCTGAATATTTGTTCTTGTTTGGGTATTTGTGTTGCATATTAAGATATTTAAAAAAAGTATGATTTTTTGTTGAATTTATAAAAACATGTACAACACATGTTTTTACTGATCATAGACCTAAAATTGGTATCTATAATGTTAATCATAAGGGAAATCTGAAAAGTATAATTGATGAGGTGTCCCAAGAGTCCAACCGTCCCATTTAAATAGAGTTACCTATACGTAAAGACGTTAAACATTGAATAGGGAAGAATTACTAGAATGATGATACAACTATATATAAAAAAATCTGAAACTATCTATCATCTTTAAGCTGCATTTTCATGATGCAGTTTATTGAGTTATTCTATTTCATTCTCATTAGAGACAAGCCATCAAATGTTTTATCTTGATTTCGTTAATGTAGCAATAACCGAGAACTGATGTTGTGATTTGCTAAAAGCGATCTTGATGCAAGGTAGTCGGAAACGATAACCGATGTTAAGCAGCGATCATAAATCGGTCTCGCATGGGTTACCGTTTGCGTGAGGCTTAGCTGTTGGTGTCAGCTATTACAAACCACAAGAAGTGTACTGCTGCACATAGGCCTCTAAAACTGTTTTCCACGTCGATCGATCTTAAACCGCCAGCATCCATCTATTGCTGGTTTGCGGTCACCATTGCCTAACCTTATAGCTCTGCGAATCGTCTGTTCTTCGAGCTTTGTGCGTTGCCCACTATTATAAAGATAAAATAGTTTTTTTTGTACACTTTATCTTTAAAGTTACAATGGATAGTGTTTCATAATCCGTGATATTCTTTCGCAGTATTGCAATCAAAATAACATCTACACCCTACTTTTACAGCCCTCATAATTTCATCGTCAGTTTACCGAATAGCGTTAAAAAGTAATAGTTTTACTGGGCCGTCTTACAAACGTTATTCAACTGTAAATAACTATGACCTTGAAATAAGAATTGATTTGCCTCGATTCTATTTGGCATCTTACGATCTGTCCTATTAACAATCGGATTACGACTGTATTAAACCAGGGAGAAGACTAAAAAAACTACTTATCACATTATATTAATGCTAACACTAGAACTGAGAAGATCAAATAGATTCAAAACTACATTCTTGGTTTAAATTACTAGTAACATAACACGACGCTTCATTAAATAATTAATAAGCTCTAAAACTTATAAAATTATTTGTAAACTAAATGTATAATATTTTATCCTAAGCATATTAAGTATGTATTTACAAAAAAAAGTATGTCTGTTTGTTTATCCTTTATTTAGTATCCATAACACAAGTTCTTACTGATATTTATCTTAGAACTAAATAATTGGTGTAAAAGTCTGAATTCATTTATTTATTTTATTCAGGTAATGCGATTTCTGTAATTCTGAAAATTGGCTGTCTTGAAAAATAATGATATGAGGTTGGCTCTCCACCTTATTTGTCTAGTTTTCTGTTATCTGAGCCAGTGTTTTATTTTTCAATTTATCGCAACACACGTGCCGGGAAATTGCTCCGTTTTACTCCATTTCTGAGCTAGAATAATATTATTGTCATTGCTAGAACAATTGCGAGAATTGTAAGATTGTAAAATTCACAATCATATATATATTATTATGTTATGTCAGGGATTAAGGCCAATGGTTCGTATAGTTCGCTTAGATTCATGTATTTCGCTGAAAATTATTTAAAAATGTTTGTAAAAAGGATCTAGTGATAAAGATAAAGATATCATTATAGAATATAGATAGATGTAAGATATAAAGTAACAGCAATATGTTAATAAAGAGAATAGCTATTTTTTTTAATTGATTTTTTTTATTAAATAATAATGCAGCTAAAGCTTATGGTTATTAAGATAGAAATGAATTTAATTAAAAAACCTAGAAACATCTTTATCAAAACACAAATGCATTTCGTTTAAAAACAGAAGATGTATTTGTCACAATAATGTTATCCAAACTCTGAAGTGTGCCAAGAATCTATACAGCAAACGATAAATCCATTTCACTTTTGACATTATCTTACGGAAGATACAGAACTAAGTTTCAAGAAAGTATGCCGTAGATCACAGTACATTAATATCGATGATGTTGCCTGCAGAATACTTTTGCGTTGTACCTATATATATATAGGTATACTATATAGTATACGAATGTTTTATTGCCTCTTTGGTCGTGCTGCAGAATATTTCGGTGCTGTATAGAATAGTATACAAATATTTTATCGCCCTAAAACTTTAAATTCAAAAAGAGTATTAAAACAATCGTAAAGATTAAAGGAAACTTTCATAGATAGACATAAAAGTAAACTCACAAACTTAAATACTAAATTTATGTTAATAAAAACTTTGACGTTTTGCACGTAATTTGAACTATTTTTATTAGATTTGATTTTGAAATTGTACGAAAATAGATTTGTATTTGCAAATTAATAATTTCTGCATATAATTGGTCTTATATTATACTTTATTTTATTAAGTACTATGCGTTATTGTAAGATAATTGTATACTTGTTTATTCCTATTGGAAAGACTTTTGCTTAAGGTATGTTCTAAAAATGATTATTCTTATAAGTCAACAAATAGGAAAAAAATTATAAACAATGTATATTCTATCAGCCTTACTAATAAAAAATGCTTAAACCGCTACTTAACGATTGAATAGTTACCCAGTGAATAAACTTTGAGTAAAGTTATACACGAATTACACAAAGACCCTACCAACAGACATTGTATTAGCTCTGAATAGTTAAACGTCTACTTTATATGGTTTAAACATAGCATTGGCAATATTTTTACGTTACGTTTAGAAACCATATTGTTTGATGTGTTTATGGAACTGCAAATAATGCTATTTTAAAGATAAAACTACATCAAGAATGCAAATAACTCGTTATATTTATATTTATTATTGTTTTGGATATATTACATAGTAATTTATAAAATTATTGTTGAAGGTTTACCCGAACCTAGTATGGGAGATTTCAAAACGAACGTCATCCTTCCTTGATTTGTTTATGAGCCAGGCGGCTGTCAATAATTGTTACTTTCGGTGTGTATGTCTAATTATTTTATTTATTTTTTAGTGCTTTAGTTTACATATACATTTTATAATTTATGTTTAAACAATGGCGAATAAAGTTACAAACCAAAAAATAAAGAAAAATGTAATATATTTTATTTGACAAGTCAACTATGTACTAATATTTTGTACATTGTCTTTGGAAAATATCATATTGAATTTTGATTCGTTATAATTGGAGAGAAACTTTTATATATTTTTCGATTGCTCGTAACTTGAGGTCTCTATTGCAAATCTAAGTAAATATTTTGATAAACCGTATAAAGCGAAAAATATTAAAAACCAAGATACGAACCCAAAATGGACACCTGTCATACACTTACACAATAGATTAACTACGGTTCATGAGTGAATAAGCCCTGTGTAATTTTTCTTCTACGCAAAAACAGACGTCTACAACCGATTTGTCAGAAATGTTTTTATTGGTAGCCCGATGGCTTGCATCACCTGTATAACGGTTATATACACCTGAGCTTATCTTTATTATTAAGGCTGTATGTATTTAATGAAAGGTAACGACGCATTTTCATGTCTATTAAAATATCCGATAAATCCTATTTTATTATATATTCAAAAGCCGGCCCCATTTATGGCACAAACATTCATACAATCACGCCTGTTTCCCCGAAGGGATAGGCGAAGGCATATTATACGCCCTCACTTCGCATATATGTAGGTGGTCTCACGTAATAGGTGGCGAGCCTATTGCTGCTTACCGGGAACTGTTATGTTCGCCAGAGCCTCGTCTGTTGATCAGCAGGTGCACCACTTGCAGGTAAGGTTGGCTTGGAGTCCTTAGGTCTTGGTAGTATCCCTATACACCTAATTACAGTAAATACTAAAAAACCACTTATTGCCCTAATGCCGCAACGGCATTATCGGCTTGAGGATGAATAGTCAGATTGATATATGGCAATTATGAGTCACATATAATAACTTAGAGAGTTCCGTACAATCTAGCAATGACGCCGCACTTGTCACAGCACCTTAAGACAAAAAATCTATTACAATTTGCACTTAATTTAAGGCATTTCTTTACGATCTACAACAACGTGTTTTACGCCCAAATGTGAAGCGTGTAACGACTCTCCCAACCTTCCAATACCGGTCACCTCTATAAATCTGTGTCGTCAATATAAGTTGTAAAATAAGGAAAAACTAAAGTCTTTATGTGCTTATAGTATGCGCAAAGTATACATTTCTGGATTAACAAATATACATTGTTTAGAACGGCTTCTGGACTACCTGAAGGGTGTAAACCCTATGCACCTACACATATGGAAACTACCGAGAAAGCCATAATTCATCATTTTAAAAAAAGTACCATAGAAACAACATTTACTACATGTATATTGTGTGCAGGTTCAATGGAAATAAAACTTATACATTTTTGGGCCATAAAAAAAATTTCGTTGATATCATAATCATCATAATAATATGTCTCTCTGTGACTGTAATCATGAATCCCTGTAGAGTAATTCAAAACGACGTCGATGCGGTAAGATTTAAATAAGTATAATAAACCGGGATTAAAACCCATTAAATATGTCCCTATCTATTGATATACATATGTACATAGATTCACACCCGTTTCGCCGAAGGTGTAGTAGGCATAGGCATACTATACGCCCACACTTCGCCAACCATATAGTCCCACGTAAAAGGTGGCGAGCCTATTGCCCCATGCCGGGATCTGCTATGTTCGCCAGAGCCTCGTCCGTTGATCGGCTCCTCAGGTCTTGGTAGGATCCCTACATATACACTTTATTGATATATGTTTTTTTATATCATAAATACTCCCTTATTAATCAATTAGGGAGTAACCAAACAAACGAATCTCTAATCTGTTGTTCTGATTTAAGAAACAATACAATTCGGGTGAGATCGTCGCCCCGAGACATCAGCTCATCTCTCTCATATACCCAACAATTACAGAACTGATATAAAAATAGAATAACATTAAACCAAAATAAGGAATCACAAATAAAACACGTAGAAAACCTACAACCTCGTATTTGCGAAAGATAAAGCAGCGTATTACCAGCTCGTTGGGAATTATACAAAAAATAGCAATTTATTGTTTTGTACGAAGGCCTGCTCGCGCCGCATTGTGCGAAGCTACATACTGATGAAATATGTCGCCATTTCATATAAAACTAAAAAGAACACATAGTTTCAACCGTTATTAATATTTTCAGGGCCTTTGAATGATACTAGTTTTATTTATTTCTGGTGTAATACTTTAGTGTAAAATAAAATGTACAAGATCATTTAATCCAAGCCCATGGAAACCAACATCGGTTTTACTAGACAAAACATTTTTAAAATAACCATAAAACATTAAAATAATAACTACTATGTAGTACTAATAACGGGCTTATAAATACTTCTTACATTAACAAACTTACTGTAAATTATAGTACATTGACATTTATTTGTAAGTAAATACGTTTGTTATATTGTCAGCGGACGTAGGGTTTTATTACATACATACATAAGCCTGTTTCTCCGATGGGGTATGCCGCTTTCTGGTTATGTTTGCCAGAGCCTCGTCCGCTAATCGGCAGGTGCACCACTTGCAGGTGAGGTTGACTTAGGCTCCTCGTATGATGGTAGAATCCCTATACACCCTTTATTAAAGTTTGTATGAAAATAAAAGTGCAGAAAAGCGCTATGTATGTATGTATGTATGTATGTATGTGTGCTATGTAGTTATGTCTCATTTTTGCAATATCTATTTATACTAGTCAATAAAATAAGATTTACGGACTAAATTCGCGGTTTATAGCACATAATATATTATCACAACGCGACGTTTTAAAAACCTTTACAGTGCTTCGTGGTCATAGAGAGGCAGACTTGGTGAAGTGTTTTATGATTAACTAGCGACCGTTAAACCTTAATAATTTAATCCGTTTTTCGTACAGCAAAAGAGGATCCCTTTTCCTCTTAAAATATAATTTAGGGAACCTCTGCTTTACACACTTTACATCTGACTATATTTCATAATCCTTGCTCTTTGATTAGTGGCACCTACAAATATGTTGTTTTGATGTCGTAGTAGGCGAATTAGGGAATAGGATTTCGTCTAGTGTAAATGTAGGCAAAGGGCTAACTTTGTGGTTTGGTTTTATATTGCTCGCCACAAGTGATGGATTAAAAATATCTTTTTAACAATTCCCGCGCTACTATAATTTCCCGAAAAATCGAGAAACTATTCAACACGACACGTGTTTCACCCTTACACAGGGCATCTTCAGGTAAGATAGGAGCCTCAGAAAAACGATGTCTTCACGACCAACGCTGAAACGAGAATTATTTATGGCTAGCCACTTCTCACCATTAGACGCGTTTATCAAGTGATCTCTGTGCTAAAACTGAATTTTGCTGCAACTACTACTACTAAATACTCTTTTAAATATTTATAGGAAGGTTTTTACTTTACCCAAATGGGATACGATACGAAATATCGTATATACCAATTACGGGTCCTACCAAGACCTAAGGAGCCCAGGCCAACCTCACCTGCAAGTAGTGCACCTGCCGATCAACAGACGAGGCTCTAAGGAGCATAAACATTCCCGGTATGCGGCAATAGGCTCGCCACCTATTTACGTGGGACCAACATATAACTGGCAAACTGTGGGCGTATAATATGCTTCTGCTTACCCCTTCGGGGAAACAGGCGTGAATGTATGTTACGTATGTATGTACTATTCATAGTACATTTTAAAGATTTGCAGTAAATCTAGAAACTATTTTTAGTATCGCCATTCTCATTTTACAGCTATTACCTATTCTTATATCTATTTTATAGGAATTCATAAAATTATTTATGTAGTTGCTTCGTGAAGACATATGTTTATGTAAGCATTAAAGCTGACTAATAATATCATTTAATAACGCAATCAATTAATGTATTGATGTAGATAGTACAAGAGTAGTAGGCACCTCAACAATAAGAGGAACACGTAACGTCAACGTTATTAAAATTAAAGTCTACAAGAATCTGAACCGTTCTATAAAACTTCCATTGAATCCCTCTTATTTCGACACCAAAATTATAAATTTTCTCTTGAAGTAATATACTCACTCGATTAGAGTATTTGCTAGTGACAAGTAATTGAATAATTCAAGTTATTTACAATAATGTGCAAATTTGCACCAGTTATGTACAGCAGAGTTTACAGAGGTCAGTCCTTGGATGGGTGACCGTTTGTGTGGCATTTGGTCCCGGTTATCACTAAATGTGGTAGTCGTTAAGCCGTGTTAGAGGCCTAATGGATGGCTTGAAAAATTCTAACAGCAGGACGCATTACACCTGCCTCCGCCAATCCGCACTGGGTCAGCGTGGTGGAGTATGACCCAATACCCTCACACCTTGATATGTGAGAGGAGGCTTGTGTTTAGTAGTGGGACGTTAAAGGGCTGTGATGATGATTATGACACAGCCGCGATGTGTTTTTTTCCCGTTGGCGCTAAAACTCCAAAAGCATCCTTAAAGCGGTATAAAACGGTATATAAGTTGCAGGTAGATTGAGGCGAGCCATCTGCCGCCCACAGGGAACTTAAATGTTTACCAGAACCTTTTAGAGTTCATTCATGGGCAAGTGCACCGCTTGCAGGTGAGGTTGGCTTCGTTTCCCAATATCTTGAAAGGACACCAGAATTTTGTAAACCGCTTTTAAGACCTGCAACATGGCTTAATGACTACCACATATAATATATTGTAATATTATTATGATCCTATCAGTGGGGACCTATAATTGTTTAACAAGCTGTTGGTCCTCTTAAAATATAATATTTTATTCTCTTTTTAATTTAGTTGATTAAATAAAATGTAATAAGTTCTACAATAATTTAATTAAATGTTTTTAATTAATTTGTTGTTGTGTTTGAGTTAACTCTGTAATCCTTCATGACAATTGAATAAATATATAAAATAAAATAAATTGAAAACCGGGATAGCGGCTTAACGTGCCTTCTGATCGATATTAAATTCCACAGAATTAGTCAATCGGTCAAGGACTGACCAGAGGTCTGCTTGACTTCAGAGATTGTGGCCGATCACTTAGTACCACTGAGCTTATTAGATGTTTAAGATGAGCTTGAGATTATTAAGCTTCTTTATATTTTAATACCAAAAAAATATGATCAGCTTCTTTAAGAGTTTATTTTTGTTAACCAATACAATAATTACAATAAGTCTGAAACATAGACATAAAAAACATCAATTCGTAATAAGTAATTTCCTATATTGTGGTTTTAATGAGAACATTGTTACGATGACTTTAATGACAGAAAGATAATGTTTATCGTCGTATAAAAGAAAATCTGAGCCGTAGATTTACTGTCTTTATATTTTTACTTCTACGGCGGCGTCAATAAAATCAGTGTTAGAAGCATCTTACGTACCCGTGGAAGGGCCGTAGCGGTCCGTAGCCCCGTGGTTCTACGACTCGAGTCAGTGCTACGAACGCCGCGCTACGAACCGCTCAGGCCGAAATCGGGCGCGACTTTCGCACGAGTCGTTAACCACATTTTACGAACGATATAAAAAATTTACTATGTAAATCGAGATTTAGTTGCATAAGGTGGTTTTGTTATTATATTTATGGCTGGTTGTAAAATAAAGATTTTGTGGAAATGTCGCGAGATGAGTAAACTTTAAATTTAGAAGTTTTAGTTAGTTTGGAAAGTATTGCAAATAATGAGGCGGCGGCATATCGTGTTTGGTCTCTGAAGACAGCTTGATCCGATGTCTAACATGACACCAACATCGTTTGCACTCAAATTAATTTGGATGACTTCGACGTTATTTATTAGAGGTAAGTTGAAACTGTATCTGTTTGTAATTTCTATTGAATGTTGCTAATATGTCATTTTTAAAGGAAAATGTTCAATAAATTTATAATTATTGATGATCATTCTAAGTTTCATTTATTTTAAAATTGTAATTTTTACCAAATATTATTTTTGTTTTTGACTTAAGTATATTATTAGTTCGATAATTATTGGTTCAGTAAATTTAAGGTATGTTCGTATCACATCTAGTACCCTCAGGAGTAAATCTCGTATATAATTATTTAGTTACTGTATTAGAATAGGCACAGTTAGCACACAAGCATCTCATCCTATTTGAGTTCCACAAAGAGAAATACATGCTCCTGTCCAGTCGACCCTTTGATAGCTGTTTCTCAATAAACCTGAGCTTATTGTAATTCATGCCCGGGCGTAACAAATCGACAGTTAATTAAAATCTTTAGGTGTGTGGGTAGCAATAACACATTGTATGAAAGTAGTGGGGTGGTTCGAAGTGATATGTTTAAAATTTAAATTTAATGTTCAGATCTATAATGGTGGCTATAAATATAGAACACAGTTGATAGATAGAAAGCTGTGCCATGGTCCTGAAAAATTTAATTATAGTGAACTTCGTGAACCCCTCATCCCATAAATATTGTTTGTGTTTTTAATAAACTGATCAATCAATATGTCGTGTTTATATTTTTTTAAATTAATTAAATTAGAGTTTAGATGGTTCGATGCTAACATATAAAATGTATATAGTTAAAGTACGTATACGTGGTGTATTCACAATTACTACATTACTATTACTATAAATGGTCTAATATCAGTTCACTGTTTGTTAAAGTGTAAATGTTCTGGGTAATAGCATTTTTTAAAAGAATTTAGAAATTCTTGATCCACACGTCAGTAGGGAACTCAAAAACATACTTTTCATATTCTTTTTATGTAGTGATTCACATCCTCTTCTAGTAATTAATGTTATTGGTTGTTAATTCTTAGGAACAGATTAAAAAGTTAAGGTTATGATATCATAAGGTTATGTTTTTCTTTTTTTTCTTGAAACGGTGCGTGATGATTCGGTGTTTATATTTATTTTCACGTAGTTTGTCTCTAACCTGGTAATTAGTATTATACGATGCGAAACTGAGTATGTCGGTTCTTGACTTTTATGCGCATTTTCATTTTCTTTGAAGAATAACACTAGTCAACACTAGTTTTGGTGCCAAAAAACTGTATTTTTTTATTTGGTCTTCTAGCCGAGTCTAAGTCTGGAAAAATCATTTTTTTTAAATTAACACCACCTGAACACAGCAGACGTAACAGTCGTCGCAGTGAATTTTTTGTTCTTTCCATTGCATAGGCACTCCAAATCTAATACAGCTTCTTTGATCACTGACCCTTTGTCTCAAGTGTTTACAGCACATTTATAACTTAAAGTTTTGAAAAAAAGGCACTTTTATAAAAACGGTAATAGGTTTTCTCTACTTTTTAACTGTGTATTCACCGCAAACGTAACAAAACACATTTGCCTCATTTAGACAACTTCTTCGCGATGAAGATATGATGATAAAATAAATTTATTACAGAAATGTACCGATAATTTTGCAAACCGTGTGCATGAATGTACTAACTACAGCTAATATTCAAAATTGAGGGTAACTCGAAAACTACACGTAGGAAAAAAATATATTTAGTATTAGAAATGGACTCTTATCAAAAAACCATTAAAATTATCTCTGCACCAAATTACTTTTTTCATTTTGTTGACCAGTGTATTAATCATTTGAACTGGTTTATAATAATTTATAACCAGATTGCGTTCCATGACACATTTTTGGCGTCCGATATGGCGTGGTGGCGAGTATACCTGCACTCCGATTCTGAGGTCGTGAGTTCGATTCCCACACAGGACAAATCTTTGTGTGCGTAAACTTACATATTTGTTTGGGTCTGGGTGTCTTTCTATGTTTACTAAGTATGTATTTACAAAACAAAAGTATGTATGTTTATCCGTTATTAAGTAACCATAACACAAGTTCCTAATGATGCTTATCTTGAAAATAAATAATTGGTGTAATTGTTAATATATATTTATTTATGACAATCCAATCTAATAAGCTCGTACATTTTGGGGTATATTGATTGATTATAATTTACTTAACCGCTTTATCATAGTCCGACAAGTTCGGTGCTGGCATTTTCATTAAAGTTTGTTACCTTAATTTTCTTTGCTGTCTTCGCGAAACTATCTTAATTGTAATATGTTATAGTTTCTATTGAAATACTTGTCATTAAGAAAGTTGTAATTGCCATCCAGGTTCATCTTCCTTATTTCATGTCCAAAATTGAACAAATGCGTCTGTTTACAATATCTCAAGATTTTACTATTGTAGATATTTTTTATAGGAGTAAATTTTTCATGTATCTTATTTATATCAAATTTATATTCAAAATGTAGTTCTGATAAACTGTATTTTATAAAACTAGGGACCAATCTTAAAGTCTTATTGAAAATAATTAAAAGTTACCACCGGTTTTGGGTAACGAACAAGAGATACAACTGCATCGAGAACTATCTCCTTCTTTTGGAGTAATTACAATTTTGTTTATTTACTCTTGTGGTTTCGGCTTATCTTGCTTACAAGATGATACGTATTTGCACAATTTGCTGTTTTGTTTTTGAAGAGTTGTTTCATCTACTGTTACAATATTTACACCAAAGAACAATGTCAGCGTCCATGAACCAACACCGATATTTTAAGAAGTCTTAGTTTATTTGAAATAATTCTGCATATACCTGATATAGAAAATTTTTTTTAAAGGATCCTAGATTAAGAATAGATTTATCTTTTTTCTGTAAATATGTTTACATTTAGAGAATATGATATACAATACATTCTTAAGTAAAATATTAACATCGTACTAAGCGAAGGGTAAAGTTAATCGAATATTGAGCTAATTGCAATAAATCCACAAAAGATTAGACATTTCATTAAGATTAACATTTAATTTTGAATTGTACTACATTGTTACAAAATAATATTTTTAACATAAGACAAACAACTGCATCAAAATTACTGTTTAAAACGCGACCTGCCTACTGTCAGCTGTCATGTTCATTTCAGTGGAGGTATTTTAGTTTCGCATGAAATAGCTTTCTCATTACTTTGTTTTTCCTGCATCCTGAGCCAGCCACCAGTTTGTTGCTCGTAGTATAATTCTATTTGAGAATTCTGTGTACCAGGTAGTTGTGAATTATGACTATACCATTATTATCATCATCATATATGACATCCAACTTAGCTGAAAATCATGGGCTCTAATGAAATATAATCATCAATGAAAATATTTTAACCAGAAAGAGAACTTCTATATTTAAAAAAAACTTCTTTATTTAAAAGTTGATTAGATCGAAAATTATCAAAAACTCAGAAAAAAATCGTAGCATTCTTGGTTTAAAAATATGTATATAAGTTTATGTAAAAAAAAATACAAATTTGTTCTTATCTCCATTCAAAATGAAAGGAATTAATTAATTAAGTCATAAACATAAAAAGAAATCTTTATATAATTTTTAATTGTAAAATCGACGATTCTTAAAATACAAATACTATAAATCCACATAATTATAATAAAAATACAATAAAATAAATATTATCACAATACTAAAATGAATCCGTACTATCTGGTTGTGATATTCCGTAATCCAGCTTGCAGCCCACTTTCGCTTCGCAATATTGTTTTTATAAAGTAAATTAATTAAAATTGTATTCTTCCTATCTTCCAGCAGTCATTCATCACTTTACATATAAAAAAGTGAGTGGATTTAAACTGTGTTTGTGCCAGTGATCAAGGAGGATTGTTTTATCTATTGACGTCTCACTACTGAGCGCAGGCCTTTTCGGACAAAACAAGGTTTGAGTGTTTTAGGCTATACTCCACCACGCTGGCCCAGTCCGGATTAGCAAAGGTGTAGCGCCCCAGTATTTAATTTTTTTAAGCCCGGTACCGTGTTTACGACTATCACATATATATAACCAGAGCGCTTTTTCGAACTTTCCGAGGCACGAAGGCGCATTCGAAATTAAATGTCACAAAAGAGGTCACCCATCCAAGAATTGACTTCTGAGAACTCAACTTAACTTCGGTGATCGCTTCCTACTCTGTATCCGCGGAGTTACGACCGCTTTTAGTAAACAATTCTTTTGATTGGTTCTCGATTGGCCTACTGTGATCAGAAATCGTTGTATAATCCCTTATTTTAGGTATTCTGTAAGCTTTTTACACTGATAAGACGTTCATAAAAGACATTCGTATTAGACTTTAAGTATTAACAGCAAAGTTATTTGTGCAACTTGTGTTAAGATAAGAGCTCTTCGCTTGCTTCATATTCTTAATTTAGGCTTCTAAATGTATTTGAAGACTTAAATTGTTAAGCTCGTTTGTATACACGGTCTTCATCAACTTCCTATTATACACACTTATTAAATAGTATTTTTCCTAGATTTCCTGAGTTAAGTTCTGTAGGTGTGCTACATTACTAAGTGTGCAATTTCTAAAATGATGTATCAGAGAACATAAAATCATACAAAATAAAAAATAACTATAATAAAAAAATTATAAACGGTTAGTGGCAAATAGTTTTGATAACATAAGGACAGACATTTTTTTTTTAATAAGAGTATATTCTATAAACATGTAGGAATACAATGGCGAAATAATACTTTCGGACATGCATGTATCCGAGGTACAGATTAAGCTGTAAAAGTATAAGAACACTAGAACCATAAAACTTTTTTTCTTTGTCTTAGGAAATTAACGAAAATAATATTTCTAGATTTTTATTAGGATCACCTGTTTAATTTGATTTGATAATTAAATAATTTTTTTAATGTTTTGTTTTGATATGATTTATTGGTCTGGTTATATTTTATAGATTTACGACTTGCTCTTGTTTTATCGTGTTGTTTACACATATTTGTGACATTTACATAATCAATCGTGAAAGGACTGTAATTAATTTGCTGTGAATCTATTAGTGTAATTTAAAAAAATCTGCAGATTACACGAGAACTTTTATAGCTTAATCTGCATGCATATCCGAAAGTATTGTTTTGCCATTGTGTTTCCAATTCCAATATTGACAAAATTCTATTCATACCAACGTTGGTCTGAATTATTTCTAAATTGAAAATTGTATTAACATTTGCATATTTGCTTAAACACAGGCGAAACATATACGTATCAAACAATGTTACCGTCTTAATTATCATGTTTGTAGCAAATAAACGAATTTGAATTCGTGTATCCGTTAAATTTTCCATCTATATGCGTATATAATATTAGGTACCTGTGGAATGTAATTTGTTAGTAGACGGTTTCTATGTCAAAAGGACAGAATTGTTTTATCTCTACTTCTCACAGGGGTGTCACTCTACACAGACATCACTCCGTAAAGTAGAGTGATGTGTTTTCCCAGGGGCAAAAATATTTTCCATAAAAATACACTTATAGTGAGGTAGCATTAAGTAGCTCTCGTTAGGCGTTTAGTTGCCTCGGAAGTTATTTTATGGAATATTTGTTGAAGTTTGTTAGTCAGGAATAAGATGTTTGTAAATGTCAATAAATAGAATATTTTTAATCATAGATTTGCATAATATTGAGAGGATTCTACCCTCGGGTACCCTCAATGGAATAAATAGTAGTTAACGCATCAGTATAGTTAAACATGTTTTTATGCCATATGTTTTATACCTATGTGTATAGGGATCCTACCAAGACCTAAGGAGCCCAAGCCAACCTCACTTGCATGTGGTGCACCTGCCGATCAACGGACGAGGCTCTGGCGATCAACAGTGCCTAGTAAGCGGCAATAGGCTCGCCACCGATTACGTAGGACCAACTATATAGTTGGCGAAGTGTGGGCTTATAATATCCCTTTGCGTACCCCTTTGGGGAAACAGGCGTGAATGTATGTATGTATGTATGTTTTATACCTTGCCTATGCGGCCCATTTGTTGGAAAGGGGCCACCACATCCTATGAACGCTTACAAAACCTAAGTAACAACGTAGAAGTTCAAGAGTTTTATTGAAGTATATCCGTTTTATGTGGATTCGCCAAATGCCACAGTCAATATTTTAGGTGCAGTTTTTTTTCGCAATTTTTTTTTAAAAGTAACATACAAAATCGAAGAACTCAGAAAGACGTGACTATTTTCAGTTGTAGTCAACAAACTAGCATTCAAAATTTGATGATAATGCTAACATATGATAAACATACACAGCCCGCGAAAATTATAAATAAAATTTCTTTTTGAACAGGCCTCTTATTAGATTATACCTAGTGTATCTGTTTGTTATGGTTATTTATTTTTGTAAATCCTTATAAATGATTGTTCTAAAATGATGAGTAGGGTTAAAATTATAGCGTGTTTATTTAAAAAGTGAAATAAAAATTTGTAAATAATTAAGCCGATGTTTGCTTATTACAGAAAAGATTATTAAACCCGTGATTTGCTGTTAAATAAAACATATAAATTAACGTTAGCTTTGGTTCTGCTGTCTAAAATGTAGAAAGATTTTCTAAGGAAAGAACTTATAAGTAATAAGCCGTAGGTTTTGGAAAAAAGCCGATCTCATTCCATAATTATGAAGCAACTGTCCAATTTATTCCTAGGAATGTTTTTTTTATTAACGGTTATTTATTGAATAAACAAAAACACTACTTGTTTTCTTTCTCTGGTTCCGCCTGCGGCAGGATGACTTCATTTACTTTGGAAGTCAAAAAGAAATGTTTTTTTGTTCTGTATCTCAGGAAAATAAGCGCTCAGACATCCAAAGCTTCCCTCTTTGATGTTTAACTGACATATTCAAACAGCTTACTGACTTCTTGTATCAAAAGACCTTTGAAACATAATTGAGTTTCGGGTTTTTGTTGCATTTGTGTGAGAATTAAAATGAATATGGAATTTAGACACTTAATTGCCTTAAGTTCCAATTAGTTAAGCAGAATATTTATGTCAAAAGTAAATGCTTATTTTGTCAGTGGCCGTTACGGTTTTTTTATAATTTTGCTTGCTTGGCTTAAATTAGATAAAGTTTGGCATGTAGAGAGTAAATAGGCCTTTATTTATGTAGGAATATACGATAAATACCTAAGTAACAAAAATCCTCGCAGACCTACGTACGTAATTATAAATATCTGCTCATATTTACGTCTGTACGTCATAATAATAGGTTTCCTAATGTTTGTAATAGGTAAGGAGCAGTGGTCTCTGCTGTTATTGATTGTGATTAGAAATAAATTGATATTTTGTCCTACGTATTCTGTCCAATATTATACCTTCTAGCTTTACCGTTGGGGCACTGGGTCACTTTTATTTTAATGGATATTTAAACTCCCTTTTAACGACCGATATGGCGTGGGGGTCAGTATTCGTAGTTTGATTCGCATGTCCTAATCATCTCAGCCCATTACAATCCTTCTACTGAACACGGGCCTCCTCTCACAGACCAAGGTGGGAGGGTATTGGGTCATACTCCACCAAGTGGAGGCTGTGTAACGTCCTGCTGTAAGATTTTGTGACGCTGCCCGAAGAGGCCACCAACATGGCTTAACCACTACCACATATGGTGAATGAATGAATGAACACTTTTTAGTGTACACTAAAAAAAAAAAATTAGTAATAAAATCACATAAACAAATATATAGTACAATGTACAATTGCTAACAGCAATTTCTTCCAGGCAACCTTAGATGATGATTCGGTCCAACGACTTAAGGCACGTGTCTTCCGAAGCACGATAGCGCTCGATATTAAACGCCACACAATCGGTCACCCATCCTTTATGAACTCTACTCTGTTACTTTGGTTATCGTTTCCGAACACCTAGCACCGCGCTTGATTCTAACATTACATAAATATTTCTGTATTAACATGGATATTAGTATTGGTTTGGGTATTTTCTATGTATTTTCAGTACGGAGATACTCCGTACAAACTCTACTAATTTGAGGCAAGGTTGCGCTGAGACATCCTCAGATATGGAATTGTTCTCAGACATGAAAATGTCCTCAGATATGGAAATGTCCCCAGGTATGAAATTGTCCTCAGATATGGAAGTGTAGATGATTTCTGTATTAAAATGGATATTAGTCTTGGTTTGGGTATTTTCTATGTATTTTCAGTACGGAGATACTCCGTACAAACTCTACTAATTTGAGGCAAGGTTGCGCTGTGACATCCTCAGGTATGGAATTGTTCTCAGACATGAAAATGTCCTCCTCAGATATGGAAATGTCCTCAGATATGGAAGTGTCCTAAGATATGGAAATGTCCTAAGATATGGAAATGTCCTAAGATATAGAAATGTCCTAAGATATAGAAATGTCCTAAGATATAGAAATGTCCTCAGATTTTGAAATATTCTCAGATTTTGAAATGTCTTCAGATTTCAAAATCTTATAAATAAATATTAATTGAATAATTATATTATTATAACTATTGAATTGACTACCTACAGTAGCTTTTGGTAGTTACATTATACACGAAAACTCAAATAATCACAAACGAAAATAATCACTAGTATGTTATAATATTGAAATTTTGATCAACTATTCACATTAGAATTCCGTCTAATCGTCGACAGGTTCAAAGGATTTCCAAATTGACGGGGGTTTTAATTCTGTGGTGATATAAACTATGGTACGGCTATTTGACAGGGGTAAAAACCGTTTCGCTTAGGATGGCACTATCCTCATTATTTAATTTAGAATGAGGCTGGTCTTGTTGCTTTTTTGAGGCTTGAAGCTAGTGTAATTAAAGATGAAATTAGGCTTAACAGCTCTTATTGATATTTTATAACATACTTTATTCTCTTTCTTTTTCGATAAAATATATTGGGAAAGAACAAATAAAGATTTTTCTGCCTCAAAAACTGATTAAAAAGGGTCCCTAAATCGTTCCTTACATAGTTATTAAAATAAATATGAGATAGAAGTTAGTACATTCCTAAAAACGTAACTCCAACATTTAGTCGCTCTTATACTACATTACTCTGCTTCTACGTTACTCCGAATCTACGTCACTTCTACAATACGTTACTCCGACATTACGTTACTCCGAACCTACTTTACTGGGAAGTAGTATCGGTTTTCAAAGGCCAAAATAACATTGATAAATCAGGTATGAAGGTATGAAGGTATGAAGAATTTTTAACCTTCTAATTACAAGTACGCCTAAAATTTAGTACCTCCTTCTAATATTATTATTAATTATTACAATAACCGTCGTAGTATTGTTGTTCCGAAATTTTGACTCAATTTAATGATTTGTTTGGTAAACCTATATTGGTTTTTGTTACACGGGGCTTGGATTAATTATTGTTGTACATTTTGTTAACATATGTGAAAAAGATACAGGGGTGTATAGGGATCCTACCATGATCTCAGGAGCCCAAGCCAAATCTCACCTACCGATCAACGGACGAGGCTCTGACGAACATGACAGTGCCCGGCAAGCGGCAATAGGCTCGCCACCTATTATGTGGGACCAACTATATAATTGGCAAAGTGTGGGCGTCTAATATGCCTCTGCCTTCCACTTCGGGGAAACAGGCGTCAATGTATTTAAAAAAGAAATAAAATCTGATGAAAGAAATCCTGCACTGTTGTTTTGCAAATTAAAGGAATGCTACAGAGATATTTACTTATATTATGAATATGATATACTTTATAACTTTGTGAATTATAATGTGGGCCTTCTCAAAACATCCGTAAACGCGTTCTTTACAGTTTGTTGGAACCATTCTGACCCTCATCAACGGGAGAAGTCCCCTCACATTGTCACACATGCTCCCATTGTGCGACGAGTATAATAAATACGTATAAAGTGTTCATTAAAAGTATTTTTTATTAAACTTTCTATTAGACTTTCAAAAGAAACAAATTCAAAGCTTTTAATAATCTTTTCAAAAATTCATATGGCACGATAAAAAACTTATTTGTTTTATCAATCAAGTGTGATCGCTTGACATTTGCGACTTACGAGGGCATAACTTAATCCTGTAGTATCAGTCTAATACTAACGACAGGAACTGGTAAAAGAAACGAATTATTGGTGAAATCATCATCATAGCCTAGCATTTTCCCGGTTGCCCTAGACTTAAGCTTAGGGTCTAGGGTCTGCTCATTGGTTTAACCAGATTAAGCTGAAATTCAGTTATTACTTGGATCAATAGCCGTTGTCAGTATGCCAGAGTAGCACTGACTTCCTAATAAAAACTGTCGCAGATGCTTTCCGAGACACGGAGCAAACGATAATTACGCACATAGCTTTGAAAAATCATATGTACGCCACCGGCGTTTGAACCCGAGGCCCTCTGAATTTATAGACTATGGGCCTTGCCACTGGGCTATCGCCGCTCTGATCTATCGTTAAATATATAGAGGATACTATATTTTTGCCTGGAGCTCCACATAATTATCAAATCAAAACATACATTCACGCTTGTTTCCCCGTAGGGGTAGGCAGAGGCATATTTTACGCCAACATTTCGCCAATTATATAGTTGGTCCCACGTAATAGGTGGCTAGCCTATTGGCGCTTACCGGGATCTGATAAGTTCGCCAGAGCCTTGTCCGTTGATCGGCAGGCACCACTTGCAGGTGAGGTTGGCTTGGGATCCCTATACACAATATATTATATTTTGGTACTAACTATATTTAATTTTATTTTGCTAATTATCAAAGAGCGGTAATATCGATTTTCAGACCATAAACATTATAATTGCAAGAACATAATTGAAACTTGTTTCATAGACGGGGTCCTAATAATACCCTTTCTGAGAGATTGAGAGAATAGGTCCGAACTTTATCCAACTTGTTGAGAGTACATTTCCAAAACTTTTATTCCTGATAAATTGGGTCTTATTTTATTAATGATTCTGTTAAAACGTAAGACTACAGGCATTCATTTTCGGTACAGAAAAATAAAATATTCTTTGAACCGTCTAGAAAGGCCAAAAGTTCGAACATACGAATTCATACATACGAATCGCACACAAACATTTGTCCTGTGTTGGAATTCGACTTATCACTATAAGAGTGACATATATGAATATTGATCACCACCCCATATCAGTCGTCAATTAAAAAGCGTGTATTTATTTATTTAACAATTTATGCACATAAGGAACATACACAAAGATAAAAGTTATGAAAGACATGTACAACGGCACTGCATATCCCTAAAAGGAATTTCTTCCAGCAGACCGATAAAAGGAAAAAACATATACAAAGTAGACACGTGCACAAAATATGTAGCACAACAAACTAAAATAAAAAACTAAAATCAAACAAAAACATACTAAAATTAAAAAAAATAAGACAAAAAGGTACAGCTAGCAGGCAGCAAGGAAGTGTTCCTTTATTGCCTACTAAAAAATGGAAATACGAATAAGTGCGAATAATGACTGGCAACGCATTCCACAGCCTAACTGCATGCACAGAAAACGAATAGGAAAAGAAGTTATATATGACCTGCATGAGGAACCAGGCGCATGAATAAAAGAAAACCGCTCACGAAGATACGAGGCATAGGAAGTATTAAAAAGAGAATTGTACAGTAACATAGGATACGAGAGTCTCTGCGCCTTCGAATGGGAAGCCAATTCAGAGCTTTGCGTTAACTCGACACGTGATCAAACTTTCTCAAGCCATATATAAAACGAATACACGCATTTTGCAGTCTCTCGAGCTTATTTAGGAGCTCCTCCGTGGCATCTAAGTAACAGACATCCGCATAATCCAATACAGGAAAGACCAGGGCCTGCACAAGGAGTACCTTGAGGCCACAGGTAAATAACCCTGAAGACATTTCAGCGAATGAAAAGTAAAAAACACCTTGCGACTTAACTCGCTTACATGCGTCCCCCAAGATAAAGTGCTATCCATCTGAACACCAAGGTACTTAACGGTACCGGAATATGCAATAGAGGAGCCCCCCAAAAGCACAGGAGGTAACTTCTGCAGAATGTCACCTGTAGTAAAATAACGGCTACCTATTATAATAGCTTGAGATTCGACCGGATTTAAATGGAGACCATGGGCTTCTGCCCATTCACCAATGCGGCACAGGTCTGCATTCAAATATAATTATATATTTCAAAAATTGTATGGATGTTCGGGTTTTAGCCAAGAGAGTGTATAGGGATCCTACCAAGACTTAAGGATTGGGCTCCTTAGATATTGGTCTTGGCCAACCTCACCTGCAAGTGGTGCACCTTTTTTTTTATTTATTTACGTCGGTAACAAAATGCATTTACGCACTGTCTCCCGGCCAAAGGGGGACCGAGAGAGGTGTGTAGACTCACCACCGGCAGACACGACCGCCAGCAGTAATACCTACTAAAAATCTTCTGACGACGCCCGCCGCTTGTTGAGAAAGAGGCGGGGGGCCAGTACCTGGGTTGCAGCTCTGACACCCCGCCCGCGGCCAACGTCCCCCGGATCAAAACCGGGAGGACCTCCTCAGAGAGACGCAGTGTCCGCGCCCCTCCTACCTCCTTGTGCGACCATCGCGTATGTGGCCGACTTCTCGAAGGGTCCATGGTTAGACAGCAGGGACCCCCTGCCCCCGCTGCCTAAGACCTGGCGCTGCTTGACGGGCCCTCATGGCCCGCCCGCTGCGCCCTCCACAGGTCCCTCTTAGTTTCCCCCCCGGTAGTCAGTACTAAGGGCACCCAGAGTCGCCAATCTCTGGGTGTTACCTTTTCCCTGGCGCCTCCTGCGCCCTACCGGGAGGTACTCTGCCCCCCCACCCGACAAGGTGGAGACCAGTCGGGGGGCAAGTGGTGCACCTGCCGATCGACGTACGAGGCTTTGACGAATATAACAGTGCCTGGTAAGCGGCAATAAGCTCGCCACTTATTAAGTGGGACTATATAATTGGCGAAGTATGGGTGTATTTTATGCCTCTGTCTAACTATTCGGTGAAACAGGCGTGAATGTATGTATGTATCAAAAAATCTGGTTCACACAACACTTATTGCACCTTTATTACATTAATATCATAAACGTGAACGAGTTTATAACATTTAAATTTAAGCAGGTTTGGTCCGTAACACTTAATACACAGGATATAAATTGGCTTGAATTAATTCTGAATTTTGCGCAAGCCAATTTGTAACATTCACTTCTCTCGTTTCAAATCCTTTTCTTACAAGAGCCTCTTATTCAGACTCCAGTACTTCGTATGTGAAAAGATTAGTATCTTTGATACCTATTAATCCTATCTGATGATACCTTCGCTTCTTGAATATTTTTTATTCAATTTTCGCTGCATAAAGGGTTAAATTGTAATCTTTAGGTTTCGTCAGATCAAGTTACCAAACAATCTAACCTCTAAGGGTTAATCTAAATATTACAGAGGAAAGTCCATTCTTAAAACAAGAGCTTTAAGCTTATTTTACCCTGTAAACATTAACCTGGTTAACCTATAGAGGTTCGTAAAATAAACACATTGTTAATAATCTATAAAAAATATGTTTTTATATGCGGATATAGATTATATTTATATTAAGATATGGTTAAAATTACGGAATTTTAACCAGTTATTCAGAGCAAGTACATAGTTGTATAACTTATATAACAATTATAATTTATGAATGCAAACACATGCAAAAAAGCAATTCCATCGAGGTACAGTGAAGCTTCTATATAGGCACTTGCGCGGTAAATATTTTTCAATGTAATAACATTTTTAATATTCAGTATAATCCGAGCGCGTATACTTCAGGTTTGTAACTAAAGGTTCTCCTGTCGGCAATAAATGTGTATTAATAATGGTTATAAACTTACTGCATGCACAAATTTATTCATATCACGTTGTTTACAAAAACCATGACTGAGAACTAAACAGTGATACTAATAAAACATTTTAATTAAAAGTATGTATTTAATATCCAATTCTGGGAATATCACAAAGCGCTTCTAGCCCCAAACCTAATATATATATATATATATTGCTTGCATGCTAGATAGCGGACTTTGTTGTAAATATTTACTTATATTACATACCTATGAGTAAATTTTCATGATTAAATTGGTCATGCAAATAAATTGAACCTACGACCTCAAGACCAATTCTTTATATTAACCTCAACGCAATGTTAATCGTCACACGTGAATTTTTACATGAAGGTTCTTTACTCATATCCTATTTCGAGACAGCTTTCTAGATCTGTTAATGAAACCGTTCTTTATATCGAATAAAATAGAACAGAATTCGATCATCATCATATCAGCCTTATAGAGTACACTGCTGAACATTAGCCTCCCCAATAGATGACATTCTAATAGAGGCATTTGCCGATAATCACCATGCTATGCAGGCGAGTTGGTAATTGCAGTTCAAGCCAGTATGCAGGATGACGCTGCTGCTAGAAGAAAAAACTTGATACATAATATACAAAACATAGTAAAAAAATTCAAAATAACTTAACCTAAGACAATTTGCACCAAATAGGCCTCTGCTAAGTATGAGCCGGGACAAATAGTGGCACGGCTCATACTCAGTGATTTTCAGCAGATGCTGAATTGACCCATAAGAGGTGCTTACTCGTAATCCTACCTCAAGAAAGTTCTGTCGACCGGTCAAAGGACAGTTTCTCTGCCAGTTCATAAACAAATTCCGATTATTTGGTTAAGTATTATAAAGGCAACATTATTTTATTACAATAACTAGTGGCAATCCGCGACTTCGCCCGCGTGACCTACATATAGAACTTCGTCTTGAATCACTCAATCTATTAAAAAAACCGCATCAAAATCCGTTTCGTAGTATAAAAGTTGTAAGCATATATAAAATAATATAATAATAATAATATTTTCTGACAAATACACCAATTATTTAGTTCCAAGATAAGTATCATTAAGAACTTGTGTTATGGATACTAAATAACGGATCAACATACATAAATACTTTTTTTTTTGTAAATACATACTTAATATGCATAGGAAAACACCCAGACCAGAACAAATATTCATGTTTATGCACACTAAGAATTGTCCTGCGTGGGAATCGAACCCACGACCTAGGAGTTGAGAGAGGGTATTCTCGCCACCACGCCATTACGTCGTCAATTATTCGGTTAAGTATGTATATAGGCCACATTATTTTATTACATATATAAAACCGCATCAAAATACGTTGCGTAGTTTAAAAGTTCTAAGCATATAAAAGGAAATCAGAGAAGGCGACTTTGTTTTATACTATGTAGTGACGTAACAAACGCATTTTTTCATAATCTTATTGAGATTCAAAACATGAAGCTACATATAAATTTGAGTAATAGCTTTAGAGTGTATGCAGCGGAGTTGGTTCCTCCCATTTAGGGGTGGAAATAAAATATTCATTGCACGTGAATTTATTTGTAATATTATGTCAGTGATAAGCCTTTATAAACGTAGTATGAATTTATGCCCACTTTATTAAGATATAAGCTGTATGAAAATGGTATTGGAAAAATTGCCAAATCTTGTATCAATTTGGAATTTCAATGAGTTCAATGCGACTGTGCAGAATACCAGGCCTAGCCTGCTGCGTATTATTATTATATTGAGCACTTTGTTGGTGATCTGATCACATGATCACAGAACGAGCGCAATTATTCCTATTATATGTAACTGTGTATTATTGTTGCATTTGTGTAGGTACAAATAAATTCTTTATTTCAGTCATCATTATCATATCCTAGCATTATCCCGGTTGCCTTTTCTTAAAAGACTTTTCGAAGTTTAATCATAGAATGATGTTTCATTAGGATTGCGGAGGTCAGACGGCAGTCGCTTCATGTAATAACTGAAATTCAGCCAAATCTGGTTAAACCAGTGAGCAGACTCTGGGCCCTAAGCTTCAGTATAGGGCAACCAGGATAACGTAGGATTTGATGATGACCTATAAACTGAAATGATATCTATATTATTATAATAAATATGTTGCTAAACATAAAATTTGTCCTGTGTAGGAATTGAACCCACGACCTATGGATCAAAAAGCAGGTACACTGCCACTATGCCATATTGGTGGTTTGATATAAAAAGTTTTGAGTTAATAAGCATTCGAAAAATTTTACTTTAAGAACATCGCTTTTTACACAAGCGTTCTTAAACTCAAACAGAATTAGCACCCGATAAAATAGAGCACTGAAAGTTAAAAGAGGCTATTTATAGAAAACGATAAACAGCTTATCACCTTGACACGAAGAAGTTGGATAGTTTACACTGTGTTATAAACTTATAAGTGGTTTCATCAGTCTTTTTCTCGGTTGGACGGAAGTTTCTTTACCACAAGCTGTCCTCTAGCTAGACAGAGCCAGATATTTCAAAGAAGAAAATGTTTGTACTTTCTATCACTTAAACTTTTTTGCAATCCGATATGATATACATACTTGTAATATTTATACATTTTTATTATTGTAATTTATAGAGTAATTTTTGAATGTATAGTTATGTATATGAATAAAAAAACATGATTTCACAGCCATAAAAACAATATGAAACCACACAAATTCATCAAAATACAAACAATAAACGGCATTTCAAAGGAATTGATAGACGACTAAGACCATTTTTATACCACATATTTCTTCTTACATTAATTTATCAATGATTATACATAATAAAGCAAATTAATAAATTTAATATAAATTTTATTTGAAAACATTTCGTAATGACATGTATTTATAAATCCTTTATCTAAGTGACATACCCAAAAAATTATTGGAAAATGCAATTTTTTTGGTGATAAAAAAAGCAGCCTGTATTTTTATACGAGCTTATGGAACGTGTGTGCTTGTGGTTTAAATGAGCTGTCGCGATTTTAATAAAAAAATAATAAAAAGAGAATTTCAAAACTTTGTCGGTTGATAACATAAAGATTTGTGATTTCCCAGTTTTAGTCTCGCAGAAACAAATTATACTAATGCTGGGCAAAATACGTAGCTCACAGTTTTGATCAGGGTGTTTTACATCCTGTAGACCAGTCCTATAAAAGATTAAGGGGATCTGTTTCGTATGTCTATTTTGCAGCTGGACGCCACACGCACCTTACACTCCCTTATGGACCTTATGAAGGATCATTCATCATTAATAAAATTTATACAATAAACAATTTGGTATGCTCACTGGCGCGTTTGATTTTGTACTGCTCTTAAATCGTCAATATGAGCAGTACACTTTAATAAGTATGTATCGTCATGTGCTGCTGGCCGTGCTAGGTATACTAGTAGATTTTTTAGGAAGTAAAACATAAAACAAATACTTTTAAATATAATTTATTTGTAGCGCATACACCTTACTAAAATTTAATTAAATTAAGATAATGTGTTTAATATTAAAACGAGACGTTGCATCGTTGTCTTATCTATCACACATAGAATTAGCATCAAATTAAACTTCATATCACACAAAATCTAAACGTACAGTCGACGGCGCGTCGGACCATACACTTTAGTTGATTTTTTATTATCTTGCATTATACGTCTTAGCTGTAATTACATACAAATGACTATAATTACATAAAAGACACTTCGAATGTGTGAACGGATGTGCCGACGACAGTACACTCACAAAACAGAAAACACAATTATATTATTACTAAATTATATAAAACTTAATTTATTTTTAACTTTTATTAAATATTATATCAAGAGTAAATAAATATCTAAAAACAAGATAACTTTACTGCTGACTAGGTATCTTGTGAACTTAGATCCGCTCGAGTGCGACGTGTGCCTACGTGTATTTACTGCGCGGGCAAGCTAACGTTGATTAATACCTACCTTGCACCACATATTCACTCAATATTCACTCAACATTACATACATTTAATAAGCATTATAAGCGTTTTTGTAAGCGCAATGTTTTGGTACCTATGGCGTTGTGTAGTTTTATGTTGCATTTAATGATATTTTTACTTTTACCAAATTGCTTCTATTCACTAATACTATCTACTTATTCTTATACCTAATAAAAATCAAAGCGTAGAATTTAAGTAACTTGTTGGGGGGCTGTCGGCGGCGCGTCGGAGTACATAAGCTTGTCCACTCCCATTGTTATCGTCATTACTAATTATCTAATACTACATCTTGTGTGCCCCGCCGTGCTGTGGATTGTACCTACCCACTTACTCATTTAACTTTATTATTATTATTATTTTTTTAATTGTTATTTTATTCTGTCATATAAAATTGTTTATTAACATTAAAATAAGTAAAACTGTTTGTCTAACACTAATATAAAATTGTTGCTCAAACCAATACTTAGATTATGTGTTATTGAAGAGCGGTGTCTCCTGACACAGGCTTATTCAAGCTTAAAAGGAGGCACCAGCTACTAGATATTCTAATGTACCAGGTTGATTATGAAATAAAGAAATTTATTATTATTATTATTATAATGTAACATTGTATTACACCTGATCTGATCACGACCATAATTTATCTATTTGTTATACATTAATGATGTATTGTATTTTTATTTTTTTGAAAAGGATGATGGAGACTGGCCTCCACGACACAGGGAATCCTAGTGTGGAGACCAGTGACATGTGTTTTAACTGTGTATTTTTTCAGAACAATAAAGCATTATTATTATTATTATTACTATTATATTTAAGCTACTTTTTGTCTCTTTCCCGTAGAGGTCACGAGCTGTGACGAGGAGTATCGACTGGTGCGGCACCTGATGCAGAGGTACGACGCGTCAGTGCGACCTGTGGAGAACTCCTCACATCCCCTGATGGTCACCTTCGGCGTCTCCTTGCACCATATCATTGACGTGGTGAGTTTTTAGAGAAGTAAAATAGGTCCGGAATTGTTCGACCCCTGATGGATGACACCTGTCTCAATAACTTGTTCTACTATAGGGCCGGTGAAAAAATTACATCTTGTATTGGAGTCAACAGGTTTGCCACTTAATCTACCAGTCACCTAACATTTGACTGATTGATGGATGGCGGATTTCTTTATTATGTAATTTGTGGAGAAGTCCTTCATCTCATAAGGTTGCCTGGAAGAAATCGCTGTAAACGACAAGACCGCCAATTGTATCGCTTTAATTTTGCAATTGTTTTCTTGTTTTATTTTTAATTTGTAGTACAATAAAGAATTTTCTATCTATCCCATGTTGGTCACCTTTAGCGGCTTTCTGGTTTACACCAAAGTTGTGGCATTTTAGAATCCACATAACAGGAAAAATGTTAACCGAATATTTCGCCCCGTTGTAAAGCGACAGGATTGAGCAGGACGCGTCTGTGGGTCAGAGTGAAGAACTTTTTATTATCTGCCGGAAACCATCAATGACTGCGCAAGAATTTTGTATGAACAATACGTAAAATCAACAAAATTCCCTTTTACTTTTAGAGCGTTTTGCAATTCAAAAGATTGTCCTAAAAAGGTTATTAGAACCAGTAAGAAAAATGTACTAACTTTTAGTATCTCAGAAAATATTCAGCAATTAAAATAATAAATAAAATAACATAACTGAATGTTGTGAAAATTGGTATAATTACTAGCGGTCACACGAAGGTCAAAGATCAGTAGTGACTATCATCAGTCAGTGATCTACTTACTTAATTTAAATAATAATAATAATGATAATAAATGTTTATTTTCTCACTACAATATACAGTTAGGAACAAACAGTTTAATTAGCGTACAAAAATTTGGACAAGTTTATATTGTAGGAGACTGGTGCCTAAGCTTTCAGGACACCAGGTTCCCACCCCTAACAATTACATTTCTTATATTATGTATTACAGCGTTACAACGTAGCATGATATCCAACATCTGTATATGAAGATATTTTAAACAAATATATATTTTTTAATTTAATAATAGGCAATGTTAGTAAAAAATGTTAGGGTGTATGAGTACGTGTGAAGGTGTGTGAAGGAATATTCAAATATTCTATTCAAAGTTAAATATAAAAATGTTCGTAATCATTACTAAAATTCTAAAGCAATATACGTTTGTTACTTCTATACATACAATCACGCCTGTTTCCCCGGAAGGGTAGGCAGAGGCAAATTATTACTTATATCAATTAATTATTTTTTGTTTCGTAATAATTAGTGAATCTTCCTATAAATAAGGCATCACTTGGTTATTCTTTTAAATAGAGCATGTCATATAATGTATTGTTATTTTATATATTGCCCATAAATTTATTATTTAATATGAAATTCTTCACTGAGTTAATCTAGGCCGATGGTACCATGCCGTCTTGCTATTTTATATTTTTCCCCATTACCTAATACCTGTGATAACTAAGGCCGGAACTGGCTAATGTGTTCGCCAAAGCACTATATAAACATTTACTAGCATTTGATATCAATATTATTCAAACATAAAAGAACTGACATCGGAGTATATTGTAAAGTTCGGTCATTGTTTCCTAGCATCCGTTGCGCCGCCAGCAACTACTAACTGTAGAGCCCTCATTTGAAACTAATCAACTAGTTTATTTTAACAAGACCGTAAACACTATAGTTATACCAACTTATATATTCTTAATTCGAAACTCTCTGTCTGTTACCAGAAAACCCCGTATATGATTTTATATGGAGGGATAAAAAAAGAGAGGAATTTTATCTGGAGAATTAATAATTTCTCGAGGGATACAAAACTCATCATCATTACTTAATTGAATATGTGAATTTGATGATTTCTATGAACCGCGATATATTGTTGGTCATTTCCCGGAGTCCCGCTCAAAAGCTCGTTTATAACTATTTTTATGCTCATTAAATTAATATTTGATAAATTACCTAACAGAAAAATTTGTTACTAAACAGTTTTGTTTTTCGCTGTCAATAGTAACATGGGTAATTATAATACTCCTATGTTAAATAATCTTCATTGGAATTATGATTATTCCCCGCAAACATCTTATTTAATTTTGTCGCAACATATCCGAACATTCCTACTATAAATGTATAATATACCAATCCGCTATTGCTGCGTATTAAGTACATTACGTCTCGAATGTCGACGCTCAGCCGCCATTTGGTATAACATTATTGAATCGCGAGTTGGATTTATAGTATTATTCCAGCGTTTTTGGGTTAAGTTAAACTTACTTACCCTATTCGATATTGAATTCCAAACTTTGTAAGCATAAAACTTTTTACAAATAAGTTCAATGTCACAAAGGAAAACCGAATTTACATCGGTTGGTTTATAACAATGAGCGTGGCGTCGTTTTTCAATTTGCCATGTTTGATTTAGTTAAAGATTTTCTGAGTTTACTCATTATGGAAGTTTAATTTGTTTTGTAACAGTGTTAGTCGAATAAATAGGTCTTGTATATATGTGATCGTGGTGTAGGATATGGTTGGTGGAAACGATCGTAGAATTAACAATGAATACTAAGTTCTTAAATTTTGAATTCTTTGCATTACTTTGTAGCTACTTATTACGGATAGGCGGAAGTTTTTTGTATTTTAGACTATTTTGTGTTGTTGTACACTTTCTTTTTGTGAACTTATAAAATATTATTTATATTAAAATTTCATTACTTTGTAAATAAATAAATATTTCAGACACTCACACCAATTATTTAGTTCCAAGATAAGTATCATTAAGAACTTGTGTTATGGATACTAAATAACGGATAAACATACATAAATACTTTTTTTTTTTTTGGTAAATACATACTTAATATACATAGAAAAACACCCAGACCAGAACAAATATTTATATTTATACACACAAATATTTGTCCTGTGTGGGAATCGAACCCACGACCTCAAGAGTGGAATGCGGGTATACTCGCCATCACGCCATATCGGTCGTTATCGGTCGTCGCCATATTGTAGGATATTTCTTTTAGGAGTACCTACATTGTTACGGCTAAGATATATACATCGCAGAACAAGAATATAATAATTTAGCAATGCATATATTGACTATCATTCTTATAAACATTGACACAATTACAAGTCACATGCCTGTTCATATTAGTATAGTGCCTTTCAAGAAAAAATGTAACTGACCCCCCCAGTCCCGCATACCTATTAATTTCGCTACCTACACCCATCAAAAATCATACTGGTATAATATAATTATGTTACGTATGTAGACAATCATTTCACAACGGCATAATTATCTATAGTTTGCCTGCTAGGGCTGTACCACTGTACAGCGCTGGTGGGCAGTGGTCCGAGACAATAACATGACATATACATGTTATATACAGGGACATACCCTTGTCACAAGTCATAGTCACAGAATTAGCAGGTGGAACCTGACCAAGTGGAACATTATTCTCTTGAACAAAATACGATAATCACAGCTAATTAAGATGTAAAAGTCTATCTTTCACACGAAAAGTTAAATCTATCTCTTTTATGTTTTAACCTAGTATTTCGTTTTAAACTATATTTAATAACTACTTATGGTTGTAAGCTGTTTGGGAGATCAAAAAATAAATAATAAAAATACAACGGTCCGAGGTACGGAACTAGCCGCAAAATAATATACCTACAACAAAATGATAAAACGTTAACCATTAGTTCCTGTTTCCTGACATTGCAGGTTCTCGTGGAAAAAGTGGCAAAGACTTTCCCTAGTAATTTATTACACTTATTTTCGTAACAAGCGAACCGGCTAGTTAGAACCCTGTCAGCCTATACGAACGAGTAGGTATAAGTACTAATCCCCTTAACTACATTTATTTTTGTCTATTTTTATTTTCAAAAACTACGGCAGCGATTTACATAGTTGTTGCTTTTGTAACATAGACTAAGTGAAATTAGAGAATCAGATAAAACTGAACTATTTAACCCATGTGTGAAAAATGTAGATCATGCGGGTAACGCTACTTTTATTTATTAATATTAGAATAATAGATATTAAGACGTTGTGTCTGACTATGGGAAACTCAGTGTCGCTCAGCGTGCAATGGATATGCTCGTATTGTAGGGACGTGCAAGAAGATTACAATTTTCCAATGGCGACTGCGACACGGCAAAAGGATGGCCTCTCACTCGATGGACCGATGATCTGGACAAGACGGCGAATGTAGGCGGATTGAGATGGCTTGACGTGGCTTATATTCAGCAGTGAACTTGCAAAGGCTGAGATGACGCTAACTTTTTAATGCTTTTATGATATTTTTACTAACTTGACTGGCAGGACAACAGACTTATAGAGTTTTAATTTCCTACTTTCGACATAAATGTATTCCGCTTCCTACTGCTCCGTCAAATCTTCATCTTGTGTACCTTACGTAAATAAGCAACTGTACTTTGATCCTTACCTCACCAATACTAAACATGACACCTATGTAAACCTTCCATTTGCGTACATTACTGCTGTTTTAGCTCCATACTGTACAACCGACTGAATAAAGAATTAAATATCTTCTCATGTACAGATAATGACTACAAACAGATTTTAATCGAAATTCTGCTTACATTATCATAAAGCCACAGAATACCTCGTGAAAATACCTCTGTTGTCTTAATTCATCCCTCACATTCAGTGACACACATTCATACATTAACATCCTGTTATTTTCTGCATTAGTAATTCATTGAAGCCATCAACACGACTAGTGAAGAAAGTAACATGAGAACATTTTATAATAGCAATGTTTTTTTGGTCTTCTTTTAATTTATCAAGGTGAGAATTAAGCATGTGGCTCATCTGAGAGAAGGTGGTTACCACAACCCACAGAACAGATATAAGTCAATAGAAGTAGCATGTTCGGAATTCAACTCGAGAACGAGTATCGCTACTCTCACACAAAGAACATTTGCTCGTAAAGATACTAAGTGACAACACATATCTAATTAAATACATACTTTATTACGTTAAGTTAAGGATTAATTTACATGACACTTTTACGTCAAGCTGAGACGTGTTATCACTGAGAAGTAACAAATCGCCTCAAATCGGTCAACTGTCATTATACGAGTGTTTTAACTGTTTTACTCTTATATGCAGTGCTTCTTATGACTTATCTCTTCTGTCCCACAACCTATGGACGCTCGCTATGTTATCACGAGCGCGTTGCTGACTCCATAATACACATAAAATGCGTTTTTTAAAGACCCTCATGTTTTAAACTTTTGGGATATCTCGCTATGGCTCAATCTAAAACCTAGCAGTACGCGGCAGAATAACGCGCATGTTTTTTTAATTAAATGTACGCGCTCCTGCCTCTTTGTAAGTTTGAGAATGAAGGCCGATCGTGGTTACATTTCTCTTTCAGCTTTATCGAAATAATAATGGAACACAACATGACCTTTCATGTGTTAATTTATAATTAAAATATGGAACTTACATATTTCCGAAGTACTTTAATATTATGTAAAAGGCTTTTTATGATTATAACCGACTAGCAACGTAACTGCTAAGGAACTATTATGATAATATGTTATTTGAGTATAATAATTAAGCCTCCCTGAAAGTTTGCCGTAAAATCATTACAAAACTCAGATTAACCAATTACGAATCTCACAATTTCGTTGTGACGGTAACATCACCTATAACTTCTTAGTTTTCAAGATATATTATTTAAGGATAAATTCGTTAAAGAAATTACATTTTCTGCTAAATTGTTACCGGGTTGATAAGAGAGTAGCTTATTTATTTAACTAATTGAAGCTGAAAATGGATGTCAAACATGTAAATGTGAAACTTTGATTGTTTAAACTTTGCATGTTTTTTCTATCAGCAAAATGCCGTCTTCTGCTAAACAAAAGCCTCTCCTAAAAAGTTCTATTGGTGCTTTTAAATATAAATTAAAAAAATATTTACGTATAACTTAATGCTGTCGATCTCTCTATTATCTTTAATAAAAATTAAAAATCTTTTCAACTCAAATCAAACTGTGTGGGTTCTATGTTATTTAATCTTAAGTTAGAAAATTTCATATGATATACATAAGTAAATGTAATTCTGCTGTAACTCACTACTTTTATTAATTTTACTACTTTAACTTTTCATTTAATTGTATTTTGTGGTTTTAAATATTTTGTTTTATTGTTAAGTTTCTGCCTTTTGTGTGGCTGTTGCACACGAAAGTTATGAGGTCTCCACGGAAGACCAGCGCTGTTGTGGCCCTCCACTTCAGCACATGCTGAGTGGAGTCCTTTTTAGGCATACTATATGTAAATTTATGTGTAAAAATTGTTTACTGATTTGAATACTGTTTATTGTTTATGTGTATTTATGTCTAAATAAATTTTATTTCATTTAATTTCATAAAAAGCGCCTTGTTTGTTTAAAGACCCTAGAGAAAAATCAGGCACTACATTGAAGACATCTTGGACGTCAGCCTAAATGAGATTAGGATGGCCCTGAAACAGCTGAAAAATAACAAGGCACCGGGTGAATACGAGATAACAGCAGATTTTCTGAGAGCGGGTGGAACACCAGTACCAAAGGTGTTCCAGAGTACGCCCTAAGAGTGAAGATGGGCAAGACGAGAATTATGTCAAAAGTCCATGGTGTTCCTACCCTAGTAACTGTTTGTGGCTCGACCCTTGAATTTATTGACGAGTAGCTGGAGCACCTGGGACGTAAAAACCCACTTTTGAGAAAGATTGACGTCGAATCCAGCTCGGTTGGTCTGCGTTTGGAAAACTGAAAAATATCTTTTCGTCTAAAATACCTCAGTGTCTCGAAACATAATTCTTTGATCAACGTGTGTTGCCAGTGATGACAAACGAGCAATGGATAGAACTTGGAGTATCCCTACGTGAAAGATTCAAGATATCTAAGAAGGAAATCCGTATGAGAATCGGAGTATCGGTCTGAACTGGAGTGAGGCGAGTTTGCAAGCTGCAATGACAGTGGGCTGAGCACATATCACGAAGAACTGACGACCGATGGGGCGTTAAGGTTCTTCAATGGCAACCGCCAACTATAGTAAAAGACGGCCTCCCACCGATGACCTGGTAAAGACGGCGAAAGGCCGGTGGGTACAGGAGACTTAGGATCGCTGAATGTGGAAAGTAGCAGTAGACGTCATATGGTTGATGATAGTGATTGTTTTTAATCAATCAATAACGGTTTGGCTTGCTAAGAAGAGTCCTCTTTTCAAGAACCTTAAAAATAAAACTCTATAAACCCGAAATTTGCCTCATATCATGTGGTCCTAACTTAACTTTTTGACCTAATGTAGTGTACCTACACGTTATTTATTTCATTCTTTATGACTTAATTATAAAGCCTACATAGAGGCTGTTTCATTGTAATAAATGTAATAAACAAAAATGTTTTATTCAATTTACAACCCATGAATATAAACAAAGAATTAAAATGGGGTTCTACGGGCGGAAGCCTGATTGGAGATGAATGGGACTTTAATAAAAATCTTTTTATGTAGAACCAAGGTTGCTTAAATAATTAAGTATGGGAAACAATTAGAATGATGTTGTCCGAAGTTACAAGCCACTAGCGGCCGCCCCGTGCTTCGTTCGCATGAATTTGAAAACAAAAGATTTGGCAAACAAACATACTCCCCCCATTTTACCCCTTTTCAAGGATTAAAAAATCAGTTAACTACATTTAAATTAATTGACATACCTAGTAATTTGGAAACCTCTGAAAGATAGGGTTGTGTAGCAGACAAAAACGCCCTTTCCCGAATTATTCAGTTTCAATTTCGTAATGTTTCCACAGAATTGTGGCAAAAAAAAGTGAATATTGATTAAAATTGTCAGACTTTTGATCCCTCATAGTCTCTGTCAAATCTTCATCATCTTGTGTACCTTACGTAAACATAAGCAACTGTACTTTGATCCTTAGCTCACCAATACTAAACTTGACACGTACGTAAACCAGTTCCATTTGTAAGCCTACATCACTGCTGTATTAGCTCTATACTGCACAACCGACTGAACAGACAATCAAAATCTATTCACGACCAGATCATAACTGATATGAAGTCACAGAAAACCTCCTGAAAAAAGCGATTTATTTTTGTTGCTTCGTTGGATTTACACACACATTCACACATATACATACATTAACAACTTGTGCCATACTCATGTACTTGTTAAAAATTGTGTCACGATTCATTGCGAACACAGTTTTAATGTTATAATAAGAACTATGTTCTGTCTGATTCAAAGAGGGATTTTTTACTGCTACTCAGCTCAACGACTGCTACATTCAGATAACATCATTTAAATTGTTTCCGATATTGAAGCAACCGTGGTTTTAAATTATAATATTTTTATGTTAGTACACGGTGTTTTTTTATGCATATGTCATACTACATATTTCCGAAAAAAAAAATCATTACAGGCACATTACCCGCACTTCACTCCTGGGTTTGATTCCCACACAGGACAAATCTTTGTGTGCATGAAAAGGTGAAATTATCTCTAATAGAGATATCTTCTAGCCAACCTTAACTGGGGTTAAAGCTGAAGTAGGCGAAGTAAAAAATAATAATACACATATTTACGCGTTTAAAATCAGTATCTATATTTCCAACAAAAATTGTTACTTTAATAAATAAGGTCTTATTTGACCTTATCAACCCGGTAACAATTTAGCAGACAATGTAATTTCTCTAAAGAGTTTTGTCTTTAAATTATATACCATCTTGAAAACAAAGAAGTTAGGTGATGTTACCGTTTCAGATCACAACGAAATTTCGACATTCAAAATTGCTTTATAAGAGGTATTTTCTTTAAACTTTTTTCATAATGATTTTACAGCAAACCTCTCATGGAGACTTAATGATTATATTCAAATTACATATTTCAATTATAAAGTTAGATAGAATCGATTATAACCTAATCGGTTATAATCATTACAAAAGCCAACGTTAATTACTGTTTAATAACTTCAAAAATATGTACTTCAGAGTTGTAATTATAAACAAACAGGTGAATTGTAATATAGTGTTCTGTTTTTATTTCTATTACGCAGAAGGAGCAGTGTAATAAATAAAACTGCTATCTGCAGAGCGTTCATTGGGTCACAGTGGCCGGTGTGCGTGTGGACTGAGTGATCTTTTCAAAAAACTCATCCAACCACAACCAAATTATAAGAGGATTTAGGAAATAATTGTGAAAACTTCATGGTAAGATAAAAAAATTGTGAAACCTAAACAAAGAAAGTTAGAACTAATTAACTGGATCACTCAATCTGGACACCTGAAGAATAAGCCATAACGCATATCCAAGAATATACAATCTATGTGTTTATGATCTGCATTTGAAATAATTGTGAAAAATTTGTGAAAGCTGCTTAACAAATTTTTGATTCGTTTCAATGCCACGTTTTCGATTTAGAACGGATTCTAAGGATCACTCAGAATGCACTATGTTCAGTTGAGTGATCTTTTAAAACACCACCTTATACTGCAAACGTATGAAACAATGTCATGTTTATTATAAATTAAACTTCTGGGAAAATTTGTGAAACAAAGATCGTGATTGAAATCTTACTGATTTAAGAGAAAATGAAAATCTTATTTTTTTCGATCGTCCGAACTGAGTGATCCTTATCTTGAACTTTATTTAATAAACCGAAACTTATAGGTAGAAGGTAGTGACATCAGAAATTGTGAAAAATGTTGCTCTAAAATCTAACGAACTGATCGTCCCCGTAAGTGGTATATTTTAAAAGATATCCAATTTTTTACAATTCTGAAGGAAAACGTTGAGTAGGGTACTGGTACTTTTTTATGTTGCCGGATTTTTTCTCGATGGGTAATCGATAAATTTTTTTCAAATTTGGGAAGCTGACGGCGTTGTGCAGTGAATTTAATGCTAGTTTTTTTAAAAATATTGCTTCGGTATAAAATTTATAAATAATAACAACATTGTGTTTCCCTTCAATGATAGCGAATAATAGTGCAATATAAGTATGTTAATCAATATTCAAACCATCAATAGTACATTTTTGTCGTCACATTAAAATTATCTTTTAAAAATGTTTTTAAATAAGAACGAGACTACGTTTTTTGAACATAAGAAATTGTAAAAATAAGGTGGCAGAGGCTGTAAACCTTTTTACTTAAGTTTTTTTAGCATTATCCTTTGTCTAATAAAATAAAAGAAAAGAGCAACATGGTATTAAAAATATTGATTGTGCCTGCAATGTTACATATATATTTGAACATTTGCTACATGATTACATTTGAAATGCTATTTTTAAGAAACAGTGCTCCAACGAATCATGTTATTCTACCAAATCAAGGCAGATTGCATTGCTGCCAATCAATATAGATATATTTTCTATGTTTGGCATTTTTAAGTAATTTTTAGTAATGAAACTAAGACATGTGATTTGTCTGATGATCAAATTTATTAGTTATGAATTTTTAAATTTGATATCCCTTGATTTGAACAGATGTGATAAAATTAAATGATGTACCAAATACGATTTATGTAAGAAACAGACGCTACAAATTATTAGGCTGTGTAGAATTTGTTCCTTCATTAAGTCCCGATAATATTGGACACTACAGAGGACATGGTCTCCATAAGAACGACGAAATAGTCTGTTTTGATGATTTGGTGGGAAAAATGTATAGCAGCAAAGAAGAAGAATCAGTTATTTTACATACTTTGTCCTACGGATATGTAACTATGAATGTTATTAGAAAAAAGTTAACATAATAAAAAGTTACTTTCTTTGATAACTTAAAAAAAATTGATTTTTTATTGTGTGTGGAATTCTTTAGTATGATAAACCTAATACAGTGTGACAATACATACCTAACTTTGCTCAAACTTGTCACTTAAAAAATGTAAGTATATGTCAAAATTATGTAGTAAATACACTCTAAAAACGTGTTTAAAACAAAACTCGGAAAACTCTCGGTACTCAAATAAACCGATATGGTCACCCTACTAAACGTTTTCCTTAAGAATTGTAAAAAATTAGATATCTTTTAAAATATACCACTTACGGGGACGATCAGTTCGTTAGATTTTAGAGCAACATTTTTCACAATTTCTGATGTCACTACCTTCTACCTATAAGTTTCGGTTTATTAAATAAAGTTCAAGATAAGGATCACTCAGTTCGGACGATCGAAAAAAATAAGATTTTCATTTTCTCTTAAATCAGTAAGATTTCAATCACGATCTTTGTTTCACAAATTTTCCCAGAAGTTTAATTTATAATAAACATGACATTGTTTCATACGTTTGCAGTATAAGGTGGTGTTTTAAAAGATCACTCAACTGAACATAGTGCATTCTGAGTGATCCTTAGAATCCGTTCTAAATCGAAAACGTGGCATTGAAACGAATCGAAAATTTGTTAAGCAGCTTTCACAAATTTTTCACAATTATTTCAAATGCAAATCATAAACACATAGATTGTATATTCTTGGATATGCGTTATGGCTTATTCTTCAGGTGTCCAGATTGAGTGATCCAGTTAATTAGTTCTAACTTTCTTTGCTTAGGTTTCACAATTTTTTTATCTTACTATGAAGTTTTCACAATTATTTCCTAAATCCTCTTATAATTTGGTTGTGGTTGGATGAGTTTTTTGAAAAGATCACTCAGTCCACACGCACACCAGTGGCCGTAGGCTTGATTGTCACCTTGTGGTATAGAAAAAGAGAATGAAAACGAGGATTAAGATAATATTTCCATTGTAAAATGTTTCTGTCTTACTTTCTTCACTAGTCGTGTTGATGTTTCCAATGAATTACTAATGCACATTGTTTTTTGTACAATTATAATCTGACAGATGTCACATAGTATAAAAAAGTCACTTTCCGTTGTCTATCTGACCCTATATATTAGGTCGGAGAAAAAGTGTTTTCGCATAACGTAGGTATAAACTTATTATAAATTTTTTTTGACTGTACTATTTGTGTCTGGCTGGTTTTGGTAACATTAAAAAGGTTCCATTATAAAGAAAAGAAAAAAATAAAAAAAAGTTGTTTCCCGCTATTTTTCATTTGTTTTTCTCTCCGTAAAAATGAGTGAATCTAATGAAGAAATTCGATACATTTTAAAATTTTATTATAAAAAAGGCAAAAATGCAAAATGCAACTCAAGCAGTGAAAAAAATTTGTGATGTTTATGGACCTGATGCAGTGTCAGTAAGAGTAGCACAAATTTGGTTCAAACGTTTTCAGTCCGGAAATTTTGATGTTAAAGATGCACCTCGCTCTGGTCGCCCTGTTACGAATAAAATGGACGCCATTTTTGAAAGAGTGGAGCAAGATCGGCATATTAGTAGTTACGATGCAGCTGAAGAACTGGGAATTGACCACAAAACAGTTTTGACCCATTTGAAGAAAGCTGGTTATACAAAAAAGCTCGATATTTGGGTGCCACACGAGCTCACTCAAAGAAACTTAATGAACCGTGTACTCATTTGCGATTCATTATTGAGACGTAATGAAACCGAGCCGTTTTTGAAGAGATTGATAACTGGCGATGAAAAGTGGATCACGTACGACAAGAACGTGCGAAAAAGGTCGTGGTCGAAAGTTGGCCAGGCTTCACAGACTGTGGCCAAACCTGGCCTAACACGAAATAAGGTAATGCTGTGTGTATGGTGGGATTGGAAGGGCATTGTTTATTATGAGCTTTTACCGCCCGGCAAAACCATCGATTCTGATCTTTACTGCCAGCAAATGATGAGATTAAAGGAAGCAGTCGAGAGAAAACGGCCGGAATTGATCAACAGGAAGGGTGTGGTCTTTCATCACGATAACGCTAGACCACACACATCTTTAGCCACTCAGCAAAAATTAAGAGATTTCGACTGGGAGGTCCTAGTGCATCCACCATATAGCCCTGACCTTGCGCCTTCAGATTTTCACCTGTTTCGGTCTCTGCAGAATTCTTTAGGTTCTGTAAGGTTGACCTCAAGAGAGGACTGCCAAAACTATTTGTCCCGTTTTTTTGATCAGAAGTCCCAAAGTTTCTACAGTAACGGGATAATGTCTCTGCCCACAAAATGGCAGAAAGTTATTCAACAAAACGGTACATATATATTGTAAATAAATGTAAATAAACTTTGAAAAAAATGTCTTGACTTTTCATACAAAAATACGAAAAGACTTTTTCCCCAACCTATTATATAGCTATTTACAAGTATGCAACTAATTTTGATGCGGTTTTTAAATAGATAGAGTGATTCAAGAGTAATGTTTATATGTAGTTCACGCGGACGATTTCGCAGGCGGCCGCTAGTTATATTATATATTTAAAAATAATGGTCCTCCTAATACACCACTACAATGCTAGAGTTTCTAAAATCCTAGTTCTAGCCCCGAAACACATATACGCTAAGCGTCGGAAGAAATTTCTGAATTAAAATACCTTACTTGCTGTTCTATGCGTAATAAATCTCTGTGAATAATTTTACGTTCCTGTGCGTGGATGAGGCGCAATAAGCCTGGCCTTACATAATACTTAATTTCAAATCTGAATATTTAAAAGGTACACTGACTTATGAAAGTAAATTTCAAACCGAGTAGGACGGGTTGGATTTGGCATCCATATGTACGTATGTACGTGAGTCGTCGTATTACGATCGGATCCTTTCGGCTGTCGAAGTGTGAGTTTAAAGCTGTGACCGGCTGGTATCACGCCTGTTTCCCCGCCTGTAGGAACAGACATATTATACGCCCACATTTTGACAATTTTTTTATTGGTCTCATGTAATAGGTGGCGAGCCTATTGGCGCTTACCGGGAACTTTTTGTTGGCCAGAGCCTGGTCCGTTGTTCAGCAGGTGCACCACTTGCAGGTTTACTTGAGCTCCTCTGATCTTGGTACGAGGGCGGCACTGAAAATTTCGGGAATCAAGGAAGTGACACAACATTACTATTTAAAAACACGCACCAAGTAACTCGAGCCGCTTTTTGCTCTTTACAGAGCGAATGCGGTATCCATCGGGAAAACAACTTTTTTACACCTAATTGTTCCTGCAAGATTATTTGTATTTGACTCATGTCAATGTCTCAAGGGGTCTGAATTTCGCGGTATGCCACATGTCGATCTTCCTCAATCAGCTTACGCACAGCATCAACGTTTTCTTGGGTGACTGCAGTTTTTGGACCTTGACGGGGATCATCTCTAAGCTTGACACGTCCACGTTGAAACTTAGCAAACCAGCGATAAATTGTGGTTTTGGATGGGGCTTCATCACCAAATGCAGAAATCATCTGGTCAATACACTGTTTTTGTGTTAAACCACTTCGAAAGTCATAATAAATCATCGCTCTTGAATTTTCTCGAGTCAATTGCACTTTCTCAACGACTAAACAAGTTTGACAAGACCTTGTGACAAGACCGAGATTCTTTTTTTTTAAATAAATAAATGGTATTCGACATTTAAAACCAAGTAGTTTTCAATTAAACAGATTTTAATATGACAGGAACAGTGGAAATATTCCATTCCCGATACTTTTAGTGCAGCCTTCATAGGACCCCTTTACACATTTATGTTAGCCGTCATGAGCCTTGTCTTTTGTTTTTAATGTGTTTGTCCCCTCTTATTTTTTGGACTGCATCGACTGCTTAGTATCTCATTATGTCTTGTTACATTAAAAAAAATTAAGAAGTTGAAACTGAAAAATCTCTGACTTCATAATCAATGACGTCGACCACACGTAAAATCGACAACACCTACAGTGTAAAAGTTGAGAATATCATACCCCTAAACAAGCGATATATTTTGAAATTTTAACATAAATTAAATTCCATAGTTTGAATTCCGTTCGCTGCCCATTTGTCGGGCAACATATGTAATAATATGAATGTCGGTAAAATTAGTTGGTTCGCGGGGATTATTTTAGTTAGTTCTGTATTGTTCTGTGTATCATTCGATGCGTGTATAATATTGCTCTTGTTAACTCAGAACCGACTTATTGCAGTAGAATTCAGTAGATTAATAAGTTAGTTGCCACATATAAACGTTTTACTTTTTCAAGCGAATGTTATAGCTGGAATGGAAGTGAAATTTGCTAAAACGATATAATGAATCTATTTTGAACAGTTATTGTAAACCACTCCCAGCTGCCATATATGATAGACGTGAGAATAATTAGGTATGCTACTTTTTTAAAAGTGACCATTATCCCGAAACGGGACATTCACCGTGACATTAGCCCCAGTGAATCCGTGATATAAATAAAAACATCATGCAGGCATACTTTGCAGAAGACACATACTGCAAGGATCGAACTTCTATCTCAGAAGAGAGGGATGTGAAGGCACCATATAGACCAAATTATTATTGTAATAGGCCAACAATGCGTAACAAACAAATCAAGCAAGACAGACTCCACTTTTCTGGGTTTTTTCCATGTTTAGGCGAACAATTGTTGCTTGTTTTAACAGTATATAAATAACAATATTGATAAAGATGATCACGCTATTTGATTAAGGATTTTTAATAGTAGAACAACTATTAAGGCGATATTTCCTGGCCTCGGCGCCGGTTTGTAGGTAGAACGAGATTTTCGCATCACGTCTCGTTTTAATCCCGCGCGCATACCCGAAGACGGGCAATGAAAACTTGTTGCAATATTGCTTAGACCCACTATTACTTTCTTTACATGCAACTTGGCAGCTTTTCACTCTTCGGGTTACCGTTGAGATGAATGTTCTGATTGAAATGGTATCTATCTACTTAAATTTGAATAAAATATGGGCACCCGTTTAGAAATTGCGGTTGTGAATATTATAATTCACTGTGTCGTTTTTTTATATGAAAATCTATCTAGCCATAAGGCAAGAATCATATCTCCGTTACTTTAACTTCAAAGAAGATTTTTTGAAATCCTTATTTACTTAATAATTGTTTTGTAAGCTGCATGAAATTACTTAAAATGTAAGGTACTATGTAACATTACTTGTTTATGGGCACTTTTATTAAATAGAGATCGAACTTGACGAGTCTCGATTATTTTCCACTCAACCTGTACTGAATCGGCGGGTTAATATAAAGTTATCTTGACATTTATAAGTGCTCCATTGAAGTTTCAATTCAATGACGAAAAGAGCTGAGTGGATTAAATTCATGCATATATAAAAGAGAATGAATAAATTTCAATTAAGCAATTAACTATTGAACATCCCTAATTTTTAAATAATAATAAAGCGAAATATGTGCTGCTGCACATCCTGCCTGATAATAATGGGAAATTATTTTCTGGTTCCGATTTTTTGTTTAGTAATCATATTGTATTGCTGAATTTATATTTAAGTTGGCAGCGAAACATCTTCAAAAAAGATTACATCTACAATCAGGCTTTAATTTTTATTCGCAGTTTGCGTGAAATGAGTTTGTGAGGAAATTCATCTGCAGCAGATGCGGAGTGAAGTCAGTGTAATTGTTTTAAACATTAGTTTAAAACAGTCGGTACCTCGGCATATCGTGGCGTACTACGTTCCATTGTGAGGTCGTAATATGCTGAGCGGCTAGCAAGAAACAAAACGTTATAATTATGGAAAATGGAGATTCTTATTCGCCATTTCTATGATTAATGTTGTTGACACTTTGTTTAGGTTTAAATTTTTAGTTTTAAATGTGATATTATATACAAATTATTAAGGTATTATTTAATTATATGAAATACGATAAAGGAGTCGAGTAGGTAAATCTCATTAACATATCTTGTTTTTATTGTTTCGTAATTTTTAATTTGTAATAATTTCGTTTATGTCTATTATTTTTTAAAATAACTATTGTTAAAGAACTTACCGTCCTCAATTGCTGTGCCGTTGCAGTTCGTCACATGTAGACCTATTATATTTACCATCTATTTATCATGTTATGTGACACGCAATAAATGATAATATGTGAAAATATAAAACCCAATTGCATTATTTCCTGTCGTTGCTCTAATCAGTTGTTACAGAAATCATAAGCCGCATTAAGTCATAATCGTTCTGCCGTGCTTCCAGATTATCGGGGCTCGCCGCAGAATGTATTTCTTCTTTCATTCTTCTTTCATATCCCTTCTCGATTACATATTTTTTCACACACTTAGTCCATCTGTATTTCGGTCGTCCTCTTTTAATGATATATATTGATTACTTTTCTCTTTCATTATCTTTAGTCTCTTATAGAAAAAAAAATCTGTTAATATCAGCAGTGACACTACTACTAGTGTAAATTTCGTCCCAAAAACCCTATAGTACGAAATAATTAAGGAACCTTCCAGCGACAGTACGGACGAAAGGAAAATTAAAGAAACTAAAATCAAATTAATACAATGAAAGTTATTATGCATAAAAAAATATTTTACACAAACTTGTTAAAAGAAGTGTCATCAGTATCGAATTAGTGTCTTGGATTCGATGATTTCGTCAATTGAACAGTTTCATAAATTACCTGACTGTAATATGTGCCTATCTACACTTAAAGAGCAGCAAATAAACACATATAGAGCCGTACTAAATCAGGCGAAATGGTCTTCATTGTGAACTGTGCCCAATGCCTATTCACAAGCCTACTGCACAATGGATGTGAATATGCAACAATGCATGCATTCACGCCACAACCGATTAAATCCACTCTATTCAAACATTTTTGTCCACTAAGTGGATCTAATTAATTTATTTCTGAAAGGAGTATGTATGTGCACAATGCTCTTTTATAAAAAGTTCATAACGCATGAACTTTGAAATGAAGCTTAGAGCATAATTAATTAATTAGTATTGGGTGTATAGGGATCCTTCCAAGATCTCAGGAGCCCAAGCCAACCTCACCTGCAAGTGGTGCACCTGCCGATCAACGGAAGAGGCTCTGGCATATATAACAGTGCCCGATATGCGGCAATAGGCTCGCCACCTATTACATGAGACCAACTATATAATTAACTATACAATTATAATTGGCGAAGTATGGGCGTATAATATGCCTCTGCCTACCCCTTCGGAAGAACAGGCGTAATTGTAAGTATGTATGTAGTATTTATTAGCTTTAAATGGTAAACATTTAAAGTCTTCTTTTTAGTTTATTCTTCTTCTTCTTCTGCATATTAGAGACATATTGTGCTTGGGCAATATTCGTTGTTATGCGGATGACAGTACGGTACATGAGCGGTACTTGGGACATCCTGCGGCAAAGCAAGCTGATATCCTGGTGCAGAGGCAAGACCTGTTTGCCAAAGTGAACCGGTCTCTCGATCGTGTCACTTAGTGGGGATCTGAAAATCTGATCGAGTTTAATGCCACCAAAACCCAGGTTTGTGCATTCTCGTTGAAGGTTAATCCCTTCCTTACTCCTCCCTCTCTTCAGAACGCTCCATTGCACATTTCGGCGGATCTCAGCATTCTCGGCATGGACATCGGCGAGGACCTAAATCCGAAATGCTACATCGAGGGTGTTATTTTAACTGCCTCCCGTAAGTTGGGTATACTCAATAAGGTGACGCGGTTTTTCACTCCCGAGCAGCGCTGTTTGTTGTACAAGACTCAAGTGCGCTCGAGTATAGAGTATTGTTCTCATCTTTGGGACGGTTCTGCTAAATACCTCCTCGACTCACTTGACAGATTGCAACGGCGAGCGGTTCGCATTATAGGAGATGCTGAGGTAACAGCCTCACTCGAGGATCTACAGCTGCGTAGAGACATTGCATCTCTCAGTGTCTTCTACCGGAACTGCTATGGCGAGTGTTCTGAGGAGCTTTTCGATCTCATCCCGCCCTCTCCTTTCCTCTCCCGAACATCCCGTGCTGGTCTTAGAAACCATCCTCTGTGCAGACTATCAGCACTCGAACCAAGAAATTTGATTTCATTATGACGTGTCACATTAAAGAAACGATACCTTTAGATAAGTACAACGTGCCCTTTTCATTATCATCTTCTGAATAAAGTAAATTCCGTTGCTAGCTTCATCAAATTCCTACAAGCCCAAAACTCTATACTTAATATCTTTATTGCTTTCCACAAACAGTTATATAATGTTATTCACGCTGTTTTATTTTTCCCTGCCGTCAGAGGAATGAGTTACATTGTATGGAAATGACATAATTGTTTGTGTTATATTTCCATGAAACATCACAAAACTCATTAATTGAGTTACTCCATCTACTCCGTTTCGTATACTGGTTCCCTTGCCACATGATACCGATGCGTAACTAAGAGCATATCTATAGTACTTATGTGTAACGTTCGTACGTAACATTTTAATTAGATTTAAGCTTAGACGTTGACAAGGTACGGCCAAAATATTTAAGCGGCTCCCATATGGTACCTGGTGGTCAACGCCTTTTCAATTAGTATGTATACGTTATTAAAAACAAAGTGTTACTTCATGTGATTATTAGATTGCTACACTATTTACTAGTGAAGAATAAATAATAAAATAAAATAGTCTACGTTCACATTTTCAATGATTTCATCAATCTCCCAGCTAGAATAAGACTTGCGCAAAGCAAGCCAGTGTTCAAACAATTGATTTTTAAGCTTTATTTCGAAAAGTCATCGTTGGTTTGATTCTTCTTGCTGTCATATTTTAGTATTATATGTTTATATTTTTATGTAGTTTATATATTTTATGTTAATTTATGTATGTTTATTACTAACGCACTGCCTTAAAGTTTTCTGCTAACCCTAAGGTTAACTGGCAGAGAATGCCTTATGGCATTAAGTTCGCCTTTTGTAATACTTTTAAGTGTGCAATAAATAATAATTATAATAATATTATAAAATCTTATCTTAATCAACATAGGTCAAATATAATCGATAGAGATTTCCATTAATAATCGCTTTATCGTCTAGCAGAGTGGAGGAGCACACTCCAATTTCCACTCTTTAGGATAGTGGAGTGTACTTTCAACAAACCCTTAACCAAAAATCTTGTAATATAGGTATCTAACGCAACTTTGGTCCCCTTTGCTTGATTTACGAAAAGGTTTATGTCTTTTTGTGTATGAAATGATCAACTAAATTAAAGCATTTCAGTTGAAACAAATTAAGCACGCATTACGCATATAAGATAATCTTAATTTTTTACGAAGCATATGAGTTAAAACACACACATACAATTAATGTTTTTAACTTGAATGTATTTTTTTTTTGATATGGACTCACTCAATAAGAGAAGCAAGTTTATAGTAAAGTAAGATTTACCATTTGCTTCATCAAAAGAGTCAAGGTCAAGTAGAGTTCGTCGAAGCCCTTGATCCCAGTAAAGTAGTGGAGACCTTACTAGGGGCTTCTATCCAGTTTTAGAATCAACACGGAATCGATTAGACTATTTGCCAGTGTCAAGTGCACCAATGTGCGTTTTGGTCAGTCAAGTAAATTTCGTCTCAGTCAAGTCAAAGTCCTACCTCAGTAAAGTGTTGGGAATTTACTAGAGGTTCTATGGAGTTTTGACATACATACATTCACGCCCGTTTCCCCAAAGGGGTTGGCAGAGGCATATTATACGCCCACACTTCGCCAATTATATAGTTGGTCCCACGTAATAGGTGGTGAGCCTATTGCCGCATACCGGGCACTGTTATGTTCGCCAAAGCCTCGTCCGTTGATCGACAGGTGCACCACTTGCAGGTGAGGTAGGATCCCTATTCACTCTTTTGTGTTTGAGTTTTGATGAGTTTTGACATCAACGCGAAAAATTACAATTCACTGCAATATACCACTTTCCTACATTGTGTACGTTGCCGAAGAAGTTATGTCTATAAATCCACTATATTTACACATATTAACTCGTATTTACACTAGCTTTGTAAAATAAAATACTGCCGAGATGTGTCTGTTTTGCGTTGGTGCCAAAACTCGACATATGTATCCTATAAAATAACATAATTTATGCATGCTTTATAAATTACATAATAAACAAAAGCTTGTAGCCATAAGTGTTTATCAAAGCTTATACAGTAAAGACTTTTATTTAATAACCTTTTTGTCTTAAATCTGTAAGAAAAAGATTATATCACGTTTTCCAATAATCTTTGTTGCGGAAAGGTTTTTCTTATGTAAACAACTCATCCTTTTCAGAGCTTTTTAGACAAGAATTGTTATAATTTCTCGGTTCATTTCGATGAAGAAGAAATACTTTAAGAAACTTGATGTAAAGTAATGAAGAAATCGAGGTGTTAGTTCAGAAACTATTTATCTTTTCTCTGATGGCTTGGGGTCATGAATAAATAATTAAAGGGATCAAACGCCCAACCGGACCAACTGTTTATTCATAGTTTAAATTTGAAAGTACAGTACCCGGCGGTAAATATTACACATTGGCTATCGCATTTCCGAATACAAACGAATGCTAATTTCAATGACCATCAATTATTACATAAGCAACAATTATCAAATTCGAGTTGATATCAAAAATATTGCTTGTGTTGTTTGTACTATTATTGTCAAGAGAAACCATTGCTTGTTCGCATTGAAAACCCTCCTAAGTTACCGGATTGATTTGAAAAATTATTATATCTACATAATTCGCGAATGTATTATTAATTAATTTAAATTGGAAATCCCGACAATGAAAACTATGTCAAGCGGGCGAAGCTGTGGTCAAAAGCTAGTACAAATTTATATGTTAACGACTCATTGTGGGGAAAATAAGTTACTAATAAGCTAACGCTCTAATTATTATTGTCAAAAATCAATTTGAAAGTTCAATTCGAAACTTTTTCTCGTAGCAAGCTCGCGCTCTTGTGGGACTTCTAGATTTAAGTAATAAGCCAAGCTTGAACAAATAATATAAAAAAATTTAACCAGTCTCTGTGAAAAAACTCTTTAATCCGTAGGGTGCGTCCACACCTAGTAAAAGTGCCGCGAATGTCCATCTCTCGAGCCGCTAGCGCACTGCCGCAAAAATGCATGAATTGCTCAAAAAGAATCGCACAAAACCATTTCAGTGACTGCATGCGTGATGTGGAGCATTCACGAAATGTGGACACACCCTTATTACCCGCTTAAAGTGATGCAGTCGTTTTTTACAAAACTTTTTTAATGTCGGTAGCTAAATGACATTTCAAGAGAATAAAGACGTCATTATTTAATTACACGAAAACCATTAAACTGATTCGGGTCAAACTTGGCTCACAGATAAACCATTCTCGGCATCAACACAAAGGAAACTTTTGGCATGAACTGCACACACTGAATATGTTACTCTGATTTAATGCGATTGGCCCGAAGATAACATACAGACCAAACTTGTACATCGCAATCGCAAAGCATTTCATTACTTGAATAGTAGTCCGCCACTTCATTGGTCATTCAAGTATGCAAGGGTTGGGGAATTGTTTAAAATTACCTCAAAGCATAAAGGGCTCAACGAGAAACATGGATGGTTTTAATGCAGTAAAAGTCTGATAAACTTCCAGGTCCCCCAGTTATTTAATCGTTTTCAATTTGATAATGACAATCATGCACTAAGTTTGGTTGTTTCTTATTTTTAAAAGTAAAAAAAGTATATCAGAGAGTAAATATGGTCTACCTAGTGAGGCTATTATATTTTTTCTTTTTAATAATAGCATCGTGCGTTTAGCACATTTAGTCAGTGTCAAGTAAAAGATATATTTATAATAATAAATAATATTAATTCATAGTAAATGAGAGTGAGTGGTGATAAAGATAAAAATGGTAAATGAGATTCCCCCCCCCCCCCCCAACCGCTTGAGTCCTCAGTGAAGATGTGGAAGTATACTGAGATCTCATAATTATGGTCAACTTGAGAAAATTTTAAAGGTTATGTTAAACTCTTTGTATCATTAACCAACTCGTGTACGTTTACAACCACTTAACGGTTAATAATCCAACGTTATTGCACATTAATGTGCGAAAAATCACATTACGCAGACATTACGCTTCACTTTCCCGCCAAGAAGTCCGTGAGGCTGTTTATAAATAATACATCATTATGTTATTTATATTTGCAACGATACATTAAGAAAATGATTGTTATGCCCTAACGTTACAATCGTCTAAAGACAGCGGCGAACACTTTTTATCGAAAAGGCCGCATGCTTGAGTGCCACCTTGTGTTATAAAAAGAACCTTTTATATACCAGAACCATTGTCATAACAACTCCAGACCTTATCTCCTTCAAGGAACAGTACATTAATTTGAAAGCCCAACATTTTTCGAACTTGAATACCGATCGGAGGTGTGTCTTATCTATTTTCTGAAGTCAAGACTTTTATCTCTCTTATTTTCTACATTTATCTACAAGTAAATAAAACTTAAATGTTTGCCCTGTTTAATAAACGTTCCAGTTGACAGTTTTTCATAGATGTAAGATATTTGTTACGATGACAAGTGCTGTTTAATAAACTTTACAATTATGTAAGAATTTTACATATGAAAATCTACAATTTTTCAGGTATTAAACGTTTACAGGTATAGACAACATACATACATACACGGGGTAGGTTGAACGCTTGAAAGATTTCAATAAAAAATTCTATCTACAATTTTATCTACTAAGTTAGAATTTATGTAAAGGACAATTTGTAATGTTAATTAAGTAAGGCCTTGAGTTTAATATCAAATTTTGATTTTTTTGAAATGCATCTTTTACTTATAAAATAGCTGATGTCCGAAACAACTGGGTCGATTAGAACTGGGTTTTATAAGACAGTGTTTTTATTTATAATCTATGTAACATAGATAGATGTTGTTTATACTACCTTAATCCACATTATGGTTTTGTACCAAGTAATTCCATAATTCAATTTCAATTCCTACTAATTCAATTTTGGAGTACCTAAATTGATATAAATCTGAAAATCGACTTGCAGAAAAAAGTTCCTATGTCGATTCGGGGAACTTTTTCGTGAGTAATCGAATAACTTTTCTTAATCGATTCCGATTGTTTACCGAAGAGGGTTCAGTGAATCGCGGTTCCTTTGAGCATTTATGTCGAGCTTCTACAATTTTGGGTTGAAACTTTTTCTAATGGGTTCATACTTTAAGGATTTGCGTGCAGTTATATTAAAATTTTATTGCGGCCATGTTCGACACACGGTTTCATATATTTCCGTCGCATGAGCGACTTATAATGGCTTAACTTTAAGGCCCTTCAAAATTAACAATGTTACATTCTTGAACAAATTAAGTTGGAATTTAAAGATTTGTATATTGATACAGCTTTTTTATGACAGGGAAATAGTATGTGGACTAAAACATGGATAAGAAAGACAGAAGAAAAACAATGACGCGCACACAAGAAAATTCTCGCTGACTGTTTTTGCTATACTCATCTAAAAATGGCATACACATTTATTGGTTTCTGTTAAATTTGAAATTGTGAGTGTGTTTTGGAACAATATTTTTGTACACAACCGCTATTGTAATTGCTTTTGTTGTTCATTTAAAATGTTAATTAATAGATGTAGACATAAATGAGATGGAGAATACGTCGTGATGTTGTGTTGGACAGATATTGTTAGACTGGCGCGGTGCTACCTTACCTGGTACCAATGTATATAATTAAAAAAAAAATACTAAAGCATATAAAGAAAATAATATAATGTAGTTATAGCTTTAAGTATTGTTTTTTTAAATTACTATGAATATCGTCAATATGCTATTATCTTAAAACGAGCAAAACTTAAAGTCCATATTTACATAATATTCTTTTTGCCGAGTCGGAACAGGGGCGATAATGTGGGCTCAGACCTTTAGCGTTTGTTTGATACACTACAAAACTTTGATTTAAATGCCGAGTATATCCTAATGAAACAATTTGAAACAGCACTGTACTGTAAATGCTTATTTGTTATAATGCAGGAAGAAAAGGACCAGTTGCTGACAACGAACTGCTGGATCACCCAGGTGTGGACGGACTATCACCTCAGGTGGAACACTAGCGATTTCGACGGCATTGACGTTATCAGAATACCCTTCGAAAGAGTTTGGAAACCAGACATCATTCTCTACAATAAGTAAGTCAGAGTTGAGTATTTATTTTGAGCTTACGATATAATATATATTATATGTCATTGACATAAAATAGCCAATCCGCCCTGGGTCCGCATGGTAGAGCATGGCCTGAATCCCTCTCAACGGTGCCCAGTAATACTCGTTGAGAGGCTGAGCATCATCATCAGCCTTATGAACCCACTGCTGAGCATAAGCCTCCCCAATAGATTACATTATGTTGTGGGTATCTGCCCATAATCACAACGCGGGTTGATGATCGCAGTTTAGGCCAGTACGCAGGATGACGCTGCTGCCCATCATCCGGTATGATATCTCTTCGTCCACTCTTACGACTCCCCGTGAGATGAGAGGGGGTGGCACTATTCTTGGCTTGTACTACACGGCACATATGACATGAAATTGTGTTAACTAAACATTAGTTACTTTTGTTTGTAATGTAGTAAATATAGTATTCGTTATTGGTATGTGATCTGACACGGCATAAAAACTAGTAGCATAGTATATAAAGAGATAAATAGCTCTTTCAACTTTGTGATTCTTGCCAAACTCTTATCCACTCAAGCTCCCGCCCGCGTAAGTATTAAGTTATCTTGACATTCATAAGTGGTTCACGGGAGTCAAAATTGAATAAATCATCTTTCAATCCGTTTCGTTCTGTGGTTCCGTTCCATTTCTTTTCGCTTCATTCCATTCCATTTTATTTACTTTTATATCCGTATTGTCGATAAAATACCTGTGTATTTGTCCATGATTTTTAGGTTTAGCAACCATAATGGGCTTGTCTAGTCAAAATCTATATGTAAATAATAAAATTATAACGACATAGAATTTTACACACATTCATCTTACACACTTCGATGTAAGTGTTCGCGATTTTATGATGAGAATGTCAGCAAAAGTGCGGCAGGCTATTGGGAATTAAAATACTTAGATGTGCAGCAAAATTGAAATTCGTCATAAAACCAAAAAGATCATAAAATTGTAACGACTGAGAGACTGTCACATTATGTTTGTTATGGATGTCGGTACACTTGCATTAAGGTTTCAGCCGAGAGCCAATATTTATACATTTATTTCTAGAAGTTTCTGCCTCTGCCTATCCCTTCGGAGAACAGGCGCATTGGTTGTATGTAGTATTTTTATATAGATAATGTATTAATGTTTGTAATGAATAGGCTAAAATACTTATAAACAGATTTTAGAAAATCTTCCACTGACTAAAAGCAACATTATTTCGGTGTTATATATATGTTAGTAACAATATTAAAAAATTTTAAGTTCGGGATTTATATGAAAAGTCCATGTGAGAATTAAAATATTACTCATGTATGTACGGCAGGAGTTATTGTAAGATTTCATAAATGTCAAGTCGAAAGTCAAAATTTTATATTCAAAAAGCTCTTATGAACGTCAACTAAAAAACGAACGCGCCATTCACTGCGGGAGCTTGACCGTAGAAGAATCGGTATAGGTTAAACATAGGAAGCTAAATGGACACTTTATTGTTTTAACAATTAACTTATTCCTCAGTGCCGATCCGAATTACCGTTCTGCGGTGATCAACACCAACGTGATCGTGCGGCACACAGGCGAGGTGACCTGGCTGAGTCACGGCATCTACGTCTCCGTGTGCGACATCAACGTAGAACAGTTCCCGTTCGACGTCCAGCTATGCACTATGAAGTGGGCTTCCTGGACCTACGACGGCTTTCAGGTAAATCTTTAGGCGAGGTGACTTAGCTCATTCAAGTCCTTGTTTTAGTGAACAGTATCAATGTCGAATGGTTTACGTGTGTCGGCCCTCTGTGTACCGTGAAGTAGGCTTCGTGACCCTGTGAAGTTTTTTAGGTAAGTCTTTAAGAGATAAGGCTTAGCTCATTAAAGTTCTTGTTTCTATGTGCAGTATTTGCGTAGAAAGGTTTCTGAAACTCGGATTTATGTGTTTCTGTGTGCGACATTAACGTGAAGCAGTTCCCCTTTGAAGTCCAATTGCGCCAAAATAAAGAAGTCTTAGGAATTGGAGCAAAATATATCTGCAAACGAGATGAAGTGATAAATATAGGAAACAGGATATCATTATTTCAACACCGCGACGTCTGTTCTGAACACAACCTTCTCCCAAATTTCTTAATAGCCCTCCTCTGCGTCGTGCCGATAATGGCACTGATCTCTTTAATCCCGTAAGTGTTGTAGAAGGCAAGTTGTAATGAGTCCTTCAGAGGCTGGTCATCTTTTTCACTATACACTGTGCACTTTGCCCACCTGCAAATTACTTAGAAAGGCCTAAAGATATGAAAAAATAAACCAAACTGCTGTTGCCACCCGGCTCTATACTTAAAGGTAATTTATAAGGAAAGTACTTAAGAAGTTTCTAAGTTAAGACTTTTATCAAAATTAACTGTGATTTACACTCTTAAGAGGTATTATATATATTATATATATGCATTATATAAAATAGAAACACTGGTAGTACGTCTTAAACTTACGACATACTCACATTCTGTTTATTAATGTACTTGTCGAATTCTCCGTGGCTTGTGAGCTCACTGGCGTTGTTAAAATAATGTAAGAAACTTGGGAATCTAAAGTTTTAGATTGTTGCATTAAACACGTCTCCGAGATTCTGCCAACTTTCAAGCAGACTAACTTTTATACTTAACTTTTATTCATTAAAATTTACTAAATCATTATCTACCTACTTTATATGCAATAACGTTTCTTAGCTGTAAAAGCTGCTTACCTTTTGTGATCGTCTTTTCCCACGGGCACTTAAATAATGATTTGACGAAGTGTATGGTATAATATAAGAGTATATCATACACTTCGACAAATGAGGGTTGTATAGGGATCCTACCAAGACCTAAGAAGCCCAATCAAACCTCACCTGCAAGTGGTGCACCTTACGATCAACGGACGAGGCTCTGGCGAACATAACAGTGCCCGGCAAGCAGCAATAGGCTCACCTTACGTTACCACGCCACATTACGTGGGGTTATATGATTGGTGAAGTGTGGGCGTATTATGCCTCTGCCTCTCAGAGTACAATATTAACTTTGTAAAATCATCCTGTCTTGTTATAATACTATAATTATGTTATTAGCGTTTGAAAACACAAATTTTAACAAATCATTGTTGCATAGACGACGGATGTGGCGCGGTGGCGAGTATACCGTGTGTTCGGTTCCCACACAGGATAAATCTTTGTGTACATGAAAATGAATATTTGTGTTTTGAATAGGTATTAAGTTTGCATTAAAAGTTTAAAAAAAATTATGGATATTTATCCGTTATTTAGTATCCATAACACAAGTTCTTAATATGACTTTTCTTATATTATTTGTTATTGTTGTTAGGTCAGAAACGATTACCGCAGCTAAGCAGCCTTCACAGAGGCCAGGTCTTAGCAGTTGTAAAGCCAATTTGGAGGCCCAATTTAGCGGCGTGATGATAACCATCAGAAGTATTCCTCATATCTGTCTGGTCCAGCATGTCCCCATTAATACTATGTATCTTGCCTTGGTTTTTGAACTTCTTTTCATAATCATCTCAGGTTTTAACCACAGAGGTTTGTGTGTAGTGGATATTTATTCTCCGCACACATAACAAATACTCGTTTATTAATTTATTAGTGGATACTAAAGTAAACTGTTATTATATTTAAAACAATATTAATAACTATAACTATACCTATTAACCCTATAACTAACTATTTTACCTACGGAAAATTTAATGCAAAGAAAATATTTTCATGTTGTCATTATTAGCAAAAAAAAAGTTATATTAGCAGACACTGGGTCAGAATTACCATAATATAAAGGTTTCACACGAAATTTGAATTATCATATTATTCCAAGACTGTTTCTGATCGTATAACCGTGTTAAGCGCCAAAGTTAGTGGGTTCAATACTTACACAATACAAATAGTTTACAAAACAAAGAGATTCGATTTATATTTACTAAGTAATTTTACGGACGGTGTAGCGATAGCGATCCTTTTTTTTTTTTTGTTTTACGTCGGTAACAAAATGTGTTTACGCACTACCTTCCGGCCAAAGGGGGACCGAAAGGGTGTGTAGGACTCACCACCGGCAGACGCGACTGCCAGCAGTAATACCCACTAAAAATCTTCCGACGACGCCCGCCGCTTGTTGAGAAAAAGGCGGTAGTACCTGGGTTACAGCGTCTGACACCCCGCCTGCGGCCAACGTCCCTCGGACCAAAACCGGGAGGACCTCCTCAGAGAAGCGCAGTAGACGCGCCCCTCCTACCTCTTTGTGCGACCATAGCGTGTGTGGCCGTCTTCTCGGAGGGTCTATGGTTAGACAGCAGGGGCCCCCTGCCTCCACTGCCTAAGACCCTCCTGGCGCTGCTTGACGGGCCCTCCTGGCCCGTTCGCTGCGCCCTCTATAGGTCCCTCTTAGTTTCTCTTAGTTTCTCGCCGGTAGTTAGTACTAAGGGCACCCAGAGTCGTCGGTCTCTGGGTGTTACCTTTTCCCGGCTTTCGGGAGGTACTCAGCCCCCCCACCACGCCAAGGTGGAGACCTGTTCGGGAGGGAGCGATAGCAATCCTACTAAGACCTGAGGAGCCCAAACCAACCTCACCTGCACGTGGTGCACCTACCGATGAACGTAGCAGGCTTAGACGAGGCGAGTCGGGGTATTTGGCCATAATACACTCTTGGCTGGGCGGGTTGGTGATCGCAGTTCAAGCCAGTACGCAGAATGACGCTGCTGCCCATGATCCGGTAGGATTTCTCTTCGTCGACTGTTACGACTCCCAGTGAGATAAGTCCTTCTCATCAGGCACTATTCTAGGCCGGTTTGACACGGCAAAGATTTATATTCTAAAGTTTTTTTCAATATTACGGTGGCATCAATAAGAATGCGTTTTCTGCTTTACGAGCAAAGCCTCTATCCGGTCTTTCCCAAGGGCAGGAACTGTAAATTACAAAAATAAAAGTACACTACACTGTAGCCGCAATTTGTAAAGTTGCTTCCATATTTTTAAGTACTCAAAACATTTTAAAGCCAACAACAAGGCATGCTTCAAACAACAAACCAATTTTACGTGGTAAACAAAAGCTGTACTCTCATTAACTAATGGAGGTACTTATAATTGAAGAAATGACTTTAACCCGCAAGCGTTTTTAACATAATACGTCGCACTGTGGTTCTTTCAGGCTTTAAAGTTTTTTTTATTTTTGTTATTTGATATTGTTTAATATACTCGTAGCAGGCTTAGGCACAATTTGTTACTCCTGATTTTGTAAACCATTTGATCCACAGTTGAGAGTACTGATAGAAATACTCTTTATTGACCAAAAAACTTAAAAACTATAGATTATAATATTGAAAAAAATATAGCTAAAAAGCCAATCTAGGCGGTCTTATGGCTAAAAGCGATCTATTCCAGACAACCCGACGCAAAGTAGAGAACAGGAAAGCAGTAGGCAAAGCACATAAAGTTTAATAAGAATAAACACTAAAACTAAAACTACGAGTATTGAGTTACATTCTACTGGATTATTTCTTGCGGCGCAAGTGGTTTCAAGTTTCATTTTTATAATATAATCTTTATCTTATTGACAATGTGTATTATGTATGTATGTATATAGTGTGGAATTTTTCTCATGTACATAGCAAAAAGTAAAGTGTATAATAGGTATTTTCATAATTAAAGGGGAGGGGGGGCTGAACTAATGAAATGTAAATTTCAAGAATTAAGATTTAGATTAAGTTCAAGAAATAAATATTTCATAGTGTTTGGATGGATTATGCTAAAATGCTGTGCCACAGTTATAATAAACGAAATAAAACACTTTTTTCGGCTCCAAAAGTGTGCTGCCGGTTTGCCATACTTTTTACTCATCTCCATTGAGGTTACAACCTTAGCTTTGCCAGTATCAAATTTAGGCCGTAACTTCTCATAGGTTTTATTGTCCGCCAGCCATTATGGCGACTCAAATAAGACGTTGGTTGGTAGCCAGAGTTATGAGTCGTTAACCCTTTCGCTAGATTTGTTGGTAGAGAGACAAAGGGGTTAATAGCGTGGGCGGGAATAATAAAAATGTTTTATCAAATGAATTTGATGAACGCTCATATTTGAAAACGTTACCAAGTTAAATTGATATCATCGGCTGTATAATTATGGCGGACTGCCGCTCTTGAATGGGGAAATCAAATAAACTCTATTTACATTCATCGCTATTATGCGATTCTCCCGAGTTCAGGAGCTTGTTTATTTTCATTCGTTTACTGATGAAGTATTATTAATACCTACCTACATTTATTTTGAAAGCCATTGTTAGGTGAAAGCGATAGCAGCGGCTGTTTTTGTCTAACGTTAATGCGGAATGTATGACCCAAATACGAGTGTCAATTATTATCATAGCTCTCTAATAAACACTGGTCTCCCTCTCACGAACCACTGAGGTATTCATAATCTACGTGGACCTAGTGGCAGAGGGATTGGCGGAGGCAGGTGTGTGGCGTCCTGCTGTGTCAAACAAGATGGAGTTTTCATCACGATTTATGTATTTGAATCGCAGCTATTATTGTTGGCATTTACTTTAAAATTATATCTAAGATAAACATCCCGAAATAATACATGTTTATTCTATGTTTGTAATTTTGAACATTGGTCGTCACTCAGCATTATCGACTGAACGGATTTCAGTGACAATTGTGACTTAAATAATTCAGATCTGAATCAAAGCAACAAATACTTTATATAGCAGTTAAAACAATATACCCACGGGAAAACCTTTTTTAGCAACATTCCAGTTTTATCTGTTAAGTTAATAATACAATTTTTGTATTCATGTTACAATTTAAATCATAAAATGTTACGTACTTTTTTAGATTCTATTATGTTAGAGTAATAACTGAATTCAGTCAAATCTGATTACATGAGTGAGCAGACGCTGGGGCATAAGCGTATGTCTTGCGGAGCCGGAATAATGCCAAGATATGATTTTGTAAAAGATTGTATTTAGATTCCACCGATTTTAATTCCATAGTTATTGCTATTTATATATTTTTTGTTTTTTAAAGTTTTTCAAACAAAAAGGATGTTTACAAAATAAATTACGAAGCTTGCCAGGAAAAGGTCTGAATAGCGAAGATTTATGGGAATCGAATGATAAAAATGGCAATCTTCATTATATCTGCAATACAAAACGTGCTCGCCACGTCGTCTCATATTTGCTATATTCTCCACTCTCATGTATTTCTCTGTATTTTTAACTTCTGACTAACATTTACAGTTCGAGAACAATAATCACAAAATGCGGTTTTTTAGATAATTAATCCGGCTCAATTTTTTTTATAGATTCCACGGGTTTTCACATTGGTCAAGTCGTTACAAACGCGCACATTCGCGGCGTGCGGGACGAGTTTTATTGCCCGTCAGTTATAAATTTTACATAAAAATAGGTTGGGGAAAAAGTCTTTTCGTATTTTTGTATGAAAAGTCAAGACATTTTTTTCAAAGTTTATTTACATTTATTTACAATATATATGTACCGTTTTGTTGAATAACTTTCTGCCATTTTGTGGGCAGAGACATTATCCCGTTACTGTAGAAACTTTGGGACTTCTGATCAAAAAAACGGGACAAATAGTTTTGGCAGTCCTCTCTTGAGGTCAACCTTACAGAACCTAAAGAATTCTGCAGAGACCGAAACAGGTGAAAATCTGAAGGCGCAAGGTCAGGGCTATATGGTGGATGCACTAGGACCTCCCAGTCGAACTCTCTTAATTTTTGCTGAGTGGCTAAAGATGTGTGTGGTCTAGCGTTATCGTGATGAAAGACCACACCCTTCCTGTTGATCAATTCCGGCCGTTTTCTCTCGACTGCTTCCTTTAATCTCATCAGTTGCTGGCAGTAAAGATCAGAATCGATGGTTTTGCCGGGCGGTAAAAGCTCATAATAAACAATGCCCTTCGAATCCCACCATACACACAGCATCACCTTATTTCGTGTTAGGCCAGGTTTGGCCACAGTCTTGTCGCAGAAGGAGGCCGCGGAGCGGGAGAGGGAGCGGGATCCGCTCTCTCTCCGGCTACGCCGTTGGCGCAGCAGGCGGGCCAGGAGGGCCCGTCAGGCAGCGCCCGGGGGGTCTTAGGCGGCGGGGGCAGGGGACCCCTTCCGTCTCGCCATAGACCCCCCCCGAAGTCGGCCAGTTACGCCATGGCCGCACATAGAGGTAGGGGGGGCGCTGCAAATTGCGCCTTCCTGAGGAGGTCTCCCCGGTTCTGATCCGGGGGACGTTGGCCGCGGGCGGGGTACCAGAAGCTACAAACTCCGGGCACTGGTGCCTCGCCCCTTTTCAACAGCGGTGGGCGTCGTCTGAAGTTTTTTAGTGGGTAGGACTGCGGTGGTCGCGTCGGCCGCAGTGAGCCCCACACCCCCTCCCGGTCTCCCCCTTTTGGCCGGGAGACAGTGCGTAAGCAGCATTTTTTTACAGACGATAATAAAAAAAAAAAAAAAAAAAGGTTTGGCCACAGTCTGTGAAGCCTGGCCAACTTTCGACCACGACCTTTTTCGCACGTTCTTGTCGTACGTGATCCACTTTTCATCGCCAGTTATCAATCTCTTCAAAAACGGCTCGGTTTCATTACGTCTCAATAATGAATCGCAAATGAGTACACGGTTCATTAAGTTTCTTTGAGTGAGCTCGTGTGGCACCCAAATATCGAGCTTTTTTGTATAACCAGCTTTCTTCAAATGGGTCAAAACTGTTTTGTGGTCAATTCCCAGTTCTTCAGCTACATCGTAACTACTAATATGCCGATCTTGCTCCACTCTTTCAAAAATGGCGTCCATTATATTCGTAACAGGGCGACCAGAGCGAGGTGCATCTTTAACATCAAAATTTCCGGACTGAAAACGTTTGAACCAAATTTGTGCTACTCTTACTGACACTGCATCAGGTCCATAAACATCACAAATTTTTTTCACTGCTTGAGTTGCATTTTTGCCTTTTTTATAATAAAATTTTAAAATGTATCGAATTTCTTCATTAGATTCACTCATTTTTACGGAGAGAAAAACAAATGAAAAATAGCGGGAAACAACTTTTTTTTATTTTTTTCTTTTCTTTATAATGGAACCTTTTTAATGTTACCAAAACCAGCCAGACACAAATAGTACAGTCAAAAAATTTTTATAATAAGTTTATACCTACGTTATGCGAAAAGACTTTTTCCCCGACCTAATATAATATATATTACATACATTATGTCAAGCCTCTTTCCCGTAGGGGTTGGTAGAGATCACATCCTTCCACTTGCTACGACCTTAGCACACACTTTTAGCTTCATTCAGACTCATTAACCTCCTCATACAATATATATTAGTACATAAAAACGCATACATGTATATATGTATGGCACCTCTACATGTGTCGGGTCGTCACGTTCCCTATAATATGGTCCCCGCCAGTGGGGACTGGTCTGCTCATTTCTACTATTTTTAGTAGTTTAAGTACATTTGTAACTGGCTGGAGAAAAAACCAAACTTGACGATTTTCTTGCCCGTTCTTTTACGATCAAGCTCCCGCCCGCAGCGAATGGGCGCGTTAAATTTTAAATTTGTCCTTCATAAGAGCTCTATTAAGCCAAACTTGAATAAATGATTTTAAATTTTTTGAATTTATACACCGAATTTATACACCAAAAAGTCATCCATCCATTAATACATTTTATACTTTTCCTTAACAAATATTATAATAAAAATCAAAACACTGAAGTAGATTAATTATTAATTGATATGGGCGATTAAAAGTAATCAGTGCAATATAAACGAGGTATAAAACGTCGCAAATTAACATTCATGAGAATTGCCCTTGTATTGGGGTTCGAATAGAACAAGTATTAAATTTGAAATTCTCACTATAGAATGAGCATTTGGTTTAGAGCCAGTTGGCAGTACAGTTAAGTATAACTTGATATAAGTTACTTATAATGTGAGCTATGTATAATGTACTCTACTGCAGCTATCTACTCTTTACTCGATTTTAATATAATTTTACATACTAAATAAAGCCGAATTTTACCGATTTAGATCGCGTTTTATTGACTATGTACTCTTTTCACGGTTTTTAGTACTTTGCACTGATTTGTTATCATGGGGTTTGTACGTAGCACTGTAATAAATGTACAAATAATTGTTTATCCAACGAAAAATGTCTGATTAAACTAGATTTTTTCAGGCAGAATTAAATTTTTGAAACGTGAGAATTAAATAGTACTTAAACTATAAGTTACTATAACTGTGATTAAATCCGTAAAATGAATTTTATTTAGTCATAAAAAAGGAATCTTTTTTGTGAAAAATTAGTCAAAGAGCGCTATGGTTTTCTACAAGACTTACTACTAAAATGAGCCCGAAGACAGTGCCCGAAGACAGCGCCCGAAACCACTAAAGAAAATACAGGATAAGCCCTTAAAAATATACTTTAATTTTGATATTATCAATATTACCCAGTGTAAAAGTGGTAGCGGCATACCCACATAATTCTAACCAACCTATATAAAAGGCGACTGAGGAAATATAATCTGGCTTAGTCTCAAAGTGGGCAGGCCACCTCTCACCATAAGACATGTTCCATTTAGAGGTCTAATTTATCATTACAGCCATATAAAGTCCATTGCTGAACGTTGCCCTTCCCAATAGTTTATTAATTGGGAAATTGGGATAGTTGGGAATATTTGACCAAAATCACGCTGGGCAAGCGGGTTGGTGATCGTAGTTCAAGCCAGTACCCACGACGAAGCTGCTGCCCATCATCCGGTAGGATTTCTCTTCGTCGACTCTTTTGACTCCTAGTGTCGTGAGAGGAGGTGGCACTAATCTAGGCCGGTACTACACGACACTGAGGTCTCAGGTTAGAGGTCTCATTACTACATGTAAATTATATGATAACTATGGGGATCTTTTTTATATGCTTGTAGCAAGGTTTCTACTCACTTTAAATGTGCCATAGGGACGTGCAATCAAGTATGTGTAACAGTGTTATATATCCCCTCGGTATATCCCTCACATCAATCTCTCTTACCTTAGGATTTGAGAGAAGGCCTAGTAATAGAATTAGGCAGAGAAGAATTAATAAAATGAATTGTATTCTACGCATTATTATTAATCAAACATTATTCTCACGTATGCATAGGGATCCTACCCAGATCTGAAGAGCCCAAGCCAAATCCAACTGCAAGTGGTGCACCTGCCGATCAACTGACGAAGCTCTGGCAAACATAAAGTTTCCAGTATGCGGCAATAGGCTCGCCACCTATTACGTGGGGCCAAAAATATATGTGGGCGTAGAATATGCCTCTGCCTACCCTTTTGGGGAAACAGTCGTAATTTTATAATTAAAATATAATTAAAAAATATTGATATTTTCTGACAATTACACCAATTATTTAGTTCCAGCATAAGTATCATCTAAGATATGTTTCTTACCTAAGAGTCTTCTAGAAAAAAACCAGTAGGTTAAAACTCTAACTAACTCGTAATTAAAAGAAGCATTGAAAATGTCCATCTCAGTGACGAAATGCACCTGGGGTAAGCCCGGGGTAAGTTCGGAGGAAACTGAATATTGAATGAATTCAGTGCCGGTCCCAAACTCAGCAAACACCTAAGACGATTTTAAAGGAGGGAACCTCAATTTAAAAGTCAAATAACATGGGCGGTCGCGCTTACTCAATAATCTTCGGTAGGTGTGCCAATCTAGCGGTAAGTGTAGATATTTATTGTTGAGTTGTTATTCTGAGATTTATTTTCAACTTCTTCTTCTATTGTAATTTTATTATATTTAAAACAGAGACTTGTAATTTTTTGGTTCATTACAATTCATCTGTTAAGGTGCCTAATCCAACACTTAAAAACTAAATTCCTTTGGGGATCAAATATTTCATATCAAGACAGTACATTTAAAAACGCACTAAAACAGTATTTTCAATAACAAATCTTTCTATAACATTAAATAATATGTAAAAGAAAATTATTATTATTTATTTTATTGTCATGTATTGTTATGTAGTTAATTTAATTGCTTTGCGTAATTTTATATCACTTGATAACATCACAATACGTTAAAAAATGAAGTGAATACATCGCTAAACTCAAACATTTTGCATGTATTGTACCATTTATGTTATAAATTTAAGAGAATTAAGTGAATATGAATATGGAAAATCCGTTTAAATGCAAGATCGATTTAATGGTTTCGTGAATTAGTAAATATTATTTAAAAAAACCTTTTTGGGAATTGACAAGTAGGTTTGCTTTTTAATAATGCTGTCACTATTTTTTTATAACTTTATGCCTTCCTAATGATCTCCCCATACGGACTTACCTTAACAGGTGGATAATCAAACACGAGTGATATTATATGACTCGTACGTACAAATAACATTAAAAAGTAGGTTTTAGTCTCGAGCTTCCTTACACTAAATATGAAATTGTCTTTAATATATAGTCCAGTACACCTACTCAGTGCACTCAAAGCGTACAAACCAGCTCTTGTGGATTTATTGCGTTGGTCATAAAAAAGGACTTATTGCATTGACACTATATTTTAAGCCATTTTAGACACAGTCTAACGGCGACAGAAGCGATATTATTGCAGAATAACAACAATAACATTTCAGACTCGATATATCTTCCTCGCACCTGCGGCTACTGTAGCAAGAAAAATAAAAGCTTAAAGTCAAGCGTGATACAAAATCGGCTTAGGCCTTCATATGGAAGGATCTAGAACGCTTGGGATCGCGTAACGAAACAGTTGTATTTGAGAAAGGTTTGCTTAGAAAACTTTTCATACAGATAATATATCTATATCTATCTATATGAGTAGACTGATTTATTTATTTTTGATTTTGTAGCGCTCGTAGCTCTGCGGTTCTCGGTGGTCGGAAACGATCGCCGAAGTACAGCAGAGTTTACAGAGCGCTTCCGTGCTTCGGAAGGCACGTTAAGCCGTTGGTCCCGGTTATCACTAAATGTGGCGGCTTGAAAAATTCTAACAGCAGGACGCCACACACCTGCCTCCGCCAATCCGCACTGGGTCAGCGTGGTGGAGTATGACCCAATACCCTCACACCTTGATATGTGAGAGGAGGCTCGTGCTCAGTAGTGGGACGTTAATGGGCTGTGATGATGATGATGAGACTGATTTATTCCGCTGTTGAGGAATATTGCATGTTATTATAATTGTCTTCAACATTTTGTAGGAGGAAACTTCTAATAGACAACTTAGATAGTTTTGGGTAACTTTTTATATACAGACATAATAAAGATAAAACTATTGTAAAGACAAAATAATCCTAAATAAATAATTGCCTAATAGAGAGAAAATATATCATTATTTGTTATGACGTTGCGAGAACTCATATGTTAAGCTTCTCTTGAAAAATACATTGTTGTTAGTTTGGGCCAGAATTTCCATCTTAAGAAATTCCATTGTACGTGAGCCATAGTGTCCATTGTTTCTCATTTCAGTAAGCCTACCTCTCTCCAGAAGTTGATTAAGTCTCTTTATCTGATTAAAACTTCCGTAATCTGATTAGAACTTGGTGATCCATGGGTTACTTTTTATGAAAGAGTGATTTCTGTGCATTCAAGGAGCACCGTATTTCAGTATAGTATTCGTTATAAATGTTATTGACGTAATGTATTACTAAATATGCGTATTATGAAAACAAATGATTGTTTACTGCCCCCGCTGCCTAAGACCCTCCTGGGGCTGCTCGACGGACCCTCCTGGCCCGCCCGTTGCGCCCTCCACAGGTCCCTCTTAGTTTCCCCCCCGGTAGTCATTACTAAGGGCACCCAGAGTCGACAATCTCTGGGTGTTAACTTTTCCCTAGCGCCCTCTACGCCCTGCCGGGAGGTATTCAGCCCCCCCCCACGACAAGGTGAGACCAGTCGGGGGGATCTAGCTGTGGTCTGCCTCAAGGCCGTATTTCATATGTCAGGAAATCAGACTTTAAAAGTAAATAATAAATAAATATTTTCTGACAATTACACCAATTATTTAATTCTAATATAAGTATCTTTGAGACCTTGTGTTATGGATACTAAACAACGGATAAACATACATACCTATATACCTATACATAGGAAAACGCCCAGACCAGAACAAATATTCATGTTCATGCACACAAAGATTTGTCCTGTGTGGGAATCGAACCCACGACCTCTGGAGTGAAGTGTAGTTATACCGACCTCCACGCCATATCGGTCGTCAAAAGTAACACTAACAAGTCGGACTTAGTCAAAAGTTTATATCGATAGGTCGTTTAAATATTATTTGACAATATAAAAGCATTTTTCTATCAAGAGTTCACGTAATTTAAACTTAAAGAGATTATGGAAACGCAACAGACGTATTTGCATAGGATTTTTTTTATAGATATTAGTAGAATTGCACTTTATGACGATCAAAGAAATTTAAATTGATATAGGTCAATGCTGTCTTTCTATTTTGTATTTATGTTAAATGGACTTGTCTCTTGAAAATATTTATCTATCCTTGAATATCTTGTTTATCCTTTCCAATGATACAGAAAGACGAAGGAGCTTCTTTGTAAATTTTGTAAATATACATTAATTTCTTTTGACACAAACATTGATCAAGAACGGCTCGTTACCTCCGCTCCGCGGCGCATTTTCCTGCCCACCGAACAAATAGGCATACTATGGTATCAGCTATGACAGGTGCGTCAATTATGCCATTAATTAGAATATCTGGTACTACATCAGTTACCTACATAGAAATGCATTTGAAAGTGATAGAAATATTCTGATATACCACACATGTTTAAAGAAATAAATTTCTATGCCCTTTATGAAAATTCTCACAATCGATGTTCATAGGGTTGATTTTTCAATGTTCTTATAAATTTTATTCAACGTATATTGAATATATAATTATGCAAGTTGCAATATGCATTGTCATCTTTAATTCACGACTGTACTTAGTATATTTCTTTTTGGTGGTTAATTAATTTATCCGCTTGATATGCAAGGAAGAAAAAGTTTTAAGGATATATATCCAAGTGAAGTAATTATAGTGGTGATAATATTAATATTTGCTTATAAGGCCAGCTTTGAACACCTTAACAGTACTGTATGTAACTTATATAAGGTATCAAATCTGTACATGTGACAAGCAAAAATATATGAACATGAATAGCCGTTGTATCCTTAAACGTATAAATATATCAGACAGTGTCAACCACGCTGTGAAAAGCAATTCCAAAAGGGTTTTTATATTTCTCTCTCTAACTTAAAATAAATGAATCGTTAAAGCTATTGTGTGGCCAGGTAATGTCGCACAGAATAAAAGGCATAACAAGGGTATGTAGGAAAGATTTAGAGTGTATTATGAGAAATATTTTTATTTAACTCGAAATGATTACAGTTTAATATAAACAACTTCAATACAATTTTATCTTAATATAGCCAATAGTTAAATTCAGTCAAGAGTAAGCACTTTAAATTTTTATTACTATAAATTTATATACAAACAAAATTGTTGTGGTTTATTTCTTGTGATAGTTTTTTGAACCCGGTGCCATCTGATTGTTTAAGCAAACGCTCACCCAATTCGCTATGACTGCAAATTTTTATATAGCTTTAACAATTTCTTAAAAGCTTTTTTAACTCTCACTTGTAACTTAATTACAATGTAAGAAAACCTTCTACGTTAAAGCTATCTTCATTTTAGGTGTCCAAATGAGAAAATATATTGATTATAATCCAAATAAGCTTTTTTTAAAAAACGGATAAGTAGTGTTAGATACACAGAGACAGTTCTGAAATGTGATAAGTTCAGCAATAAAATATAGACGTTCTTTCAAAAAAGCTTTTTTACATGATAAACAATTATTTATATCTCAACTCCACTAGTTACCAAAAAGGGGTTAACTTTATCACCGTCTCTTTAATGTCGAAAATATATCTAGCATATCTTTTGCCCCAGCTGGACCTAAAGAAGCAGTTCGACGAAGGTGACACAACCAACTACCAGACGAACGGCGAGTTCGACCTGGTGAGCTTCGATGCCATCCGCCACAACCAGTACTACTCCTGCTGCGTGGAGCCCTACCCTGACATCACTTACGTCATCAAGCTGCGAAGGCGTCCAATGTTCTACGTGTTTAACCTTATTCTTCCATGTTTGCTCATCAATGGGATAGGTGAGTCATGAGATATTTTGTCTTCTTAAAATGTATATTTCAAGAAGTAAATCAATTGAAAGGTTCTTTTGTCATGCTTTTATAAAAACCAATTAAGTACTTAGGTGGTTTAATTTGTCGTCAACAATAACGTTTACCCATAGAACACCTTCAAAGAAGATAAATATTTTTCTGTTTACCTATGTAACTTATACGAAAGCTGAAATTAAGAGCCTTTTATGTCATACTTTCTACACCTGTTATCTCAATTACTATAAATACAAATAAGCCCCATTGTGGCAATATGACATGCACGCAACATTTTTGCTATGCTTTGAAACTTTAGATAACGAATGTCCTGAAGCGCTTTTGTTGCCTCAATGTTTATTTAATTTCGTTTGGACCCGTTCAGAATTGTGCTGCAAAAAGAATTTATATCTTTTATGTCACATTTTCACAAATTTAGACCCTTCTTAATATTGATATTGTTCGACAGTCGTATACGTTTGAAAGTATTCGTTCACGGTTTTATCCGCGTTCCACAGTTGATCCTACCCCACGGCAGCTATCGGGCGACCAACAGGACAAATAATAGCTTAAAATCTTCCTAGATGATCCCTCGGTACGAAATTACGTTCGGAAGTTTTTAAATGTATCGCGTGCATATATATGGAGAGACGCGACCGTGGATTTTTTCATATAATTTTTAGTTCTTTTTCGCCTTTAACTTAGTTAAGCCAAGCTTGTAAAATAATACTACAGAACGGATAATCATACTAGAACATTTTTTGTAAACACATATTTTTACACAAAGGCAAAAGTTCAGGCATGAAGGCTTGCCCTTGTGTAATAAAAAGTGTGATATAATAACATAGTCATTGCAGACATATCTCAAGGTCTACTTAAATATATCAAGGAGATAAACTAACTCAATGTTTTATGAGATTTGGTGGAAAACTCGTAAAAGTTCTCTTGGTCTAGTTGTAAGCTTCCAACAGTCTAGCTATTACCCTGTCAGTTCGTTAAATATTTTATTTGCAACTGGTTTCGCGTTCAACAGTAGAAATATGGCGACTCTGATTGTGAACAATTGGCTTGTAGTTTCTCGTGTCTGACAGAGAATACTGCACAAACTAGCTAGCTACCTCAGCATACATTATGTGTACCGGTTTGTGTTCCTGTTTTAGAGAATACGTTTATAGGTTATAATTGTACCTGTAAAGAACACATACAAATTTTACTATTTTTGACGCTAATTCTCTTATGGTTGCCGATTTCGATCACCGATATCTTCATACTTGTATTTGCGTTTGGGTGATTACGAGCGTTTGTGTTACATTTGATATTTGGCACTTCCGTACATCGGAAGGCACGTAACTATAAGAATTGAAATTGAGTCCGCGTGATGAAACTGAATTCCTTTCACCTTGTGTTGTGAAGGCTCAAGGCAGTAGTTCGCTCAATTTGTTTATCCCAGATGTTATTAGGCTTAATGATGATGAGTTACATCATACTAAACGATCAAAGCGTGTACGGCATCCTACTATCATCTCTGGAGCCCAAGCTAACTTCACCTGCAAGTGGTGCACTTGCCAATTAACGGACGAGGCTCTGGCGAACATAGAAGTGCCCGGTAAGCGGCAATGGGCTCGCCACCTATTACGTGGGACCAACAACACAATTGAATAAAAGAAAGAAAGAATGAAAATTATTTATTCAATACAAGTTGCAAGAAAAAAAAATTGGTGAAGTGTGGGCGTATATTATGCTTCTACCTACCCCGGAAAAACCGGGGAAACAGACGTGATTGTATGTATGTATGTATTTAGAACGAGTGTTACGTTGTAACCTACAAAATTTACATGTTACCCAAAATTTTCTTTGTATATAGCGTAAGCTTATTTATTTTCTCGCAGCTCTACTAGTCTTCTACGTGCCATCAGAGTCTGGAGAGAAGGTGACGTTGGGAATCAGCGCTCTTCTCTCCATGACTGTGTTTCTGATGACCATCAGGGATACTCTGCCGCCTACCGAAAAGACTCCGCTAATAAGTAAGATTACTTATAATTTAATATACTTTAGTTTTTAATGTGAACTATGAGATACTAGTTGAGAGCATCATCATCAGTCCATCAACACACAGTGCTCGATATAGACCTCTCCAATGACACTCTTTGAAGTCCGATCTTTAGCTCGTCGCATCTAACTAAGAAAATTATTTTAAAAAAAAATATCCCAATTTAGAAATACACACTACGTAAAATCATAATAAATTACTGTACAAATGATTTTGGTCGTTTGAAAGAGTAGATTGGTTTCAATCTTGCTGACAAATTGTGGAATTCGTCTTATTAAATTACGCCAGTTAGAAAAATGGTGTCGTTTTCTTATGAAGCTATTACGTGTTCAGATGGATTGCAATTCGTTTGGAAGTAGTTCACCGCAGTGCACACGTCGCGTTTCACAAAACTCAGCTCAGCATGAGAAAAGCCGGTGCATCACTGCTTAAAAAAGACAAAAATGTTCATAATAACGTAGGTACAAAAACAAATACAACACAAAAGAAACCTACGTTTTATTTAAATATGAATGAAATTAGCATATCAGGAGTATGCCTCGAGATAACTTAAAGGATCTTTTTTTATGATACGAGTACTTATCTGAAATTGTCTACATTGGTAGTGCTGTTTTATAATTAACAATTAATTCGTTTAAGTAACTCTTTATTTAGAATCGTGTCTTAGGATATTTTAACTGTTACAGTTGTTTTGTTTCCAGGTCTGTATTATGGAGTTAGTACATGCTTGGTATCATTTTCAGCGTCACTTTCAGTGGTTACACTCAACATATCGTACAGGCAAGTTTTATTTACTATATTAAATAAGATTTTCACATTTCAGTCCCTAATAGTTAAGAATTTCGCTTAAACGTACTTTTTACTTAGTTTATACATTAACCTTTTTTTTTCTAATGAAAAATCATCTAATGACCTCCCGCTGAAGGAGGAGCGGGAGGGTGTGTCAGACTTTTATTGACTAAATACCATCAATGTTCCTTCTTGAGCCTGCTATGTCCAGAGGCCGCGGTAACCCTTTCGAACAGTTCCGCAGCTCATACATTTACACCTGTGTTTGTTAATGTCATTGTAAACGAAAGAGTAAAAAAGCATTCTAATTCTTTAAAAAACGGAATCTTTTTTCAAGCAAAGACATATATTTACAGTAATACGAACTTTTAATCTAAGCTATCATTAACTATTGAATTTAAATCTGAAAAGTCTCACTACTTCAGTGGCCTTTGAATCATAGTAATGTTGTTATGAATAAATTGAAAAAACATTATGTAGTATTATAAAATATATCTAAAGATTTTTACACTTTACAAAATGTGAAAGAAACACATTAGATAAATAATTAAAGTAAAAAGTTCTTTACTTCATAAACTATTACATAGCGCTTGAACACGTCAAAATAAAATATAAATAAAAACTAAATATTACTACACTGAAATCACGAAGCTTAGATTCCCTTACATGCAAAAAAAAAAATTTAGTGTACGTGAATCTAAGTGCCAGTTTCGAGACACCGCTCTGTGAGAAGAACTGACAATAAACTCGCAGGCTATGCTTTGAAATTACCAATCAAATAGAACAATACAGAAAACACACAGATATTACAGTTAAGATGACTGGTAGCAGAACTGATACTAGTAAGATTTTTTATATCAATAACACAACAATAAGTAGATATAGTAGTTCAACCGAGACAGGTTTTTGATAGACGCTGGATTTCCAATTCCATTCCGTATGCAATGCCGTTTGCATTGGGCAAACAGATTTAGTAGTCGTCCACGGATGACTCCATTGCTATGGCTAGTCGGCCAGTAGGACGACCGATGATTGGATCTTCTGCGATTCGCATAACTATAGAAAATAACATTTGAGAATTGGTGTTTGCTTCTGGTCCCAATTCGTGTACGTTAGTTGGAAAATTGATTGATAGCAATATGTAATATAACATGTAATGTAACATGTTATTTGGCGTGTTCTTGTTATATCGAAGATCTTTTAAATTTACTAGAGGTGTCCAGGCAAGCGCTAGAAATATCACTAGTTGTTATACACCTACAGATTATCATCAACTGGGCAGTCATATTATTAATTTGCTAGAAAGTTATTAAAATTTTAATTCAAAATTTAGTTAGACACTAAGTTTATCTTCTTCACCAAGCATTTGTGAACGTTGCTCAAATTTCTCAAAAATTTGCTACGAGAAGAAATGGCAAGAAATTCGGGAAGAGTCCCAAGAAAGAGAGAGAGAGAGATAGAAGACAGATCTCACTAAGAGAAAATAAGCTATCAATAATAAGTTGGCAAGAGAGAGCAGACAGATCTCCTGATGACTCGTCTAAACTTCTTCATATTGATTCGTCTACCAAAATACTCAAATACTCATTTATTGGTAATACAACATTACACGTCACATAAAAGAAAACATACATAATTATTAGGAATTGATAATGTAAAAATATAAATGTGATTTCAGATACTTAATCAAATTACATAGCAATACAATTAAAATTATAAATCTTAAAAATTAATTACTTCATAAAGTCATTAATGTAATAGAACGTTGCCTCAAGAAGACATTTTTTAACCTCCCTTTGAAGGCGGGCAGGCTAGGAGCCGCAAACACGCAGACGGTCCCATGATGTGCGTGAGTCTGTCAGACCTCATCAAGCGTCTAGAAAATTCTCCCAGCAAATTAGCGTGACGAGTGTTATACCTATGCACATCACCGCGCCTTATAAATATATGCTCGTTAAGTCTGACATAAACCGCGATCTGCATTATCACGATACTAGGCAACGTTAAGATACCGAGCGACTTGAACAGTGGCCTGGCCGAATCGTCCTGTGCTGCCCCGACGATCGCACGGATGGCATGCTTCCATTCTGCAGCCCTTCCCCACAACTCTGCACCATACTGCAGCAGCGAGTGCACCGTCGCGAAATAGCACGCCCGCGCCACGTTCCGAGGAACTACCTTCGCCACGCCATACAGCGCGTAGCACGCACTACCCAGCCTTTTTTTTTTTTTTTGTTTTACGTCGGTAACAAAATGCATTTACGCACTGCCTTCCGGCCAAAGGGGGACCGAAAGGGGGTGTGGGACTCACCACCGGCAGACACGACCGCCGGCAGCAATACCCACTAAAAATCTTCCGACGACGCCCGCCGCTTGTTGAGAAAGAGGCGGGGGCCAGTACCTGGGTTGCAGCTTCTGACACCCCGCCTGCGGCCAACGTCCCCCGGACCAAAACCGGGAGGACCTCCTCAGAGAGGCGCAGTGGACGCGCCCCTCCTACCACCCCCTGCGACCATAGCGTGTGTGGCCGACTTCCCGGAGGGTCCATGGTTAGACAGCAGGGGCCCCCTGCCCCCGCTGCCTAGACCCTCCTGGCGCTGCTGAGCGGGCCCTCCTGGCCTACCCGCAGCGCCCTCCATAGGTCCCTCTTAGTTTCCCCCCCGGTAGTCAGTACTAAGGGCACCCAGAGTCGTCGGTCTCTGGGTGTTACCTTTTCCCTAGCGCCTCCTGCGCCCTACCGGGAGGTACTCAGCCCCCCTACCACGACAAGGTGGAGACCAGTCGGGGGGGACGCACTACCCAGCCTTCCACAAAGCCTGTCAATATGTCCCGACCATGTGAGGGACCTTTCTATAACAAAGCCTAATAAATTAAAGTTTGGTACTTCTTGCATCTTGGTACCACCAACCACTATTGAAATAGGTTTTGTAGAATGGCCGGCCAATGAGAACCGGCGAGATGCGTCTTACCTAAGTTTAATGCGAGACCATTTAACTGAAACCAAGTGGCCAGTTGACCAGCTACAAGGTTCAACTTCCTCTCGAGTAACTCATGGGTAGACGCAGTAACCAACACCGCGACATCATCGGCGTACATAAATATGTTCGCTACAGTAACCCACTCGGGAAGATCGTTAAGCATGACGGAGAAAGGGATATTTTTGAAACGGACGACCCCTTTTTTTTTTTGTTTTACGTCGGTAACAAAATGCGTTTACGCACTACCTTCCGGCCAAAGGGGGACCGAAAGGGGGTATGGGACTCACCACCGGCATACGCGACTGCCAGCAGTAATACCCACTAAAAATCTTCCGACGACGCCCGCCGCTTGTTGAGAAAGAGGCGGGGGCCAGTACCTGGGTTGCAGCTTCTGACACCCCGCCTGCGGCCAACGTCCCCCGGACCAAAACCGGGAGGACCTCCTAAGAGAGGCGCAGTGGATGCGCCCCTCCTACCTCCTTGTGCGACCATAGCGTGTGTGGCCGACTTCTCGGAGGGTCTGTCGTTAGACAGCAAGGGCCCCCTGCCCCCACTGCCTAAGACCCTCCTGGCGCTGCTGAACGGGCCCTCCTGGCCCGCCCGCTGCGCCCTCCACAGGTCCCTCTTAGTTTCTCCCTCGGTAGTCAGTACTAAGGGCACCCAGAGTCGTCGGTCTCTGGGTGTTATCTTTTCCCTAGCGCCCCCTGCGCCCTACCGGGAGGTACTCAGCCCCCCCACCACGACAAGGTGGAGACCAGTCGGGGAGGGAAACGGACGACCCCTGCGCTACGCCCATCGTCGACGTTAACGGATCAGACCTCTCTCTGCCTCCTCCACCGACCACAAATTGTAAACGATCGCTCATGAGGTCAACCAGCAGGTGGTATGCTTTGTCAGCAATGCCGTAGTGACTCAACTTTGCCGCGTGCACTCGATGGTCAGTCACATCGAAAGCCTTAGATAAGTCACAGCTTATCAGCGCAACCTGCTGCTTAGATTCCCTAGCAGCCAAAACGCTTTTTAGGAATTCACGGGTTAACGTTGTAGTCGAGCGGCCTGCACGATAGGCGTGCTGTCGACTAGAAAGGGCACCGGTAGATAAAAACCTACTCAAACCGTTCTCCAAGACTTTAGCTACTGCCGGAATAATCGAGACTGGCCTGTATCCATCGATCTCACTTCGTTTACCCTTCCCCTTAAACAATAATACCTGTAGTTAAATCTATACGCTTAGATTATGGTATACATTTTCAACTTTATTTTGTTTAATTAGTATTTCGATGTAAGAAAACTAACTTTATCTAAAAGGCCCAATTCTAATATATAAATATTATTTAAATAAGCATAAGATTATTATTAGTTAGGTCAACAGACTGTACCGGTGATTTATTCCACTCCTTGTTATTTATTATTCTGATTATTTATATTGTATTAATGCAATTTTCTGTTAAAATTGGAAGCGAAAGAGTTTGGTTCCTACCCCATGAAGTGTGGAAACTTTTAGAAAAGAAGATATTCTTCTTTTCAACAAGGAGTTGGTTCCTAAGAAGAATAGCCATATCCGATGAAGTAGGCATAATTACGTATTACGTCAAGCCGTCTACCAAATATATCGTGTTCCGTCAAACGGCTTATCTCAGGCTTTACTGGACTACAAAGGTTCGCTATTAGCGCCTTCTCCCATGTCTTGGTATGTGTTCCCAGTACAAATAAATGGATTTGTATACCAATTTGAGGAACAACTAAATACATACGATATTTAGATGAAGTTTTTATTATACCTACTGTTTAATGGTGTAACTTTTTTTGAACAAGGACCCGTTGAGAAACGTAGTTTTAAGTCCCTTGATTTAAAAATCCCTTTAATAAAGAAAGTTTCAATAGTTCAATAACCAAAAGTAAAACTATGGTATAAACCATCTTTTTATCTAACATATTATAACGATATATTTTAATTTAGTAAGGGAATCGAGTAAGATAAAAAAAGAAAAGTTTAAAATTAAGTTTTGCACTTACAAATTTACTCAAAGCCTCCGCCGGGGAGGGGGCCAAGCCTGCCGGGATTGCGGGACTATTCGAACGGGTTATGGCGGCCCCGGGACATAGCAGGCCTAAAAAGGAACATGGATGGTTTTTAGTCCGTAAATGTCTGACACCCTTTCGCTTCACCCACAGCGGAAGACAGTCATTTGATGATTTTCCATCTAAAAAAAAGGCACAAATTGTAATATTATCAAGATAAATTATATCGCTTATTTTAGAAAAGTAATAACTATGTACTTATTAGACAAGATATACTTTTGAAAAAAAGGCTTAGGGCGGCTTGCACAACAGTTCTAAATATGATTTTAGCAAAATTTAATGTAAAATGCATTTCAACGACGAAAATTTGTGTAAAGTAAGAGAGAGACAGAACGATGTTTCATTTAGAATAAGCTCTCATAGAATCATCACGATAAATGACCTTTGTGCAAGACACCCTCAAAAAAAAAATATTGAAAATGTAGTATTTGGTCTTCTTGGCGGGAAAGTGAAGCGTCATGTCTGCAGTTTTGTTTTATTTTCTAAAATTTGTGATATTTCTAACATTAATGTGTTATAACAGTGGATTATTAACCGTTAAGTGTTTGTGAACATACATGAGTGTCGGTAAATCAAACAAAACAGTGCAACATCACTTTTCATATTCTCTCAAGGAGTCCATTTGAGATCTCAGTATAGTCCCACATCTTTACTGAGGACTCAAGGGGTTTAGGGGAAGGGTATTTCATCTTCGATTTATCATCTTGATCACCACTCATTCTCATTTACTATAAATTATATATAATTAATATAACACTTACTTGACACTGGCTAAATGTGCTAGACGCACGAAGCCATTATTTAAATGGAAGAAGTGTAGTATTTATTTCTGCAGGCCAGTGTAGTATGAACTTGTCTTGTTGCTCGTAGAGGAGTGAGAGGGCAGCCGGTGCCGGCGGTGCTGCGGGAGCTCGTGCTGCAGCGGCTGGCGCGCCTGCTCTTCATCAACCTGGACACTGACGCGCCGAAGGTCGTTTTTACAGTACGAAATCATACTATGTAGCTTTTCATATATTATTATTATTATTAATTAACAGGCAGGCAGTTTGAAAACTGATTGTGCCTGTATCCAATTCATCTGCATCTAGTTCCTCTTAACCGGTTGCATGTGTTTGTCCAGCTTGTTCTTGAATGAATTGACAGTGGGAGCTGACACTACATCTGCCGGCAGCGCGTTCCACTGCCTCACTACACGGTTGCCTTAGAAGTGCTTATGTGGGTTGTTGGTAGATAAGCTAGTGCAAAGTTTGAGGTGATGGCCTCTTAGGTGGGTATTGTCGCTATATGTGAATAGTTTGGCATCAAGGTCTTCAATGTTATAGTGTTTATTATTAAAAGAAAGCATCATCGTCATCTCAGATCATCATTAACTTCAGACTTTTCCCGCAATGCCATCCATCATTCTACAGAAATCTTAAATTAAATAAAGGCTTGTAAAAACAAACAGGTTTGGGTATTTTTTATAGGTTATATGTCTGTAGCCGTAACATCAGAAATTATGCGGATTCATGAAAATTACAGTATGCAATAGTATACATATGCTGTAATTTAAAATTAACATATTTTTACTATGGTTTGCGCTGTTTCATTCTCTACCTTCTGAAACCTTTACAGTTGCGGATACAAATTGCAAAGAATAATTGTTTACTTAAAAGCTTAGGTATTTACTTGCTTAAAGCAAAAAAGATTGTCCTGAGTTAGATTAATCTCTTTATCCCCCTGAGATACCATCGTGCTTAAAAAGATTGCTTCACACTCTATTTACACATGCTTTTTAATTAAGATGTCTTTCAATGAATCTCGAACAGATTGTACTTTATATCTTTTTGTTTATTATATAATATAATAAAGGTGAAATATAAATCAGGATATAGGCATTCATTAGGATATAGATTGGGGCACATAGCTCGAAGAACCGACGACCGATGGGGCGTTAAGGTTCTTGAATGGCGACCACGAATCAGCAAACGTAGTAGAGGGCGGCCCCCAACGCGATGGACCGACGATCTGGTCAGGGCGGCGGGGAGCCGGTGGATGCAGGCGGCAAAGAATCGATCTACGTGGAAAGCAATTGGGGAGGCCTATGTTCAGCAGTGGACTTCGAATGGCTGAAATGATGATGAATGATGATAGGCATTCCGCTGCTATAGTCGTGGATTTGATCCCCATACATGACATATATTTGTATGCATATATAATATTCACTACTGCCTGGTAATGGGTTATTCTTTATATACTTTGTAAAGTATCCCTACTTTAGTATGTATTTCCACAAACAATCTTCATTTAGTATAATTTAGCAAATATATACATATATATATTATACGTATACATATAGAAGACAGCTTCCGTTTTGTTGTAAATGTTATTATTTTTAGATAATTTAGTATAGATTGATAATACAGAAAACCGACTAAATTAACACACTGAGAGAATAGATATCGACAGTTTTAGAATCTTGTTCATCAGTCATTCGTGTCTAGGTGGCCAATTTAGCAGAGCTAACTCTTCCCAGAACTCTCCTCTAGCCTTTGGGCTAGATTAATGGTGCTTGTGTAACAGTTCAGACAAAATTTACTGGCACACAAATTGGCCGGACCTTCCCTTACAGACCGCGTTGTGAGTTGATGCAGATGTGAGAATGTTTGTCGTTAAAATCATCCTAAAGTGCTATGGACCAAATATAGTGTATAACTATATTATCCTTTCCGAAGAACTTTAATTTAAATTCATTAGACTTAGGTTTAGTACAATCAGTTAGTGAAAGTCCGTCAGAAGTGAATTTCTTTATCTTAATTGGGTGTGTAATAAATAATTTGTAACAATTCCACCAATTATTAAGTCCCATGATAAGTATCATTGAGAACTTGTGTTATGGATTCTAAATAAATTCATACTTAAATACTTTTTTTGTAAATACATATTTAATATTCATAGGAAACACCCAAACCAGAACAAATATTCATGTTCATGCACACAAAGATTTGTCCTGAGTGGGAATCGAACCCACCTCATGAGCGGAGTGCGGAAAAATTTACCACCACGCCAAATCGGTCGTCAAACATCATTGAGATAAACGTAGCCAAGGCATTCGGCCTTCAATAAAATTTTTGATATCACTGTTTTTGGAATGCACCGTAGCCCCCATAGAAATCTAAATAATAAGACATTTAAGCATTTAATTAATTTCTCCAGTAGCCTCTAATCAGGAAGTGCATAAAAAATTAATTTTGAAATCGTCGAGTAATACCGATACTCAGACACGTCAAAGTTATAACACCCCATATTTTCGTAGAGGGTTAAAAAGGAGCGTGAGAAACTTTCTACCGCGTATTTGGGTAATGAGCTCTCTGGCAAGGTTTTCCAATGGATTATAGCATGGGGCTCTTCAAAAAGGGCGTGTAACGGTTTTTAATGGGTCGGAACGCGCTAGTGATACCCCTCTTGTTGCAAGCGTTCATAGACTGCTGTGACAACTTGTGATCAGGGCCACCTTTTGGCATAAAAAAGTTTTACGGTCGGCAATGTTACATTATGATATACCTACATTTATCATCGGTTACTATGACTAAATAATGTTTGCCCTACATGTGCTAATACTATCAGTTAAAAACACATCCCGGATGTTAATTGTCAGGCGCCATGTGCTGTTAACTGATGCTCTGCACCACAGCGGGTATTGTAAATACTTTTAAACGACTTGTTTCGTAAATTGCCCTTATCATCATCATCATCTCAGCCCATTAACGTCCCACTACTGAGCACGAGCCTCCTCTCACATATCAAGGTGTGAGGGTATTGGGTCATACTCCATCACGATGACCCAGTGCGGATTGGCGGAGGCAGGTTTATGGCGTCCTGCTGTTAGAATTAATCAAGCCGCCCATTAGGCCTTTAACATGGCTTAACGACTACCACATTTTTTGATAACCGGGACCAACAGCTTAACGTGCCTTCCGAAGCACGGAAGCGCTCGATATCAAATGCCACACAAACGGATCCAAGGACTGACCTCTGTAAACCCTGCTGTACTTTGGTGATCGTTTCCGACCACCTAACAAATTAACCTTTTACATGTAAATAAATGATGAAATGATAAATGATAAAAATATATGATTAAACGCCCTTATAATGTTTTTACATAATTTATATGAACTACACAAAATTATCTTCTTTTATAATAAACGAAAAAGGGTGATGGAAATGAGGACACCCAGGATAGAAAATTCATTCAAAATAAAAATTAAAAGATTTTCTAACGATTTTTACGAACTAGTTATATTTATATATAATCTAGTAGTTGATTGGTTTACCACTTGATGAAGATATTTCAAAGAACGGATTTGCAATGTTTATAATATTGTGTACATTTTATAAATATAACAATGATGATTTAAAAATATATTTAAAAAAATTGCGTACATACTCAGTTACCCATGCGAAGTAGGGTTGGATGCTAGTAGTGTCATAAATATTGCCTAGCTTATATTGAACAGACGTAAAAGATTGGTAAAAAATATAAATATCGTTTGGCATATGTGTCAGTATTCCCTTAGGAAGTTTCCTGTCGTAGTTTTTCACTTCTCCCCTCCGCAATTTGAATACGAATATAAACGTTAGGAATGTAAAACACTCACCTATCTACACCTGAAAATCGTCAACGGTACGGTAACCTGATAGGTTTATCGAGAGTAAAATCGTCCTGGAGCTTTACATTTGCAAAGTTAAATTAGGGAGGGATATTTGCGTCTGTTCAGCAATAAGTATACTTTGAACGTACTTAAGCGCTAATCAAGCGTGGAATTGAAGAATAAAATGTCAAAATTGCTTACACAACTTTTGTTTACATAGTCTTTGCTATAAGAATGACCGTTAGTGGCTGCAAGAATTATTAACTACCCGTAACGTCTTTTTATAGGTATAAATTTTTAGAAAGTCACTTTCGTTTAATTTATTTACATGTAAAAGGTAAATTTATAAATACTTTTTTAGCAGAAAACTATTTTAAATTTTTCTGAATGTGCACACACAGAAAATGGTTTCCCATACTTGATTTACACAGATTCTTAATTTATATCCCAAACAAAATATAATATTAGAACTAAAATGGGACAATTTTTATTTCACTAAATATAAAGTTGTTTGAAAAATCCAAACCTAAGACAAGGTATTAAAATACGAAACTTTCGTTCTGCTGTAAAACAGTTTTTACTAAGGATCTAAATTAAATTATTTTATTTTTCAATTTCACTTTTATTAATAATATAATTGGTAATTGAAATCATATCATAATGGAGCCAACATATATATATATATATATATATACTAAAGATAACACAGGAACAGAATGAAAAAATCCTATTTACTGACTAAATATATCCAATTTCGAATTAAAACCTTTCCGCTGTTAAAGCGAGCAAGACAATAAGATTATCAGTGAAAGAAGAAAAGGACTCGCCTATTATTGGAATGAAACAAATCAAACGTTTTCAATCATTATCAAAATAGAATCACAAAGAAATTTCCATTTATATTTGCCACAAATTGAATCTCCGCTGACGAAATCTTTTTCTGAATAATGTGATAAAACAACTCGGAGGCAACCACCGAATGGAAATTAGTTGTGAATTCGCGACTTATTGGAAATCCTTTGAAATCGGAAACTCGTGCTTTTTTCTTATGTAAGTCACATACCAGTGCCATATGTCGCCCATTTATTATTGTTATGTCAGTCGTAAAATATTATACGAGGAGCAAGCCACAAAGATAATAAAAAGTGACTGAGAGAGATGGGCCCGCTAAGTAGGCGTGGTTGAAATTATCAGTTTTCATTGTGATTTTGTTACTTCAGAATCCTTACTATTTCAATAAACTATTATGGGCTCTGGAATTTTTATGGGTTCTGGGAAAACGTTTAAGTTCCTATTCACATCTACTTTGGTCAATAATTAGTTTTTTTGTATTTTTATTGTAATAATAAATATATTTATATTGTACTTAAATTTTCCATATATTTTATTTTTTATTTTAAGAGTAGGCACAATACTCACAAAAAAGCACGTAGATATTGCTTAAAGTATGTTTTATCGGTAGCTAAATATGTTATTTTAAAAAATACCACCTATCCCGCTGGTAAGCTCTAACTTACAGGCGCTTAGTACAAAGGCTTGGCTGGCACAGTGCCAATCCGGCAAAACCTTTTCGCACCTCTTTTGAAGGGAAAACTTCAAAAAGAAATTCAAGAATCATCTCTTTCATATCAAACTTTCATATAGAAAGATAAATCTTGTGACGAATACAATGATATGTATTTACACATCGATTTTTAACCGACTTGAAAATGAACACGTTTTTATTAAATGTTTCTTTTTTATATGAACTTTTTGATGTATTGGTTTGTCATTATGCCAAATAGAAAATTTTTTTTGGCACAGCGAGACTTTCACAACAGTTATCAATTTGACTTAAGCTAAATTTGATTAACATATCATTGCAAATTAGTAATTTCTTTGAAATTGATAAGGACAGAACGATGTTTGAAATAGATTTAGCACTAAACAGGATAAGTGACCGTTGTGCAAGACACCACTTTACGTCAGTGGTCGGAAACTTTCACTGAAGTAATGCAACTTACACTGAAGTAATGCAACTTACACTGAAGTAATGCAACTTACACTAAAGTAATGCAACTTTCACAATGGTCAGTCTTCGGATGGGTGACAGTATGTGTGTGAAATAAAAGGCTTTGCGGGAGACACGTTCAGGCGTTGAGCTTTATTATAATGTGTTATATACGCTTGTGGCCAGGGTAGCCTCTGTTACTACATAGTAGCTGCCTGTTAGAAGATCCCTTTATTCTTGCTCTGCTTATTCGAGTAGCGAGGGACGGGCTACAATCGCTTGTGGACTGCCCTTATATTTGTATTATATTATGATGATTGTAATATAATTGTGATGGCTTTTATGTAAATGAATAATAATAATAAAGTGTTCGGTGTTTGACAGGGTGAGGGTGGCGCACTGTCGTCTGCCGGGATAGGCGTGCAGGTAAACCCCCGCACGGGCTCGCGGCTGAAGGCAGAGGTCCGCAGCGAGGGAGCGCCGCTGCCGCCGCCATCACCACGCTTTGCCAGGCACAACCACAACCATCTCAGTAAGACCTATTTTACCTATTGCATACAAATATTACAGCTCTTGTAGCTTGTCGTTACAGCAGAATACCGAAGTCTCTCGTTGGAGGAGTGACCGGTGGCATTTGATATCGAGCGCTTTCGTGTTTCGGAAGGCACGTTAAGCCGATGATTCCGGTTATTACTATATGTAGTTGTTAAGTAAGATACCCTATTTGCAAGAAAATTCTAACAGCAGGATACCACACACCTGCCTCCGCAAATACGCACTGGGTCCGCCTGGTGGAGTATGACCTAATACTCTCTTAATTTTGTGAAAGGTGAACCCGTGCCGTAGTAGTGGGACGTTAAAAAGGCTGAGATAAATACAATTATTAAAGATATTTTGTTCGTAGCCAATCCAGCAACTCTAGTACAAACAACATAGTCAGACCCTCGGAGCAAATACAGAGAGTAGATGGCCTAAGCCAGTTCTTACTGGGATTTGCTCCGTGGTCAGAACTGTCATTTTATATATGTAAGTGTGTATTTATAAAATGATTTTTCACTAAAAATGGAACGATATAATATTATGGATAACCGGTCGACTTCTGCAGTGTAGTGCTTTTATTGTGCATTGTAAATGGAAAAAAATAAATAAAGTGTGGACTGATTTTGCTCGTCTAAAAACATATAAAAATACACATTCATACCTGTCGTAATTTATTTTTGCTTTTAGCTCGTGCTGGGACCGCTTTTTCATAAATTCTTAATTAAAAAATAAATCCTTAACTTTGAATTACAAACCGTTCTCCATGCCAAGCTCCTTCGCCATAAAATGCTTTTTCTTAATGTTTAGTTCCATTCTTATCAAGCAACTTTTGGAACATGAAACCGTTCTCGTCAATTTCAAGTTTACTTCCTCCATAGAAAATAGTAATAACTAATAACATTTCTTTATATTGTATTGTGCCTATTGAATCCTATAATTAATTAATGGGATTATTTTGGAGAAGGCAAGTATGCCACTTGAACCTAAAACAAAATTTGAAATTGAATGAAGAGATTCTTCTATTCAGTCTCCAATGTTTTTGAGTGTAGGGCGATATTTGTTACAAATTTACAATAGCTGAACGCCGACAAATCTTAATTGTGAATATTAGAATGATTATTGGAACCATTTTTAAGTTGTTCGATATTGGGACCAATTAATGAAAAGTTATTCGTCATGACAAGGTTGTTAAGGAGGTCCTAGCATCGGTTTCCTTAATGCGGAGGGTCTCTGGATATAGTCTACTGCGGCTCACTCTCCACCATCTGCGCAAAATCTGCAGGCGCAAGGTCAGGGCTATATGGTGGATGCACTAGGACCTCCCAGTCGAACTCTCTTAATTTTTGCTGAGTGGCTAAAGATGTGTGTGGTCTAGCGTTATCGTGATGAAAGACCACACCCTTCCTGTTGATCAATTCCGGCCGTTTTCTCTCGACTGCTTCCTTTAATCTCATCAGTTGCTGGCAGTAAAGATCAGAATCGATGGTTTTGCCGGGCGGTAAAAGCTCATAATAAACAATGCAATTCCAATCCCACCATACACACAGCATCACCTTATTTCGTGTTAGGCCAGGTTTGGCCACAGTCTGTGAAGCCTGGCCAACTTTCGACCACGACCTTTTTCGCACGTTCTTGTCGTACGTGATCCACTTTTCATCGCCAGTTATCAATCTCTTCAAAAACGGCTCGGTTTCATTACGTCTCAATAATTAATCGCAAATGAGTACACGGTTCATTAAGTTTCTTTGAGTGAGCTCGTGTGGCACCCAAATATCGAGCTTTTTTGTATAACCAGCTTTCTTCAAATGGGTCAAAACTGTTTTGTGGTCAATTCCCAGTTCTTCAGCTGCATCGTAACTACTAATATGCCGATCTTGCTCCACTCTTTCAAAAATGGCGTCCATTTTATTCGTAACAGGGCGACCAGAGCGAGGTGCATCTTTAACATCAAAATTTCCGGACTGAAAACGTTTGAACCAAATTTGTGCTACTCTTACTGACACTGCATCAGGTCCATAAACATCACAAATTTTTTTCACTGCTTGAGTTGCATTTTTGCCTTTTTTATAATAAAATTTTAAAATGTATCGAATTTCTTTACGGAGAGAAAAACAAATGAAAAATAGCGGGAAACAACTTTTTTTCTTTTTTTTCTTTTCTTTATAATGGAACCTTTTTAATGTTACCAAAACCAGCCAGACACAAATAGTACAGTCAAAAAATTTTATAATATTTTATACCTACGTTATGCGAAAAGACTTTTTCCCCGACCTAATATGTGTGGGTGTGTATGTGAAATAGTCCCATGTGACCTAAAAACCTTGATATGTGTGCCCTTATGGGATGTTAGCATGGTAATATAATCGGCTTAAAAGTCCAAGTCAGATTGTTATTAAAATATGATTCTGAAATAGATAATTTTATTTTAAATCACGTTCCGAAAAATTTATGATATAATAAAATACTAGCCGATAGACCGTTGTCTTGTCTTATTAAGATTATTTTTATCCATTGCGCAGATTGACAAACGACTGACAACAATGTTAAACGCCATGGTTACAAAGAAAAGTTTATATTGCCGGAAAATTTTATTATGTGGTTTAGTTTTCATAAATTAAAAAAAAAACCACATCCCTAATTTTAAAGCCTGGCTGATTTTTGAATCTAAACCAACCAGGGCGCCACCCAAACGCATACAAATAGTGACATACACACGCAAAGTATAATCGTATATATATTTATATATCAAATTATAATTTAATTAAATATTAATTGTATTAAGTAAAGTACATAATTACTTACCATAAGATATTTTAATAATGATGAATAGATAAACAAATATGCGCGGAAATAGTGTCATTACATTCGAATTAAGAACACGAGAAGTATCGTATTGACGTACACAAATAGCGAAATCTATTGTCGGCGTGATTATTAAATCACGAACGATAAACGAGCCGAGAAATTTGTATTGAAGTACACTGCTAGCGTTCTGTGGTACATTTGGCGTTTTTGATTTGGAGTTCGTCTTTCGAAGAATTATTGTTTTTTTTTTAATTCTTCACTTTTTTTTAGAAAAGCACTATACAAGCCTCGGCTTGTATGGTAAATACCTGTCTCGTGTATTTTCTAACTCATACTCGACCTGCAATTGCCTACTTCCCGGCCTTTGTATGAATGTACTATTCTTATTCATTTGGGATGGATTACTTTATTAGTACTATAACATGGCAAATTCTTACAGAATCTTCTTTATGTATGTTTATGTTAAACAGTAAATTATTATAAATTAATATATTAATATAATATAAATATTAAAATTTAAAACATACACCACTTATACTCGGGTACAAACAATCATCATGCAAACATCTCCGCAACATCATATAATCAGGGTAACCACTAGACCAGATGGCTGTCTTTTTAATTATGGATGTAACATTAAAATAACAAACTATATTAAATTAAAAATATTAACAAATATACACAAAGTTATAATAGTCAAAAGGATCAAACGTGATTAGTTTGACTATAGCAAGACTTCGCTCAGGTTTGACCTTTCGTTGATGTCGATGTCGGTGCAAGTTCCTCATTATCTAAACTCGATGAGATACTAATGTATGTAACGCGTTAACGCTTTTAAGTAGGTATTCGGAATGTTCCCAAAGATTTAAACTTGAAAAATGTGTTTTCTGAAGTATGATATACTATCATTTTGTAATTTAGGCGGTGTAGGTGTAGCGTGGAAGTATTTTGTCAGAGAAAATAATGGCGTACTTTAGTTTTTGATTCACAAAACCAATAAATCAGTATTGAAATGCCCCGTGGAAATGTTTTATTACTTGGATTCAAGAATTGTTACGAAATCGTTTTCTGTACTATCGCAATCGTGAGTGAGTCAAGCGCGAAAGATTGGTGCTCTCAGCACAGATTAAATATCCCACAGTCTCAGAAAAGGTCGGGCTTAGATAGAACTCGTAAATAATAGGACCTCAACACTGAGGTGAAATGTTGTGGAAAAGCCTGCTGGATATCGAACTCTTAAACCGCTACTCGACTGGATTATTGTTATTAATGTGTAATTTAATTCCAATGTACGCCTAAAAAATAAAATGAAAACATACATAATCTTACGCTCATTCCCATTTGGGATGGCCAGAAACCCAGCTTGTAAGCATTCACATTTACAATTATGTAAAAGAGAGTATCTGTAGCAAAGTTCACTTTTAACATAGATATCTCTAATTGTAAAATGATGAGAGGTGGCTGGCCGTTCACCACTAGACGAACGGACGACGAAGATTTCATTCCCTTCGCCTTCTACGAGACCCTAGGACAAGACATGGGGTGGTAGAAGTGATATATTAAGAAAATTGCTTATAAATTTCACACAATTATTTCTTCTCAATTTCAATCAAATATAACCGACAGAAAACCGATTACTTACTTACGTTGTTCTTTCATGTCAATGTTTAATCAAAAGTGATTTTAGCAGGTATTTTTGATGACTCACAAAATACTGACGTTTAATACTGAAATATTATAATTGAAATACAGAATAAGAAAATCCGTAGGAAAACTGGAGTGACCGACATTACGAAGCTACTTTGCAAGCTGAAGTGGCAGTGGGCGGGGCACATAGCTCGAAAAACCGATGAACGATGGGGCGTTAGGGATCTCCAAGTGCTACCACGATTTAGTAATCGTAACGGAAGGCGGCCTCCCACGCGATAGATTGATGATCTGGTCAAGGCCGGAAGCCAGTGGATGTAGGCGGCACGAGATCGATCCATGTGAAATGATTTCCTATTGGGAAGGCCTATGTTCAGCAGTGGGCTTTAAATGATTGAAATAATAATGACCTTTTTTTTCGGATGGAAAATCATCTAATGACCCTCTGTTGTGTCAGACTTTTACTGACTAAAAACCATGCATGTTCCTTCTTGTGTCTGCAACGTCCAGAGGCCGCGGTAACCCTTTCGGACAGTCCCGCAGCATAATAATGACCTAGCAATTAGTATATTTGCACGTTGTAGAGTTGCAAGAAGGTAACCTAACATGCCCACGATTTCAACATACTTGACAATTTGCTTTATCGTTTTCAAAACGACGCATTTTACAACTTTCCTGCGGCACATATATAATAATTGTCATAGTAAACATATTTAATGAGCCAGTGAAAAAAAAATGCTTTATTAGATAATAAAATAATTATTAAGTAAGCATCCCGCAGAAACTTTCTTAATTGGAGAGACATGTTTAGGAACATTCTTCTTGAAACTTTTTAAATCTCCCTCGAACGAATCCAATCATTATATTTCTGAAAATTTGCGAGAAAGTTTGTGCGGTTTAATTTTTTATTTGGATTCTAATAAATGAACAAAATGGCTGTAAAATATGACTGTGGGCAAAATGTTAATGCCACCAGAGGTTTAAGCAAAACACTTTTGTTTGGTAACTAAAACCACTTATAATTTTATATCTAGATCATAATTCAAATGACTAAAATAAAATAAGAATAAAGTATGCCTATATTCTATTACACTGCTAAAAAGTAACATCAGACAAGACAAGAAGAGAAGTTTGAACGGGGTCCACGTGTTGGTGTGACCTTGGATTATGAGAGAAGGCTCGTCGGAAACATAATCGGAACAGGAATGTCGCGAAAAACAGAAGAATGAAAGTACTATAAGGTATCAATTTGAGTATTAAAATGTCAAATACAGAAATTGATGTAATAACAAAGAGCCAACAATTGATTACATGGCTCAAAATCAGCGGGGTTAAATATTCTAGATGTAGAAGACTTAACACCAAAACGTTTAACATTGGTTCGAAATGGGTAAATGAAAAGAAAAATATTGATTTAGACATTTCTGAACTCTTGGTTGATAATTTGTTTAACACCGATCCCTTTACGATGTGCACTTGACCTCTCTAGACGGGAATCTAAGATTTATAAGTATTCCGAAACAAAGTCCTAAGTCGAGAAACTTCGCCATTAACTATAGTGGAAGTTGCACACTTGTTCAGACAGTAAGTAACACTCATTTAATATTAAGTAACAAGTATTCGGTACACGGCAGATTACAGCTTCGACAATCCGAGAACGAGATTTGGGTCTAAGAGACCCGCCTGGCGTTAAGTTTGTTATTCACCAGGGGTAAGCGGGACAAGGGTTACAACCCGATGTAATTTGTTTACCGGGGAGCATAGGTGTGAGGATGACAGATTAAGGAAATTCCACTGTTTCCGAAATACTGGATTAAGGTACCTACATGAATTTTCTGTGTCGCATTCTGTTTGAATTAAACATGGGGTTTATTTAATGCAAGCATGTTGAAAAAAATTGTAACGCGGTTTGTACCGACTTCGTAAACTGCGTATTACATTTATGGTATAACCAAGAGCTTTTGCTTGCAACAGAACATCGTGCATTCGCCAGTTTTAATTTAATTCAACCGCACTTTGTACACGACTCTCGTTTCGTGTAACGTTTTGGAATATATACGGCAGTTTAGATATTGAGCGTATTACGTACGTATCTTTTCTCCAGCTCTGTCACGAACGAAAGAGTAAATGCAAGTTAGAAAGAAAGTCAAGGAAAACTGATAAAGCGGTTAGCTTCAAAGATAAAGTGAGATGAGCTTCTACGACTTAAGATTTAGATTATCTGGTTATAGAGTCAAGATTAGACTCTGTCTGTTTCCGACGAATATTTGAATTCTCCACTCACACTGGAACAACTTTGAACTGAACTCGCTGAACCGACCAAATCCACGCACTCTTCATACGAGCCGTGATCATGCTGCTGACCAGCCGGAAGGTATTATGGGGAAGATACTATAAAGTGTCGCGACGAAGAGAGATCCTGCAGTAGTGCATGTAACTGAATTACTGCAAAACAGGGTTCCAAGCAGTTAATCTCCAAAGCTCAAAACGTAGTAAGCTCGTGCTTCTTGTCTAAAGAACTTCGAGAATCTTTTTGGTCCATAACATTTTGGCTGAATGGATGAGTGGATTGATGAATAGATGGTAGAGATATGGTTACATAAACTCACGCTAAAAAATACTCAGTAGTATGAATAAGATTATTTGAGATGGGCCAGGTACTAGTCGGCTATAATACTACGAACGTCAGGCGAACTATTGAACCACATCATATCCAGAGCGAAATTCTGATTTCGGGGTATATGAGGGTTATGAAAAAATTTAGAATATATTTTTAAATGGTAGTTTCAGTTTTTATAACATTACCCTCATTCGTAATTTAATTAATCACTTAGGATATCATCAATTTAAGACATAGCCATGTCACTGAGTTAAAGTCAAAGCCGGCTTCATTCAAATTTATATTTTTTTATATAACAATTGGGAATGCTTATACTATTTATTTCGACAAGCACGTCTTTTGTGTACTATGATATAAATATATATTTAGAGAAGTGGTATCCATTTTACTATATCACGTTTATCTTTTGCCATTTGTAGTGGTTTCAAAATAGGACGCTCATAAACAAAACAATTGCAGGTGGCACGACTACGACAGGGCCAGCGGGTACAGGCGCGACGACGGCCACAGGGGCGAGTGCGTGCTCGGTGACGTCAGCAGGCGACACGTCGTGCACTGTTTCGTGCCCGCGCTGCGTTTGTTGCGGCTGTACGCTGCGAGACGCGGCAGCACGGCACGAGCAGCGCGTCGCTGCCAACGAGCGGTTGGAGCGCGCTAATTTGGAGTGGAAACAGGTACGTAATGTCCCTTGTTCACACTTTATATATATAATTCTACTGTACTGTGTGTATGTCACTGAACTCGTCCAAAACGGTTGGACGGATTTGAATTTTTTGTATGCGTTTGAGTGTCGCCCTGGCTTAGATTTACAAATCAGCAGATGGCGCGTTTGTTTACCTTGATTCGTGGGGGATTTATTTTATTTTTTATTTTATTTTAATAATATAATTGGCGAATTGTGGGCATATGATGTGCCTTCGCCTATCCCTTCGGGGAAGCAAGCGTGATAATTATGTATGTGTACTACATAAATTTTAGACATAAAAAATACAAATCATTAAGATTCTTACCGCCTTCGTCATTTGATTTCGAGTTATTTGCGGTACAGGGCTTCCGAGATTTTGAACGTTAATTATTACACTGAATCGAATTTGGCGGAGATTCTTGAAGCATTAGTCTTTCGGTCTTATGACATTTGACATAAGGTGGAAAATTGTGAATTCTTCGTACCGCTAGACAAGATGGAATGAATGATGGGTGGTAACATGATACTGTTACTTAGATAAATGGTTTAAAAATATATTAAACGTTTTAGGGAAATATCGTACTGTCGCATACTAATAAAACATTTTTTTAAACTCAAATAAGGATAGAAGAGAAATTATTTGTGTATAAAATTTTTGCATAGCTTGTGTAAGTTTATAACAAAATAAGATAGACACGGCAACAAGCTCACCTAATCATGAAGTTACGAGTCCTGTTTTAAAAAGGAGAAACACTTGCGCTGAAAGAAAAACCCTTGTTATCATAAATACTATGCATGTAAAATATTTGTATCATTTAGTTTTTTGGACTAAGTCCTAAAAACATAATTGGGGTCAAAGTTTTTTTTCAGGAGGCAGTATAGAATGTTTTCACACAGTTTGTCGAGTCTAAATTTCCAAAGTTCTATCGTACAGGAATAAATGAATTCCGGTTCCGCGGAGATAATTTATAGATAACTAGCCGCCATCCGCGACTTCGTCCGCGTGACCTACATATATTCTCCTGAATCACTCCTTCAATTATAAAAACTGCATCCAAATCAGTTGCTTAGTTTCAAAAATATAAGCATGATTAATTAAATCAAAATGTTAAATGTTCGTAAAGAAAACTTTTAAATTTTTCTGTACAAATCGGCAATGTTATACTTTTATGTAATAAGAATTACGACAACGACTTAAGTTGATGCTATGCCTGTCAGATCTGAATAAGCTAACTTAAAATTTAATCTTAATTAAAATGTCCGCGTAGCACTTTAATGAGATACTCAGAGATTTATCTAAAATTCTTTTAGAAGCTTTAACACACTTATTTAAAAGTTTCACTAGTTGATAAGAACTCTATCCTTACTTTTCGGTTTGTGTCTACCTTTTTATTCTAAACTTGATTCTGCTCGCGACTTTTTCTGCGTATAAGAGGGTCGACAGCACCTCTATGTTATTTTATACTGGATTGTTGTATCCATCATGATAAGCCATATAAAGTCCACTGCTGGACATAAGCCTCCCCAATAGATTACATTCCATTGGGGGCATCTGCCCAGAGTCCTCACGCTGGGCAGGCGGGTAGGTGATCCCAGTTCAATTCAGTACCAGACGGCACCAGAGCAGATTTTTGTATTATTTTATATTTATCCACAATAGGGAGAAAAATTACACGGAATTAAACCTATTTATGAAAAAACATTACATCTGACTTATTTTTTTCACACATTTGCATGTGAAACGTTCTTGAAATATAGACGATATCCTGACGTATTTGACGTAACTAAGATTGATCATCATCATTATTTTAGCCATATAAAGTCCACTCCATATAGGCTTCCCAAATTATTTTACATTTCCGGCACCTTGATCAGAACAGTCCATCGGGAGGGAAGCCGTCCTGTAATACGTATCCTGGGTGCATTCGCCATTATAGAACCTCATTCTCATTCTCTAAGGTCTTATTAGTAGTCAATTCTTTGAGGTATAAAAACCGATGGTATTACTAAAAATTTATTAAAAAATTCGAAAAAAATATTTAGTTCTTTCGGTTTCATTTCAGTTTCTTTAGCGGAAAACTTTGAATTAATATTTTATGGGATCAGGCATTTTTATTTTAACTCACCATCGCAAATGTAATTAAAACACATTCCGTATTAATCTTATGCTAACTTTCAACCAGTATCACCTAAGAAATACTGTTGAAAAAAAGAAAAAGAATTACATAGTTAAAGAAATGTGTGTCAGATTAGCGGCACTTAAGACTCAAGCTCATTCCCTGTTTCTCACAACGTTTACTTCTAAATGCCCTAATTTAGAATTCAGGTTTACTCATATATTACGAGAGAATACTTCTTAAAAATATCTAAGAGAAAATTATTTTCAGTGGTGCTTCGTAACAGGTATTTTGAGACACTTTCATTTTATTTTAACGAGTTTCTTTATAGCTGATGTGAGGTTTGTTGCGGTGGGTGCCAAAAGTCAAGGGTATATAGGTCTCATCATAACAAAGTAACGAGCTCTCACAGCTAATGTTTGAATGTCAAATTCTTACTCATTATTATGTTTTTAGACATTTATGTTTGAAAGTAATTTACAATACAAGAAAATCTGATTTTTTTTTTAGAAAAGCCATCGGGTGGGAAAATTGTCTCTGTAGCGTATTTATTATGAACACTTGTAATATCAAAGGCGCGTTACTGACTTTTTAGAACATCGTACCCCCTCGCGCCTCCACAGGTCTCCCTTAGTTTTCCTACCCGGTAGTCATTACTAAGGGCACCCAGAGTAGTCGGCTTTTGGGTTAATATTTTCCATGCGGCCTCCTTCGCCCGACCGGGAGATACTTAGCCCCCCTCCACGTTGTGGTGGAGACCAGTCCGGGGGGAAGGCTAATACATCTGCTACCAGCGCCTTTTAACACAACAGCGATAGGCTAATAGGTAGCAAGTATTTAGGTATGTAGCATCCTCCGATGTAATCTTACTGAAAAATAGCGGACCCTCATGTGAGTACACTTTCCACGCGGGCAGAGCAACGGGTACTGCTTGTTACATTTTCTGTAAACATGAAATCCTTCTGTAAAGGGATAGCTTCATATAATCATCATCATCCAATCGTTATCCCGGAAGCGACCTAACGGGCCCGGGGTCCACTTATATAAGATAACCTATTTATGACAAAATTCAGAATACTTTGTATTGGGCTTTATACTCGTTTATCCAAATGCGCAAAAGCCGCGAAATAACGTCCCTTTATTTAAAAACATGTCAAGGTGTTTTATACCCGACTGCCAACTGTTTTATACAAAACAAAAGTTCGCCTAACGTGAAATGGAGAGATGGTATTTGTTTTCTTGCACGATCAAATCCAAAACTCTGGTTATTTGAATGACTATTAGTCGATATAATCATACGTACGTTAAAGCGTGTATAGGGTTTTTACAACGATCTGGGGAGCCCAAGCCAACCTCACCTGTAAGTGGTGCACCTGCTAATCAACGGACGAGGCTTTGGCCCACACTTTGCCAATTATATATTTGGTCCCATATAATTGGTGGCGAGTCTATTGCCGCTTACCGTGCACTGTTATGTTCGCCAAAGCCTCGTCCGATGATCGGCAGGTGCACCACTTGCAGGTGAGGTTGGCTTGGGCTCCTTAGGTTATGTTAGGATCCCTATACACCCATACATTGTGCATAATATAATATATATATGATGTACACATATTGATAATACAAACAGGAAAGATTGCATGTTTGGACATGCCAAAACCAATAATATTTCAATGTTTATCATTAATTATGCTTTAACTATTAAACGGAATTAGCTGATTGACATAAGTCTACAATACGGCTGCACGTATATATAATTAGTTATATGGATGTTATATTCACCACATAATACTGCATCAAATATCCTAAATTATTATTGGACTTCTTAAGCTAAATTAAACTGAATATTTGTTTTTTCTAGCTATTTCCACTGCTACATACATGTTAAGTACTCGCACATTTTATTTTGTTTGTTTGCTATTTTTATGTTTTGTATGTTTTAATATGAGTGTGTTTTGAAAACAAATAAATTATAATGTTGTCTTACATATTATTATATTTTATCCCTTAATAGGGATTCGCGAAAATCAGTGTGCTGAAGTTTAGTACCAGAAAGTTTTTATTGCATTGTTTGAAAACAAAATTTGGCTGAATTCTCAAGTAGAAAAAAATTGTCGCAAGCATAGCTAATTATAATAGTTAATAATACAGTTAATTTTCGTTGTAGGCTTATAATGCTTCTACGGGTCATGTCAGACGCCCCGTGCCAACTGGCATCTCAACCAATGGACTAAAACTGACTTAAATTTAAGAACATTCATTATAGTTTCATACCATTTTTTATTACTCGCTTTTTTCATGTTACCTACTTTTTAAAATGATTAAACCCTGCCTGCATAATGGTGAATCAAAGTCAAAAAGAGAATATTAATGAAAAACGACCCGTTTTTATTTAATTATAGCCTGACCAGAGTTTTTTATGCTATTCCGTTTGCGATACAAATTTTGAACATGTAACATATGAGAGTAACTACATTTCATTCATTAAAAGTTGTTAACTATTCTCTTTTGTTAATCGGTTTTGTGTATTAAGAAATAATCACAATGCGAACTATTTATGTACAAAGTTTCATAGGAATCAGTCGTGTCATACAGTCGTTTATATTGGCGGATTCTTCACATTCTTTTTTGATAATTTTGACAACCGATTTGGCGTGGAGGTGAGTATACCCGCATTCCGCTCCTAAGGTTGTAGGTTCGATTCCTACACGGGACAAATCATTGTGTGCATGAACATGAATATTTGGTCTGGTCTGGGTGGTTTCCTATGTATGGTTATCTGTTATTTCGTATCCTTAACACAAGTTCTTAATAATACTTTTCTTAGAACGAAATAATTGGTGCAATTGTCTGAAAACTATTTTATTATTTAATAATTAATTCATGCTAATGACTATTTATAGTTTTATCACCGTACTGAATGAAATTGCCGGCCCCATTATAATAAGTCATCATCCCCGTTCGGGATCCGTTTGATGATATTTTTTGAAATAAATACATCGAAAAATCAGTTTCGATATTTGTTTATCCACCGCCTAAAAACGGCAAAACATATAACAACTTGGCATTAGATAGCTTGTATGATGGATGCTATATTAGTGTGAGTGTTTACTCCTACTAATCTGTATATTTTCCCACAGGTAGCCGTGGTGGCAGACCGAGCCCTGCTCGCCGTTTTCGTTCTGATGACTACCATCGCCACCGCAGCCATCCTGCTGCCTCAGCTCAACAATCTGCACGTTGGAAACACGCCACTTAAACCACCCACATAAAGCCTTCTTTTGGCTGCGGTAATCTAACCAACGAATTAAATACTAATTGCTTTATACGTCAAATTACATCTCAAATATAGACGTTCTAATGATAATAACTTAGTTATGACATAATGTAAATAAAATCATTATTAACAGACAGACCTATATAATATCTTTTAAGATTTTACAAGTTCAAATAACATATTATTTATCGGGTTATTACTAAACATTTAAAAATGCGTTGTCATCTGACATTCACAAAATTACTTCTGTCATTTCTTTTTGGTGTGGAGAGATTTATTATCTCTAACGATGGAACCCTTAATCTCATGTGCTACATTTGAGTAATAAAGTATTATTTGTTTTATTGGTCATGGATTTCCTATATCACACGCACTCCATAGAATAAAAACGGCCAATATTCACGTAAATATGTCGCAGGCCAAATATAGAATGCGCAATTTCACAATTTTATATTTCGCACGACAATTTCGAAATTGGTACCAATTTTTTATTTTACAAAACAGCATGTGCCTCTCAAAGCAATTCGTGGCAAGCAGTTTATTAGGTTAACCTGCGCTGTTGTCTAAAAGGCCCTAAGTAAGGTGTTTGTTGTCAAATTGTATGTTAAGTATGCTTGTTGACAATGAACACCTTGTGTTCTTATTTACATAGCAAGCTTGCATGATATAAACAAAATGTGTTACTCATACTTTGAACAAAATGCCTAGTCGGTTCATCAAATAGCACATGAACTTAGGATAAACGATATAAATACCGTTATTCTTATCATATCGCTCGTCAATGAAATAGATAGGAATTGATTTAACTCTGAAATGTAAATGTACGAGTATATTGTAATGTATGAGATGTTAGAGGATATTTATTTGTTAATATTATAATAAATGTATACTAAAATATAATATATACTTACTCTAAGTATATTTGCTTATTTTTTACTAATGGACTAAATGTAATGATATTAAATTTTACTTAAAATACATGCTCCAATGCGCTGTCAATATTAAATATTATTTTGTGCCAAATGTTCGAGAGTCAATTATTGGTAAAATTTTGTAAGAATAGAATATCGAGTGTACAATTTGTTGTAGATAAATAGTATTTATAATTATTTAGTAAAAATATATAACTTCATATGAATGATTTTAATGCACTACAGAAAGAGAGAAGTCTCGTGTAGACAGAAAACAAAAAAAGTACTGCAAGTTTCATTGCTTTTAAAACCTGTGTTCTCTGATACTATATGTAGAGACAAGTACAACAAATTAAATGAACGATGTAGACAAAAAAAATTGAAAAACAAGTAACTGTAAATCTTGAAATGTCTTGAAGTAACTTAGTCTAGTAGTAACTTAAATTTAGGAGTGTGACATCTCTTGGGCGGAAGCAAGCTACGAGATGAAGATTTGTAGTGTCATTCACCTTTTCATTTAACGTCGGTACAAAAATGCATGAAAAATCATCTGATGACGCCCGCCGCTCATATAACACCAACATAAAATTTGCCACGACTTATGTAAATAAGAATGATGTTCGCTCCTCATCTGTTTGAAGGACTTTTTTGTTTAGCTGTTTTGTTTCTTGGTTTATTACACGTCTAATTAGGGTAATTAGTTGATACTTTACGACGTGAGAAAGGCACTATCATTGCATTAGGTATAACGAAAGAGAAAGCTACTACCCATAATGGCAACACATTACACTCGTCTTCTTATTACAAAGACTAAAAGGCCCAAATTAGTTTATTTATACCTTACTTATTTCACCTACCCTAGTAACGTATCATGTTTTTTCGTTTCGTTTATTATATCATCATCATATCAGCCTTACCCATAATCACCACGCTCGGCAGGCAGGTTGGTGATCGCAGTTAAAGCCAGCAGGATGACGCTGCTACCCATCATACGGTAGGATTTATCTTCTTTAACTCTTACGACTTCAATGAGAGGGGGTGGCACTAATCTAGGCCGGTACCACACGGCAAATTATTTTCATTGCCTGTAAGTAAATAAATACTGTCGAAGCGAAAAGGTAATAGCATAAACTACTTTAAAAGAAAAATTCCTAAATTTTTTGTAATAACATGGTATGCTAAGTTTGATTGTAAGTAATTCGGGTAAGCATTAATTGAATTCATAGGTAATGTTGATTTTTATGAAAAAGTCAATGTATAACAAAACTCTGCGCTTTAATAATGTGTCTGACACTGTGGAAATCTGTACACTGTATCTGTACATTAGACATTTTGTTGCAAAAACTACACATAATCAATCTTCAATGGCCACCAATATGTCCGTACATGAATTAATGCCTCCTTTCTTAATTTTAAAATTGTTTTACCTCTCGATATGCGAAGTCTATATCCAAATATATGTTGTATATTGTAACTCAATTTTCAATAATTAGCCAATATTGATGATAGTTGTTAAACTGGTTAATTATATAATGTAACTAGATAATGCTCAAGGTTGTTGCCAAATATTAAACAGAAAATTGTACATAAGAAACTCATTAGTAAATTTAAGAATTATGAAATTGTATAAAATGTATTAATTGTTCAAAAATAAACAATAAAGTTCGGTACTGTGCAATGTGATTTTACTTATCACCCAAAAGACTGCCATTAACACTTTTTTATTTCACCCGGTTATCACTTAACTCGTATGTGATTGTTAAGCTCTAGGGTAAGGTTAGAAGCTCTATCGAGTAGCTTGAATAATTATTCTAACTGCAGGATGCTACACATCGGTTTGTTCAACTTGGTTCGCGTTAAGGTATATGACCTGAAAGTCCTCTTTGGTTGGTGGAGTTCTTTGCCCAGTTGTCGGACGATAACAGGCTGAAATGATTAACAGAGTTGTGTATTTATTCGAATCATTTACCTGAAAGTCAGGAATTGCTCGAGAACCGACGACCGATGGGACGTTAAGATTCTTCAATGTCGACCACGAATCAGAAAACGTAGTAGAGGGCCTCCTATTGGATCTGGTCAAGACTGCGGGGAGCCGGTGGATGCAGACGGCTTAAGGAAGCAATTGGGGAGGCCTATGTTCAGCAGTGTACTTCGAATAGCTGAGATTATGTTGAAGGAAATTCTATGATTTCCCAACATAAATTCAGTACTAGTGCCAATTAAGGAAAATCATGACTGTCACTATATTTTACTCGCCTCCTTGAGATATTATACAATATGCTTTGACATTAGTGACAAAATACGCCTTCTGCCTGAATCTAAACAATGATCTCTACACATCTTGACTTTCCTGAAGTTTCTAAGATCAATCGATTAACATCGTCGCAATATACAAAAACAGTTTATTTGAGCTAGGCTTTCCACCCCACTTATAAGCGTCACTTAAATCTAGAAGCGAAACTTCCCTAGGCGGGAGCAAGCTACGAGAAGAGGTTGGCAAGAAACTCGGCAAGGATCTGTCTCTGGCCCTAACACATTTTCTAATTTAGCTTTGTAATCTTATATAATTACCTAAGGAGCCCAAGCCAACCTCACCTGCAAGTGGTGCAGTTGCCGATCAACGGACGAGGCTCTGGCGAACATAACAGTGCCCGTTAAGCGGCAATAGGCTCGCCACCTATACCTAAGTGTGGGCGTATAATATGCCTCTGCCTACCCCTTCGGGAAACAGGCGTGAACGTATATATGTTTGTACGTACGTATGTAATCTTAAATAACGTTATGTAATGTCTTATATTACATTATACTGACTGGGAAGACACCCCTGGTATCAGCCGTACTGCTCTAGTCGTCGGGTTATCTTGCCGACGTTACCCAAACGCAACTTGAAGACGCTTCGGCTCCATCGTCTATCAGCCCATCTTAAGGCATGACGTACTACCTGGAAGCAATCGATGTATTTTAGTCTGTGAAAAAAGGTATATGTGATCTTCACCACTTGCCGTGTTTTATATACCAAATACGAACGGTCAGACGTCCAATAAGTCCAATAACTCAAGTGTAAATTAAACTACCGACCCTAAAAGTTATACCTTCCCTGAAATGGCGTAGATCGTTGGGATGAAATCTTGGTCTACAAGAATTGGCCCCTAAAAACGCTTTAATCATTTAATTTACGACTATAAATTAATGAGCTAGACGAGGAACGTGCCGAATACGGTTTTAGGTATATACGTAAATTATGTTAAGTACAATAATGTGATAAACGTTTCCCCTAAAGCCTGTCGACCCAATTTGAATCACTCCAAATATGAAGTGTCATAACTTAAGCAGACCTTGACCTGTTTTCGGTTAAAGTTTAGATATAGGGATATAAGATTTAGAAATTATTGGAATACAATGATTTAAATATTAATAATCTATACTAAGCTGCGTCATTTAGGGTCTGGCAAATGGCCAGTTGACAATTGTGAAAATAAAATAAGGACATATGTTTATTTGGGCTCGTATTTATTTTACTCTTTGATATGTTTTTACATAGCTTGAGTAAAATTTTAATAATAATTACAAAAACAAAATATATTTTTACAATCACACCAATTATTTAGTTCCAACATAAGTATCATGGAGAACTTGTTTTATGGAGAATAAATAGCAGATGAACATAAATAAATATGTGTTATTTAAATACCTATCTCATATACATACAAAACACCCTGACTACAACAATTATACATGTTCATGCACACTAAGAGTTGTCCTGTGTGGGAATCGTACCCACGACCTCAGGTGAAGCAGGTTTACTGACCTCCACACCATTTTGATCGTCAAAATTATAAATCTACTAATATTTTAAATAGAGACATGGACATCGACATAATAATATATGAATTAAATCAAAAAGTGATTAGGTACATTTTGTCTTACAATATACAAGATTGTATGTCCATTAGAGTCTGAGTCAGGCGTTAACGTCTGTCCTAGCTTTATAATAAAACGATGTGACAGACAACGTGTCTGATACTCGTATAAACTCTAATTCAATCACTCATCTGCATTACAGCCTCCTGTAATGTTTTTAATTCATTTGGAGTCCTTTCGTTAAGGGCCGAGAGTGAAACAGGGTATAAGTTTTACAGGAATTTGTAAACAGTTAATTTCTTATTTGTAAATGTCATAATGTGTTTTTATGGTAGGAATGTGTATTCAAATATATTCAATAATTACATTATTTTCCGATAAGGCATGATTTTGTTCGGATTGCTTTATATTTATTATCAGTTATCTTCTCCTTCAAGTGTTTATTTTCTTGAGAGTACATTATTTTTTAGAGCTTATAAGTATGCCTTACGTCACGAATGATCGATTACCTATACAAACATCCCCCCTTTTCACCCCTTCAAGAGATTTACGGGATAAAAACTACCCGGTATCGGTCTGGCTTAAGATTGTAATGATTAGGTAAATACAAATAGAGTTGTATTCCCATTTATAATGTTAGTGTGGATGCTGAAACAACAATGGCGTACTTAGAGGCGGCTTTATTTAAATCTATGACAGACCTCCGGACGGTAATAAGCTAACATGCTAATAGAGACATCTACAAGAAAAAATAAAAATACCAGTCGTGAAATATATCTCATAACAATATTTGGTAACATAAGATTATAACAATAGAACCTACTTAGTGATATTTTCGATCCGAGACTCGCTCGCTGTCCGCTCACGAGGCTCCGGTAACGTAGTTTTGGCAATGTCACATCCTGGATGTGACTCATAAGAACGAAAGTTTTAATAGGAAAAGACTTTCGAAGTTTACGTAATAGGCATCATCATCATTGCAGCCATAAAGTAATCGTAAAATTAAAAATTATTAATTCAAGTTTGATTCAATAGGGCTGTTTTGAAAGTCAAACTTAAAAACGAACGTCATTCGTGGTCCACTACTATATAGGCATTTCTAAAAGTTATTGTATTGGGGGTATTTGCATATAATCACCAGGCGGAGCAGGCGGGTTGGTGATCGCAGTTCAAGCCAGCACGCAGGATAACACCTGATACCCATCATCCGGTAAGATTTCTCTTCGTCGTCTTTTATAACTCCGTAAGATGAGAGGGGGCACTATTCTAGGCCACTATCACACGGCACTTCATAATGCATAAATACATTAATAAAATTACTTACTTTCTTAGTACATACATAATATCACGCCTGTTTCCTCAAAGGGAAGGCAGAGGCATATTGTATGCCCACATTTCGCTAATTATATTGTTGGTCCCACGTAATAGGTAGCGAGCCAATTGCCACTTTTCGGGAAATTTTGTGTTCGCCAGAGCCTCGTCCGTTGTTCGGCAGATGCACCACTTGCTGGTGCGGTTGGCTTGGGCTCTTCAAATCTTGGTAGGATCCCTATACACCCTTTTCATAAGAACATTGTTAATTTATCTTAACTTGATCTATTTTTTACCAGAGTCATTTATTACATAGCCTTTACCAAATTTCCAAATCGGGTTAGTAAAAAATTATATGAACCATCTAGAGCCCAGAAGTTGTAAATCATTTCGATCAAAAAAATATATTCAAGTTCATACCACATTTGTAGCCACGATTTATTTACCTGTTGTTGTTTCACCAAGGAGATAACTTATTTGTGTAAACGACGACATCATTAATCATTTCTGTCAGTGTTACATGAAAATGATACAAAATGTTGGAACAAAACGACTTAATTGCATATTTTCAGCATTGTTGCAACAAAAATATTTGTTGACGCAGATTTTTTACTTAATTTTACAATGACACTACAAATCGCTAGGAACTTAAATCTCTTAATAGTTTTGCAACCTAAAATAGTAATAACTTACATTATGACATAAGTTTCATTTCAAACATCGGTTTACAAAATCTAGTCCGACTAAGGAAAAAAACTCTACAAACTTTGTACTGAGAAAAGAAAGTATAATTCACACTCGAATTTACGGGCGATCCTAAACGCCTATGTGAACCTAAGCGATATTCGCTGCTGCTGCTGCTGTACTGACCCGCGGATTTCGCTCAGGTATTGAAGTATTCCGCGGCTAGAGCGAAATAGGTGTGAACATTAGTATTACTGCATACTCACGTAATGTCTACCACAGCCGGGAGCGTATACCGCTAAGGTTTGAATAGGTAACATTGAAAATTATCAGTTTTCATTTAGCTTTAGACGTGATTATGTAACCGCAAGGTAAGAATATTGATTTTTGTTTGATAATGGAGTAGTACTCTCCTGGTACGTTATATCGTCGTCATCGCTTGGAGACTGCACCGCAATAGTGATGTGACACTCGCTATAACTTTTGTTGGACATATTACGTTAATAACCGTTATTTACAGCAAGCAAATTTTACAAAACGGCTACACGGATTGTTACTGAAAACAATATTTTACGTAACATAACATGACCTAACCAATTTATATGAAAATAATAAAATTGAAACCCTATATTACACCTACTTATTGCTTAATCCGCGGTTGAAAACGGTGGATGAGCTTGATCCCCATTGGCCTTACCCAATAATTGTAGCCCTCAAAATGTTTCCGTAAAAAATATTACGTTTTCATTTCATTCACGATAACCTTTTCTTTGTTTTAAATTAGAAATAATTTTGAGTATAATACCTATATTATGTAGCGGATTTGTATTCTTATTTATTGTGATCAGTTTTCCTGGATTTAAAGCAGATTAATTTATTAATCCGTTTTATAATAGTATAGTTACTCTTACTGTGGTTTAGATTAGTAATTCAAGTAAATAATACACAAAATTAAGATGTACCAAATGCACATATTTGGGAATTGGGAAACGGAAGACAAACATATACTTACATACATAACAGGTTGTATATAGTGTAGATATCATCACTACGGACTAAACGCTTTCTGTTCTTTATCACTACATAGAACAAAACAAAGTAGCTTTCCTCTGTCTGTCCATATGTATTCTTAGATCTTTAAAACGCAATGCATCGGATTTTAATGCAGGTTTTTTAATAGACAGTTTGATTCAAGATGAAGTTTTATATGTAGGTCACGCGAATGAAGTCGCGGGTGGCCGCTAGTAATTATGTACAGAACAGATATTTTGAGATTTCGACATGAGAAGACGAGGAGATTTTACGTTAGTTTTATTTCTAACATACAAAACAGGCTATATATTAGTGTAGACATTTACAAAGCAAAGTTAAAAGATTTCGTTCTTTACACTTAATGGATATTTTGAAAATAAGGGGATGGGAAGACTAGAGGATTTCAAGTCAACTTGACTGGCATACAAAACAGGCTGCAGGAGTAAACCTTTTTCGTTCTTTATAAGTAGCTACTTAATCGATGTTTTTTAAATAAGGAGACAAGGAGATTCTAAGTCAGTTTTTTTACAAACATGTATATAACACGATTATTTTACTAGAAAAATAGTCGAATTCTCGACCTATGGATAGCCGGTCCACTGCTCTTTATAATTTTCTTCATTATATCGCCTCCGGTGCTAAACCGTCACTTCTGCAAATAATGTAATCTTCCAGGAGTAGGGTTTTAAAATTAAATATCCTGTTATAAAATGCAGTTCTTCTTAATGCCAACCTAAATGTTTACCTGCAAGTGGTGCACCAACCGATCAACGGACGAGGCTCTGGCGAACATTAAAGTGCCCGGAAAGCGGCATTAGGCTCGCCACCTATTACGTGGGACCAACAATATAAATGGCAAAGTGTGGGCGTATAGTATGCCTCTGCCTACCCCTTAGGGGAAACAGGCGTGATATTATGTATGTATGTATGTTCTTCTTAATTTAAGAAATTAACTATTTATATTTTAGCCTCCATTTCAGACTTCATTTGAAAGTAAACTTCACTTCATTTGGTCTTATAACAAAATAAAGCAAATTTAATTTCATAAAAACATGTGTATTACGTTTAACTGCCTGTTTTTTTAAAATAGGTTGCAGTGTAGGTGTCATCACTACAGAGTAAACAATCGCACGGCCCAAGCTTTGTGTGGGAGACGCTTTTCATTTGCCTGACATTTCTCAGTCTGCACGTAATATGACCTTCCAGTTTTTGTTCGCACTGGAGCAGCTGGGTAAGGTACTGAGTTTTTAAGGGTTACCCTGGATTTTGAAGGTATTAACTATTTTATTTACAGGATATTTACGGTTTGTTTTCGTAGGCAATCCTTCTTATGTAACAAAAAAAATATTTTTTGATATGCGTGTGTGTAACTTATAACATACAATACTTTATAATATATACACTTGTACGAAAATAATTATTATTATTGATCTGAAAGCATACCGACAAATTTACATGAAAATTAAAATAAATTTGTAATAAAGTTGTTTTTTTTATATGCGCGAGTGTAACTTATAACATATACCTAATACTTTATACTATTCTACGAAAATAATTATCATCATTGATCCGAAAGGAACTGACAAAATTTACATGAAAATTAAGTTGAATTGTGTCTTATTTATTTTATTTACCAGTTTTTTTTAAATTTAATTTTATTTAGGTTTGCCTGTGATTTATACTTCCTGGAACCTCGTTACATTCAGCATATAATAATTCATAATAGTACATACATAAATAATAATATATTGATACAAAAGATTACTATGTAAAACCATTTACATGATTAATATTTTAATAATTATACAATAACAACCTTAAAACATTGTCTGTGGGGGTACCACTATCTATATGGAATAACGTTAATATTCAGTAGGTATATAATATTTTGTGTTTTTAGTATGTAAGCTTAGTCATATGACCCATATTTGCAACACAAAGCTCTCAGTTTTTGTACATAAATCCTATCTCTAGCTCTTAATAAACCAATTTTTTTTACCAGAACAAAAATAATTTTACGAATTTATTAGTAAAGACAAATTTTAGAGGTATCTTTAGCACAGCTCTATTGGACGGATCGAGGTAGAATTTAAATCGCATGCAGATAGCTATAACGATGTAGGCATCCAATAAGAAAGTATAAAAGAACTACAAGGGTAAACAGTTTTATGAATTGAAAACCGATTTTTCTAAGAGTAAACTCCTGCCGGCAGTGAATGGGCGCATTCGTTTCAAAGTTACATACATACATACGTACAACCGCCGCAGGGGTAGGCAGATGCATAATAATATTATACATTGCGCCACTTATAGATGGCGACCCTATTAACGCTTACCGGGAACTGTTATGTTCGCCAGAGCCTCGTCCGTTGATCGGCAGGTCCTAACGGACCGCATAACGGATAAATGCACCTGCACCACTTGCAGGTGAGGTGCCATTAGGTTCTTCAGATCTTGATAAGATCCCTATGCAGTTTTAAAGTTGACGTTCGTCGGAGCTTTATTGAGTCAAACTTCAATGACTAATTTTGACTTTAAACATTTGTTTTATTGAATTATTGATAATAATAGAGACTATAATAAAGACTTTACTTACAATAACACCAACTATTTATTTTCAAAATAAGTAACATTATGACCTTGTGTTATAAATTATAATAACCGGATAAACATGTATAAATGCTTTTTTTATACTTAAGAGACAAATGCCCAAACAGGAAATCTACATTTATAAATATTTTTGCCAACGCTATGCCGAGACATGCTGCATGCGAGCAGGCATGCAGCACGCAAGCAGGAATGCAGTATGCAACCAGGCATGCAAGCAGCCATGCAGCATTTGTGGCGATTCGATTCGTTTTTGTCCTATAAAAATATCCTATGAAATCCGATTCAAAATATTAGTCATTAAAGATTAGAGCTTTTATATCGTCGTAATGCAAAACTGACGTTATGCCAAAATTTTAGGGTATTTCACAGATCCTAAAATTATTTTAATTCTTAGACCAAATCATAATGGTGGCAAAACAATTGTTAGGGGAAGTCCACTTAAATCCATGGTTAAAGATGTTTATTTTGACTAAAAAGCAGCAGCGATACACAAAAATGTCAAAGGTTTAAGTTTAAACGCGTCCTAAGCAAGCGCCAGCCCATGTTTGAACTTAAACTATGTCTAAGAAGTGTTTAAGTTTAGGCAATCAAGAGATAAGTTTTTGTAATCGCGTTTTTTCAAACGCGTGTTCAACATCTGTTTAACTTTTTTTGTACTAACACTGTAATTGTTTGTTTTGAGTTTAGGCAAATACGATTTGGCCATGTAATATAAGGACTAAATTTTAAAGGCGAACCGAAGGGCAACCTCTTTTCAGACATAGTCACAGGCAGGCGGTAGCGGCTAGTAAAGAGTATTGCTCCGAATAGTTTGAAAGGCCAGCGTGCAAGCACTGGCTGAATTAGAAATTCCCAGCGATCACGAAGAAACGCGGCCTATTGAGCCGGCAGTTTCCACCCATTAACTTGATGTGACTTCAGCCGGAATATTCAGTCAGAAAATTGCTCGGTTTACCTCAAACTATTGTTAAGATTTCGATAGCACTTGTATACTAGTTTCCGCTCATGACTTCGACGCATAAGAATCTTAACTATAACTATATGTTTTATTCGTAAAAATAAAACTATACATATATACTTATTATCGCGCCTTTTTCTCCAAAGCAGAGAGAGGCAGAGGTATATTATACGCCCACATTTCACAAATTATATTGTTGGTCCCACCTCATACCTTATTATTCTCTACCTCTACCTTGGCGAGCCTATAGCCGCTGACCGGGAACATTTATGTTCGTCAGAGCCTTGTCCGTTGTTCGGCAAGTGCGCCACTTGCAGGTGAGATTGTTTTGGGCTCCCCAGATCTTGGTAGGATCCCTATACACCGTTATTAATTAAGCTATAACTTTCCTTAACACTTACCAATGCTGCCTATATTTAAAAAGTCTATGATAGTAACATCTATTGCACTATTGAAAAAGTAATAAGGACCCTCATACACTATCCATAAAAGCTTGTATAGAAATTTGTAGCTCACTCTAGAGATTTCGGTAATTAATGATTTGTGGTCCTTTCCAGGTGGAAATATAGTGGTACTCTAATTTTATCTGTCAACAACATCCAATTATGTAACCTATATTTCACAAATAAATGAATTCTATTCTAAAATGAATATATCATTACTGAAATCTTTGGCGTGACTTTTAAAAATTTCTGTTAACATTTACGATTTTATGCTATTTTTGTTTTATTATTATTATTTACTAGATAATTTGTGAAGTGTTGGACGGCTGTTGATTGATAGGAAATGATAGAAATTCAATCGTATTTACCAGTGGCTTTAAAGGTAATTGTAGCATATAAGTAGTAAATTCTACACTCGCGAGCAACCAAATCGACTCAACCGTTTAAGTTACGTTGAAACTGAAACGCTTAAGTTTCAAGCTTTGATATGACCTATTGCTTTTATTTAAATGATGTATACTTTTCCTTAAAACACTGTTTAAATGAAGAGTTAGTGGTTGAGTCGATTTGGTTGCTCGCGAGTGTGTTTATCTTGTTTACCGTCGCTTACAAGACTCTCGTCAAAACGATTTTACGGAAGTTTTTGTGAAGGTTATTTCTATTTGAATTGATTCCCATTTAACTTTTTCATGAGATAGCATCAAAGTTTTCCAATTTTCGTCTTAAACTTATTTTGATATTTGCTATGTTAAACAAGCAACAACTTTAAAACTGATTTACTTATCTTATAAGTATTAATGTTACATTTCCCGCAAGGCATGTTTACAAATGTCTATTTGTCAGAGTGCACTAAACGACTGGAAGAGACGAGGGTGTAGCGAACAACAATTTGTTATGACCGCAAGTTTCTCAGGTCATGTTTTATGACGTATACTTTCAAAAACGTATTAATATCATAATATGATTCAAGGAATTACATAAAATCTAATCCGTATTTTTTCTATTTACTTTAGAAAGACTTGACATTTTAGCATTCTGAACTTTCAGGATTTCATTTTAGAATTTGAGATTTTCGGAATAGGACAACAAGGAAACATGACATTTTAAATAGCAGTGTGGCCCTTCGTAATATAATTATATGCGTTTAAAATGTGTGTTTAGATTAAGGTGCCACTTTTTGTATCTTAAATAACTACATTTAGTAATTTACTAGTATTTTAAAAAGTTTGCTCTTTGTTTTTGTAGTGCCTCAAATAAATAGAGTTTACTAAGATATGTTCATCTTGTATTAGTAACCATTTGTATGGCAATTAATATTTTGTTTTTAGCGTTCCCTAGCTTCGGAAGACATGTTAAGCTGTTGGTACCGGAACATAGTCGGTAGTAGACTTTAACCCATTTTAGAGGTGGTTGTTTAAGCCAGCTAATCTGATTTCAGTGTAGTAATATTTCGTTTTTTTTTATTCAATTTATATTTTGTTTTGACCTTTTCAAGTGCTATGTAATAGTTTATGAAATAAAGAACTTTTTACTTTTTTACTTTTATTCCAACAACAGGACGCTGGACACCAGTGTTCGCAGCCGTGTGGTTTCCGGCTCAAGAATAGATCCAACCCAAAGCTAGGGTGTTGTAAAAGGCAACTAATGGCTACCCATTCAGCTAAGGCTCTCGCCTTCCAATACAAGCCACCTAGCCTTCCGCTTAGCGTGCACTCATCCGACAAGGCTTCCCGCCTTCTAACACACGCCACCTAGCCTTCCGCAAAGTGTGCGTCTTTCAGTCAAGGCTTCCCGCCTTCCAACATGCGCCACCTAGCCTTCCGCTTAGTGTGCGCCGCGTCGGTGCCTCCCCAGGCGCCGATCGCTTCAGATGTCGCTTTATGGTAAAAATACTAAAGGCTATTACAGGGAGAGGTTTAGTCGGTTCAAGTCCGACATAACTACACACACCGGGTGTGTGGTATGCGGGGGCATTATCTCCCTCCTCCCACCGTGGGGGGTAGTTCCAAGTAGGGTTGTTGTTGGTTTTCTGGAACGCAAAAAAAAAAAAAAAAAAACCAGTGTTCGCCAGTACGCATCGAGTCCACGTGATAGACTATAAACTGCGTCACTCTCACTTTGTTTCGTGGGAGGAGGTTCGTGCTTAGAAGTGGAAAGCTATTGCGCTGAGATGATAATGTTTTAGTCAACAATATTTTAAGACTAACTTTTTTACTCGTGTTTATGTATAATAATAATGCCAGTCTATATTTTAATGAGAATACAAAACAATCAAACAAAACAAAAATATATTTATATATTTATTTGATATAATTGAGACACATAAAACAAAACCTTAACACTAGAAACAAAAAAGTAAATATGAAACTCTAAGGTGTCCCAGCTGCACTAAAAAGGTGAATACAAGATGGAACTTAGTATAGAACAAGAACATACATTGTACCTTATACCTATTGTACCTTTTTGAGAGAAAATAATAATAATTATTATTATTATTGTGACCATTCTCTACGATTAAAGTCATCAAACAATGAAGCAATTACATTCTTTCACACTTGAAACGCAGGCATCCCGTGACCTATATTCGCGTTAATAAATTGAGTTGTGAAAAATCTGCATGACGTATTTTTGGCAAACACACCGCTGTGTTTTGTTGAATAAACATAAACCCAAAATTTGACACACGTGTTCTTAATTTTTCGTATATTGGAATAACTCACGCCTTTATCTAAACAATCAAAATATTAGTAATCATCACAATCAAATATCATTTATTTCATAAACTTTTACATAGTACTTGAAACGTCAAAATTAAATATAAACATAAAAACACAATCGAAATATTATTACACTGAAATCACGAATCTTAGATATACTTATATGCAACAAAACAATTTAAAATCAAAAAATATTTAATTGTAAGTGAATCTAAGTGCCAGTTCCGAGCCACCGCTCTGTAAGAAGAACTGGAAAGAAACTCACAGGATATGCTCTTTTAAATTTATCCATTGGTTTGGTACTTGAATTACAATCTTCATGTGTCTGTGAACCTATACAATGCAATATCTAATATATGCAAGGGGTACCACGCTGGGCAGGCGGGTTGGTGATCGCAGTTCAAGCCAGTAGGCAGGACAACGCTGCTGCCCATCATCCGGTAAGATTAATCTTCGTCGACTCTTAGATCTCCTCGTAAGATGAGAGAGGTGGCACTATTCTAGGCCACACGGCAAAAAAATATTAATGCAACTTAAAAATTCAAATCCAGGAACACTTTGGGGATTCCTTTGGCAGAAAATGGCTTTCTTTTTCTTTTGGAAAATTTTAAAAGATTTTTCCTAAAAAACCGGTCAAAGAAAATAATTTAATAATACCCTTGTAACTCTTAAAATACTCAGGAGCTTTTAAAATAATTAATATTGCCGAGACATCGAGCGGGAGGACGATGCAAATTATACGTCTACCCTTGTCGGAATTGAATGTCGCCAGCAACGACAACCTTCTAAATCCGTCATCTTTTTTTAACGCTGAACAGGTAGTCCTGCTCCTCGGAAATACCTTACAGTGTTTCGTTAGATTGTGGGTAACATCTTGCCATAAAGATTGACAAACGTCTCTATTGCCAAGAATGCTGACGGTACATACTTAGTCGGGCACACAGTATAATTACAACATAATTTTATTAACATTTGACATATAATTTCATTAAAATATGTAAATGGATTACAGATAAATCCAGCAATTTATCTCTTGAAATGCTTAGATATTTTTGAACCATAGATATGTTATACCCATACTACTATTAATTTTTAAACTCTATGGTAGTAATCCTTCCTACAAGACTTAGCCTTACCTTATTACAAGATCCGCTGCTCTCACAATGATATGGGTTATATAATCTATGAGCTAGCTATCTTCCCTTGAGGAAGAGCTCAGTCTTAGCACTAAACACATACTCATGGATACTTCAGTTATCTATAGGCATTTACTAAACGTGTAGTCTCAAGATATCACCAAAATCTGGTTGTAAATTTTTTCAGACAATACACCACCGAAACATCAAGCCAAAAACTGTAGGGTTCTGTAGCTTACCGTCACAATAGGTGGAGTTAGAACGGGGCTTAGAAATGAACAAAAAGAACAATGTTGTGAGAAATGTTCGTGGCCGCGAATTTAAATACATTGTCATAAAAAGTAAATGCGTAGTCTTTGAGAGAGATAAAAAATGTGCACGAATGTTACCCCTTACCCTTTGTTTGTTGTTGTCCCTAAAATATTTAAGTACTGAATTCCACGAGAGCGTATTCGTGCTTTTTCTTTCCTGTAATTTTTCCCAAAGATTCATATGTAAAAGAATCAGAGAATCTTCTATTTTTGCATTATTTTAAAACAATAACGATAGGAAAATATAACTATTCTTAGTCATCTCACACCGCGCTTTTAGTCCCAAACTAAAAACAGTTTGAACTTTAATTACTAGATAACGGATACATGTAGATAAATAATTTTGTAAATGCGCATTTGTAATACTATCACACACCCATACTACGACAAATATTTTGTATTTATGTACCAATTAATTGTTCTTTGTGGGCATCGAACCCGTATATCCCCGTCTATCCGTATCAGTCGTCAAACCACAATGTAAATAGTAGATACACCTTTTACATTTATTGTCTCAGCAGCTATCATTATTAACTATTATATCTATCATAATATTCAAAGCTACAATTACCATAAATGTAATCTAAATGGCCCTAATATTCAGTGGCAAATAACTTAACTATTATTTGGAATAAGCTTTGTGGCTTATTATCATAATACTCTGCCCAATATTTCGGCCTCTTTGCATGATTGATAGTCACTGAGAGTGGTGGAATAGTAATGTAGATGTTCCGTCACAATATTACGTATTTTCGTAAAATATGTATATCATAAAGATATTAGGTTCTATCAGTGGCATTGCTTGGTCATGATTTTTTGCGATAAGAATCGGAAAGTTTGTCGTCATAATATTTCAGATAGATAGTGTACAAAACACTTTCACATACAATTGTCTTTTGATATGCATAAAGAATTGCTTTTAATATGCATGTATCAAATATAAGATTGTAGATATAGTTCTATAAGCTATCCAATAGACTAACGATTGTATTAAATTAAAATACTTTTTTAAGTATTTACGTTTACTTTTATCCCCGGATATAATATTATTGTATGTATTATTATGGTGTCTTAAATTATGCAATAAGTCTAGAATTGATAAAGTTAAGTTTCGTTTCATATGTTTTTTATTCTGTCATGGATAAGGTCGCTGGTTACGCAATGAACAACATTTAGTTTCAGACTTTTTAATATCATACATTATTTAACTGTTTGTTGTCCTAAATAAAATAAAATAAAATAAATAATAAGCAAGACGGATGCAAACCTGGAAGTGTAAGGAGGGGGGGCTATGTTCAGCAGCGGACATGATTGGGTTGGTGATGATTATTATGCACGGCACCTGTCGATGTCAAATGCTAAATAATGACCCTTAAAAGTATCCATAAAAAATTAAAATTGTGTTTCACTATAGGCCCATTAAAAGACTTAAAGCCCGGAGGGGACCGCGAGGGGTGTGTGGGGCTCACCACAAGATACGACCGCAAAAAATCTTGTGACGACGCCGCTGCTGGTTTAGAAATAGAGTACTTGCAGCGTCTGACACCCCGCCCACGGCCAACGTCCCCCATAAACGGGAGGACCACCTCAGAAAGCGCGGTACACGCCTCTTGCCTCCTTTTGCGACCATAGCGTGTGTGGCCGACTTCTCATAGGGTCTATGGTTAGACAGCAGAGGCCCTCTGCTCCCGCTGCTTAAGACCCTCCTGGCGCTGCTTCCTGGCCCGCTCGCTACGCCCTCCACAGGCCCCTTTTAGTTTCCCCCCCAGTAGTCTTAGTACTGACCAGAGCCGTCGGTTTCTGGGTGTTACCTTTTCTCTAGCTGCTTCTCCGCTGTACCCGGGGGTACCCGGCCCCCTCACCACGACAAGGTGGATACCAGTCGGGGGGATTCAAGGACATCAGGAAACTCTGGTTAACTAGCTTTCAGAGTAACTAGTCCCTCGGAGGAACTTTTGGTGATAAAGAAAAAGCCTTTTTATATTTTATTTTAACTTTACAAATGCATTGTATTGCTCTCCACAGGATACTAACGACCAAAATTTACCGTGTATGAAACCGCAGCGCAATATCACGACACGGCTCACGGCTCACGATCGGCGCCGCGCCGCCCACTAGCCGAACCCTATACAGACTGCCTTTTTTCACAGCTAACCAGGAACCAGCTTCCCAACTCCGAAATGAAAAAAATATATATATATACTTAAAATATTACAAGTATGATAAAGGTAATCTTCTACGTCATCACACCAGAGCATGTGCGGCAGCTAAGTAGAAGGAACTGGCGAATAAAATTCTATAAAACTATCAAAAGAGCCTTAATATGCGCCACGATATTGATCGGCCCAATCATACTTTTAGCAGCTAAAGTATAGATAGTACTGAAAATTATAGCTTCCATACATTTCCCTGTAGTTCATGAGGCTTCGTTAGTAGCCTCATGAAATGTAATCATATGCGATAAAAAGCTATGAACATTCGTACAGAAAAATCCGCGATATTTGACTGCTCCATCATTAGATCCTTGAAAGTTTATGTATATTATACATGAACTTTTAATTCTTACTTAAATCTCTCTCACTACCTTCTCATATGCAGTAAATTGACTATTTGGGTTAGTAGTAAGATTCCTTACGAGGTTTTTGATCTATTACATACCCTTATCTGTTCATGTAACAATACTGCAGATTAAAAATTTCCTGTGAAAATGAGACAAAATGCTACATGATGCCGCTGATTTCTAACCGTAACACCTAATAACCATCGCCATTGAATCAAAAGCAATACGCATAAAAAGTACATAAATCAATAAAGGTTTTATAAAAATAGGTGGAAACATTCGAAGTGTACTCAAGCAAATGTTAGGTTCGTGTAGCTATTCAATTCTAAACTGTGCGATTTTGCAATTTTAAAACGCACCAACGAACAAACCGCCACTGTAAAACAAAATAAAATAATTCGTTATAGCTAACAAAATACAGAATGATATGTGTACAGTGGTTGTATGTATGGTTGTAAGGCGGTCGGATGCCAGTTACAATAAAATTGCAGTTCACCATTTAATTGGCATAAGGCACATCAGGGTCCAATACAAATATAAAATTTTATTTACGGGTATATTTTGTACTACAATACATTTAAAAGATTTCAATCACGGTATAGTATATTAATTCCTGGGAGTCTAGTTATGGATATGCTTTGTATAATTCATATGTAGTATAAAGTATAAAAAGTTGCGCAAAATACTTGGGGGTGATTTAGGTACCCTAGGGGTGCTATATCTCTGGATTTCCGCTTGACACTCGTTTCTGGGACATCCTTGAATGAATTGAAGATTCTTTTATTCTTCTATATTGTATTTTTAAGTAAATCTTTTGACATTCATAGGTGCTACATACAAATATAAAAAAATATTTATCATTATGAAAAACGCTCGCTAATTTTAAAAGATTTTTTAAAATATTTTGACTAAAAGTTTTGAAACTTACTCGGCTTAAATGTGAATTAAGTATTAAATAATTGTATGTTTCATTTATTATTTAAATCAAGTATCTACAGGTAATCGTCGGCACAGTCCAGATGGCTAAAGATAATATTCAAATTTAGACATTAGCATCATCCTGCGATGTAAACGCCCATTAAGAGAGGATTATCAACCTTAAGAGGGTAAAATAGGGCGCGAACGTTTGTATGAAGTTTACAATTTAGGTATTTTTCATTAAAATTGCAAAGAACAATTTAAGTGACAATTAAATACTGTCTCTAAAGGATGATATATTTGAAAAGCGATTTGACGAGTCGGGGACGAATGACCGTGGTGAATGAAGAAGGCATGCTGCGCCAACGCTATGACGCAGACGCAGATTCTGCTATTGTTGTATGGAAGTACGTATTAAGTAGAGTGAGAACGACCAGTGGCGAGACCTAGAGATTTCTTATTAAGAGGGTCTAGGGTTCAAAACCTGGTGGCGCACCTATACCTTTCCGAAGTTATGTGAGTAATTATCGTTTGCTCTGTGTCTCGAAAAACACGTTAAGCCGTTGGTCCCGGCTGTCATGATCATCTATGGCAGTCATTATTAGGAAGTCAGTGCCTTCTAATATTCTGACAACTGGTCAAACCACAGAATGTTTTCCTTTGGGTTTAGGAATCGCTCCATGTAATAACTGAAGTTCAGCATAATCTGGATAAACCAGTGAGCATACCCTGGGCTTAAATCTGGGGCAACCGAGATAATGCTAGGATATGATGATAAGGTACATATTAAGTACATACGCTGTAAATATATTGGAGCGATAAAAATATACCTTTTAGATCCAGGGATCCATTTCTTAACAAAACTTTGTTAGATTTAAGTGAACTGAAGGCGTAAATGGTATATATGTCATCGTCAGATCGTGATGCATGAGCATTTCCTGTAAAGCCGCTTTTGTAATAAACCGACTCTCGATGGAGTAGGTACGAAGTACTTTTTTTAACCTTAAAGAAGTTCAGATAGCTTTATTTTATGAGATCGAAAAAAAAAAAACAAAAGTCGTACGATCGGGCTAATTTAACGATAGGACTGCGACATATGTATATAACGAGGTTGATCTTAGAGAAGTTCAGATATTTTCGAGGATGAAAGAATGTTTGTTTGTCTGTGCTCTAACAAATGTTTCCGTGTATATTTATCGGTACCACTGTAACTTATTGCCGTTGCGCAAATCTAAGTGGCTATATTTTGGCGAGTAGCCACTATATTGTTTTTTTACCTTTCGCTATGTTTAACGCATTCATTTTTTTTTGTTTTTTTTTTTGATCTATGGTTATGACTATTATCAATTAAAGTCATGAATATTGTCGGAGTAAAAGATGCAGTGCAGTAACATCAACGGGCAGACCCAATTATTTTTCTTTACACAGATTTTTGATTCGCTAGATTTTTAAGTACAATTATATGGAAAGGTTTAGTGATAGTTAAATTATTTAGATAAGAATTGTTATCCTGATTACTATATTAGACAATCAACTCAGATTTAATATATGGTCACTTGTTGGCTGTCGATTCTTATGATAGAAACGCATGTGAAATATTCGCAATAAGATTTACAAAGTGCGCATTTGATAAATATTTTATAAGGTTTATATTAATCACAATATAACATTTTTATTTTTATACCTAGGTACTTTCATTTAAAAGTAAAAACAGAACAGAACCAAAAGAAGTTCCGTATACTGCCACACTAAATAAAAAATGGGAAATTGTCCTAGCAAGTCTATGTGTAAATTTTTTGTACCGGACAGCTTGCCGGGGAACAGTTGGTACTCGCAATATTAACTCTTGACGCTTTTAACATGACTTCTGCATGCAATTAGACCGTTTTATAAAGTTCTGTACGTACACACATACATATATAATATCACGCCTATTTTCCCGAAGGGGTAGGCAGTGGCATACTATACGTCCACACTTAGACAATTATTAAGTTGGCCCCACGTACGAGGTGGCGAGCCTATTGGCGCTTACCGGGAACTTTTATGTTCGCCAGAGCCTCTTCCGTTGATCGGCAGGTGCAGCACTTGCAGGTGAGGTTAGCCTGCGATCCTCAGATCTTGGCTGGATGCCTATACACCTTCTGTACGTGTGCTCCATTTTAAATCTATTTAGTATCAGTAAAACAGATATCAGAAAATATTTATTATTATTATTATTATTTATATATTCCTTGGCGTAAACATCCCTGAAACATATATTTTTACATATAGAAAACAGCCGTATTTCCCGTAGGCTATTATTCAAATGAATGCGAAACGGGAAGAAAGTACAAGTTATGATTGAGGTCGTTAAGATAATCTGTTACTAACCTTCTTTAGGGGTACATTTTCGGCGTCTCATCATGTAATAATAAAATAAGAAGTACATATGATTAATTGTCAGTAAGAGGGACGCTATAAAAACGATAACGAGGTTTCATTCATGTTACATTAAGTTATACCTTATTGAAAATAGCACAGTTATATAATTCGGAATTAATTTTAAACTTTAGCGATGCATAATTATAATGGGTCTGTCTATGCCGTGTGTCACGTGATCACCATCGTCACCACAACTTTAATTATAAAGAAATAGGTAAGTATAATAAGTGTTTTAAATGTTGATAAAAATAATAATAGTAGGTACTTACTGAAAAACATAGAACCAGTAGTATTTAAATAAAATAAAACATTAATTCATAGAATGGCTTACATATAAACTCGTCAAGTAGTCCAGTTGAATCTCTCAGGTTCCGGGTTTGCATCTTGGTAACGGCGAGTATTCGCACATGCCCAACCTAGTAGCCAGGACAATCAATCATCTTCGATATAACCTTGTTGGACCTCAATTGCCATACTATATGTATGAACCGGTGCCAAGTGTCGTAAATAGGCTCGCATTGTTTCTACTTGGAACCACTATTGTTGCCAATAATTCTGATATTGCGTTGGTTGACCCGTCAGATCCACGGGCATTCCTTGTTGACATCACATTCTCGCATGACAGATATATTCGTGGAGACCAGGAATTAACATAAATCGGCTTCAAGGTACACGATAGCAAAATACTTACTTTTTTGAATGTATTATTTTGTACCTAGGTAAAAAGAAGCACAGAAATCTCGTCAAACTAAACATTAATACGGGTTATAAAATGTGTTTTAACTCTACTACATTATACTCACTATTTTTGCCATAATTCAAGGCGTCAAGGCCAGGGTCATGATACAAAAATATGATTACACATAGGCATATAGAGACTTTTTATATTTGATACTTTGGTGTCTATTCTCTATATCAATAGTTGATGCTCTGGTTTAGTATATTGGGCGACCTGTTGCCACTAGTTTTAACCATTCGTATTCACTGTTTTATGTACTTTGTAAACCATTGCGTATATATATATCAGCTGTCACTATATAACTTCTTCGCCTTCTGAGTCGCGTGAGACATTAAATACATTGTTGCATATCTTTTATTGCTCTTCGTATCACTTTGGAGACCATTTACATTTGTTTATTGAATAACAAAGTACAAAATACGCGTGTCAGTGAAATAAGAATAACTTTGATATTTATATTGAATTTAACTTTCAAACTAACATAGGTACTGATTACAATTCTATCGAGAAAAATTACAGAACTAAATAAATGATTACTTGTGTTATGAATACTAAACAACGGATATACATACATAAATATGTTATTTTTAAATACTTACTTTATACATATGGGAATCCATCCAGACCTGAACAAATATTCATGTTTATGCACACGAAGATTGTTCCTATGTGGGATTCGAACCCACGACCTCAGGGTCGGAGTGTAGGTACACCACCACGCAATATCGGTCGTCGATAACTGTTATTATTATTAAAATTATCAAACTAATTTCATTTCATATAATACCAGCGAATTAAATGTCTCGTTATAGGATATTATCACATACTTGTGTTTGTATTAAGAGCTTAATGCAACGTACTTAATCAAAGATATCAACTAAAAATTTATACAATTTAATATAGAGATAGGTGGGGGCCTTGGACATAATTGATATTTGATTTCGTTATATTTTTTTATTGTTACCCCGTATTATTCTTTTTCTGTAGGTATATAGAATAATACGGGGTAACAATAAAAAAATATAACGAAATCAAATATTAATTATGTCCAAGGCCCCCACCTATCTCTATATTAAATTGTATAAATTTTTAGTTGATATCTTTGATTAAGTACGTTGCATTAAGCTCTTAATACAAACACAAGTATGCGATAATAACCTATAACGAGACATTTAATTCACTAACTTAAATTTCCTACAGATAACATGTAACTAAAATCTTTATTTATACGATAATACTTTATAAGGTAAACGCTTTTCCCTCGAGTAAAATCTCTGAAAATATATTGAGAGAAAAATCTTGTCGTACTTGCACAAAATTTCGCAGACTTTATTAAATACATATTTGCGTATTTTTCGTGGAGGCTCCCTTTAGGAACTATTTTCATCTCATGACAGCAGATCTAAGTCTCAGAACATACTTGGCTTCGCTTTACGTTGTTTTCTGTTATTGCTCACATGTTGCTTGATATGTGCAATATAAATAGTTTTATATCACTCAGTTAAGGGTTTTGGCGGTCCCTGGTGATAGATTGTCATGTCTATTTCAGCAGACATATCCACTTTCTTCTAACCCTTGATCATCAATCTTCGCTTTAGAAAATCATACAGATACGCGCTTTCGGTCTGCACTTTGCGCTCCGAAAGAATTTTCATGAAATAGGTTAACAAATATTAGAATGAAGTAATGAAGAACGATGTCAAAATTAGTGCCAATTTATGCCTGAAATTACCAAACGTTAGATTTTCACGGACTTTTCCGAATAATGTGACCATTAAAAAAAATTATTATCTTTTTCGAATAACCTCTGGCTTCGGTATTTAGAATATTTTGCTAAATATAGATAGGTTGGTTGATATAGTAAAAAAAAAATTTTTTTTCAGTTTTCCGCGGTAATCATAACAAAACAACAATAAAATACTTCGTACTGAATTCAAATTCTGATAAACGATAATATTAATAAAGGGTGGAAATTTGCACGCGTTTATTCAGAGACGCGATGAATATTTACCGCCGTTTATTGTAGTTCCTTTTGTAAAGCTCATTGAGAGCTTTGTTGAGTGAACCACTAATTAGTAGGCAATGAACTGCTGGAAACCGCTCGTTAAACGGCCTCACAAATGCTGTTGTAGTTCTATAACTAGTTTCATTAGCCCTTCTTATTTGTGCACTATAGTAATGTCACTTGTTATATTGTTCTAACTATGCTTCATAACGCCCTAGGATTTTAAGTAAAATGTTCTTCATTTCATAAATTATTATAATAATATAGCACTTGAAAACGTCAAAATAAAATATATATAAAAATATGAACAAAATATTACTATGAAATCACGAAGCTAAGATTAACCTAAAAGCAAAAAAATAAAAATTCAGTGTAAGTGAATCTAAGAGCCAGTTCCAAGCCACCGCTCTGTGAGAAAAACTGACAAGAAACTCACAGGCTTTTTAAATTATCAATCAAATATGACAGTGTTCTATACACACAACATAACAGAAACACACTATATATATCACATACATAAACAATTACACAATATCACGCCTGTTTCCCAGAAGGGACAAGCAGAGGCATATTAAACGGCCACATTTCGCCAATTATATTGTTGGTCCTACGTAATTACGAGTATAATAGATCTGGATGTTAAAAGGAACTGACTTTCTAATAACGACTGCCATAGATTTCATGGCAGCCTGGACCAATGGCTGAACGTGCTTTCCGAGGCACGGAACAGAGTCCCTCTGAATTTGAAGGCTACGGGTCTCGCCTCTGGCCTATCGTCGCTTAATACATATCAGTTCAAATGATATTGTTTAAAGATTTATGAACTTTATCACTTTTTCAAAATACTTAATTAAACCTTTTTTATTCTAAAAACTTGAATATCGATCTAGAAGACCCAGTAGTAACTTATACTTATAGGTTACAACCTGATACTTCAGACTTCAAGTTACTACACAGCCAGTATGAAAAAAAATTAAAAATACTTAAGACTAACTTTTTAAAAACATTTCCCAACACTATTATAATACTATAAGAAATGAAAGGAAGAAGGGTGAGATATGTAAGGAAACTAAATCTTCCCAGGGCTCCGCAAATGCCGATTTCATGTCCCCTTCTCGCCTCGGGATTGAATTTTAACAACAAAACTGATTTACACTACTGCGTTAAACTGTACTTTGTATCACGTATAGCAATGTTGCGGATATACTTATTTGCTCATTATTATGTTTCCTAAATGTAACAGAGTCTGAATAATAATAGACCAAAAACTGGAAAGGATTATGGGTTGGATATTATAAAATATTTTTTATATGTTATAGCATTCGTAAAATAACTCTGTAGGATTGTTAAAAATTACACGGCTCTTAGGGCCCGCACTCGACTCACATTTGTTAGTGGGGCCCTTTGGCCTCTTAAGGTGTCATTTTGATAGCTATGCGTAATTCAGCTAATCACTTTTTATCTATCTTCTTTAGAACAACATGTGGCAAAGTCAACGTGATTGTTCAAATTTTTAAAAGATACTTTTTAACATATGATATTTGTCGTTCGAACAAATTTTTGCCTAACCGTTAAACGGTTTTTTAAATTACGTACAGCAATGTTGCAGACATGCTTATTTGCTGTCGACATTACATTTCATCTGAATCATATGAACACGGTACTGAATGGGATTATGATTTCTAAATTGTAAAGTCATTATAATAACCTACTAAATGGTAAAGTACAGCCCTGTGAAATGATTTACAGCAGTTTAATCTTATTGTTGAAACTAATTAAGTATAAAATACATATATAAACAGTCTCGCGAATGGTAAGCAGTCAATGCAGCCCAAAAAAATTATGAAAGCACTTCATACCGTGAAATAAGCACGGTAAAAACGGACCCACTCATGACGGCCTACTAAAATGCCGCTTCACGCCCCGCTTAACAGACCCGGGATTATAGGAAATAGGAAACACATGAGCCGGCAGCGAATTCCTGAGATATGTGGTCTTGCTCAGAACAACGTCCCAAATTTCTAGGTTCAAGTGCTGATAGTTTGCAAAGCATGAGGATGGTTTCTAAGACCAGCACGTGTTGTTCGGGAGAGGAAAGGAGAGGGCGGGATAAGATCAAAAAGCTCCTCAGAACACTCGCCATAGTAGTTTCGGTAGAAGATATTGAGAGATGCAATGTCTGCGTAGAGACATTGCATCTCTCAATGTAGCTGTAGATCCTCGAGTGAGGCTGTTACCTCAGCATCCCCTATAATGCGAACCGCTCGCCGTTGCAGTCTGTCAAGTGCGTCAAGGAGGTATTTAGCAGAACCGTCCCAAAGACAGAAACAATACTCTACACTCGATCGCACTTGAGTTTTTAACAACAAACAGCGCTGCTCGGGAGAGAAAAACCGCCTTACCATATTAAGTATACCCAACTTACGGGAGGCCGTTAAAATAACACCCTCGATGTAGCATTTCGGATTTCGATCCTGTTCAGTTCTGTTAGGTCTTTTGATTAATAAGTCGTTTTTTTTTAGTCTACAAAGAGCAGAGCCCAATAACATTATCCCGAAATCGACGTCTTATTAGATAATGATAATATGGGTAGTCGGGTCTGGCGACATCAGGTCCCCGGGGTCCGTTGCAACATTATTACACGGCTATTCGGGCCTGCCCTCGACTTACAAAGGGACTCTCAACATGTCATTGTGATAGCTTTGCGTCAGTCAGCTAACCACTTCTTATCGATTTTCTTGAGAACAATACGTGGCAAAGTCAACGTGGTTGTTCAACTTTTTCAAACATACTTTTGCATTGATTTAATATACATTATATATTTATTACTACAAGTAAGTAAGTTTAGGTAGATAAAACTTAAATTAACTGCATTGCTAACTTATTTTATGTACGTAAAAGGCCAAGGCATAGGATTAGGCCATCATTGTTATATAGAATCTAATACATAATCACACCTGTTTCCCGGAAGTGGTAGGCAGAGGCATTTTATACGCCCACACTTCGCCAGTTACATTGTTGGTCCCACGCAATAGGTGGCCAGCCTATTCCCGCTTACTGGGATCTGTTACGTTCGCCAGAGCCTCGTATGTTGATCAGCAGGTGCACCTCTTGCAGGTGAGGTTGGCCTAGGCCCATAAATGTTGGTAGGATCCCTATACACTTTACTCTTCCGTGGAATATAAAGCGTTATACAATCTTGAATATAAAATCAAACTAACATATAAAAAAGACACATCCGCGGTTTTGAAACGATAAATTTAAGTCAGCGAATCGTTCTATTGGAAGCTCTCACTGACAATGAATCTATGAACGAAATGCATTCATCAATGGCGTTGTAGGCTATCTGTCTGCAAATTTGAAACTATACTTTTTCCAATACCAACATAATGGTAGATAGTTCTTGTTTTGGTGTTTATTGGAACATATAAAACAGCTTCTTATCGCTTTTATTCGCACTCTATTGATTATTAAGAGGCCGCCATTGAAATCGGTATGAGTCACAGAAACAGTGGAAGACTGGGTAATAAAAAGTATCTATTGGGTCTCATTCATTTCTATCAACAGAACCATAACAAACTCTAAAAACCATCAAAGAATATCATACCTCTCCAACTACCTCTTGTTATTTATTGATTACATACTTTATTGTATTTTAATTACACTTGATTGTATTTTACGCTTAATTTTCGATTTACCTTTAACAAGTTTATACATTAGAGCAACCTGTGATTGGCCATACTATTAGTTTTAATTTCTCTTGTAATCATTTACTGTATACTGCTGCTCATCATCCCGTAGGATTTCTATTCGTCGACTCTTACTAGTACCCGTGAGACGAAAGGGGGTGGGGCACTACTATTCTAGGCCGGCACCACATGCGACGGTAAATAAATAATATCTTAAAAACAATTTAAATAAAATACAAATCCACCGAAATTGGTTTATAGGGTTACCTGTAAAGCTGAATTTTAAACTGTGTAAATAATAGATGCTTCTAAATTCAGGTTTTCAGTTTATACTCTGTCTGTTTGGTTTACTCTGTACCTGTGCGTTTACAAATAAATATTACTAAAACTACAATATATGTAAAAGAAAAATAATTTTAACTAGCTTAATAAAAATATTAGTGATCGATGAGAAGTTTGTTTACCTAATGACACTTATTATGATAACCTGAATGAACATAACAACTATTACAATGAATAATATATTATTATATAATTAGAACACAATCACTGTGTTTGCAGCTGTAAGGGAATTATTGAGACTATACGATTTATTAATGATCTGCATCGTGATCTATAGACTAGTATTTATGATTAATGGTCACACCGTGACATAGGTGTGAACATTTACGTATCAAAAGCGTATTATGTTGTTTTTAACTTCCTAACCTATAAAAATATCCTGTTGAAAGACAGGAATGAATACATCTTCGATTGTGTTTTGATTTATTAAGATATAATTATGTCATTGAAGATGTCAGCAATTACAAGCCTTTTGGCGTCAAATAGTTAATGTTCCATGGTATGTTCTATGTCAGCGGTGGTGGTTTATTTTTTATTAGGCCTTACGTGAAAACTGATCACTATGAAATGATAATTAAGTATTAAGGAAGAGTTACAAAAAAGACATATCGAATTTTGCATTTTTGTAATTATACCTTGTATGAAAAATAATCTGAAAAAGCTTATGAGCTTTCTGGTTTGCTGGAAAAGCAGAAAAAATATTTGATTACAAAATCGGTATTACGTCTAAACTTCAGGGATCCGCTCCGGGTATCTTCCAGGTAGGTAATCCGGGTTGTTGGGATTGTATTCCCAAATAAGATACTCCGGTTCGTTAAGGTACAGCGGGGGTATTTCGTCACTCGGTTCCGTCTCTTGCCCGACCAAGTTTCGATTACGTTCAAGAAGCTCCTCTACTTTAGCTTGGGTTTCGTCTGATATATCTGCAAATAGACATTGAAATCCTTACGGGTTAATCTTCATAAGCTTAGGGTAGGGCTACATCACTCAATTTAGTCTGATTAATTCTGTTAAAAATACGCATACAGCTATGTAAAAATCGCACATATTGTGCACGTATTTTGGGAGGCGCACGCTATAGCGAATTTCGACTCTTCAGATATTACAACACTAACTGAAAGTAGCTTTCATGTTTTTTATTGCCACAATATATTATTACTCCAGATGAAATTGCGACGGTATCAGGAAAATCTCAAACTAGTTATATTAATATGGGTCAGCACTTCACCACATCAAGAGATAGCCAAAGAATAGTCGTGATGTCCTTCTATTTTAAGTGGTATTTATTTTTAATTAACCCTTCATATTAGTAGCGTATAGAAGAAATAGTTTTCTTAAAATACAATTTAATAAAATCATTGATTTAGAGTGATGAACATGAAATTTCAAACGTAAACTGGACCCAGTGAACTCGTAATTTAGTGGAAATAGAATCATCATGCGCAGTCTTAAAAGCATTGATTGACATTAAGCCCTTTAACAGTTACAAAGGAACGCTTACCAAGGACCCACATTGTCTAAGATGTTCATATATATTTTTTAGTGCGATTAAAGTTTTAAGTAACATTATCGAAGCAAATCATGTCAGTTAAACTAATTGTAATCAACCCAAAAGTAACTAACACTAAAAAATAATATTGCTCAATAGGATCAACCAGCATTATCATCTCAGATAGAATATAGAGTATGAATTTATAAAAATTAAAAAAGTTATGTATGTTTATCCATTATTTCGTATCCAAAACACAAGTTCTTAATGTTGCTTATCTTGGAATTACATAATCGACGACCGATATGGCGTGGTGGCGAGAGCACTCCGCTCCTAAGGTCGTGGGTTCGATTCCCACGGAGGAAAAATATTTGTGTGCATGAACGTTTGTTCTGGTATGGGTGTTTTCCTATGTATATAAAGTATGTATTAACAAAAAATTAACATTTTTAGATATTTATTCGTTATTGAGTATCCATAACCCAAGTTCTTAATGATACTTATCTTAGAACTAAATAATTGGGTATATAATTAATGTACTTGTCAGAAAATATTTATTTAATTAAACTGCTTGTCATTGGTCTTAGGTACAGGCCACATTTAATACATGTCATGACAATATTAATTAGGTCGTCGTCAATATATCTAATAGGATAGGACTAGGTACGCCACATGCTTAGTTTGAATAGATAAACAATAGAACAGAGCCTCAATATTTCAGCAAAATAGCTACATATAAAATCAATATACAACCAAGAAAAAAGAAAACTAAGTTCTGAATGAGCTTTCTCGAGACAAAGAACCAAGCTTACAAGAAATTATATCAGCATTAAAAGATCCTTACTACATTAGTTAGGTCTTAATATTCCTACATATTGTTTAAAAAGTACAAAATTAATTGAAATCAGTAATACTTACGCGTTCTGCGCAAATCTACCCTCAATACTCTTCTATTTTTCTCTAGTGCCTTAATTAAAGTATTTTCGGCCTCCCCGGAAAGGTCATTTGCTGCCATATCCAACCTTGTCAACCCTCTGTTCAAGCTTAGCAGACCAGCCATCTAAAATGTAAGAATAATTAATGTAAAATGGTTACCGTTACCAGCATCTCCATTAACTTCCAGCTACTGAGCACTTTTTGCAAACCAAGGTGAGAGATATTTAGGTCATATCCAACCTGAACAAAGTAGAAGATGTACATACTATGGTATTTTGGAAGACATTCAAATAATATATGAAGACATTGCACAATATGACTAAGTATAATCTAATGTTTCTGTAATACTGTAAGTCACATTTAAAATGAAAAATATCACATGTGGTTGTTATAAGTTTCATATATCTTTTAATTTTAAACAAATATTAAATGCCGTAAGTGCTTGCAATTTTAAGCATGGTTAACAAATTGCTCAACATCTCTTCTGAATAATGAATAATAAAACTTTGATTTATATCACATAAGCTACCCTAAGTGCCAGCGACGAAGAGGGGGCATGTTCAACAACAAGCTTGACTTGTAGTCATTTTAAGAATCCGCATACGTGACAATTAAAGCAGAACTTGAGTCTTAAAAAAGATTCAATATTTTTGCCATGTGGTACCGGCCTAGAAAAGTGTCACTCCCTCTTATCTCACGGGGAGTCGTAAGAGTCGACGAAGAGAAATCCTACCGGAAGAAGTGCAGCAGCGTCACACAGCGTTATCGCCCTAGGGCCAACTGCCTTGGGGCTCGATCGCAGCCACCACCGGACTGACACCCTGAACTTTACCAGGCTCTAAGCCACTACATAGACGCGTCCGTCGCAACGGACGCCGCCAGAGACTGCGGTCAGGAGGCACTGCCCCGAAACTGCGCCGTGACCCCCATGCGGGGGCTTACGTTGAAGACCACTATCATTCGATCACTGGCTTGAACTGCGATCACCAGTGGGCCTGCCCAGCGAAAATACCAATAAATTGTAACCTATTAGGGAGGCCAATGTTCAACAGTGTACTTTCTAAGGCTGGTATGATGATATATATATTAATTTCTTCTACTTACATATTAATAATAATTTATAAGATAAACATAATAATTCATGTACCTAAAATGTTTGAAAAACGTTTTTCAATATCAGCATTTAATTAACAATGATGAGATGATAGTCGATAATAAAGGTCAAAAGTCTTGCTGGGATACTAATATTACATTATTTAATTAGCCTTTTGACATTGCATTAAACTATTTCTAGTATTTTATGTCAAAAGTAACATATACATAATCTTGGTCATTTCATTAAGAGCTCCAAGCCCTAACTGAAAATTTTAATGACCATTATGAAGCAACCACTAACCTTATATTTTTTTATATAAATTCAGTACTATTATTATTTTTTACACCTATAATTTTGCATTTACAATTCAACCCGTCCGCGGCCGCCAAAATGGGATCGAGTAGATTTTTTTCAGTAAAAATTAATGATTACAAACCATTAAGCTGTTGAGCTTGATATTTAAATATATTGTTATTTTGAAGCATACTCCCCAGACAAAAGCTTTAGACTTATTTTCATAATTTTGTACCAGACATATTTGGAAAGCAATGGCTTATTTATCTGCCAATTTTTACGTGGAACACTATAGAGACAGGTGGGTGGCATCCAATTTTTTTTAAGCTGCTCATACGCATAACCACTTAGTACAACATTTATTGATAACCGGGACCAACAGCTAACGTACTTCTGAAACACGAAAGCACTTGATATCAAAAGCCACACCAGTGACCCTTCCAAGATTTGTCCTCTGTAAACTTAAATTTTGCAATCGTTTCCAACCTAGTATCGCGAAGTTGCGACTGCTTCGACGTCACTCCGAGCGCTCCCACTGCAGATTTATAACCATTGTATGAATAAAAATAAACCCTAACTCACCTTTTCGGCAGAGGCCCCGTTAAACCCACACGAGTTAACGATCAAAGTTTGCGGCTTCTCTTTGCAGCGGACAAAAGCAGCTGCGAACGTTGTAGCACACTGGAGCGACATGGGATTCAAACTGAAATCTGAAATAACAATGTTTTTATCCTCACATCTACAATTCGCACATGTAATGCTAAAAATGTAAACTAGCAGCCACCTGCAACTTCGTTTGCCCTGCTTACAGAAAAACTAGTGAGTTTTAATTTAATTTCTTATAAGACGATAAAATACTAGTATTTTCAGGTCTTATTTCCTAAGAGCTGACGAGAAATACCTAACCTAAATCGGCGATATGCACGTGTCTATTCTATTGTCATCAAATTTCAAAATCATTAACTTCATAATCTAACGTCCATATTAAATATAAATTTAAAAAAAAAACAATAGAAATATGGACTATACTGAAATCACGAAGCGCAGATTCATTTACATGCATCAAAGCAATTAAAAAATTAAAAATATTTAAATGTAAGTGCCAGTTCCGAGTTACCGCACTGATAGAAGAACTGGCAAGAAACCCATAGGCTCTTTTCAATTTAACAATTGGTTTGGAACTATAATTACATTGCTCTTTAAGGTCTCGTTCGCTACAAAAAAAATATATTTGAGTATAATGTTATAAGCAAGCAGAGTTAGTTCTTCGTCTGTACATTTTTATACAAAATGTAAAATTCAAATGTAATCTTATTATCGTTTGAATTGAATTTGTTTGTTTGAATTTGTTGCAAATGAAATATGAATGATCTTACCAACAATGTAAGAATTAATCAAGACAATGTAAGAATTCATCAAAACAAACCTAGTAATTCTATGGGTGCTGCTGGTTTCATTTGCAAAGCATAAGCAATTCCTTGCACCCCAACTTCTTTAAATCTGTTATTAGCGATTCTTACACGTTTTACATTAGGGTGGATAAATATGAATCCTCCTAAAGCTTTCATTCCATAGTCACCAATTTTGCAATGATTGAAATCCAATTCTTCAATGCATTCTTTCTTTACTAGGTTTTGTAAGATAAGTTTTACTTTCGAACAGTCTAGATTGCTTCTGTTAATACGAAACGTTGATAGATGTCTCAAGTGTTCAAGTCCTCGACATAGAGATTCGCAATCTTCGATAGAAAACTCATAGTATCTTGTTTGATAGTCATCTTCAACATTGTTCAACCCAAATACCAATGATATTTCTTTAAGATTGTATAACTTCTCTAATACTGGCTCAAGAGGTATATGATTATACAATTTAGTGACACTAAAGGGACATGTATCTTGTACAATTTCGATATCAGGGATTGGAGGTGTTGGCTGTCTTACAATTCGCAGTTGGCTCAAGTTAAGTTCGTAAATATAAGGGCTGACCTAAAAAAAATATCACTTTTATTATCTTTAATGTTTCAAACACATCGTTACTAATTATATTCGTATGTTTGAACATTTATTCTATACTGGCTTATTGAATTCCATGAAATGGGACAAACATACTTTACGTGCTATACAAACATGAAATGGAACCATTCAACAAAAAATGGGGACTCGCCTACCTGTTTTGCGTTTCCTATAGTCATTGTGTTGCATATCAGACAGTGATAATCACTCAATTGTTAAATATTGTTAGTAAAATGAGTATCGCCATGAATAACGGATATGGGCCAATTAATTATCAAGTCAATTGGGGAAATGCAATAAACATAAAACTGTTCGTGCTATGAGTTCGCCGACTAAGGCAAGAAAATTATTTGAGAACTAGAAAAAAATTACATATTATGTAATCATAAAAATCTTTCCTTTAAATATTATCTCAGTTATGGTTTTCAGTTTTGCAAGTTCCCAAAGAGGTATCTTTGAGTTCAGTACATGTAGGTATGATAGATCAGTTAAAACATCGACATATTGCATTGAAATTTCAAAAAAAATCTCGCCAATTTTTTTTCTATATGTCCTTATAATATGTTATATATGTTAAGTCTTATTTATTCGAAAAATATAATTGTGATAAAAAAGAGCAACAAATCCCATAATATGGAAGATTACGCCTTTTAAAAATTACCAATTGGGCCAACTCTTTAGCGTCTTCTTCAATGAAAACATCTGGGTTCACGTTCTCCAAGTAATCTTGCAGACATGCCGATAGATACTTTCCTTTCCAATAACTCACTCCAGTTTCCTTACGCGACGGGAACTTGCTTGCAAATGATCTTTTCCAATATTGTTCGTCCTATTTTGGATAAAATCTATTATTCGTAAAGTTTTCAATACTTATTCCATTTTTTTGTTAAAATTATATCTTTTTTATGGAGATTAGATTTTTTTAATTGTATATTCGAGGAAACCCCAGCCCTGACCACGACTTAGCTACACGTGTAAGCCTTTGTCTCAAGTGTAACATGCATATTTTCAAACTACCGCTTATTACATGAAACCGAGACGTAAGTTGTTATGCTTATTGAAATGCATACTTCACATGTTGACTGTACAAGCAACCACTGGGCATAGGTACACTACGTACACGATAACGCTTCGTAATAAGAGATAGTTTTGAACTGACATGTCACACTTGTAACAAGGCCAACCGTATGAGCTTGCATAGTGACACAGTCAGCAGTGAAGTCAGCGTTCATAAATTAGGCAATAATAGAATCACAGCTCTTTTACAAAAAATAACATTAGGCAGACCTACTTTTATAAGCGGCACACTAAATTTCAATGGTATATCAGCCATGTACAAATCCATGAGGATATCGACATCCTTCTGCAGAATGCGATGGAGAGGATTGATCCTGTGGAACACTCTGGACAACGAGAGGGCAGCGAAGTACGTAAGAGGGGCTGGGGTCAGGTTGTCGTCCCATTCAAAGTCCTCGGAAACTATTTTACGGTTTATTTCCGGAACTGAGTTTTGCATGATACTAGTAGTCGCGTAAGCCTCACGGGCATTCAGCGATACCACGTAGGGAATCTTCATGTTTACTTTTGTATAATTATTTAAAAATATAGATGTAGAATTATTTGTTATGTACTTTCACTTCGAAACTGACTTCCTACTTGTCAAGTTGACAAACAAAATTTACACAATCTCTAAAATAAAGATTGTATGAATTTTGTGTCATATTTGTTTTTTCGATGATTCTTGAATGATAACCTAAAATAAGGTTTTAGTTTATATCTGCATCAATATTTACGATGAGTAAATTGTACTGCTTTGAATAATGTGTCGGTGTTTTAAACAACAGAATAAAATGACAACATAGGTTTAAGAAAATACACTTATTATTATTAGGCATCAACATTTAGTCTTATATTGACTTCAATCATACTTGTAGTTCATTAAGACCAAACTACAATACAATTTATGATTGTCATCAACGCAATACACATTTAATGAATGTTGATAAATTACATTAAATTTAATACTAGTTTAGCGTGTTAGCTGACGTCTTTATATACCGGGCAAAGTCCAAACATCGTACACTCGCTCGGCAGTTTCCGTGTCTAGTCGGGATCGTTCGGTTCAAAACAAAGCCGGCTCGGGCGTCGTCGTCTACTTTGTACCGACTCTGGCCGACAGACATTTGTTATTGTATTATCAAACCGATCGTGCGCGAGAGTGCATCAAAATAAACACATAAAAGAAACGATTATTAGTTAAATTTTAATAATGAATTCAGATAATAAGGAAACGTCGAAGACTCGGAATAATTCTTTGTCGAGCTACAACCCGTGGAATTTATTATTCACGCCGCGCGTGCGCACGGAAAGTGAGAACAGCGGCAGTTCTACAAGCTCTCAAACTTACCAGACAGGTATGGTTTTATTAAATTATTATTTTACTATTATTATAACAAGATTTATTGGGAAGAAAAAGTTAAGCTCATATTATTATATCAAGTGTTTCTATAATTCCAGGAGTTGATTACTTATTTTATTTATTGAAAGAAACTAAATGGAATGTGTATTAAGTTAATGACGTGTACTAATTCCTAGTGTAAGTACTGCCAGTGTTATCATGGTAAATATTCTATGGGTTGATAAAGTTGTATGTATACTTAAATAGACATAACTATCAGTAAAGTATTATTATACGAAACTTATGTATTCTATTTTTACAAAAACTAAATATACTTTAATTATATTTCTACTACTAATATTATAAAAAGTTTCTACTTTCCCAATTTTAGTAACAATTTAAGTTGGTTTGTGACGCCTAACTTATTTATCTCCTGAACTACAGAACCGATTGTAAAAAATCTTTCATATTAGAAAACTTAAGACCATCCTCTCTTAATATTAGTTACATTTTATTTTGATAACGTGAAAGAAGTTGCGGAAAAAATCAATCAAATATAATAATAATAAACTATTTATTTTCATCACATTGACTTACATGCTATAAGTTATTTATGCTATGACGTAAGTATACTAGGAAGCCAAAGTGATTGAATTTATCTTTATTCAGACGTACATTGATTCATAATGCTCAGCTGCGGTGTAGTTCGAACAAAAGCTTTGTTTACAAGCCAAAACATGCCGGAGGTGTGGTACCAGTCATGTGTTTATTTTTAACTTGCTGTTACTTTCATTTAACTTCAGTATACTCGTAACCTTCAAGTTCGTTTTGGCTTAAAGTCTCATTATAATATATTGGAAACAAACAAAAATGTACATACTGTGAGTAATCTCGCGAGTTACTAAGATGGTAAGTAAGTAAATGTTACTTTTATTAGCGTTTAAAATTTAATCAGACATCGTTTATTACTTTAAAAAATGTACACTTAGTCAGGCTCAAAATTAGAGTGTCGGGGCACAAATTAAAATCATTTCACAATATTTCTACATACATATATACATATCGCAGCTTTACTAAATTCCTACCATAGGGGTACATCTCAAAAAATAATTTAATTTTGTTATGATCGATTTTGTGAAAATATAGGGGCTCTAAAATCTTAAAACACGTTTTCCCAAAAATCATAATTTTTTTCACGCACGTTCCCCGAAGGGGTAAGCAGAGGCATATAATCACGCTCACACTTTGCCAGTTAAATAGTTGGTCCCATATAATAAGTGGCGAGCCTAGTGCCGCTTATCGGGAACTGTTCTGTTCGCCAGAGCCTCGTCTGTGATTCGGCAGGTGCACCACTTGCAAGGAAGGCTTGCTTAGGCTCTTTAGGTCTTGGTAGTTTTAGTAAATACTTTAATACACATATAAACGTAAATGTATAAAAATAATTTAAAGTAAATGTACATTCAAGCGCATATTTCCGTAGCAGTTTTGGCTGTCACACGGATCTACTGACGAGTATTATCTGTACTTTAAGCTCAATGTCAAAAGGAAAATTAGTTTCAAGTATCTAGTGTTTGAATGCTCTAAACTAGGAAAACAATATAAAAATTGCGGAATTCAATTCTATTTTATCCTCAATAATATTCAAGGCCTTTTGGGTGAATACAAGAAGAGAATTTAAATAATAGTTAGCTATTTATCAACTCGGACAACATGTTTTGTGCCCCTGACATTCACTTAGATCATTTAAATATTTAAACCATCTAGACTGTTACTTGTAGTTTTGCCCACATGACCAATATAATAAAATTAAAGTTTTTTCTTTTGTTGACAATTGTACCAATTATTTAGTTCCAGTATATGTATTATTAAAAATATGAATACTAAGTACCGGAGTAACGGCAACACACATAAATATATATTTTTATAATACATAGAAAAACACCCTGGCCAGAACAAATATTCATATTATGATGTGCACACAAAGAATTGTTCTGTGTGGGGATCGAATGGCGAGTATGTTACCCACTCGCCACCACGCCACATCAGTCTTCAAATTATTTTGTTATACTCATCCAAAGTTAATGTCGCTTTGATTTATATCCAAATCATCTGTATGATATTAAATTGTTATATCTGGCTACGCATACGCTTGTTATTGGGTATTTGAAGTTGAGTTTATATATTATACATATACAAAACTCCTGCGATGCCAAATATTCTGCCGTCACCACATAACTAGTGTCGTTCTACGCAATACAATACTCTGTTCCGGTCTGAAGAGTATTATAGCTATCGAAATCACTTTATGTACATTTGTTAGTACACATATGACGCTTAGCAACTGGTGTTTTGGATTGAAGACAGCAGTCTAGTGCCAATATTTTCCTTAACTATATAATAGATACCTATATACTTTTCTGATTATAAACAGGCGTATCACATAGCATCTGCTAAATGTCCCTAGTGTAAGTAAATATATATAGGAGATATGCTACAAATAAACAAAAATATGTACACTGTACTTTTATTTTCTCAGAACTATGTTGCCGTAATCTTTCTGTTTTGTTAAGAAATATATATAAAAATCACGCAAATTATTAAGTTACGTGACATGGATCATATTGCAGACACCTTGCAAAGTTGGATGTTAAATGATATATGTACTAAAATCTGTTAACACATTCTTTCTGTTTTAGATAGAAAGCCTTGTCAAATATAATAATGTTATTGTTAAATGACCATATAGAATCTAATGGATACTGTTGGTTTAAGACACTATGTTATACTCTTACTTCATAATCTTTCAAATTTAGTACGAAATTCTTTTTAGTAGTAAAATAAGTAAGGCATCATAAAACACAATGAAATAGTTTATCTGTTTATGTTCATATTATAATAAAGTTGTAAAAAAGTTAATCATAATTTTGAAATATCTGAATTGTGCTTGTTACAGCCTCTGAGTACAGCTCACTGCAGAGACGTACAAGCAAACCCAACGAGGAATACCTGTGGATGATGTAAGTATATTTTAAGTTTAATTAAGGCATTAGTTATGACGTAACAGATTTTTATACACAAAACACACATCCGACTTCTCTCTGTTTGCGCTGCAGGTTAAAAAGTGATTTTATCACTTATTAAAATGACATTGGAAATGTCAAGGCGAAAAAGTTATCGTTTATTTGAACACATATTCGTCTTGCTCTAGAACTTTCAGCCACATTTCGTCAATTTAATAACAGTGCAGTTGTAAAATAAACAGATATGTTCTGACAATCACACCAGTTATGTAGTTCCGAGATAAGTATCATTAAGAATTTTGTTGTAAAAACATACGTAATATTAATAGGAAAGATCATGGACATCTATAGCAGTCTTTATTAGACAGTTCTTGTATAAAAAGCTATCCTGAAAGCTTGTTTAACCATAGAATTATGTTTCCCTCTGGGTTGCAGAGGTCGGACGAAAGTCGCTCCATGTAATAGCTGAAATGCAGCCAAATCTGGTTAAACCAGTGAGCAGACCTTGGGTCCTAAGCTTAAGTCTAGGTCTTCTTTTACTGCAGGACTTGTGCACGTGACTGCAGGACACAAGTTTTTGTAGACTGTTTTAATATGAAGTACTTTTATTGAAACTGGCGGGAGAAAAACCCACCTTGACGATTTTCTTCCCCGTTCTTTTACGATCAAGCTCCCGCCCGCAGCGAATGGGGCGTTAGTTTATAAGTATGACTTTCATAATGATTTTATTGAGCCAAACTTGAATTTATGAATTTGACTTTGATTTTGACTCAGGGCTAATGTTAGAATATTATGATAGTATAAATTTAAGGGTACGATACTAAAGCTAACTATTAAATAGGAGTTACGCGGTAATCCTTACTAGACAAGCAGATTAGGCAAAATTGAGTCGCACCCAAAGGTCTGTAATTATTCGGGTGCCGAATATTCTAAACACTACTATAATTATAGTCTGTGGACCATAGATGTTGTCTCGCTTTATAATACGTTGACGAATCAGTGATAGTATAAGGCATTGGAATATTCCAGCGGCTTATAAGTCCTTTCAGATTTTAGAAGCTTTTAACACTATTTAGCATAAAACAAATGACCACAGCTAGATCTATTGCTATATCTAGATCTATAGCTTTAAATAGATCTATAGCAATATATAGATCTATAGCTATATCGCATGCTTAAAGAAACATCGACCGATTAATAGATAGGTCAGGTATGAGTTACGTACTTATACAGTCTTTCTATTTCTAACTGAGATCGAATCAATGTTAAATCAAACGTTCAAAACACAAGCAGAATTACTAATTAATAAATCAGTATCAATTTAATGCGCTTACAAGTAGGACAAGTATTCTTTAGTAGATCTTCTTTTGTGATGTCCCAAAAATCGTATTTTTTGAGTTAAGTCACTATTCCATTAAGCATGCGATATATAGATCTATAGCAATCTATCTATAGCAACTATTACAACTAGACAGAAATAGCCCGCGCCTGGTGGCGGGGACCATCACCAGGCACTGTTCACTGAACAAACATTGACACACTATAGGAGTCACAGACAGCCCCCTGTGCAGAGCGTGTATGGTGGCTGAGGAAACAGTCGCACACGTTCTCCTTGAATGCACAGGCGTGGCTGACTAATGGAAGGTAACACTAGGATCACCGAGTTCCATTGTGGAAATTTTAAACAGATGTGGAAACCTGATCTGCTTCTGGAGAGAGGTGGGCTGGCTGGAGTAAGCAAATGTGGCCGCAAAGGCACACGCACAATAGTCCATAGCAAGGACTAAGTGCAGAAACAACTACCACTAACATAGATCTATAGCGAGATATAGATCTATAGGTATATAGATTTAACTAGTATGACGCCCTATGAGATGAAAGTCATATTCAATCATTTTATAACATTTTACAGAGTAACAAGAGATCTTAAAGATATTGTCGTAACGTTTACGTCTTGTTTTGTCTAAAGTTCTTACACTCGTAGTATAAAAATATAAACCTTAGTACTAATAATTTGATATTTACCGGCACTTATTACATAAAAGTTTTACTAAGAACTAATAATCATAATATGAACTGGTATAGCTAATTGTTCAGGATTGATAACAATATGTCAATTTATTTATAAACAAAGCGATTAGTAAGTAGGTATTTATACTTAAGATAAAAACATATAACATACGAATTCCCACTTAAGGTGTCAATGGTTTCAATTGTTGATACCTCAGTCATGATTACTCATGATGAACGACAATACAAACTAGTCTACTGATATTATGAATGTCTATAGGTATTTTCTTACGTTTGAGGGTTCGGATTCCGCACAGGGCAAATAATTGTAAGGTATTTATTAGGGAAAGTTAGATTGTAATAACTACAGATATGAACTGAAAAAGTACTAATAATACAATAATAAATTAGGTATTAATAATGTTTCCCATGAAGGAACTTAATCTGGATGAGTAAATAAGTAGTAAGTAGTAAGTTGTAGCAAATAGTTATATTGATAAACTTTTAATAATATCTAGAGAGAGAAAAATAATAAAACAATTTATACAGAACAACTACACATTTAAAGTGGCACAAGGAGGAAACTCTGAGCAAGTCGTTGCAAAAGTCTTATTAGCAATAATGGTGGTTGTTGAAGGTCGACCACTGCATGACGCTTGGCCGCTGCACGCCAGTACCATGGTACGACCGTCTCATTCTAAATCGGAATGAGTGAAAGAGATGGAATCTGTTTCTTCGCGTCCGAGTGTCGAAACCCTCGGTTGCGGGCGCCCTCGCAGCCGGCTTGCTCGTTCTAGTAAACCAGTAGGCGATCGGACTTCATTATACCAGTATACCGTGATCTAGTCAAACCCCAATAGTGACAGTTAATCGCATTGTGTATGTGTTAGTTGCATCGGACGGGACAACGGCCTCAAGGACGCAGTTGCTTCGGTCAGTATCGATTGTTTACATTCATTATGCATTCACCCGTATCTTTATTCACGTGTTCACTGTTTGAAAAATATAAACTGTTCATAAAAAAGTTTACAAGACAATGTAGAAAAGTGGTAAAAAATTTTAAGTTTTAAATTAATAATAAATAATAATTCAATTGAAAATATGTTTCAATTTAATGTAGCTAATAAAAACCACAGCGGTTTGATAGAGATATTCAAAGCTGGTACACAGATGATCCTTAAAATTATGGTTTTAAGGAATTTAAAAGAAATCGAATACCTACTAAAACAACATAAACCCATTGTCCAGTAGGCTTTGGTGACTAAGCTGTCAACTTTATAAGGATCTTTAAAGGTTACTAACAATACGATAATCACATTCACCTGTGTTATTTCTATCCCCTCGTGTTAAGCTCAAAGCATTTATAGGTGCACTTATAGGTACAATTTAATCTCAGTGCCCACTCTTAACTAAACGCTTAACTGGTGATAAGCTATGATCACCTTAACGGATAGTCAAAACGACCGCTATCAACGCACAACAGGCTCTAATCCAAGAAATAAAGGATTTCATTAATGTCCTGACATTCTATTTTATGAGTAAAGTAAATTTTCGGCCACCTAATGGACCGACGACCTGAGGGTCTTAGAGGTCTAATGATAAACAAAACTTCGTTATACCCATCCCTTTCACTCGATACTATTATACCTAGAGAGTGAAAGAGATGGTTATAACGAAGTTTCGTTTTCTGTTGGATGAAAGTAGGGCCTCTGATCATGGCAGAGGGTAGTCGGTGGATGCAGGCGGATTGAGAGCGGTCGACGTAGACAACAATTGAGGAGGCCTATGTTTATCAGCGGGCTGAAAATTATTAGAGATGGCCCTTCGCCTACATTGACACTAGACAATATCCCATCCCCTTAGTTGCCTTTTAAAACACCCTCAGGCTAGCCTGAAGTTTAGACTTGGGGTGAAATAATTATTTGCACGGAATATAAAATTGCAGTAAAGTAGGCTATAATGTTATTCGATTTATATTAGGGTTTCCAACAAAATTTTTTATCCATGAGCACAGAGTATTGAATAAGTTGATAGAAGACCTTATTTCCAGTTTTTCGTTGTGGGTGGGTCTCGGGGCCGAAGTTGTTGCTAGCTACACTACTGTTTAAATAAATAAATATCAATTATGGACATGGTCATGATAACTCTTTGTTGATGCCAAGCTAATATGAATTTACATTAACATGTACGAGTCAATGTCATCCACATAAACCTGTTTTTATTTGGTAAGTAAACATATAACTCGATAAACACAACATAGAAAACTGATTCTGTTCAAGTAATAGATATATCGTGACCGAACAATTTCCAAGTATCGTAATATGTCTAAATGGCATCTTTGATTCTTTGCCTTTTCGCCGAAAATTGTTTATATGATTATGATTTTGCCAACTAATATTTCGACGAATTTTATTTTGCAGTAGAATCATGTGCCAACTTTTTGCCAGCTGTACGTTTGTTAGACTTTTTATAATGATATATTTTAAAAGGCCGGTTTTAAGTTGCCGATTTTTTTTTCTTTTGGTGAATGAGTGATGATAAAGATGATAAATGGTAAATGAGATACCCTCCCCTAAGCCCATTGAGTCCTCAGTAAAGATGTGGGACTATACTGAGATATCACGTGGACTCCTTGAGAGAATTTGAAAAGTGATGTTGCACTGTTTTGTTTGATTTACCAACACTCATGTATGTTCACACTTAACGGTTAATAATCCACCGTTATTACAGATTAATATTAGAAATATCACAAATTTTAGAGAATAAAACAAAACTGCAGACAAGACACTTCACTTTCCCGCCAAGAAGTCTAATATTCATTTAGTAGTTTATTGTTTACTAAATGTTTTACTAATAGGTGGGAAAACTCTATGTAACTATTATAACAAAATAATTTTTAATGGTAAAATAAAATAACCTCAATCTAACTCAAAAATAGGAGCAAATAAATAAGATCTGAAATAAAATATGCATGTAAAAAAAAATATTTTTTTTATCAATGTACGAAATGGGAACTGTTACACTGATAAAACGTTATTCGTCTAATAGTTGTTAGGGGTAATGAAAGATTTAACAAATTACGATTTGTGTCAAAATAATAATCATCTTAACCATAATTCTTCGACACGAAACGTTGTCATACAAAAATGTGATAATCGTTAGTTGTCAAAGTGGAAAATATGTGAAACGTTGGTTGGCAAGTGATAATCGGCAAAACAATTTTCGGCGAAAAGGCAGAATACCGTTATTTTTACTAATAAATGAAATTAGAAGGGTTTTCGATATAAATAAATATATTTTGAAGTGTGTGTTTGCAATGTAAAAATAGAAGATTTTTATTAAATGAATAGGACATTAACACGGTTGGACTTTATAATAAAACACTTGTATATTTTATTTTTGTCAAACTGCCTTTCTGTTTGGTGTGGCTATTCTCCAAAAAAGTGGACTGGATTTTTCAGGACGTTCATAGAACGTTGATGTTGTATGGAGTAACTGGAGCTACTTTTTGACCCTAAAATTTTATAGTACCTGTAGATTACGTAAACGAAACCGCGGGCAGCCGCTTGTCGAAAATAAAGAACGTAAGTTTCTTACGGCTGCGTCTTATGGCTCCATAAATAGCATTACATGGTCTTAATATCTCAAGGTTACATTTTTAAAGTATGCTCTTGTGTCTCGGCGAGTCCGGTATTACGTAGCGTAATTACGTGTTTGTAACTCTTCGCTTAGCTCGCCTATTCGTTCTGTCCCGATAAGCAATACTATGTATATGTGGTACAGTTGATATAATATGTTTATCAATTCATACTCCAAGCGAAATGAGTAGGTATGCCACTTACCGATTTCTTATAAATGTTTTCAACCAATCCATACATTTATGTATTATTGTTTATTTTTATTTAATGTATTATTGTTTCTATACATAATAATACGTAAAAAAGTTTTTATTTTTTATTTAATTAAATACATACTAATTATAAATAATACAGTAATTTTGTCTATCCGTCTGGCTGTTACATTTGCGCTTGAAAAAATTTAGGCATATTTTAGTATACTTAAATGGGACATCCTTCTCTCATCTATTTATTAGGTAGGTACTTAGGTTTATCACTACACTACCATTCATGCAGTTTTTCAATATTCTTGCGGTTAACGCAGATAATGTCACGAGCGGCAAATACTAGTATATTAAAACATTTTTTTATTCAACAGCTCTTAAAGATTAATTACAGAATTTGGTTTGAAACTTACAGCTAATGCTGGATTTTATATATACAGGTTTAAAATATATTACTTGATAATAATATGGTGTTCAACATTTTAATATAATTTATAACCTACTGTATTCTCTCTATAATTTTCTTAAAAATAAATCACAAAGGTTTTTTAAAATCTAAGACACCAATCTTACTTACTACCCTAAATCATTTGAATTATTATGCGTATGTTAGAATATTTTATATTTCTCAAGGTTCATGATCAATGCCAGTAGTGTTAGCATTAGTCAATATAAACATTGCGTAAAGGTTGGTCCGTAAACATAGACGATTTCCATTCAAACTTCGAAAACCTGTCTTAAAAATCATATACTCACATACAAAAGGTCAGGGGATAAGGAACACATGAATTAGGCTCAAAATTGTTTATGATCATCATCATAGAAGAAGCTTTTTTCAAAGAATATAATGATCATGACTATGAATTGTATAATTCTAAGTAGCAGTCGTTCGTCCACTTCACATTAACAATCATTAGAGAAATTTCCATCAAATGTCTTTAGCCTTTTCGGAGATAAAAAAAGCGTAAGAGACTATATTGTAATTATTTTATTTTTATACTTATAATAATCTAAAGTCATCATCAATCATCATATTAGCCTTCTAAAGTCCATTTGGACTCCCCAGTAGATTACATTCTATTGGGGAGGTCGGTCGGTGATTGCAGCTCAAGCCAGTACGCAGAAAGACGCTGCTTCTCGTCATTCGTATGGATTTCTCTTCGTCGACTCTTGCGACACCCCATCCCTTGAGAGGAGAGGGGGGCACTTTTGTAGGCCGGTACCGCACGTCACAATCTCAAGTTATCAACTTATATTTCAGTTTGTTATAAATATAATATAGTTTATTTTAATTCTCACACTTGACAGTCCCAAATTAAACTATTTGCTGCTAAATGGTACAAAGTCAGATAGAGGACTAACATCTCAACAACATGTACGTTTATTTAATTTAATTAATAGTATTTATTTTTGTTTATGTTTATTAAAAATACAATTATATATTTTTATTCTTTTCTACACCCCCGGTTTTCATTTAATTTAATCACTCTCCATCCTAAGGTTGCCTGGAAGAAATCGCTGTAAGCGATAAGGCCGCCAATTGTATCGCTTTTCTTTTGCAACTGTTTTCTTGTTTTATTTTTAATTTGGTGTACAATAAAGAATTTTCTATCTATCTATCTATCTCTATAACAAAAATCTTAAATGTATAATATTCTCAACAGCCAGTGATATGCATGACCTACAATTTATCGTATCTGTCAGGGACCGCTACATAGAGTAGTCTAGGTCCTTTCTTATGCTCCAATTTTTCTTCGAGCTATATTTCATGAAAAATTTGCCCGTTTTGGCTTACGCATGAATGCAAAAAAAACACATTTGTAAACTGCAGAGTTATAGGAATTTTATAAAAAAAATGATTTACAAACTTAATTAATTTTAGGTAGTTTAGATTAGGATTAGGTAGTACGATTTAAATAATAACAAAAAAAAAGATATTAGGAAAAAAAAATTACCGGCTCCCAAAATTAGGAGGATTAAGGAGTTTGAGGAGCAGCCTCGACGAGTTGTCCGAGCCAGTAAAATTATTACTTGTGTATAAAAATTAAAATTTTAATTTGTAAGATCTTGAAGTACTTACTTTGTTTAATACATAAATGCATCTCTCTATCGGTATATAGTAGTTATATTAAACATAACAAGGCTCGAAGTTGGAGTAATGAATTGAATTTGCTTTGTATTATTTTTCTATTTGAAAAAGAATTGTAGGGCGTCCCTCGATTCCATAAAATTGTTGGATGTAATTTAATAGCGATTCCGTATCGAATATCCTAGTTGTTATGGAGCGTCAGGTCAGCAAAACATTTTTCTCGATAACTATACCAATTTAGTATTGATTTTAAAGATTCCTTGTTATTCTTCAATGATAAGTTCAATTCAAAACAATAATGTAGGACGAACGACGTATTTGTTGTACTATTGAAAACACAATTCTAATGCCGTATAATATTAAGACTTATATTGTTACACTACGAATAAATATAGAAATGTTGTGTTAATATTAATTTTTTTATGATAAGTCCAATTCTAAACAAAAATCTTATTTCCAAATAAAATAAAGAGTAAAACCAAATTTGTTTTACTACGTTATATAAGTTTAGTAATTACATTAAATATTCCTTTTTGTTTTTGTAATGAATCCAATTCTGAACAATATTAATAGACAAGTATCTACGTTACAATAATGAAATCACAATTATATTGCCGAATAAGATGAAGAGTATAACGATATTTATAATTAACACTAAATTAAGTAGATATTGAATTTAAAGAATCTTTTTGGTTTTTCAATTACCAGTACGATTCTAAACAATATTATAGGACAAGTATATCTAGTATATATAGTAGGTACTTATATCTATTACAGAATAAGATTCTGAATTGATAATGCAGAATTTGGTTTACTCCGAATAAACTTGAGTTTGTAAGAGGCGAATTTAATAAATTTGTTTAAAACTTCTGACACAAGAGTTCATATTAAAAACAATGAATGAATTTATTGTTAAAATTGTACATATAATTTATTTCACGTTGTTTATGTTTAATCTTTCTACTTGCAGCTTTTTATTAATGTCAGACATTTTGGCTATTGACTTTAACAATCCCGAAGTAGGCTAAGATTACACTATCAAACAAAAATTATCGTTGAAAATGTATATCGAGAACTATAATAATATCTTGCACATAACTAACATTACACGTTTACATCATAAATAGCATTAAAACTCTTAAAATAAGAAATGAAAATTAAATATAACCCTATGCGTACCCAGCTGCAGGAAGTACAAGGTAAATTTATGTAGCGAAAATACCAATTTACCTCGAACGATATTCGCAATTAGTGATGACGAAATAGTTATAAACACGCAAAAATTAAGTATCTCGGAATCTGGACTTAGACACTGTTACACATTGTCTGATCAGCAGATAGATATTCAGCAGTAAAAAATACAGTATTATTTGGGCTATCTGTCAACTAAACAATAAAGAATTATGATTATGATTAATTATGATTATGATTATAAACGCCAATGGGAATGTCCTGGCATTTCGAACAAGGCTCTTATCATCATCTCAGTGAATACGCTCACTGCTGCTCATGTGTCCTCCCCAAATATTTGTATAAACATACATACATAATATCACGCCTGTTTCCCCGAAGGGTTAGGCAGGGTCATATTATACGCTCACATTTCGCCAGGCGTATTGGTGGTCCCACGTTATAGCTTCCGGGAACTTTTCTGTTCACCAGAGCCTAGTCCATTGATCGGCAGGTGCACCTCTTGCAGGTGAGGTTGTCTTGTGCTCTAGATCTTGTTAGGAGCCCTATACATCCATATACCTATACATATATTTGTATAAACTTCTACATAAAAGACAGACACATACATTTAAAAATAATTAATATTCTTTCATACATCGAGTGTATTAGGGATCCTACCAACATCTAAGGAACCGAAGCCGACCTCACCTGCAAGTGGTGCATCTGCCGATCAACAGACGAGGCCCTGCGAACGTAAGAGTTCCCGGTAAGCGGTAATAGGCTCTCGACCGATTACGTGGGACCAACTATGTATTTGGCGAAGTGTGTGCGTATAATATGCCTCTGTCCAACCCTTCGGGGAAATAGGCTTAAATGTATGTAATATTTCTTTATATCAATTTGAAACCCGTTGTTTCTAAATGTGTCTATTACGATCAAAGATTTGTATAAAATTAGCTACTAAATACATGCGCCAGCGCATGTTTATAGTTATACCTGTCCCATAAGGTGAATAACGGCCAAGAGCGGAAATAAAGATGAAATTTACTTTTGCCATTGGACATTGGCTCCCTTCCATATATATTTAAGAACTCAAGCAAATTTCTTGCTTCATAGTCATTACATGTCACAATTTTTAGGGAAAACATCGGTACTTTGTGTGTAAACTGTTGCTTTAATTACATTACGCCATAAAAACGCAATATTTATGTTACGTTACACGCATAATAACAAACAAATGTTCAATTACACGCAAAGGTAGCGCCAATTTTGTAGTTTGCTCTAAAATAATTTTAGCTGATAAAGTAAACTGAGAGGTGGCGGCAATTGCTGGAAGACAGAAAGCAATGGAATTTGAAGTTGATACCCGTTCCTTGACAGGTTAAATATAATCACCTTATCTGTGTAAAATAACTATTATATTTTTAAAGTCCCGTGGGATTACGACGCTAAATGATAGTGTTTGAACCAAATTATAGTCAATTGGCACAACTTGGCTATCCGCATGCTGGAAAATAACCTGAATTCCTGACCTCACCTTGGATTATGGGAGATGCCACGATCCCAATAGCAAGACCTTTAATGGGTCGAGACGATGATAATGAAGATGATTTAGTTAACTAAGTCCATTAAGAATGTTACATAAGTAAAAACTATGTTTGCAAAAAAACCTTCACGATACAACTAGTGAGATAAATGTTTTGCGCTCCTGCCTTATCTGTATTTACAACATTTTCTTCATAAAGGTTGTTTTGATTAGTTCTATTGCAACGTAAGACATTCAGCCGTAACGTAGTACCTCTTCAAGCAAGTGGCCCACCTGATGAAAGGTCATTACTAGGCACGACTCCAACACCAGCTGACGCATTTTGCTGCATTTACGCTGTACGATGCATGCATCGACATGACAGACATATTGTCTGGTTTTAACTAAAATACATAATTTCACGCTTTTATCTCAGTTGGAATGGCAAATAAATACATTTCATTTCATTTCAAAAATGGGCAGAAAACTTACATCAAAGGGGATCTTTATAAAGTGTAATATTATAAGAGGCGGTTAGTTTTTACTTACAAAATACAATCACGTGACAAGTCGTTTTAGGTTGAAATTCTTATAAATGTTGTGTACGTTACCAGATTCTTTCGAGATTATTTACAAAATTGTTATGACGTTAACAGTTTTCTAAATGTTGTCTTATTGACGTCCCACCACTGAACTTAATGCTTCTTACAAAGCTAGTGTAAGGGAATCAGATGATACTCCATCACTCGAGCCGAGCCGGGATTGCTTAATGCAAGTATGTGGCGTCCTGCTTTTAGATAAAGTCAAGCCGCCCAATATGGCCTTTGACTTAGCATAACGGCTATCACATATAGAAATGTAGTTAAAACCGACTAGGACCAATATACTACATATACCTAGTAATTACTCGGACCAACAGTTGAACACCTAGCCTCGCTAAACAGGTTTGTATGAATATTTTTTCTTAAATTTTAACTATTTATTATCTTTGGATTAACCGCAACTATTTCACTATTAGTATATTCTAAAAATATTTTATTTTCCGGAGAAAAATTGTAGAAATAACCATTTTACGATTCACAATTGATTGTTCAATCCGGCTCATTATTCGACAGGTTTTTAACCACCATTGTTTGCGCATCACAACCAAGCCGCCTGATATAGTAAAGTAAAGTAAAAGTAAAAAAAATATTTATTTCATAAACTATTATACATAGTACTTGAAAACGTCATAATTAAAATATAAAAAAAATATAATCGACATATTATTACACTAAATCACAAAGCTTAGATTCACTTACATGCAACAAAACAATTTAAAAACAAAAAATAATTAAGTGTAAGTGAATCTAAGTGCCGGTTCCGAGCCACCGCCCTGTAAGAAGAACTGGCAAGAAACTCACAGGCTATGCTCTTTTAAATATGTCCATTAGTTTGGTACTAGAATTACAATCTTCATTTGTCTGTGAAGCTATACAATGCAATATAACATAACATTAACAATATTTATGATTTTTAGTCATTCATATTAGAATAGCCTGTATGAAACGGCAGTTTAATCCCAAGCATTTTTATCTGCCATTAGTCTTTATAAAATTTATAAAAAATAGATTAGAATAAATAGTTTAGACGCGACTGATCCTATGGTGATAAAACAAACTAAGACTCCAATAGATTAAGGTGTTTTTTTTATAAACAATAAAAAATCTTTTTGTCTTTATTAATTTTGAAAATGGACGTTTTTCACGATTAGACCAATCGCGTATTGGACCAAAATAGACAGTCAAAACCGGAACAAAAATAACCTATACCAACGAAGTATTGAAACCAGCCAGAAGTAACTGTTACCAGGTGTAAGCTACGCCTCGTAAATTGCACAGCAAAAAATATATTTTCTGCTGATTGAAAATTAGTTCACTTGCGAGATAATTGCTTGCGTCATTATTGCGTTTGCCGGCTGTGCTAGATTGCTCCGTTAACCCTTCGTGGTAATTTTGAAGCGTCTGCTCTGAGCCGATAGACTAGACCAAATACGATGGTTCCTAGATAAGAATTTTTATTTTATGTATTTGATAGCATTACGCCCGAAATTAGTAACTTGTATCAATCCAAAATTTGCTATCTGCGTTAGACTAATTAATCCTTTTTTAAGGAAAGCCTGCAATGACTAATCAGAACTATTGATACCAAGATAAGATATGTAAGATGATTTGTCAAAACTGCCTTTATGTGAAAATATAATGAGAGAGCAATGATTGCTATTATTGATATAATAATATCAATTATTGATATTTGAAATAAGACTATGAAGGAGTAAACAGTGGTGGGAGCAGCATTCCATTTCCCTTATTCGTGTTGGTCTCATTGCGGATGACGTCACGCTTTTGAAATTTTCTCCCATATTCCAAATTTAAAATCGCTACAATTAATTTATTTTTGAGCGCATTTACATTTATAATTTTATGTCACGCAATCTCGTATCACAAGTGTTAGTAATCCAATAATAAGTTATATTTCGAATGCCACGTAAATAGTCAACCATTTCAAGGCCTCACCTTTATGAAATGTGCTGAATTTCAATAATTATATTTGGCCAGCTATTAATGCGTAGCAGGAGCTTCGCGCGTCCTCATGAAGAAAACAAATTCTTCTAAACTGAATTTGTCAATAATTGTGTAAATACAATTTGTTACTTGTAGACTACTGGGTTATGCATTAAATACACGACCTTTAACGAATCACTAGTTGTTTATAGGATCTAAATACCCTTACAACATTTGTTCTGGTAAATGCTACTGCTTTGACTTACTCAAAGAAATAAGTACCCTAATAATATTTTTAACGATCTTCTACTTAGTAAAATAGGTATTACAACAAGACACTAAACAACTAAATGACAATTTAACATTCTCAATTACATATATATTCCAAGAAATGCATAATGATTAATGAGTTACATAATTAGCAAAGACAGAAATTTTCCGTTCCATGTTAGATTTGTTTAAAATTATATCAATTTGCTTAATATTTATTATATGAAAATAATGTTTTACATGGAAAAGGGAAATTCACAGTTTGTTCATTTTATTAATAAAAGTATGTACCTACCGTTATTATCTTTGCCCTTTGGCATTTTATAGGGGAGCCGGAACTAACAAAATCATTGAAGGCGTTTTGAACTGTCTCATCTGAATTGTTTTTTTTGTCAATTAAGAAATTATCCAAATTACGAAAAAGATGATAATAGGTTAGAGTATGGTGGGTGACGGAGACATCTAATCCAAGCTCTTCTAGTTACGCCACCATCTGTTGTGCAGTGTGTGGTATAAAGTTGACCTAAAGCAGCAGTGGGCTAGAGCAGTTTACTAATCTCGGTTGTTAAACGGCTAGCTTTTCCATCATGGTTTCCAGTTGACCGGCTGACCAGATCTTAGGAAGCTGCAGTGGAAGATACCAAGGCTGGTCCACCATACACTAACCAGTACCTTAGTTTGGGTCAACTTTGGCTTAGGGCACGATTTGGCCAGGTCACCGGGGTTCAATCACTGTGATGAGCGGTTCCGATTATCGTAAAGGATCCAATTTTCATAACACGTAATGATACGATTCTAAATTCCCTCGTTTTTGTAACGGTTGAGTAACGTGACGCAGCAGTCGATGCGTGTTTGCTGGTTTGCTTCAATTAATATATATTCTTTATTGCACAAAAAAAAACAATAACAAAAAAAAGCCTTATGTGAAAATGACGATGTACAAAGGTGGACTTATTTCTAAAAGAAATCTCTTCCAGTCAACCTTAACTGAAGTGGGAGAGATAGTTAGCGGGCATTAATAACACACTACAATATGATAATATTACACATATACATAATTATACAAAAATATGATATAAGATACATACCAGATATATAAACCTACTTATATACATAAATAAATACAAAGAAAAGTAATTCATATGTTAAACATATTTCAAGCTTCTTTACTTTCAAATTTGTTTGTTTCAAATGGTTTTATCATTCACACCCAAGCCACCAGCCCACTCTGACTTAGTTTGAAATGGATCCCTTTTTTTTTTTTTTTTTTTTTATTATCGTCTGTAAAAAAATGCTGCTTACGCACTGTCTCCCGGCCAAGAGGGGGAGACCGGGAGGGGGTGTGGGGCTCACTGCGGCCGACACGACCACCGCAGTCCCACCCACTAAAAAACTTCAGACGACGCCCACCGCTGTTGAAAAGGGGCGAGGCACCAGTGCCCGGGTTTGTAGCTTCTGGAACCCCGCCCGCGGCCAACGTCCCCCGGATCAGAACCGAGGAGACCTCCTCAGGAAGGCGCAATTTGTAGCGCCCCCCCTACCTCCTTGTGCGGCCATGGCGTAACTGGCCGACTTCGGGGGGGGTCTATGGCGAGACGGAAGGGGCCCCCTGCCCCCGCCGCCTAAGACCCCCCGGGCGCTGCCTGACGGGCCCTCCTGGCCCGCCCGCTGCGCCAACGGCGTAGCCGGAGAGAGAGCGGATCCCGCTCCCTCTCCCGCTCCGCGGCCTCCTTCTGCGACATCACCACTTCGCAGAAGGAGGCCATCGCCTCCCACGCCGTCTCGCTGTCGACCATCTTTTGCATGATGGTCGGCAGCGAGAGAGCCACTCCACCCAGGGCCGCGGCTAACGTCGACCGCAGCCCAGCCCACGCAGGGCACGCCACCAAAGTGTGCTGCGCATCATCCATCGCGCAGTCACAGTGGTGGCAACACCGGGTCGACTCCCCCCCGGCGACGTCGCACAGATACTTCCCAAAGCACCCGTGCCCGGAAAGTACCCGTGTGAGCCGGAAAGTCATCGACCCCCACCGACGGCCGACCCATCGCTCCAATATGGGCCCGACCGCCTCGAGGATACGGCGCCTCGATCCTTCGGCACGTAGTTCGGCGCTCCTGTGTAGCTGCCGCCGCCATGCGCCCAGAGCCTGTGTCTGAGCGTCTCTACGCCACCGCACCACTGTGTCCGGTGTGGGGCGGAGACCCTGGCTCCGGGATTGCGCGCCACGCCAGTAGACCGCCGAGAGAACCTCGGCGTCGAGGTCCCACGGCAGGGACCCGGCGAGCGCGCATGCCACCTCATGGGAGATGGTGCGATACCCCCTAACGACACGGGTCGCCATGACCCTCTGCGACTGCTGCAGGATCTGTCGATGGCGACCCGATATGGAGCTCGCCCAAATTGGGGCTCCATACAGGGCTATGGACCGCACCACTCCCGTGTAAAGGCGGCGGCAACTGCCGCCACTCCCTCCGAGATTGGGGAGCAGGCGAGATAGAGCTCCCGCCGTGCTCACCAACCTCGGGCCTAGGTGCCGAAGGTGCGCTTCGAAGTCCCATCTGCTGTCGAGAAGGACGCCGAGATACTTCAGCGTGTTCTCGACAGGGATGGGAGTTCCTCCTACCACGATACTGGGGCCTGGAGGCGGCCGCCTCCGGGGACCATGGAAAATAATGGCCCCGGATTTATGCAGTGCCACCTCGAGCCCCAGCCGCCGTATCCTCTCGACCACCGCCGCGACGCCGACAGTGGCCAACACTCTCGCATCCCGGGGGTCAGAACCCCGGGATGTTACGAGGGTGTCGTCGGCGTAACAGATCACGTCCACGCCGTGCAAGTTCACACAGCGCAGAACGTAATCATATCCGATGTTCCACAGGAGTGGTCCCAGGACAGACCCCTGTGGAACACCGCACACCATACGCCGACGACAGCCTCCTCCGCCCATCGTTGGGAAGACTACCGCCCTCTCCGACAGGTAGCTCCCCAACAACCGCCGCAGATATGGAGGCACCCCGTGATATCGGAGCGCCTCCATAATCGTTGACCAGGGCAGGGTGTTGAAGGCGTTCGCGATATCGAGCGACACCGCAATCAACACCCCACCCCGGGAAACCGCCCTCTCCGACAGGTCCTGCAAGCGGCCGATCGCGTCAATCGTCGATCGGCCGCGGCGGAACCCGAACTGGTGGTCGGACAAATCTGGTCCGACCTCCTCCAGGTGCTCGACGAGGCGGTTGGCGATGACACGCTCCAGGAGCTTGCCCGCCTCGTCGAGCAGCACGATGGGCCGATAACCAGAAGGGTCATCGGCCGGACGTCCCTCTTTGGGAAGGAGTACCAAGCGGCCCTCCTTCCAGCGCCGCGGAAAAACCCCATCCCGCAGACACCTAGCAAAGAGGGAGGTCACGCGGGAAAGAAAAGGCGCTTCCTCCCCGCTCAAAACCAGGTCCCACGCCCTCGTCGGAATGCCGTCGGGACCTGGGGCCGTGCTCTTGCCCCTCAGGCGTAGCACGGCCCTTCCTACTTCCTCCTCGGTGAGCTCGGGCACATCCTCAGTGCCCGAGTCACGGGTGACTTCTGGCGCCGCCATAGTGGGAGGCACGAAGTCGGTTCCCCTGTCTGGGAACAGTGCCTCAACCACCCTACCGAGTACCGCCGGTTCGAGACTGCTGGAGACGGGAGGGGTCCACGCTCGGAGCTTTTTCCGTACTATTTTGTACGGCCTGCCCCATGGATCCGCCTCAACGGCCTCCAGCAGCTCGTCCCACGCTGCGGCTTTGGACCGGCTAATGGCCCCGCGAAGGGCCCTCACCGCCTCTCTATAGGCGGCGTAGAGCCGATCCAACTCGGCGTCGTCGCGGATTCTCCTTCCGCGACACCTCTGGTAGCGGCGCCGCTCCACCGCACAGGTTCGGCGGAGCTGGGCGATCTCCGGCGACCACCAGTAGACCTGGGATCTGCGCGGGGGGGCGCGAACACGGGGCATGGCCACGTCACAAATACGCGCCATGGCCGCGCACACCCTCGCAGCCTCCCCCTCCACGTCCACCAGCGGTGGCTCCCGTGGCCACGCCTCGACCAGGGCTGCCTCCCGCAGCAAAGACCTGTCGAGGCGCTTGATCGCCCATCGTGGGCCGTCCAATCGCGGCTCTCCAACACCTCCGCTGGGCGCTGGCACCGATGTGGAGACACTGAATCTGATATAACGGTGATCAGACAATGTCTCCACATCCTCCAGCACCCTCCAATCGTGGACACGATGCGCGAGAGAGGGCGCCGCAAACGAGATGTCGATAACAGACCCCCCGTTGCGGCGCACGCACGTGTCCACCGAACCGCGATTGAGGATGGACAGCCCACACTCTGTCACCCATTCCTCCAAGGCCGTCCCCCTCCCGTCAGTCGTCCGGGAGCCCCACGCCGTGGATTTGGCGTTGGGGTCCCCCATCACAATGACGGGGAGAGAAGAGCCTTGGGTTATAGCGCCCAACCTGACCAAAAACCGCTCGAACTCGACGAGGGGGCGATTGGGGGAGAAATAGACTCCCACGACCACCACCCCGCCGACCCGAGCGGCTACGAAACCTCCCCCTCTCCCGACGAGGACGAGAGGGGGGGTGCCCGCCGCCATACGCTGAATGATGGCCACTGAGCCGTCCGCGTCGCAGACCCAGTCGGAACGGACCGGGACGCGGTAGGGCTCAGCGGCCACTGCCAGATCGACCTGCCACTCCGCCATGGCCTGAAGAAGAAGATCCTGGGCCGCGGCGGAGTGGTTAAGGTTCGCCTGTAGAAGGTTGAGCTGGAGAGCCATAAATTAGTGGGTCTCCATGTCAACCTCCTCCGGCCGATCCGTGGCGGCGGTAGGGCCCGATGGCAGCACGCCTTTGCCGGGGCCCTTCTTTTTGGCCTTGGGGGACCGGGCGCATGCCTTACCCCCAGGGCGATGGTCGGCCACCCTCCCAGCCTCCTCACAGAGGGGACAGTGGGGGGGGGCAGAGCATTCACGGGCTCTGTGCCCTGGTCGAGCGCAGCGGAAACAGTTTCCGCTGCGGTCGACCGAAGACTTGCACTGGGCCCCGATGTGGCCCAGCGCAAAACACCTGAAGCATCGGCCGGGGCGAGATTCCAAAAGGGTCGTCCCGGCCGATACCCAGCCCACCAACAGCCGCCCGCTGGCGACCTTTTTCGCGACCGCCACGGGGCAGGAGACCACAATGGCCCCCAGCCCCGCAGAGGTAGCCCTCCCAATTTCTCCCGGCCTGATAAGGTCGGGAGTGCAGCCACCGACTGCCGCCACCGCCGACACCACTTCCTCCTTTGAGACGGAGTCGTCCAGGCCCGAGACGCGGATGTCTGCCCGCATCACTGGCCTGGAGACCCTGACGTCCTCCGGCTTGTAAATTGCGCGGAGGCGCTCCGCGAGCCGATCGGCCTTTTCGTCCCGGGCCTCTCCCGCCAACTCTAGGACCCGCGCCCCCGTCACCGCCTTGCGGAACCGCACCGAGGCAATGCCGAGGTCGGCAAGGCGTATCTTCGCCTTGGCCTCGGCGATCACCGCCTCGTAGGTGCGGCCTCGCTCCACTGCGCCCGGCAGCAGCGTCATCACGACTGCTGCGGATGATGGCGGGCGCAGCGCCTTCTTTTTGGCGGGGGCTGTTGCCGATCGGCCCGGCTGTGGTGCCGGCCTGGCAGGAGCAGCGCTCCGCGAACCTTTGGCCTGCGCCGCCACTCTCCCTTTGGGGCGGCGCGAGACCACAGTGGTCCAGGTCTCCCGTTCCTGGCCACCCGACTGGGACGGGGTGGCAACGGTAGCCGCTGGACGGACCTCCGATGGGGAGGAAGGAACAGCCGGTGCGGACGCCAAAGAAGGCACTGGCTGCTTCCTCCCCTTTCCCTTCCCCTTCCCCTTCTTGGTAGGGGGAGGAGGGGGCCGCGCTGGAGCCACAGCAGGGGCCGAAGATGGGCCCGGCTGCGGCGAAAGGGCCGCCCGGTCGGCCCGAAGCGGGGGACGCACCGACTTCTCGGGCAGCAGGCGGCCCCCCACCTCCAGACCCTCGATGCGCGCGTCCAGCACCCTCATGACGCGTTCACCGAGCTCCCGCGAAAGGCGCTCCTCGACCTGCGCCAGATCCAGGGGCGCAGACCTCTCCACCCTCCGCACCTCCTCGCGGAGAGTGGAGACCTCCTTTATAACTTGCGCTTGCTGCGCCAGGAGGCGGGCGTTCTCCTGCCTCAGGGCCTTGTCGCTGGCCCTGAGGCGCTCCAGCTCCTGCCGCAGCACGCCGTCCTCCGACGCAGGAGTACGAGCCGACCAGGCCTGCAAACAGTCCCTACCAACTTCCACGGCGGTCTTGAACCCGCCGTGGAAGGTCCCCTTCAGGGCCGAGGACTTCCCCGCCATCTCCTCCACGGCGGCCAGGATCTGAGACATCCTGTCCGCCAGAGTTGAGGAGGAGACCGTGCAAGCCGGCTCCCAGGCCGCCGCCGTCGCCTTGAATGCCATGGCGCAGTCCACCCTAGGAGCGCGAGAGGGGCTCGGATCCGCCCTCTCACGCTCGACCTCAAGACGTTCCAGCGCCCGGCCGGCACTCAGCGCCCTCCTGGCCTCGCTGAGTCCGACCGTTAGGCCGTGGGAACAACTGCGGCCACGGGAACGGCCACGCTTTGTCCCCGCCCTGACGTCGTCCAAAGCCAGCTCACTGGCCGAGCTCGCGCCGGAGGGCCTCTTCCTCTTTTGGCGAAGGCAGTAGGGCTGAACCCCAGACGAACTGCCTTCGTCAACCTCAATCTCAGACACCTCCGCGGGGCCTATGGAGTGCATAGTACCCGCAGAGCCGTCGGAGAGAACCTCCTCCGGCGTTCCACGTTCGTCTCCCGGCGGGCCCGGCCCTCCACCGCCTCTAAGGCGCAACACACCAAAACACTTAGCAAAATCGTAATCCATGAAAAGTAAGCCTAGGTCGTCGGTGCGGGAATCAGCAGCCTGCTGACCCCCGAAGCAGTTTGTGCCCCCTCCGTATACTACGGGGCAGACACCCGCCGAAGCGGGTGTGCAGGATTCCCCCTTTCGGGGACCTGCCCGGAGAATTATTTTCAAACTGGCTTTTGATGTCATTGTGAAAACTCCCTCTCTTTTTTCGGGGGTGAGCTCCCCCGCACGCTAGCGACTGGACTCCCTCCAGTCATGCATCCCTTCGGCACGATCCGCTCACCTTGGGATTGGGGTAATTTATTATAGTGGTATTCTTCCACGCGGCACCACTCTCAGTGAGCGGCACCTCCGGTCCGCAGACTGCGGATTACGGATTGCCCGACGGGGAGTCGAGAGACCCACCCAACAGCCACTGGGATGTGACTGCCGGACCCGCCGCGCCGCAGGCCTTGCAGGCCTGCCACCCACCGCCGCAAGAAAGCAGCCACTACCCTCGAAAGGGCTAAACAAAAAGCGCTAAATACGCCTCGCCACCACTGGGAAAATGGGCTGCACCTGCCCCTGCCACCTCAGATGAGCTGAGGCGTGCTGGGAGCAGCCGACACCCCGAGACCGTATGACAACGGATCACCTGGGCCGCTTTCCAGCCGCGAAGTGCGACCGGGGGTGCGCCCCAAAAAACCCACCAGTTTTGGTCCGCGCCGGCCTTAAAAGCCGGTACCACAATGTGTGGCATGCCCCTATCCGCCACCTGGGGACGCGCCCGATGGGAGTCTGGCAACTCCACACGGGAAATGGATCCCTTCCACAACCGCTTTTAATTCCTTATTGACAACTACCCTTTTACAGTGGCTTCTGACTACACATCATTAATCCTTCGAGCTGTTTCTGCTGCGCTCGTGCCACGACGGAATTCGTATTCAAAAAATAAAGCGATATTTAAAACAAAATTAAAAGGCGCGAAAATAGAATTATCACATTCAGAAAACGAATAGACAAGCCTTAAATTGAAATTAATTTGAATTTGGAATTCCTAGCCAAACGCCAAATTTTTTAGATGAAAGTGGCCAATTTAATAAAACCTCAATTACATATGTAAGGACCTAATAAGATAACTTCTTTAATCACTTTAGTTGGTCACTGTTAATTTCACAATCTTATCTACTACGTATTTTCTGTCTTTGTCTATTCGTCAGACATGTCTAAAAGTATTTGTATTTGTGTGACAAGGTAAAATTAATCAGTCAGGTAGGAACGATTTGAAGTAATTAGTTGATAAGTAATTATGGTTAGGTATTTGATTTTATCTTTCAAATGACGTCATCGTACACATTTGTCCCAATTAACTAAATTAAAGATATCGCTTGTAGCAATACGAAAAATAATACCGCCTTTGTCTACTTTGTCTTTTAATGCCAATAAGGTGTCTTCATTGGTGATATAAAGAAATACAGTTTTAAAAAAATACTTTCCACAACTGGGCTACCAAAGCGCTCGTAGCTCCGCGGTGCTTGGTGGTCGGAAACGATCACCGAAGTAAAGCAGAGTTTACAGAGGTCAGTCCTTAGATGGGTGACCGTTTGTGTGGCAATTAATATCGAGCGCTTCTGTGCTTCGGAAGGCACAATAAGCCGCTGGTGCCGGTAATGAATAAATGTGGTAGTCGTTAGCCATGTTCGAGGCCTAATTGGGGGCTTGAACACCATACACCTGCCTTTTTTTTTTGGAGGGCACCTAGATCCGCCTACCTTTTACCTTTACCTTTTTGTGGAGACCAGTCGGGGGGGGGCGGTAAGACTTTTTTATTTTTTTATTTACGTCTGTAACAAAATACATTTACGCACTGTATCCTTTTTAAGTTTTTTTTTTTATTTACGTCGGTAACAAAATGCATTTACGCACTGTCTCCCGGCCAAAGGGGGACCGAGAGAGGTGTGTGGGACTCATCACCAGCAGACACGACCGCCAGCAGTAATACCCACTAAAAATCTTCCGTCGACGCCCGCCGCTTGTTGAGAAAGAGGCGGGGGGCCGGTACCTGGGTTGCAGCTTACACCCCGCCCGCGGCCAACGTCCCCCGGAACAAAACCGGGAGGACCTCCTCAGAAAGACGCAGTGGACGCGCCCCTCCCACCTACTTGAGCGACCATAGCGTGTGTGGCCGACTTCTCGGAGGTTCCATGGTTAGACAACAAAGGCCCCCTGCCCCCGCTGCCTAAGACCCTCCTGGCGCTGCTTGACGATCCCTCCTGGCCCGCCTGCTGTTCCCTCCACAGGTCCCTCTTGGTTTCCCCCCCCCCCCCCCAGTAGTCAGTACTAAGGGCAACCAGAGTCGCCAATCTGTGGGTGTTACTTTTTACCTAGCGCCCTCTGCGCCCTACCGGGAGGTACTCAGCCCCCCCCCCCCCCACCACGCCAAGGAGACCCGTCGGGGGGGGGGGTTAACTCTATCGAACAGTCTCGCAACTATGTTCACCTATCTAAGATGTTGTCACAGTAAATGTTGCTAATTTTGTCGATCCGTTTCTACTTTATCAGCGGCACAAGCCCTTTTATTTTTGTACCAGTTCTTTATAAATAAACAAAATAGGGTAGTAATCTTCTACCTAGCACTAGCCGCATTTAAACTAAATTAAACACGTGTATATACAACTCTGTGCGATACTTAACTCCGAGCAAATGCATCATTTATACAGGAATATCCCGTGAGACGAGACTAGGAAAGTTTATGTAAATTCCCGTCGAACCATTGCTTCTTTAAACCTCTCTGAGAACCCTTTGCAGATTAATAAATGCCACTATCATACATAAGTCTACCTTTATGATTAAACTAACTCTACATCCGGAAATGTGATATCTACGACAAAATGAAAAAAAAAATTTTTTAAAAAATATTTAAAACAATACAATAAATTTCATTCACATCATATCTACGCTCTATAAGGGTTTTATAGATTCATAACTATACAAATATAAGTATCTGTGACTGATAAGCTAAGCAGGCTTCACATTAGTGGATTGTTATTAATACGTATCATGATAATTTGGAACATTTATTGTGTTACAATCATAATTGTTGTTACAGTATTCCTATCGCTATTATGTAAACAAACTATGTAGGTACCTAATACACATCTAGGTAATAAATAACAAACCCTGAAATAAAGATTGTTACAATTTTTACGCGCAATTAAGCAAGTCTGTCTTGCATGTTATCAATCATGACCTCATGATCATGACCTCAGCTCATTAAGGTGGGAAATTATGTGAAATCGCTATAATTGGGCTTTGTAATTTGATTGTTCTTTGTCATCCTGTACTGTTAAAATATAAAAGAAATAGACATAAATCTACATCATATAACACATGAGAACGTTTGGTTGAAAATAAAATAACCCGTTTAACCCTGATCCTAGGTGCCTTTAGTATTGACCACCGGGGAGATCTTAATAGGGACTTGACGGGCCCTCCTGGCCCGCCCGCTGCGCCCTCTGCAGGCCTAAAGGGTCTTAGGTAGGGGTCCCATACTGACTAACCATAGACCCTCCGAGAAGTCGGCCACACACGCTATGGTCGCAAAAGGAGGTAGGAGGGGCGCGTCCACTTCGTCTGTCTTAGTAGGTCCGCCTGGGGGACGCAGGCCGCAGGCGGGGTGTCAGAACTGCAACCCAAGTACTGCCCCTCCGCCTCTTTCCCAACAAGCGGCGGACGTCGTCGAAAGATTTTTAGTGGGTATTATTGCTGGCGGTCGTGTCTGCCGGTGGTGAGTCCCACACACCTCTCTCGTTCCCCCTTTGGCCGGGAGACAGTGCGTAAACAGCATTTTCTTACCGACGATAATAAAAAGGGCTCTTAAGATGTTGGTAGAATCCCTATACATCCATACAATATATGCAGCCGTTAACAGCGAAACATAATATCACCTTTATAGACTGCGATATTAGTTTGCACAATTCAGAATGTCCACGTATCGAACACTTACTGTCAGATGCAGCTGCGCTTCGCCTTGACGTGAAATTACTTTCGATCCTACAGGAATATATGTACGGCTCGAATATCCAAACACCTGTCTGAACGCTACAAAGACATCACTGCTCCAATTAAATATTGACCTAGTCTGATTGTGATCTTATCACGACGAGAGGGGTCGTGCATTTGCAATCGGCTAAATATCTATACAAACATGACAAAATTAAATATTAGTGTTATAGGTAAATTCTCACAAGCGTTTGTTTCAGTATGAATGTTTTTTCATTTATGTTATTTTCATCTAGCAAATATAATCCCCTAATTTCAGTTTGAGGCATGACAGCGCTGTGCAAAATGTTGAACAGTTTTTATGATAAACGTTGAAACTTTTTGGTTTTCGTACTAATTTTTTTGTCCTTTTGTTACAGGTGGCGTTCCTAGACGCACGTACACCGAAAGCAACGCGCCTTCTTACAGTGATCGCTTTACGGATAATGTTGTCACTGTAACAAATCGCGTTATAATGAACAGTTTGGAAATCCGCGCGAAATACCTAATACGAAACACCAAGTGACACCATGATGTTGGACCAGCTCGCAATTGTGCCCACGTGGTTCCTGATGGCGTGGCTCGGTGCCTGCATACTCTTCAGCCCTTTCGCAATCTTCTTCGTGGTATGCTTACCACAACTGCCTCTTCTAGTCGTTAGGAGGGCCTGCCATATTCCATTCGAGTATATTTAATATCACGTTGATTGCAATCAATCGTATAATTAATAATGGATTTATTAATCATAAATTTAGTTTTATATGGTACTACTGTAAATATAGGTTATATGGAATAAATAAAGCTATTTTCTATTTTGACAATTATTTTATGTTTAGAGTATTAATATATAACAATAATATTAAACCAATATAACTGAAAGAAAGAAAAGAAAGAAAAATATTTATTCAATACAAGTTGCAAAAAAAAACATAAACTAAGTACAAAATATAGTTAACACAAACCAAGAATAGAATAATAAGAACTAAAAGAAGTGAAAGAAGAAATCAACTTGTATTGAAATGGTGCCCACTCAGCACAATGTCGAACATTACAGAGATGTCGCGACGCTGATATTAATATATTTGAAAGGCATAAATAGTTTCTGTTGAAATATGTTAATACAATAAAGGTGTTCAGAAAAAGAAAAATAAGATGTATATATACAGTTCGGTACATTATAAGCAACTGCACTTCCTTCTGATTCATACTGAGTATTATTAGAGTGGATGTCCTTATATTCACCACAAATGGTCTTCATTGTATATTTTAATTGTTTTTAAATATTTGCCAACGCTCTAATTTCTTAAAAATTCGTCAGAGTTATTTTTGTTATCCCCTAATGACTGACATGACACTCTAACTGATGCTTAAAATACAATGTGAAATCTAATCAGATTACGAAGAAAAACTGCAAGAAAACGCACACGAAGAAATAAAGAGAATTTTAAATATGGATCGTCCGAGAAAGAAACGATTTACAAACACATTTGTTTGATTGCTGATAGGATAGGTTTTTGTAATATGAAACCAGCATAATTATGTAGTTTAGGTCTGTCCTAAACTACATAATTATGCTGCTGGCACGAGAAGCAAACTGATTATCAGGCTATTTTAGTAAAGTATTTATGCACATATGTACTTGACTATACATAGATTTGACGACCGATATGACGTGGTGGCGAGTATACCCGCTACTCCACTCCTGAAGTCGTGGGTTCGATTCCCACAAAGGACAAATCTTTGTGCGCATGAAAATAAACATATTTGTTTTGGTTAATTACACTTATCTTGGAACTAAATAAATGGTGTAATTGTCAAAAAAAAATGTTTTTGATTATATACTTAAAAATAAAGGATGTCCCAAAAAGCCACCCCTTGGAGTGTTCCGGTTACGATTTCTTTTCACAATTTTTGAGAATTTTCTATCATTTAAAATATTCTATAGAAAAGTAGTAAACAGAAAACATTTTAGATTTTTTTAAATTATCAGATTCGTGACTTTGATAAAACTTATGAAAATGTTAATGTAGTGAGGTTTTACTTTAAATTAAAATAGTTATGCTACACTATTTATGGTTCTAAAGTTAATCTCAAAATGTATCCAGATTAAGTAATACTGAACTACTAAGTAATACTACCCACCAAAAAAAGCTGCCTATGGTGAAAGAAGACGAAACACTGAGAAAAGGGCGGCGGGCGGCGGAGAAACTGACGGGAGAAAAAACCAAACTTGACGATTTTCTTGCCGATACAACGACGATAAAATGTTACTATTGTACTGCTATTATACCTCAGCATCGAAGTTTTATAAAGTCAAATTCAAAATCATTAATTCAAGTTTGGCTCAATAGAGGTCTGATAAAGGTCAAACTTAAAATTTTACGCGCCCATTCACTGCGGGCGGAACTTTTATCGTCAAGGTTAGTTTTTTCTCCCGCTAGTTACAAGAAAAAGTACTTAATAGTAAAACAATTTCCCAAGTCTACAAAACCTGTGTTCTGTAGTCACAAGATTTAAAATAAAAAATAAAAATTGTGCTTAATAAAATAATTCTAAATATATGCTGCAGACATCTGCAATCACCATTATCTCATACCCTTATCGTCCCACTACTGAGTACGAGCCTACTCTCGCGAACCAAGGTTAGAGGGGTTCAGGGGGCCTACCGCTGAGTTCAATGGCAATCCATTATAAGGCAAAATGGATTTCGAATTGATTCTGTCGTACCGCCGAACTCATGGAAAAAGTTATTTGAAATGGCGTTCTCCATTTACCTATTGGTCTGTCACGGACTGAAGGTCATGAATGAGAGGTGGCTGTCGGCAGATTCCCCGGTACGGATTAATGAACGCAAAACAAAGTTTGATCTAGATGGATTACTGGTAATCCATCGAATTCGGCGGTAGGCCCCCAGGTCATAGTTTACGGCCGCGTCCCCATCATGCACGGCGCGGCGCCGTCACCGTACAACGTCACGACACCGTCGCTGGGCCACGGCACTGGCACTTCACTGTTGATGCGCTTGAAATATCGCATGAATGGGCAATGGATGGCGCACCATTCGCGGCACCGTGCATTATGGGGACGCGTCCTACCATGCGGGCTTAGAGCGGAATGGCGGATGCAGATGTGTGGCGTTCTGCTGTTAGAATTTCCCGGCCAGTAAGGACTCTTTTTTTTATACGCAATGCCTCCCGGCTAAAGGGAGACCGAGTGGGGTGTGTGGGAATGACCACCAACAGACACGACCGCCAGCAGTAATACCCACTAAAAATCCACGTCCCCCCGGGTCAGAATCGGGAGGACCTCCTTAGAAAGGCGCAGTGGACGCGCCTCTCCTACCTCCGTGTGCGACCATAGCGTATGTGGCCGTTTTTTTTGAGGGTCTATGATTAGACAGCAGGGGCCCCCTGCGCTGCTCGGCGGGCACTCTTGGCTCCTAAACCTAAGCCTAGCTAAGGGTCGAGAGTCGCCGGTCTTTGGGTGATACCTTTTCCCCTGCCCTTCCAGGAGGTACTCAGCTCCCTCACAACGTCAAGGTGGAGAGTCAGTCGAGGGGGGCCAATAGGGCCTCTGACTAAACTACTACCTATAGTGATAACCAGTAGCAACGTGTTAACGTTCCTTTCAAAGCACGGATGACCTCTATTAAATGTCCCACAAACAGCAACTCATCAGAGTATTTTCTTCGGTACTCAGCTTAACTTCTGTGATTGTTTCCATACACTTAGTATCGCTTAACTTCTGTGATTGTTTCCATACACTTAGTATCGCTTAACTTCTGTGATAGTTTCCATACACTTAGTATCGCTTAACTTCTGTGATAGTTTCCATACACTTTGTATCGCTTAACTTCTGTGATAGTTTCCATACACTTAGTATCGCTTAACTTCTGTGATAGTTTCCATACACTTAGTATCGCTTAACTTCTGTGAAAGTTTCCATACACTTAGTATCGTGAACCTACGAAGAACCAAGGACCTACGAGACGTGCGTTTGATCAAATAGCATAATGTGTTTACCTAGTAGGCGCGACTATAAAGTCTAAAGTGCTTTTAAAAGCAAACTATTACTATCATACATTGAGTATTCAGATTTAATTAAAGAAGCTTTGAGTGTATTCTTAGATAAACCTCATTAAATAATAAATAATGTTTGGAAGAAAACAACAGTTTAAAGGAAAATGAAATATTAAATTGATGTGGTGCGTTAATCATTTTATCAAACGTGCAGAATTCAATATGGGCTAAATGAGTAAGTATATGGGGAGTGCTCCATAATGAACAAGGTAAAAAGATCTTTAAGAAACATCACTCAAGACATATCTGTTGTCTTTTGCTGACTATGGGACTCACTTGCTGCATGTAATAATAAATTCAGCAAATTTGGTTAAATCCGTGAGCAAATCCTGGGCTCTAAGCTTAAGTCTAGGGCAACCCGGATAATGCTATAATTTGATGAGTTTAACGTGAGACAGGCTTTGTTTGTAACAAATCAAAATGATAATGAAACAGAGATTAAGAGCTGTTATATTTTTTAAGAGCGAGATCATTATGAACTTATGTAGAAACAAAATAAGAATGCGTACCTCTTGCTCATCTTTATATAAAGGCGAATAATATAAAAATAGCAGTTATTTAAAGAATACAAATACGCAAATATTTGATATTCAAAATACACTGACATTTTTCTGTAGATTAGAAATTAAGTCGCTCAAAATTGATTAAAACGTTACAATTGGGCGAAAACTATTAGGTACTGTTGAAATGCTACCAGCAATGTCTAGTTATTCATTATATTGCTTGCATTGGCGCGTTATACGATTTGAAACTCGCTGCGGATTGCGAATCGTATCTTGTTTAAACTAATGGACAGAATCTAATGCAAAGGGCCGTACATTTCAGAGAGACAGTATCTTTGTTTGCACAACACTCCCTGATACAGTCTAGTGTTAGCAGAAACATAACGTGTAGCGCCATCTAGGCGCAACAGTGCCAAAACATTAACTGCTCGTATTTAGCGCAATCTGTTTTGTCTCGACACTGGCTAGAAGGAAAATGTGTACCACTAGATTCTTTATTGCTCACACAGATGGCGCTTTAGGCTGTTATGAATTTATTATAATATAAATTTTCTTTAAGTGGAGCTCACGGATTTTCATATTAATAAATTGGTTGAAAAATCCGCATCTCATTTTATTTCCTTGCATATTAATTATGTAGCAGTTTTTAAATTTTTCAAAAGAAGTAAAACATATTCAATATTTTTTTACTGTACTGACGATAAGCGTAATATCGTTAACTGTTGCGATACAGTACAACTTCACGGGAAATAGTTCAATTCAATTCAATTCGCTTCAATATCTATACATGGATGAGTATGGTGGAGACAGGACATAATTTGCCTGAGATGATGATAATGACGCAGGAGGAAGATGAGGAAAATAATCCGCACTGGATCTGAGTGATAGGAGGAACCTATACCCTCTCACTATGGTCTGTGCGAGGCTCGTGCTCGAAAGTGGGAAGATAATGGACTAAGATGATGATTTAGACTTGAAAAATAGAAACTACAATTTTACTTACGTACACATAGATACATACATTCACGCCGGTTTCCCCGATGAGCTGAGCTTAGCTGTTACGATGATAGCTACGCTGGGAGAGGAATGTGAATAATTAGACGAAATGACCTGATAAAAAGTGAATCTATTTATCTGGAGGCAACATAAGGCTTTTAACGTGACTTTATCCTTTGTGCTTGATTGTTTTTAATGTGATGTTTCTCTTTGATTGTTAAATATGCAATAAAGGATATAGGAAGATATAATTGAACGACTCAAATCAAGAGGGAACTCAGACAACAACTTTACAAAATAAAATTTAAATATTTCCTCACAAGTACACCAATTATTGGTACTAAACCAAGTATTCTTGGTACTAAACCAAGATAAGTATAATTAAGAACTTGTGTTATGGGTATCAAATACGGATGAACATATATACATACATACACTTTTTTAAATACCTACTTAATATACATAGGAAAGCACCTAGACAAGAACAAATAGTTATTTTCATGAACACAAAGATTTGTCATGTGTGGGAATCAAACCCACGGTTTTGTTAGGAGCGGACTGCGGGTATATTCGCCACCACACTATATCGGTCGTCATATTATAATTGATGTGGAGTAAATGAAAGTTACACAGATTTGTTTTTAAGTAGACGACTTAAAGCTACGGAAATATCCTCTCTGATGTTAAATGAAAACTACGGCCTATCTCTTTGAAAGTCAGCATCATCAGTCTAAGGCGGTCCGCTGTTGGAACTGGACATCCAATGTGACCAATTGCAAACGGCCAGAACCCAGTGTGATCCCGTAACTTCTACTAAGTTTTCCGTCCATTTTGTGTTTCAACGTCTTACATTACGGTTGGCCTTAGAAGTAATTAAACATCTTAGTACTATGTCGCACCAATTATATCATTTAAATAGTAGACTGAAAATTTACGTTATAGTTAAAGTGACAAAGTACTAAAATGATAAGCTACTTCTAAAATCATCTATACTTCTCGTAAAGTACTCTTAACGCGCTGTCATTACTTGGGTTTCCTTTGATGTCACACTACCAAAATTAATAGCTTAGGTATTTCTGCCTTATTTCTTAAATGTCAAAGTTTTTGTTACTGTTGATTACTCTACTTATAAGATTATATAGATTTATTTTAGTACGTCATAGTTTGTAATGTCACCAAAAAAAGAAATAGTACGGATACTTGGAAGATATACGACGTATTTTACAACAGCAACGTATTTTCCTGTTACGAGTGGGCTATACAGAAAAAGTAAGTAAGTGGTAGTTATGACACATACACGTCTCTACTGCGGTATTCAGTCTTAACAATCTCTTTGTCGAATAAAAAGTAAACTTAAAGGACAATTAGGACTTAATTCAATTTTGCAGCCCATTGTGCATGTATCGCAGTAGAAGACGCAAGTAAGTGATAATTATGACACATACACGTCTTTAAAGAGGTATTCAGTATATACAATCTCTTTGTTAAATAAAAAGTCAATTTAAAAGAACAGACCATATAACCGCGTAATTTTTTTCTTCTTCTTAGTCCGGAGCTTAATTCTTGGTTCTATAATCATCTCATTGATGATGATGATGAGACAATACTTCGAAAAACTTAATCACTGTGTTTTAGAGGACTCTTTCAATGATACTTTACTTAACATAGTTATATCACTAGGTGTCTAGTATTCGCCACAAATAATTTTGATATTTTTATATGGAAGGAAGCAAGATTATTACGAAATGATAGACGTACGAATTACTAAAATTAGTTCATACAGGTTGTTTAATTCTTGTAGTGCTTCAAAAAAAGATGGCTCCCGAACAACACTTATCTGGTCTTAGAGAGGAAAGGTAAGAGGGGGATTAGTTCAAAAATTTACATCTGGCTATGTTTAACATCTAAACACAGCCGGATAGATCCTCTCCCGAACAACACGAGCTGGTCTTAGGAGCCATCCTCACTTTTTGCAATCTTTCAGCACTCGAACCAAAAATGTTGGTAAGTCGTTCCTGGGTGAGACCATTTGGCAGTGAAATTTGGGGCCAGCGCATATGTATTCTGACACCTAAAGTCCAGGTTCTTTTTTAAAGGGGCGTGAAACGGCATTTAATTAGGTCCTCATGAGTGGGTGTGCTGGTTATCTAGCTTGTTACAGGGTATTGCATCGACTGCTTTCAAAGGGGCAAGATGCAGTCACTATTACAAGTCACATTAAAAAAACATTATTGTTTTGTACTTTCGGATAAAAGAAAACAAAAGGAATTTTTGATAAGTATTTAAAAAAGAAGAAATAACGTGACATTGAATAGAGTACCCATTTCTTCTGACCTAAAAAAAGCCTTAAGAAAAAGTGAAATTATTAAACTTTATAGGCACGTAGGAAGTATTAAGATAAATCGCAAAGTTCTCAATACAGTAAATTATAGCGCAAGAACTATTTGTCTCTTTACCACACCACCTATATAATATTAAATACTTTGCTATGCTTTCATAACATGACAGCATATATTAATAAAATAACATCATTTACCCTTAATCATCACGATTTATCAAAGTAACTTAATTAAAACAAAATCTGCGACCTACAATCATGACATAAATTCAAAGTACCTATGCGATTAAAGTTCAGATTGATATCTTAAGAGTTTATTATCCATTCACATTTTGCTTGCGTCTAAAAAGGCTTTGATTGCTCAGCTATCATTAGGCACCGATCAAAGGAGGCTGTTATAACGAGTCATTCAATCTAAGTTCTGTTGCCTAAATAAGACGAATTATAAGAATGGCCGAGAAGCTTATCAGCTTACTAGGACAAAGCACGGCGTTGCATTCGACAGCAAGGACGTTTACACAGATCTTTGTACGCTGGATATAAATAAAATATTAAATTTAATATTTTATGACAAATAATTTTTGACAATTACACCAATTATTTAGTTTCAAAATGAGTCTTAATAAGAAATTATGTTATGGATACTAAATAACAGATGAACATACATAATTTTTTTTGTACATACATATTTTATATACATAGAAATATACCTAGACCATAATAATTATCACACAAAGAATTGCCCTGTGTTGGAATCGAACCCACGACCTCGGGAGCATACTCGCCACCACGCCATATAGGTCGTCAAATATGGATATGGTCGTCGGATATGGACATAACATGCCTCAATTATTAGGCCTGTCTGTGTTGTTCTTAGGGAGAAATATAAAATATTGAGGCCCGGTTTTGTAGATTTTATATAGAATTTGGCGATGACTTTAACTAAATTAATAAAAAAAAACTAGTTTATCCCGTCTTATAAAACTTTTGAAAGAATATTGTTGCATGAAGACGTAAATTTATGAAGTGCAGACACCGACAGCTAATAATATGTTGTTAAGATTATAGGAATATGTTATTCCTGATTATAATTATATTTTTTAATTTGATATTTTAGTTTAAAATCGTCTAGTTTGTTTTTTGTTTTACAGGTGTCACTGTCAATATGAATAACAAGAATAACTTAATACCTTAAAAGTGAGTCATACCGTTTATATGGTAGCTAATTATGTAAAAGATAATTAAATTAAATTGAAAAAGTATATCCACGATACGTTTAGGAGAACTGCGTGGACAATTTATCCTACTAATAATGTAAAAAGGAGCTATGTGATTCTTGGCATCAAGTAGGGTCCGTAACAACTAGACCTATTTCAAAAAATGTTTTACTAAGACAAGATACATTAATTGTGAGTAAGACTACATAGCATTACAGGCTACATTGCAAAGCGATTTAATAAGGGAACAACAAAATTTTATATTATTCCAACGACATCTTTTATCTAAGTATTAGTTTGTATGTGATATATACACGTGTACCTATGTAGAACCAGAAATCGAAGTAGAAAGAACGTTTCGCGGGATTTCTAGTGAACGTCCGGGATATGATGCAATTGTGTTGCAAATGTGGGATCGATAGCAGTTTTAACATTTTATTTATAGTGACGTTCTCAACATTTGACGACCGATATGGCGTGGAGGTCAATATACCTGCACTTCACTCGAGAGGTCGTGGGTTCGATTCCCACACAGGACAAATCTTTGTGTGCATGAACATGAATATTTGTTCTGGTCTGGGTGTTCTCCTATGTATCTTAAGTATATATTTACAAAAAAAAAAGTATTTATGTATGTTTTTCCGTTATTTAGTATCCATAACACAAGTTCGTAATGATACTTATCTTGGAACTAAATAATTGGTGAGATTATAAGAGAATATTTATTTCTTTATTTATTTATTATGAATATACATTATGAGCAACAGAAGCTATATATTTAGAGATTTACAAACTATTGTTACCAACTTTCAGCTTTAAGGAAGCTAGTTTAACCGGGCTAATTTCAGCAATGTTTACATTAATACTACGTATCGTAAATATAAGAAATAGCTCATCCTTCTCCGATCCCTGATTAAAACCAAAATTTAGCCAAATCTGGTTGGTCTAACCAAGTAAGCAGACTCTGAGTCCTAAGCTTAATTCATGGGCACAACCGGGATAAATTGTATAATATAATTTAATTGTCTTATTTATTATTAATGTTGAAGATCATGTCGCTTCCAGGTGTTTTATGGTCGGTCGCAGGCGGGCTGCGCGTGCGCCTATAGTCGCCGCCACTCGAGCCCCGCTCGCCGCCGCGCGCTAACATGGCCGCCCTTCTACAGCCTCTGCACGTGAGTCCACTACCTTAGTCACTTATAACACGTCTCATTCACTATAATAAGCATATTTACTGTGGTCTGAGTGCTTTTTAAATTTATTTTTTTATTTTTAAGAAATTTAAAAAAAGAAAAACTTTTGAGTTACTAAAGGGCACAGCTTATTCCATATAGAAATGTCTTCCAGCTGGCCAGCAAAAGAAAAGACTGCAGAAGTTATGTATTTAAGTTTGTATTTTCGAAAAAATAAGTATTTACATATGATTTGTATCCATAACACAAGTTCTCAAGGACATTTATCTTGGAACCAAATAATTAAAGTGAAGTCAAGATAATTATTTGTAAATATTTAATTAATTACTCATATATATGAATTCTATATGAAGTTGTTTTCATAGACCTTGTTAATATGTATCCCGAAGACAGTATCAAATAGATTATTTTCGGGAAACCTTGTTTCTTTTGCTTATTTATAATTATAGGCATAGTTTATGTCGTTGTTGATACTATCAAAAGTTGCGACTCTTTTAAAGTTTCATTAAATTACATAATTTTTGCATACTTATTGTGCACATATCTGTGTTATTAATTTCTTTGTGTATTTAATTGTATATTAGTCGTAGTATGGTTTTATGTTTAATTTTCATTATCCTTAGACCTTTCGGACAATTCAAAGGTTAACTTCGCAGAAAGCCTTGAAACGGCTTTTGTATTTACCTTTCTTATGTGCATAATGATTATATAAATAATACTCTTTTTAACAATGCTTAAGTTGAAGCTGTACAATATACCAATAATAATACATAAACAAATCGCATTGACCTCCTAATAATAATTATAACTTTGCATAATACTTGTTATTATGCAATGTTATAAATTATCATTTGTTTATTTTTATTGATTGTGGTATGTGATTCTAAGGTAGGACTATTCTGGGTATTCAGACTTCTTGTAGTTGGTTGTACTTGATATTAGGTATGTGTAATTATAAGACTATTCATACATACATTCATGTCTTTTTCCCCGAAGAAGTAGGCAGAGGCATATTTTACGTTCACTCTTCGCCAATTATATAGTTGGTATATAATAATAATAATATATTTATTTCCACATAAACTTAAGATTAATACATATAGAGTACAGCTTAAAATGTAAGGTACAATTAATATAAAGGACATCTGTTTCTGGACTAGATAAACAAATATCTGTATTCCAGAAAACAGCGCTCTTCCACAAAGTAGTAAATACACTTATAAGCAAATTCCATTTCCAAATTACAAATTACAAAAAGGTTGTGTGTATTGTCCTCCCTGTGTGTATATGATAGTGTTTGAATGAGTGTGGTAGGTTCGAAATTTAGGACTACTGTAGAACACTTAACAAGTTTTCAGTTTCGTCATAGGTTAATTTCTGTATATATTCAAATAAATTTTTTTGCAGTCCCTACTGTTAAAACTAATAATACTAATCCTTTTATTGATTATATTATAAAGATATAGACCCAAGACGAGAAAGTATTTATTAGCGTACTGATGTTTGGTCATGGGTCTATCCAAAATAACAATATCATTACGTCGCCTGGTCTCAATTTTGGTCTTATCAAGGGACAATCTAGCATGTTGCTTCAATATAGTAGACATTATGAATAATTGGCGAACCGTAAGTACTTCGCAGGACTGATATAGAAGATGAGTTGGGAACAAGTACGGACGAAAAGTACAGACTTTTAGAATATGGCCTATTGCCGCTTATCGGGGACTGTTATGTTCGCCAGGGCCTCGTGCGTTGATCAGCAGGTGAACCACTTGCAGGTAAGGTTGGCTCCCATACACCCTATGAGGTATAAGATTATTCAATTTTACTTTTTTTAAATGTCAAATTTAAATTGCTCTGTACAATACACATAACGGTCTGTGGAAATATATAAAGCGGCATAGTTTAATAAAATTTATTATAAAATACATGGAAAAACCGCATAACATAGATCATAAAATTAATGTAACAACTATATCGTTGATAATGAGGTGCCTAATTGGCATTGTACTTAGTGGTTGTTCTCTTCAACATTTAAAGTTAAATAAAAAATTTCAAATATGTCACAAAATTACAATTAATTTGCAAACAGTATTTGGGTTTTTCTAATATTCGAGAACATAGGTAAATCTGGTTTGAGACGATTTTAGTACTTTGTCATTCTAACCAGAAAGCTAGTTTAATAAGTAACAACCTTACTATTCGAACGCAACAATTGGCGTGACACAGTATAAGCGTTCAGATACGAGTACTTCTGGGGCCAACCATATATTAGGTTTAATTCTTGTCACATTACGGCACTGACCGTTTTAAAAAAACTTTTTATTCGTTGATTTTGAGAAGAACGTGGTGGTAGGTGAAACGGAAATGTATAAACAGGAGTTCAAATTGTTAGAAGTAAACAGTTCCAATATGAATAAGGCATTGAGTAAATAAAATGTGTAATAACTTCCAAGCTCCCATTTATCGTTTAGCTATTGCAACGTCCATCCTCCCACTCAAACAGCTTTAAATGTTTCTATTTCTTTAATTCCCAAACGCTACGAGCTCAATTCAGGTTCCTCGTAGACGTTAGTACTGCTAAAATTTGGTTTAGCAGAATTAAAAAACTTACAATTAGCAAAAAGGTATTATGTTGTAAATTCTACAGCCAATAAAATCCCTTGTTTCAGTACAAGAACGCAGTATTGCGTAAGATTATGGTGCTAGTAATTTGTCACTATGGGTCACTAGCTGTAGGCGGTACCTAGACGTTCTTATGCATAGAGAAATAGAGAACCATCACCTAGTAATAAAGCTTATACTCAATGCAACATAACTTTTCAAATTCTCTCAAGAAGTCCACGTGAGATTTTCGTATAATCCCACATCTTTACAAAGGACTCAAGGGGTTTATGGGGAGGGCATCTCAAGTACCATTTATTATCTTTATCAACACTCATTCCCATTTACTATGATTTATATATCATTAAAATATCTCTTACTTGACACTGGCTAAATGTGCTAAACGCATGAAGCCATTATGTAAAAGAAAAAAAAAGCTTATCCTAATAAACAACAATAATCATTATAATCATTTCCATGCATTTTTTGTACAGTATTATGTACATATATACAATGACGCCTGTTTCCCCTGAGATATTATTAGTTCCTCTAATAGGCAGTAGTGAATTTGTATTTATGAATATTTTTATGGAGAATAAAATTTACATTCCTGACTGAAATCTTATCTAAATTTCATCTAAGTCTTACCATGTGCTGCAGACCCAAATGATGCGCTGGTTATCAATCACGCCTGTTTGCCCTCAGATCTTGTTGGTCCCATGAAATAGATGGTAAACCTATTGCCACGTCTCATCCGTTGATCGACAGATGTAGTAGTACCTCTAGGCGGTTCAGTTGGCTTGGGCTTCTAAGACCTTGGTAGGATCCCTAAAAACCTCTAGAGCAATGCAAATTATAATATGTAAGATTAAAAAAGTTTCTATAAAAATATGAAAATACATAGACACCCACTCCTTTTAAGTTTGTGTACATTAGAAAATTAGCCATTTGACAATGGCTATGATTTGCACAAAGTCGAGTCTATTCATTGAGCTGTGCAAATTGCTTGCGCCGACATACAAACACACAATGCGTAAAACCAATTTCATTGAATTCACGTAGGTAGTACCTATACGTAGTTGGCTTTGATATTTACTTTTTCGAAATAGTCTGTTACCTTAACGAGCATTTTTAATAATAAAATTACAATGAAACAGAAAGAATATATTAATATACATATATAAGGCTGTGGCTGAGTCCATATATAATTTTTTTTTTAAATTTATGTATTTATTCAGTTTTATATATTTCAAGTACAAGTAACTTTACCGCATTTAATCTATGTGGAATTGTTGGTATATTGTTTTATCGGGTACATCTCAGCATGTGCAAGAGTCTCTGATGTGACACTAGTATTTAAATGCAAACGGGTCGAGAATGAAATGATTTATGTAGTTAACTTGCTCCATTTGATTACGGAGAGTTCTCTTTTAGGCAAGCAATGAGCATTAGCCATTTTTCTTTACCTATTTCAACTACTACATACACAAATACACAGCTTTTTTTTTTCATACTCCTAATAACGTATTTAGTTATTCTACATTGTTTTGGATAGACAGCAATAAATTGTAGGAAAAATTGTGTACATAGTTTTAAGCAAAATATGTAAATCAAAATAATGATTTATTAATCAAAAAATATACATAATTGCGATATAAACTTTGCAACACAATGCAATGCAAGTCGTACAGTAAAAATGTCGTTCGAAATGATTTTCAATCATGCCCACACAAAACGAAACGGGTTATCAGAAAATACTCTCACGTATATTCTAAGTAAGCTCTCGTTTACACACAAAGAGCTTTCGACTACGAACTGTGCAATAGTGCAAACATTGCGACTTTCGATGCAACTCTATGCGCCTGCGCAGGGTCACCGAACTCGAACTTACCTCGTAGGGTATGCATGATGATCCACCGTAGTGTTTGCAACGTATTTTACTTACTTTTAGACTTTCCGTGACTTGGTTAAATGTCAAAGACTAGCTACTTTTCACGACTTCGCCTGCGTCGCATGTCGTCAATTTGAAAAGGAACGCATGTCGACAATTTGAAAATTTAAGTACGAGATTGACCTTGCTGTCATTCACTACGGACTACAAGTTATTCTTGATCACAGTACATTGATTGTTTGTAGTGAGATACAATTCAGATAGTACGAACGCAATTTTCAATGTATAATATTTAATAGTTCTGGATGCACTGGTGCCATACGTTTTTATTACGCGCGTCTTTACGTCGTCGTCGCGTGCTGTGCACTTATTTTATTAAGATTTCTATGCTCCCAATATTGTAAAGAAATTGATCTCTAATTTAAATTAATTAATATTTAATCCCTTCTTACTTACAAAGCATTTTTAGTACATGCATTACAAACAAAAATACTTAGGTATCTTTTCTCTGTCAAATAATATAACCCAGACTCTGTAGATCAATGCAGTGTTGCCAATAACATTTAAATTCCCTCCCCGAACTGTTATAAAACTTTGCAAAATGTATAAAGTACTACTGCATTTAAATAAGACCTGAAGTGGTTGCTTCCATATCAATTGCATATAAACGATTCTGTGGCCTAAGTTACTTATACTCCATGCAAAATTTATTTAACGGAATTAAATGAAATCCTTGACATTATTGCAAAAACGCCGTTTATATCATGTTCTCGCTCTTAATTTACAATTTGACTTTTGAACTCAAAGTTCAAACCTTGGTCCGTTATAAGGCGAGGTTTATGGCTAAGTTGTTATCTAAATATTGTTTTAAAAATAAATGGCAATGTAATTTTTTTTTTTGTCGTTTTAGTATCTTATAAGTAGATTCTAGTTGGTGCAGTTTGAACTATATACTATTTGGCAAGCGTTAAACGCCAATGAATAGGCAACGGCTAAGAATAAAATAAGGAACAAATAATAAATTCGAATAGAATCGAAACCTATGAGGTTAAGTTAAGGTACATTACTAATTTAGTTTCCTATTCGTTTTCTGTGCATACGTTTTCTCTTCAAGATAGGTTATTTCCCGATATTCGCACTAGCAAAAATATCACAATGCTTAGAATAGCTGCCAAGAATCATTTCCTGCAACTCTGTTAGGGTTTTCACTTATTTAACCAAATCGATAGTTGTAATGCTCTTTTTTTCTGTTAGTTTTTAAGCTATATGTCCCTCTATTATTAGTTTTTGTTTCACTTGTCGGTTCCTTAATGATTTTTGTGTTTCTTAGTACTACTGGGAGGAATTCCTTCAGGAATTAGTTTACTTTTACTTTGACAACCGATATGACATGGAGTTCAGTATACTTGCACTGGTCGTTGGGTATGATTCAAAATTCTGCCAAATCTTTGTGTGGAGGAAGATGAATATTTAGTCTGAATCTTATTTTGGAAATAACTAATTGAGATCTATTCAATTTAGTCTGAAAGTTCTTAATGAATCTTATCTTGGAACTAAATAATTGAGATCTATTCTATTTAGTGTATATTTGGTCTGCAAGTTCTTAATGAATCTTATCTTGGAACTAAACAATTGAGACCTATACTTTTGTGTAAATAAAATTAAAAATAAATATGACGACCGATATGGCGTGGTGGCGAGTATACCCGCATTCAACTCCTGAGGTCGTGGGTTCGATTCCCACACAGGACAAATATTTGTGTGTATAAATATGTATATTTGTTCTGGTCTGGGTGTTTTTCTATGTATATTAAGTATGTATTTACAAAAAAAAAAGTATTTATGTATGTTTATCCGTTATTTAGTATCCATAACACAAGTTCTTAATGATACTTATCTTGGAACTAAATAATTGGTGTAAGTGTCAGAAATATTTATTTATTATTATTATTATTATAATACAGTTCCTTTATTACTGCATACTAAACGTTTGTTAGGCATAGTCAATATTGTTATTTTGAATGTGTCAAATCAAATTTTATTAGTAAGTTATAATTAAAAGCGGAACTGTATTGTTGGCATATCTAATTTGAATATCAGTAGAGGCTGGGCGACCTTTATTTTGTTTTTGCGTTCCATTTCTTTTTGTGTCACCTTGGGAGCAGAGGTGTGGTGTGGTTGCCGCAGACGATTATGTGCCATTGTGTCCGAAGTTTCCGTATCCAATCTGGTAAGATTCGATCTGGGGGGCAATTCTTAGAGCATATTGTTTAAACTCTGCTCTCCGCTCCTGTGGTCGTGGGTTTTGTTCCCACGCAGGACAAATCTTTGTGTGCATGAACATGAATATTTGTACTGGTCTGGGGGTTTCCTATGTATAATAGAAATGCATTTACACGCTACATCTGCCTCCGCCAATATGCACTAGGTCAGCTAAAAAAATATGACTTAAATTCCTGTCATAATGGTTTAAAAGAGGCGGCTCGCGTTTAGAAGTGGTCCGGAATAAGCTGAGATGATGAGTAGTTAATTAAGTGCTCTCAACACATAACTAGACAGAAATCATGTTTTCCAAATGTTTCAAATTGCTTATGTTAGGTATATTTAGTAGGTAGTAGTAGGTAAGTAGTTCACAGACTATATAGGTATTAGTATAGAATGCTCTTAGTGAGCCTTCCTTAGTTGCAATGCCCTTGATGTAGATTTTTACTATCGTTGTATTATCTAAGAAATGTTTTGATTAGACAGTAAGCCGTTTGTTTAGAATAAAGATGTTCGTCTCCAACTCCTAGACCTTACACATAAACAGAGACGTTTGTCTGTCGAAATGTGAAGAAATTGCTTACTCTCACCTGTCATTAGTCGCGATCACAAGTCTGTGACGAAGAATGTATGTCAGTGTGACGTCATTTGTTCGTCAGACTCGTATAGTTGACAAATTAGGTAGGAGTATAGTCAGTCGTGGCTTAGATCGTGGATTTGATTTCCAAACGAGACATAATATATTTTGCATGCATGCATACTAAAATTGCCGTTGGTCGTTGTGTTTTCTGTTATAAGAATGGAGTTACACAAAAAACCTATTAAAGTACGTGTGAGTTAAGTTTACTTAATTATACAAAGTATCGAATACACATGTAGAATTTTAGTTTCAGACGTTATCACTTAAAATCTATGATATGTAAAAATATATGTATGTGAATTCAAATCGTATCGACCACCAGTGTCTACAAAATGGTTATAGAAGAGTTGTAGCAATGTTAATAAAAAATCAGTATATTTAGCCTTTTGACTCGATTGTTTGACGAAAGAACGGTCACAACGAAACGACCCTCACGACAGTCGGTTATAATTAGTAAACAAACGTACTTCGGTTGAATTGACCTCACCTCGTTTGAACCTTAGTTCACAATGCAAAGCCGTGAGTTTGAATCCGCGGTTTAAGTTACAATAGCTAAAACATAATAGCTAGACACCTTATCAACCAAAAAGTAAATATTTAAGTAAGTTAATCAATTTGTTGTACAAAAATTTGTGGTTTATTGAAAAATTTCTACAATTGAGTATACAAAATAATTAAATATTCTTGGATACACCACATAGAGTTTCTAGTTTTAAGACTCAGCAGAGCTTTTACTACGGGTACTAGGCAAAGTATAAGCCCACTTTTTTTGTAAATACAAAAGAAACACCCAGCCAAAGACAAATATTCAAAAATGGCTAATTTCAGCTAAGATTAAAATTTTATTTATATCTCTTTTACAATAATAATGAGAACACAACAGATACGAGTTTACTTGTACCAAGACTTGGCTACTGTAATTTAAATATGACTAAATATTGATATGTATGTATTCATAAATGTTTCGGCGTTAATTATTGTTGGCGCTGGTCACAAAGAAACTTCAGACAGACCACATCTACCTAATTCAACTAAGCGACAAAATCTACATAACTTTTATCTACACTTTTGTTTTATTGAATAATATTTTAATGTAGAATATGAAACAATGCACTTTGTTTTAGTGATTTGGAATAATTAAAAAATTATCACAATGACAGACAACACCTAGGTGCTAGAAATTCGATATTCTCGAAAAAATATATTGCTTCACGCGATATAGGTGTTCCTTGATGTATTATATTTTTGAGAAATATTACAGCAAGTCTAAATCGGTAAGGTCCTACTAGTCCTACTAACGGCCCGATTAACAGACATATGGTTTAGTTAAAGAATTTCTATAGACTTGTCCAAACACACGGGTAACAACTACCTACTGTGACTTCAATATTAATTGCTTGTTTAAAGTAGACATAATCTTGCTTATATATTAAGATTGCTCCCTTTATCTAATATACCCGTTACATTGGGTCTAGCTACGCCCAACAAATTTTCTGTGTCGCAATCGCGTAGGTTGACATGTGCAATTTAGACTCAACATGCGATTGTGAACCATTATGCGTTATACTAACATACCTTAAATTTTATAACAGATCTTGCGCAATTTATTTTAAGGTATCCAATATTAGTAGCTCAGTCTATCTGACTCATAAGTTTTTAAGAAGCAATTAAGTACAATATTATAAAACAACTTAACATAAGTTTGTAATGATTGATAATGATAAGGCAATTAATAGTATTAAGATATAAAGTGAGTTGGTTATCGAGTTCGATTGTCAAGGCGGTAGGTAAAACCTTGTCTTCTTTCTTGCAAGTTCTTCTTGAGCAAGATCCCGTACTATTGAATTGGCGGGTGTATTTTAAGAGTCGTTCAGGTTGACAAAGATACCTAATGGTTCTCATACAACCCCGACCAAAGAACTAAATAAATTATTTTGATTCAGATTCTGTGTTTAAATTCAGGCTAACTTTAATCTGTAAGGTATCTAAGGATATATGAAACAATAGAATTACATTTATGTCTTCAGACCAGTAAAGTTGAACAAATTAGTTGGCTTTACCCGGTAAAGGTAACATTTACCCCCAAATTGTATTCACCGAATTGGTTCAGCCGTTCTCAAATTTTGTGCTTAGCCAAATATTTTTTTATTTTTATACTTTTATATTGAGCAGTTTATGAGTTTATTTTGAAACCATAAAATCATCTGTTTACTTGTTTTATATAAAGTTAAAAGTTTTAGTTATTTATTTATTTAGAAAATCAACAGTGTATATAGCAAAACAATTGACATAAGAACTTAAAGCTAGCTATGGCCAATAAAAAAAAATCCATATATATCAAACATGTGATTGGTATAAAATATAGAAACTATTTCAATTAATAAAATATAAAAGAGGCATCTGTAAAATACGTAGTGATTAAAAAATATAAAACTACTATAATAAAAGACTATGATAAAACTAATAATAATGGTTATGGGATAATGGTAATGATAAAATAATTTTAAGTAATTGCGGAAACTAAAAAGTCTTCATTTTGTCTTTTAGCGTGGTCTGTACATGTTGTTTAAACGATCTTTTGGAATTAGAAAAGATATCAACGTGTCTTTGGATACATTCCTACATATATACATTAGTTCATTCGGTATTTTGGAGCACTGAACATGATCTAAGAAACGAGATTCGTACAGTAAATTTGTACTGTGTAGTAACAAAGCAATGTCCAAAACAACACGCTTATGCTCTACTAAAGACATTATATCGAAATTAAGGCAATCGTCAGTATAACTGTCAAGACTTCTACGGAAACGAAATATAAAGTGGTTTTTTTCTGAATACGCTGACGGCGGTTTTTATAGACGTTATACTGTGGAGACCGTATAGGTATTGCATTCTTCAGTACACTCCTAACATAAGCAAAATCGTCAATCTTAATGACATTAATATCAAAAAATGGCTTACAAATGCGAATAATAAAACCAAGATTTTTATAAACCTTGGAGACAATTTCATCGATATGAGAAGATAATATCAATTTTTCATCGAGATAAACGCCTAAATCTCTTACACAGTGATACGGCTGATCAACTCCATTAAAGTGATATTTATGTACAATTGGCTTGGGTTTCTGTGTGAATAGAATACACTCACACTTACCCGAGTTCACTGTAATATTATTTTCTTTGTAATAATCAAATGAACAATCAAGTCTCTTTGTAAAAGTAGGCAATCATGAACTGTATTCTTTTTTGTTATAATTCAACGAAAGTAAATTTTGAAAAATACCTTCAAAGTTATGACGCAGATATTTTTTATTAAAAAGAAGAACCTATTAAGATTCAGTTGCAAAATCAATAATGTCTGTATGTATTCTACTTTTTCATGAAATAATTCTTAAGTAAAAATCTGAACAAAGGTCGAAAGTTCAAAAAAAAACATAACTCGTAAACTATAAAATCAAGCGGAACATACATGAGGTGATTCGGGTACCCCAAAGCGTGTTCTATCTCTGGACTTCCGCTTGACATTCGTTTCTGGGACACCTGTATATATTCAATCATTAATATTCAAGTCAATATATTATAGACAATATATTGAATACTACTATATTAAGGATGATTAATACGTCTGTTACGATATATTTTATAATTGCGTCTTAACAGAGCAGCATAACCTATTTACAAGCAAGATAATTATCTAAGACGTTAGATTTCCACATTGAAATCATTAAACCTTTGTTTTCTTTTCCTTAAGTTATGTCGTTATGTAGAGCACTCTTGTGTTGGGTTTTATCATGTAACTAGTTCTAGTATTAATGCCTAAACTGTTTGTCAATTAATGGATTAATCTTAGTTTTAAAAGAAGGAATTACAAGTAAAAATTATGATAAATACAGATATTAAAAGCCCCTAGGCTAGAGGTGTTTATTTATTTATTTAACAATTTATGTACACACTACTCATATAAAGGACAACAAAAATTATACAACAATGTACAATGGAGCTGCTTATTCCAAAAGAAATGTCTTCCAGCAGTCTGAAATAAGGAAAAACATTCAACAGTACACGTGTACAGTATATGTGTACAAAAAACAAATGAAATAAAAGTTGTCGTTGTTGTCGCTAAGGCTTCAAATACTTTCTGTAAAACTGCACACGTCGTACAAACGACCTATAAATTAAGGTGCACAGTCTAATATTATTATAGTTTTAATATTATATTCATTTTATACGCTGATATATATTTATGGAATGCACTCAGTTATAGTTATTAGACAAATATTATATCAAATAACAACTCTATGTTCAAGGCAAAACGTAATTGCTCTCTTTGCAGGTGTCTCGTAATGTAATTCATTAAACTGGTTCTGGTACATGTAGTGACATAGGAAAATCTTATTCTATGTGTGGTTGTTTATGTACCAAAACTGAAGACCATACACATTCAACGAAGCTTAATAAAACGTGATAAAATTAATGTAAAGCAGAAATGGTTTTCGTAATCATCACCTTATCTCATTAAAGATCCTCTGCTGGGCTCATTTGTGGTACGTTCACAAATTAAACAGACATTTGGGTCATACTATAGACATTGCGGGAGCAGGAATATGACGTCCAGTTGTTAGATTTTCTGCCAAAAGGCGAGTCCTGTTGTACTTCAGATAAATTTTAAGCAATGTCTCCTGGCTGACGACTCAAGCCAAATTAGCAGTTATTTTTAATTGTTACTGCTTAAAAGTTTAACAGCACTCTCCTGTCTTCGCAAATTCGCAAAGGGTCTGCGTAGTGGAATATACAATTAACCTAAGAATTGCACCTAATATTTTCACAGTTATCCAAACTGTTATTACATATTTTTTTATAAAAATTTTTTTTTAATATAATTTGTCAGCAAAATCCAACGGAATGTCTAATTCGCATTTACCGTTATTATACAAACAAACATCATAAATAATCTTACAAAAAAACATCAGAAAATATAATTTACTACCTATTTATGTGTTTTCAGTTGCTCTGCATCGTGGCATCGGTGCTATCGGTGCCAGCTCCTGCTCCTGGCAGAGTGCCCAAGGTGTACAATGCGCTGATCACCTCCAGTCAGAACCTGGAGCCGAGCAAGGCGTACCCGGTCTACCAGCCTGTGCTGCACGAGTTCGCCTTCCCTTACCAACCAGCTATCTATTATGGAGACTTTCCATTTGGCAATGTAAGCATTTATTTACATTTTGTGATCTTAGATAGATTTGCTTCAATTATTTAAAATGTACGGATTAGGAGTTAAAAATAATCCAATGCCCATATGTCTCAAATTCTACTTTGTTTATATTCTATGAAAGTACCCTGCAGACACTGAAATATCATATATTCTTATGAAAGAATCATTATTGTCAGTATCTGCTGCATTTTTCAATTATATCATAGAAACCGACATAGCGAAGCGAATTTTACAAGCTGAAGTGGCAATGGGCGGGGCACATAGCTCGAAGGACCGACGACTGATGGGGCGCTAAGGTTCTTCAATGGCGACCACAAATCAGCAAACGTAGTAGAGGACGGCCTCATACAATACTTGAATAATATATTATTCTATGATGAACTATAGGGATGAACTAATTTTAACTACCTCTTTTCTAAGAAGCATGGATTTATTTTTCAGGGACTGCAGCGTATACCGACAACACCAAATAAGGAAGCGGAACCACCGCGGGCACCACAGACGCCAGAACCAGCATCAATAGAACGCACAGACGAAAAACCTGCTCCTTCAGAGGTGCCACCTGCCGAACAAAGCCAGGCACAAGACGACGGGAAACCCACGTCTGCACCGCCTTCACCCCCCAGCACAGCGTCACCTATACCACTAAACCAATTCGGACTCCCTCCCAGAGTCCTGCCGTTGGGACGCATCGATCCTGCATACCAGGGCTTTAATCAAATTGGACCATACTTCTCCTACCCAAGTGTCAGATTTTACGATCCATTTGACCCTTATTCTTTTAATCCTTACGTCAATTTGCCGCCTTTGTATCGGCCTTTCACTAATGTATTGGAGCCGGGTAGTATAGGTTTTTCTGTACAGCCGGGTGCAAAGGAGAGTCGGCCTAGTGTGGCTGCCCCTCAACCAATTCCTCAAGATTCCCAATCTCCTCCCCCCGAACCCAGTGACGTCAATGTCCTGAACTATTCTTCCAAAGACCCTAACATTCCCAACGTTCCTCCACCACCGTTGCCACAGGGAGGACTGAGGACTGACAGTTCGGAATAACTCTCACATAACTTTTTAAGCATTTTCTAAATAATAATAACAAATGATGAGCAACAAAAGCTTGCTTAAAGCCAAACGCTTAAAATAAATGTACAACTGAGTTGAGATAAAGTTCCTGGAGATTATTTTTATTTATTTGTATCGTTTTTATAATAATTAAAACAGATATTATTCAATCACGCAACTTTTTTTGGAAACTTCATGTTGGTAGTTCAATCATTACCTACTGTCTTCTTTATACGGAACTTAATAATTACGAATTAGTAATAATAAGCAAAGATATATCGCCATTCATTTACGTCCTATCGTTTTTCCTCATTTAATTAAAGTTTTTACAAAAAAGTATTTTATAAAAAAAGTAGTCTTCACAAAACGGATTTATGTCTGCTTATATGTTGTTGATTTTTAAGGCTAATTTCTGAGACTAAAAAACGAAAACTTTTTTGTTTTCACTTGTAAAGATTTATTAACATTTGCTTTTAGCTAATTGGATCAAAAAAATAAAAATTATTGGAATATAATAAACTAAACCTCTAAAAAAAGCTTTTTTGATCATCAAAAATACTGAGTGAGCATCTAATAGGTGATTAGGTGCTCAATCAGTAATTTTGATGTACAAAAAGGTTAGGTTAGGTTGGCAATTTATTAATTTTGAAGACACGATAAATATGATCCAAAATTATTTCATAGACATTCCATAGTATACGACCCTTTTAATTCTGCCATGCAAAAGATGGGTACAGGTGAGACCTCGCACGAGCGGTCGTGAATACTAAAAAGTATAAATCCAAATCAGTGGTAAATTTACCTAGTATAAACAAGCACTTAACATACATTTACACGTATTTATTTGTTCAGTTAAAAGCTATATCACATCAGAGATAAAAATGATGCATGACTGTTTTAATAGGCAGTGGCATGGCAAAACAAATGAACCAACTATAGTGATACACTATCATATTATCATATCAAAGCATATTGGACAACTGATCTGTCATATATTTACAGGAGGATTTTCTAAATAACGAAAATATTAAATTATTTCACATACATACATACAATCATGCCTGCCTCCCCGAAGGGGTAGGCAGCGGCATACTATACGTCCACATTTTGCCAATTCTATTTTTGGTCCCACGTTATTGGTGGCAATTACCTATTGCCGCTTGGCGGAGACTTTTATATTCGCCAGAGCCTCGTTGATCAGCAAGTGTACCACTTGCAGGTTAGATTGGCTTGGGCTCCTAAGATCCCCCCCGACTGGTGGACTGGGGGGGCTGAGTACCTCCCGGTAGGGCGCAGAGGGCGCTATGGAAAAGTTAACACCCAGAGATTGGCGACTCTGGGTGCCCTTAGTACTGACTACCGGTAGGGAAACTAAGAGAGACCAGTGGAGGGCGCAGCGGGTGGGCCAGGAGGGCCCGTCAAGTAACGCCAGGAGGGTCTTAGGCAGCGGGGGCCCTGCTGTCTAACCATGGACCCTCCGGAAAGTCGGCCACGCACGCTATGGTCGCATGGGGAGGTAAGAGGGGCGCGACCACTGTGCCTCTCTGAGGAGGTCCTCTTTGTTTTGGTCTGGGTGACGTTGACCGCAGTGGTTTCAGACGCTGCAACCCAGGTAATGGCCCCCGTCTTTTTCTCAACAAACGGCGGGCGTCGTCGGAAAATTTTTTGTGGGTATTACTGCTGGCATTCGCGTCAGCCGGTGGTGAGTCCTACACCCCCTTTCAGTCCCCCTTTGGCCGGAAGGCAGTGCGTAAACGCATGTTGTTAGGTAAAACGAAAAAAAGGGCTCCTAAGATGTTGGTAGGAACCCTTTCACAATGACATAAAATATAGTGGTATCATTTTATGAATATTGATTACGAGCACCTATTGATTTATCAGTTCCTAACGTCGTTCGATTTTCGTCTTCTTTATCTAAGAGTTTACCCTATTGCTACTCTACGGGCCCGGTGTCCTCTAAGTCTGAGTCTGAGTTATTCCGATAAATATTAAGTATGTATTTATAAGTTTATTTGCCCTCTATTTAATGACTAGCCTCTATTTCCAATACTTTAACAAAATGAATATTTTTCTCTCATATTTATCGACTATTTGGCGCCGTGTGACATATGATAAAATCTATAAAAAATATTAACATACATATATACAATCACGCCTGTTTCCCCGAACTACTCCTTCGGCAGAGGCATATTTTACACCTTCAATTTGCTAATTTATCGTTGGTCCCAATTAATAGGTAGCGAGCCTACTGCCGTTTACCGGAAACTTTTGTAATCGCAAGGGCCTCGTCTGTTTAACGGCAGGTGAACTACTTGCAGTTCAGGTTGCTTGGGCTCCTTAGATATTAGTAGGATCCGTATACCTCTATTATTGTGCTCAAAACTATTAAATATAAAAAAAATACTGTTGAAACTTAGTTCCTAGATTATCAATAAAAAATCACAGAATAGAAATATTTAATGAAGTCATAAAAAGTTTCGATATTAATTCTGAGATAAACAGGTTATAAATGAAATAAATTGGTGTTGTTATGAAATAATATATTACAATTTTTACCAAGAAGCAGAAGGTGGTCCGTAAAAATATAAGTCCCAACTCATGCCTCCGGACATGTTATCTGGAATGTACCATTCGTAAAAGTAATACTTGTATCTCTTTTGTGAATGAATATAAGTAATTCTGGGAACACAAATCTGGAAATTGTAAGCAGTTCCATGCATCATGTCGAATTCGTGGGATGTCGCTCTAATCAAGACGCATGTAGGGATCCTTACGAGGTCGAGCCAACCCTGAAAACAAATAAAATAAAATAAATTTCATTGTTAGAGACTGCCTTCGATGATAAGCAGCGGCGGCCTTACGCATTGCGAGGCCCCCGGGCGGCAGGTCTTTGCGAGGCCTTTTGTACTTCGTGAAAGTATGTGATACGAAAGTAGGTCTGGTTGTTTGGTTTAGAAGTTTGACATGTTTGACGAGAAATGATAAAGTGAGACAAATAAAAAAAAAGAGTTTTTAATTATTTTAAATAGAAAGATTTACGAAATTAACAAATACAGAGATGATACATTTTAAAATTGATGTTTTCGGCTTTTCATAAGACCAAAATCTTTAATTAAAGCACAATACTCTAACAAATACGCAACGTCATTTTCGATTGAAAGAATAGCAAGGGCTGAAAGCCGATCTTGTGTCATCGAATTCCTCAAATATGTTTTAATAATTTTAAGCCTTGAAAAACTCCTTTCAGCAGACGCAATTGTAACTGCGCGTCAGTGTGGTGGCGATAATTCTCAGAATTACTGCGATAGTGGGGTAAACTTCAGTTATTTTTTTTCTATTACGTATTTTAGCACCAAGATAATGTCGTCGTTTCCTCCATACACACGGATGAACATAATATGTTTATTGAATGAACTGAATATTATTCAGTTCTTCGTACAATTCATGTCCATCAATATCACATGATTCTCCCACTGTCATAGATATTTGCTCTACATTGCTTCAAAAGTTCACTATCACTAATTTCCTTTAATATTTTTATATTGTACATGAAACCAAATATGCTCTCATGATGTTTAAGTGCCTTAAATCTAGGAAGGAAGCTGGCGCGCACATTGTCGAAAATGATATAAAAATAGTTTGTTTTGAAAATCTCTTCCGCATTCAATGCATGAGCTTTATCTTCCCCTTCATAATCAAAATGTCTTTTTTACATCGTCTTTTGACTTCTTTAAACTGTCTGTCAATATTATTTTCCTCCGCTATTTCTCTCGCTGTTACAAGGGATGACTGAAAACCATTTTCTCGATAATCATATCTAGAAAATGGTTCTATCTAATCTAAGTGTTGTATAGTCACATCTAAGTGCATGCACACATTTTACTTATAACATTTATCGCACAGTAAGAATGTCATATCATATGACAAGTGAAACTACAAACTCGTAGGTAGTTATTTCCTTTTCTTTAGAATGACATTCACTGACCAACTGACCATCTGTCGTATTTTCTGCTAAATCCCTTAAAGCATCACATATATCGCTTAATTGATATTTAACGGCCTTCACCGATGCAACCCTGCACTCCCATAAAGCGGTTTTAGCGATAACGATTTTACATGTGCATTTAAAATCCCACCTTTGACTTGAGCCGGCAAACAGAGTGTACAATATTTGTAGCAAACCAAAAAAAGATTTTGCTTGGACACAAGACGATGCTGCATCTCCTAGGATGAGATTTCAGCTATGACACCCACAAGGTAAAAAAATAAGCAAGTGGATTAATTTCAAGAATACGTTTCTGGACACCACTATTTTCACCACGCATATTGGCACTATTATTATATCCTTGGCCTCTGCAGTTCTGCAATGGTATACCTAACTCTTCTAATTCTTTGATTATATAATTAGTCAAACTCTCAACTGTGGTTTTTTTGACGGCTAAGAAACCAATAAAATTTTATTCAATTTCAGCTAAATAATTAAAAAATCTTATAATAATTGAAAGTTGCTCAACACGAGAAACGTCTCGAGTACAATTAAAATAGAAAGTTTAAAATAAAAAAATATAGTTAAATTATTATTTTTTGCTTGACGCGAGGCCCCTGCAAAAGCGAGGCCCCGGGCGATTGCCCCGTTTGCCACCCCCTAAGGCCGCCGCTGATGATAAGTCAAAGTTTATGTCAATCTGAATACAGTTCTATTAGCACTGTAATCTGTATAGCCTTTGTAATTACCATACATCAGCTTTTAGGTCAGTTACACGTCCCACCAATACTGCATTTAAATTATGTGTATCTAGATATAAAGTATATAATTACGTTTGTCCATTGCCTATTATAGAGTGTTGTATTAAATGGTGTGGAATCGTATTGGTGGCCCTGTGCGTTATCGTATTGTTTTCTTTGCATTCTTAAAATGTGGGATCATCATCATCATCATCATTTCAGCCATTCGAAGTCCACTGCTGAACATAGGCCTCCCCAATTGCTTTCCACGTAGATCGATTCTTTGCCGCCTGCATCCACCGGCTCCCCGCCGCCCTGACCAGATCGTCGGTCCATCGCGTTGGGGGCCGCCCTCTACTACGTTTTCTGATTCGTGGTCGCCATTCAAGAACCTTAACGCCCCATCGGTCGTCGGTTCTTCGAGCTATGTGCCCCGCCCATTGCCACTTCAGCCTGCAAACGCGCTTCGCTATGTCGGTCACTCTGGTTCTCCTACGGATTTCCTCATTTCTGATTCTATCACGTAGGGACACTCCGAGCATAGCTCTCTCCATTGCACGCTGAGCGACTTTGAGCTTTAAAAAATGTAAAATGTGGGATACAGAAAATAAAGTCCAAGATTTCAAGCTCGTACTCTTGGTCATATAGACTGTAGGATGATCAGTCTAAAAAAAAGTTTTACCTTATATCTATGTCTAGGCCAGTGGCCAGAAGATTGCAAGATCTGTTATTTTACATAGCAGGCAGGAAGGAATGTATCAAAGAAATCCCTAAGCAAGTCAAAATTTTCAACATGTTATATTATTTATTATAAGGGATTCTACGATCTATGAAAGCCGTTTACACAAAGATATCCAAAGGTTTAAGTTTTTTACCCGCATTATTGGTTTTCCCAGGACTTCTAAATGGTCCTTATGTATATGAACAAAAAGTACGATGTCTTTTCTTTTACATTCACCGAAAGTGTATTCACTGTGAACATGTTCTGCAATCAAAGGTAAGTTATCATTAAGTTTTATTACTTAAATTTTAGCTAAAAACTATATTAATTTTAATGAATAAAAAATTATCTGTCATCATATTAGATAATTTAATGGTTCACATAAAATCGTAACAACCAAACAAGTAAACCACATACTGGCAACCTCCCGGGGTTGCGGGACTGTTCGAAAGGGTTATCGCGGCCCCGGGACATAGCAGGTTCAAGAAGGAACTTGGATGGTTTGTAAATAAAAGACTGACAAACCCTCCTGCTCCACCCACAGCGGGAGACGGTCATGATGATAATAATTTGCCATACAATAAAAAATATACTGGCAACCTTATCACAATCATCAACAGTCCAAATATGTCTACCGTTCAACATAGGCCACCCCATAAACATCCCATGTAATTGATAGCAGACGGCCTTTTTTTTTTTTTTCGGATGGAAAATCATCAAATGACCGTCTTCCGCTGTGGGTGAAGCGGAAGGGTGTGTCTCAGACTTTTACTGACTAAAAACCATCCATGTTCCTTCTTGAGCCTGTAACACCAAGGCCGCGGTAACCCTTTCGAACAGTCCCGCAAAGATTGCAGGCGGCCTGCGTTCGATGTGATTCTGCAACCTTTATCAAGGTCATCTTGCAGTTAAGCATTTTACGATGCAATTTAATTAATTATTGCAATAATGGCATTCTATACGAGTGTATAGGGATTCTATCAAAACCAAAAGGAGCCCAAGCCAACCTCACCTGCAAGTGGTGCACCTGCCGATCAACGGACGAGGCTCTGGCGAACATAACAGTGCCTGGCAAGCGGCAATAGGCTCGCCACCTATTACGTGGGACTATATAATTGGCGAGGTATAAGCGTATAATATGCCTCTGCCTACCCCTTCGAGGAAAAAGGCGTGAATGTATGTATGTATAAGAGAACCACTTCGTTTGGCAGTAATGTTCGACTGGTCAAGAAAACAAATTGTCACCTGTAACTGGTGGCGCTGCGCTGAGGTGGTAGTCTTTTATCTGAGAAAAATATTGCCAACATTGCACGTAAGTCACTGCAATGTTAATTACATTAATAAAATGTAGTCACAGTTAAAATAATTAATACAATATAGCTTTTATGACGGACAGTAGCTTGAATGTAACGAAACAGCAAAAATCACGTAAATTTTAGGTATAATCGTACAAATATAAAAGCGCGATATATTTATTATAATATGTACACAACATATAAATATAACACACCTGTCAACAAGAAAATACAAGAGCTGTACATTATTTAATTAAACTTGAACGGCTGAATAAATTTATATAGTAGTTTTATTCAATAAGTACTTATACGTAGTCCTCTCAATGTTCCACCCAAACACATAGTGATAATAATAATGAATGAAATGAATCTACGTTCCACATGTTATAAAGAAATGTAGCAGACTCATCTGCTGGAAATGCTAGCAAAATAATAACACAATTGTTTCAGTAAATCATTATAAAACAGAACGTGTTTCGATAACATATTGACTATGTTCACAATAAAACATCCGTGTTGTACTCGCTGAAACATTCTAATAACAAATTGAATACAAAATTAGTTATTTACTATTTAAATTATATAACATGATTTTTATTCCCTTTCTACAAACCGATATGTATTTTTAAAAATATGACATAGGATTTTTGTTATATAAATTCGTCCATCAATGGGCATAACACTGATAAATGAGTAAATTTTTCACTGTTCCGGTCTGGCACTGTTTATATGGCGATTTTGGTTCAACGTAATACAAAAAGCTTGGCATGTTTTCTGAAGTATGGAAACTCTAGATCAATATTGCGACCACTCGCTGTACCATGACT